>JANUYF010000009.1:8852500-10120000 GCA_026167975.1 Phrynosoma blainvillii
GATGCAAAGGGATTTTAAGTTTCCTGGACTTTGCAAATCTGCCTATACAGGGCCAGGAGGAGGAGGAGGAGGATCCTGCCTATAAAAGATATCCTCCCTCTCCACCATCTACCATCTTAACTGAAGACTGAAACACTATCTAGGCATCTGACTAACATCTCCAATTGTTTTTCTCCTGTTTGGTTTGTAACATCTGGCCTGATGAAGAAGAAGCCCATGGAGCTTCGAAAGCTTGCAACAAGGATATGGTGCGTTTTGGTTGGACAATAACAGTATCACTGTTGGGTGGATTTTTGTTTGAATTTGCTAAGTGGCCAACACAGCTACCCCTGAATGTTTTCTGTATTATTATTATTAATATTATTAATATTATTAATATTATTAATATTATCCAGAATTCCCTAGCATTGAGCCAGGGCAGTTTAAAGCAGTCTCAGTCTCTCTGCATACTGATTTTCCAGACCAAGACCCACATGTTTGTGTGTATTATTATTATTAATATTATTATTATCATCCAGAATTCCCTATCATTGAGCCAGGGCAGTTCAAAGCAGTCTCACCCCTTCTGCATACTGATTTTTCAGGCCAAGCCACATACATTTGTATTATTATTATTATGATTATTATTCAGAATTCCCTATCATTGAGGCAGGACAGTTCAAAGCAGTCTCAGTCTCCGCATACTGATTTTCCAGACCAAGACCACATATGTGTGTATGTGTGTATTATTATTATTATTATTATTATTATCCAGAATTTGCCTAGTATTGAGCCAGGACAGTTCAAGGTAGTCTCAGTCCCTCTACATATTGATTTTCCAGACCAAGACCACATATGTGTGTGATGATGATGATGATGATGATGATGATGATGATGATGGTCAGAATTCCCTAGTATTGAGCCAGGGCAGTTCAAAGCAGTCTCAGACTGGATTATTTCTGCAGTGTGGTTTGGACCTTCGTCCAATCAAGAACCCTCATCCAGTCAGGGATGATGATGATGATGATGATGATGATGATGATGATGATGATTTGTATCCCACTCTTTCTCCAGAACTAAGACTCAGAGAGTGGCTCAACCATATTTAAAAGAACAGTACAATTCAAAACATAGAAAAGAGGTGCCTTAAAAAGGAATTGAATTATTACGATCTTCAGATCGATTGATGTTAAAAGAATAAAATCCATTTTAAACAGATTAAACAGTTTAAAACACTGTAGAATGAAACAACACCCCCCCCCAAGCCAGTCATTTACAAACATTCTGTTCTCCCATGGCCGGTAAAGTGATTGCAGTGCTTCATCCTAAAGAACCTGTTCAAGTTTAGACAATATCAGAGCATGCAAAATGAGAGTGTCCACTATATACCACAAGTGCAGTTGGCTCCTTTACCGTTCCCTTTTCCAATTCTCTTTTCATTTTTTTAAAATAGTCAAAGTTCTGGATTGACAAGAGATGGGGAATGAGGTTTTATAAGGGGCTGAAGAATCTTTTTTCATTTTTTTCATTTCCAATTTTTCTTTTTTGGGAAAGCAGGATTATTATTATTATTATTATTCATAATTATTATTCATAATTATATACTATGCAAATAATATCTGTCTGTCTATCTATCTGTTGTTGTTGTGTGCCTTCAAGTTGTTTCTGACTTATGGTGACCCTAAAGTGAATCTATCCTAGGGTTTTCTTGGCAAGTTTCTTCAGAGGGGATTTGCCATTGCCATCCTCTGTGGCTGAGAGAGTGTGACTTGCCCAAAGCCACCCAGTGGGCTTTCATGGCTGAGCTGGGATTCAAACCCTGATCTCCAGCGTCCTTGTCCAATGCTCGAACCACTATGCCACACTGGCTCTCGTTGATCGATGTATCTATCCATCTATCTATATTACACTTTTGTCCAGATCTTCCCCCAAGAGTTGCCCTATGATGCAGATGACTCTTTCCCTGTCTCCTGCATTTTATTCTCACAACAACCTTATGAGGTAGGTCAGGATAACCAATAGCAGCTGACCTAAGGTTACACAGCAAATTTTGCCCCTTGGTGTGGGCTTGAACCAGGCTATGCCTTTTCCCGTGCTCTTTCCCCTTTTCTGATACTCTGACAACCACCGTATTTTCCGGCGTATAAGACGACCCGCGTATAAGACGGCCCCCCCATTTTTCCAGTCAAAATATAGAGTTTTAGCACCTCTATCCTCATTATCCTTATATCCGGCGTATAAGATGACCCCCCCCCCACTTTAGCCACAGATTTTGCAGGTAAAAAAGTAGTCTTATACGCAGGAAAATAAGGTACATCTCACTGCTGAGGAGGCACATAGTTGAGCATCAGTGGATCAGTTATGATTGGTCTCACTTGGTGTGGCAAAAGAAATGGGCACCTGCTTCATTTAATGAGAGCCAAGACTGGGTCTTCCAATCACCATATCCCCAAGGCAAGCAAAGAAATCCTCGAGATGCTGATTATGGGAGTGAGATATTAATCAGGTCTGTAAAAACCTTTATTAAAAACCTCTTCTCCTTTCTGTTAAAGGAGAGCTTTTACTTTTTAAATACACGCACACACACACACACACACACACACACATGCCCATTGAAGGTGCCAGGGGGAAATTAACCAGACGGAGTTGCCGCTACCCTTGGCATTATTCCTCTTCAGGATTTAAATGGAGAATATGGTGAGTTTCCAGAGCCAGCGCAGTTCCTTCCATTAAGAAATTGGAATCTTTTAAGGGGTCACCCAGGCAGCAAATGCCCCCGCTACATCTTCTACATCAGGGGAAGGGCTGGCATCCCAACCATTTCAACTCTTGGCAGAGGAGAAAGGAGTTGTACGAAAATGAGAATGGGAGGGGAAAAAGCAATAGAAATTATGGACAGGGCAAAGTGTGTGCCTACTTTTTAATACTAAATTATTTACTGTAAGTAAAATCATGTATGTCAATTGTGAAAAGGGTCCAATTTGTTTGATTTACATGATGGGGGGGGTGCCCTCGGGTAGGGGGTGTTTAACTAGCTTCTCTAATGTAATTGCCTTTGGCAGCCTGCTAAATATTTCATAGGCTGCCTGTGCAAAAAGTGAGGCCGCCTCATCTGATCTGCAACTGCAGTCTGTCCTGAGTATAAAATGGATCTGCTTGGCCAGTCAGAGAAAAAACAAAACAAAATTCTTTCAACTGAGCTGAATAGGAAGAAACCCACCCAAGCCTGTCAGAAGTTGCTTCTCCCAGCCCCATTTCCAGAGGTTTGGAAAATACTCAGTGCTTTTCTTTGGGAGGTATCATTATCTTCTTGATCCTCACAGTCATATCCCGTTGGCTCTTCAAAGAAATGACATTGATGGTTGGCATCCTTTTCGAGACATATCTGCAGGAGTAGGTCCACCATGTGCCTTCATGTGTATCCTTTTGGTTACTGCAGAGGCTGGTAGTTTTTTTCCATCATCTACATTGGGCAATGGGATTCCCACTAGACTGAGGTAGTCTGTCCCCACGGCCATTCTGTTGTTGATGGAGAGTAGGGACATGGCAGGGGTATCAGTAAGGCATCCCATAGCCCCACACAGTAATAGAAACATAGAGTTGGAAGAGACCTCAAAGGCCATCCAGTCCAATCCTCTGCCATGCAAGAATACACAATCAAAGTACCCCCAACAGATGGACATCCAGCTTCTGCTTAAAAATCTCCAAAGAAGGAGACTCCACCACATTCTGATGATATCATTTGTTGAGGCCTTCAGAGGACCTTGGCAGATCTCAACAGAAGATGCCCTTGGTCTCTTGGATGCTTTTCCAAAACTCCTACTCTTTACCTGCCACAAAATGACCATGAGGCTATTACAGCACAATGTTGAGTCCGGGGATGATGGCAGGAGAGCTGTAATGAAGTTCCACATGTGGAACTCTTACACTACATTCAAACGTGGAGGATCTTGGTCCATGTATGGTAAGGGTGGGCAACTTCAGAAGATGGAAGACCCATACTGTCTTTCATCAACCCACTAGAGTGGATTCATGGGACCACCACCACTGAATTATCTGCTACACCACCTCATGCTGCTGAATTGGTTGCCTCAGAAATCCCAGGAGGATTGGAGAAGCATCAAATTCCAGTGTACCTTCTCTTTAAATCCATGTGAGTAGAGTGTCAATAGAGAGTTCATTGAAGTCAATTCATGGTTTTAAGAATAGGATTCAGCTTGATAACAAGAAACCTGCATATGCACACACCTCCAAAAATCAGCAAAAAGCACACAGGCGAATAAGGAGACCATACTGTTCAATGTATGTGCATATATGTGAAGGTCAAGTAAGGAAGAGAAATGTGAGAGGTGACATGATGGTCATCTCTAAATAGCTGAAGGGATGTCATTTGGAAGATGGAGCAAGTTTGTTTTCTGCTGCCCCAGAAACTAGAGCAAGAAACAATGGATTCAAATGTTCTACTGTTGAACAGCTCTTACAGTAAATAAGTTCTTCCTAATCTTTGGGCAAAGTCCCTTTTTTGTCAAGGGACTTCACTTAAAGATTAGGAAGAACTTATTTAAGAAGAACTTATGTAAACAGATGGCCTTCTAAGGTGGTGGACACCCCTTTGGAAGTATTTAAACAGAGATTAGATGGGCAACTTTTATGAGTTGTGCATCCTGACATGGCAAGAGGTTGATCTAGATGTCCTTTATGGTCCCTTCCAACCCTAAGAGTCTCTGACTATGAATTAATGTAATGCTCTCCACATGGGGTTACCCCTGTGCCTAACCCGGAAACTTCAATTGGTACAAAATATGGCAGCCAGGTTGGTCACTGGTACATCTAGGAGAGAGCATATTAACACCCGTGCTCAAATCTCTCCACTGGCAGCCGATTAGTTTCCGGGCACAGTACAAGGTGTTGGTTTTAACCTTTAAAGCCCTACATGGCTTGGGTCCATCTTATCTCCGGGACCGCCTCTCCCCATATGATCCCCCCCTCCGCACACTTAGGCCCTCTGGGAGGAACCTGTTACAGCCCATGAAAACTAGGCTGTCGCAGACCTCCCAGAGGACCTTTTCTGCAACCGCTCCCAGACTATGGAATGACCTGCCAGATAAGATCCGTTTTATCACTACTCTTGATAGCTTTAAAAAAGCAGTAAAGACAGATGTCTTCCAGCGGGCCTTCCCGGAATAAATCTCCCAGCTCAATGGAGGTGGTTCGCTTACCCACCTTTTTTTCATTGTTAAAGCTGCTTTTTTTTAAAATGTATTTGCTGTCTATTTGTCATTTTAATCTTGCATTAGTTTAATTTAGTTTTAAGGGGGGAGAGGGTCAGGGATTGGGTTGAAGGAGTGTTTTAACTGTTATCTGTTTTAATCTTGTGTACACCGCCCCGGTTTCCGAGCAGAGGGGCGGGTTAAAAATAAAATAAAATAATAATAATAATAATAATAATAATAATAATAATAATAATATCCCGCCTCTCTGTAAAATACAACCGAGGTGGCTGTTAAAAATACCTGTGCATATTCTGCAATTTATTCAAGAAAAGTGTTGTCAACATCGCAACTCCCAAATTGTGCAAGATTACGTGTATTTTTTTTTTACTAAATAATAATAATAATAATAATAATAATAATAATAATAATAAACATGTCATTTGCCAGTTTACCAAGGAGAAGCTCACCTTCCAGTGAATGCCTAGGACTTTATCATACAAGGCAGAAAAATTGCAATAACACCAGGATAACGTCCTATCATGTTTCCTATCATATCCATTTCTATCCCGCTCTTTTCCCAGAACTGGGACTCAGAGCAGCTCACAACATTAAAAGAACAGTACAATTAAACACACACACACACACACACACAAAAGTGATACATTAAACATACAAAAGTGGTCCATAATGGCATCTTTGGCTGGGGATTATCACATGATGTCATCCCTCTTCTGTTGCTCTCCTAGTGGGAGACCGGAAAATGTCTCTGACACAAAAACCTGCTAATGTCCTCCTTTCCAGTGCAATAGTTCATTTTTGCTTGAATAAAAATTTTGGTTGATCAAGCAGTGGCATCTCTAAGGTTGGCATCACCGGGTGCAGAAACTCATAGTATCAGCTCCCCATTGGCATCCTCCCATACCACACCACACAGGATCCTTAGTCATGTTTTTCGTACTCATGTTACTCATAAAGCATAATTCCCATATTATAATATATATATATATATATATATATATATATATATATATATGTATATCGCTGGATGCGATGGCAAGAGTTGTGACATAAACAACTAGCCAAATTAAAGCTGCACCTTTAAATCACACTATCATATGCACAGCCAAAATGTACATAATTTCATGTGGTTAAAGTGAACATTTTTGGTAAGGTGTGATGCTTTGAAAGAAATTTTTTAAAAGAATACAATTTTTGTTTTTTTTAAAAAAAATTTAAATTAAAAAATTACCAGCCCTTGGAGATGCCATCGAACCACTTAACCCGCTGTGTTATTTCTCTTTGTTTGTCTTGGTTTTTAATGTATTTGTGTTTTTAAAATAGTTTAGTTAATACTTTTTAAGGGGAGGATGGGTTAGGACATTGCTGTATTATGGATGTTTTTAATGCTGTAAGCTGCCCCGATTACGCTGCAGAGGGGTGGGATAAAAATAAAATTTATTATTATTATTATTAAAAAAACCAGGATTTACAATAGATGACACTGTTACATTCTTTCAATCTTGCATTGATTCATATTAAATTCCATCATCTTATCTTCTAAATGTAACTTCTAAGTTAAAAGAAATACTTCCTTAAGTTTGTTATTTAGTTAATCATTGTTTCTTTTTGTCTCTACAAAATTGATTACCTTTTATAAATTGCTTTAGTTAAATTCCTTCTATATGTGCGTTATATGTGGTAAATTAAAAAAAAAAAGCTTATAAGATTACAAAACGTAGAAGAATGGAGCAGTAAAGAAACCACATATTTATTTTTTGGTTAAAAACGAGTGTATTCTTTTTTTTTAGTATTTTATAAGGATATGTTGGTGCTATTAAGTCCAAAGGATCGGATATCAACATTAATGTTCCAGCAAGAATAATATAAATATATACATTGTATATACATGAAATGAAGAAAACTGTTTAATGAATATTGTTGTTATTAGTTTGGGTATTGGAAACGCACATATTATTATTATTATTATTATTATTATTATTATTAAAAAGTTTTATTTTTTAAAAAAAATCAGGAAGCTCTCTTTTCTTCTCCCACTGAGCATCACCCTACTCACACCCTTTCTTCAGCATTTTAAAGGGATTTTAAAGGGATTCAAGCAAAGGCCACAGTCTATGCCAGGGATAGGGAATCTGTTTGAGCCAGGGGCTGGGTTGCTGTCCCTCAGACAATTGGGGGGCCGAAGCACCAAAAATAATAAGTAAATAAATAAATAAATAATAAAAAATTAAAAATTAAAAATTAAAAAATATATGCATGCACACTCTCTCAGCCCCAGAAAAGCCATGGCAAACCCCCTGTGGAGATTTTGCCAAGAAAACCCCAAGAACAAGTAATAACAACAATAATCAATATCATCATGGCGGGCGGCGGCGGCGGTGGCGGCAGGACCGGCTTGGGGCTGGTCCAAAGGCCTCGGGGGGCCACATCCGGCCCCTGGGCCTTAGGTTGCTTACCCCTGGTCTATGCCATGCCTACAGGTCTTGGGTGACCAGGGTTCAAGTCCCCTCTCCACCATAACCCACTGGTCTTGTCATTGCCTTCCTTTGAGGTTAGAAAACGTGACTTGCCCAAGGTCACCCAGAAGCAAACCTTGATATTATCATTTTATATAAGGAACATCATTTTACTATGCAATTGTATTTTACAGGACTTGAGCATCCACAGACGTTGGTATTCATGGGTGCGTGTGGGTGTCCTGAAACCAAACCCCAATGGGTGCCAAGGATCCACTGCAACAGATAAATTGGTTAAGGGACAGATGATGATGATGATGATGCTTACCTCAAAGTATGAACAGCAAAGATCTTTATGCTCCCATTAAATTGCAGCCATAATGCTAACAGTCTAAGCTTTCTTTTTCAGTGGCTTCCCCGGAAGTCTTTTTTCAAGGGATGAAAAATAATAATACCAATGGCAACTGACAGATTAGGCTAGAATTCTAGTAACTCAGCTATGGAAACCCACTGGGTGGCCTTGGGCAAGTCACACACTCTCAGCCTCAGGCAATGGCAAACATCTATGGAATAAATCTTGCCAAGAAAACTCTATGATAGAGTTGTCCAAGACACAGAACAGCGACAGTCGTGATAGGTGTAGAGCAGTGCTTCCCAACCTTCGGCCCTTCATTCGTTTTGGACTTTGTCTCCCAGAAGCCCCAGCCAACTTGGCCAACAGTCAGGCAGCATGGGAACTGAAGTCCAAATCATCTGGAGGACCAAAGGTTGGGAACCACTGCTATAGAGGATCCATGGGCAAAATTTCTCTGAACTCCAAGAGGCAGCCGTGCAATTGCTGTCCAAAGGCACCTACAAGGCAACTTTGCAAAGCCAGACTTTCATCGTCTCTGGAGGAGTCATTGTGGACTTGCAGCCAAAAAGAAACTGAGGCTAGGCGTGATGAGGGATTTTCCGGCCCTGTCCCTGGAATCCCCTTTCAGCAATAATTTCAAGCCTTTGGAATTCCTAGAAGACAGGGAAAGGCTTTGAGTGCTAAATATTTAATATGGAGAACCCCCCTTCTTGTCTCATACATATTGATGCTATTAAACTATCTCATTCAGCAAGCAGCAGTTGGCTTCTCTACCTCTGGCTCCGACTTTCCTCCTTTAGCGCAGCAAGAAGAAGGATGGAGAGCTCAGGGAAAAGGACTGGAAGAAGCTGTTTGGAACTACACAAAATACCTAGGGACCAACAAAACCAGTTTGCAAGTGAGCTGCACAGCCAAGATGAAAGACTTGGACTGCATCCACACTGCGGAAATAATCCAGTCTGACACTGCTTTAACTGCCATGGCTCAATGTAATGGAATGCTGGGATTTGTAGTTTTGTGAGCTATTTAGCCTTCTCTGTCAGAGAACTCTGGTGCCACAACAAACTACAAATCCCAGGATACATAGGATTATGGTAACTTCATCTAGTGGACATTTCTATAATAATAATAATAATAATAATAATAATAATAATAATTTTTATATCCCGCCCCTTTGAGGTCAATTGGGGTGGCTAATAGCAATAAAATATAATACAACAAAATCTGGTTCCCTCCCCCCCTTAAAAAGTTATTAAATCAATGACAAATTAAAAGCAACAATTAAAATACAACAATAATATTATAGAACAGAGTTCTCTAGATTACTGTGGACTGTTAAAATGTCTCTGCAGACGTTTGCATTAGCCACTGAGCAATGTGGATGTTTTGAAAATATCATGATGAACTGTTTATATTTGGAATTTTCCTGATAGATTTGTTACATATTTTCATTGTCCTGTATACTGTTGGATATGTTACTTGTTGTATAGATGCTTATTCTATGTGGCATTTCTTATAGATAGCTCAAGGTATGAATTTTTTAATTGTTAACACTTTTAGTGATTATATTTCTATTAGTTTATGGTTGTACTGTTGGATACATTACTTGTTGTATAGATGTTTATTCTATATAGCAGTTCTTATAGATCACTCATGTTATGAAATTGTTTATTACTGTTAATATTTTTAGTGATTTTATTTGTCATTGTTCTGATAACAGTTCAATTCCTGTCAGAAGCTATTAAGTATTATTTAATTAAAAATTCATTTTGTTGCAATATTTATATCCTACACTATATGTAAAGAGCTTAAAGCGGCATACAATAAAATCAATTTGACCAATCTGAAACAATTTAAAACAATAGAAAAATGGGAAAAGATTAACATGTTAAAAGGCCTAAATAATAATAATAATAATAATAATAATAATAATAATAATAAATTTTTATTTGTAACCCACCCCTCTGCACAGCAATCCCCTAAAGGCACCAGTTCTTATCTGATCTTGGAGGCTAAGCAAGGTCAGCCCTAGTCAGTACTTGCATGGGAGACCACCAACAAATACCAGATGCTGAAGGTGAAATTTCAGAGGTAGGAACTGGCCAAACTACCTCTGCGCATTCCTTATCTAAGAAAACCCTATGAAATTCATGGGGTCACCATAAGTCGACAGGCAACTTGAAGGCATAGATACACACACATTCTCTAGCAGCGTGTGAAGTGTCCAAGTTTTGGACTGTACAAGCTCTTGCTTGGATTGTACAACCTCTTGCTTGAACTCTGGGCCAGCCTACAATGGCCTGCCGTATGAGATCCGTCTTATTACCACTCTTGCTGCTTTTAAGAAAGCAGTAAAGACGGATCTCTTCCGGCAGGCCTTCCCGGAATAACTTCCCAGCAAATGGCGGAGGTTTGCTACCCGCTCCCCAATCTGCCACTGTTTACATACTGCCCAAAAAAATGTTTCTTTATATCTATGTTTAAATTCATTTTAATTCTTTCTTGGTTTAATCTACTTTTAAGGGGTGGGAGGCTTAGGGTGTGGGATTTGGGAATGTTTTAATTGCTTACTGTGTTTTATAAGGTTGTACGCCACCCCGATTGCTGAGCAGAGGGGCGGGTTAAAAATAAAACTTTATTATTATTATTATTATTATTATTATTATTATTATTATCACAAACTCTTTCTGGAAGACTTACAGGCTTACAACATAGCTTGGTATTATTGTTGTTGCTGCTGCTGTTAACTATTGTCAAGTCAACCTCAACTTATGGCAAACCTAGGAACGAAAGACCTCCAAGTCACCCAGTCATCAAAAGCCCTGTTCAAATCTTGCAGACCCAGGACCATGGCTGCCTTGACTGACTCTATCCATCTGGAATGCTTTCTTCCTTTTTTTATCTACTGCCTTACCTAGCATGATTGTCTTTTCTAGGAGGGTCATGTTTTCTCATGACATGGCCAAAATACGACAGTCTCAGGAGCTATTTATTCATCCTTTTAACAATCCACCCACAGTAATCTAGAGAACTCTTCTCCAGCACCACATTTCAAATGAGTTTATCTTCTCTTTCTCATCTTTCTTCACTGTTCAGCTTTCACAACCGTACATAGAAACTGGAAACAAAGCTGGCCCTCCACATTTGTGGCTTTGACTTTTGATGATTTGACGGTTTGTGGTTTTGATTAATATGTTCTTCTAGGAACCTCGAACTCCTCCAGTGCAATTCTGACAGAATTTGACCATAGAGTTGTGCTGGAGAACCTAGAAGTTCCTAGAGAAGACACTTCTGTAGGCATTTGTAGGTCCTCCAGCATGATTCTATTATCAATGTCTGGCAGATGTTGACCATAGAGTTGCACTGGGATACCTGGAGTTTCCTAGAGAGATGTTCTCTTAGGTAAAAAGAATAGTGTGTGTGCATGGGGGGGGGGGGATTTGTGTTTTTTCCACATTCATGGAGGTTCTTCACCCCTAAACCCAGTGAATGTGGAGAGACCACTGTACAATAACATGGACAATCCTAACTTTAGTATTCAATTTGTTGTTGTTGTTGTTGTTGTTGTGAGCCCTCAAGTCATTTCTGACTTATGGTGAATCCTATCTTGGCAAGTTTCTTGGCAAGTTTCTACAGAGGAGGTTTGTCATTGCCATCCTCTGAGGATGAGAGAGTGTGACTTGCCCAAGGTCAACCAGTGGGTTTACATGGCCAAGCTGGGATTCAAACCCTTGTCTCCAGAGTCATAGTCCAAAGCTCAAAACCACTACACCAAACTGTCTCAATTATATATGTTTAGATGTGAGGATCTTGTCTAGTTTCTTCAGAAGTGCCCTTCCAAGTCCTAGTTTTCTTCTGATTTCTTGACTGTAGCCTCCATTCTAATTAATGACTGAGACAGATGTGTTTTTACTATTTGCCTTCAAAGTCATTTCTAGGTTATGGCAATTCTATGGCAAACCTATCACAGAGTATTATGGGGTGTAGAATCTGTAACTCAACCAAGATCACCCAGTGGGTTTCCATGGCCAAGCAGAGAATCAAATCCTGATCATCAGAGACGTAGTGCAATCAAACTATAATTCCTAAGATTCTTTGTAGGTAATTCATGGCAGCTAATGGTGGTGGGTGACTATATATCAAGCTGCTAGTCCCAGCAAGAGTAGACTCATTGAACCAGTGAAATTTATAATAATAATAATAATAATAATCATCATCATCATCAATGGGCCAATTCTAGTTAGACCTACTAACAGGACTCAACCCAATTGAACCTATGTAATGTAATGTCATTAGTTCACCTGCAGAAAAATGGCAGTGGTTGTTCTTGTTTGCCTGTATCATCACTTGTCAGTGCCTAAAGCAGTTCCACTCATAGTAGTAGTCCTTGAATGGTCCTTGAGCTGTTGGCTGCTAATCCTTGGCAAGTTCCCAGGAAAGAAAGAAACAATTGAAGTCAATGGTCATAAAAGTGGTTCAGGTCCCTGGTACATGGTGGGGGGAGTAATAGTAATTGCTTGTTCCCCAGCTTAGATAACCTGAGAAGCATTGGTCTAAAGGACACTCAGGTGCCTTATCTTTTGCCTTTTAGATGTCATATTGCTTGTACTTTAAGATACGGGCCAGAATACTGTTCAATTACTCTCTGGCAATGTACTTAGGTGGAAGATGTGATGGAGGCCACAGCAGTGACTGTTCAGGTTGCGGAGTGCTGGCACTCTCCATGTTTTGACTGGTCTTTAAGCCAGTCTGTTGCACTGCAAGTGAGTTGGAGCCCATTTGCGTAAGGCGGCATTGGATACCTCCTTATGCAAATGTGTAAAGAGAACAACCACTGCCATAACCAGGAGTTACATTGGCAAAATACTCCAGCTGCAGAAGCAGGCCAAGTGAAGCCCCTTAAGGCTACTTCTGTGACCCTTGATATGTATAGACTACCTGGACTGCCCAGACAGAGTGAGTTGTTTCTCTGAAAACTTCCAAAAGTATCAATTCTTGTCTGAAATAGGTTGTGGGAACC
This sequence comes from Phrynosoma blainvillii, assembly GCA_026167975.1. Taxonomy (NCBI): domain Eukaryota; kingdom Metazoa; phylum Chordata; class Lepidosauria; order Squamata; family Phrynosomatidae; genus Phrynosoma; species Phrynosoma blainvillii. The sequence continues at coordinate 8,865,542 of JANUYF010000009.1, forward strand.
CCCTGCACTGTTGAATAAATAAAGAAAGATTCATCATGCTGTGTGTGTGTGTGTTTCATGGTCCTCGGAGAGTCCTAGGAACAGGGAAATGGCCTGTAGACCATGACAATTACCCAACCCTGCCAAAAGGAGTCTCTTCAAGAATATAGACTTTTTAAAAATTGAAAGTGTTTTAATATGTTTTAAAGCAGTGGTTCCCAACCCTTGGTCCTCCAGACGTACAAGGGCCAAACCGGCTGGGGCTTCCGGGAGTTCAAGTCCAAAACACTTAGAGGACCAAAGTTTGGGAGGAATTTTTTTTTTATCTGTCATGCATCATATTAGGAGGCCTGGTAGGCTCCTAATATGATCAATCAATAATAAATAAATGGTTTTATACACCCCAAGTTGTTCTCTGTTGCATTACATTCTCATGTGTTAGATATTTCCATGCCTCCACATTTAATTCAAAATTGCTACTACTCAAGCCACCTCTTCCTTCTTCTGCTTTTCTCCCTCCCTTCCTCCCTCAGTTTCCAAGAGAGAGTCGATGTCACTGATAACCTGTCTTTTCCTTCCTCTGTAATGACTGGTGCCTGGGCTTTTATATCCTAGTGCTTGTCTCTTACCGGCTGACAGCCTTGTGAACAGGGAGTGTGCTGATATAAATGGCTGTTCATAAGAAGAAAGATGGCAAACATCAGGGCACAGCAAGTCCTGGAGCAACCAATGCCCACTTCCACGAGTACAAGCAATATGACATCTATTGCACTGGCCTTTGGTTGGTGGCCCTCAAGATATCTGGTGAAGAAGGAAGCAGACCCTAAATTCTACCCACATTCTAGAACAGGTTTCCTTATCCTGATTTCCTCAAGATCTATTGGACTACAACTCTAATCTTTCCCCAGCCAGCATAGTTATTGTCCATAACAGCTGGCAGTCATGAGGGTTGTAATCCATCACATCTGGAGGACCACAACTCTGACCATTCTCACTCAGCATGACCATTGGCAGACATTAAGGCCAATGATAACTCTGCTGGAGCCAGCACACACCAAGAGTGCTCCTGGTAGTGATAGGCTCTTCTAGAGAGCAGATAGACTTTTTGTCTTGCACTATTTTTCTCTCTCTCTAGAACCCTGAGAGCTGCCAACCAGAACTTACTGCAGAAAGTGGCTTCTCAATGTGCGCATAGCTTGGAGTAACAATAATGACTTCAACCCAAGATTTTGTGAAGTAGAGTTCAAACACAAATCCTTCCACACTCATACATATTCAATCAATTTTGGCCCAAGTTTTCTTGATTTTAGCACCCTGGTCTAGGAAAAAAATAAGGATATTAATCATCAGTATTTCTCAGTCATCAGGAATAAGAGAAACACATGCTGATCTATTGCAAATTATCAGTAGGTCCCAACCTATCTCCTATCTGGCCCTGGATAAAAGATCTATGGGGGGTTGCAGACTGCCAGAAATAGTGCAAATTGAGTCTACTTTTAGGGTTAGGGTTAGGGAATCATGGGAACTGTAGTTTATTGTGGCACCAGAGCTCTCTGACAGAGAAGGCTCAATGTCTCAGGAAAAAAAAACAATTCCCATGATTCCCTAGCATTAAGCCTAACCCTAAAAGTGGACTCAATTCACACTATTTCTGGCAGTCTGCAACCCCTATATGTGTGCAAACCCATTCCTGCTTGGCAGGTAAACAATTTTTAGGTGAATGTTTTGAATATCTGAGCATCAACCAGAGTCAGATGTGGCTTATAGCAAACTGACTACGGGGGGTTGCAGACTGCCAGAAATAGTGTGAATTCAGTCCACTTTTAGGGTTAGGGTTAGAGTTAGGGAACCATGGGAACTGTATTTTATTGTGGCATCAGAGTTGTCTGACAGAGAAGGCTCAATGTCTCAGAAAAATAACAGTTCCCATGATTCCCTAGCACTAACCCTAACCCTAAAAGTGGACTGAATTCACACTATTTCTGGCAGTCTGCAACCCCCCTACATCACTTTCTTCCAGAAATCAAAGAATTTGCAGTCAGTGTCCATACTACAGGAGGTCTATGGGTAAAATGAGATCTTTGCCTGCTTTTTGACATGAAAAACAGTGTACTGGTTTGTGAGTAATAGAGAAGTAATTGTTCACTAATTTTCTTCTCAGAGAAAGCAATGAATAATTTTAACAATTTTCCCCACTGCAATTATGCAGTTTTCAAAGAGAATTTGCAATTTGGGACTTATTCTGCACAAGATCCATGCATGATTTTTATGCAGAAAACAGACTTTTTCTGCAAAGGAGACAGTTTTTTCTGCATACAGACATTATTTTCTGTACAGAAAACTCTGTTTCATGTGCAAATTTTGCACGTAATAAGTTGCAAATTCCCAGCGTTCTCATCAGTCCAGGATCCTTTTCATCAGGGTTTCTTGACGCTTGAGAAACATGTTTTTGACCACTTTTGAAAGTTAAGAATATTATTTCCCCCTAGTGAGTGAGGATCTACACTATAGACTCTCTCAAGTATCTTCAAATTTCCATGGTTTTGGGAAACCGATCTTTGTATTGTGAGCAGTCAGAGAGGTACAAACAGGTCAAGAAATCAAACAAGTTTCCTTCTGTTCCGATTCCTCAAAAGTCTAACAAAGAGAATGTAAAAAAGAAATAGTGTTTATTCATTGAACTGAGATTAGTGAAAGCAAGGACAAGGAAGATGGAATGAGATGAAAAAGGGATGGGGGGGAAGAGATAACATGGACGGGAGGGAAGAAGAAAGAAAGAGACTTGCTATCTTAAATGAGAAGCAAAATTATCTTGATTTCTGGCTGAATAATTCATATTTGCCACAGGCCATGTATTCTTGCACTTGGGTGTCAAGTGTTTACCGAATATCTCTCTTGACAGAGTGCTTGTGTGATACTCCACCATCCCAGGCTCAAGAAAGAAAACACAACAACCGTACAAGGGAAAGGAAACCGTAAATGGAGGAATGACAGCTTCTTCCACCTCCATTTGAGAATAATTGCTACAAATGATGCTCCCTCTACCCTTTAATAAAGAGTTTGTTCCCTCCATTCCATCCCCCACAACACAAAACAGCTGTACAACCAATTAAGATGCTAAGTGCGTCCTCAGGGACCTTTCCAGGAATTGGGGGGATGCTTCTTGGGTCAAAGAAAGCTGGTCCTCCTCACTCTCTGGTGCTGGCAAAACAAAATAAAACCATTCTTCCAAGGCCTTGACTTTGACTTAACTGGGGATAGGCAGGCTAGAGCTGGCAATGGGCATGTGGGCCAAAGAACTTTTGGGCTTTCCCAGAAGAGATCTGGAACAGAAGATACAGAATTTTCCAAACTAGACCCCCTCACACATCTCTGTGGTTGCAGCTGCCACAAGTTCAAAGAATCATAGAGTTGAAAGAGACCCCAAGGGCCATCCAGTCCAACCCCCTGCCATGGAGGAACTCAAAATAAAGCACCCCCAACAGATGGCCATCCAGCCTCTGCTTAAAGACCTGCAAAGAAGGAGACTCCACCAGACTCCGAGGGAGTGTGTTCCACTGTCAAACAGCTCTTACTGTCAGGAAATTCATCCTAATCTTTAGATGGAATCCCTTTTCCCCGTATCATGCATCCATTGTTCCAGGTCCTATTCTCTGGAGCAGCAGAAAACAAGCTAGCTTGCTCCTCAATATGACATCCCTTCAAATATTTAAACAGGGCTATCATATAATCTCTTAACCATCTCTTCTCCAGTCTAAACATCCCCAGTTCCCTAAGTCGTTCCTCATAGGGCATGGTTTCCAGACCTTTCACCATTTTAGTCGCCCTCCTCTGGACACGCTCCAGTTGCAAGAGACCATAAGGAGCCCTGGTCTCATAAACCGCAAGGTTGCGAGTTCAACACCAGCCAAGGGCTCAAGCTTGACATCTTCCCATGCCACCTGTGACAGGACAGAACCGTGGGAGAACTCAACATATATCCTGAAAGAACCAAGATCACTTAAGAGACCCATTTGTTTGTTTATTTGGTGTTTTTTAAAACCCACTGGCCATGCTGGCTGAAAGATTATGGAATACATAGATTTTTAAGAAATGATTTTCCAAGCTCTAAATACCCTAAAAGCACCAGTTCCTGTCTGATCTTGGAAGCTAAGCAGGGTCAGCCCTGGTAAGTACTTGGATGTTAGAGCATCAATGAAAACCAAGTGCTGTAGGCTATAATTCAGATGAAGGAACTGGCAAAACCACCTCTAAGTATTCCTTGCCTTAAGAAAACCCTAAGAAATTAATGGGGTCACCATAAGTCAACAGGTGACTTGAAGGCAGGCATACACATACACACATGAGGGGCAGAGATGTGATCCCACTGGTGGGGTGGCTCGTAAATGTATTTATTTGCACCCAAAAACTTGTTCCAGGGGGCTGAGAAGAATAAAACACACTGATGATTTATGGGGTCACCATAAGTCAACAGGTGACCTGAAGACAGGCACACACACACACACAAAGTTCTGCATAGCAAGGACCTTTTCGGAGGCTGCTCCCAGACTGTGGGAGGCTGGGCTGGTTCCCTCTCTGTTATCCTTCCACTGGCAAGCAAAGATATTTTGATTGAGGCATCATGCTGGCTGTACCTTTTATTGTGTTTTTAATAGCATTTTCCTACAGCATCCTTCACCAACGGCTGAAAGAAGAACACAACATCAAGCCAGGGTAAAGGCATTACGATGTTTAGGCAGTTCTAAATTAAGACAAGAGCCAGTGTGGTGTAGTGGTTTCAGTGCTGGACTACGACTCTGGAGACCAGATTCAATTCCCATGTCGGCCATGAAATCCACTGGATGACCTTGGGCAAGTCACATGCTCTCAGCTTCAGGGGGAGGCATTGGCAAACCTCCTTGGAACAAATCTTGCCAAGAAAACCCCATGAAGGCCTTAGGGAAAGTCGGAAACAACTTGAAGACACACAACACACACAACACAAATTGCTTAAGTATGGCATAGGAGTTGTAAGATACCTGCTGTATTGAGTGACTCTGGCCAAACTGAATCTGTGGAACATGTGCTTTTTCAGTTCCTGTTCTATAGCTATTTAAGATCTGATCTTATTTTGCCAATATTCCATAAATATATTGGACACACTGAGCAGTTTCAGATCTTCCTGTTACTTTCTGATAGTAATTGTACCATAACATAAAAGGTAACTCTGCAGCAATCAAAATGAGACAAGCAATGAGTAGCACCAGGAAATAGTATAATAAGAAGTGCTGATCCCTTTGAGACTAGTAAGGCTTCACCTCTGTCAGCTAAATGCTTATCCAGAATTGTATTCTTTTTATGTCAATCTGTAATTTTACCTTGTTTTATTTCCTTAGGCTCTTTTAAACGTTTGCTGTTTGAAATCGGTTTTTATATACTGGTCTATGACCGCAATAAAATATTTACTTACTAATGGCATTTTAATTTTACGGATGTTTTCTCTCTCTTTTTTAAAGATGTCATGCTTTTAATCAAGATCTTATTTTTCATCAGAGGTTTTTTTTTATTCTTCTCAGCCCCCCAAGGACAAGTTTCTTGGGTGCAAATAAATACATTTACCAGCCAACCCCACCAGTGGGATCCCATCTCATGTGTGTATGTGTATGCCTGCCTTCAAGTCGCCAGTTGACATGGTGACCCCATGAATTTCTTAGGGGTTTTTTAAGGCAAGGAATACTCAGGTGATTTGGCCAATTCCTACCTCTGAAACAAAGCCTGCAGCACCCTGGTATTCATTGGCGGTCTCCCATCCAAGTACTAACCAGGGCTGACCCTGCTTAGCATCCAAGATCAGACAGGATCTGGTACCTTTGCCCCCTCATACCCACTTTTGATGTTTATTTTCATGCAATGGAGGGTCTCAGTTGAGCAAACAGGAGATTATGGATTGTTTCTGCCTCATTACTCTAATTGTTTGGTGACTCCCCATGGCTTTTGTAAGTGGGTAATATAGTCCCCCTCCTTTTGCTGGCCTTCTCCCTCCCCTTCAAGCGGTTCTTAGAAAGACAAGATTCATCCCAAATCTTTCCAGCCCCTGGGGGGATAACAGAAGGATTATTATTGTCAATTTCTCTGCTTTCGTGGTGTTCCCCGGGGGCTTTGGATCACACAGATGCAAACATTACAGCACTTTTTTTTTTGGGGGGGGGGGTGAACAGCAGAACAGCTCAACAAATATTGAGAGATGGAGAGATGGGAAAAAGAGTTAAAAACAACACAGTACTGTTTTGGAAAGATCTATTTGTTCAAATAACCACACAATCGCCTTGATGCTAGTGGTCTCCAATTTATGGTTCACAATTAATGAATAATTAAGCTGCTGAAACTGTAAACTTGCAATCTACCTAGGGGCCAGTTTAAGACAAAAAGAGGAAAAAACCCTTGGTTTATGAGGCCCGGAAGAGAGTTTTCATTCACAAATCAGCCACTGTCAGTTCTTTGCAAATGATACTTTTAAAGTGCACTATTGGGCCAATGTTCCTGCCAAAATTCAAGTGCCAATTCAAGATTTTTCATAAAAACGATATTGCCAAACTGGTAAATCTGTCAAGAACTCGTATCTGTACAAAATGTTGTCTGTTATAAAATAGACCTCTAAGATATAGCCATATTAGTATGTAGAATCAGTATATAGAGATATCTTGTAGCACCTTTGAGACACACTGAAAGGAAGAGGTTGGCAGTAGGAGCTTTCCTAGACTCCACTCTACTTCCTCAGATGCATTTGGTGGAGAGGAAACCAGGGACAGACATATATATGCCCTTGGTATGTGAGAATGTCAATTCAAATTCAAAATCCTTTGTGTATTGGAAATGAAGTAGCACGTCCAGTTTTAACAATTTGTTGTTAGTGAACAAAGACATTAGAAATTAAAAATTAGAAATTAGAAAGAAAGTAGACCTAGTGAGACAATCTGTTTTTCAGGTTGCTCTGAATTTTGCCATAAAATTAGACACTCCAAGGAGAATATCTGGGAGCCAAATTTTGGAAAATTCAGATTTTGATGTTTCCCTTTCTTTCTTTCTTTCTTTCTTTTTTCTTTTTCTCTTTCTTCTTTCTCTTTTGTTGATTTGGACACTGTTGTTCTCCCAAATGATTCATGGGCAACTGGCTGCGACTTTCTGTTCAGCATATCTGGGGACGGATGAATCAGCCAGTTTTGTTCCTCTTGTGTTCACATTTTTGAATTGCAAATTTAATATCCAAAAATTGAACCAAATAATGCTTTAATTCATCTGCACCAGCTAAACTGAATAGGAACCACATAGATATAGCACAGCAGTGGCATCACTAGAATTGGTGTCATCCAGGATGGTAACTCATGGTGTTATTCCCCCATTGACCCACCATACAGAATCCTTAGTAACATTTTTTATATTAATATTATTCATAAATTGTAATTCCCTTATATCACTGAATGTAATGGCAACGGTTGTGACATAAACAACTAGCAGAATTAAAATTATATATTTAAATTGCAATATCATATGCACAACATAAATGTATATACATTTACATAGGGGAGATGCAGACGGGCGGCCCTGGGCTGCCCCGGAAGCGGAGGATCGAGGCTGAGGCTGCCGGACACCTGGGCCCCGATCCTCCCTTTCGCCACCTACGAAAGGAGCGCTAAAATAGCACTTCTTCCACAAGCTGCAAAAGGGGCGCTGCAAGAGGCGTGGCGCGCCTCTTTGGCGTCTCTTCCAGCTCAGTGTGTCTGGACGCTGAGCCGGAAGGACGTCATCGGAGCGCCCATCTGGCGGACGGGCCATTGCTCCGATGATGTCCTCAGGAAGGGGATGGGTCACCCAGCGTCCGGCTGCCCCTCCCCTTCCTGGGATTGAAGACGGCGTTTTTCACTGTCTGCATTACCCCCATAGTTTTATATGATTGAAGGGAAAATTTGGTAAGATGTGATCCACCCACTGAACCTTGGCCCACTCATTCCTTCTCTTCTGCTAAGCTCCATGGTTTTAAAGGGATGTAGCCAAATGCCACGGTCCATTTCTGCCAACAACAACAAAAAGCAGACATTTGGGGAACACCTTTAGGGTGTCACCCGGTGCAGTTTGAACCTCCCTACACTGCCCTAGTGACACCCCTGTCACTTGCGGTGCCTGCCACAATGGTGCTAATACTATTGTTATCATGCTTATTAACAATGGCAGGTACCCCCTATCATGGTGTTATGTTATGTAATTTATCTATGTAGCAGAGATGCTAAGAAACCCTGTTAGTGAATTGTGAAGATGCGTAACACAAGATGGCAAGTGTCCCGATGCTCATGGCGCTACACCAATATACATTGGCACAACTTAGCCTTTGGTTCCTGGACCCCCATGGATATCACAGTCTTTTTGTGGATGTTCAAGTCCCATCATATACAGTGGTATACCTTATATAAAATGTCAAAATCAAGGTTTGCTTTTTTAGAATGTATGTATTTTTTGAATATTTTCAAGCCATGGATGCTTGAATCCATGGATAAAGAACCAGTGGAAACAGAGGGCCAATTATATTTAAAATCACATCTCAGCTCTTGACATCTTACTTAGGAATCAATTTTAACATTTTGACAGATTCCTGTTTTAAAAAGTGAACCAAAGACCAGTTGCTAGCCACAACCAGAGTAGTTCCATTGAATCAAATCTGGAATGTTAAGTCAATCCCTATGTAAGTCCCACGGATTCAGTAAGTTTACTCTAGTCAGGACAGTCAATTGCATTTGGGCTAACCTTTTCATCTATCCCTTTAGACTACAAAAATGCAAGCATACACAGACACACACACACACACAGAGACAACACATTAAAAATCTGATTTGTTGGTTCAGGATGTCAACAGCAAGAGTCTTACTTGCTCCTTAATTACTAATACTAGAGCCATTGAGACTTTCATTTAGATAGAAGGGATATTTTTATGCCCTTCAAGCTCCTACTTCTGGACTGGAAACTGATTGAAGCTGCTTGGGGATTTAAAGAGACTCTGCACATGCCTCGGAGCATTTTTTTTTAAAATCACTTTATATATTTTGTGTCCAAACTTGCATACTGAAAACACATTTCTCTGAATTCATTCTGATGAGATCCCACCATTATGAGATCACTGTACCATTATGGATTTTAAAACCTCAGGTTGAGCCAGCCAGTATCTCTCAGTCTAACCTGTTTCACAGGGATGTTGGGGGGATAAAAGTTGGGAGAAGGGGAGGCATGTATGCTGCTATGAGACCATTGGACAAAAGGTGGAATATAAATGTACCAAAGTCAGTAAGGGAGATGGGGGAAAAAGTGTAGTCCTAGGGTTTCATGCTGCCACCTATGCTATTTTGGTGGCTCATGAGCCCAACCGTGATAGCCCAACCATTTACTGGCAAGAAACGATGAACTGTCTTTCTTAGAAACCTCCAGAAGCAATATTTGCCTTTTACATAGGTTGCACTCTTCTCCCACCCATGTGGCTTGACATTTTAGAAAATAGTATGTAGAGAGAGATCTTGTAGCACCTTTGAGACTGACTGAAAGAAAGATGTTGGCAGCATGAGCTTTCGTAGACTTCATTCTACTCCAAATGCATCAGAGGAAGTAGACTGAAGTCTAGGAAAGCTCATGCTGCCAACTTCTTTCTTTCTTTCAGTGAGTCTCAAAGGTGCTACAAGATCTCTCTACATACTGATTCTACAGACTAACATGGCTATATCTTTGAGTTTAAAAATATATATCCATTATTTAAAATCAGAATCTCTGGTCAGTTCTGGTCTGGGTTTGGAGCAAGCTGGCATTTTTGGCACTCCACACAGCCTTCAGAGAGTCCCAGAGGTTAGAAAATTGGCCTCTAAACACACTCACATCCTCTACCCTTGATATATATAAATACATACATACACACACAGAGAGTACTGAAGCTCTGATCGGCAGGCGGTCAAGTGTGAGAGATTGGAGCAGGGTGTCTCATCCAAGGTTCCCTGAAAGGTCATTAGGGCTTCCACAAAAGATTGTGATAGGGGAAAATATAATTTATTTTGAACTGTAGATATAATGGTTTTCATGCAAGGGCTCCCTGAAACCTGAAAATTATTTCAAGGGTTCCTCAAGGATAAAAATCAAAGATATAGCCATGTGAGCCTGAGAATCAGTATGTAAAGAGATCGTGTAGTGCCTTTGAGACTCACTGAAAGAAAGAAGTTGGCAGCATGAGCTTTCGTAGAGTTCAGTCTGCTTCCTCAGGTGCATTTAAATTTATATTTAAATGCATCTGAGGAAGCAGACTGAAGTCTACGAAAGTTGACAGCGTGAGTTTTCGTAGACTTCAGTCTAATTCCTCAGATGCATTTAAATGTAAATGCATCTGAGAAAGATGACTTAAGTCTACGAAAACTCATGCTGCCAACTTCTTTCTTTCTTTCAGTGAGTCTCAAAGGTGCTACCAGATCTCTCTACATCCAGGATAAAAAAGTTGAGAAAGGCTGGATTAGAGGGGAAACTGCTGAATGGCATTGCAACTGCCCGTACTTTGTGCATTCGGTGGCCCACTGACCTCCCTCTCTACAAGCCCACCCACAACCATATGTACTGTATATATACAGTACTTGAATTTCTGGATCATCTGAGGGTTGTGTTTCCCCAAAGCTCATGCTGTGACAACTTTGCTGGGTTTTAAGGCCTGCCGAACTCAATTTCTTCGTATCGGCTGCCACGGACTCTTTGGAAAGTGTCAAAGGTGGCTTTTTCTTTCCTCTCCCCCACTGTCCTCCTTCTCCCCCCTTTGCCAAAGCTTTTCCCCCAAGGCATAGAGGCAGCCACAGGGAGCGAGGCCAACATGCGTGGCCCTTTTAAGAGCCGTCATTCAAAGACCTGCCTCGGCAGAGGGTGAGCAACTGCCAGAGACAGACAGAGAGGCGAGGCTTTTCTGTACGCTCTTGATCGAAGGCACCCAGTTCACATCTGGTGCACCAGCAGGTAGCCCTGCCTAGCCATATGCTCTTCGTGCTGCTACAATTACCCCTCCAAAGGCTGCAAGCAAGGGAGGGGAAGGAGGCAGAGGAAAGGAGAGAGGGAAAAAGGCAGGGAGAAAGGCCCAGAACAATCCTCCATCTCCAAAGGTTGGAGGGCGATGAGCGAACAGAGAGGAGAAACAGAGGCAAGGCCACTGGAGCAAAGGCTGAAGCCTCCGTCTGCATCAAGTACCTTCCGTCACTATTAAAGTTGCAGAAACCAAGTACCGCTTCCATCACTGTTGATTGATGTGGCTATTTTTAAGGTGATGCCTGGATTTAATTTAAATGCTAGGTAGGGAGAGAAACGGGGACTGACAACAATGTCCTAGCCTATACATCAGTGATAGGTGGAAGGTAGAGGGGGTTTTCAACGCAACTATGGAGTTTATCACACGGGGGAAATCCCATGCGGAAATGGGGCTTTAAATTAAACAAAACCTGCAAAAGCGGGTGTTTTTTCAGACGGCGTTGCTGTTAAAAGGAGGTTAATCCGAACGGAAATTAGACAAAACCTGCTTCTTTTTATTTTCGGAAGATCCCGAAAGTAAAAAGAAGCAGTGTTTGTCTAATTTCCGTTCGGATTAACCTCCTTTTAACAGCGCTTTCACTTTTCACACAGGGCAGAACGGGAGAAATCCCGTTCATTGAAAGTTTCTGCTTTTGCGGGTTTTTTTTAAACTTTAAAGCCCCATTTCTGCATGGGACTCCCCGTGTGATAAACTCCTATGTGAATAATCTCACCCACGCATGCCGGGTTTATTATTCACACCATGGAACTGGATCTATATGCATCTCTGCAAGTTCCGTTGCTCACATGTGCCAGCGCTCAAATAAAGATGGAGTCGATGATGCGAATGTATTCAAAACATGTTGAAGGCATGCAGAGTTTTATCCTAGGTCTATTCAGGTCTATTTGCATCGGTTACTCACACTGCCGATGATGCAAATCCAATATCAATAAGTAGAATAGCCCCCCCCAAAAAAATTTAATCGGGTGAATTCAGGATGCATGTGAAGAAGTGAGATTCAACCCAGATTCAACCTGGATTATTTTCACCATCTAAATAACCCTATGGATCTAGGGATAGATGCCTAGGGTTGTTTGCAGCTGATCAGGCACTGAAAATTTCAGATGCCCAGTTATTTAATAACAGAAGAAATAAAGATCTCATTCACACTGCACTTTGAGCCTGATTTCACTACCACGGCTGCATCCTGTGGGATCTTGGAATTTCTAGATTGGTGGGGCACTAGAACTCTCTGGCAGAGAATTCTAAATCCTTCTTTGTTGTTGTGTACCTTCAAGTCGTTTCTGACATATGGCAACCCTAAGGCGAACCTATCACACTGGGATCATGTACATGTTGTTGTTTTTAGTGCAGCTATGAAAATAATCTCATTCACGCATTCTGGGTTTGTGGTTCACACTATGGGATCGCATCTCTGCACATGTCTGTGAGTTCTGTTGCTCACAAGTGTCAGCACTTGAATAAAGATGGAATCAATGATGCAAATGTATGTGTCTAATGTTCAAAGCACATTCACGGCATGCAGAGTTTTATCCCGGTTTATCCTGTGTCTGTTTGCATCGGTTATCCACACAGTTGAATAACCCCCATGTTTTCTTAGCAAGATTTGTTCAGAGGGTTTGCCACTGACTTCCTCTGAGGCTGTGAAAGTGTGACTTGCCCAAGGCCATCCAGTGGGTTTCCATGACCAAGCAAGGATTTGAAGCCTGGTTGCCCTGAATCCTAATCCAACATTCAAACCACTATAACACGGTGGCTCACCAAACTACAAATCTCAGAATGTCATAGGATTTCATGGGGCCATGGCAGTGAAAGTGGTATGAAAGCACTGTAATTATGGGATGGGAAAGACAGCAAAGTGACACACGCAACGCTCAACCATCTCAGCCTAAATTAAAAATCTGAAATGAAGAAAGCTTGGAATTCGGCATTCAGTTCTGGTGCTCAACACAAATTTCTGAGCTCAACATTATCACAATTGAATTGCGTCCCTTTTGCAACAGAGCCTGGCTGGGTGATATAGGAGTTCTAGTGAGAAAATCAAAGTATATCCCACAAACCTGTACATGCCTAATTAGAAATAGGTCATATTGAATTCAATGGGACTTCACGGGGAAATAAATATTAGATCACAGCCTTTGGAGAAAATCATAAAGAATTATGAAATGATGCATGGTGTTGAGAGAGGGCCTAGAAGCACCCTCCCTGGACACCCCACTTTTATCAGAAGGACTCAGGGCAGCCCAGAGGAAAAGATGGACAGATCAAAGAAGAGTCTTTTCTAGCGGGATCTATATCTGTGGAATTTAGGTCCATAAGATCTCATGATGTCCAGTAGCCTAGGTACTTTTAAAAACAGAAGTGGAGAACCTACAGTCCTCCATGTATTGTTAGACTATAGCTCCCATAATCCTTGACCAAAGTCCCTGCTGGCTGTGGCTGGTGGAAGGTGAAGTTCTACAAGACCTGGAAGGCTATGGTTTCCCTCTCCCTCCTTTAGAAGTTTAAATGAACAAATAGGAGAAATTTATCTTCATTGTCCATGCAAGCTAAACAGAAACTCCAAAGACAGGGAAGTTCCAGATGGGTATCTGTGTCCACCAATTGCAGCGAAGAATACAAGCAGTTTTGTGGCACATTACGAGTTGAATTTGGCATAAGCGTTCCTGAATTACATCTTGTGCAGTCTGCGGAAACAGCTGAGAAGCTTGCCCCAACGACGCAAAACCGAAGCCTGCCATTTTCAGCAGGGAATAAAAATCCCATTCGATTTTGCGCTCAAGAGATGAGTTTGAGCAACGCCTGGCTGGCTGAGCCAGTGGGGTGTAGTGGTTTGAGCCTAAGATACTGGAGACCAGGTTTGAATCTCTGCTCAACTATGGAAACCCATTGGGTGACCTTGGGCAAGTCACACACTCTCAGCCTCAGAGGAAGGCCAAGGGGGAAAAAAACCTCTGAATAAATTCCACCAAGTGATATGGCCTTAGAGTCGCTGTAAGTCAGAAATGACTTGAAGGCATACAACAACAACAACAACAACAACAGCCCCATTCAGTTCAGCACTCAAGAGATCAGGTTGAGCAAAGCCTGCCTGGCTGCAGTTTTGTTGCTGAGAGTAAGCTGATCTTGTAAGATGCCTGGATGGCAAACCTCCTGGGAACTATATTTAAGCCATGCGGCTGTCCTCGGAGGAAGAGTGGTATATCACAGTACACAATTCATCTCTGAGTAAACTTAGGAGTGGGCTGTAAATTACACGCATATCCTTTCACCCAGCCCTTTGGACAGCTAAGCCATGATGCCTTGAGATCACCATTTCCCATCTTCTTATGCGCTCAAGGAATCACATGAGGCTCTTTCTTCATGAGAAACGTTACGCAAAGGAATCCTAAGAGTATATGCCACATGGGGGTATCAGTGGGGGGGTGTGGGTGAATGTAAATCATTGGAAGAACAGGGGATATGAAGCCGAGTCCCTTTTACACTAGACAATATAGTACGGGTTGAATATCCCTTATCCAAATATTCCTTGAGACCAGAAGTGTTCTGGATTTTGGAATATTTGCATATAAACAATGAGATTTCTTGGAGATGGGACCCAAGTCTGAACATGAAATTCATTTTAGGCTTCATATACATCTTATACAAAAAGCCAGAATGTATTTTTATACGCATTTTTAAATATTTCCGTGCATGAAACAAAGTTTGCGTACACTGAAAAAGCAAAGATGTCACCGTCTCAGCCACTCACGTGGACAATTTTGGATTTTAGAATGTTTCAGATTTCAGGTTTCTGGGTAAGGGGTATTCAACCTGTACTATGATTCCAGTTTAACTGCCATCTTATGGATTCCTGGGATTTGTAGTGTAGGGAAGAATACTTAGAATTCTCTGCCAGAGAGCTCTAGTGCTTCCTTAAACCAGGATTCCATAGGATGATGCCAATGTAATAAAAATGGAATCATACTGCTTTAATGGAGTAGTGTGAAAAGGTCCCAGGTTTTTCTCTGCATCCTTACCTAATATTCTTAATCAGAGCCTGGGAAAGATACTTTTTAACTACAAGCACCAGAATTCTCATTTTTGTCATAACGCCCATGTCAAAACTGCTCCCTACTATAGGTTGCTGCCTAAAACAAAGAAAGATTGGGAGCAGAGGGAAAATGAGAGTGAAGGTTGAACTATGGGCTTAGTTCTTATACTGAAATCAAATTCTTGGGCTAAGTGTGTGATCACAGGCACATTCTTTCTTAAGTCTATTTTGTTTGGTTGTTCTGTTGTTTCTACCAACCATAGGAATCAAGGAGGCTTAAAAGTAAATACTGTAGAACACATGCAACGAAAATATAAAATAAAAATAAAATAAAAAAAGCATCACAAAATTAAAATACAATTTAAAAAGGACACAGCACTAGAAGCACTCTGATGTTGCATTACCACACATGTCCCAGGCTACATCCACACCGGAGAAATAAAGCAGTTTGACACCACTTTAACTCCCAAGGCTCCATGCTATGAAATTCTGGGATTTGTTGTGGCACCAGAGGTTTCTGACAGAGAAGGCTAAAGGTCTCACAAAACTTACAATCCTGTCAAAAGTCAAGATGACCCTGACTTACAGCGTAGGGTTTTCTTGGCAAGATTTGTTCAGAGGAAGTTTGCTGATGTTTTCCTCTTAGGCTGAGAGAGCATAGCTGCTGCCTCAGTTTTCTAAGCACTGGGGAACAAGTAATGAGATATATCAGTAATATGTAGGATGAAATGTCAGTTATCGGATTTATGGTTTAATGGTGACAGCATATATATATATATATATATATGCTATATATGCTATATATTAAAGAATTAGATTAATCATTTCAGTATGTAGAGAGATCTTGTAGAGAGATCTACATACTGATTCTACAGACTAACACAGCTATATCTTTGAATTAATCATTTTATTTAAGGTAGGATTGGCTGAGTTACTAATAAGTGGCCAAGGAACAGTACTAAAAATGTATTTTAAATAAGCAACAAGTGCAGTTGGATTTAGATGTTAGATTGAAAAATATGATAAGTGGAAGGTGGAATGGGAAGCTTGATGTGGATGGATGAGTTATTCTAGACCCATATATGTGTGTTTTTCATTTGCTTTTATGTTTCTTATGTCAAATAGTTCTGTTTTTTTTTAAAAAAATCCTTGAAATAAATAAAATAAATTAAAAATAAATTTTCCAATCAGGCCACCGGTGATGCAGCCAGGAAGGGGTTAAGAGCACCCTAGGCACGGACTGACCTAGAGACCTTTCTCTATATATCTTCTCTATATTCCCTCCTCACTAGGGAGATTACCAGCCAACAGATTAACCCTGAGTGTGACCCTTGGGTCCTGGGGGGTGGCAAGAGAAAGTTGCCCTTTGAATTCCAAAATACTTGCAGCTTTCAACATGAGGGTCTGGAGAATAGAAGAGTGGATGGTTCAGATTGCCATGATTGATTCATTCATAAGAATGTACAGGAGCATCTTCAATGGAGTCAGTCACTTGATCAGCTATTATGTGGACTAACTAATTCTGCGATTAAGGGCAAAGTAGCAGTGTGGTGTAGTGGTTTGAGCGTTGGACTATGACCTGGAGGCCAGGCTGGAGTCCTCGCTCATGCATAAGAGCCCACCGGGTGACCTTGGGCAAGTCACACTCTCTCGGTCTCAGAGGAAGGCAATGGCAAACCTCCTCTGAAGAAACATGCCAAGAAAACCTCACGATTATGGCCTTAGGGTCACCATAAGTCAAAAATGTCTCGGAGGCAGACAACGACATACCCTTGCTAGGTTGGGGCATGCCCTAAGCAGAAAATAGAAGCAATTAAAGCACCGTGCTATTTTTTAAATTTATAATGTAGTAATAAAATTATGGTATAGTGGTTTGAGTGTTGGACAAGGACTCTGGAAACTAGGGTTTGAATCCCTTCTGAGCCATGAAATCCACTCACTACGTCCTCAGTTTGAAGCTTTTAGAGATGGCCATGAAAACTACTGGGCAACCTTGGGCAAGTCACATGCTCTCAGCTTCAGGGGAAGGCAATAGCAAACCCCCTCTGAAGAAACCTGCCAAGAAAACCTCATGATGGGTTCACCTTAGGGTTGCCATAAGTCAGAAATGACTTAAAGGCACATGAAAACCACAAGTCTTGAGAGTTCTGTGTTCAAATCTCCAATTGAGCCATAGAATTTACTGGGTCACAGAGCACTATCCCACCACTGCTCTGTTATGGATGGTTTCAGCTCATCATGATGTGCATTCTTCTTAAAAGTAACTTTCCAAGCAGATCCCCATCAGGAGCAGGATTTTCATAAAGCTAATGATTCTTAATGGCCTACTCAGGATCGAGCCACCTCCAAAAGCTTTGATTTACAACATAGAGAGGTCACATCATTACTGTATATTGTTGCTAGGGCGAAATCCTTTCCCCTCCTCGCTCCTCTGTGTTACGGTGAGAATTTTAGAAGCAGCAAGGAAGCTGGAATGAGGATAGCACATAATGTCCAGATCCATCTCAGAAAAATTGCAGGACTTTGACCTTATGGAAATCTGTCCATTCACAATGATGGCACTGAGTAGACCTTCCAGTTCATGCCTGGACTCACAGTCATAGCTCTATTGGTATATGTGTCTGTGCATGCTCTAAGGCAGGGGTCAGCAACTTTTTGTTGCCGGGGGGCTGGGAGGGGGGAAATGGCGCTGGGGGCCAGCGTGCTCACGCTTACCCCCCACGCGTGTATGCGCACGACGCCCACAGTCGTGTGCATGCGTGCGCACATGGGGGGCACAATTTTGGGCCTTCCCGTTGGGCGTTCCAAAATGGCACCCACCATCATGTGCATGCATGCGCATGTGTGCGCATGCATGCGCAAGCGCGAGCGCCATTTTGGACACCAAAATGACACCCATGCTCATGCGTGGCGTGGCAGCGGCAGTAGCGGCAGGACCGGCCACGGGCCGGTCCCAAGGCCTCTGCGGGCCACACCCGGCCCACAGGCCGTAGGTTGCCTACCCCTGCTCTAAGGGGTTATTCAGACAGTGAAAATAATCCAGGATAAATTCAGGTTGAATCTCCATTGTTCACATGCATCCTGAATAGACATGATTAAATTGGGGGGGAGGGCTAGGATCATAGAATCATAGAGTTGGAAGAGACCCCAAGGGCCATCCAGTCCAACCCCTTGCCATGCAGGAACTCAACACCAAAGCATCCCCGACAGATGGCCATCCAGTTAATCCAGGATAATCGATACCAGTTTTTTTAAAAAAAGATTTGCGTCATTGACAGTGTGAATAACCAATGTGAATAGACCCGAATAGACCTGGAATAAAACTCTGCATGCCTTGATCATGTTCAAAATGCATTTGCATTGTTGATTCCATCTTTATTCAAGTCCTGGCACATATGAGCAACAAAATTTGCATAGATGCCTATCGATGAGGTGCCATAGTGTGAATAACAACCCCAGTATGTGTGAGGGACATTATTTGCATCATTGCAACAAAAACAAAAATTCTGAGGGGTCATTCAGACTTCAGCTTTTTTCGTGGAAAGATGGGTATAACCTCACTTATGCATTCCGGGTTTGTTATTCACACTGTGGATTCGCATCTCTATGTATTTCTGGGAGTTTGGTTGATCACACATGCCAGCACTCAAAGAAACATAAAGTCAATGATGTGAACGTATTCGAAACATGTTCAATGCATGCAGAGTTTAATTCTGGATTATCCCAGGTCTATTCACATTGGCTATGCATGCACACTGTGATGATGCGAATCTCTTTTAAAAACTCAGGAAAAACCCTGGTATCAATTATCCTGGGTTAAGTGGATTTTTTGGCAGCCCCCCCTAGCAACTGAATCGGGTGCATTCAGGTTGCATGTGAACAATGGGGATTCATCCTGGATTATTTTCACCATCTAAATAGACCCTGAAATGACCCCAGAGATGGCAAGGAAGGGACTTTCTCTCAATCCCACCACCATCCCAGGCATTTTGGGTGAGGACAGTCTTTTTGGTGGTGGCTCCCAAATTGTGGAATTCCCTTCCCTGGCAGGAATGGTTGGTTCCTTCCCTGACATCTTTCCACTGGCAAGAGAGGACCTTTTTATTGAAGCAGGCATTTGGTTTTGGATATGTTGCAGCAGATACAGCTTTAAATACGTTGCACTGTGTTTCTGTTCTATTATGTTCAAAATGTCTTTTTAGTGCTCTTTTTTTTTTAAAAAAAAATTGTAATTAACTTGGGTTTTTTAAAAGTTTCATTGAATTGTGTTTTCATTCAAGGTGGCATACAAAGTTTGAATATATATATATATATATATATATATATATATATATAATATTTAGTATAAAAGTTTTAATGGCATTATATTTTTTGAAACACTGTACGCCGCCTTGAATCCAAAGGCAGGAGATAATGAAATGAGACAAAAATGATGGCAACAGCACCGATATCAGGAATGAGCTGGAAGCTTTGCTTAGTGCTGCTGAGACACTCAATTCAGAGCTTGGACAAGTTACTTTTTAAGACCACAGCTCCAAGCCAAGAAGGCCACTGTCCGTGTCCAAAATGCTAACTTTTCCCATCTTCTTTTGCTTTGTTGTTGTTGTTGTTTTATCTCTAAGCTTGCTGGAATTATTTTCATTGCCTACTATTTTTATTTGATAAATGTTAGTCCATCATTAAAATGTCCCGGAAACAAAAATAGACACCCTGATTGTTTGCGCCTTCATTGGGTCCAGTTTTCCTTCACCACATGCACAAGCAGCATTACCAGTTTTGGGCCTTGACCCATTGATCAAAGCTTTCAATCAATGGGCACAAGGGAGCCGAGACACTATCCAACTTACAGATAATACAAATGGCAATAAAATAGCACCATTGATTTTGAAATACCCATTCAAGGCTTTATAAAGTATTCATTAAATGTCTATTAGAACAAATTGAAAGCATTAGGAGCACGGCTAGCTAGTTACGCAGATTTACATCATTTTGGTTAATTCAGAAATGCCATATAGAAGCTAATTCAGAAAGGTTATTCATACACAGTATGCATTTTGGGGTTGGGAGCTGGTTAAATCATGTATGAACATTACATCCAAGAATGAATGTGTCTACATCTCCTGCCACTGTACCATACATTAGTCTGAATGTAAAAACTGCTGCCATCATTGGCTGAGTCCCTGGGAGGCGATTCGGAGTCAGAGAAACAGAAGGCGAGGAAAGTATAAAGCACCCTTTCTTCCTTGCACTTCTCTGATAGCAGTTCTAGCTTCTGGAACTCCCTTCCTGGAGAGGTTCGACTGCAACCTTCTTTGCTATCCTTTTAGCTATCCTTTTACAAGGAGGTACCCTAAAGCAGGGGTTGCCAACCCGGGGTGCCCACACCCTCAGAGGATACGAGATCGGGTTTTAGGGGGTACAACAAAGAATGTCTTGAGCAACAAGTCACAAGTCATCACTCATTTTTTGTCCTGAATAAATTAGAATCTAATTGCTCAACTTAGATTTGCATTTTATCCTTTCGTAGGTCAGTAAAATGAGTACCCAGCTTGTTGGGGCAATTGGCTTCCAGGCTGTAAACCACTTAGAGACTGCTTAGTTCAGTATGAAGCAGTATAGAAATATAAATGCTATTGCTATTTTATGCACTGAGTTAAAAGCTTATTTTTTAAAAGTTCAGTTTGTTTCACCCACAGTACTGCATGTGGTTCAATTTGTGGTCCAAAAATTAGAAATTAAGACTTCTTCATCTTCAAATGTGATATTACTTTTGTAGGTGTGCAAACCAGAATCAAACATTTCCTAGAGGTCTGGGGTATAGAAAAGCTTGGGGACTACTGCCCTAAAGGTACTAGATCCCGTCTAATATTGGAAGCTAAGCAGGGTCAGTCCTGACTAGTACTTGGGTGGGAAACCACAAATGAATACCAGATGCTGTAGGATCTATTGAGGAAGGAACTGGCAAAACCACCTCTGAGTATTCCTTGCCCGAGAAAACCCCATAAATTGACATGTGACTTGAAGGGATATACAAACATACAAATACATATTTGCTTTGGCAGGCCATTGAGAGCTAAGCACTCAGGGGAAAGGGGCCTTCCTTACACTGTGCCATTTCTATTCATTCTTCTTTTTAATGGTTTGCTTTAACTGCTTTTAATTTCATTGATAGTTTCATTATATTTTTAACTTATGTATGATGGGATCGATTAAGATATTCTGGAATCCTAGGAATCCTAACAATGGATGACAGAGACTTCACTGGGGCCTCATTCCCACTTACAAATAAATCAGTTTGTGATCTGAATCAATGGATCAGTTCGACAGGGGGTTGGACTGGATGGCCCTTGTGGTCTCTTCCAACTCTATGATTCTATGATTCTATGAAATTGCAAATAACTGCCTTAACTATGTCAGCTTGGGCTACTTTCCTTAGAATCAAACTGTTGATGCAGATGACAAATTTGCAGTTTAAGGACAACTGTTCTTATCCAAAGCATCTTCTCTTTGCTAACATCTTGCAGTAGTGCTGGGAAGAGAAACACTACCTTGAAAGCACGTTGCACCCCTGTTTTTGACCTTGTTTTCCTTTGCATTTCTCCTTGCAGTGCTTGTGAGAATCACATTTTTGTTATCCCCTCAAGAAAACCCCATTATAGGATTGCCTTAAGTCGGAAACAATTTGAAGGCAGACAACAACAGAACAGCTATTTCTGATGCCACGCAGTGAGTGGTGTTGCTTCTGTAGCCAAAGTAACACCAGTCACACAAGGTATCAGCAAGCTTTGGGGGAGCCCTAAGATTTGCAAAGTGAAAAGAAAGGAGAGGGCAAAAACTCCTGTATGTGTGGGGGGCAGATGGGACAAGAACAGGGTGCAAAATAGTTCAATGAGGACTGGATGTGCACAGTGACAATAGGATGCTAACTGATTGTTGGGTGGAAATATGGTAAATGTGGTGGTTAAGATAAAATAGAGTAGCTTGAATCAGGAACAGCAGAAATCTATACTTCAACACTTGGTTTCAGGATCAGTTTGAGTCCCATTTTTGAGAGAAAGTTCGGATGCACAGTGGTCCCTCCAAATCTGCTGGGGTTAGGGGTAAAGGACTCCTGTGAATGTGGAAAAACTGCAAATTAAAAAAAACAACACTATTCTTTTTACCTAGGAGAACATCTCTCTAGGAATCTCCAGGTCCTCCGATGCAACTCGATGGTCAACATCTGCCATCCTTTTGAACCTTCCTTCAAAAATCAGATGCCAGGAATGGCTGGGAAATGGCTTGGGGACTCTTGGCGGCATCAGTGGCGTTCTCCTGTCCAGTAACATGCATTTTTGTCCCATTCCGTTCCTTTCCGTTCTCGTTCCTGTAAGTGCCGTGCGATAAGCTTACTAGAGAACTTCTAGGTTCTCCAGCACAATTCTATGGTCAACGTCTGGCAGAGTTGTGCTGGAAGGCCCTAGAGATTCCTAGAGAGAACATATTAATCGAAACCGTAAATCATCAAATCCGCAAAAGTCAAAGCCCGCAAATGTGGAGGGCCAACTATACAAAGAAAAGAAAAGAAAAAAAAATAAGATAAAAGTTTTCTTCTTTCATTCTCTTGGAAATCACTCAGATTGAATACTAACTCGCCTCGAAAGAGCAAGGGGGAAAGCCATTTGTTAACATCACAGCTACTTGTACAATGGTCAGCATATCAGATTAAATTCAGCATGTTCGCAGCATGTTCCAGAGATTGACTGCACACACTACGGCGTAGCTACGTGGGCTTCTTCAAGCTGTCACTCCTTCCTCTCTAGCCCTCTCCACCACACTTTCCTTTCTTGGGTAAACCAGGAAATATCTGCCCCCGTTGTTCCTTTGTAAATTATTGGAGGTGCTGGCCACTGGCCTGCATGAATCATGCATGGCTTTTGTTGTCATTCATGGGCTCTGATGTAACTAAGTGGTTCAATTAATATTTAAATATGAACTATTTTTAAAAGCCAAGGCATCACCATTGGTCTCTCCCGTGGCAAGAAAAAGGTGAAGGAAATTCCAAAAAGGGAAGTCCCCGCTAGTGCACATCTCCCTTGCTGTTTTGGCTTCGTCCTTTTCTCTCCTTCCTTCCTTCCTTCTTTCTTTCCCTTTTCTTCAAATTTTCTTCAAATTTAGACTGTGTGCTTCTTAGAGGAGAGGCCTGTCCTTCTTTCTCACCTACTTTATGCTATAACAAAAATAGAGCACGTGAAGGCAGCCTTCCAGATGTTGTTGAACTCAAATTTTCGTCAGAGCTAGCCAGCATGGCTAATGATAGTGGCTGATAGGGGTTGTAGTCCAACATCTGAGAAGGTCAAAGAGGTGTATGTGTGTGTGTGTGTATACGCACGCATGCACACCTTCAAGTCACTTGTCAACTTATTTCGCAGAGCTTTCACAGGACCGTATCACATAGAGGCAAATTGCCCAAATACCGTGCTGAAAAAGGATTTAAAAATCCGAAAAAACACCACAAAAGCAGGTTGTTTTTAAGATGTATTTGTGTAAAGGAGAAATAACGCAACATTAACCCAAATGGAAAGTCACCAAAACCCTTTCCTTTTTACTTTCGGAAGTCAGCTTTCTGTTTGGGTTATTTTTGCGTTATTTCTCTTTCACGCAAACGGCGTCTGAAAAACAACCCGCAATTTCGGATTTTGTCTACTTTCTGTTCAAGTTAACCCTGAACATCATGTGAAAAACAGCCCACAAAAGCGGGTTGTTTTCACTTTAAATCTAGTTTCTGCACAGGACTCATCCCATGTGATAAACTCCATAGACAAGGAATACTCAGAGGTGGTTTTGCCAGTTCCTTCCTGTTAAATAGAGCTTACAGCACCTTGTATTCATTGACAGCCTCCCATCCAAGTACTAATCAGAGCCGACCCAGCTTAGCTTCAGATCACGTGGGATCTGGTGCAATTAGAGCATACCCTTCAACATTTCACACATGAAAACTGAGACAGGTGGTCAAGATGACAAAAGTTATTAATAAGGAAGAACACACACGCTGGGAAAGCCTGCAGCAATTTGCTTTTGCCTGAGCCTACTGGGAAGTGAAAGACTCCTCCACAAACTACTGAGTGCAAACTACTCTTACATTTTGAATTCATTTTGTACTAATGGAAGTGCAAACCTGTGAAGAGGAGGGAGAAACTGGGATATGGTTTTTTTAATCATATTTTTTATTGTGGTTCCATATATACAATAATATTACAGCAATAATATATTGTTTCACATTCCATAATTATGTAGTTTTTTCATTTGTCTTACTTCTTTCTTGCACTCCCCTCTCTTGTGGACTTTTACTTTTGTTATCAAGAAACTAGGATATTTTAAAGGCAGCAGATGAGATGGCAGGACTGACTCTGGCCAACTTTGATATTTATGTGATATTTGAAGGGTATGCAAGTGTCTCCCTTTTTCTCTATAAAGCTCCATGTAAATTAATGGAGCTCATAAAAGCAAAGCCTGGCCCAGCCTTCCCTAACATAGTACCCTTCAGACTACAATGCCTAGCATCCTCTTTACCCCAGACTTGCCATAGTGTCACACAGGATCCCTAATTACATATTTGCATATGAACACACAGTGGGTACAGATGAGTTTAGATTAGATTAATGATAGAGAAGAAATGAGAGTATGTGTATAAAGTGATCCCATTCACACTCTATATTCTTCCCCTCAAAATCACATGCCTCTTGTGGATATTGAAATGTACACTCGTCCCTCTACATTTGCGGATTTGACTTTTGCGGATTTGATCATTCACAGAGATTTTATTAGTATGTTCTGTCTTGGAATCTCTAGGTCCTCCAGCACAACTCTATGGTCAACTTTAACCAAAAGTTGCACTGAAGGACCTAAAGATTCCTAGAAAGAACATTCCACTAGGCATTTGTAGTTCCTCCAGAGCAATTCTGTGGTCAATGTCTGGCAGATGTTGATCACAGAGTTGCACTGGAGGACCTAGAGATTCCTAGAGAGAGATTCTCTCAGGTAAAGACATCAGTCTACTTCCTCACATAGGAAGAGGAAGAATCCTGAATCCAAGTGCAAAGGGATCTTGCAGCACCTTTGAGACTAACTGCAAAAGAAATTGTAGCATACGAGCTTTCATAGACTCTACCTCCTCACATCTGAGGAGGTAGACCAAGGACGTTTTCACACGGGGCAAAAGGAGGATGCTAGCCGGCCTCCCGCCGGCCTCACTCCGGCGCCATTTCCCGTGTGTTCACACACACGCGGTGGCAAACCCCGCCCCTTCCAGTGTCATCCCTGCATCCCGCCGGCTTTTCGCTCCGTGTGTTCAAACACACGGAGCCCTAAGTCCGGCCTCACTCCGGCAGCGGCAAGCTAATTCCTGGCTAACTCCGGCTTCAGGTAATTCCGGGTGGCAAAAGGAATTAGCCTGCCGCTGCCGGAGTCATTCCGGTGTCAGCGGCACGGGGTCCAGCCGGCTTTAGGGGAAGGGCTCCAGCCGGCTTTAGGGAGCCCCATGTGAAAACGTCCATAGTCTATGAAAGCTTATGCTACAACTCTCAAAAGTGCTGCAAGATCCCTTTGCACTTGGATTCAGGAGTGTAGCTGGGAGGGGAGACAAAATGAGAATTCTGTCCTTCCATTACATTTTCCTTCTACTCCCAAATATCAAGCATTGCAGTAACTTAAAGCATCATTTAGTTGAGCATTTAGAAACAGAGTTCAGGCATCCAAAGAAAAGAGGACAGGCAAAGTGACCAAGTAATGCAAATACAGCAAATATAAGTGTTCTAGAGGTGAAAAATTTCCACTCTCTGGAATGCTAGAAATTTGAGGACTAAAGAAAAATATCATTGGGCACCAATTCCTAGTTGGGGAGGCAAAACCCTCATTTACCCCCTCCCCATAGCTACCTTCCTGTTTGGAATACAGAAATGATCTAGATCAAGGGAGAAGAAACTTTAGGTGTCCTTGCCTGAGCTGAACCTTGCAGGGTCATTGGAAAAATAAAAACTGGGTACAAGGAGAGAGCATGGTGAAATCTAGAGGGGAAAGTCTGAAGAATAGGACTTTAGCAAAGTAAATAAGCTTCTCCTCCAGCCACCGGCCTCCGCTGATCGGAGTGAATGCTAACAGAGGTTCCCCTGCCCCACTGCTCTGTGTTTCAGGAAAAGACTCGGTTTAATAAACCCTTCAGACTTCCTCTGACGGGAATTCATGCGGCTGGCTCTTTGCTGTCACTATATAAAGCATTACGGGAGTCGAGAGGGAGCCTCAAAGTGGTTTCCGCTTGTGTTCTGCCCAGATCCTAATGATTCACCCAGAGTGATTTAGGCGGCCTTTCCTTTTGATTAATGCCGCACTCTGCCCAGCTCTGCATGTGTCATGATGCACCCACCCTCCCAGGCTCCCTCTGATCAGGTGCAACCTGTGCCCTGGGAAACAGAGTCGAGGAAGAAGGCCACAATGGTTGAATAATAGATGCAGGGCACTTTGTGAAGGCTGTGCAACATGATCCCCAGGCCCAGGGACCCATGGGCAGCAATGCAAGGGCAGTGTGTGTGTGTGTGTGTGTGTGTGTGCTCTAAGGGGGGCAGCCACCCAACAAATGCCAGGCACAGTCACTTGATACATCCTCCTAAGGCTGTCCCGTGAATGCAAGCTGGTGTGCCGCCAAAGGACCCAGAGAGAGGAGAAATGGAAAACCAAGCCTCGAGACAACAGCTCGGGGAGCGACACACTCCTTCACCAGGAGGCTGCCACATGGAGCTTTAAGAATCCAAAACAAGACAACTAGAATATTTCTCCCCTTTTGTCTGATTTAGGGACAGTCGATGCTTCCCGTTTGCAAAGGGATGGGGAAATCCATCTGGTTTGCTCTCTTCTGCATCTGGATTTTTTTTTTAAAAAAATGCACTCTTTTTGTCCCATTTTGCAACATTTTCCAAAAAAACAATTAAAATGAAAATGGAATTCTCTCCCTTTTTCCCTCCCTAGGTTCTTCCTCGCATGAGGAGATCTAGTTGAATTTGTCTTCTGTAGAGGTGGTAAAAATGAGAAGCTTCTAAGAAGAAAGAAAAAGAGGTGTCAACCCTACTTTTACACTGAAGAATAGTTCAATGTGCAGGGATTCAAACCCAGCCTTTTTAAGAAATTGGGTAGATGAGCCCATCATTTTGGTCCTTCTAATGTTTGGATTTTTTAAAAAAAAAAAAAACTCTCAAGTTCATCCCATCCTGAATATCAAGACATTTGCAAATTTGGGTAAATCCTTTACAAAAACAAATTCAAAGAAAATTTTCATCCACTCCTAGTTGGAACGTGGGAAAATTAAAGCTGTCATAGACTATCTACTTGACTATCTATCTACTCAATAACTTCGCTTCTACTAGGAACAGTGACTTGAGTGGCTAGTGTCAGTTGACATTCATCATGGTCCCCCTCCCATTCCCTTAATATTTGTAGATATTGTCAACATAAGTGCTTTTTCAGCATACAGCATGTATGAGAGTAATTGAGATCAGATTTGTCCATGCAAAGTTTACCATTTTATAGGGTGAAGTTAATCAAGTGTGCATCCAAACAGCCACATGTATAAAATTGTTGTTGTTGTTATAAAAAGGACTGGTTATTATCAGAAGTTGGAGATAGTGTCAAAGGCATTACTTGTCTGGGATATCACTTGTAGCTCCTCCAGAGCAATGTTTGTTGTTGACAGAGGGGTGGGGTATAAATAAATTTTATTATTAGTAGTATTAGTATTACTTGGTCTCATGGCCATGTCAAAAAGCACTCCAAAAATCCATGCACACTTGCCTATGCACAGTGTATGATACTCCCTGACATTTAATCAGTGCTTCTTGAATCTTTGGGAACGCATTGCCTAACCTGATGAACTGGGTAAGCATGAACAAATTGAAGCATAATACAAGTAAGGTAGGGGTGCTCCTTGACATCTGAAAGGCACATACAGGAATAAGGATTCAGCCCCCAGAATAAGTCACACTTCCTCAAAAGAAGACTCGCGTTCACTGTTTGGATTTACTCCTGGATTTGGCCTTGAATTGCTCTGGATTTAACTGGTAGCCTGGAGTGCATTTGCACAGTTAAGGCTCATGCACCAATCATGTCCATTCCTGGAAATACTGGATCTTTCCAAAGTGACAACAGTCTGGTTGTCTGGTCAACAGTCTGGTTGTTGCATTCTGGAGCATCTGAGGGACATGTACAATACACAAAACTAGTCCAAATGTAAGTAACCCTTGTGTCATGATTCTATGACACAAGTGTTACTTACATTTGGACTAGTTTTGTGTGTTGTACATGGCCCCCAGATGCTCCAGAATGCAACAACCAGACTGTTGACCAGGACCTGTTACAGGGAACATATGACTTCCATGATATAGGAGCTTCACTGGCTAACAATTTGTTTCTAGGCGTAATTCCTAGATTCCGTGATTCTATGATTCAAAATACAGATTTTGAACTGCAAAGCCCTAACTGACTTGTGGATCATGGATACGGAATAACCACATTGTCTGCGCAGGTTGGAAAAGTTATTCTTTGGGACGAATACTCTCAGATCCTCCATCCAAGCTCTGAGTCTTCCATATGAAACTGATCAAATGCTAAGATATTTTCAGGAGAACCTTTTCTGAATCCCTCTAATGTCAGAGTTATGTTTGATGGGTATGTGAGAAAGAGTTTTCTTGGTGACCATATCTAGGTTCTCTGATTCCCTGCTGAGAAAGATTAGTTTGTTCCCCTATCTATTCTCCTACAGGCAGGCAAACAGTTATGTACATGAGCCTGCCAGTACCCCCATACCCTCCAACATTTCACAAGTTAAAACCAGGACATGTTGAGGCCAAGCAACATCAGAGTGTGGCCAAAACACTGCCGCTGTTGTGTGCCTTCAAGTCATTTCATGGAGTTTTCTTGGCAAGATTTCATAGAATCATAGAATCATAGAGTTGGAAGAGACCCCAAGGGCCATCCAGTCCAACCCCATTCTGCCATGCAGGAACTCAAAACCAAAGCATCCCTGACAGATGGCCATCCAGCCTCTGTTTAAAGACCTCCAAAGAAGGAGACTCCAGCACACTCCAAGGGAGTGTATTCCACTGTTGAACACTGTTCAGAGAAGGTTTGCCATTGCCTTCCCCTGAGGATGAGAGTGTGTGACTTGTGGTCCAGATGTCAAACTTTATGAATGAGGAGGAACACACAAGCTGGGGGAGGCTGCAGCAGTTGGCTTTTGCCTGAGTCTATTGAGAAGGGCAAAATGCCACACACCCCTGTTCTCCTCTCCAACCGGCTGAGATAATGGAATGACATCTATTTGTGCACTTTGAACTCAGTTGGCAGCAGTTGAAGTAAGCTGACGACAAAGGGGAAAAGTGGAAGGAAGAAAGAGAAACTGGGCATTTTAACAGCGGCAGAAAAAGTGGGGTGGTAGAGAATTAACAGGAGCTGCTTCTGACAAATTGGGACAGTTGGAGGGTATGATAACCCCCCGGGAACCCCTAGACCCCTAAGCCCCTTCTCCATGACTAGGGAAAATGTCCCAAAATGGAGAGTTGTGCTGCTAGAAATGAATGCTCCATCATCCCCACCACCCCCAAAGTCAAGATATGTTGTGTCTGATGCTGGTGAAGCCATTTTGGCTTTTTGAGGTTCCAAATTGCTCAAGTGCTTCCCAGCCGCCCTGCTTCCCTGGCAGCAAAAACGCAGCAATACATTAAACACCCAACAATTTGTTGCCGTTTCACAGCATTCGCAATTAGCCCTCCACTTATTCATCGTCCCTAATAGTAGGACAGACTTTGAGCTTTGGCTGTCATTTCTCAATTACCAGAAACCATGGGAGGAACAAGCTATGGAAGACATGCATTCCTCTCCTCTTTGGCACTCCAAGAATCTTTGCTGTCTACCTCTTATCCGTCAGGCTTTCCTCTCCAAGCTGGAGCCAAAAATATGGGGATAGATAGAAAAGTCCTGGCAGAACAGAAATGAAATACTCCCCAGCAATTAGGTACATCATAGAGGTTGGAAAATGTACTTTTTTGGCCTACAGTCTCCCAAAAGTCCCAGCTGAGAGCATCCTGGGAATTGTGCAATCCAAAAACAGTGACTTTTCCAAACTCGGATATGAGGCAGAAGCTACTCAGACTTGCGAGCAAAGCATCCTTGCCAAGGATTGCCCTTGTCGCTGCAGACTGCGGCTGCATCCACACTGCCAAAATAATCCAGGTTGACTCCGCGTTAACCGCCCTGACTCAATGCTATGGCATTCTGGGGTTTGTAGTTGTAGGAGCTATTTCGCCTTCACTTGTCAGAAAGCCCCGGTGTTGCAACAAACGGCAATTCCCAGAATGCCATAGCATTGAGCCAGGGGTCAACCTGGATTATTTCTGCAGTGCGGATGCAGCCGTTTTGTCCGCTGATGGTGCAAGACAGTGCACGGTTTATGCACGTCGCCACCACACCGACGTATGCAGGTCACAGACAGCCGCATTTAAGAAAGCAACCCTCGCCATCAGAGATTATTTTCTCTTAATCCAGAGGGATGAGTGTCAGTGAGGCTGGAATAAGAATCAGCAGCAGCAGCAGCAAAAATTGGGAAGAAAGGGGTCAGGTCCCAAGTGGGCCGAAGCTAACCAGAGGGTCTTTTAATGACAAAGGTCATTCCTCCCAGGGAGGGTCAGTCTCTCTGTTGCTCTAGTCCCTGGCCTGGTATTCCATCCTCCTTCAAGCAAGAGCCGCTCAAATCATCAGACACCTTGTCAGGCTTCATTCCCCCCCCCCCCAAATAAATAAATAAATATTTATAACATTTGTATCTTGCTCCCCAGTTGGAAAGGCAACCCAGAGCACATCAATAAGAACAAGACAAAACAGTCCCTGTCCCCAGGCGTACAATCTAAAAAGACACAACGGAAAAGGAAAAGGGGATGGGGAGGGAAAAGGAAGAGAAGACATTTTTTCGGCCACCAATTCTCCATGTCCTGAGGTTCCCCAACCTGGTGCAACGCCTGGTGGAGCTGGCATGGATGCAGGGTTAGGGATACAATCCGGCACTAATTTCCTTCTTGAAGGAAGCCATGAGTCATTTGAGCCCTTTGATTCCTGCAGGGAAATAATCATTGAAAATGGCGCCGTTTTCAAAGGCTGCCCCCTGAGCATATTTACCCCCGAAAACGCATTTTCTGCATAGGAAACAGCATTTTCTGCAGAGAAAATAAGATGTCTGCATGGAGAAAATGTTCTTTTCTATGCAGAAAATTTTATGTGGGAGGGGGGTAATGCTGTTTTCTGCACACGAAAAGCATTGTCTACACAAAACGCTGTTTTTATACACGCAAACAAAAAAACACGCACAAACTTTGTGCAGAGTAAGTCCCAAACGGTAGAGATTTCCATCAGTAGGATTCTCTTTGTCAGGGTTTTCTGACGCTTGCAGTTGTTTGACCATTTGGGGGGGGAATATTTTTGAATATCTTTTCATCCCTGGGCAGGATGATGGGGGCTCTGTTTTCCTCCATTCTCTCTTTGGCTGCTTCATCAAATAAAGAAATTTTTTAAAAAAAACTATGAAGGAGCTAACAACCTTTTGTGATGTGATCTTCATGTTATTAAGTTTTGATCCCACCCATTGTCAGCACATCCCAGAACCAGGATTCCCATCTGTTTGCCTTCTCAGATCTAGGGGTGGGGATCAGGCACACTATAACTATGGCCAAGTCTGGACATGTCCACCATCTTGCAGGCAGATCCTCCCAAGCAATATTGCTGATGCTCAAGCTATGAAGACAGGATGAAAATTCAAACTGACCTTAATAGATTAGAAAGCTGGGCCAAAGCTAACAAAATGAATTTCAACACAGAGAAATGTAAGGTACTGCACTTAGGGCAAAAAAATGAAATGTATAGGTATAAGATGGGGGACACCTGGCTTAAGGAGATTACGTGTGAAAGGGATCTAGGAGTCCTAGTAGACCACAAGTGGAACAAGAGTCAACAGTGTGGTGCAGCAGCTAAAAAGGCCAATGCAATTTTAGGCTGCATTAATAGAAGTATAGTATCTAGATCAAGGGAAGTAATAGTGCCACTGTATTTTGCTTTGGTCAGGCCTCACCTGGAATACTGTGCCCAGTTCTGGGCACCACAATTCAAAAAGGATGTTGAAAAACTGGAGCATGTCCAGAGGAGGGTGACTAAAATGGTGAAGGGTCTGGAAACCATGAAGCCCTATGAGGAACGACTTAAGGAACTGGGTATGTTTAGCCTGGAGAAGAGACGGTTAAGAGGGGATATGATAGCCTTGTTTAAATATTTGAAGGGATGTCTATTGAGGAGGGAGATAGCTTGTTTTCTGCTGCTCCAGAGAATAGGACCCAGAACAACGGATGCAAGCTACAGGAAAAGAGATTCCACCTCAACATTAAGAGGAACTTCCTGACAGTGAGAGCTGTTCAACAGTGGGACACTTTCCCTCGGAGATTTGTGGAGTCTCCTTCTTTGGAGGTCTTTAAACAGAGACTGGATGGCCATCTGTTGGGGATGCTTTGATTTTGAGTTCCTGCATGGCAGGGGGTTGGACTAGATGGCCCTTGGGGTCTCTTCCAACTCTATGATTCGATTCTATTCTATGATTCTATGATTCTCAAGAGACAGCACCCTGCCAGCCGGCATCCAGTGTTACTCTTCTCAGCAAGCAGATGAAAAGCACATCTCGGCCAGATTAGCTGCAAGCAAAGCACACATAATCCTTCACTGCTTGAGCTTGAGTACCACCAGCCATGCCAGGCAAACCAAAGGAAGGGAGGCTGAAGGCAGAGCATTTATTTCATGCCGAGACCTGCGGGGTCACATGCGAGCGTCAGCTGTTAAGCAGTCTTCAAAAAGAAAGCCATGTCAGTCTGTTAGTGGTGGGGGAGAGGATCCTTCTGCAATTACCTGCTTTCACTGTTTATACCCACAAGGCAAATATAAAAAGAAAAAGGCAATGCAAAGAGAAGGAAGATAAGTGCAATTGCAATGTAGCCAGAGATCTGTTACAAGGGCTTCCTTGTTTCTCCTGCTGGCCAGCCTGCTCTTGACACAATCTCTTCCTTGCTTCAAAAGCTGGCTTCCATCAGAAACCTTACCTCATTTCAATAGGTAAAAACTTTGTTGACGAAAAAGGCTCTCCGGAGGAGCGATGGAGCAGGATCCAGTGGAACCAGTGGCTTTACTAAACCTGTAGAAACAGCAGAGTGTGGAAAAGTTACTTTCCTCCCTCGAATCCCCCCACAACCAAGAAAGCAGCATTTCCAGGCTTTGAAAACAGAAAAGGTCTGTCTTTGTAGGTCATTCTGACTCCATTCACACTAGACAACTATAGTGCTGTGACTCCACTTTAACTGCCACGGCTTAGTCTTATGGAATCCTGGGATTTGGAGTTTATGATGGGGCTTTTAAAATGATCAGCCAGACAGCTTGAATGGTTCACCAAACCCTAGGATTCCACGGGAGTTAACTGTGTACCTCAGCCATGAAACCCACTGGGTGACCTTGGGCAAGTCACATGCTCTCAGCCTCAAGGGAAGGCAATGACAAACCTCCTCTGAACAAATCTTGCCAAGAAAACCCCATGATAGGGTTGCCATAAGTTGGAAATAACATGAAGGCACACAAAAACAACAACAAAAGTGGTGTGAAAGGGCTCCTTGTTCTCCAGAGTGCAGTTCTACACATAATTTTAAACGCTCGGGTTTGCAGTGGTCCACAATCTGCAACAATTTTTTGGAGTTTCGGACAAGATTCATCCCAGGAAATGCTAAAGACTGAACATGAAGTCTTTTGCGTGCAAAGCCTGTATTCTTCTATTGGGCTACATTTCGCCCTTCTCCGATGGATCAAGGCACCTAGGATATTGTTGTTGTTGTTGTTGTTGTTGTTGTTGTTGATGATGTTGTTGTTGTTGTTATTGTAAGCCTCACCATACTGGATGAGAGCCTCTGATGCATCATTAGATTTCAGTTATTCACCAGAATTTTCTCAACATTTGGAAAGTTCAACAAGACCTGGAAATATTCCAAACTGGACTCCTCAGGTATGAAACTCTATTCCAGCAAAGCACAGTTGTATTTCATCTCTTTCCAGCTCATTGCAGGAATGTCTCCTGGTGATTTCATTTGTTTTGGCAAGTTGTTGTTGTTAATGGTGGTAGTGGTTAATGGCGTTGGTTAGGAAAAGCAGCACATTTCCACTCCATCCAACATTTCACAGATGAAAACTGGGAAACATGGAGCCAAGCAAAATCAGAATGGTGTCAAGACAACAAAGGTATTGATGAAGAAGAATAGATAAGCTACAAAAGGCTGTGCCTGAGTCTGCTGGGGAAAATGAGATTCCATCCTCTCCTCTCCTTTCCCAACTGTTGAGGTGAGCACAAATTAATTTTGCATTTTGAATCCAGTTTTTAGCAATGGATATAAGCTGAAGACAAAGGGCCCAGTGGGAGGAGGAGAGAGAAAAAATGAGATATTTTAAAAGTAGCTGAAAAAGCGGAGTTAAAGAAGGTTGATCAGGATTGTCCCTACGAAACTTCAAAAGTTGGAGGGTATATGGTCTCAATATTGGAGGGGCCTCAAAATGGCAGAAGCCTAATTCTTAGGTCAATCACCTAAAACCTGGGTTGATAAATGAATGAGGAAGATTTCCAATCTATTGGACTGCAAGCTAATGGCACCCTTGTTCTGATCTAAGGCCACTTCTGTGGTTTTGTAATAACATATGAAAAAGTGCATTAAAGATGCCCCTTTCCTCTCAAAATAAATAGCAGCAGCACCACAGAGAAGCACTTACAGTTGTGTTTTTGTTAATAATAGAAATGTATTAATTCCATTGATTCAGTTCTGCAAAAAATTGTTAAGAGGTAGATAATCAACCCCCAATTCCTTCATCGGTTGACAGCAATGTCTTTGAGCCGTTTCTCCATCCATTTGAACCAGTGCTCCCAACTGATGAAATCGACAACTCTGGCACCAAAGATTGGCGCTGGCCATTATGTCAGGCTTGAATTATTAGCCTCCTGGAATAAAGGAAAAAATGCCTTAAGTAAGTGATTCCCCTCTTTTATTATATGACATGCAAGGAAATGTCTCTCTGCCTGATATTGACTTACAGTCACTTACTGCTACTACTGCCCCACCTAGTGGCAAAGTGTGGCAACAGCCATCTCTCTAGGGTCCCATTAAAACAGCAAAGTCTGGGGGCAGTTGTCTCTCAATAGTGTGTTTTCTGGGGCATCTTTTTGTTTATTTCTTTTATTCCACATGAGATTAAGCCAAGCACCTCTCCATAGGCAAGGATTGATGCTGCTGCAGGATTTAAAAGTTCCCATTTCAGCCCTAATGCAACAGAAACCACACGCAACAGAAACCACACGCAACACAACGCAACAACACTAATATGTCGGTTTGGAGGACAGGATGCTATCACAGTTCCAGTAAAGGCACAATGGTTTAAGTGGAAATGACTGGCATCGATTCTGGCAGACAGAGGCCAGAAGAAGTAAAAATAAGTTGCTCTCAATTAACCTGCATTGATTGGAATTAAAAGAAGGGCTGGGATAGATCTGCTTAGACTATGAGGCTACATTCTCGGGTCACTATCTGGCAATGGGTGGCCACAGGTGTTGGGTGTAGAGGAAGAAATGGGCAGATTATTTTTTCAACATGTGGTCAGATCTCAAATTTGGGTAAGGAGCCCATTTGTAAAGGGAGATATTATAGTTTGGTCCATTCAGCTGCCAGAGGTCATCTATGAACAGTGACATCAAAATTTAGGCAGAATTTTAGGGCAAACTCACAGGGCCTCCTTCATTCAGCAGAATGAGCAGGCAGGACTCCCACTGACCACATTTTCAAGAAAATGATATATTCCCTATGGATAGGCCAAGACAGATAGGAGAGGGAAATCAGCAAGAGTGAGGCTGTTGGAGGACAGAAGCTGTGTCCATTGTCCAAACTGCCTCTGTCCAACCTGTAGTCAACAACTGGTTGGCAAGGGATAGTGGTCAGATAGATGGTCTCTTTGTACCAGGATGCTGCAGGGGTAAGACTGGTACTTAGGAGGTCTGGGTTGTAATAGTCTTCACAGAATCAGGAAACACAGTTTCACGTAAAGAACTGGTTCACTTAATGAGACTGATGCACCTAATAAGTGAATACACATTGTTATATAAGAGCAGAGGGACAACATATGAATCCAGATCTAATCTACTATCTAATCTAACCTAATATTGCTTGAGTGTACTGATGTCTATGATCAGTAAATGGCAGAAGCTGGGGATCTGTCTAACCCAAACTGAGGAGTTTACAGACTGTGTAGACATGATGTGTCAATCCTATCATTTTCTCTCTGCACCTCTTGGAAAGCATTATTTGTTTGTGTTATCAGTTGCATTTATATCCCACCTTTCCTCCAGTGAGCTCAGAGGGATGGATGTACATGGCTCTGTTTCTTCCTCCACTTAACAATAACACAGCATTTTCTATGTATGTATATGATGCTTTCAAAGAATGAAAGCCATCCTTACTAGCTAGAAGCATATCATTTCGAAAAAAGATATAAAGGAAACAACAAAGAAAGAGGAAAGAGAAAGAAGAAGATGTAAACAGGCAAATAGTATTCTTTGCTTGTGTGTTTGTTTGTTTGTTTGTTTACTATCCCACTTGTCTCCCAGGTTGGGACTTTGGAGTGGCTTACAACAATAAAACTAGCTAAAGGGGAGAATGCCATCACCTAAAGGATGTCATCCATTTGACATGGAGATTATGCTGAAAACTACCGTATATTCCAGGTGGCTGAATCTGATCTGTGTTACATTGTGTTACACTGTGTTACAATGTTGGAATTCAAAATTATGAAAGAGCAGACAGGTGGATTATCTCAAGAAGAAAACCATTTGGTCCTCATGTAGCAACTTTCATTGATGAAAATTCATTACAAAACACTGTGTGAGCAGCTAGAAAAGATTCTTGTTGAGCAGCAAGAGTCCATGCACTGTATCCATGTCACTTATGCTAAAACAGTGAAGCGTGTTCAGAAAATACAACATTACACTGGCATGGAGATCTCACCTCTTTTTGAAGAACAGCTTGTGAAGCAACACTTAATATTCCAGACTCCTGAAGTTGCAGAAGCATCAACAAAACAGAATACTCCAAAAGAACATAAAATCCAGCAATGTGGGCTTCCATCGTTGAATGGGGATTCAAGCCCTGTTCTCCCAGAGTCCTTGTCCAACACACTCCCAGAGTCCCTATCCAACCACTACACCACTTTAGCTCATATTTTAAAATTACATTTACATTGTTTCCCTCCCATGAGTAGAAGGTGGTGTACAGATGTCCACATCCTTGCTTTATTCTTATAGCAGACTTGTAATGTAGGTCAGACCAAAAGAAAGTCACCCAATGAGTTTCATGGTTCACCTAAGTTTCAGTCCAGCTACACTGGTCCAAAGGGACCATCTTATCTGCCCACCATTTGTTGCAAGCCAGTTGATTCCAAGATGAAGGGAGAAGCTTGGAAAAGACACTTTCTCAGCTTCCAACCTCCCTCAATAGTCTCATTGTTGGTTCTGCTACTGATTTACTTGTCCTGTCCCTCTTGACCTATCCAAGGCAAGGAAATCAGAGGATATTGTTCCTTCTAGTTGCTTCTGATGCACAGTTAAAGTGAGAAACCTCAGCCTTCCCATTCCCAACCCTCTGCTGGGTAATTGCTATGCACCCTTTGGGTTACAAGACACTGGTTCAGCTTCCATGCAAGCAACAGATGTGACTTTTATCATGTAGGATGTGCCTTCTCTGGTTTGCTACAATTTCTTTGGATTAGTACAATGCATTATACATGGGGCTGCATTTGCAATCAGTCTGAACACTTCAGCTGGTGTAAAACAGGGCAGCAAGACAGTTAACAGGTAAGGCTGGCCAATATGTTTGTATTATGCCAGTTTACCAGGACTGGCCAATATGACTTTATTACACCTGTGGTTTGTGATTTGAATTGACTGGCTTTCAGTTCATTTCTGGCCTCAATTCAAAGTTCTTATATAAATATTTAAAGCCTTAATTGGCTTGGGCCCATTCAACCTAAAGCAGTGGTCCCTAAACCTTTTCAGACTACTGCCCCTTTTCCTCTTGGGTGAAAACCCTAGAACATGCCCCCACACCTATTTTTGGTATTAGATCCTTTCTACTGGGGAGGGGGAGAAGAAGAGAGAAAGTATCCTAAGCAAGGGAAGTGGCTGCTTTTGGGTAATTTTGCAAATGAAGTAAATGAAATCCTGCTTGCCATGCAACCCCATATGCAACCCTGGGCAAGTCACACTGTCCCAGCCACAGGGGAAGGCAATAGCAAACACCCTCTGAATAATTTTTTTCAAGAAAACCCCATGAGAGGTTCTCCTTAGGGTCAAACAACTTGAAGGCACACAAGAAGAATTGCTGTTAATGAGCTCAAGTTCCAGAGGGAACCTGGAGCCCCATAAGTTTGTATTGGAGAGAAAGAAGGTGAGGCTGGGAAGTGGCTTGGGAAAGTGAAAGAGGGAGGCCCCTCTATGGAAGGAGCAATGTGGTCCAAATGGGGTGCCTGGTGGGCAGACAAGCTCAGCAGGATTTCCACCTGAGGAAGGAAGGGCTGCGTGACTGCCTGGGTAGCCCATGCTAAGAAATGTCCTTGCAGCTGCCCTCCTCCTCCACCTCCTCCGGGCTTCTCCTGGCAAGGGGAGGGAGAGGGGAATAAAGGTGGGGGAAGGAACAGGAAGCCCCAGGAATCGCCAGAGCATTGACAGTATACCCCCAACACAAGGGGGAATGGAGGAAGAGCTTTGCCCCTTCCCTTCCCTTCTGCTTTGGCTAGCTGGCTTGAGCTAGCTAGCCAAGGCAAAAGGGGTAAAAAAAGAGCACGCCCCTCCTGTCCCCTTCTCTTCTCTTCTCTTCTCTCCTGCTTTTGCTAGCCGACTTGAACTAGCTAGGCAAGGGAAAAGGGGGGAAAGAGTGCACACCTGTTCCCTTCCCATCTGCCTTGGCTAGCTGGCTTCTGGCTAGCTAGCCAAGGCAAAAGGGAAAGAAGAGCATATGCCTGCCCCCACCCTTCCCCTTTGCCTTGCAACCAGCGGTGGCTTTCTTACCCACAGAAGCTTTCCTCCTTGGGCTCCTTGCAGAGGGAAGCTGGGCAGTTTCTGGGAAAAGGTGGGGATGGCAAGTATTTTGGTGCCCAAAGAGGGGAGGGTGCAAGGGAAGGACAGGGTCCTTTTGCTCTGTTCCAAGGTGAGGCAAAGCTGGAGTCTCTTGTCTCTCAGCCTGGACAGACATGGCTTGTTTCCCACAGCTCTCCCTTCAGCTTCCCTCTGTCCTGTCCCAGAATGGTGTACAAAAGAAGTTTCTTGCAACTAGGGTTGCCATAATTCTCTTCCACAAAACCTCAGATGCAAGTCTATGAAAGCTTATGCTGGTGGGATCTGGATGAGTTGTTTTCCTGAGGTTTCACTCCTGCCTTCTGGAATCTGAGACATGCTGTTTTTCAAAGACTTCAGTCCCGGACTTTCACAGTTTTTCAGCTGCAATGCCAAACTTATTATTTATTTATTTACTGTATTTATACCCCGCTCTTCAGCCACAAAGGCTCTCAGAGTGGCTTACAGATAGTTTGATCCTACTTGAACCCCCATCCCCACAATTCCCTGCCACCCCCTTTTTCCTCCTCAGTGCCCCCTGTTACTTCCCCCCCTCCTCAGCACCCCCTGGAGCTTTCCAGTGCCCCCAGGGGTGTGCTACCTCCCACTTTGGGGACCACTGACCTAAAGGATCACCTCCTCTTCTATATACTTGCCCAGACCTCAAGAGTGAACATAGAATGTTTCTTTTTGAATGGAATTAGTTACTTTACTTAGATTACTGTTAGTGCATTCCAGAAAAGCACATTGTGGATTTACTAATTAACAAGGTACTGCTGTGGCTATTGTGTCATTTGGGAAAAAATATTAGAAATAAAGAAATGCTTTGTTTTATATTACTTTTTGTTATTTTTTAGCACAATCTGATTTACAATCAAAGTAATATACAATCAAGAGAAAGAAATGGAAAGAAGAAAAAGAAGGGGGAAAGAATCATAGAATCATAGAGCTAGAAGAGACCCCAAGAGCCATCCTGTCCAACCCCCCCTGCCATGCAGGAACTCACAATCAAACTACCCCCAACAGATGGCCATCCAGCCTCTTTTTAATGACCTCCAAAGAAGGAGACTCCACCACTTTCTGAGGGTTTGTGTTCCACTGTTGAACACTTCTTTCTGTCAGGAAGTTCCTTCTAATGTTGAGGTGGAATCTCTTTTCCTGTAGCTTGCATCCGTTGTTCCAAGTCCTGTTCTTTGGAGCAGCAGAAAAGAAGCTTGCTCCGTCCTCAAGATGACACCCCTTCAAATATTTAAACAGGGCCATCACATAACATCTTAACATTTTCTTCCCTAGACTAAACTACCCCAGCTCCCTAAGTCTCTCTACATAAGGCATAGTTTCTAGACCTTTCGCCATTTTGATCAGCCTCCCCTGACATGCTCTATATTGTAAATATCCTTCTTGAATTGTGGCACCCAGAACTGGACACAATATTTCATATGGGGTCTAACCAAAACAGAACAGAGTGGTACTATTACTTCCCTCGATTTAGAAATACAAGACATAATACACAATAGGGTTCTGACCCCCCACTCCCATCCTGGCTGGAATGAAAAGAAAAATGCTCAGAATGTGGTATTAGAATTTTTATTTTTGCTGTCTGCTTTGTCAATTTGCAAAAGACATTGTATAAATACCTAAAATAAACTGATAAATAGATAAATGAGATGTTCTTCTTTTGCATTTGCGACAATCTGCTTTTGCACATGGAAGGTAATGAAGCTATCACAAGAATCCCAATGTTGCCATATATTGGTTGGTGCCTTCCATGCATGGCTAATAAAATAGCATAATGAGCAAAACAGATTTATGATTGGCACGAAGCAAATAGAGCTTGACAGTAATCAGTTATGAGTAGTAATAAATGACCAGTTATACATAACTAGTTGCTACTCCACATACAAGGTATTGCTGTTACATTGAGGTTGTGACTTAATGAAGGGGGGAAAACTTTAGCAGTGTCATTATACTGTTTAGGTACATTTATAGCTACAAGGTGTGTGACCTCGCTAAACGGTAGAGGAGGAATATCACATGGTTCCTGTGCTGGCTCATGGTGCTGCCTCATGATGTAGAGAGGACATTGAGGCCGATAGGAGAAAAATGTGCTTTGTTCTCCAGGCCAATGGCTTGTAACATTTTCAGATTTGAAAAAAAATAAGCAAAAGTAATTACTGTAATTTCTTTTGAGAACTTGACATGTAAAGAGTTGATAAAATTATAACTAAAGGGTAACTAACCATTAGGACCATTGGGCTCCAAATTACTTTTAAAAGTGACTTTCCACACTGGCTGGTAATGTAGTTGACTAGGAGACTGTGAGGTACATGTGGGGTTTTCCAAACACTTGTACTTTTAGCATTACAAGGTGCAAGGAAGTATAAGATCTTAGGTGAGGTCAAGGCATTTTGCACATGAGGCTGCTTTCTTCCTATGCACCTCTGTCTTATTCACCTGGAATATTGTGTCCAGTTCTGGGCATCATAATTCAAAAAATATGTTGAGAAGCTGGAGCGTGTCCAAAGGAGGACAACTAAAATGGTGAAGGTTCTGGGAACCATGCCCTATGAGGAGCAACTTAGGGAACTGGGTATGTTTAGCCTGGAGAAGAGACGGTTAAGAGGGGATATGATAAACCTGTTTAAGTGTTTGAGGGGATGTCCAATTGAGGAAGGAGGAAGCTTGTTTTCTGCTGCTCTAGAGAACAGGACCTGGAACAATGGATGTAAACTATAGGAAAAGAGATTCCACCTAAACATTAGAAGGAACTTCTTCACAGTAAGAGCTGTTCGACAGTGGAACGCATTCCCTCGGAGTGTGGTAGAGTCTCCTTCTTTAGGAGTTTTTAAACAGAAGCTGGATGGCCATCTGTCAGGGATGCTTTGATTGAGAGTTCCTGCATGGCAGGGGGGTTGAACTGGATGGCCCTTGTGGTCTCTTCCAACTCTATGATGCTATGATTCTATTACATGTACAGAAAGGAATCGGAGAGGTCGCTGAATCCTCCCTGGTGATGCATATCCACCTTGCCCATTGCACTTGAGGGCAGCAATATAACTTAGGGGATGCAGGGAAGCCCATATTTCCAAAATGTTGCTGCTATTCCCTGGCCCCAAGTATCTGCCTCTTGACCAGGCTGTTTCTTTCTCCCTAATAATAGGGCCTGAACTCATGGGATCCCAAATAGTTCTGTTGTTGTGTGTTGAGTGACTTCATGTCATTTCTATCATGGGGTTTTCTTGGCAAAGGGATGACCAGTCCAAATACCTCTGGTATTTCTTTAGAGGAGGTTTGCCATTGCCTTGGTTTGAGGCTGAGAGCATGGGACTTGCCCAAGGTCACAATCATTACTCCAGTATAAAAGAGGCCATTTTAACTGGACCAGATGTATTTGGGCTGCTCATCCTTTTGTAAGCCCAGTGGGTCTGAATCTAACAAAGTCTGAGCCTTGTCTATATGTGTTGTGTGTGCCTTCAAGTCATTTCAGACGTTATGGTGACCCTAAGGCAAACCTATCATGAGTTTTCTTGGCAAGCTTCCTCAGAGGGGGGTTGCCATTGCCATCCTCTGAAGCTGAGAGAGTGTGACTTACCC
The DNA here is from genome assembly GCA_026167975.1 of Phrynosoma blainvillii. NCBI lineage: Eukaryota > Metazoa > Chordata > Lepidosauria > Squamata > Phrynosomatidae > Phrynosoma > Phrynosoma blainvillii. The sequence continues at coordinate 8,908,448 of JANUYF010000009.1, forward strand.
AAGGTCACCCAGCGGTTTTCCACGGCTGAGCCGGAATTCGAACGCTGGCCTCCAGAGTCATAGGCCAACACTCAAACCCTACACCATGCTAGCTCTTATCTATACCTTTTGCAAAGCAAAATTATTAGATCAGCTTCTGGGTGCCGGGCTGTTTGGACTGGGGAGGGTGTATTAGGATAGCCCTTTCTCCTCCTCCATTTTGTCTCTCTTTTTTCCTTTTCATTTTGGAAGGACCCCAAATGGGCTTCCCGGCACAACTAATGGGCCAGTGGCTCGCCATTAAAGCACTGACTAATCCTGGAATCACAGACCTGATGTCTCTACAGGCAGCAATAAAGTTTTCTGTAACCTCAACTCTTCCTCCTTTAATGGCTTTTCCCTGCGCCATTAGCCTCAATGCACAACTTCCCCTGCCTCTGAATGGCACAGTCTTTCTTTCGAAAGCAAGCCTGGCAAGTGGAGGTGGGGGAGAAGAGCTGGAGGAGGAGAAGGAGGCGAGGGACATGTAGTTTGCTTTTTGACTAGGACTCTGGTCCTGAACAGGACTTTGTGATCAAAAAAGAAAACACTCAGTGGTTTACCAGCAGCATTTAATAGTATTAGATGCTAAAACACACTTGGAATATATTGGGGAGGGCAGTAGCACATAGCACTTTGAAATAATCACCTTTTTTTGGACTATAACTCCTAGAAATCCCTCACCAGCTCCTGGGCTTTGCATACAAGAAGCTGATCTGCTGCAGTGTAAATGTAACTTTTAGGGTGACTTTTATTGTATGGGGGCACACAGCCTCACAAAATGGTGGCGGAGGAATGTCCCATGCTTCAGTTCCTGACTCATGCTATTACTTTGTGCTGTTGAACGAAAACTTTTCAGATTTCATTCTGGGGAGGGGGAAAAAGTAACTTTGTAGTTGCTTTGAAGAAACAGGAAACCAATTATGTACTCTTTAAAGTTGTAATAGAATGCTAGCTAACTACTTTGGTGGGCTTGGAACAGTACGTGTAGCTCTTCAGAGTATCTTAACAAATTTTAAATTACTTGTTACAGACATTTACAAAATTCTGTTTCAACCCAGTTCTCCAAATGTTGCTGCAATCTTTATAATCCTTTACTATTTCCTTTGCTGGTGGAGTTGCATTTCAATAACTGGGTGGCCGTGGGGTGCTAAGTAGTGGAAATAGTTGTCCATTTCTCATTTAACAGGGTGTGAATACTCTGCTCAACAGAGTGGCCATATGTTCCACATCATAGAGGTTAGTGCTCAGTTTGAAGCTTTTAGAAACGTCCATGAAACCCAGCAGTTTAATCGAGAAGTAACTAAGGGCCAATGCAGACTGGCCAAAAGGGCTAGCCTGGGGATGGAGTTGGGGCAGAGTGACCACACACTGGCTGCCCCGACGTCGCCCCGAAGTCGCCATCACACCATATGCCTGACCGCAGGGTAGACACCCTGCGCCAAAGGGGTACAAAAGAGCCACTGCTAAGGGCACTTTTTTGCTGGCCCAAAAAGGAGCAGCATTTGCCAGATCTTTTTGGAGAAGCAAAAAGCCGTATCAGGGCCGTGGCATGTGGTTGCCGCAGCCCCGATCCGGTGCTCCCAGGGGCAGCACAGAGCCAACCCTTAGGGGCTGTCTGCATCGGCCCTAAGGCACGAACTACTATGACAAGATCTACCTTCCCTAAGAAAGGGTGCAGCTGGTCCACCAGTCTAAACTGGGCAAAGGCACTCCTGGCCACCACAGCAACCTGGTTTTGCAGGAGCAACACTGGGTCCAACCACCTGCCCAATTATTGCAGTCTGCTGGACAGACCCTTCACTGTCCCCCACCAGTGAAGACAATACACTGTGGGAAAACATGGGAGAGGGGCTTTTCTGCTGTGGTATCCCAGCTGTGGATTATCTTAAGAGTTTTGAGTGGTGCTAATATTGATTGCTTTATAGACTATAGCAAAGCCTTTGATTGCATAGATCATGAAAAGCTATGGAATGCCCTTAAAGAAATGGGAGTGCCACTACATTTGATAGTCCTCATGAGGAATCTGTACTTCGGACAAGAGGCTACAGTAAGAACAGAATATGGAGAAGCAGAATGGTTCCCAATTGGCAAAGGGGTCAGGCAAGGCTCCATTCTCTCATCCTATCTGTTCACCTTGTATGCAGAGAATATCAGACATGGAGGAAGTGGAGACAAGAGGAAGGAATATCAACAATCTAAGCTATGCAGATGACACCATACTACTAGCGGAAAACATCACAGACCTGGAACAATCACTAAAGAAAGTCAAAGAAGAAAGCGCAAAGGCAATGCTAATGTTAAACATAAAGAAAACAAAAATAATGAGCATGGAGTTTTATATAAATTAACCTAGATAATAAGGCATTGCAATAGTTAAATATTTCCCATACTTTGGATCAAACATTGATCAGAACGGAGACTGCAATCAAGAAACCAGAAGCAGATTAGGAATGGGAAGCGCAGCTATGAAAGAACTAGACAAAATCCTACAGTGTAAAGATATATACAGCAGAACACTAAAGTTAGACTCATCCAAGCCATTGTATTCCCCATGATCATGTGTGGATGTGATAGCTGGACAGTGAAGAAAGCAGATAGGAAGAAAATCAGCTCATTTGAGAGAATGTGGTGCTGGAGAAGAGTGCTGAGGATCCCAGGGACAGCCAAGTAGACAAACAAATGGGTCCTAAAACAAATCAAGTCTGCACTCTCCCTTGAAGCCAAGGTGACTAAATTGAGACTGTTGTACTTCAACCACATCATGAGAAGGCATGACTCATTAAAAAAGGCAATGATACTGGGGAAAGTGGAGGGAAGGAGATGGATGAGGAAGATGGATAAACTCCGTCAGGAAGACCATGAGGCTGAGCATATAGGAGGATAGGAGGGTTTAGAGACATCTCATTCACAGGGTCGCCATGAGTCGAGCTAACAACAGCAACAACAACAATATTGATATCATTCCATCACTAAATAAAAACATGGCCTTGAGGGCCTAATTGATTTCAACCCAACTTCCATCTGTTTTAAACTGCTTGAACCAATTTTTAAAAGTTTTCTTTTCTTTTTTTACCGGACATTTTTTTAGTACGCTTTAGCCTGTTTTACATGTGTCAAAGGGATTTGATTGCATTCCACCTTGACATCTCCAGATATAGGGTGTGATATAAATATATGCAAAAATAAATAACCAGAACTGAATGAAGCACATAGTCCTTCCACTAAAAACTTCATTCATTTCAGCAGTGCAGTTTAGAATTGGGAGAGAAGGGTCATTTTGTTGTTGGTATTGTCAAAGAACTTGAGTTCATGAGTCCTCAGCAATTTAATGCAGATTTCCAGTAAATCATAATCTACCTTTGCACCACTTCTGTTCCATTTGAAGAACTCTCCAATAAAATCTGCATTCAGTTCAAGAATAAAGAATCATACAGAGGATGTACAGGAGCCCTGAGGTTGCTCACATACCTTCAAACTGTCCCAGTTTTGCAGGGACAGTCCCAATTAATTCTCTTACTTTTTCAGCTGTTTTGAAAAATGTCAGTTTCTCCTCCACTTTCTCCCTTTGTCCTCAGCTTACTTCCACTGCTGCAAACTGAGTTCAAAGTGCAAAGTAGTTAGTGGTGAGGAACAAGGCTAGAATCTTGCCCTTCCCAGTTGGCTCAGCTAAAAGCAAACTGCTGCAGCCTCTCTTCTCTTATTTGTTCTTCCTCATTAATAAATTTTGGCATCTAGAACACACTTGGCTATTTCATGGTCATATGTGTCCTGTGAAAAGTTGAAGAGTATTGGCTCATTCATAGTTGGCACCTGGATGACACATAGTACATAATTATATCACTTCAGTGTCATTTTAACTGCCATGGCTCCATCTTCTGGATTTTCAAGTTTGGTAGTTTCAAGAGGTATGTTAAATTCTCAAAGAATTCAACATGCCTCACCAAACTGCAATTCTCTGAAGTTAGTAGGATGAAAGTGGTGTCAAAGTGCTATAATTGTGTGATATGAAATAAAATAGTCTTCCATGTTATTGTATGATGCCCTGGATTCCTATTTAAAACACAGGGACTATGCAGACGGGCAAAAAGAGATGCTTTGAGGGTGACTTGTAGACATGGCATTTAGACACTGCACACCTAAAAGTCACCAGGAAAGTGCCTTCTAGTCATCGTATGCCAAGAAAAGCCGCTCCAAAAAGGAGCCTTTTTTTTCTGCTCCTTCAGCAAAGATGCACACCTTCACATGTGCAGTGACACAGGTGCACCAGAAAATGCCCATATAAATGCACTGTCGCACATGAGATGGAAATTGAGTTGGCGATCCAGAGCATGCACCCTACGATGCAGGATTTAATTTAATGTGCTCTGTGCTACCAGGTGTGGATGCACTGGCACAGGTGCATTAAATATTAGAACCCCAACCCTAACCCTAACCCTAATTGTAACACTACACATGCGCCCTAGCAACTGTCCTCTGTTATGACAATAAATGCATTGCTGTCAGCATGCACAGTAGTTTGCATTAAAGAGGTTTTTGTGACCTCTTCTGTGAAAGTGTGCGGGTGTGCATAAGACCTGCACACCACTTCCTGGCATGAATGGGGGAGGGCTCATTCCCACTATGATTTGAAGCGAATGTGCTTATTCCCATTGGGAATGGTTTCAAATGCAACTATGATTGTTCAGACTTGCTTTGATGTGAGACAAATGCAAAAAAAAATTTGCTCTTTTCAGACACAAGTTTTTTGGCAGTTCTTATTTTAAAAAAGTGATTCATAAGAGTGCTGCATGATGGGGTGAGCTCCTGTCACTAGTCCCAGCTTCTGCCGACCAGACATTCAAAAGCATGCAAATGCAAGTAGATAAATAGGTACCACTTCAGTGGGAAGGTAAACAGCGTTCAGTGCAATCATGTTGGCCACAGGATCACAGAGTAGTCTCTGACAATGCTGGCTCTTTGGCTTAGTAACGGAGATAAGCACCGCCCCTACAGTTGGACATGACTTGACAACCTTGTCAATAGGGAATGCCTTAAAAACACACTTTTTAAGAGTGTTCAACAAGTAGGAACGATGGACCTGAATGGCAGGCAGGCAGGGAGGCAGGTGGATCCCCACTGGGGCCAAGGTGCAGTGGGAGGAGCAGCCTCTGAGGCAGGGAAGAAGAGGACCCAACAGCTGGAGGGAGGAAAGGAGAAAGGAAGGCTGGACTCCCCCCAGCCATGGGTGGAAGCAGAGACAATGCGCCTGGTCTCTCCTGGTCACAGAGCCCTACAGGGAGGGACTGGAAGCTGCCCTAGGAGGACCACACTTCATCCATCTCTGCCTCCTCCTTTTCCAGGACACAATCCTCTCTTTCAGCCTTCTGTCCAAAAACATCCTCAATTTTAAAGCATGGGTTCCTCTCCTTGACTTTCCCTCCCCCCCCCCCCCCGGTGTCTGTGGTTTTGAGTGTAGAGGCAGCCGTAGCAATAGCGGGCTCTGGCTTCCCGGTGCAGCAATCTTGGCACAGGTTGCTTGGCTGCTCTGGTAGCGCTGCTGATGCTGGTGCAGTGGTAGGAGTGGCAAAAGCCTCTGCCGCCGCTGCTGCCACCACCGTGGTCCAGAAGCCGCAGAGCCGAGATGGGAGCCTGGGCTCCCCCACTGCCAAAGAAGACATACCAGGCACAGGAGGGATGGAGGGGTGGCCAGGTATGAGGATGAGGGAGAAAGCTAGAGAGCAGCCCTGGAGGGCACATGGACCCCTTGGCATCACCGGGCAGGTATACCAGCCAGGGGCCCACACAACACACACTCACACAGACACAAAACACACAAGCCTTAAGAGAGGCTTTAGCACAAAGCCGAGGCATCCCAAAGTCAAGGCACTGAAAGTGTTTCCTCCAGCCACTTCCTTTCCTCACTAGTGGGAACAACATGGATTAAGGAAATAATTCGCTTCCATAGTGGCAACTACGCTTCGGCCTGAATCGAATCTGAGACCCAGTGTCAATACGAATCACAAATCAGTTTAAATGCAAATGGGAATGAGCCCTGAATAAATCTTGCCAAGAAAACCATGCGATATGTTGGCCATATTCTGGAGCCAACTTGAAGGCACATGACAGTATTGTATTTAAATTTTCATACCTATGAATTACAAATAGTATGTAAATCTGTGTCCTTTTTTGTCCTCTTTGTTGATGATGCTTTTTTTAGCGAATATGTTAAGTGGCTGGCTATTTGCCAGGTAGTTTCTCAATGGCCCACTAACAGACCAAGCTAGACCTCATATTAGATATGTGGTTACTGTTTTTTGTTTCATAAACCAATGCATCTCTGGCTATCTGATGTGCAATAGTGGCAATTATTTTTTTCCCCAGCATGCCAGGGATTGGCACTAAATCTGTTCCCATTAAGTATGATTTTTTTCTTTCTTTCTAGGAAACTGGGCAGGAACCGGCAGACAATGGCTCAGGAACTGACACTAGTCCAGGGACCTTCACATTGAATAACACGGTCCTAAATAAAAGTAAGAGCGTGGTGAATTGGGTGCAGTCAAGTCAGGTTGGTGGAGGTTAGTTTTTATCATTATTCTCACTTATCCTTTCCTCTGCTTGCTCTCAAATTCTTCCGGTCCTCTTTCATCTTCTTCTCTACTCATTTCATCTATTGTAAGATGCCCCTGCCCCAATAAACCCAATGCAAAATCAATCAAATACCATCCCATCACCGCAATTGTTCAACGGTAGCACCGGGGAATAGGGAATTTGTCACGAATGGTGTCAGGAAAAGTGGATTATGCACATAAACAAAGAAGTCATCATGCAGTCTATAGGGAAGGCACTTCTAAAACTTCCTTAACAGAGATCATTAAATATACATGGTCTTGCTGGCTGACCATATATTCTCATTAGAGCCTGCCATCAGCTGAATTGTTCAAGGAATCTTTTCCTCATCTCCACAGTGATAGAATCGGAGTGTGATCAAAAACGTAAATAGAAACCTGAGCCAAAATACAACTGATGGTTGAGGGTGAGATTGCAAAACTTAGCATTCACATTCTTCTAAGGCTCTCTCTCTCTTTCAGTTTTTCTTCTTCTAAGGCTCTCTCTGTGTTCCTTTCTTAAAAAAAACCAAATATACTAAATCAAGAGCCTGAAGAAAGAGGAGGATAGAAAAATGCAAAAGAATGTAGGAAGGTGAGGACACAGCCCTCGCTCTTTCTTTCTTTCTTTCTTTCTTTCTTTCTTTCTTTCTTTCTTTCTTGGAATGGTAAAATAATGGAAACTTCCAGGCTGTTTTCAAGGGCAGCCCAAAGTGATCTCAATGTAACTAAAACATCCTTGCTAGATGTCCATTGATCCACTGCATAAATACCGCCAGCAAAGGAGAGCCATCCACCTTCCAAAGCTGTCCATTTAAACAGGTGTTGATGTTAGTATATTTCTTCTCATATTTAGGTGAAATCTGTTTCCCTGCCATCTCCACCAGTGCTCTAGTCTTGTCCTCTGAAGCAACAGAAGTACAGTAGTCCTCAACTAACAAAGTCTATGCGTTCCTGAGCATTACATCTCTACCATAAAATTAGCAGAGACAGAAATAATATGGAATGAATTGGGATAGATTTCTACACCAGAAAAAAAAAAAAAGACATGCCTCAGAAAACTTTTTATTAAAAACTAACAATAACTATGTGTGAAATGAAACAACCAGGTCAGGTTGAAGAAGTAAACCAATACATTTGAACCTTCTAAAGACCACTTGAAGACTTCTTCCAAAATGCATCCGGGGATAAAAAAAAAAAGTTATTTTTTTATCAATTAAAAGATCCAGAATGGTGTAGTGGTTTCAGTGTTAGACTACAACTCTGGAGACTGGGGTTCTTTTGAAAAGAATTGATTCTGAAGCATGTTCAACAAGTGGGAATGACAGATCTGAATCAGATCATACTAATGGCAGAGGGGTGTTTACTATCCTAATTCAGTTTTTGGGAGATCCGCCATTCTCAATGCTGCCTTTGTGCTTGTGGTGTGACCTATGGGCACATTATATATATTAAAAAATTGACAGAATATGTGATCCATTGTATTTGCAACTACTTGTAACTACGGGCAGACTACAGCTCAGCAAGGCAAGTAATTGCAAAACCAATGGATCACATATCCTGTCAAATAGCCTGGGTTGCTGGGGGACAGAGGAAGGTTCAGTTGCTAAAGTCACCCCACTCAGCATCTCGAATGGCCCCGTCCTCACTGTGTTGCTGCTTGCATAACTGATGACATGCAGATTATTGACATGCATTTTGAAGCGGTGTAAACTGGTGAGAATGACAGTTGTGCCAAAAAAAAAAAAGAAGTGATTACAAGGGAATAATGAAAAGATCCGTTTTCATAGTGGGAACAATAAACCATTTGAAATCAATTCACCAAAGGTGAATCGCAAACCAGTTTAAATGTAAGCCCTAAGATGAGATAAGTATGATAAATCTTTTCTTAGTTCTGTGATGCCTAGGAATGAGTGAGAATTAATTTTCTGTTTGTAATGAATTAGAATTTATCAAACTTCACACACTTGTTGTCTTTATAATGAAAGGATCTGGAAACATAATACCCTTTGCTCACACAAAACAACTAACAATGGGGAAAACTGAAAATAAGAGGTTCATTTATCCAGGCTTGAGCACTGGGAGTTCTTCCTTTTTAGACATCAAGCTTTGGGTCCCTATAAACCAAACCATGTTTTGAGGGCTAAATTAGGGTGCCACTTCTTCCTCTTTTCTCTGAAAGTTTCTTCTTCTTGTATATCATACAGGTCTAGCAAGTACAACATAGTTGTTTCCACATGGGGAATAGATGGACTTGTTCACAATTCACAAACAATTACAAGAAAACCTGGACTCAAATTAGAACAGATCTCACAAAATGGGCAAAACTGAACATATCTTTATTAGGAAAGATAGCCTCAGTCCAGATGAATATTCTACCAAAAATGATCTTTTTGTTTCAGTCTATAGCAATCATAACAAATGACAAACCATTTATACAGTGGGAGAAAGAAATTTCTAAATTCTTCTGGGCTGGGGAAAAACCAAGGATCAAAAATAAAATGCTGCAGGATAGAAAAGACAGAAGAGGTCTAGCCCTTCCTAATTTAAACATTTAATATCACACCTGCATCTTAAACTGGATTAGAGATTGGATCCTACTTGAAAGAAAAAGATTATTGAAATTGGAAGGAGAGGGCTCACACTTTGGTTGGCATGCTTTTCTCTGATACAATAAAATAAATGTCAACAAGGAGTTCAACAACCACTATGTGAGGAAGTCATTGCTGAGAATATGGAGCAAGTACAGCAAGCACCTAACTCCCAAAATTCTGATCTGGGCTTCAATCCATGAGATATTTTATAAGAAAGAAAACCTCCAGAAAGGTACATAGCTAACATACAGAATGCTCCTTAAAAATGGGGAATACCGTCAAAAATCAAGAGAAGAATTTGCCCAAGAAGGAATAAACTGCCATTGGTATCTTCACTATCAATTCACCCAAAACTTTAAGAGGGACATTAACACAGGAGGAATAGATATTTCAGAGACAAAATATGGCAAATTAATACAATCCGACAACAAAAAGGTCATAACTAAACTATATAACTTACTAGTGGAACTTGAGACCTAAGAGGAGACAGTCAAAATCAACATAAGTGCTATGGGCCCAAAACATAGGTGAAGAGATATCATTAGAACAAAGGTCAAAAGTTTGGAAAACAAATCTGAAGTTCACAAAGTGTAATGATCTAAAAGAGAACTACTACAAACTCTTCTATAGGTGGCACCTAACACCAGCCAAAATAGCCAAATTCAAAAGCGGTTCTTGCAACACGTGTTGGAAATGTAAAAAAGAAAAGGGAACCTTCTACCACATATGGTGGCTGTGTTCAAAAGTGAAGAGATTCTGGAAAGAAATCCATGCTAAAATAAAAGAAACATTGAAAATCGAGGTGAAACTGTCACTCAAACTATATTTACTAAATATGTTAACAGAGATAGAGACAAAAACAGAGAAGAAATACAGGAAAATTATACTTTACATGGTAACAGCCGCTCGAATATTATACACAAAAGAAAATGGAAAGAAGAGAAGATTCCTACTACTGAAGAATGGATCATAAAACTAATGGAAATGGCAACAATGAACAAAATAATGAACCAGTTAAAAAATAACTACATACAAAAGTATGAGGAAGAATGGAAAGATATAGCTAAATTGTGGGAAATAAATAAACACAAGAAAAGAAAAACCAAACCCAAGACAAGTTACAAGAAAAAGCTGGAAAACAACCAAACAGCAAGACTCATTAGATCCTTGATACGGTTTCTAATAGAGGGTGGGTACAAGATATTAAGATCAAACAAATGATAAAGCAAGACCAGACTTATTGATAAGAAAGAATCAACTTATTGTGACTGATGCGAGGAAGTGTAGAGGAAAAAGAAGCAAGAGTGAATGCAAGAATGTAAGAACAAGAGAAAGTGACTAGTATGTAAGAATAAGGATGGAGGAGCAGATTAGGAGAAGTAAATTGATGTAAATCAACAACATTATGATTCTGTTTCATCCTCATTATATAGATGTATGTAGTAAGAATGTATATAATGTATATAATGTCACATCTTTGTTTTAACTTATTTTACAACTTAATAAAGATTAATAAAAAACGAAAAAAGAAAGTGGCTAACATACATGAGCAGAGATGGAAAAGTTAGTGGGGAAGAGATAACACATTAGGTTTAATGAGCCTTTTTATTTATTTCATTTATTTATTTCAAGGATTTATATCCCACCCTTCTCCAACAATGGGATTCATTTTTGCTCAAAAGGGAAACTTTTAAATATTTCTTAATTTTAAACTGGGGTACATTTACAGCGGGGCCTTGGCATCCATTGCAGGTTGTTTCCAGGACCCCCCATGGATACCAACATCCATGGATGCTCAAGTCCTGCTAAATGCAGTAGGATAATAAAATAGTGTCCCTTATATTAAATGCCAAAATCAAGGTTTGCTTTTTGGAATGTATATATTTTCAGTCTGTGGATGCTTGAATCTGTGGATATCAAGGACTGATCGTACATTGTATACTAGAATATATTATATTATCCTACACACACACACCACTGCCCAATTCTGTTTTGAGGTTTGAAGAGAAGGAAACAGAAGCATTATTATTATTATTATTATTATTATTATTATTATTTGAAACCCCATTGATCACCCTTATTGTTGCTGCCGTCAAGTCAACTTCCACCTATGGTGACTCTATGAATGAGAGACCTCCAAGAGACCCAGTCATCAGCTTCTGTGCCCAGGTCTTGCAAACTCAGAACAGATTGAACTCCTTGACTGAATGATTTTGCCAGTAGTGCAATCTTCCTCTGTTCCTACTGACTTCTACCTTTCCAAGCATTGTTGTCTTTTCTAGTAAGCCATGCCTTTTCATGATGTATCCAAACTATGACAGCCTCAGTTTACTCATTTTCACTTCTAATGAGAGTTCAGAGTTGACTTGCTCTAAGGCCCATTCATTTGAGCAGTTTATAGTATCTGTAGAACTTTCCTCCAACACCAACGCACAAATAAGTTGATCATCTTCTTGACAATTATTCCACTAAAACCCCTTCTCTTGTTTTCTCTTTGTTGTTGTCGTTGTTGTGTGCCTTCCTGACTTATGGCAACCCTAAGGCAAACCTATCACAGGGTTTTCTTGACAATTTTTTTCAGAAGGGCTTTGTCATTGCCATCCTCAAGACTGAGAGAGTGTGACTTGCCCAAGGTCATCTTGTAGGGTTAAGTGGGGATTCGAACCCTGGTCTCCAGAGTTGTACTCCAATGCTCAAACCACTACACCACACTGGCCCTCTCACCATCTCTTTAACCCTCTAACTTTCTTTTAGTTTATTGATTTCACTGGCAAAAGTCTCAGGGTTGAGAGCTTCAAAATACATTTTTTGGAATAGATGAAGAGATTATATATGGTATTTATTTATGTATTTATTATTTATTTCCTTCATATCCTGCCTTTTTCTCAACAGTGAGACTCAATGACAGCAAACAATATATTTAAAAACAATGCATACATAAATCCATACATACCCATCAATGAAAGTATAAAGATAAAAGTTATTTTAAAAACCACTAAATAATATAGATTTTCAGACAGTACAGACTAAATCTATACATAACTATCAATAAAGGTATAAATATAAAAGTTATGAAAAACAATTTATGAAGTTACAAACATTAAACATGAAAAATATTAAAAAATCATTAGAAGAGTACATATAAACTTTACAAACAGCACCACACCATATTTCTAAAAGCCTGAGAGCATTAAAATGGTAACTTGCTGGCAAAAGGAAAGCAAGGAATGGGTCATCCTTGCCTCCCTAGAAGGACATGGTATCTGTTGAAAAACAGAGGCAGACCATCTGGATGCAAGGAAAACCTACTCCTCCAGTGCTGTCCTTATTCCTTGTGACCTAAGCCTTTGGAGCCTTCTGGTTTTGAGGGACTAAATGGAAGTAGAAACATGAAGCAGCTTTGCAAAAATCCATAAGAACTCTAGGTGCGTGAGGAACCAACTGGTTAACATTAAATTTACTAGCCATTGAGCATTGTGCTTTATTTAATTACAGTCAGCCTTCCATATCCACAGATTCTTTCTCCATGGATTCAACCATCCACAGCTTGAAAACATTCCAAAAATATATAAATTCCAAAAAACAAACTTGATTTTGCTATTTTGTACAAGGGACACCATTTTACTATGCCACTGTATTGCATGGGACTTGAGCATCCACGGATTTTGGCATTCATGAGGGGTCCTAGAACCAAAACCCAACAGATGCCAAGGGCTCGCTGTATTAACTTGATTCTAAAGATATAGTAATGCTGCCATTCCAACTTATTTTGATCAGTTTTGTTTTAAAATGCATTTAATTAAGTTGCCTATTTTCACTGGCAAATTTCAAGCTTCATTCATAACTCAGTTGATTTTAATGATGCTATCTTAAATGGGGGGAGGATTTCATTTGGTTCATTCTCACAAGAATTCACAGATTGCGGAGTGACAAAAAATGAATGTAAGAAACAGTGCAATTGACAGATTCGGATGCAGTGTCATTTTTTTAAAGGGAGGATTAAGCATATTTACATAAGATGACCACTGCTGACCTATTTGGAAATTATGTCTGTGCATGCCTTCAATTCGCCTGTTAACCTATAAGACCCCATGAATTTCATAGAGTTTTCTGGGAACTGTAGCTTTGTGAGACATTTAGCCTTCTCTGTCAGAAAGTTCTGGGGCCACAACAAACTCCAGTTCCCAGAATTCCATGGCATTGAACCTTGGCAGTTAAAATGGTGTTAAATTGGATTATTTCTGCAGTGCAGATGCAGCCTCACAGGTGGTTTGTGACTGCCTTCCTCTGAATGTAGCCTACAGCACCTGGTATTCCTTGGTGGTCCCCCATCCAAGTACTAACAAGGCCTGACCCTGCTTATCCTCTAAGATCAGATGGATCCTGGTTCCTTCAGGGCATTTAGGCAGCTAGAAAACTTTCTTTTACCTCTAGCTTTGGTAACTGAGGCAGGAACTCAGCATAGCTGATGATCTTCAATGTCTAGTTATTCAGACTCCATCAGCTTCTTTCTGCCCAGTTCAAGGGTTGATGATGGGTTCCTGTCCACTGGACTCTGGCTTTGGCGCCAAGTTCTTAAACAAATGTGACATCCTCCAATCCCCTGGGCATCTTGCCCCATTTATCTCAATAAGAGGGACGACATTCTGGGCTGTGATTCATGAGCTGTGCCATGTTGTCCTGTTCGGTGACACCAACATGTCTTCTGCATCAGCGCTTCTTCTGCCAAAGAGCCCCCACAGGACTCACATCACTGAAGCTGGTAATGTTTCCCCATGTCAGAAGAGAGGAGGTCAACAGGCACCTGTTCTTAAAAAGAAATGGCTGAGAAAATGGGATAGGATGCTGGTGGTGATTGTTCAGCTGTTTACCTCTCTCTTTCATAAATCTAATATAAAATATTACATTTCTACAGTCAGCTCTCCATATCTATGGAATTTTTATCCATGGGTTCAAGCATCCACAGATTGAAAATATTTTAAAAAAATACATAAATTCCAAAAAGTAAACCTAGATTTTGACATTTTCTATAAGGGACACCATTTTACTATGTCATTGTATTTAATGGGACTTGAGCATCCATGGATTTTGCTATCCACAGGGGTCCTGGAACCAAACCCCAACAGATACCAAGAGCCCACTGTAAAACATAGAAATGGGATGCAAGGCTGGGTACATTAATAATGGATGAAAAGTACAATTAAGGTACAAAGCAAGATAAAAGATTAAAAGAGAATTAAAGGCACGGTTTAAAACTATTAAAAACACAATTTTAAAAGGGATCATTATGGAAAATACAGCACCTGGCTGGTAACAGGTCCTTCCACAGCAACTGATCAGTTGCCAAAGCCTGCTGTAGTGGGACATTCGTGAAAACTGTTGTGGTTTCGGGGAAAGGATCACATGGTGCATGCAAGAGTCTTTCCATGCAAAAAAACTCTGTGCTTGACTTCCTCCATGGGCCTTTGTGTGGTGGTTTTGTGTGCCTTCCAGACATTTGCAATTTATGGCAATTCTAAGGCAACCCTATGATGGGAGGTTCTTGGCAAGTTTCTTTAGAGGGGGTTTGCCATTCCCATCCTCTGAGGCTGAGAGAGTGTGACTTGCTCAAGGCCTCCTGGTGGGTTTCATGGCCTTGCCCTCTGTTAATACACTTGCCTTGGCAACTTTTATATAGGGAAGCAACTTTTGCATTGCCAAATATATATATATATATATATATATATATATAGGAAATGCAAAACCCACAAAAAGAGAATAAAAGAGGGCTTAGATTTATCTAAAATGTGTATAAGATGTGTGTGTGTATATATACACACACACAGAGAGAGAGAGATGTACAGAAAGAGAGAAAGAGAAAGAGAGATTTAACAATGTTGTCTGTTTCATGGGAGATGTAGCTTTGATGATGTTGCAATGATCTGATCCCTAAAGCCCACCTTAAAAGCCCAGCAGTTGCACCAAGCCAAGGAATTCTGTGCCACTAGTGAGCAGGGTGCTAAAAGATGATGCCATTCTTGCCAAAGATCTGTGAAGTCCTGTTGTAACTCCTTTGGTTAGTGCACCTGCCTGGTTTTTAAGGAGGAATTTAGGGGGTATTTGTGGTCATGGCAAAGGTGCCGCAATGATGAATACAAATTTCATGATTTATGAGGTCTAGTTTACAACATTGTAAATATTGAACAGGATGCCAACCACGGACTGTAATTTAAGTACCAGTGCAATACATCTCACCGTAGTGGAGTAACTCTGTGACCAAGCGACCAACATGCCTGCTGAATTTGCTGTCCAGTTGCCAAACATTGATGGGCAACTTCAGTGCTCATGTGCTGTTTTACTAAATCATTGTCTTTATACCAGACCTAGACAGGACAAAGAAATCTTCAAACAGAGGACTGTGGGTTGTAAAGTAGGACACACAACCACCTTACTGGTGGTGGAAATACAACAATGAGGAACTGGCCCAATTTCTGTTGGTAGGAAGTGGCCATCAATGAAGTCCACTCAACCCAAGAAGGACTTACAGAACCATGTTGTGCATGCCTACTTAAGGTAAGGTCAATGAGACTCAGGCTGCTTCCTCACTGCAGAAATAATCTGGTTTGACACCACTTTAACTACCATGGCTCAATGCTATGCAATTCTCTGCTCTGGTGACACAACAAACTGTAAATCCCAGAATTCCATAGCATTGAGCCATGCCAGTTAAAGTAGTGTCAAAATGGATTATTTCTGCAGTGCACATGCAATCTCAGTGTATAAAGAGTTGACAGATGCACAAAGTGTTGTGTAAAAGATTAATTGAGAGACTTTTAATGAGATACTAGTGAGCTTAATCTTCCATGCAACAGTTGTGAATCTTATTCTTATTTTCCTGGTTTATTTGGTGGATTATCCTCAGCCACTTCTATGAAGATAAGATTCCCGGAGTAGCATTTCAGAGACAATGAGCCTTGAAGTCCTGAGGTTCAGCAATGAAGAATTCTTAAGAGAAGGAGGAGGAACCGTCTGCTCACTGCAGTGCTGACCTTCTCCGAGACGTGGCTCCAGAGAGCCAAGGGCCATAAATCATCTAAAGCAGAGTTTTCTCGTAAATGGTTTCCATTTTGCCTCTCTTCAGGGAGGGGTGCCTCACAGTGATCTATAGCACAGAGACGGCTGTCCATTTTCCCAGAGATGTGCCTCTCCTACTAAGGGCTCCCCCCATACACTTCTTCCCCATTAATGGCCTGCTTGAAAGCAAAGCCAAGAAGCCTCTGTCCATCGGAGACTCTCTTGGGGGGAACCAGACCAGAGCTGGACACAGGCAGCTGGTGCCCCGGGATGGTCAGAACCGTTCTCACAGGAGCTGTGAGCCACATAGCCCTGTTCATTTTGTTTTATTTTCAGAAACTGATCAACTTGCTTTTTGCTATTCTGCATTTTTAAACAAAACCTCCGTGAATCCCCTGGCCAGCATGGCCCAAAAACCCCCAACAAAAACCTCGTGGCACTTAAAACCCATGGGTTTTATTCTACCTTCAGAAGCCCACTTCATATATTTTTTTTGCCTCAAGTCCACAAAATTTCCTGCTGAATATAATGCGTGAATTTTTCAGTTGTCCCAAGACTATTTGCTGTATACGCAGCAACAGACTAACCTGGCTGCCTTTGTTGTTACACATCTTCAAGTCAGCTCCGACTTCTGAAGACCTTCTCCTAAGGTTTTCTTGGCAAGATTTCTTCAGAGGAGATTTGCTATGATTTCCTCTAAGGCTGAGAGAGTAGGATTTGTCCAAGCTCACTCAGTGGATTTCCATGGCTGAGTGGGAATTCAAACCTTGGTCTCCCAGAATCCTAGTCCAACATTCAAATCACTACACCACCACACTGGCTCTCAACAGAGCTACCCTTTCAGAGTTAAACCAGAAATGTAACTTTATTTGTTCTGTTTGGTTTTTACCAAATATGAACCAACAATGTGATGCTGCTGCTAAGAAAGCCAATATGGTCCTAGGCTGCATCAACAGGAATATAGTATCTAGATTGAGGGAAGTACTTGCTATTGCTATTGCTAAGTAATAGTACCACTCTATTCTGCCTTGGTCAGACCTGGCCTGGAATATTGTGTCCACTTCTGGGCAAAACAATTCAAAAAGGATGTTAAGAAGCTGGGATGTGTCCAGAGGAGGGTGACCAAAATGATGAAGGATCTGGAAACCACCAAACCCTATGAGGAGTGACTTAGGAAGCTGGTCGTGTTTAGCCTGGAGAAGAGAAGGTTAAGAGGTGATATGATAGGCTTGTTTAGATATTTGAAGGGATGTCATATTGAGGATGGAGCAAACCTGTTCCCTGCTGCTCCAGAGAGTAGGACATGGAGCAATGGATTTGAGCTGCAGGAAAAGAGATTTCACCTAAATATTAGGAAGAACTTATTGACAGTAAGAGAGTGGAACAAGCTGCCTTGGAGTATAGTGGAGTCTCCTTCTTTAGAGGTTTTTAAACAGAGGCTGGATGGCCATCTGTCCAGGGTACTTTGATTGTGTCTTCCTGCATGGCAGGGGGTTGGACAGGATGGCCCTTGGGGACTCTTCCAATGCTATGATTCAATGGTTCTGCAATCCTTGGTGGTGTAAGAAGCCTTAGATTTCATCTCTGACTTTCTGAAGACACTTTGAATGAAGAGACTTGTGACACCGTCCTTGCTCCAAGAGGACAGGTGCCATTGAACAGTGGCAAGCAACTGCCTAATTTGCTTGGAAGCTGGAAATGTTACTGATTCTACTACAACACCCACAATCCTCCAGCATGGGGATTATCTGGGGATTCTGAGCACCATAGTTCAAAAGTCACATATGCAAGCTCATATAGTCAACTCAGTCCTGTTATGTATGGGGAGAGAACTGGCCTTATTATTAGATAGAGGGAAACAGTCACCTAAGGAAGTAGATGCTGGGAGATGGCAGCAAGCTCATAGAGTGGAAGGGACCACAAGAGTCATGTAGTCCAACTGCAGGAATAATGTTGGAGGAGATAATCCCAGTAGCTGTTTCAGAGGAGTCAGGGCCACTCAGCTGCTTGACCTCACTGGCTCCCAGAATCCTAGTCCAACAATCAAACCACTAAACAACGGCTTCAATTGGGTAGTACAGAAGTCAAATTTCATCACTTTCAGCCACCATTATCAGGCAAACTATGCTCCCTGACCCCTGAAAGCTTGCAATAATCTGCCAAATCTTTCTCTCTGTTTGGGATCAGTTGGATGCCCATGGGCCAAGGACCTCAAAAGCTCCCCTCCAAGACTGATTTGCACCCCAGCTTAAACAAAAGCTAGAATACCTGTGGGTCTCCAGTCGTTGTCATACTGCAACCACCATTATCCCCAGCCAGCACAGCTAATGATGAGAGATGACGAGAATTGTAGTTCTCCAATATATGGAGGAGCATACGTTCTCAATATGAGTCACCAACCTGATTACTTCCCCTCATCTGATTTTTTTTTTAAATGTCAACTTAACTACAGTGACACATTTTATGCAACTGGCCCTAAGAAAGTCATGGGAGCCATATCATTTACAGAGCAAGTGTTTATCCTCTCTCCTCATCTGTCAAATCATAATGCCTTGTTCCTCAGGAACTCCTGTGGTTCTGTTCAACTCACTGGACCAATGTATTAAACAATTAATGCCATAAACAATTACAGTCGGCCCTCCACATCCACGGCTTCTGTAGCCATGGATTCATGCCTCCATGGCTTGAAAATATTTTAAAAATATGTAAACTCCAAAATACAAACTTTGATTTTGCCATTTTTGTAAGGGTCACCATTTTACTATCCATTGTATTTAATGGAACTTGAACATCCATGGACTTTGGTATCCACAGGGGGGTCCTGAAACCAAACCCCAGCAGATACCAAGGGCTCACTGTACATGTGTTAATATAGCAGGCATTCATCTCAAAAGAGCAGTGTGGTGCAGTGATTAGAGTGTTGACCTGGGAAATCTAGGTTCTGGTCCCCACTGAGCTATGGAACCTGTTGGAGACTATAGGCTAGTGACTAGTCATTCACTCTCAGCCTTGCCTGCCTAGCAGGGGCATTGTGAAGATAAAAATAGGAAGGAGGAGGACAACAGATGCTATCTCGAGCTCACAGAAGGAAAGATGGAGTAGAAATGTAGCTAATCAGTCAAGGTATAAATCTCTTTCCTTTTATAAAAAAGGGTATCAACACACACACACAAATACATATCCATATTCTATTCTTCTTCCAAGGACTTCAGTGCACTGAACATGATTGTCCATCTCACAAAAACCCTGTGGGGAAGGTAAGGATGAAAAGTAGCAATTCCCCAAAGTTCCCCCAGTGAAGTCTCCCCAGTTCTAGCCTGAGACATTAACCACAGAGCCCTAAATGTGACCAACACACACACACACACACTTGATCACATTCACTTAAGAAGTAGAAGCGCCAAAAGACATAGGGATTTTTCTAGTGGAATTAGCTGCCCTCTGCTGGTCCCATTTTATTTGTAATTGATGAAAGATGGAAAAATTCAGAAAAACTCAGCCATTCATTCCCCCATACCATACACAGGCACATAAGCGCACATGCACAGTCTCATTCACTTCATTGCGCATAGCCAACCTTGATAACAAGCACTTGGCACTTTTTAAATTTTATTAAATTGTGAATTTTAAATGACAATTTTTTAGATGTGGATTGTTTTAATATGTGCACATCTTCTTTGTCCTTTTAACTTTATCTGTGTTTTAATCAATGTGTTTTAATTGATGCTGTTGTTTGTTTATTGTTGTCCCCTGCTTCTTTCCATGGGGAGAGGCAAGTAAGATTTTTTAAAAATTATTGTTATTATTAATAATATGAATTAAGCATTTTTAGTTTTAATTTATTAACCTTGGGAACCTAGGGAAAAATTAAATTTTCAGACTAGCAAAATCCAGAGCCTTCCATGCTCTCGTAACTACTTTAGGTGTTAGCTGCCAAGTATTGGTTATCTTCTCTCCTCTCTTTTTCCCTGCCAAAAATACAGCCAGATCCTGATTTAGTGATCCATGGGATTGACTGGGAAGCAAAACTTGTGAAAACCCAGGATTGGGAGTTGAGCTTGGGCCAATCTCTCCTTGTCATCTCTACCTATTTCACAGGGCTCTTGTTGGAAGAATAAAACAGGGAAGACAAATGGCACATGTGCCACTGTGTGCAACCTTGAATTTATCAGAGAAAAGATGGAATAGTTTTAAAATGTAATACTACTCTACTCAGCTTTCAACTCAGCATCTGAAACAAATAGTGCAAACATTTGATCCTCACTTGTCATTATAGGCAACTAGGGTTGCCACACTGAAAAATGGAAAGAACTCCTGTACCTTTAATGGTTATGTAGAAGAGGGAATTTCAGCAGGGTTGTTTGTTTGTTTGTTTGTTTGTTTGTTTGTTTGTTATGGAGGGTTTTTTTGGGGGGGGGGTGTTGTTGTTTTGCCATGCAACCAAGGAAGGAGCAAAGCCTGCTGAAATATCTTCTTATCAATAACTATTAAAGGTACCGTTCAAAGACATAGCCATGTTAGAAAATCAGTATGCAAAGAGATCTTGTAGCATCTTTGAGACTAATAGAAAGAAGTTGGCAGCATGAGCTTTTGTGGACTTGAACCTACTTAACTAAACAATCATCTGGGGAAGTAGGCTCAAGTCTATGAAAGCTCATGCTACCAACTTCTATCTTTCAGTTAGTCTCAAAGGTGCTACAGATCCATTTGCACTAAAGATACAGGAGCCCAGTTATTCCAGCAACCTTATATGCAACATTGACCTATATGCCCCTGTGCTGGTGTTTTTGTGTTTGCTTTCAGTATTAGCAGGCACATAAGTTCCATTTTCAGCAAACACCATATATTATATGTGATTGCAGTCAGATCTGTATGTGCAAAATTATTGTCTTATCTGAAAGACATCTAATGGGAATGTACACGTTGTCCTTAAAAGTGGTGAAATGCAAGACAAGCACAATTAAGAAAATAAGACATTCAAAAGTGGAACAAATGGAACAGCCTGGTCCTACTTTTTCCCTCTCCATTGTTGGTCTTTCAGCTGGGGGCAGAGGGTCTTGAAGTTATGAAAGACTAAAATAGTTCAGTCATTAAATGCTATGGATAAACAGAGTCATCCTCTCTTGGTGACTGGTTGCAAAGTAGAGATGTATTGATTTGGACATTTGGAACACTTTCAAGAAACATTCTCAATGGTACCTGCAAGCGGAATGTGAAAAAGTTGCTTTGCTGGACTACACCTCCCAGAAATCTCCAATCAGCAAAGCCAGGGGCTTTGGAGAACTGTAGTCAAACCTATCATGGTAGTTTCTTGGCAAAATTTATTCAGAGGGGGTTCGCCCTTTCCTTCCTTTGAGGCTCCAAGAGTGTGACTTGTCCAAGGTCACCCAATGGGGTTCCATACCTGACCAGGGATTTGAACCCTGGTCTTCAGACTTGTCGTCCAATGCGCAAAGCATTAAACCCGGCTGGCTTTCAACATCACTGTTTGGTCACCTGAACTGTCACATTTTCTGCATGCTATGAGCAGGATGTACTTCAGCTTTACACCACAAGAGAGAGCAACCTCCCTGCCATTTGTTAGGTTTGTATTTGAAGGATCCTGGAGGAAACCCAATTCACCTTGAAACTCAAGATAATGCAGAGCTGCTTGCATTCATTCAGACCTCTGCCTTCTTCTGAAGGGCTTTTCCTGAAGCGAAATAGAGAATGGAGGAGAGGAAAACAGCAACTACAATTGAATCTTTGTAATGTCCAACGTCTATTCCAGTGGTGCCCAAACTTTTAGTCCTCTCGATGTTTTGGACTTCAGCTCTTTGAATTCCTGATTTTTGGCCAACCTGGGTTGGGATTCTGGGAGTCAACGTCCAAAACATCTGGAGGACTAAAGTTTAGGAATCACTGGTCTATTCCATCACTTCCCACTCAGATAGATACAAGGAAAGTGCTGATGCATGATATAATTTAATTAGGACAGCTCCCAGTCTGCAAATCCCATCATCCCTAGCAGGGGCCCACAACCAAAAATGGAGTACCAGATCCAAATTTTGGGGAGAATGCCTTGAAAGTGCCCCATCTTTAAGGATGACCACTGAGATACTGTAAAGGGGGAAAATACCGAAAAGAAAGAGAAAAAAGAAAAGAACAAAAGAGTGCTATATGCTAATTTATATTTCTGGTCTAGCGTTTAGCTGAATGACTATAATCTCAATAGAAATATCTTAATATTTATTCACTTAGTAGGATGCAACCAGTTGAAATGTGATCTTGCTCTGAATGTTACTTTTTAAAAGGAACTAGTTATGTTATTTTTGAAACGCAGTGTGGTGTAGTGGCTTGAACCTTGGACTATGACCCTGGCAAACAGGGTTCAAATCCCTGCTCAGCCATGAAAACCCACTGAGTGACCTTGGGCAAGTCACATTCTCTCAGCCTCAGAGGACGACAATGGCAAACTCCCTCTGAAGAAACGTGCCAAGAAAACCCCATGATAGCCTTAGGATCACCATAATTTGGAAACTACTTGAAGGCACACAAAAACAACAACAGTTCTGCTATTATTCCAGTCATCAAGTGAGTCATAACTTATTCCTGTTACATTCCCACATACATGACTCCTGTTATGAACTGTTTCCACCTTGAGTCCTGTGCTGGGGAAAAAGTCAGGATTTAAAATAAATAAATAACTTTTGCATGGGCAATTAAGATTTGTCAGCTTTGCAAGAGACCTATTCCTAGTGTGCTTGCAGATTTTATTTGTGTATGCAAGTGCTTTTCTGGTTATTCCTTATGTTTTTATTTCAATAAAAAACAAGAGTTTCCTGGCACACTATACATACGATAACAGTAGTTGACCTCCCATTCACAAGTAGGCACTCATGCCCTCTTTATGACATCAGGTTTTTTGTCCCAAGCCATATCAAGACCAAAAACCTCCTCCACTATTGAAACTTCCTTTATTAGACCAGAAACCTCCTCCACTGTTTACTACTCATCAGTCTTTCTCAACCTTGTTTGCCTAGAATAATTCTTGAAATAATTTTCAGGTCTCATGGGAGCCTTGCATACAGATTATTATATACAAATTAATTTTTTTCAATGATGATTTCTCATGGAAGCTCTAAACAAGCTCTCAGAGAACCCTACATTTCCAAAGAACCCTGGTCAAGTAATCCTGGTGTATACTGTCTTTCTCACCTTTGTCCTATCTACTCTTTATGACCATCATTGAAACTGAGCTTGTCACCACATCACCTTACCCATATGTTTTGCATTTCTATCACTGTTCACACATGCTGCCCATCCACTGTTACAAATATCTATCCACTGATGTTTCACTGGATGCATCTCATGAAGTAGATTGAATCAAGAAAAGCTTAAGCTGCACACTTCTTTCTCTCAGTCTCAGAGGTGTGAAAGAAAAGTGAGCTTACATGTATTAAACTGTTTTGCTTCTACCCGCCATCCCAACTTCCATTGCCCTGGCCTCCAAAGGAGAGTAGAGCCATATCTGCTGGACTTCATTCCCTTCCTGATGGCCATCTCCTTTTCCGTATGTATGATTTCTTGTTTAAATTGTAAGCCTGAGGGCAGGGAACTGTCAAGTTAACAATTTGAAAGCTGCTCTGAGAGTCTTTGTGGCTGAAGAGCAGAATAAGCAAAATAATAATAATAATAATAATAATAATAATAATATATCATCATCATCATCTACGTGTCTCAAATAGCGTGAGCTTGGTGGCAGAGGAAGACAGGAGTTGGAGATGATGCATGCCTGGAGAAAAGGAAATGGCTTATAACAATAATATTACAGTGTCCTTTTTTTTCCTCCTGAAGAATCTCACAGCTTCCCAACATTTCTTTTGCAGCAGCTGGGGCCTCAGTTGTCCTCCAAGAGGCCAAGTTGAGAACCGATGTTCCCTGGGAACGTAACAGCCAAGGGACTTGTATGGCTCTGAGAAGGATGGCAAGGATGATGATGATGATGATGTCAGCAGAAGCATATTTTTAACCTGTGCTCAAGTGAACAGGAAACAGCACAGAGGAAAGACATCAAAGCCCTGACAATACAAATCCTGCCTGGGTTTTTTTTCCCCCAGAACAACAGCGACGACAACAAAACACAATCCCGCCAAAGCTGCCTCCCTGTTCTTTGGAAAAACTCAAATCGGAAACAGGAAACCCTAGCTAAATAAAGAACACGCTCCCTTCCCCTTTCCCTCACCAGGTCCTATGCTGGGAATTGGGTATGGAGAGCATCAGCCCTCCAAAGGAAGACTATGCCCTTGCTCACCTGGCCTGCAGCTGGACAACCAACACAGCTGGCCAGCCTGAGGCCTTCTTGCTGCGACCAAGCTTCACTGGAAAGGAACGTGATGTCTTCACAAAATGACTGCTTTTCCGGAAAACAACATTAGACGTACGTCCAGGTTTGTTCTGTTTGGTCCTGAAAACAGGAATCGGTGATGCATCGTCATATGGATGATGGAACCGTAGACTGGCCATTCAAAGACCAGGATATGTATCATCCAAAAAGAGGTCATTGGCTTGCATAAAGCATGCACATATTAATGTAGAACATTAGAAATTGTGGCTATAATTTAAATAGTAATCACCATCATGGGTAAACTATGACCAACTGACTTATGTACTCAATCTGGTATCCCTATAGCTACGTACTGGTGTTAATTCCAGAGCCTCTGCTCTCCCTTCTTTGAACCAGATTTGGACTGTGCAATGTCTCAAAGAGAGGATATCTTTAAAGAGAGGAGTGCCATCTGTAAATAAGGACACAGGGCCACCCTAATTGAATTATATGACTCAAGTCTCACAAGTTGCCCTCTAACTTACTTAACCCACACACAACTGATCTTAATGCATCTTTTTCCTCCTTACTGCTGTTCCCATTGCTTGTCCAGCACTTGTCAGGATTGACCCTCCACATGTTTCCAGGATATAAAAAGTAGGAAACATGGTTGCATGTGCTAGCCCACGGATAATATCCCTTTTCCCACCAGCTCCAGCCTTTGTGCATTGGGTATACTGTGGATAGTTGATTCGTGTTCCTATTCAGTCTACTGTTCACATAATAAGTGCTGATGGCAACTTCAGGGCTTTTACGTCATACTTCTTAAGAAGAAGTCCATATGCTAAGTGCTGATGGCAACTTCAGGGATTTTTAAGAGCACTTAGCATATGGACTTAAGAAGAAGTACTTCTTGCTGGATCCAAGCTTCAAATGTTCCTTGATGAGAGAGATCCATTTTAATCTGGTTTCACTGCTAGTTATGAGGCAGAGAGAGCTTTGGTTGTTGTAGTGGCTGCTACACCATGTTGGCTTGGATTACCAACCCACAATTCAATTTCTGACTGGGGATGGTAGGATGTGTAATGAAAACATCTAGAAATTGCCAGATTGAGAAAGGCTATCCTGAAGCATGGTATCTAACAAGCACTTGGTAAAGTTTTATCCCTGATCTGCATCTCTATCCTTTCTTCCACTCACATGGCTTCTGGGAATATATATGGTATTCTCTCACCCAACAAATAGCAAACATTGTTTGGATTACAGAAGGTTAATAAAGAATCAAGGCCAGGGCTAAATCAAATTCTTGGACTCCTACATACAGTCGATCCAATGCAATGAATGGGGCTTGTTAAATCCATTGCAAAGGATGTGTCTTCACTGCTGAAATAATCCAGGTTGCCACCACTTTAACTGCCATTGCTCAATGCTGTGAAATTTTGGGAATTGCAGTTTGCTGTGCCACCAGAGTTCTCTGACAGAAAACCCTAAATATCTCACATAAGTACAGTTCCCAAAACTCCATAGTATTGAGCCATGGCAGTTAAAGTGGTGTCAACCTGGATTTTTTCTGCAGTGCAGATGCAGCCACAGTTATGCCATATTGACTCAATAGGTCTACTCAGTTTGCACCATGCCAGTTCAAAACCTTCTGTGTTATTTATGTCTTTCTGGAGTCTTGAATCTTTGGACCAATTTTTCAGCTAAGGTTGTAGTCCAGGTTCTCTCCAGCCTTCCACAAAGATGGGGTCCATCAAGGTCTTTCCAGCAAAACTTGTATCTCAAAACGTGCTGCCACTGGTAATAAATTGAGCAATTTGTCATTGTGAAGAGTCTTATTTTCATCTGGAATAGTTTAAATAGAAGTAATGACCCCCGATTATGAACTGTTTGATGACTGATGTCTTCCAGAAGTTCTGTTTATTTGATCCCAAAATTGGGCCACCGTCGGTCAGGTATGCACGCTAGTTCTTACCAATATCAACCGAAATTCTGTTCCAGTCATTTTCATTAATGCATAAGCCCAAATCCCCCTCTCAAGCCAATCATACCCCCACATTTGGCTATAGTTCAGATCATCCACTTGAATAATTTATTTATTTTGTGTCATGTGTTTCACAGACATAAAATCCTTCAAATAATGTAAGCCCTTGAGAGGTCATTCTAATATATACTGTACAACAATATGCAAAAAAAAATTACTTGGTTGTATCCAGTTATATTACAATTTTTGTAAAACTTCTTTTGATTATTTTACCTTTTTATGAAGCCCTCTGGTGAAAATGCTCCAAATCTTTTGTATATCTTTTTCATCCCAACCATTAAATTATTCAAGCTTTTTAGTGAGCAAAAAAATGTGGATGGGATATAATTGTTTGATGGGTGAAAAAGAAAATAACTGACCCATTTCCACCACATCATTAGTATACTAGCAAGAAAGGGATTTTGAATTGTTTGCAATTATTTCTCTCTCCACTTTGATACAGACTTGCATTCCAGACATGTAGCCTTCTGCACATCTCCATCTCTACCCACTGATGCCATTGTATAATATAGGTAAATGTACTATTTGCCAAATCTGGGATCCTTTCCCATCACACAGTTATAGCACTATGATTTCACTTTAACTGCTATGGCTGCATCCTACAGAATCCTGGGGTTTACAGTTTAGAAAGAAGTACTTAGAATAATACACTGTCAGAGAGCTCTAGTCACCCAGAGAGCTGGAAAGATGTTTTCTCTATGTAACCAGCTACACAACACAACTGGCCTCCACTTGCTGTCCTCCAGTCACTAAATGGTTAGCAGGGGGGTATGATAACATCTGCAAGTAGGTCACATGTGCACAAAAAAGACACTAGATACTTTCTTCCACAATGACCATAAAGGGACACATACAGGTGTAAGGCCTGTGTGTGTCACCCAACAGGATTCTAGCTCAAGATTGCATAGGAGATGCAAATATAATGGTAGAGCTTCATAAATGACAAACTGTACTTGTGTAATGCAAATAACTAGCCAATAGTACATAATTGCTTCAAAATGGGAAAATAGTGAACTCACGACTTTGAATTGGTCTGAGATTAAGCAGTTTGAAGTCCATGGGTTGCTAAGGGGGAGAGGGAAGAAGAGGTTCAAAAGAAGGGCAATATAAAAATGTCCCTTATTTGTCACACACTTACACCCGAGAAAGAGGAAGGTAAAACCCATGGGGTGAGCTTGGGCATTTGCCTGAAATGCACACACTCTCAGCCTCGGAGGATGGCAATAACAAACTCCTAAGAAACTTGCCAAGAAAGCCCTGTGATATGTTTGCCATAGGGCTGCCATAAGATGGAAACAACTTGAAGGCACACAACAACAACAACAACAGCAACATGGTGGAGTTGCCAATGTACAGGAGACATGCTCCCTGAAAGATAAATTTTAAGAAAGTTGCCTCTCCTAAGCTTCATTACACTTTACTTAGAAGAAGCTGGGATGGAGTAGTAGTACAAGACGAGGAGGATAGAGTATCCAAGATATTCTTGATCCACAACAGAAAGCGCTAACAAGAATTTCTCACTAGAAGTCCCAGATTCTGGAAGGCTTGAAAGAATTTCAGCCAAGTTTAGAGTGCTAACTTTCAGCCATTTCAGCTTGAAAGAAGCAAAGCAAACTCCCAGGCAATAATTCAGCAGTATTCCAATAAGAAGCCTCCAAAAATAAAAAGCAAAGATTGTCTTCTCAGGAATCGGAGGGGGGTTTTTGGTCCATGATCAAAGCAGAACCCTTCCTAGAATGCATCTTGGTCAACAACAGAAGTTCCAGGTTTAATAAAAGTTAATAGAAGTTAATCAGTATAATACTAGCAGTAGTTGATGGACTCACATTCCTGATCTCTTTTCTATTAGGGATGCTGGAGCCAGCCTTACGGAATACCTTTTGTGCAACAACAACAAATTATGGCTGCAACAGCATTTGCTTAATTTAATTTTAACTTCATTTTGTTTAATGGGGCCATTCTCCTTAGTCAATAAAGTAATTTTAACACCACAAAAGGAATAAATGTCCCCTTAAATATGTAATGCATTCACCATCTGTAAAGTAGCTTGTTATTCACAACTAGTTACTTCCAAGCACTAGAGCAAAGGGAGTGCTTTTTTGGACATGGCTATCATTCCACACTTCCATACAAATCCTGATGTGATTGTTAACAATCTGCAAGAGATGGACGAGGGAGGTTGCAGAATGCCAGAAATAGTGCAAATTGAGTCCACTTTTAGGGTTAGGGTTAGTGCTATGGAACCATGGGAATTGTTGGTTTTTTTCTGAGACATTAAGCCTTCTCTGTCAGAGAGCTCTGGTGCCACAATAAAATACAGTTCCCATGATTCCCTAACCCTAACCCTAACCATAAAAGTGGACTCAATTTGCACTATTTCTGGCAGTCTGCAACCCCCGAGTTGGTCTTTCCTATCCCATTACAACTGCCAGGACATTTGCATGAATGGCCTTTTTTGAAAATGAATGAATGAATAAAAATGAAAGTATTATGAATGGGGGGGAAATGAATGAAGTAACATCCAGCAATGGACTGATGCAGGACTTCAGGAGCTAAGGAACCGTGGGAAATTCCATGTGCGCCACAGCCAGTCCATTAAGTCTTCCCTTTTACAGGACCAATTTAGGTTACATTTCAGGCATCTAGCACACAAACAGAGAAGAAGAGGTTTGAATGTGGAGAATCATATTGTAATCCCTAGAGTACAAGTTTTGCTTTTTGACTCAGCGCTACTAAGCTGTGATGGACTCAGAACATGCCAAGAATGCAGACTGGGCCTTCCTGTTTCCTTCCTCTAATAACAAAGTCAGATCAGCACATATCCCTCGCAACTTTCCAAACTCTGGGTCCCAGCACCCAGTCTTAGGAATTCTTAGTATTCTCTCAAACTTTTCAGGCTTGGCAACATTTTGCAGAACATAGGTGTACTTCAAAAATTCCATAGAACAGGAAGGAAGAAGATGGTCCTCTTGTGCTATTGTATAATCAGCTGAGACCTGTGAATGCCATCAGTCTAGAGTTTGTTACCACAGGCTTGGACCCCCCAAAATCACCCCTCTTATATTTGATATCAACTTAATATGAAAAGGGACTCTGACAGAGGATGGCCTGTAGGTGACCTGGGACTGTTTCCAGAGTAGGACATCTGGCTCAGACCAGCTGGCTCCATCAAGGGAGGCAACAAGGCTTTCGCTACAATGGATCATCCAAGATATCAGCATAATCCCTTTGATCTATGGAGAGTGATGTGGGGATTCCAACGAAGGAAGATGGCAGTGCTAGTAAAGACAAGGATCTGTCTTGTCAAGGTGTGAGTTTGCCCTTCTCTTTAGATCAGGTAGTGTTTGTATACCATACCTTCTTGTTTTTGATATTTGCCTAACACTCCCTTGGAGTGTGGTGGAGTCTTCTTCTTTGGAGGTTTTTAAACAGAGGCTGGATGGCCATCTGTTGGGGATGGTTTGATTTTGAGTTCCTGCATGGCAGGGGTTGAACTGGATGGCCCTTGTGGCCTCTTCCAATTCTATGATTCTATAAAGTAACACCTGTCTCCGAAGATTTACAACTCTCAGCCTTTGGTCTGAAAACCTTTGCTATAGCCATCAATCTTTTATCTAAACAATTATCGACACATCTGCTGCAATTCCCATCTAATATTCCTTCCTGGAAAACCATTTGACATGTAATCCTTTCAAGTCCTTGATTTCTGCCCTCAAGGCACATTTTTGGTATAAATATGACCCCGTAGACCACAGTTCTTCGGTCTAGTTTGGAAGCAGGCATCCATGCTGCCTGTTTCTCTCTAGATTCCTCAATAGCTAGCTGCTCCACACATTTCCCAGTGGCTACTGAGTCCATTTCTGTTCCAGACCTCTTTAATTGGAAGTAAGCCTCATCAGTGAGTACATATCACCATTAGCAAAGCCTTTCACTGTTCACTTTTTACCACCTTTGTTTCTTTAGCTCTTGTGTGTGTGTGTGGATGAGCGTATGCATTTTTGTGTGTATCTTGCTCATTCTCTCAATAAACTACAAACTAATTTGGAATTGCCTCTGGAGTTCTGTGTGATTTGGACCTGATATACACAGGGTAATAGGGTCTCCATAAGTCAGAAATATCTTGAAGGCACACAACAACAACAACAACAACAACAACAACAACAAACAACAAAGAGATATCTTCCTCTTCCTCTTCCTCTCCTCCTCCTCCATTATTCATACCCAGCCTTTCTCCCAAAAGTGGCTCAAAACTAGTACAATAAAAGCTAAAAACATTTTTAAAAGATATAAAAGAAACATTAAAACAGAATTAAACTAAGGTAACAGTAGGTTTTTATGCTCAAATCATAAGACTCCAACCCCTGCCACTTGCTGCATCTTCCTTGCAGATGTTTGCTTGCATTATTAGACAGGATCATCTGATTTCCAGGAACTGTGGGGTTCTTAATGGGCTTCTTAGTAGGCAGATGTTAGATTGGCTGTTTTATCCCTGAGCGAGCTTGATTGGAATGGATTGCCAAGGCAGAGAGGAAAGAGAAAGAGAGAGAGAGAGAGAGAGAGAACGGCTTTCCTGGCCAGCTAGAGAACTAGGCTTAAAGGGCATCTGCTTCCATGATGCATCGACCAGCTGTCAGGCCTTTGAGTATGATATTCTTTCCAAGGCTGGGGTTCAGGGACTGTGCCAGGCTGGCGGGTGAGATGGCTGCTTCAGGTGGCAGAAGGTGTTGGAAGATAGAGCGGTGTGTGCCCCACATCGTCTGAAACTCCTTTGCTAGGCTGCTGTCCACAGGGCCACAGTTCAAGAAAGGATTAGCATGTACATCTGTGTATTATTCTGTTGAGGCAAGGCTTCAGGGTGGGAGGAGATGCGAGGAGGCCTTGCCTCAACAGAACAATGCACAGATTTACATGCTAATCCTCTCAACCAAGAGAACCTATCACAGGGCTTTCTGTGCAGAATTTGTTCAGAGAGGATTTGTCCTCGCCTTTCCCTGAGGCTGAGAGAGTGTGACTTGCCCAAGGTCACCCAGTGGCTTTCCATGGCCAAATGGGGATTCAAACCTTGGTCTCCCAGTATCTTCTGTCCAACATTCAAACCAGTACACCACACTGGCTCCTTTCAGATGGCCATTACTATTAGCTGTCTCAAAAGGAGACTGAAAGGGAAAGGGCATACTAAATGCCCACATTTCTCTGCTGCTTAAGAAACCTCCATAGTCCCCCAACGCAACACTGCATAATATACTCCTCACTCAAAGCAGGTGGTCATTTAGATCAAGTAGGCCACCTTTCTAGTTCACTCTCAGTTTCTACTACAGTTTGTAGTGACACAATAAAATAATCTAATCTAGCAAACTGCTCTTTT
The DNA here is from genome assembly GCA_026167975.1 of Phrynosoma blainvillii. NCBI lineage: Eukaryota > Metazoa > Chordata > Lepidosauria > Squamata > Phrynosomatidae > Phrynosoma > Phrynosoma blainvillii. The sequence goes on from JANUYF010000009.1 coordinate 8,940,414, forward strand.
GCCTCACTTCTATACTGTACCGGAGACTAATAAAAAGTATTCTACATGTGGCAGTCAAAGAGTTTAGAAATGTCCTCTTTACTCAACAACTTTACAAGCCGCTCTGAAGGCCTTTGTGGTTTAGGAGTGGTGTATAAATACTCTAAATAAAAATAATACAAGGGAATGTAAATCTATGCTTTTTTTGCACAGTATCCCAAGTTTCTTGATTCAACAAAGAAACCACATTCAGATTGCTGTTCTTGGCACCTTCACTTGTCTGTATACATCTCAGACATCTTTTGTTTTTCAGCATCTTTCCTCATACCAAATCAAGGTTATTTTATTTAGCTTTTAAAACTCCAGCAACATTACATGTAGTCTAAATCTCTCTCTCCCATGCAGGAATTTGCAGGTGATATTTGTGTTGTTTCGTGATGCATAGCTTTGTATGTTTCTAAAAATTCAGTAACAAATGCCTTCCATGTTTTACCTTCTATTTTAGCTGTTCCTTATCTGTTTTTTTAAACTTCTGTTAAAACTTTCACTCTTGCTATTCCCTTGAAGATAATACACAGATGACTTCCTTTGTATAACTTCATACTCTACTGAGAAGGTTTCAAGTCCCAGTAAAGTAAACTAAGGGCCATTATCAGAAATAAATCCCTTCCCTCCTGAAAATTATGGAAAGGAATTTCATTACTACATCAGAAATCACTGGTGATATAAAATCTACTTCAGACCATGTTAAATAAAATCATAGTGTAACAGCAATCAATTGGAACAGTATCAAACATGCCTGCAATATCATTTGCAATCTTTCCCTCTATCCTATAGCATCTGAGAGTGGACAGACTGTAATGGTGAAGCATGAAATATTGCTATCTTATCTTGACAACTAAACCATAATTTCATAGTTACTCCCATTTGACAGTCCATCCCTGCCACCAGTACAAGTTGCTCAACTTCTGTTTAGTTCTACTGATGGGAATCATGTGCCAGGCCTGGTAATGCTCTCTGTAATTCCTCTAGCACAAGTAACCCACATGTTCTCCATAATGAATAATCCACTTGCAAAGGGAGCTCACAACCAATGATTCTAAAATATGGCAGAAATCAGGGTCCTGAATTTTCAGTCAGTCAGTCATAGTCATAGAATCATACAGTCGGGAGAGACCACAAGGGCCATCCAGTCCAACCCATTACCATGCAGGAATAAATTTGTCTTTCAAGAACTCCTGTAATTTTATTTGAATTCAACATACTGGTAAAAATTACTTTTGTAAATGCAGTAAGAGTGCTACTTATATATGTGACCATTGCTTAATCTCCTTCCAATAACATCACAGAAGATAAAGGTAACCAAAACCGAAAATATAACATTCAGAGTTTGGGACCCTGATGCATACTCCATTTCGTGCATAAAGACAAAAAGCTTTTCTGACCATCTAGCAATATGCTTTCATATACATCACACTCCTTCCGTAAAGTGCAGTAACATCCAAAATCCACAAGATAGGGATAACTTTATTGGGACAACCAAAATGCACAAAGTACATGTTGCAAGCTCTCAAAGCTCCACCGGCTTCTTCATCATGTAAAGGTATTAAAAATCATACAGGAGAAAGAAAATTGTGGCAATGTTAGAGTCACAAGCCTGCATTTTCTCAAGATGTTGTTGTTGTTTTCATTTAAGATGTTATGGAGGAATATCCTTGCAAGCACTCCCACTTCTGGTCATGTGGGTTCTGGAAGACAAAAGGTTGTAAAGTCCAGGAAATAAAATTTAAATTCCATTTAAATTCCATTAGCAACTCGACATTACTACCTACAACTTTTGTAGTTAGTAATGATGTTAAATGATGCCTGCCTAAATATCCTAAAGGCACCAGATCTCATCTGATCCTGGAAGCTAAGCAGGATCAGCCAAGATGGGAGATTGCCAACAAATGCCAGATGCTGCAGACTATATTTCAGAGGAAGGAACTGATAATGCCACCTCTGAATATTTCTTGCCTAAGAAAAGCCAATGAAATTCATGGGATCACCATGAGTCAACAGGCAACTTGAAGGCATATCGACACAATGATGTTAAAGATCTATGATCCATACATCGGAGTTTATCACACCCAAAATAAAAGCAACTTACCTCTCCCGGGTTAGAGTCATTTACAGGATGCAACTGGGTATTATTGCATGGAAAATGCCACCAATGCCCTACTGCATCCCGCCTAAATCATGGCTCCCAGTTGTGCTCAGCTGGCCAATTTGCAAAGTTGGGATCTTCCCATGTGTACAAATCGGGTGGCTGAGTGCAGCTTTTAACCAGATTTAGGTAGAATGCAGTCGGGCGGCGGCATCGGCGGTATTTTCCATGCAATAATACCCAGCTGCATCCGGTAAGCGACTCTAACCTGTTTACATTGTATTAACATATCTTTATGTAAATTTAATGTTGTAAGCCACCCCGATTGCTCTGCAGAGGGGTGGGATATAAATTATTATTATTATTATTATTATTATTATTATTATTATTAACCCAGGAGAGGTAAGTCGCTTTTATTTTGGGTGCAATAAACTCCAGAGTTTAAACAAGTGGCCCCATATATGTATCCCCCATCTTTCTGTAACTCTACCCAACATTTGAAAAGTTCCTCTCCACTCTAGTAAGCATTCTTGAGGGGAAAAGGGCAGTCCTCAAAGTATTATGACCGTGGAGCTGAAAAAGTACAGCTTCTAATTTGTAATCAGACGTGTCTCTTGTCCCAATGAAAGTCAATCAAGATTTAAATAAGTAAAGCACTATTAACAATCTGGACTTTTACTTTTTAAAAAGTGGCTTCTTCAGCTGTTGTCCAAGTCAAACCAGAAACTTGATTCCCAAAGGAGTTCCACACTAAATGGATAATTTAGAATAAATTTGGCATACCATGAGGTAAGGCCCAAGAAAAAGCACAATATCTATATATCACCAGGAGAAAGTGACTCCACACATCATCAGAGTCGTGTTTCAATCCCAATAGTGAAATTGTATGCCCCCAATAGGAAAACATTGTTTATCTAACCTTACATTTACCCAAATTAAGCTTCAAGCCTGCCAAACTAATAGTCTAATACAAATTACAATTTAGTCTCATGCTATTCAAGAATATTCCTATATATCATACAATATTTCAAAAAACATTGACCCCTTTTTATTCTTAAGTATTAGTGATATCATTTTTATTTTATTCTTTTGGAAAGACATTAGGTGCTGATGCCAATCCACAGGGGACATATTTGAAGAGAAATAATCCCTTGTGTGTAATAATGTCTCTAGCATCTCCATCCGCATGGTTGTATGCACTCAGCAAGTAGAAAATATTTTTGCTCCCGAAAGATCTCCGAAAACCTATTTTATATATGGAAGCAAATGGCTGAATTACAATGGCATTATTTGGAGTTTTTTTTTTAAACCCACACATCGGTAAATATTACAATTTTTTCCCTCCTTGTCATACTATAAGTCTACCAGCCTTCTCTATAATATATTTTTGTAACAGGCTCTTAATCCAGCCCTATAGTGCCAAACCAAATCCAGCTGGCACTTTGGGATGCTGTGTGCTGGCTCTTGGGAATAGATGCTGGTGATGGTTAAAGTTGATATTTGCAAACTCACAATTTGAAGCCAGATAATTTCAGGCTGGATTTCTTTGGGACTCTCAAAATTGGTACCTGCTGTCCAGGAACGTCAGTGGATACCAAAATCCGTAGATGCTCAAGTCCCATTAAAAACACCTTATAGAAAATGGCGAAATTAAGGTATGCTTTTCAGAATTTATATATCTTTAAATATTTTCAAGCCATGGATGGTTGAATCCATGGATAAAAAAAATCCATGGATACAAAGGGATGACTGTAGCTTATAATGGGATAGAGCTGTACAGGATTAATGAGGTGCACCTTTCCATAGAGAGAAATAATGTTCTTGGGAGATCTGAAGTGGGGCTTACAGATTCTGTTGATCAGCCCACAGTCTAGCTCTGTCTGTGGCAGGTATTGCAAAGGGAAAGAATTATTATTGATGATCACCTGGACGAGCGTCTTTGGTGCACCTGCTCCTCTGATTTCAGACCCTAGAGGACTGCCTTTGAACTGTGCTGTGCTGGGGCACATTTCTCCTTGAGGTCTTGAAACTAAAATAGGCCTGACCAGGGAGCAATGAGTTCCCAGTTGCAACCCTAGGACTTCTTGTGGTAGAACTCAATAGCATGCATGATGACTTTCCCACTTTGTTGCAAATGTGCATGCATGTGCGGGATGAGGCTCCACATGCCATTGATCTCAGCTACACCGAAAACAGCACCGGCACTGGATTTGCAAGTTATAATTAGGCTAGTGAGCTGGACACAAAAGGGGAAGAGGCCATGGGGGCAGGAGTGAGAAGCACATTGGGGTGGGTAGATTTATCCACCGGAAAAGCACCGTCACAGAAGGCGCTGAAATATGGAAACAAAAGGCCTCCCTCCCAGACTTGCAGCCAGTGTGGCTCCTTCCTCTGCCGCTCGTGCAGCAGAATCCCTATAAACAGCTGTCCTGAGAGAGGACAAGGAAGATCTGATGCTTAGGCAGGTTAGCATGTCTGTCAAGAGGTAGCATTTTTTTAAAAATGATTCCTTACTTCCTTTAAAAAAAACAAAACTCTCCTTACATTTAGAAAAACTGCACGTCTGCATAGACAGAGTTCGTTGTCCTCCTGCAATTCTTATATATTTAGTGGTTTGTAGGGAGGAGAGTTTAGAAAAATGCAGTCCTCCACTCACAGCCGCAAGTAGTTCAGTCCAAGAGAAGCTTTATCACTTGACTGTACTGAATAAGAAATGTAGGAATTGGTGCTGAGGCTTGGCTCCAGGCATGATGCTAATGTGCAGCTCGACACATTTTGTGCAGTACAAAAAAAACAGGCAGTAGGAAAATGGTATTGTGCAGTTAGCAACACAGTCTTTAATCAGGAACAAGGCTATACTTGATGATGATGATGATGATGATGATGATGATGATGATGATGATGATAGAAACAGAACATAGGATGCATGCAGGTGTAAGGCCAGTGTATGTCACGCAATAGTATTCTAGCTCAAGAGTGCATAGGGAGATAGCAAATCATAGAATCACAGAGTTGGAAGAGATGACAAAAGCCATCCAGTCCAACCCCACTGCCATGCAGGAACTCTCAATCAAAACATGCTCGACAGATGGCCATCCAGACTCTGTTTAAAAAAAACAAACCAAAGAAGGAGACTCCACCACCCTCTGGGGCAGCGTCTTCCACTGTTGAACAGCTCTTACTGTCAGAAAGTTCATCCTAATGTTGAGCTGGAATCTCTTTTCCTATAGCTTGCATCCATTGCTCTGGGTCCTATTCTCTGGAGCAGCAGAAAACAAGCTTGCTCCATCCTCAATATGAAACCCCTTCAAATATTTAAGCATGGCTATCATGTCACCTTTTAACCTTCCCTTCAGCAAGTTAAACAATCCAGTTCCCTAAGCTGCTCATCATAGGATATGGTTTCCAAATCTTTCACCATTTTGGTCGCCCTACTCTGGACACGCTCCAGCTTCTCAGCATCCTATTTGAATTATGATGCCCAGAAATGGACACAATTTTCCAGGTGAGGCCTGACCAAAGCAGAATAGAGTGGTACTATTACTTCCCCTGATCTAGACACTATACTTATATATGATGATGATATTTATTTATGCCCTGCTTTTCCCGCAAAATTGGGATTCAACGTGGCTTACAATTTAAAAGGACAATACAATTAAAAACATACAAAAGTGAGCATTTAGATACAATTAAACTATTACAGTATTATTATTATATTTATTATGGGGAAAAGGCAAAATAATACCTTCATGTGGGATACACACTGCCAGGAGGGCAACAAGGTGTCACAGCTGCCAGAAATCAAAGCCAGGTCTTAAAATAGGGAGACAATTTTGTTGTAAAGCTTTTTAAAATTTGTTAATTCTTAAATAATATTGTAAATATGTTTAATTCTCTTATATGCATGGATGCTCAGTAGACCGCTTTCTGTCAGGAGTCAGTCTACTGTTTGTTTGTCAAACAAATAGATGAGCCGAATCGAAAGGACAATAAAATTACCACTTCTTTCAGTCTTAATAGTGTCTTATTGGCTATGTGACAAGTGAAAAACATTCATCTACTCATATTGAGCTCTTCAAACAAAAAATATCAGTAGGTATAACCAGTGGACTCTGCCCTAGATCTTTGAAGGAGAGAATGAAGATTCTCGCTATTTCAAGTGGGTTAAAGGAAAGCAGAATAACTAGAGTGGGGTCCTTTCTGTCTAAACATACCCTCACATACATACATGTATGGAACATAAAAAAATTCATATTTTTAGTCAAGAAGAGAGTTTTTCCAAAGGAAAAGTTGTTCAATGAAGATAGTGGACTCTTTTCTAGCACTACGTAGTCCAGCTATAACTTCAGCAGTACATACAATTCAGTTGATTCCTTCTTTCTCAGTACTTTACAAGAATATATTCTAGGTAGACCTGGAATCACCTCTAAAATCATGTGGCCCAACAAGCAGCCCTCAACTGCAATCCATCCAAGAAAGATTGCTATCCAGCCTCTGTTCAACTGTTGCAGCAAATATGTAAAACTAAATGTCAACATTGATAAACTGTCTTGTGAGGAACCTCTATTCTACGCAGCTTGAGGAATTATTGTCTCTTGCATACCACAGAGGACTCATACACTGATAGACAGGAAAAAAGTTCTCAGGTCTTCTGTTATATCCTAAAGGAAGATTGATCTTTTTTTCTTTTCTTCTCCTATTTTCCCATCTTTCTCTCCTTCCTGTCAATCTCTTGAATCATTCTAATTTTGTTTCCCCACTTCACAATTTTGCTCTTCTTTGGAGGAAGAGGAATACCATAAACAATGGATGAGATGCCAAAGGACTGGAGATGTACAAACATTGTCCCCATTTCAAAAACAAACAAAAAAAGCAAAAGAGAAGATCCAAGAAATGACAAGCCAGTCAGCCTGACTTCAATACCAAGAAAAATATTAGTATAGATTATTCATGAGTCTGTCTGCAAGCACCGTAATGGCAATGCAGTGATCAGTACAGCCAATCTTCCATATCTACAGATTTTGCATCCACAGAATATTAAAAATATTCCAGAGCCCCTCAAAAAATCCAAACAGCAAACCTTGATTTAGTCATTTTATATAATGGGACATGAGCATCCATGGATTTTGATATTCACAAGGGGGTCCTGAAACCAACCCCCAATGGATTTCAAGGACCTTCTGTAAGAGTTAGTATGGATTTGTCAAGAACAAATCCTGCCAAACTAATCTTATATCCTTTTTTTTTTGTTCCAGACACTAGTTTAGTAGATGAGGGAAATGCTGTGGGTGTCATTTATCAACATTTCAGCAAAGCATTTGATAAGGTCCTCCATAATATTTTGATTACCAAACTGAAAATGTGGACTAGATATGAGCACTGTCAGATGGATCCATAACTGGCTGGAAACCATGCTGAAAGAGCAGTTGTCAACAACCGCACTTCAAACTGGAAGGAGGTCTTGAGTGAAATGTCACTGGGTTCTATCCTAAGGACATTACTCTTCAACGTTTTTATCCATGACTTAGATGATGGGGTGGATGAACTCTTTATCAGGTCTTCAGGTGATACAAAACTGAGAGAAGTTGCTAACACCTTGGAAGATAGGAACAGAATTCAAAAGGACCTAAATAAACTAGAAAATTGGGGAGAAATTAATAAAATGAAATTCAATACAATGTAGAAATGCAAAATTCTACATTTAGACCACAAAAAACCAAATGCACAGATATAATAATAATAATAATAATAATAAATTTCATTTATATACCGCCCTATGGCAAGCCAATCCATATAGGCTGGAGGATGCTTGGTTCAGCAGTACTACATGTGAAAAGGACCTTGGGATTATTTTTTATCATAAATAAAGCTCGTGAGCAAGCAGAAGGATGCTGCAGCAAAAGTGAGTGTGATTTTAGCTTGCATTAGTAGAAGCATAGTTTCCAACCTGAAGGTAGTAACAGTTCACTATATTCTACACTGCTCAGACCTCATCTGGAGTACTGTGTTCAGTTCAGGGTGTCTCCTTTTAAGAAGGATATGGACAAGTCAGAGCTGGTTCAGAGAAGGGTAGTGAGGATGGTAAGAGGTATAGAAAACAAAACATATGAAGAAAGGCTGAAGGAGCTGGGCTTGTTCAGCTTGATGAAGAGAAGACCACCTGGAATCACTCCTTTAAACACATAAGTAACAATTATGACTGTAATGAAACCTTTCTACATATGATACAGCCTGAAAAAAACCAATTTCCCCCATTGGAAATTTCTGGGTTACAGCACAGCTGTGCCATGTATAGCTGTGCAAAATAATGGACAGAGCTAGCTGGATCTACAAGAAAAGGGGCTTCTTGCTCCCTGCTTTCTGGCTGCTTGTGCAGAAATATAAAGGTGCATCTACATTGTAGAAATAATGTAGTTTGACACCACTTTAACAGCCATGGCTCCATCCTACAGAATCCTGAGATTTGTAATTTTGTAAGGCACCAGCAAAGGTTAAAGACATTGTAAAACTTTTAAAAAATCCTAGGATTCTATAGGTTGGACCTACAGCACTTAAAGTGGTGTCAAGGTGCATTATTTCTACAGTGTAGATGCACCCTTAGATTAACCCCTGCCTGGCTCCATGGTCCAGGAATGAAAAGAAAGATTGATTCAGCAGACAGACATAGAGAGACTGAGGTGTAGGTGCCTTCTAGTCACCTGTCAACTTAAAGAGAGCCCATTAATTCATAGGGATTTCCTAAACTAAGAATATTCAGAGGTGATTTGCCATTTCTTACATGGACCCCAAAGCAATTTTTGTTGAAACGTTTTGATCCAGGACTTCCTTTGGTGGATCCTCCTAAGGATCATTGCTTGCCTAACCCTCTAGCCTCCTGGGGAGATGTCACCTGCAAGTGGTCCCCAAATCGGAGCCATCTTGCATCTTTCCCTCACCCTCCAGTTTGCATGTCTCTCATAGTTTGGAGTGCGCCAAATTATCTGCGGTGGGCCTGTTGCTGAACTTCTCTGTTACCACTGTTTGCCAATGGATGCGCTCTTAGAGAACTCTTTAAAATATTTGATTTATTATTGCTTAGAAAAGTTCATTTGGTAGGAGCTATAACTCCCAGATAGCATGACCAGGGGTCATGATGAGTAGGGTTTCTGGGGCTTGTAGTCCAACACTGAAGCTTTTCCAAACTCTATGTTAAAAAAAAATTTTAAATTAAAGTAAAATGCAAAAGTTGTTGGGTTTTTTCTTTAAACACCAGTGCCTCTTGGCCACCGCTGGTCTCTAAATGTTCCCACAAGATCTCTGGATTTGATGGACAGCTACCTTCATACTGAATGACACTTGCAGACCCAGCAGTGTATGCGAGAGGTCTGTGGACAGCTGACTTGGCCTCCGCCAGGCAATAATGACAAGAAAAGGCCGTCACCCCCTCTTTAATCCACCTTCACTTCACAGCTAAGAGGAGTCAGTGAACCTTGTCCCTCTGACCCAAAGAAAGCTAAAGAGACAAGGCAGCCCTGGGGAAAAGAAAGTTGGGACTCTCCATGGTTGATCAGTGTCTGGAGTCCCCCTGCTAGGTTGGGCCACCCCCAGCACTCTTGTTCCTCGTATTGTGCACCCAGAAAAAGGGGGGAAGGGGACGCAGGACATTTCAATCCAATTGGTACCATGACAGAAGGCATTGTTCCAGCCCTGTCACTCTGGCAAAGGTGTCATGGCCTCTGTTTCCAGGACAACATAAGGAGGGTTGAAGGTGGATAATGGAGCCGACTTTTACAGCGCCTGGGAATTAGCGGTCAACAAGTGGGACCTGCAACCAAATGCTGCAGTGTGATGTGGTCCTACGCAGGGTTTGAAACGGTCAGACATGCTGTTTTCCAGAATTTTCCATTTTGTTTGCACATGCACACACATGCAGAGAGAGAGAAAGAGAGAGAGTTTTCTATTTTGTCCTCTCTAGGAGCCAGCATTACGTGGTCTTTTCAACTTTCAGTGCTGAATCTTGAATGGGCTTAGAGAGAAAAGAATATTTCTGCAAATCTTGCAGCCTCCCAGATGCTGTTGATACTTCTTCGGTGAACAGTGCCATATTAGCTGCAAGTTCATCCCTAAATTTCAAAAATAGAGAGAATGACAAACCAGTCGGAGAGGAATTTAAAGATACAGCCGTGTTAGTCTGTAGAATTAATATAGAGAGAGATTTTGTCACACCTTTGGGACTAACTAAAGAAAAAAAGATGTTTGTACCATTAGCTTTCATAGACTTGTGTCCACTTCTTCAGATGCTTATGGTGCAGTGGAAGCCAGGGACAGACAGGAGTGCAGGGTTTAGTTTAAGGGTGCATCTTCTTCGTCTTTTCTTCTTCTTTTTTCAGTTAGTCTCAAAGGTAAGAATTTTAAATATCCCTCTCTAAACTGCAAATCCCAAAGGACTGTTGCCATGTCAGTTAGTGGAATCATAGTGCTATAACAATGTAGTGTGAAAAAACCCAATTACTGGTCAGTGGGAAATCTGAGTGCTAAGGGCTTTAGAGTATAAAACCGGGGGGAGGGAGTATTAGCCTATTATATTATTTTATACGCTATCACTATCCTTTCCATCCTGTCCTAGAATATCTCACTGCTCATGTTGGTTGCAGAAAACATGAAACAAATGAGAAAACATTATACTTCTTATTCCACCAACTCCGGTATCATTTTACCTCTTTGCATTTACTCCCAGCAAACTGTGAGAGGATGAATGATGAAACTCAATGCTGGTAAAATGCACAACAGGAGACTTTCCAGGCAGCCTCTGTTTTGATTGTGATCAGCTTGCCATATAGAATATTGTGGTTAAATAAACATTGGCTTGTGAGTATGATACAGGTTGGCTAGTTAAGCATCTTAGGGCGGTGGGAGAAAAGAGGCCAAAAGATGACATATTTACATAATGTTTGTTTAACCCGGCATGGTGCAGTAATTCAAGTGCTGGATTAGGACTCTAGAGACCACGATTCAAATCCCTACTCAGCTACAATAACCTACTGCATGATCTTGGGTAAGTCACACACTCTCAGCCTCAGAGGAAGCCAAAGGCAACCCCTCTGAACAAATCTTGCCAAGAAAATCCCATGAAAGGTTCATTTTAGGTCACCACAAGTCAGAAGCAACTTGAAGGCACACAGCAGCAACAACAGGCACAGATTTAGACACAATGACTATCATTTTAACACAAATACTACACATTTCCAGCATTGGAGAGGGGGGAGACATTGTTTTTTAACCTAAGAGAACACCTCTCTAGGAATCTCTAGGTTCTCCATCACAATTCTGTGGTCAACATCTACCAGAAGTTGACTGTAAGATTGTACTGGGGAACTTACAAATGGCTAGAGAATTGTTCTCTCTAGCAATCTCTAGGTCCTCCAGCATGACCTCTGGTGGACATTGACCACAGAGCTGCACTGGAGGAACTAGAGATTCCTAGAGAGAAGATGAATATCAAATCCGTGAATAATGAAATCTGCAAAAGTCAAAGCCACAAATGTGGAGGGATGATGGCGAAAAGTGCTGTCTCCAATCCCAGGAAGGAGAGGGTCAACCGGATGCTGGGCGACTCAACCCCTTCCTGAGGATGTCATCAGAGCACCTGCCATTGCACACGGCAGGCGCTCCGATGACATCCTTCCGGTTCAGCGTCCGAACATGTGAGCCGGAAGGAGCACAGAAGAGGTGCCCGGCGCCTCTTCCGGCACCCCTTTTGGCTCCTCTGAAAGGAGCGCTATTTTAACACTCCTTTCCAGAGGCGCCATAAGGGTGGATCGGGGCCGAGGTGTAGGGCAGCCTCGGCTCCATTCTGTGGCTTCTTGGGGTGACCCACGGCTGCCCGTCTGTAGAGGCCCTATATTCCCAAGCTACCCAATAATCTCCCCCCCTCCTGTTTCTTTTTCTTTCTTTCTTTTTACTTACATTGCTGTAGCATTGCTCCAGAATTGCATGAGTTAAAAAGAAAAATATTAAAAATATCTAAAGATGTGGATATGAGGCAGGGAAGCAGGGTTAAAAGGGACTCAGGAAAAGAGTGCAATGGCGGTGGCAACCCCTTTCATGCAATTCTGAAAGTGAGCAATATTAGGGCTCTGAATGTAATATGTTTCCATTTTTATTCCCAGACGCTATTGCTGGAAGAATGTGGTTGTACGATAAAGGCCAGTGCTTTTATGAGATTAAATGAATTGACTTCTCAACAGGTGCCATCCAATCACTGCCTGTGACAGTAACTTAACCAGATTTCAAATCTGTTTCAAATAGAGCAGATAGCTGCTGGGGTTTGGATCCAGGACCCCCATGGATACCGCAATCTGTGGATGCTCAGTTTACACTGCACACAATGGCATGTGGACGGTTAAATCCATGGGTATGGAGAGTAACCTGTAGCAGTAGGCATGCAACATCTACTCCTTGGCATGTTGTGAGACTCACACATGGCATTCCTGGCCATAAAGAAAGCCTTGATATCATTTTGTGTCTCCGAAAGGAATCCCGATTGTAGAGGTCATGCTCACCACTGAAGATGCTGCTGCGCTAGTATGACCCCAAACTTACATCATTTCCTGATCCCAGCTAAAATGGACTTGTCAGAGCCTTATACTCTTTGGGAACAGCAACTCGGTTTTTCGCCACTCTCTAACTCAGGGGAAATGTATTGATTGATTGATTTTGAGACATAGGGCAGGCGATTGCTTACCCAGGCTTATGCCCTATGACCTTTGACCCTCCAGAGGCCAAGAGATCAACTGATACGTTCCACTTTTTCTCCTCCTCTTAATTCTTTCTTCCTTTTCTCCTTCTTTCAGTCCTCAACACCATATACCAGGCAAAAAAGAGTCCCATAAGAATACAACACAGCTAAGCCTTAGGACCGTGCAGCCTGTCTCCAGAAGGTCAAAGGGCAAAGCTGAATGTTTAACCCACATTTTTCATTGCTCAGGTTTAAAATGTGCATTTCTCTCTTCCAGTTTCTATCACTTGGCTTCTTTATGGCAGTTTCTTGGGTCCTCTTCTCCCAACACTCCTGCAAATTCATCTTTTCAAAATTGAATGGGAGAAACAGCATATGAATCTGAGAATGCTTGATCTGAGACAATTCTATAAAGGGTAAATACTGGGATACATAATTTGAGGTGTGAGCCTACTATGTAAGATTACAGTGACTAATGATGATGATGATGATCATCATCATCATCATCATTGTTATTACCCCATCTTTCCCCCAAAACCAGGACCCAGGGTTGCTTATGAATTAAAATACAGTATAGTTAAAAATAAACAGAAGATTAAAACTAAAATGGAACTAAATGAGCAACAGCTACAGCCAGCCCTCCGCTCTTGTGGGGGATCCGTTCCGGGCCTCCCTCCCAAAAAATGGAAAATTGTAGATATTCAAGCCCCATTGGCTTGAATAGAGGTGCACACCCATGGGTACACACATAATTTTGTCCCCCTCCATTCGCCGTCCGCAAACAGGCGAGGGACGTGGACTTGAAGTCCACGAAAACGGAGGGGCGACTGTATTGTTGTGTGCTTTCAAGCTGTTTTTGACTTATGGCAAGCCTAAGCCAAATCTATCATGAAGAGGTTTTGTTTTTTTTGGTTTTTGGCAAGGTTTGTGTGACTTGCCCAAGGTCACCCAGTGGCTTTCCATGGCCAAGCAGGGATTCAAACCCTGGCCTCCAGAGTCATAAAGGTTTATCGTATGGCACTTTCAGGAATGGGAACTGAACAGAATGGAACAACATAGAATGGGGTGGGAACACAAGTTACCACATGGTAGAATGCCGGCAATGCCGCCATGAGTCCCCAAGCCATTCCCCAAAATCGTTCTTCAAAATTGGCTGACAAGAATGGCTGGGGAATGGCTTGGGGACTCCTGGCGGCATTGGTGGCATTCTCCCGTGTGGTAACTTGCGTTCTCACCCCATTCTGTGCCCTTACATTCTGTTCAGTTCCTATTCCTGAAAGTGCCATGCGAGAAACTCTATAGTCCAACACACAAACCATTTCACCACTCTGGTTCCCCCCAGCCTGCCAAATGTAGAATTACAAATGCTACAAAGCATTTTTTAGAAGAGTACAATTAAATTAGCTCAGAGCCCTCTTAAAAGCCCCTTCTCTGTCAAAATTTTAAAGTATTTTCCTGCTGACAGAAGGACAGTAAGGAAGGGGGCATTCTAGCCTCTCTAAGAAGAGTGTTCCAAAGCTTAGGGGCAGTCACCAAGATGGCCCTACCTTATGTCCCCGCCAACCATGCCTGTAAAATTGGTGGGGCTAAGAGAAGGGCTTCTGCTGAGAAACTCAGGGCCTGAGAAGCCTTGTTTGTGGAGATATAAAGTCTGTCAGATAATCTGGATTTTTAAGACATAGAGAGAGACCAGTATCACTATGGAGATGGTGTAAGAGAAAGCATATTCATATATATTCAGCCTATTCAGAAATGCAAATGAAATAAAGAGGCTGGCTAAACGTCTCCTACCAGCATCATTTGAAGACACTTTGCCGGTAGTCAGTATGAGTCAAAGTGCAAAGTCCCTAAATTCGGAGGGCTGGGGTTGACACATGAAGCACAACTCTCACAAGTACCTCTCCCCAAGCCCTAGCAGTAAAAAAGTACTGTAAAAACACATTAAATTTGCTAACTACTTGCTGCCTTGTCATGGTACTCAAAGTCTGCTTTATGAGGCAACCACCACAACCTGTCCAATAGTTGCATACCCACTAACTGTCCCAGTTTGGCCAGCACAGTCTCACTTAATCCTCTGTCATTCCACTTTTATCAGCTGCTTTCTTAAATCTCCCAATTTCTCTCTCTTTCTCCCACTTTTCCCCTTTGTCCTCAGCTTACTTCAGTTGCTGCAAGCTGAATGCAAAGTGCAAAAATAGTTTGTATCAATTAATTCAGCAAAGGATAGAGGACATGAGAGGGTGGAATCTTGACCTTTCCTGTCGACAAAGGCAAAAGCAAACTGCCACAGCCTATCCTAGCTTGTGTGCTCTTCTTTATTTTGCTATCTTTGGCATACTCTGATGTTGCTTGACCATAGATAGCTTTGATCGGTGAAATGTTGGAGGTTATGTGGATGGGCTGGCCCTGGCACCTACCCTGTAAGATCTTTAACTGAGATGTTAAGAACTTAGTTCAGAAGTGACAGGCTGGCCAACCGTACAAAAGTGATTAGAGGGATTTCAGGCTTAGAGGGACGGTTGAGTTAAAAGTCACACTTGGGTGTCCTGAGAAACAAGAAACACAACTCTGCTCTGAACTCATGGCAGCTCCTTGACCTTCCTGGAAGGAACAGTGATTGGATCTTGCCTTGAAGTGGAGCAAGGCAGTGGCAATACATCTGAGGACAGAAAGACACTGATAACATAGGATGAATGAACAGTGTCATAGTACCAAATTAAGACAGACAGAGCTGATCTTGAAGCTAACGGGACCTCTTGCTAATTAACCCTTCTGAAACCCCTATTTAAAAATAAAGGGGTTTTCAGTTCCCTGTTGAAGTGGCCTATTTTGCTTTACTTTTTCTTATGAATCCGTACTATCACCTTGGCATGTGATGTGTGGAAGGCAGCTATTTCAAGCAAGATATGCTATAGATAACTGAACTGCAAGCAAGGTGTCACTTTCTTTCAATTAGATGGTGAATTAGTTCCTTATTGTTAGCTCCTTTAGTCAGAACCTCCTCACCCCCCATCCAGAGATTGATGCACTTCATGGAGAGCAAAAAGGTGGTCCGTTCCCCAGCTGGGATAGTTATAAAACAGGCCCCTTCTGAATTCATAGGAACGCATTCCTCTGGGTTACTTGCAGCTCTGTTCTTAAATTATAAGAGCATCAGTAGATAGAAATGTGCCACAAGGTGGCAATTGCTTTTATTCCCAAGACTCTCAAAAAGGTCTTGGAGAATCTGGAAATCCTATGTTTCAGAGATCTACCCAGCACAGCACAATACAATCAGTTTTAATGGCCATGCTAGTTGTGGCATTCTGGGCATTGTAATCCAATCATCATCATCATCATCATCATCATCATCATCATCATCATCATCATCAATCTTTTCCAAACTCTGCATATATCAGGAGTGTACCTACCACATGTTGACTAGGGGGTTGGACTGGATGGCCCTTGTGGTCTCTTCCAACTCTATGATTCTATGATTCTATGACTACTCCTATGGCTGTATTACATGGGTCCCTCACATGTCTTCAGGTCAACGTGTCCTTCTCTTGGAATGTCTCCTGATGTTCCAAAGGTTGTCATGATCTCTTAAGAGCATGCCTTGCCCCAGATATGAAAATATGGAAACCCCAAATATAATGTGGGATATGTTGTGTTTGCTAACACATCCCTTTCCAGTGATCAGGATGTGAGTGCCAGCACTTATGTCATCAAAATGGCACCACTCATGTACTAGACAGAAGTATCAAGGGGAGGGCAGGTTTTTAATGGGTTTTTCAACAGTGTACACAAGCCTGAGTTCAAAGTGCTGAAATAATTTGCAGTGAATTAACTCAATGGGAAAAGAGGAGAGAAGAGGTTGAGTCTTGCTTTTCCTAAACTCAGGGCATAAATTCCAGTGTTTCTCTTCTTAAAACAGCTGTTTTGTGTGCTAATAATATTTGCCTTTTTTGTGGGTTGGCCACACCATTTTGATCACATTCTGATATAGCTCAGACATACATCTCGGTTTCCATCTGTGAGATGCTGGAGGGTATGTAGTCAGGTCTTCCCAGCACCCAGTACATAGTCCTTTAACAAGAAGCCAGGGATCAAACCTACAACCTTCTACATGCAAGGAAGGTTCTCCACTGCTATCCCCTCTCCAAATTGCTTTCTCTCCATCTACCTAGCTCTCAAAGGTTTAAATTATTACATTATATATGAGTCTACCTTATACCAAATAGAATAAGTAAAGCTTCGTAACTCCTGAAAGTTATTGTTTTTATCTTCCCATTAGAGAAAGGAAGCCAATACCACTACCAAGCCAATACCAAGGGATAATGGGAATTGTATCCTATCAACATCTGGATGGCCATTTCCCCAACAGTCTATTCTGCTATCCAGCCACATAGATTGGGGTGAGCAACTGAAGAAAGGAAGAGAACAGAAAAGTGGAGAACATTCCACCCTCCAGTTATTGAATACTTTCCAACTGTCCTGATGTGACAAACAGTCCCAGTTAATCCTCTCTCATCCCACTTTTTTCTGGATGCTTTTAAAATGTGTTTCTTTCTCCACTCCCCCAACCATCCTCAACTTACTTCAATTACTGCAGATGGAGTTCAAAGTACCAAAGTAATTTGTGTTCAATTAATTCAGCAGGAGGGAGAGGACAGAAAGGGGCAGAATCCTGCCCTTCTCTGTAGACTCAAGCAAAAGCAAACTTATGCAGACTCTTTTAGCTTGTCTTTTCTTCCTCATTAATAACTTTTGCCATCTTGATCCCATCCTGATATCGGTTGGCCTCGTGTGTCCCCGTTTTCATTGGTGAAATGTTAGAGGGTACATGCTGAGAGCTCTTGTTCTCTGTTGACTAAACTAGCTAAAGCTGGTGGGAACAGGAGTTCAACAAGTGGAATGCCATCTGCCTTCCAGCAATACTCTGGGACACATCTTACCTTGAATACCTTTATGATCTATGATTATTATTATTTTTTGTCAGTGTGGGTACTCCCACTACTGATACCAATTGTAACTAATCCATCACATTGCTGTGTTCGTAGTTGTTGTGCACAAGTCATCACTTGGTAGCCAACCCTCTGGAAAGGTGTCTTTTCAACCTTAGCTACACTGGTCCTCCAATGGCAGAAACATAACAGTCCACTACCAAGGCCCATACTTGAAGCCTTCCTAGCTTGGTTGAGCCTATCAGAGCCTCCCCTCTGTTGGTGTAGTCTTCAAGATTTCATAAGAAGGAACTGGCAAAGCCACTCCTGAGTATTCCTTGCCTCAGAAAACCCTAGGAAAGTCATGGGGTCACCATAAGTCAATTGGCAGCTTGAAGGCACATACACACACAGACACTCCCATTTGAGAATCGGGAAGCTTTTCCTTTCATATAGACTAAACAATATACCAAAAAAACCACATATTTTTGGATGTGAGCCCTTCACAAAGATAGAAATGTGTGCATCCTGTAATTTATGAATGTGGAGAATATGTTAATTTCACAAAGATACACATTGCAAGGTTAAATGAAATTAATACTTTCATCTGGTATTTTGAGGGAACACAAACTTGCTAATAATTGCTTCCTAATTGTCAGCCCTGCATGTCATGAATTTTGACTGTCCCCCAATTGCTATTTTGAAAATCTGGCAACACTACAAGGAAGTGGCTTTTCTATGTGGTATTTAAACATAGGATGGCAGTCATCTGTTACAGGACCTGCAATGGCAAAATTTCTGCACTAAGTAGAGTGCCTAACTAGATGAGATCCGAGGTCTAATCCTGCTCTATGATCTTACTTCTAAACAAATCCAGGGCTATAAATAAATGTAAATAAAAGCTCTTGGGTAGAACTCTTTTCCAACCTTGTGTCCTGAGATCATTTAATTCAGAGGATGGGAGCCATTGGCCATTCAGATATTTTGAGTTGTAACAGTCACAGTCATGGGTTTTAAGTTGCAATATCCATCCATGCTGGGTAAGGTTTCTGGAAATTAAATGCTGGGATCCTGTTGGTGCCTTAAGTAGGTATAGGTTCCCTTATATAAGCAGATAGACCTTTTGGGCTGAAGCAAAATGTCTATATTCCTAGGAAGGTTATGGAAGTGGTGTTACACATGTCATATCATTGTATCTCATTGTGTGTGGTGCATTGCACATCATTGTGCAATATGTACAGCAGTGTGCAAATTTACAGCGCTTTATAAACAAAGTTTAATAATAATAATAATAATAATAATAATAATAATAATAGTTGTTCTTGTTGTGCATAGATTGTCTGTTACACTTTAGTTAAATAATATCTCAATCAAGTCTCAAGCAGCTGAGAGGTACCATATTTTCCATCCATGCTACTCTCAGAATTGTAATCCAGGCAAGAAATGTCCCCAAGCTCAGGTTAAAGAGTTGCTGAAGGCCATCCTCTCACCCAAATGTCCCCAATTCACTGTTCTCAAACATCCAGATTCCAGAGCTTGGCTGGAGCCATTTAACAGTAAGCATAGGAATCTCTGGCCTATTGGGCTATAATTATTATTATTATTTTATTTATACCCCGCCTTTAGCCAAGGCTATCAAGGTGGCTTACATTTGGGAAGGGGGGCTGCCCTTCATTAACTCTTCAGATATAATTTCCAGTCAGATTAAAGTCCAGGAAATGGTTGCATGGAACTGAGCTCAGTTTTGCAGCTCAGGAGCTATTGTACTGGGTCTTACTCCTGAGTAGACACACAGAGAGTTGAATTTGCTTTCTGTGCTTGATGAAAAACTGTCTTAGCTGTCAATAAGGACATCTGACCCACATCTACTGCTGGAATTCTGATTTCAAGACCCTTTCCAAATTGGATATGGGGAGAAGTGTTTCCTACACTTCCATTGTGTGTATGTGTATGTGTGTTGGCAATCAAAACAAATCCTAGTCCTCAAATATCAGTGGCTTCTTATATGATCTACAGCCCTGGCTGGAATAACCATTGCCCACAAGACCCATAATCCTTCAGCTACTGGCTAGAGCTGATGAGAGCTGTAAGCCAAAAACAGCCAGCGGGACACAGCTTCTCATCCTTGAGATTGGTACATAAGGCTAGGATAATGCTGTTCAGGTTTCATCTGAATAGTGAAGGAATAGTTATGGGGGGTCAAATTGAGGACTTTGCCCCATGTCCCTCAAAATAAAAATTTGACCCCCTTCAAATGAAATTATCCTTCAGTTCTTATATGATTGTTATAACTTGTGGGAGTGTCCTTTAATGTAAGCCGCCTTGATAGCTTCGGCTAAAGGTGGGGTATAAATAAATTATTATTATTATTATTATTATTGTTGTTGTTGTTGTTGTTGTTGTTATTAGCTATCTAGCATTGTGGTGAATACACAGCTTTGTTGTTGTTGTTTGTTTACTGCCCTTGAGTCAATCTCAACTCATGGTGACCCTATGGATGAGACTTCTCCAAGACCCTCTGTCCTCCACTGCTCTGCTTAAATCCTGCAACCTCTTAATACCCAAAGTGACCTCCTTAATAATAGAGTCCATCCATCTGGCATGCGGCCTTTCTCTCTTCCTACTTTCCTCCACCTTTCCCAGCATTATTATTGTCTTTACCAAAGAGTCCTCTCTTCTCATGATGTGTTCAAAGTATGACAGCCCAAGTTTGGTCATCTTGGCTTCCAGGGAGGTTTCCATCTTGATCTGCTCTAGGACCCCTTTGTTTGTCCTCTTGGTTGTCCATGGGATCCTCAGCACCCTTCTCCAGCACCACATCGCAAATGAATTGATTTTCTTCCTATTCTCTTTCTTAACTGTTCAGCTCTCACATCTATACATGTTAATAAAGAATACAATGGCTTGTATGATTCTAACTTTTGTGCTGAGTTGTATATCTTTGCATTTTAGGGTATTTTCTAGTTCTTTCATAGCCACCCTCCCCATTTTTAGTCTTCTTCTGATTTCCCTATTTTTTTAGTCTTCTATCTGATTAGTCCCTATTTCTATCAATGTTTGATCACAAGTATGGGAATCTCTTTTACTATTTCTATTTCTTCATTGTCTAGGTTGAACTTGTGAAAGTCCTCGGTGGTCATTGTTTTTGTTTTCTTTATGTTCAACATTAAGCCTGCACAGCTAGAGCTCTTATAGCTGCTATGTTCACATTCTCTTGACTGCTTTGCTCATCCCTTTTATTTGGATGTCTGAACTCTATTTCTAAATTGCTCAAATAGTTTTAAAATTGCCACAATGTTAGAAATCTGAGAACCAAAAGAAAATTTCATTGCAGAGCGGAAGAATTGTTATTTGAGGGGGCAATGCCATCATTTTGCAATCTTCCCTCTTCCCTGCTTATGACACCCCTGCTTAGTAGTATGCTCCTCTCTTGCAACTGCAATTGTTGACCTGTTGTGACAGGCAAGGTCTCTCCAGTGTCTCCCATATCAGCCTTCAAGAATTTATTCTTTGCTTTACTGCATTGCCTTTGGTTCTGCCTCTTCCCACAGCACCGTTTGAGGTGTGGTAGATGACAATCCACAATAAGACTTTTCTACTAGTACAACCTTTCCCAACCAAGTCTCCCATGCCCCCAGTGTTGCTGAGCTACACCTCTGATCATCCCCAAACACCATCCATGCTGACTGGGCTAAGAGGGAACTATAGTGTAACACCAGGGGACTAGATGGGAAAAGTTGCATTAGTAGGCCATGCGGCTTGCTACATTCCTACACACAGACAGAACAGAACAGGAGAGAAAAATTCAAAATTTATATATATATATATATATTTTATTGAATAGTTGCTTTGAGGTGGTTCAGGACACCACTCATAGAATTATTTCCTTCATTTCAGCAGTGGTTTAGTAACAGTTTAATTAGATTTGTAAGAGACAGAGGGGTGGGGGGAGGGAAACCAGATGCACAATTAATGTTATAATAAATAGGTTATGATGCATTCTTTTAAAAACATTTCAAATAAACTTCTCAAATAAATATTTTGGGGTTTTTGTTTTTTTAAATGGTAGAGCATGGTGAAAAAATATATACAACAAAGAAGATATATTATGAGCAGATATTACGCCTTATATAAAATGAGAGGGGAAACTCAACCTTAGAGGACACACCATACACCTTTTGTGTCTGAAAATGCTTCATCCCATGTTACCTGGTTTCTACATGCTACTTCAATGGACGGGATCTTTGTGAAGAGAAAATAATGTGCTGAGAGCACAAGCCACCCAGAGACAAGTTGAATGTAATAGAAGGCAGGGGCAACAGACAGACCAGGCAATATCACTGCAGAGAGTTGCATGTGCCCAGAAACTCAGAAATACTGCTGATACAGTATTTGTGTGCATGAGATCTGAGAATACAACATCTTTCTGCTCAGCCACATGACTCCCAGTTCTAAATGTACCTATGACACTAAAGGCCTGAAAAGGACTCTATCATTAAATATGAATGCATCTTCTTGCTCAGGAATGAGTGACCTGTGGCTCCACAGATCATGTTGGACTATAGCTCCCATCATCATATCACATAATGGGAGTTTCAGTCCAACAGCTTCAGGAGGACCACGTGTTCTCCACCCTTGCTTCAGCTCAACTGCATCAGATCCCATTGCACTGGCCTTAAAGGAAACTATGGCCTATTCCCATAAAAAAAGAAGAGGAAACAGTGTATTGGAAAACAATAAAAGGAGGGAGAGGAATAAGAGGGTGAAACTACAACTTTCAAATCTACAAGAAGGAGATCACTTCTGAAATACCACCAAACCTTAAGCAGAAGTAGCCATTCAAATTTGGATCAGCCACTTCCATCTCTGGTGAGTTCCATATCCTAACTGAAACTGTGCAAGGAACCTCATGTAAAAATCTTCCAAAATAACTCCAATAAATTTCAATAGTCTTGAATTGGCATAATGCACAGAGTTTAAGAAAATTCTTTTGCCAGACTTTGTATATGGCACCATTTATAGCAGGTTGTCACAGACATGATTTGCAGTATTTCTAAGCTATCATATGAGGTGGAAGAGAGAACAGAGAGATAAATCCAAGCAACTGGAAGAACTTGTAAATGAGTTTCTCAATTTTACAATCCATGCCTTTCTCCCTGCATTTGCAAGGGTCTCAGGAAGAGGAAGGAGCAATTTATGCCCCCTAAAACTGTTTCCTTCATTGGATCTAAGAAAATCTCCTCCACCCAGTACTAGTGTCCTCCAAATGTGTCTGAATATCATCCCAGGCAAATATACCAAAATGCTGGCTGAAGGATGACTGGGTTATAGTCCAATGCAGGTTAAGAAAGGCTGATCTAAAATGTGTTTGTACAACTGATGACTCAAAACCCAAATCTGCTCTACACCTGAGACTGCAAAACATAGACAGTGAGAGTGTTCAGTAGATCAAAAATGATGTCTGTTTTATGCTATCTACTGATTAAATTCAAGAACCTAGGGTGGCAATAACTGTGTAGTTTTCATTCACACCCTAAGTCAATGTGCCAGGAACCAATGAACCAATGGTCAACATGCATTACAGGAATAAGGATCTGACCCATAGATTTTGTCACCTTTCATCTACTTTCCTAATTCCCAACTACAGGGATGGGTAGTTTCTTGTGGCCAACTCCCATCAGTCCTAACCATAGTTGCCATGAAAGAAAGGTGGTGGAAGATGGAGGACCATGAATTGCTGAATTATGGGCATGGTTTTATTTAACAACAGAAAAGGAGACCTCAGAAAACTTAGTTTTTGGACTGCAACTCTGTGAATCATGTCGCCATCCTGGCTGAAGGATTTGGGGAATTATAGTCCAAAAAGTAAATTCTCCAAGCTCTATAATGAAGATACAGATTTGCCCACCACCTAAGGGGGTACAGATCATATTCAGAGCTATGTTATCCCACCCTTCATTTTAAGGAAATGCCCAAAAGGAAGCTGCCCTATATTACTGATCCATCTAGTAATGTCTACACACTGACAGACAGCAAAGCTCCAGAACATCAAACAAGGATCTTTCCCAGTATTCCCTGCAAACCGTGTGCTATAACTGATTTGTAGGAAAAGTTGTCCCAACATCTGCCTTCATAATCATAATCAGATATATCCAAGGTGCTTTATTTAGGCAAGGAGGAATTGACAGCACATGTGCTATCCATTGCACAGAACATGTCCCCTTTGCCCTAGAACCCCCAAATTGAAAGCTATACCATAAGTCAAAACCAGGTCCAGGAAAGTTTGTGTTAGTTAGTATTCTTTCCTTTGAATATTCCTCCCCTATTTTCCCATGAAGAGAACAGGTGTCAGGAGTGCTAACTTCAAAACTGTTGTCCTGGGCACTACTTATATGTAGAACAGGACATGACTCTGCATGATACACCAAACAGAACTTATAACAGTTTCTTTTTTGGACTAAAACTTCCAGAATCCCCCAGCCAATACGTCATCTACTTAAGCTAGCCAGGGGGGTTCTGGAAGCTGTACTCTAAAAAACTAACTTTTCAATCTTTGACCTCAAAAAGGTCTAATAGGAAAGCCTCCTCACCTGGGACTGAAGGCAGGGGGAGGACACATCAGCTAAAGAAGTTACTTCTGTCAGTAAGTCATAGAATAAGCTTTCTACTCAATCCATCCAAAGGAGTCATCTCAGATTCAGACTGACAGTTTGTGCTATCTGCTCTCCCATCAGCTTAAGAGAATGAGACCTGAGACCTATACCTATATGCTGCCTAGGGCCAGCCCAGCACATTTAGCCGTCTGAGGCAGAGGGCAAGGAAGGTAGCACCCCTTCCTTATTTGATGGAATGGGCAATTTAATACTGGTGAGGGGACAGCATCCTATACCAGTTTAGGGGGGCTGGACAGGTTGTGTGGCATTCTCAGCTCTGTTAGCCCATAGAAAACAGTCAAGGGATCCAGGAGGGATGACTGGGAAACCATCACTGCTCCATACCAGCATTTGCCAATTGACTGCCTCCCTCTAATATTGTAGAGCTCACTCTGATTCTGCCTCTTCTCCAAAGCAGGCTTGATTCAAGGTAACTCAAGGTAGATATGTCTCCCGGACCCCCTTTTTGTCCCCACAGCAGCCTACAAGGTAGGTGAGGCTGTTGAGAGTGACCGTTTCTAATGTCACACAGCGAGTTTCACAAATGAATAAGGATTTGAACCTGGGTTACTCCACTCACAACCCAACACCCTCAACTACTTCACTAAACCAAACTTGTCTTATTTTATCTTAAATCAACTCCCGATTATATAATGGCCTGATCTCCAAGATACTATAGTGCTTGAGTGCAATATTTTTTTTAACCCACCACAGACAAATAAGGCATTCTGGAGGTCAGAATCCTGAGCCATCCCATATCAAACTGCACCTTTCCCCCTGCAATAACACATGTCTGTTTCCTATTTCCACCCATCCTTAAGCCATTGTTGAAATGTGCAAAGCTTTCAAAGCCCATTTTGGACACAAGGGATAAGCGGTCTCCTCCACTACAGAAGAAGCATCAACCACCCAAGTGAGCTTCAGGGTCTGGCCAGCTTTGGCCATGCTGTCTTTGCTTCCTCCCCAGTTGGAGGCTTTTGGCTGGGGAAGTGGAAAGAAGAACATGGTGAAGATGATGAAGAAGAGGACAAGGGACAGCCATTTTCATCTCCCCCATTCCTGAGAAAGTCATACTGGTTTGTCCAAAGTCTTGGGTAAAGTGGCTCCACTTGAAGAGGAGATCTTCCTACAAACAGTGTTGGTGTGATTCCGGCAGCGACAGCCAGGTCGTTTCACAGCATCGTAGCCCCGCTGGCAAAGTTTGAGGCACCCCAAGGTAGGAAAGTAGCAGCATAGGCAGGGCATGAGCACAGAGAGGAAGCTCATGGCAACCCAGCGGACACAGCAGGATCCTGGGCCGCAGGAGCAGGGGTCATCAGCGCAGGTGTCTTCATCATCTGAAGAACAATGGTAGAAGATACCCTTGACACAGCAGAGGCAAGTGCCATAGTCAATGAGATTCTCTGGGGAGCAGAGGCAGCGCTGGTTGCAAATCCAGCAAGAGGGCAAGCTCCGGGCAGCTGCACATTGGGCACACTTGCAGTGGCCACATTCCTCACAAATGAAAAGGTGGCCCGAATGGAAGGCAGGAGGTTTCCCGGATGTTCCCTTCAGCAGCTCCTCAGGCTTCAGGTCGCCTGCACGGGGCTGTGTCCGGATGAGCGAGTGCCCAGAGTGTGACGGTGTGATGCCACCAAGCAGCCGCTGCTCTGAGGCAGTGGTGCTGTGGGAGATGGAGCTGGCGGTGCTGGAATGGCTCAGGGGCTGCTGAAGAGGCAGCATCTGGTGAGGTTGGTCAGGGACAAGGTCCTGGATGATGGTGGTCATCAGGCGATCCTGGGTCACCTCCTGTTTATGGCTAGACTGTGGCTGGGATAAAGAAAGGCTAGAGGGTGCTTGTTTGAAGCAGACAGGTCTCTCCACATAGTCATTAGTGGCACGGATGGCATGGATCTGGTCAATGGAAAGGACTTGCTGGAACTCCTCTGGAACAGAGTCCATGGTCTCTTCAGGGCTGCGCTCAGTGATGCTAGATGCAAGGGGCATTCTGGGGAAGGAGGGAGTCTCAGGTCAACAGGGAACATCAGAAGAGCCTACAGAAGAAACAAAGGAGAAGCCAAAAAATGACACCCTTGCTGTTAATCACAAAAGTGATATAATCGACTGAGTTACTGATGGGGCAGGAAAGCAAAGAAAACAAAGAACAGCCTTTCCCAAGCTGGTGCCCTCCATATGTGTTGGACTATATCCTCAGAATATGATAGATTCTAGGAACTGTAGTCCAACACAACTAGTAAGCACCAGGTTGCAGAAGGCTGAGCAAGAGTTCCGAAAATAACTCTACGCTTGGACATATAGCCACAGATAAGGAAGGTTTAGGAAGAGAAGGGGAAAAACATATCCATGGCATCACATCGTGGCTTAAATCTCTGTTGAACAGTAATTTTGGGCTGGTAACCTTGAAAATTTGTTAGTGGCAGCAGCCAAACAATTATTTTTATTGATACTTATTGCAGCATTTCTATAGCCCAGAATCTTGGGAAACTCTGGATTGCCAGAGATTTGTAATTAAGTTGTTAGACATACTGGTATCACAACCTTGCTCCTGGTAGAAAGAAATCATGGAGATGAATGCAGTTGCAGGAGGGGATCAGCCACAGGCCTCACCATGGATTCCCCCACCCCTATCCGCTGCTGCAGAGGTGAGCCAGGCATACACTGCAATTCCCTGGATTCACTCACTCCTTCAGCATGGGGAACAGCCCTCCACTTGAGTAGTGAGACACAACTGATGAACCCTTTGCTTCCCAGGCAAGGCCTGCCCAGCATCCCCAGGGAGGTAAACACCTCTGAGGACCAGCAGCAACCTCACAGTCATTCCTCCTGAAATCGCTCTCCAGCAATCACTTTCAGCATGAAGACAAAGCTGTACATGCTACACAACCTGTCCAGCACCACAAAAGTGAACCCCTTGCCCTGAAATACCATGCAGAATGCAATCACATCACCAGGACTAAAGTAAAGTTCATTGCCAGTCTAGGATTCAAAGATATAGCTGTGTTAGTCTGTGGAATCAGTATGTAGAGAGATCTTGTAGCATCTTTGAGACTCACTGAAAGAAAGAAGTCGGCAGCATGAACTTTCATAGACTTATGTCTACTTCCTCAAATGCTTCTGAGAAAGTCTACAAAAGCTCCTGCTGCCAACTTCTTTCTTTCAGTGAGTCTCAAAGGTGTTACAAGTTCTCTCTACATACTGATTGCCAGTCAAGGTTATATCCGACCAGGTAGAAAATGCCATCTTGTTCTTTGGACACCTTGTTTGGCTGGTGACGTCTTTCTTTCTTGTCAATGCATAAGTGGCTCTTTTACACATTAAAAAGTGCTGTCCTTACCACTCTCACACACTGTCTCTCCCCACACCCACCTTCTCATGCACAGCCCACGAAAGAAAAGACCAGCCTCTTCCTTCATGGTCAAATCATGGTCTTCCCCCTTTGAGAAACCCAGAGATTCAGGGGCTGCCAGACTGGCTGTGTGCCCACATGCACATGGATGTGCACATGTACAGCACAGGAGCACTGGAACAGTAGCATCAGTGTAGAGTCCCAAAGGCCAGGCTATCAGGGAGCAGGTGAAACACAGTAATGGGTAGGCAGACTGGCTGGTGAGGTGAAATCCTCTAGCTGCATATTATCATTATCTTTCACTTTATTTATATCCCAGCCCTTTCCCCCCAAATAGGGACTCAAGGCAGCATACAATTTAAAGCCAAGTTCAAGATAGCTAAAAAGATGCAGTTGCGCTCCAACTCGGGTGCTTTCCCCCGCCACCCTTTTAAGATCAGCCAACTAATGCCTACATAGGAAAGTGAGGCTCAAGTCAATGAAGCCAAGACGCAGCTGGTAACAAAAGCTGTCTGAGCAATAGAAGGGGAGGGAGAAAGGAGGCAGAGGGACGATTGATTTCTGTTAGCCAGTTTGACCTTGAAGAAGCACCGAGATCAAGAACTATGTGCCCTTGATAGCTAAAAGCTACGGCTAAATTTGGTGCTTCTCCCCTCAAAGAAAAAGCAGCCAGCCCAGATTCCTTGAAAAGATCTTGGACCTTCAGACTAGGATGAGAATAAGAAGGAAAGGAGACAAGGATGTTTTTAGGCACTTGAATAGTTTAGGAGCCCAGGCACATTAGATATATTTGTATAACGTTTGCATCTGCCAAAGTATGCCTGAGATCCTGCACTAAGCCTGCTGCCAGACTGCGGAATGAATGCAGTTTGACATAGCTTTAACTGTCATGGCTCCATCCTATGGAATCCTGGGATTTGTAGTTTGTTGTGCCACCAGAACTTCCTGACAGAGAGAGGGCTAAATAGCTCACAAAACTGCCAATACCATAATTCCATAGCATTGTGCCAGGGCAGTTAAAGCTTTGTCAAATTGCATTAATTCAGCAATCTAGATGCAGCCACAGAATCATGTGGAAATTGTACATTAGTGAACCGCAACAGTGTAACTGGATGTGCAAGCAAATGTAGCTGCACAACTGCAATGTGAAATGTTCAGTGCACAATGTGCATCTGCAGGTGCACTTGCAAGGACACCACAGGTACTTCTGTGACCTTCAACCGAATATGAATGTCCACATCAGACAAAAACGTAGGGCAACGTGGACATATGGAAGTCACTAGCAGGATACCAGCCTGTATCTACATTCATGGCTGGCAATATTAACAAGCATGGGGACTAATTTCATGCCTCCTAGATTAGGCAGCTATGAA
This sequence comes from Phrynosoma blainvillii, assembly GCA_026167975.1. Taxonomy (NCBI): domain Eukaryota; kingdom Metazoa; phylum Chordata; class Lepidosauria; order Squamata; family Phrynosomatidae; genus Phrynosoma; species Phrynosoma blainvillii. Next base: position 8,969,553 of record JANUYF010000009.1, read on the forward strand.
GGAACTAGAAAAGATCCTAAAGAGTAAAGATATACAACTGAATACTAAAATCAGAATCGTCCAAGCCATAATAGTCTCCATCACTATGTACAGGTGCGAGAGCTGGACAGTGAAGAAAGCAGATAAGAAGAAAATAAACTCAGTTCAGATGTGGTGCTGGAGAAGAGTGCAGAGGATACCATGGATGGCCAAAAAGACAACCGAATGGTTCCTTGATCAGTTCAAGTCTGAACTCTCCCTGAAAGCCGAGATGATCAAATGAGGCTATCGTGCTTGGTCACATCATGAGAAGGCATGAATCACTAGAAAAGACAATTATGTTAGGAAAGGTAGAGGGCAGAAGGAAGAGAGGAAGGCCACATGTTAGATGGATGGATTCAATCAGAGAGGTCATGGGCATGAATTTGTAGGACCCAAGCAGAGCAGTGGAGGACATGGGATCTTGGAGATGTCTCATCCACAGGGTCGCCATGAGTCAGGATCAACACAAGGGCAGTTAACAACAAACACCAGATCCCAGCACAGTTGTACACCAACAACTAAGGGCCTACTGGCAAACCAACCCAACTCTGGTTGCCTGAACCTCATTTTTTAAATTAAAACTCTGGGAGTGTGGGTGCCCTGTCTGAGAAGAGAATATCATTTCCCAGGGAAGTAAGATACTTTTCTGAAGCAAGACACTCACTCCTGGGATTTCTTGTTTTAATACCAAAAAATAAAGAGGTGCTCTTTGGCATTCTGTGCTCCTAGCACTGCCAAAATTCAGCACTTACGCTGCACGTTCAAGGATTATGGTGGGGATTACATGTGTCTCCCACCTCTAATATCATTATCCACACAGGAATACATCTTGGGCCCTGGAAAAGTGATTCAGGGACCTCATAGCACCAAATCTAGCAACACCAGACATAGCAGAGCTGGAGCTTAATTTGAACCCTGAGCAGATGCTAGCATTTTATTCGCAGTGCCTGAGCACATGAAGATTGACTTTCTTTCATCAAAATCACTATAGGAAACTTTCTGAGCACAAGAAATGCCTTGGCAGTCTTTCCCATCAATGGATTCCTTTTGTTATAATGGTGTTATAAAACTTTAAGACCGAGGGCATACAACTCAGAAGTGCCCAGGAACCAATTTCCTGAGTCCTGACAAGGGCCACTCTGGTACATTTGATCCTCAGAAGTATTTCTTATTGTGGTAACATTTTCTTCTTAGCCCATCCTGTTACGCAGCCAGGACTTAAAACTGTCAAGCAGCTTTGCAAGATCCTCATCCCATTTCTGGTTCCTTTTTCCATAGCTGACCGCTGTTTAGATCCTCTCTCTGAGAGTGAGCAGAAAGAAGAACCAAGATTAAGAGCATTACCTTGCTTCCCTCCATCACCATCCAGGTTCCTAGAAGGATGCGTCCACACTACAGAAATAATCCAGGTTGACACCACTTTAACTGCCATGGCTCAGTGCTATGGAATTCTGGAAATTGTAGTTTTGTGTGACATTTAGCTGCCTCTGTCAGAGAGCTGTGGTGCTACAATGAAGTACAGTTCCCTGAAAGAAAGCAAGGTGTTGATGCCACTATTCATTCATTTGGGCCCAGTCCTTGCCATCTCTAGGGCTGCATCCACATTGCAGAAATAATCCAGGTTAACATCACTGTACTGCTATAGTTCAGTGCTATGGAATTCAGGGAACTGTACTTCTTCACCCCGCTTAAGAAAGAAGCTTCCCTAAGGATCTCGCAAATCTTCCTCTGATGGTTGCAAAATTCTGGAAGCTGTTGCCCAAAACAGTAATTTTCCAAAGCTCTACATCCATCCTTTCCTCTGCCTGGACCACAACTCTCAACAGTCACATCTCCTCCTCTTCTTCTAGATTCAGGACTTTAGTCCACGAAAGCTTTGCACATTTTGAAGGGACCATAAATGAATTGGCCCCTGTTCACCTCAGACCTGAACTCTTACTAGAAACCGAGATGGCTAAAGTTACATCTGTACTGCAGAATTAATACAGTTTGACACCACTTTAACTGCCATGGCTCAATGTTACGGAATCGTGGGATTTGTAGTTTTGTGAGCTATTTTGTCTTCTCTGCCAGAGAACTTTGGTGTCACAACAAACTACAAACTCAAGGAATCCAACAAGATGGAGCCATGACTGCTAAAGTGGTGTCAAATTGCATTAATACTGCGGTGTGGAAGCAGCCTCAGCTGAGGCTATTGTACCTTGGACATATCATGAGACTCATTTGAAAAATCGAACAATGCTTGGTAGAGCAGAAGGCAATGGGAAAAGAGGAAGACCATATGACAAATTGATTGATTGATTCAGTCAAGGAAGCCAAAGCCCTGAGTAGGCAAAACCTGAACAAGGGCATTGATGACCAGGGCACTTGGATGTCTCTCATTCAAAGTGTGACCATAAGTGGAAGCCAACTTGATAGCAAATAACAACAATAATAAAGTGATGGTTTTACTGTAAAAAAATGACCATGTGCTGTTTCTTTATGATTCAGCCATTCAGCTTCTGTACCTTCATGCAGATGCACATATATGCTCATGCACCATGTTTGGCAGCAAAATGCACACAAGGCGATCACTCTTCCAGGAATTCACAATAGTAAAGAACAACTGGGCTGAACAGCGTAGCTAGCTAGAACAGACTAGAAGAAACTGCTGCCAGCTCTACTTCTCTACATCCAGGCAGGTGGAGGAGGCGGAGATGTACCAGTACATGAATTCTCTAACCTTCTTCTGCAATCCACTTTCAATGGGTTTGCATGGGACTCCAGTGTTCCCCAAATCAAAGCCAACCCTATAATTCCACATCCATCACCCTTTCACGGATGAAAACCAGGACACATGTGGCCAAGCAACATCAGAGTGTGGTTAAGATGGCAGCGGTATTAATGAGGGAAAGCACACAGTGCCAGGAGATGCTGCGCCAGTTTGCTTTTGCCTGAGCCTACTGGGAAGGGTAGGATTTCACATACACCTCCTCCTCACTTTGTTAATTAAATACAAACTCTTTAAAAGAGAGCCAACATGGTGTAGTGGTTTGAATGTTGGACTAGGACTCTGAGAGACCAGAGTTCCAATCCATGCTCAGCCATGAAAACCCATTGGGTGAAGGAGAAAAGAGGAGATTGGATTTGAAGAAAGATAAGAAAGAGATGAATTAGATGAAGTGGGAGGGGATGGATGAGAAGAAGTTGAGATATGGATGAAGATATGGATATGTATGGATATGTATGAATTGTCTTGATACGTCTCATTACATGTTGTAATCATTGGGTGACCTAGGGCAAGTCACACTCTCTCAGCCTCAGAGAAAGGCAAGAGCAAGGTCTTCACTCCAATATATCTTGCTAAGAAAACCCTGTGATAAGTTCACTCTACGGTCACCCTAAGTCAAAAACAACTTGAAGGCACACAACAAGAAACTTTATCGAACTCAATTTACAGCAACTGAAGTTAGCTGAGGACAAAGGGGGAAGTAGGAGAGAGACAGAAACTGGAGATTTCAAAAGCAGCTGAAAAAGTGGGATGACAGAAGATTGATCAGGACCATCCCTTCCAAATTGGGGCATATGAGGCAGATTTGGAATATCTAGGCATCACAACCAATGATGATTAGAGATATCTGGTAGCACTAACCCAAAAGCCAAACTCTACTCCTAATGACAAAAGGACGCCAACAATGAATATGCAAAATTCCTTTGTACCAGTTTAGAGTACACTCATTTCAAGGCCTAAATATCATGAAAAGCACCAGATCTTGTCTGATCATAGAAGCTAAGCAGGATCAGCCCCAGTTAGTACTTGGATGGGAGACCACCAAGGAATACCAGGGCTGTAGGCAATATTTTAGAGGAAGGAACTGGCCAGACTACCTCTGTGTATCCTTTCCCTAAGAAAACCCTACGAAATTTGTGGGGTTGCCATAAGCCAACAGACAACCTGAAGGCACATCAACCTGGCGTAATGGTTTGAATATTGGACTACAACTCTTGAGACCAGCTACAATTCCCCGCTTGGCCATGAAACTCACTGGGTGACCTTGGGCAAGTCACACACTCTCAGCCTCAGAGGATGGCAATGGCAAACCCTTGCTGAACAAACCATGGCAAGAAAACCCCATGATAGAGTCCCCATAAGTCAGACATGACTTGAAGGCACACAGCAACAACAAACATGCACATATTCCAATGTAGAAGAATTTGAATGAACAGAGAAGACAACCACCTAAGTAGTGTAAGGGGAGAAACATCATAAAAAGGTTGTCAAGTCAGGAGCATCCCAGACTAAACAAGATTTATATGGGCACTCTCATGGCTTTGTTCCTCCAGTGGAAGACTTGAACCACTGCCACAAGGTAAGTTGCAAAGGGCTGTTTCCTTAAATCAGTTTATAATGTATGTCTTGAAACTCTATTGGATGCTGAATATTTCTCGTCTGCATTCTGTCCCAAGTTAGAGGGCTACGTTTCACCACAGTTACCTGGAAAGGGGCATTTTCAAGTGGGGAAAAATATTCAGCTCCAACAACCCTTTGCCTACTTATAAGAGTGGATTAGCCCACTTTTATAAAATCCTTGAGTGGACACATCTAGGTTTGCCGTGCCTGTGTGCGATTCAGTCCAGCAGCAAGGCCCAGTTGGAAGAAAGCTGCAAGAACTTAACTAGTTGTCTGTCCGTGACACATGTCTGCACTTGAGTTCAAAATCACAGTGGGGAAAGTCCAACAGGTCACTGCAACGACGGTCGCTTGAGCAGCTGAGCTGAAGTTTTAAATCACTTTTTCAGAAGGAAAGTTGCAATGGTCAAGTTGTTGGAAGCTAGTGCAATCTACTACACAGCAGGAGTACAACATCTGTACCCGTCCTTCTGTTTTTGGATATCAGTTCCCATACTCATACCATTGGAGATACTGACTATAGCTGAAAGACTAGCCAGTCCAACAACATCTGGAGAGCCACAGTCATCTTCCTTTGTCTTTGCCTAATCCAGCTTTCTCCTCTCACACCTTTCTGATACAACTCCCTTGTTGTCCAATATATCTGAAGGACATCTGAAGGGAAAGATGGTGGGAACTAGGGAGAGGACCTTCATGGTGGCTGCTCCCAGACTTTGGAACTCTGTCCCAAGGGAGGCCCGCATGGCCCCATCCTTGTTCTCCTGCTGGTGAGTTAAAGCATTTTTGGGGCTTCTGACTTTTAAAAACTGAATGGAATGGGCTTTTAATTATGTGTTGCCCTCTTTTATGGTTTGTACAGTCTTTTAATTAATTTTAATGCTTCTAACTTTATACATTGTTTAAATATATGTCTTTTAAATAACTGTTGCATTTTAAAAAATTACCTACGTTAATGTACAGTTTTTAAATCTATATTGTTAGTCCACAAAAGCTTTGCACATAATAAATGTGTACATTTTGAAGGGACCATAAATGAATTGGTCCCCGTTCGCCTCAGGCCTGAACTCTTACTAGAAACCGAGATGGCTAAGGTTGCATCTGTACTGCAGAATTAATGTAGTTTGACACCACTTTAACTGCCACGGCTTAATGTTATGGAATCAGCCATCTTGAGTCCTATTGTTGGGAGAAAGGCGGGATAGGAAAAAAAATATTGCTGAGGATTCTAGAGAATTACTGGGGAGGAAGGTTATTTTTACAAAAAGCTGGTTCTTTCCTATCAGCAATTTTTAAGACAAAAAAAATTAAATGAGACAGATTTGATCTGTGAAGATTCTTATAAATCTTATAAAATTTGGGGGATTTTTTTTTTTCAAATGAGCGGAAAGTCATTTGCTGAACATGGGTACAATTCTGCTACAATGAGATGGAGTTCCCTGGGAATCCCCATTTTCATGTAAATCAGCAAGACATGTTTTATTATAAGTGGACATCTCCAGTTGCTCTTGACATGAATTTTCAGTCACCTGTACACCAAATCCCAGGCTAACCTCTGGCTTCTCCGGGCAGGAAAGCAGAAGAATTTTCACAATCTTCATAGAATCATGTAGAACAGGGGTCGGCAACCTATGGCCCGCGGGCTGGGTGCGGCCTACGGAGGCCTTGGGACTGGCCCATGGCCAGTCCCGCCGCCACTGCCACTGCCACACCACGTGCGCGCCATTGCCGTTTTGGCGTTCAAAATGGCACCCGCACTCGCGCGCGCATGCACACAGCAGCGGGCGCCATTTTGGAAGGCCCCACGGCAGCTTTCCAAGGCCCAAGGAAGCCCCCACTGGGCCTGCCCCGTGCGAATTTGCACGGTGCAGGCGTGGTGGGGCCTTCCAAAATGGTGCCCCCCACACGCGCAAGCATGCGCACGATGGTAGGTGTTGTGCGCATGCACGCACAGGGGGGCAAGCGCGCGCCCCTGCACAAGCACCCGCCCGGCCCCTGCGCCATTTCCCTCCCCTGGCCTCCCGGCAACAAAGGTTGCCGACCCCTGATGTAGACCAACCAAAGGCCAATGGGGCTGGGAATGATGCCAGGTTGCAGGATCCCACATCTGGAGGGCAAGGCTATTGCAGACAACGCTGAACTAGATGGATACAAAGACTTCCAATTATTATTTTTTCAAACTTGCCCCAGTAAGCCACGTTTTGACCAGATGGCCTTTAGGACCCAGCAAGATTCTCCAGCACTAAACAGAACTGGGGGGCAGAGAGAGAAAGAGAGAGGATTGAATGACAATAAATTGTTTGCCATTCCGGATGCGATGAAGCCGGCAAGAGGGACTGAAATAGATACTGCAGTAAAGGGAAAGGGGGAAGAAGGAAGAGGGTGAATAGAAGGGAGTTGGCAGGCACATCAGCTGGGAATGGAAGCCACGGCAGAACAAGCCATTGAGAATGATGTTAAAAGTAGTCCTGACAGATAAATGGATGGATGGATGGATGGATGGATGGCGCTCTGTTGAAGAGGAAGACACAGACCATCACCTTCACCAACCATGATCCCAACATGAGATTGGGGAGGTGATGGGGATTGGAGCCAATGGTCCATCTCAAAAGATGGTGTTCAGGACCAACATATATTGTCAATGATGCCAGAATGTGTATGGCAATTGCTTCTGGCTTGTGTTAATAATGTAATTGTCATTTTCCAACTCCTTTTTCGCTTGCATCTCACCCCCTCTTATGCACCACGTGCTTATATACTTGAAGGCCTGTTATACATATCTAGGGAAGCAATCCAAAAAGCCCATGCCAAAATAAATCCCTTAGTTTTAAATGTGTCACAGAGCTGGAATGGACTAACGCAGCTACCACTTTCAACATGTCCAAACATAAAAGTAGAGTATCCCCAGCACGGTCTGCACTATGATTTGTTAAACTCATTCTGTACCACTTACAACAGAGATTATGCACAAGGGGCTTCCAGACAAGTTTAAACTCTTGCGTCAACAAAAATAAAAATTATTATTATTAATTGTCTGTTTGGCTTTCCGGGGGCTGATATGACCACCTATTTTATGGCACTTTTATAAGCTGTTATTTTATTTTATTGATGCTTTTCGGTTTTATTGGTGTTGCTGTCGGTTAGCTATTTCATTGCACTATTATATACCATAATGTTGTTATTTTATTATGAGTATTTTTGTATATTGTTGTATTTTATTGCTGTAATCCCGCCTCGATCCGCTGGGAGAGGCGGGAAATATAAATAAAAATTATTATTATTATTATTACTATTACTATTTACAAAAGATAATAAACCAATGGCATTGTGTAGTCATTGGAGCATATATATTTTTTATTTTTAAAGGCTGGGCTAACTTTAAAAAGGGAGTGGGGTACTTGTAATATATGTTATTACAATATATTGAAGACTACTGATGTGTGTGGTGTTTATTTTGAGATGTTGTTGGTTTGTATGTAAAAAAAATTTAATTTAAAAAAGGAGTGGGGATGATAATATAATATAAAAACACACTCAAGTTCCCATGTAAGTATTGGGAAAATAAATAACTTACTCCTATTGTCTTTACACTTGGTAGAAAACGGGGAAGGAGGAAGGATTTGTCTATTAAGGTGACATATCAACCCAAATAAAAGCCACCCAGGAAAGCCATCCACCTATTAGGCACCTTTATAGATTTAGCCACTTCCCAATTTTTCACATAAACGGTTGCTAGTTGTCCAGCCACTCATTCAAGTTAAAAAATATCCAGGTACTGTTTTACACCAGCAGAAAAGCTGACCTAGTAAATGGATGCAAACTTTGGATCTGCCCAGGAAACTACTATTATGACCAGCCTACAGCCGCTAAGAGACTTTCAAATGTGAAGCACAACAACTCCCATTATCCTCAGTAGGAAGGCCCATGCTGGTTGGGGATGATTGGAGTTGTTTGACATGGAGGGTGTGTTTGTTTGTTTGTTTTCTAGCAACAAGGAACTTGGAAGGGAGTACATATTCAGATATAGACAGACAGGAACTTAAACGTGAAACATGTCTCCCCATTTCAAATCCACGGAATGATAACTTCCAGATTCAAGACGCTAACCGTCTTAAGAGCATCTTCTTGACTACCATCTTGGCTCCATTTAAAAGGGTGTGGCCCAATGGAAAAGAATTTGGATACTTTTGATCTTGACTGCATCTGCAGCTGAGGATCAATGAATGTTGGTGTAGCACCGGCTAAGAGCACTAACTATACTCTGGGAAAGCTCTCAATCAAATCTTGTCTCAGTCACAAACTCGCCCGTGCTGTAATCCTATGTATATTTAATAGGAGTAATCTCCAAGCGAATACGGTCTGCTTTTCTCTGGAGCAAGCATGCACAGGGTCGTGCTGCAAGCGTTCAAAAGGAAACCACGACCTGTTCTTTGTCTCAATGCTCATCTGCAATATGAGGTAATACTCCTTGCCTACCTTGCAGGGCTGTTGCAAGGATCTAGCAAGTACGGTGCGCCTAATGCATCCGGAATGCTTGCAATACATTTTAGAAATGCTACCTCTAGGGTTATTAATACACACAGGCAGCAAATTCTCTGAACTTTGCACTGAGCTAAGAAAGAAATGTCTTTCAGTCAATGGAAGATTAAATTATAAACAGTCTCTCTCCTGGATGGATACGCACATTCCCTTGCCTATTTTTTAAATCCTTCTTCAAAATGCACATCATGGGCACTGGCCACAGGATCAAAATTCTCCACTATATGCACAACCCTCCCTGCATCCGACTAACTGTTTGCACCTCATTTTATCATGGCCCATGGTGGATCTACCCATCCCATCCATCTGGGATCTCTCTAGCCACCACCCCAAGCTTTATAGAGGACCATGCCTTTCCAAATCTAGGAGTTTGTCCATCTTGTTTTAAAAAATTAGGAAAACTCCACATCTTCCCCTTTCCTGGCTCAAACATTGCCTCCAGACTGCTACCCGCATATGGAACAGTGAAGGTGGTCCCCTACCCTAGCGCTCAGATCGCCTTAAGCTACCAACAAACACCACAATCGGAGTCCCCAAAGTTGTCCTCCCTTCTCCAGGGCACTCGCCAAGGTCATATGGGCCTTGTCCAGAAAAAGAGGGAGACTTCATTCACAGAAAAAATGGAAAGAAAAGCATTGCAGGATTGGCTCCATGTTCCGTCAAGTCTGGAGGCACTCCGCCAGATGCTACTGGGTTGCATATCCCAACAGCCCTACTGGTAGTCAAGAATAAGGGCTGATGGGAGCTGCAATCCAGCAACAGCTAGAGGACCACAACTTGTCTGCCCCGGTCTAAGTTCAATATTTTCTTCCAAATGGCAGCCAAACAAAACAATCCTTGGAAGCGTGCATGCCTTTGAGCGGCCCATTTTCTTTGCTTTTGCCCCCAGATCATTCTCAGAAATGTATTGCCTTTCAATGCTGAGATTTCCATTGGCCACCATGGCCAATGACAGTAACATCCATTATCCACAGACAGTGTTGTCTATGCCTTCAAAAGTCACACACACACACACACACCCTTCTCTTAAATGGGCACTTGCACCAACGGTGCGGCTAAGGTGGGGAAAAATTACTTTGGAGGAAGAGAAAAGCAGGCTTATTCAAAAAGAAATTCTTTTGCCATGCTATACAGCACTGTGGGTAGAAAATAGATCTGGTAGAAGATAGATCTGGTGTTGCTGGTAGATCTATGGGCAGTAGATCAGGAATGACATCTTACGCCCAATTTTATTTTAACAACTGCAACAAGGAAAGGATTCAACTGTCATTCGGAAATGAACAAAACTTAGGATGGCCAACAATTGAAGGTTTATATGGAAGAACTGTGAGATACATTCAGTTCAGGGACTCCTAAATCCAGCCCAGTCCTAAGCTCAATTTTTATTCTCCCTCTAATCCTTTTGCACCAAGATCCCGCTGTATGGATCTCTAGGTTCTAGGTTAATTTTTTGTAAATCGTTCCCACAAGACTGTAGTTTGATCCCTGTTCCACATCGGAAAGTTTCGAAAACTAACAGAGTCACGGGGACTTTGGGGGACAGTTGCTAGAAATCAAGGCATTTCTCAGCCATAATAAACCAGTGTGCCAGAGAGCTTTCTGGGGGGTGCATCTACACTGTAGAAATAATGCAGTTTGACACCACTTTCATTGCCATGGCTCCATCCATCCATATATATTTTATATTTTATATTATATTATAGAATCCTATGGGACCGGTAGTTTTGTGAGGCACCAGCACTCTTGTAAAACTACAAATCCCAAATTATTTATCTAATTTATGGGATTTCTATCCCACCTTTCTCCCAAAATGGGAGATCCAAGGCAGCTCTCGCTGATTTGTAAAGAGAAAACTAAAAGGCATTCATTGCAAAAGTTACACATTAAATAACCATTTGGTTAGTTTTCAATGTGTCTAAATGTAACTCATATGAAAACATTAGTTAAAGCATAGTTCAAAACATTTGAAACAAACAAAGAAACATTAAAACAGCCCACCACTACTCCACCTAAGTAAAATTCACTTCCCCCAAAGGCCTGCCGGAATAACAGTGGATGGAGCGACAGCCTTGAAAGTGGTGTCAAACTGCATTATTTCTGCAGTGTAGATGCGCCTATGGAGACCAAAGTCTCCAGTCCAGGCTAGGCAATGGACAAAAGGGGGGAAAGAAAGACTGGAGAAATATGATGATAGTGGTCACCCATTCCCCATACAGTACTCTGAAGACCCCCAAAAGAGACCCCCTTATAACCCAGAGCTATAAGAAGATCCAGCCCATATGAGGCAACCTGGATCAAGGTTGCCAGAACCCCCTATTTGCCTATATATATATATATATATATATATATATATATTTCCAAAAAAAAAAAAAAAAGAGGCATGGTGTAGTGGTTTGAATGTTGGATTATGACTCTGGAGACCAGGGTTCGAATCCTGGTGGGGCCCTGCAAAACCCACTGGGGCGACCTTGGACCAGTCACACACTCTCAGCCTCAGAGGCTGCCCAGGGCAAAAAAAGAAACACACACACACTCCTGAAGAAGTCTTGCCCAGAAAAATGCCCATGAAGCCAGAAAGGAGGCGAAGGCACACCATGGGTGCATCCATATTGTAGAAATAACCCGGTTGGGCACCGCTTCAACAGCTCTGGCTCCAGGGCTATGGAAATTCTGGGGAGAGTCGTTTGCTGTGGCCCCAGTGCCCTCAGCAAATGACAATTCTCATCATTAGTCCAGCGCATGGAGCCAAGACAGTCGAGGCGGTATCAAACCGGATCATTTCCGCAGTGTGGATGCAGCCACAAGAGAGGCCATTTTTCGCTCCTCTAGCCCCCTGCCTCGCCCTACAAGAGCCCCAAAGCATGCCTAGGAGATGGGGGTGGGAAGGAAAGGAGTCGACCCCGACGGTGGAGCCGTCCGAGGCAAAAAGCCTCCCCCAAAACCTCCATCCCTTTGCCTTTGCCTCCTCCTCCTCCTGGCTCCCCAGCATCTGTGGCATCCGAAACCCGACGCAGAGGGCGAGCCCCAAACGATCGCCAGGGAGACCTGGGTTCGAATCCTGGCTCGGCCATTGGGTCAAGTCCCACTCTCTCAGCCTCGGAAGCAACGGACCAAGGAAAACCTTAGGAAGGTGGGCAGAAGCAGGTACCAAAAGAGGGGATGCCCACCTGGTTCTAAAGGATGCTCTCCTGGGCAAGGATGCCATCCTCATCCTCTCTCCTTCTCCTCCTCCTTCTCTTTCTCCTTCCCTTCTTCTTCTTCTTCCTCCTCTCCCTTCGAGGCAAGTCCAGCTTGGTGCCTTTGGTCCAGCCCAGCGCTCCCAGGCGCTCCCTCCCCAAAAGCCCCGCCGCCGCGTCTACACGGGAGAGCGAAGCCGCTCCAGGGCAAGCGGGAGGAAAGCTCCTCCTCCGGGGGCGGGGCGCCAGGGAGCTGCCCTTTTTGTGAATGGGAGCCCCAAGGTTGAATGGAGGGAGGGGGCGGGGAAAGGGGTCCTAGCCCCGCCCCTATTCCACCCCCCCCCCCCCTTTGTCTTGTCTTCCCGGAGCCCGTAATGCCACCCAAGTGGCGTCATTGTGCTGAAAGGGGATGGGACCATTAGAGAGAAAGAAAGAAAGAAAGAAAGAAAGAAAGAAAGAAAGAAAGAGGAAGGAAGGAAAGAAAGAAAGAAGGAAGGAAGGAAGGAAGGAAGGAAGGGAGGGAGGGAAGGGAAGGGAAGGGAAGGGAAGGGAAGGGAAGGGAAGGGAAGGGAAGGGAAGGGAGGAAGGAAGGAAGGAAGGAAGGAAGGAAGGAAGAAGGAAGGAAGGAAAGAAAGAAGGAAGAAAGAAAGAAAGGAAGGAAGGAAAGAAGGAAGAAAGAAAGAAAGAATCCCCAAAAAGAAGAAGAGCCTCGATAGGGGAGAGCCAGGGGTGTACCCCAAAACAGGCTGGAGTGGGTCGCAATGGAGGGAAACTGGAAGTATAAACAGGGATTTTTGATGCTCTTCACTGCCCTCCAGTCCGTCTCGACTACTAAGGATGAGACATCTTCAATAATCAATAATAATCAATAATCAATAATCAAGGATGAGACATCGGTAGCAACATTTTGTGACATAGTATATGTAAACCACGCTCTCAGGTGACTGATGTTAGATGGCCGAGACCAAGTCTGGTTTCCTTTTTTTTAAAAAAAAAAAATCTGATTTGTTTTAATGATTGTACATTATTTCTTTATATCTTTTATATTACATTAGTTTTGATATTGGTCCATGGCCGAAATAAATTTGTATTGTTGATATTGGATGAGACATCTCCAAGACCCTCTGTCCTCCACTGCTCTGCTTAAATCCTCCAACCCCTTCATACCCAAAGTGACCTCCTTCATAGAGCCCATCCACCTGGCATGGGGCCTTCCTCTCTTTTTACTTCCCTCCACCTTTCCTAACATTATTGTCTTTTCCAACGATTCATGCATTCTCATGATGTGTCCAAAGTACGACACTCTAAGTCTTGTCATCTTGGCTTCTAGGGATATCTCTGGCTTGATCTGCTCTAGGACCCATTTGTTTGTCCTTTTGGCTCTCCATGGGATCCTCAGCACTCTTCTTCAGCCCCACATTCTCTCAAATGCATTGATTTTCCTCCTGTCTTCTTTCTTGACTGTCCAGCTCTCACATCCATCCATGGGAATAATAGGGAATACAATGGCTTGTATGATTCTGACTTTTGTGCTGAGTTGTATATCTTTGCATTTTAGGATCTTTTCTAGTTCTTTTATAGCCACCCTCCCCATTCTTTGTCTTCTTCTAATTTCCTGACTGCAGTCCCCATTTCTGTCAATGTTTGATCCCAAGTATGGGAATTTGCTTACTATTTCTATTTCTTTATTGTCTAGGTTGAACTTGTGAAGGTCCTCGGAGGTCACTATTTTTGTTTTCTCATGTTCATCATTAAGCCTGCCTTTGCACTTTCTTCTTGGATCTTCCTTAGGAGATGTTCCAGGTCTGGGAGGTTTTCTGTTAGTATTATGGTGTCATCTGCATAGATTGTTGATATTCCTTCCTCCTATTTTCACTCCTCCTTCTTCTGTGTCCAAGCCTGCTTTTCTTATAATACGTTCTGCATACAAGTTGAACAAATAGGGTGAAAGGGTACAGCCTTGTCTGACCCTTTGCCAATTGGGAACCATTCTGTTTCTCTGTGATGAACCCGTGATGAACCCACAATTGCAAGAATGGTTTTCACACAACGTCAGCGCATAAAGCTCTGTTCTCTCATGCAGAACCCATGATCAACCCACACTTGTGGGAATGGTTTGCACGTGACATCAGCATGCAATGCACTTTTCTCCCATGCAGAATCCGTTATTAACCCACACTTGTGCACAATTGCACGAATGGTTTTCACATGGCGTTGAGACAAAATGTGATTAAAGTGCCATTATCCTGTGAAGAACCAGACAAGAAACAACAGTAACTCCTTCATGGAATTTCCCCATGAATGGCTTTTTGCTGTAAACATAGGACACATCCTGGAAAAGAAGGATGTCTGGTCACCCTGCCTCAACCAGGGAATCTCAGACCTCCAGAGGCTAAAAGAGCCATCTTAGTATCCGCAAAGCTTTATAAAACACACATACAAATTGGTGGACCTCTGAACATGTGCAAAGTTCCTGAGTCATCGAAGATTCAGAAGTGCAGGGCTGAGAGACACAGATGTACAGTCACTTCTTTTAAAAAACAAATAGAAAATTATAATTTCCTCAACTCAGTGTTTCTCCCTTTCCTGCCCCAGATTTCTCAGAATCAAGGGATTTCATGGTAATATGTGGCTGGAGCAGGGACTCATAGTTCTAGTCAAGCCTGACTAACCCAAAGGGAAAATAAAAGGGGAGACAGTGCTTCTGAGCATACACAGAGTTTCCCATACTCACTGTTCAGCAATCACCCAAGCCAAAGAAAGAGGAGAGGCATGGCTTCGATCAGCCTCAGAAGACTTTGTTGTTTGTTGCTGTGTGCCTTCTAGTCATTTCTGACTTATGGCAACCCTAAGGTGGCCCTATCACAGGGTTTTGTTCACAGAATTTGTTCAGAAGGAGTTTGCCCTTGCCTTCCTCTGCGACTGAGTGTGACTTGCCAAAATCACCCAGTGGATTTCCATAGTCAAGCGGGAATTCGAATCCGGATCTTCTCACTGTCTTATTAGTCCAACAATCCACATGCTCAGGAGACTGCATGCCTTTCAAGGCAGTCTTTGCTCTCCTGCACCACTGTTGTTGGAATTTAAGTGCCAAATGTAGAAGATAGGCACATAACAGGGTCCTTTTGGCATTGGCCTTTTTCTCCTTTAAGTGGACGTGAAAATGAAGATACACTTGGACAGAACTGGGAAAATGATCTTTTTGGACTGTAATTCTTGCAGGCTGAGAGATGCAAGAAGTTGTCTCCCCAAAAAGCCACTTTCCCAAGCTCGGCACTTTCAATATTGGCTACCTAGGGAAGCTGACAGCAATATTCATACCAATAATCTGCTTTTTTGGTACGGTTTTCTTGGCCAAGCGGAGACTCAACCCCTGGTCTCCAGAGTCATTTTTTAATAGGCAAGAAGCTATTAAACCTCTTCTCTGAAGGTATTTTCACATATTACAGCTCTGAGACTGTTGGTACTACTATATGGGCAAAGAAATCAAACATCCATTCAAGCCAATGTATGCTTCATATTCGCATTTATAGGCCACTTTTCAGTACCCAAAGAGTGCAAGGGGACCTATCCCTAAAACATAAACCAGAATAAATATTGTGGTGATATCTTTGTTAGGCCAACCAAAAGGCACAAAATACATTGAGCAAGGCTTTGAGATCCACTGGCTTCTTCATCAGGCAAAGATGCTTTAAATAAAATCATGCAAGTGTAGAAGAAGGGAAAGGAAAGGATAATAAATGGTAGAGAAGGTGGAAGGGGGAAAAGAAGGTAGGATAAGGGAGGGAAGGGGAAGGAAGGGGAAGGGAAGGGAAGGAAGGGAAGGTAGGGAAAGGAAAAGAGAGTAGAGTGAGAGATTAGGATAGGAAGAGTAGGAGGAGGGGGGAAGATTTGGAAAGAGTGAAGAAAGGTATGAATGGAGAGCTGGAAGAATGGAATGATTAAAAGAAATAATTTGGCAGATTGAAAATTTAGGGGACTACAAAGTTGGGGGATATTGATTTTAATTTGGGCATATGATAAAGGGTTTCGAATGTTATGTGTTGTAACATGTGATATGGTGTATGTTGTACGTATGTATGTAAAATAAAATAAAAAAAAATTAAAAAAAATAAAATCATGCAAGGAAAGAAAAGTAACAAGTTTCTTCCACGACATGATTTTTTAAGATCTTTGGTGAAGAATCCAGTGAGCCTTGAAAGCTAGTTTAATATACCTATGTGCCTTTTGGTTGGCCTAATAAAAGCATCACCACAAATATATAGTTTGGATCTTAAGTTTAAAACACCGAAGATAACTTTTCTCCTCTTTTCCTTAAAAAAAAAAAAATCTGCTTTCTGTTATATGAATGTAACCACACTTGATTATATATTTTGTCAAAAATAATCGAAATATGGAAATGATCGTTTGGGGCAAATAGCAGGGTTTGTTTTGTAAGGGTTCAGATGGGCACAAAAAGAAGTGAAGGCAACATTTGACCCTACATGGTTCCTCATCCACACTTAGGGCCTTTACAGACTGCCAGAAATAATGCAGCTTGTGGCCACTTTAACTGTCCTGGCTCAGTGCTAGGGAATCATGGGAACTGTAGTTTATTGTGGCACCAGAGCTCTCTGACAGAGAAGGCTCAATGACCCAGAAAAAACTACAATTCCCATGATTCCTTAGCACTGAGCCAGGACAGTTAAAGTGGCCTCAAACTGCATTATTTCTGGCAGTCTGTAAAGGCCCTTAGAAGGATGATAGTTAAATGACAGTATTAATAACATGACCAAAATAAAATAATGTTACTACAATACTTGTGCTGTTGTTCTTTATTTTATTTTATTTTCTGGAAGGTTTAAATCCTTTCCCTAACAGTCTTCTGATTTGGTGAGTCGTGCTGATTTTTGACCTTTGGAGTTTTAGCAATTTCCTTTCCTCTGTTTTCACTTTATTTTTGAAAATGCTTTTTTTATATAAAAAGGCAAAGCGGCTAATTTTGGAGCCAAGAATCCTCCTTAGTTCCAAGTTTCCTTGTCAAACGAACAAAAGGAAGGGAGAGCTTAGAGCTATTTCCGAGATCCATTAGCGCTCTACTCTCGCTTGCTTTCCTTCCCTTCCTCTCCATTTACCTTCCAGCTCTAGTTCTGTCTTTGCAGTCCAATAATTAACTGCCATGAATCAGCCCAAATGCTCTAAGATGGAGGAGGGAAGGGTGAGTGGTATGTATACATCTGGGGTGGTCATCTTGTCCCATCACTTCCACCATGGGCAGTGGAAAATATTTGTGTAATTAATTAGAAGCAAATCTTTGAATTTGTATCCAAGGAGGGTGGTAGATTCGAATAATTTGCAATAGACTTGGAAAAGGACTGAAGCAAGAGTAGGGATCTTCTTTTACACAGCCTCCAACTGTGCCAATTTGGCAGAGATAGTCCTGATTAATCCTTCGCTGTCCCACTTTTTCAACTACTTTTAAAATGTCCCAGTTTCTCCTCCTCCTCCCACTTTCTCCTTGTGTTGTGTGCCTTTGAATCATTTCCGACTTATAGGGACCCTAAGGCAAACCTATCCTGGTTTTCTTGGCAAGATTTATTTGGAGGAGGTTTGCCATTGTCTTCCCCTGAGGCTGAGAGCATGTGACTTGCCCAAGGTCACCAGTGGGTTTCTTGGCCAAGCGGAGGATCAATCCTGGTTCTCCAGAGTCATAGTCCAATGCTCAAACCACTATGCCATGCTTACTTGTTGGTGCAAACTGAGTTCAAAGTCAACTCAACACAGAGGTGAAGATCCTATCTTTCTGAGTACAGTCAGGGAAAAGCAAACCGTTGCAGCCTCTCCTAGCTTCTGGGTTCTTTCCTGTTAGTATCTTTTCCCATCTTGACCACACTCTGATGTTGCTTATCCACACATGTCCTAGATTTCATCTGTGAAATGTTGGTGGGTACATTTTTAATGTGGCAGCCAAATGCAATTTCAGAGACGTTCAAGGTTGGGGTACATTTCCAGGCATGAGTAGCATGCCAAAGCAAAAGGATGAGATCCAAAATGCTGGCTTATTTTATTTTAAAGCCATTCTACCGACAAATAACTTTAGGTACAGCGTTCCAGATTGGGGGGAACTATGCAAAAGCTGGGAAACCCACGGTTAGTGCCATTAGGAGGGTGGCATGACCTCCACATCAAAAACAGAGGGCTGGATTCAACCCCATGTCCTGAGGTTCCCCAGCCTGGTCAAAAGAATATTCCATTTTTGACAGCAGAATAGACAGTCTCAAGGGTGGTACACTCTGGGGGTCTTTAAACGGAAGTTGGATGCCCACCTCTCAGGACTGCTTTAGTTGCATACGTCTGCATGGCATGGGGTTAGGCGAGATGGTAGTTGCCATCCTTTCCAATTCTATGATTCCATAACGGTATTGGGGGGTTGGTTTGTATCAAAAGTGAATGCTACTCATAGTCCTTCTGTGCAAAAACCTATTCCTGTTTACCTTCATCTCAGTGGTAAAATGTAGGGCTGGTCTGCTCTGACTGGCAACAGATCTACAGCATCGCATGTAGAGTCTTTCTTTTCCTCTCCAACCAGCTTGACCCATATAGCAGGTTGTTTGACAGTTCTGGCATGTTCTGCCATTAGGTAAGAGCCCTTTTTCAGCCAACTTTATTAACATCATTTTTTAGCCTTCCATATTGCATATGCTTCCATAGTTTCTATGTACAGCCATGATTAAAGCTTGGGGAAGGTACTTCTTTGGGATACAGCTTCCAGACTCACCCAGCCTAGGAGGTTTGGGAAATTACCATCCAAAGTAATAACTTTCCTAAGGTCTTGCCAACACAGTTACTCCCAACATTTGTAAGAATCAGAGAAACAAGTAAATACCATGATTTAGATTAGTCGTGCGTAGCTACTGAGGTTTGTGATAAAATGCTTCCGTGACCAGCTAGTCTTCCATACCACTATGGTGAGGGACAGCATTATCCATCCATCACCTGATTATATTACAACATCAGTAAGCCATCAAAATTCTTTAAACAGCTTGCAATAAACTAACATAAAAACAATTTACGTAAATGCAAAACAGACTATTAAAAAACATGCAATAAAAGCAGCATAAAACAAAACTCACAGCACTCCACATTTAAACTCATGAGCTTTGAAATGGAGAGTCCCAGACTGCATGATTTAAGGCCCAGGTGAATTTTGTAAAAAGTCTTTACCTGGTTCCAAAAAGACTGCAATGATCAGGGTGGGCTCCGCTGTAAGGCCAAGTCTCATAAGGCAGCAGAGGTAAGGAGATGCTGGAGGAGAGAAATATCAGCCATCTAGCTTGCCTTTTACCCCTTAACCTATCCTGCTGTTTTCAGATCAGAGCTTGGAAAAGTTACTTTTTGTCAAGCTGACTGAAGAACATTGGAAACTGTAATAAAAATAACTCTCCACTACCATCCCCTTTGTTTCAAACAAGATGCTGTCTAATTTACAGTGTCAAAGAAAGATTCATTTATCAATTTTGGACATAGAATGGATTGGGCACCAACATAGTCTTCATCTCCTGCAATAAAATGTCCTGGGCCAGTCCTAGCAAAGATAGTGCTAGTTACATTTATCTGGGAAGGCTGAATTTCATAACAGGGTGTGTGTATGTGCCTTCAAGTCTCCTGTCGATTTATGACAACCCCATGAATTCCACTGGGTTTTCTTAAACAAGGAATACACAGAGGGGATTTTGTCAGTTCCTTCTTCTGAAAGGAAGACTGCAGCACCCAGTGTTTGTTAGCGGCCTGCCATCCGAGTACTAATCAAAGCTGACCCTGCTTAGCTTCCAAGATCAGATGGGATTTGGTGCCTTTAGGATACTACCCAAAAGTCTGCCATCCAAGTACTGGAATGCTGCTTGATCTCTTTTCATTTTATTTGGCATGTAAGGCTTCTTAGAGATTGGTGTCTGACCAACAACCAAAACAACCAGAAAAAAAACCCAGAACATTCCTTACTGGTCATATCAGCCCAATGCTGACTGGTTAACAGATTGGAGAAGATGTTCCTTAAAATAACCTAGTTCTAAACAAGGGACATGCAGGGTAGCTGTGTTGGCCATTTTGCCAAATTCAAACAAAAATCCACCAAACAGTGATACCTTTATTGGCCAACCCAAATGCACAATATACTTGTTGCAAGCTTGCATTTTGGTTGGCCAATAAAGGTATCACTGTTTGGTGGATTTTTGTTTGAACTAGTTCTAAACAGTGTGAGGTTTCAGTGCCAGCACTTTAAATGTGGGGCCAGAAATGGACTGGAACTAGCATAGCTGGGATACAATCAAATCTGCCCAGAGCGGCTAGTCATCTACCAAGCCTATTTTGGACCAAAATAGTGGTTTTCAAGCTGTTTTTAGAAGCAGCCTCATGTGCTGCCATGGTCCAAAGCCATCTCCCAAACCAGTTGGCATTATTTGGTTTGGTTTTGCTTTAAACTGGGACTGAGTTGTCTGCACTGCTGTTGCTGCTGGGATGGAACTAGAGATCACTCCTTGCGAAGAGTTTTCTGCATCCTTTGTGAGGAGGAAAGTCTGGTCTTGTAGACAGTCTCCCCTTGCCAGTCTGGCCCTCCTTGACTTGTGTCTTCTGTCTGATGGAGGAGCAACTGTGAAGCCCTTCATCCAAAGTCAAGATGCCAATGAATTTCCTTATGCTTGAAAATCAGAGAGCCTCTCACTGTTGCCATTTACATCCAGTGTGCAAGGGCAGTGCATGCAGGCATGAATGGGTGGAAGGGAGTTGGCATGAAATTGCCCACTTTTCCCCCTGATCACATGGTAGACCTGGGATTTGGCAAGCACTAAGCAGCACCAACACCAGCTACCCCCTGCATTTAGTTCTTGGCTGCAAATGTTAAGAATAAGAGCAGCTGGAAAGCTGAGGAGGGCAGGTCCCTGTGAAAGTCCTCGAATAGGGATGTGAGAGCATCCTGCCAGTCCAGGAATTATGGGAGGAGAGATAGGATCACAGCAACATCTGCTGACACACTGTTTTCACAGCTGACATCATAGCTGGGGCTAAATATAGCCATTTGGGGCTTCTTGCCTGTTAAGCTTTAATAAACCTTTCTCCTCTGGATCACACTTCCTTCCTTTTCTTCCCATTTTCTCTCTCTTTTTCTCTCTTCCCCACGAAAGTACACACGCACATGTTCCTTTGATTCCTCTTTGACTGTGAGAGAGGTCAGTGTGAGGTGATATTTGTTGGACTAGAACTTACAACTTGGTTTTCCCGGATTCTAATCTTTCCCAAGTTATGAAACTCAATGGGTGAGTTTGGGGGCAACTACACTCTCTCAACCTGAACTAACTCATATAGGATTGTAATGAAGATAAAGGTGAAAAGAAGAAACCTATGCACACTGTTTGAGCTCATTGGGGGGAAAATGGGTACAAATGCAACAAATAAATTAATATCCTCTATGATTCTCATGCTATGTGAGCCAGATGTCACATCCCAGTGTTGAAAAAACTCAAAGGGCAACAGTAATATAATTGCAATATTGTGAATTAAACTCACAAAAGTTACTCATCCCACCACCACCCAAAAAATTACATACCTTCTGTGGCTGGCAGAAGAAAAAAGAACAGTGGCATTACTTGTGTGATATAGAAAGATGGAACTTCTACTGATACCATGCTTTGTTTCATGTTGAAGAAATGAAGCAATTGAGTAGGCTGCCCTATATTTCCTATGCTTCCTTCAGATATGTTAAAGAATCCTGTGCTATCATCAGTTTTAAAGACGGATTAAATAGCTGTTCCAGCCAGCTTTTGAACATGGAATGGAAAGGGTATCTTTCATCTGTTCTTCATTTCAGGTAGCAAGATATCTTGGGCCAGCCCTGGCTCTAACCCGCCGTCATTAGCCCACCCATTTGCTAGCATGTAATTCTTGCTCCCTATGCCTACTAAGCTAGCAATTATGTATAAGAATGTGTTATGACGTTATTAATATCAGACAAGGATATATACAAGTTGGAGAGGGTTCAGAGAAGGGCAACAAAGATGATAAAAGGTACGGAGAACAAAACATATGAGGAAAGGTTGAGGGAACTGAGCATGTTCAGCTTGGTGAAGAGAAGATTGAGAGGTGGCATGATATTACCCTTCAAATACTTCAAGGGCTGTCACAGGGAGGAAGGTGCAGATTTTTTCTCTTTGCTGCACCAAAGGGTGGGACCAAATTTGGTGGTTTTAAGTTACAGGAAGGTAGATTTCAACTGAACACTAGGAGGAACTTCTTGACAGAAAGTTGGGTTCAGCAAGAGAGCCAAGAGATGGATGGATCTTTCTCTGGTTGTCCTCAAAAAATAGATGGAGAGCTACCAGCTGGGGATGCTCTTACCAGAGTTCCTGCATTGAGCTGGGGGTTGGACTCAATAGCCTTTGGGGTCCCTTCCAATTCTCTGATAATTATTGCAACAACTAAGATGTCACTCATGTCATGTAGTAAGAGCCTAGATGTGTGCATCTATAGTCCAAGAGAATATCGAGAGATAAAACCAAGCAAGCCCAGGTTTGTACACAGAAGGTCATCAAGAGCAAAAGAATGGCCAAGGCAGTCCAGGGCTGAAGCACAAGAAGCAATTTGAGACTAACCAAAGTCCTACGCCAGTGTGGGTGCATGGGGTCCAGGGGTAGGCAACCTTTCCCCTTTAAGGGCCGAGGGACTTCAGCTCCCAGAATCCCAGGAGCTATTGGCCAACATGGGACTATTGGCCAACATGGCTGAGGCTTCTGGGAGCTGAAGTCCCTCGGCACTTAAAGGGGAAAGGTTGCCTACCCCTGGTCGGTACCCAAAGAGAACAAGCTCAAAACTAAGTCAAAGTCCAGGAAGCAATGAAGCAAGGATGATCAAATAAAACCACCTGGAGATCTTTGGAGTGGCTGTTTACAACATAGGAATGGCCTGAGCCATTCTAATGTATAGCTGGATATGAATCAGCAAAGATGGCCTGATTTCCTCGGTGTGTTCCTTTTAAGACCAGTCAAGGCTTTTCCTGCTCTTTTTTGTATGAGGTTTTTCAGTCTACAATGCTCAGAGGGGTGATGGTAAGTATCTGGCTCTTGGTCTGCAGAAGGTACATGGGATGGTTAGGGTTCTCTTCTGATAGATCCAGGACAGTGCTACTAGCCAGTAGTAAGCAATTTTCAGATTCCTTGCACCTTTGGAATGTAAATATGCATGTACAAAAAAGAGAGGTTTGGGAAACTGGAAGGTGTTCTTGGACGCAGTGTGATCCTTTACACATCTACTCAGAAATAAGCCCCATTCTGAAGAATTGAACTAACTCCCATGTAGAGAATAGTGAGTTGTTTTCAGTTTAACAAGCATGGATTATTAAGAATTTACAAAGACTGGTAAATTTCTTCCGATCTGGGATGAAAAAATAAAAATAAAACATGGAGGTTTTAAAAAATGAAACGTGGGAGAAACGTGAGACAGACAGATTTGTTCATGCAGGTTTTTGAAAGCTTAACTCTTAAATGTCTGGCTTCAGTTCCCTTGTATTCAATGAGGCAAGTGTTCAATCGAGGTCACCACTTTAATAGTGGCATATGCTCCAGCATTTCACAGATGAAAAATGGGACATGTGTGGCCAAGCAACAGCAGAATACAGTATATGGCAGAAGTTATGTGAGGAAGTACACACAACCTAGGAGAGGCTGCAGCAATTTGCTTTTGCCTGAGCTTGCTGGGAAGGGCAAGATTGCATTAGCTCCTCTCCTCTCCTCTCCTCTTTGCTGAGATTACTGAGTGCAAACTACTTTTGCACACTGAAATCAGTTTGCACCAAGTGAAGTAAGCCATAGGCAAAGAGGAGGAGAGAGACAAACCAGGCTGCATCTGCCCTGCAGAAATCCCAGTATGGCACCACTTTAACTGCCACAGCTCAATGCTATGGACTCTTGGGATTTGTAGCCTATCATGGCACCAGAGCTCTTCTACAGAGAAAGCTAAATAGTTCACAAAGCTACAGATCCTAGAATTCCATAGCATTGCACCATAGCAGTTAATGAGGAGGGATCAAACTGGATTCATTCTGCAGTGCAGATGCAACCCAGGACATTTTAAAAGCAGCTAAAAAACTGGAGTGATAGATAAATGAATTAGGACTGTTCCTGCCAAAGTGGGAGAGCTGGGGGAATATGTATTAATTGTAGTGGTAGTATACTGTGAAACCTGTCGCATCTTTATCACCGATATAGCACATAGTATACAATCCTCTCTATGCTTGGAACTGGAGTAACTGTTAACTTTGGCCAGCGGAGATGGATTTTGCTTCAGCTTGTTTATGAAGAGTTCCCCAAGACTAGGAAAACCTTGAAGCCTCCTTTCTGCAGCCATGAATGGGCAAGTGATAGCAATGTAGAAGAGAGGACACTGAAGAGGCTCAGCATCTTCTGACAGACAATCGCCAAGTAAGCTTCCAAAAGCATTTGCCAAACCAAAAAATGTACTGAGGAGGTGAGTGCAGCCTGAAAGGAAGTCAAGGAAGCTGTGGTTTGATGGAGAGAGGCCAAGAAATTCCCCAGTGTTGGGCATGAAGGAGCAAGAAGGAAAGATTTGCAAGCTTGTTTCCTCTGGTTCTTGAGCCCCGGCACCCACAATTCTGGATTGGGCCCTTTAGGTGAAAGAGAGGAAGGATTTGCCTTGTTCCCCTCCTTCGATATGTAGAAGGCACTGAAGGCCAGCTTCTCCTGACTGTCTTAATTCCGGCATTTTATTCATTTGTTTTATTACATTTATAACACACCTCCTCTCCAGAAACTGCTGCATTCCAAATTAAAAAGACCTGGGATATTAGTATTACTGTTATTGATATTGCCTCCCTCCCTTATCTTGACAACAACACTGTAAAGCAGTGATATTCAAACTTTTTATCCTTGATTTCCCCCCTTTACATCTACATGTGGACATTGCACCTCCCTCGATGTAATATATGAATAAAAACATTTTGTTCAGTTGTTGTTGTTGTTGTGTGCCTCCAAGTCGTTTCCAACTTATGCTGACCCTAACAAAACCCCATGATAGATTCTAAGCAGAGGCTGGATGGCCATCTGTCAGGGATGCTTTGATTGGGAGTTCCTGCATGGCAGGGGGTTGGACTTGATGGCCCTTGTGGTCTCTTCCAACCCTATGATTCTATGATTCTATGGAGTTTTGTTTACTTAGTGTGCATGTTTTCATTTGTACGTTCACATTTTAACAATTTATAAGCAAATAACCTTGTTCAAATTAGAATGAAGAATAGAGACGATGCATGAGGGGGTATCGTAAAGTTTTAATATTCACCTTTCAAAAAAATTGACAGAAAGTTTGTTTGGATTTGTAGTTGTTAACCTATCTCTATGTAGTCACCATCCAGATTTGCACATTTTGCCCAGCATTTCTTGATCCTCCAAATACCATGATTGTAGAAGTCTGCAGATTGCGCCTTACGAGGATTTTACATTTTAGTCAATTCTGGCACAACCTGTCACAAAAATAAAGGACACGATGAGTTGATTTTCTCAACATGATGCTCTTAGGGACCAATGATGACACTGACAAAATTTCATCAATATACCATAATAATGTCCAGATGATAATCATTACTTACAAAAAGGTTTGCTTTTTGGAACGTATGTATTTTTAAAATATTTTCAAGCCGTGGATGCTTGAATCCATGGATAAAGAATCCAGGGATATAGAGGGCTGACTGTACATGAGAAAGATGTGGGGTTTAACATTGTAAGACTTCACCACTACTCTCCATAGTTGATGCTTTTTCTACCTTATCCATTATGAACAGAATGCCCTGGTGAGACTTTCTCGACTTTCCCAACTTTTGCATGTTGAAATCAATTTGCAGCAACAGAAATAAGTTACAACTTTGCATCGCAGATACGAAAGCTGCACAATTGAGGACTGAGTCTATGTAGTGCATCCCTACCACGGTCACCTCTAAAAGCCTGGAAAAAAGCAACGTGTTCTCCTCTAGCCTCTCCAAGGTACCTGGGATGGAGGTACAATTCCCAGTCCTCATTAAGAGTTACCTTGAAAGGTATTAATAGAACAGCCTCACCTGCAGCCCTCCCTGTGCTAGTCTATGGAAATCTTTCAGCTACCATACTCTTCTTGACCAAGTTTGGAAAAGTTTCTTTTTAAACTCCAGTACAATTATCAGACACATTAGACATCAGGGCTCTGCTGGCCTGGTGCTTTTGGGATCTGTCGTCCAAAGAAGTAACTTCTCCAAGCTGCATAGCAGATGCTTTTTTGGATTTTCATGGAGGCTCAATGGCCATTAGGAGAGCACCTATCTTTCAGCCAGACCCTGATCTAATCCCCACCAGTTCTTGATAGGATGACACCCGAATGAAATGGACCAACTTATATTGCTGGAAACAATTTGCATTTGCAATTCACAATGGCTGAAGTGACTGACGATTTTGAGAGATCAGCACCAACTGCTTACCTGTAGCTGGGGAAGACTCATATAGACCATTCTTCCCCTACTTTGTACTCTCCAGATGGCTTTGACTGCAACTCCCACCATTCCCACAGCTAGTATGGCTGTTCGGACATATTGGCTGGGGATGATGAGAGTTGCAGGTTAAAACGCTGGAGGGAACCAGGTTGCAGATGGTAGAGTAGACAATACTGAGCAGTCCAATGGTTTTATTTGTTGTGAATAAGACAACCTATGTCATCTATTTCCATCACTTCTATAGCATATGGAGTGTACTGGGATGGAAGAGCCTCTGGCCAGAATCCAACCTTCTAGGAGTAGCTAATCTGGCCTTCTGACACTCCTCAAAGGCCCACAACTATGTCAAAGTTTCCAGGAGAGAAAAACAGAACTGGACCCATGTACCTTTAACAGTTAAGTAGACAAAGGAATTTCAGCAGGTGCTGCATGTACCTGCTGAAATTCCCTCTTGTGCCAACCCTTCATTGCTGGCAATAAAAGCTTTAAATCTAAACTATGCTGCCATTTGTGGTCCCACCTGTTTGTATTCGGCCTCAGCTACTGCTGAATCCTCATGACTTCTCTAAAATGGAATTCAGTTCAAGAAAGCAGACTTTAATATACAAAGTTTTTGCACTCATACTACCAAAATACTCGGGGGCTATGTGCGTTGAATTTTTAAACTGAAGGCCATGACAGAAATGTAACTCGAGTTCAGGTCTTTCAGATGCAGCACCACATCTCGGTTCACTAAGCCATACGGATTTTCCCATACCTCCTGGAAATTTGCCTAATAAGATGCTACTTTGAATGAACGTGAAGGATGATTTTTCTGTCATCCCTGTTCAATGAGGAAGGTCCCTGAACCCCTAATCTCCCCCATAGTTTTAAACCACCTTAAAGGATTGAGGATGGAGAGGGGAAAGAACTGTATGCACACTTTATGCTCCTTAGACATGGCATACCTTCCAGCTGTTCAGATTTGGCAGAGAACAATCCTGATTTATCCTCTGTCATCCCACTTTTTAATCTGCTTTAAAAATGTCCCAATTTCTCTCTTCTCCTCCCACTTAACCTCTTCATCCTCAGCTTATTTCTGTTGCTGCAAATTGATTTCAGCATGCAAAAGTAGCTTGCACTCAATGAACTAAGCAGGGGAGAGACAGGAGAGGCAGAACCTTGCCCTTCCCAGTAGGCTGAAGCAAAAGAAAACTGCTGCATCCTCTCCTAGCTTGTGTGTTATTCTTCATTAATAACTTTTGCCTTCTTTACTCCGATGTCGCTTGGCCACAGGTGTCCCAGTTTTCCTTTGCAAAATGTTGGAGGATGTGACGTGGGCTAGATGGTGGTGGTGCTGATAATCACATTTGCAATAGAAATAGGGTTGTCAGATTTTGTACCTAACATACATTCCTGTGTTTTGAACAATATTTTATTTTTTAAAATGTATATAACCTATTTTCCCCTACAAATGGAAATCGAGGTAGCTTGCAATAAAACAAAAAACTGAATGAATAAAAAGCATAAATATGAAAAAGGGGGAAAAACAATTAAAAAACAACAACACAGCACCCAGCCAGTGAAAAGCCCATTAGGCAGAAAAGAAGGCCATTTGCCAAAGTGTCTCTTAAATATTCAATAGGCAAAACCTTTGTAGTACATGCCCATCACAACATCTTCAGACCAGGCACAATGGCATTTTGGTACCAAATTTCTGCTCATTGAAAAATGCTCAGGCACCCCGTCAGAAGCAGCAATGAGAAATGAATGCACACCTGACCCCCTTCCTAGACCATCATACCAGCTTCTCTGCAGGACAACAGGAATTTGCAAATCAACAAAAGAGAGAACAAAATATATCTGCAATCTCCTTATGCTAATTTATGGAGAGCCAGGTTTGAGTATTGGACTACAACTCTGGAGACCAGGGTTTGATTCGCTGCTCAGCCATGGAAATCCATCGGGTGACCTTGTGCACATCACACTCTCTCAGCCTCAGAGGATGGCAATGGCCAACCTCCTCTGAACAAATCTTGCCAAGAAAACCCCATGACAGGTTTGCCTTAGGGTGGCCATAAGTAGGAAACAACTCAAAGGCACGCAACATACACACATGCTACTTTATAGTTGTAAACATAAGAATAATTGCTATAATTCCTATAGAAATGCAATGTTTCCCATAGTGGACCCAGGTCAGCTATCTGCCTGATCAATCTGCTTCCCAGCTCCAAACTGGAAGGCAACTACAAGGCTCCTGTTGCTTTCTCTGTTTATTGTTGCTTGTCTGTAAAGTAGAACTAGGCTGGACAGCCCTTCACAGAGAAGACATTTCCAAACAGAGGAGTCTCCTCTAGCCACAGAGCGTGGGGAATTTAATTTTCTGGACTACAACTCCCAGTTAGCAAAAGAGTTCAAAACAGTAACTCAGCCAAGCTCTGCAAGAGGGACATATGGACATCCCATGTCTTTGAAGGACAGCGAAGAGCATCTCACCCCTGCCTTCTCCTCTCCTTGCATTGCAAGAGAGAAAGAGAAGCTTCTCCAGCAGAGTGTCCATTAGCTTGGCTTCTCTCTCTACCCAGTCTTGCTCCTACCTTCCTTCTCCCTCCCTTTAAGCCAGAGGCCTGGCTCTTAGCCAGCCAGCCATTTCCTGGTAATCTAATAGCTGCAGATGAACTGAAAATGCATTTCCTGCCAGCCTGCATTTCCTGCCAGCCTGTTGTAAATATATATATATATATATATAACAGGGACGGAGAATATGCATCCCTAGCTAGGGTTGCATTGAAGCCTCCTGCAGTTGGTGAGACTGGCTGCAAAGCTGAGGAAGGTGCACTGAGTTAGGGAGGAGGGTTTACTATACTGGGCTGAAGGAGAAGCTGGCCCTAGATAGCAGTATTATAAATGCTTAATGTGCAAAATGTGATGCAGCTCCCTTAACCACATCTTCTAATGCATGTCCTCTCTCTCGGTCCTGCCAAGCACTACGGTGAAGTCAAAAACAGCACCAGGTTTGCCCACTTGGCTTACCTCTTACCCATTCAGAATTGTTATAGGTCATTGTATTTTTCAGATGTTTGGGCCATTCTCAGAAAGAAAGAAAAAACTGATGGCAGACTGAACATTGTCCCATTTTTTTCTCAGCAGAAACAATAATCCCGAATGTTCAATACCATTCTGTCATGAGGGCAAAATCCTCAGGTAAATTATCTGACAAGCAGGCAGATCAATTTAAACTATTTCTCTTCTACCACTATAGGGTAGGCATTGGCTGTTTCCTTTAAATGTAGGGAAATATGAGTACAAAGCATGTATCAAGAAACATTTCTTTAAATGAGCAAACATCAGAATAATGTAGCATCTTCTATGTATATAATGTTTTGCAAAAATGAGAGATAGACCTGCTCTAGACACATGCAGTCTACAAACAGGCACAAGGGGAAAGACAATATGTGAATTCATATACATATTTCCTATACAGATTTGTATATACCTGTACATCCCATTTTTCCTCACATGAGTTCTGAGTGGTGCACAGAGATTTCCCCATTTTATCTTCACAACAACCCTGTAAAGTAGGTCACAGTAAGAGACTGACTGTCCCAAAGCCACACAATGAGTTTTATCACTCAGTGGAGGGCTGGAAGCTAGGTCAACAACTGAGGTCTACTGCATTTCTTTCTTCTTTTACTGAAACATCTTTTGCACCAGCCAAAAGAAAAGAGGCAATGGTGGTGAGAGCCAGCATGGTGTAATGGTTTAAGCGTTGGACTATGACTCTGGAGACCAGTGTCCGAATCTCTACTGGGCCATGGAAATCCACTTGGTAACCTTGAGCAAGTCATGTTTTCTCAGAGGGAGGCAAAGGCAAAACATTGTCTGAACAAATCTTGCCAAGAAAACCCCGTGATAGGTTTGCCTAAGGATCACTTTGGGGTCAGAAATTACTTGAAGACACACAACAGTGAATTCAGCAAGCACTGGTTGACTAGTCTTCCTTACCACAGATCCTCAGAGATTATTGGTTTTCCCATCATCCATGGCCACCATGCTTAGTGATGATGAGGACAGTAGATCTGCAGTATGGGATGCAAAGGATAGGAAAGAGACAGGCGCTCAAGTGGTAACAACTGCCATGGCAATAGCCAGTCACTGGGAGCTGTCCTAGGTGCTGCTCAACCTTCTCAGTCTTCTAATCTTCTATATCTATAGTCTTCCCCAACCAAGCAACCTGTGGGAGTGTTGGACTATGACTTTTATCATTCCCAGCCAGCATAGCTAATGGCCACACTGCTAAAGAGGATAGGAGTTGTAGTCCAGAATATCTAGAGTTAATTCAAAGCTGTGTCAGTATGCGAAGGGATCTTGTAGCACCTTTGAAATAATTGAAAGAATGAAGCTGGTAGCATGAGCTTTCATAGACTTGATCCTACTTTCTCAGAATGCATCTCATGCTACAACTTCTTTTGCTCCTACTTCCAGACACTTTTCAAGATGTTGGGGGGGGTTGGATGCTTTGGGGTGTGGGGCCCCAAAACAGCATGCAATAACAAAGATATGTTTTGTATTGTACTTGTGAGTTTGGATCTGAGACTTTGGGCTTCCAAAGGGGTTCCAATGCTCTACTAGAGCTATACTGATGGACATCCTACATAATGTTCTGCCTGCATATTGCAGGATGCCAGTGAGTATAGCTCTAGTTCAGAGGTGGGAATAGTGTACCTCATGGGACACATGCAGCCCCTTTCCCCCACCTGGCACTGATGCCATGACAAAGGTGTAGCTCCACATCCTCCCCACCTCTGGAAGGCAAGTTCCAAATAAACAGAGCATGGTGCTATGGCCATCCACTGGCTGAGATGTCCTGCTAGATGCTCCAGGCACTGGGAGGTTGCTGGATGATGAGGATTAGATATCGTGTAAGATCATCTAGACCAATGATTCCCAAACTTTGATCCTCCAGGTGTTTTGGACTTCAACTCCCAGAAGGCTCAGCCAGCTTGGCCTATAGTCAAGAATTCTGGAGGTCGAAGTCCAAAACATCTAGAGGACCAAAGTTTGGGAATCACTGATCTAAACTATCTCCTTTTGCACGGCACATCTCCATTGTGTTACAGTTCCTCTACCTGCCATTGTATAATGCAAGACCCTCCAGAGGTTGTTGGACTGCAACTCCTACCATCCATCACAATTGGCTGTATCTAGGATACCTGGAGTTGCACTTCAACAACATCACAAGCTCCCCACCCTTATAATAGGATTGATTGTTGGCTATTTCATCTCTCTTTTGCAGACATTTTTTTCCTCTGGTTTAATGCTGCTGAGCAGTAAACTGCCCACCAGAAATAGTTAAGAGGAAAATGTGTTGTTTCATGGCAGAAAATGTGTATCGCATACAGAAAGTCCAAAATAAAATGGCTTGTATCTTGTTGAAATGGTTCAGGTAGCAGGGTGACAGGAACGGCATCTGTCTCAGACTAACATGATTTGGACTTCAACTCCCCAAATTCCTGGCCCTTAACCATGCTGGGTGGAGCTTCTGGGAACTGAAATCTAAAACATCAGGAGGGAATGAAAGAACTACAATACTTGATCAGAGGTGGAGAACGCTGGACCTTCCAGGAGTAAATGAACTACTGTTCATCAAGCCTCGCCACTGGCCAGTCTGGATAACTATTATGGGCATGAAGTTATAATCCAGATAATCCCTAGCCAGCCTGGCCAGTTTGAAGAGCCACAGGTTTCCCATGCTTTGGCTACATTGACTGGCAGTACATTTTTAAAAGAAATGAAAATACAAGTTGGGGAAGGGATAGTACAATAAACAATAAACTACAACAGCCAAGGCTTGTGGGAGGACATCATCAGGAATGAGTAACATTTAAACAAAGAGCAATGTGGATTGCACCTTAAACAGAGCACTGATTTTCTGTTTTGCCTCTTGGGAAATAGATAAAATTGCTAACAATCTTAGAGAGGGAAATCCACTCTGCACCTGCTTGGAAGATCTTCTGTTTTCTTAATCATGAGTGAACTCTGAAAGGCCAAACATGGTACAATGGTGGAAGAAATATTTTACTTAGTGTACTTTGCTTACAAAATATCAGAACCACACAGCATTCTTGTATCCTCATGAAAGGAACTCAGGGCAGTCTACATAACCTCCCTGTCCATTTGTTAGCCATCTGCTACTGCAGTTTCCTCACAACAATCCTCTGAACGATATGAGGCTGTAATAATAATAATAATAATAATAATAATAATAATAATAAATTAATAAATTTCTTACCTGGCTCTCCCCATGGATAGGGAACAGCAATGGGTTAAAATACAACATGTATCAATTAAAAACATATAATATCAGTTTAAAATATAATCCAGTTAAAAACACATAATATCAGTTTAAAATAATATATGGCTAATAGGTATTAGAACAATCTATCCATATTTTTAAAATTCATAATTTAAAAATCATCTGGAAAGATCTGCCAGAAGAGACTGGTCTTTAATGCTGTTTTAAATTCAGACAGCATATTACACTGTGGAATCACTTTCATCAGGTTGTTCCACTATCTAGGGGTGGCTGAAGAAAAAGTCCTCTGGCTGACAGTTGCCAACCTGGTCAATCTGGTTGACTGGAGTAGATGTCCCCCAGAGGATCTGAGTGTACAGGATGGATTATATGATCACAAAGGTAACCTGGACCCAAACCATGTAGGGTTTAATAGTAATAACTAACACGTTGTACCTTGCCCAGAAACTAACTGGCAACTAGTAGAGTGGTTTTAATATTGATGTAATATGATCACTCCTAAATGGCTCAGTAACCAATCTGGCTGCCATGATTTGAAGTAATGGAAGATTCTGAAAGTGGTGCAGAGGTGGCACAATGTACAGTGCATTGCAGAAGTCCAGCCTTGAGGTTATCAGCACATGCATTACCATCTTTAGGTCCTCCAGCTCTAGGAAGAGGTGCAGCTGGTGTAACAGCTGAAGCTAATAACAAGCCCTCCTGGTTCTCCCATCTATCTAAGCTGTCATTTGGAATGATGGATCCAGAAGCACTCCCAGGGTGCAAATACAGTCTTTTAGGGGGAGTATAACCCCATCTAGGATTGGTTGACACATCGCCAAACATAGGTTCTTGACAATAAGAACCACCATCCTGTCTGGATTTAACTTCAGTCTGTTTTACCTCATTCAGACCATAACTTCCTCCAAGCATTCATTCAGAGGAGACCCACTGTCCTCAGCTGAGGCTGTTTTTGAAGGCATGGAGAAATATATTTGGATCATAAAATCATAGAGCTGGAAGAGACCACAAGAGCCATCCAGAACAACTCCCTGCATGCAAAAAATACACCATCAAAGCACTACTGTTAGATGGCCATCCATCTACCAAAGAAGGAGACTCCACCACTTTCCAAGTGATTGTGTTCCACTATGGAACAACTCTTATTGTCAGGAACTTTTTCCTAATGTTGAGGTGGAATCTCTCTCCCGTAGTTTGATTGTAATATGTCATCAGCATACTGATAGTACCCCATCCCATGTCTCAGGATGATCTGTCCCAGTAGTTTCATGTACATATTGAAACAGCTCCTTTTTTGAGGAGCAGCTGGAGTCTACCTGAGAGATACAATCAGAACCACTGATCCACAGTGCCTTCAATTCCCAAACCTTTTGGGTGCTCCAAAAGGATACCATTGATATTGAATGCCACTGAGAGGTTCAAAAGCACCAGCAGGAACACACTCCCTGTGCCAATGCTCAGATGAAGATCATCCACTAAGGTGACGATAGCAGCCTCAACTTCATATCCTGCTCTGAAGTCAGTTTGAAATGGGTTTTGATAACTTATGTCAACTAAAACTACCTGGACTTGAGCAGCAACTGATCTCTTGCTCAGAAAAGGGAGATTTGAGCATAGCATAGTGGTTTGAATGTTGGACTATAATTCTGAAGACCAGGATTCAATTCCCAGCTTGGCCATGAAACCTACTGGGTGACTTTGGGCAAGTCACACTCTCTTACCCTCAGGTAAAGGCAGTGGCAAGCCTCCTCTGAACAAAGTTTACCAAGAAAACCCCATGTTAGGTTTGCTTTAGGGTCACCATAAGTTGAAGGCATACACTACAACAACAAATAGTTGTTTAAATCCAAGGGGTCCAAGAAGGGTATCTTTTTAAAAGAAGTGGTCATACCTCCACTTCTTTTAAACAAGATGGAAAACTGCCTTCCCTAACAGATGCAAAATAACAATCCTCTGGGGTATACTAGATTGAAAGATGAGGACTGATCAAGTCACCTAAGTCGTGGCTAGGCAGAGTTTCAAAGTTAATTCTGACAGCACACCACACTATGCTGGCTTTAGGCCCATTTGCCATTGGTGTTGCCATCATCACAACAGAAAGAGCCTGAGACATTTTGGGGTGTAGGGTCGGGAGACCAGGTAGCCCAGAAAAGTGACAAGGTTCCCCCCAACCCCAAGTTCCCAGAATCAGCAGAGCCAAAGATAAGAAGAGCAAAGTTCTTCCCATCCCCAAACTGCTTAGCTGGAACATCTGAGACGACAGATAACCAATGTTATTTAATTTATTTATTTTTCAAAAGAGACAGAGAGAGAGAAAGAGAAAGAGAGAGAAAAGGAAGGAAGTTCATAAATAATGTAAAATGGAGAATGCATTAATGAAAGGCACAGCAAGAGGGAGGAGAGGAAAGGAAGGGAAGGGAAGGATGGGGCAGTGGAGGGGAGAGAGGGACAGAGATACAAGTGGGGGGGGGATATATTCCTGCCCTTATTGATTGTATATGATTACATTAGCCCTATCAAATATTTATAATACATCCCACAAGAGGTGTGTGTGTGTGTGTGTGTTTCCATCCCAGCTATACCATGATGATGGAAGCAGACTCCAGGATGGTGAAAAGCAGGCTCAGTGTCCCACCTTCTTTTACACACACATACACAAACACACACACACACCACATCCCACTTTCCGCCCCCCTCCTCATGTCAGGACTTAATCTGAGTCCATGCTCAGCCAGCAAGGGAAGGGGTGGCAAGGGGGAGGAAAGCCTTAGCTCAGAGCTGGAGGATCTATTTGCAGGGCAGACCCAAGGCATTTTGCTTCCTGAGACAAAGGGCAGGATTTTGCTGGAGGAAAAGAAATAATTCCCCCCCTCCCCAACTCCCCAATCTTGGGGAAAGTACATTTTTGAATAATTACCAGAATCCCAACTCTTCTAAACTCTGCCTTTACACACCCACAACACACACACACACTTTTGTTCCATGTGCAAACTTGACTGGACTGAGGGCCCTTTCACACTGTACAATTATAGCACTATCATTCCATATTAATCGCCAGAACAACATCTTATGGAATCCTGTTTACGGAGAGTTTTTTAGAATCCTGTAAAGCTCCTTCCATCTCTAGGATTCTATGTTTTATATTTCTGAATGCTTTTGTACACTGCTCAGAGAACTTCATGGGCAGCCTAAGATACAATTAAGAATAACTTTTTTAAAGTAGATCAGAGGAATGGGCTGTCAGAAATTAAAATCAGAAATTGTAGGAAACATTGAAGGGGTGTTTTATCTTTCAGAAGGCTCTTTTTAAAAAAGTTATGTTTTTAGCAATCATATTTCTACAAAAATTATAGATACACAGAGTATAATTTGTGACTAGGTAATGGCCCTGAGCCACAAAACATTGAGCGATATGCTCAAACAATTTTCTATTTACATTATATTATATTATATTATATTGCAATTGTACACCCATTTAGGCTATTCCTTCTGTTTGTAAAATCCAGAGGTGAAAGCTACATTTTATGCAGCCAAAAACTGCATGATCCACCAGCTCAGATATATAACCATTGTAATAATTAAACAAAAATAATGACTACATAAGAAATACATAGATTCAATCTAGTCAATGAGGAAATTGAAATAGTTAAAGAATTCCCATATCTAGGATCCAACATTGACCAGAATGGAGACTGCAGTCAAGAAATAAGAAGGAAGGCAGCTATGAAAGAACTGGAAAAGATATTGAAGAGCAAAGATATACATCTGAGTACTAAAGTCAGACTGATTCCTCATCATCCCCATGTATGGATGTGAGAGCTGGACAGTGAAGGAAGGAGACATAAAGAAAATCAACTCATTTGAAATATGGTGCTGGAGAAGAGTCCTTAGGATCCCATGGACAGCCAAATGGGTTCCTGAACAGATCAGACCAGGGCTCTCCTTGGAAGCAAAGATGATCAAGTTGAGACTATCGTACTTTGGACACATCATGAGAAGGCATGGAAAAATAATAATGCTAGGAAAGGTAGAGGGGAGAAGAAAGAGAGGAAGACCACAGACCAGATGGATAGACCTGATCAGAGGATTACGGGCAAGGACTTGCAGGATCTGGGCAAGGCAGTAGAGGATAGGGATACTTGGAGATGTCTCATCTCCACAGGATTGCCATGAGTCAGAACTGACTCAAGGGCAGCTAACAACAACAATAATTCCCTCTATTTGCTACTTATTATTTCTGTTAATGGGTCAGAGAACGAAGAATTTTCTACATTCTCTGCTTGTCCAGGGCATGCTTCAGAGGTATACTGCAGGAAATCCTGTTGTGGCCCTCACAAAAACAGCTGCTACATAAAGTGTGAAGCATCCCTGAGTCACTACCATCCTTGAAAAGCCCACATCTTTAATGCTGGGGCAGGAGGAAGTTGGCAATGCAGTTGCAACAGGGCTCTTTAGAAAGAACGAAGTGCTCCGAGCATTAAAATACACAAGCCCAAGCTGGAAGAGAAAGAGAGCTAGACAGAGGAAATGTCTTAATTTAATTGGGTTTTAACAGCAC
The DNA here is from genome assembly GCA_026167975.1 of Phrynosoma blainvillii. Classification (NCBI taxonomy): domain Eukaryota; kingdom Metazoa; phylum Chordata; class Lepidosauria; order Squamata; family Phrynosomatidae; genus Phrynosoma; species Phrynosoma blainvillii. The sequence goes on from JANUYF010000009.1 coordinate 9,007,029, forward strand.
ATTTCGTTCCCATCAGACCCGTTTCCGCTGGCCTGCCAGTCTTGCTGCTCTACCATTTCAATTAGCAGCACCTGAGTCAGCAGCTCCAAGGGTTGGGAAGCAGAAGAAGGCTGAGGCTAGAGTTACAGCTGGCAAGCAAATGGCTGGGAGGCCAAGTCCACAGGAAGCAAAGGCCGTGGGCTTTACCACCAGTGTTATCTGACGCCAGTATCTGCGCTGTGTTGCTTGTTCCCCATGATCTCTGTCTCTTGCACAATACTATAATATTCCCCACTGTTGTCTCTCCTGTATGCATCTAAGCATGCACACATGGATGCAGGAGAGAATGACCTGTGCTCATTTGTCAAGTATGGGGGTCCACTTGCACACTTTCCCCCAAAAAGAAAGGAAACTCAGAGGTTGACAAAAGTGTCACAAGCTGGTCAGAGTTTGGAAAAGTTGCCTTTGGGGATTCGAAAGTATTCCTAGGGTACTGTAGGAGAAGCGTTCCAAAGAAGTAACTTTTTCCAAGCTGCGATGCAAATATGTACATATGCTTGCACATACAGAAATCGTGACTGTTATTGAAATAGTGCTACTTCTCACCATAGTGGGGTAGACCACGAACAGGTGAGCCTCCTTGTTGATGGAATGTTGCTTAACAAGAACAGCATTTGTCATGTTCTGGCAGTTCTAATGCTGCTGTATTCCCATCAGATTGGTGTAGTATATTTTATCAGGTTTTTGTTTTGTTTTGTTTTTACTGATGGCATGCAGATCCATGAAAGTATCATAGGAAGCCCCTGAGATTGCCATTAGAGCCACAGCAGAAAATGGAGAGGAAAGTAAGGACAAACTTACAAATCACACTTCCTTCCCTTGCACTTTGTCTCTTCTACCCTTCTTGTTCCTAGCAGCCTCCCACCTTCTCTTCCTTCATTCCTTTTTCTTGCCTCATCTCATTCATGCCTTCATATGGTTTCCCTCCCTTTCTCTGGAACTGCAGGTCTCACCTTTCCTTTTGCATCTTCATCCCATCCCTCGCTTTTTGCAGTCTGCAACTCCCATCCTCCCTTCCCTCCTTGCTTCACCTTATACATGACCCATCTCCCTGCCTTGCATCTCCCAACAGATACATGCCAAACTCTTTTGCTCCTTGCACTCTGCCATTGAATCTCTTACCATCTCTTGTGTCCTTTCCCTGTCTTGCCTTCACCACTCCTCTCCACTTCATTTCTTGCATGCTGCCCCATGTACATCTCGCCATCCCTTTCTCTTCTCTTTTCTCCTCACCTCATCCTGCTGCACCTGTCTTCTCTTGCATGTTGCACCCACTTGCTGCACCTCCTACCCTTATTCTTCCCCCCTCCATTTGCTTCATGCTACCCCTTGCCATGTTTGCATTTGCAGCTAGAGGTGAAGGCAGTAGTTCTACCACCGTTGCAAGACAAAGAGCAAGAGGAGAGGGAGACGGTCTGGAGACCATGCCTTATGAAGAGAGACTTAGGGCCAATGCAGACTGGCCAAAAGGGCTGGCCTGGGGGGTGGAGTTGGGGCATCACGGCATGCACCTGACCGCACAGCACTTGGCATCAGGATGCCCCATTGGTACAATGGCTTTTTGCCAGAAAAATGGCTTTTTAATACCAGCTTTTCCCAGCCCCCCCCCCCCGCTCCGGCCGAGTGATAAAGTCCTATATGGATGACAACAGCTTCATTTACACAGAAAAGACAAGGGGTGCATCTCTGCTATAGCAATAATGCAGTTTGACACCACTTTTACTGTCATGACTCCATTCTACAGAACCGTGAGATTTGAAATTTTGTGAGGCACCAGTTTTCTTTGGCAGAGAAAGCTAAAGACCTTGCAAAACTACACATCCCAGGATTCTATAAGATGGAGCACTTAAAGTAGTAACAAACTGCATTATAGGTTTTTGTGGGTTTTTCGGGCTGTGAGGCCATGTTCTAGAGGAATGTATTCCTGACGTTTCCCCTGCATCTTTGGCTGGCATCTTCAGAGAAAGCTTTCAGATGCAGGCAAAACAACAGGAATACATTCTTCTAGAACACGGCTTCACAGTCCGAAAAACCCACAAAAACCTATGGATGCCGGCCGTGAAAGCCTTTGACTTCACAAACTGCATTATTTCCACAGTGTAGATGCACCCAAGAAAGTGTGGGAACCAGAAGGGGCAGAGCAGACACAATATGCTTTGCCACCTAAGACCAAGAACACACTGGCACTTCTCCAATTCTATATATAAAACCAAACTAGGCTGGCAATTGAACATTTCTTCACTGTTGGCAATGGGGCAGCATCCTGCACCACACCTGAAGACAGGTCAACTAGAAGATGGAGGACAGTCTACCTGTCACACAGCTCCTTCCTTCGGCACCTTGTTGCTCCCTCCCATCATCTTTCACCTTAAGGCTTACTATGCCTTATAAAAGGCAGGAGGAGAAGCAGAAATGCCAAGAGTGCAGCAACATTTCTGCAGATTTGTTGCCAGTACAAACTAAGCAAAGTTGGGGAAACAAAAGAAAACACAGAGTGGCTTCAGAGAGGATAATCTGTTCTAGAAAGATTCTTATACAATGGCAGAGGTAAATCAAAGTTCTTCATTGTCTTTGTCCTCTCCTAGCATTTATATCCAACTCTACAGCTTGAAACGTTCTCAAGAACCTGCCATTATTTAAAAAAAAAAAAAAGACAATGCAAATCTCTTTGTTCAGAGTTTAAAGAGCTTACAGAGTTAAAAAAACAAGACTCAAAAAGAAAAGGAGAAGGGGAGGGAAAAGGAAAAGGAAAAGAAGATTTAGGCATATCTACTTCATGTTCTGAAGTATCTCAGATTGGTTGGAATGGATGCTGGATGATCATTTGAGAGAAGCAAACCCTCAGGGAGTTGGCTCCTCAGGGAGTTTGAGATGGTCCTTGTTTTCCTTCTTTCCTCAGATTAGTAGAATATATTTATATCTCACTTCATGCACACTATGCAGCTGTGTTCTCTTTTTGTCATTTTTAATTTTTTCAAACATACAATGGCTAATGGAGTGCACCAGGGAATTCCAAAAGAAAACCAGCATGTGCTTTATAGACTATAGCAAAGTCTTTGACTGCAGATCATGAAAGGCTATGGAATGCCCTTAAAGACATGATGGGAGTGCCAACACATCTGATAGTCCTGATGAGGAATCTGTACTCAGGACAAGAGGCTACTGCCAGACCAGAAACAGAATGGTTTCCAATTGGCAAAGGAGTCAGACAAGGCTGCATCTTTTCACCCTATAAGAAAAGCAGGTTTGGAAATAGGAGGAGGAGTGAAAATAGGAGGAAGAAATATCAACAATCTAAGATATGTAGATGACACCATAGTACTAGGAAAAAATCTCACAGACCTGGAAAACCTACTAAGGAAGATCAAAGAAGAAAGTGCAAAAGCAGGCTTAATGCTGAACATAAAGAAAACAAAAATAGTGACCTCCGAGGACCTTCACAAGTTCAACCTAGACAATAAAGAAATAGAAATAGTAAAAGAATTCCCATACCTGGGATCAAACATGGATAGAAATGGGGACTGCAGTCAGGAAATTAGAAGAAGACTGAGAATGGGGAGGGTGGCTATGAAAGAACTAGAAAAGATCCTAAAATGCAAAGATATACAACTCAGCACAAAAGTCAGAATCATACAAGCCATCATATTCCCTATTACCATGTATGGATGTTAGAGCTAGACAGTTAAGAAAGAAGATAGGAGGAAAACCAACGCATTTGAGATAATGTGGTGCTGGAGAAGAGTGCTGAGGATCCCATGGACAGCCAAAAGGACAAAGAAATGGGTCCTAGAGCAGATCAAACTGGAAACCTCCCTGGAAGTCAAGATGACCAAACTGAGGCTGTCGTACTTTGGACGCATCATGAGAAGGGAGGACTCTTTGGAAAAGACAATAATGCTGGGGAAGGTGGAGGGAAGTAGAAAGAGAGGAAGGCCGCATGCCAGATGATGGAGTCTATTAAGGAGGTCATGGGGACTAAGGGGTTGCAGGAATTAAGCAAAGCAGGAGGACAGAGGGTCTTGAACAGGGGTAGGCAACCTTTCCCCTTTAAGGGCCAAGGGACTTCAGCTCCCAGAAGCCTCAGCCATGTTGGCCAATAGTCCCATGTTGACCAATAGCTCCTGGGATTCTGGGAGCTGAAGTCCCTCGGCCCTTAAAGGGGAAAGGTTGCCTACCCCTGGTCTTGAAGATGTCTCATCCATAGGGTTACCATGAGTTGAGATCGACCCGAGGGAAGTTAACAACAATAAATCATAAATGCCTAATGCTTTAACGTTTAACCTTTCATCAGGGAGATTATATTCTGACCACACCACCCTGGTCATTTTAGTTGCCCATCTCACTCTATTTTCTATCTCTGCTGTTCCTTGTAAGTTCCTCTTTCTCATAGCCTTTTCCCACTCTGGGACTGAAGCTCATTCACAAAAGTTAAAACAGATACAGCCACCCCAAAAAATCACATAACATAAACTTTTAAAAATATAATTAAACTATCATCAGAATTGACAGCGGTTAAAAGCATGATCATTAAAAAGGAAAGCAACAAATATAAATAATATAGTATATTATGAAAGACTCTTTCTCTTCAAGCAATCAGCCCACAAAGTCCTGCTGAAACAAAAAGGTCTTTACCTCCCTATATGAGAGGTTGCAAGGAGTCTTATTTCTCTAGGGGTGCATCTGTTTTTGTTGTTGTGTGTCTTCAAGTCATTTCCGACATATGGCGGCCCTAAGGCGAATCTATCTTGGGGTTTTCTTGGCAAAATTTGTCCAAAGAGGGTTTGCCATTGCTGTCGCCTGAGGCTGAGAGCAAGTGACTTGCCCAAGGTCACCAAGTGGGTTTCATGGCCAAGCTGGGAATTAAACCCTGGTCTCCAGAGTTGCAGTCCAGCACTCAAACCACTATGCCACACTAGCTCCCTAGGGGTGCATCCATACTGTAGAAATAATGCAGTTTGACACTACTTTAACTGTCATGGCTCCATCCTACAGCACTTAAAGTGATGTCAAGCTGCATTATTTCTACAGTGTAGATGCCCCTTGGGAAAGGATTTCCAAAACCTGGGAGCAGCCACCGGGAAGTCCTTCTCCCTTGTTCCCACGGGGAAGGCACTCCAGTGGCAGTCCTCCATCCATTCCTCCAAGAGTCTCTTGGCCAGTCTCCAGTGTTTGAAGATGAGACCTCTTCTGTACTCTCCCTGTGAGCTGGGAGGTGATACAAGGATACTTAAAATAATTAAATAATAAATCTTATTTTTATTATTTTGTTTTTAATAATAATCATAATCAATCTAGTATGGAAACCATGCTCTACGAGGAGCAACTTAGGGAGCTGGGGATGTTTAGCCTGGAGAAGAGAAGGTTAAGAGGTGATATGATAGCCCTGTTTTAACTACTTGAAGGGGTGTCACATTGAGGATAGAGCAAGCTTGTTTTCTGCAGCTCCAGAGAATAGGTCCCAGACCAATGGATTCAAGCTGCAGGAAAAGAGATTCCACCTCAACATTCAGAGGATCTTCCTGACAATAAGAGCCATTCAAAGGTGAAATATGCTGCCTCATTGTGTGGTTGGGTCTCCTTCTTTGGAGGATTTTTAAACAGAGGCTGGATGGGCATCTGTCGGGGGTGCTTTGATGTGAATTCCTCCATGGCAGAATGGGGTTGGATTGGATGGCCCTTGGGGTCTCTTCCAACTCTATTATTCTATGATTAATCATAATCACAATGGTTTAAATTACTGAAATGCAAGAAATGAATGACAATTTCTTTTAGGGCGGCAAAATTCTTATTTGGGGAAATGGCCCTGTTCCCCTGCACCATCCACCTGTAGCTACACCTCTCACTTTGTAGAACAATTCTATCCAAAATTAAAAACTTGCCAATCCATGCATCCTGATTATGCTTGTCCTCTGAACTTAGGAGGGATCCTATGCTTCTGCTACTGGGACCCAGGCAAGAAATCAAAGCGGCTGGCCCCAACTTCGCAAGCAAGGCATGTTCCCCTCATCTATTCCTGCATGGCATATAGTCAATACTCCATAAATATTTGCCCATTATGGGCCATGTCAAACATATATTATGCCATGTAGCAAGCACAGAGTTTACAACCTAATTGCTTGAGCTGAAAGCTGCAGAAAGAGGGTTCTTTTTTCCCCAGTGGATTTTCTGGAGCTACTAATAGCCACAATGCTTCTTTGATGTTGCCGTTCATGGCATAAATGATCAGCCACGTACCTTATTCATTCAGTTGTATACACATTCCCAGATCTCCCAAAAAGTGGGAATTTCAAATCAACCTTTACCGGGGAGAACTGGTGCTATGTTTGAAAGCAGTTGCTTATTTGCAGATATGCAAGTACTGCCGGATAAATGGAGTTGGGAGGAAGAATGCACAAGCCATAGTGATTGCAGACTGAGAAGAGGGGGTTGCCATAGCCTTCTTCTGAGGCTGAGAGAGTGTGACTTGCCCAAAGTCGGCCAATGGGTTTCCATGCCCGAGCAGGGATTTGAACCCAGGTCTCCTAGAGTCCAGATCCAGCACTCAACCCACTATACCACACTGGCTGTCATTTGGCTCCTAAGCACACAGAATTATCTTCATCACTTTTCCATTCTCACTGGTCACAAGTATAAAATTTATTTAAGAACATGCTTATTTTCTTCTAACAGGGTTGGCCATACCATTAGGCAGAGTGAAGGAAGCACCTCAGGCAACTGACATGGGAGCTTTCAAGAGGAGAGCAAATTGTGCTTTAATATTCTTGTATTTTCTGTCCACACGAGAGGACTTATCAAAGTCGGGTATCAAAGAAACCTGGACAGGCTTGGGGAATTATGCACCTTGATAAGGGAGTGGGGAGGCCTTTGCTGTTTTATCTCAAACGGCAAAATGACTTGTCTTGCCCCAATTATTTCAAATTGCAACCTGCCTTGAGTGCATTGGCAGTAAACGTGTGCCTGTGTATGTGTGTAAATAAAATTGGCAGAAAGGTGATATATATATATATGAGCGAGAAAAGCTGAGAGAGTGCAAAAAAGATTCAAGCAAATGTTACCGTTCCATTCAGTCTGATCCTGCATGACTTTTAAAAATATTTGTAGGGGTTGGCAACCTATGATCCTCCCAATATTGTTGATTCCAACTCACTATGCCTGACCATTAGTTTTCATGACTAGTAAAGAATGCATCCACACTGAACAATGGTAGCATTTCAATTCTACTTTAACTGCCATGGCTCATCCTATGGAATCCTGGAATTGGTAGTCTGGTGTTTTGAACTGTAGCATTAAACTCTCTAGTGCATAATTCTAAGGCTCTCACAAAACTATAAATCCCAGGATTCCATAGAATGAAGCCAGGATAATTAAAGTGATATGAAACTGATATACAGTCGCCCTTCCGTTCTCACAGACTTGAGATCCACGGTTTTAAATATTCACAGAGAGGCGACCTCCATTGAGATCAATGGGGTGCACCCTCGCAGGTGGGCTGCCACATGTTCCTGCGGGGACTTGAATATCGGCAAATCTCCATTTCTGGAGGGCCAAATGTAATTGCAAAGTGCAGAAATACATCCAAAGACTTGATGGGAGTTGATGCCCCACTTCTTTTGGAGTAGCAGAGGCTTTCCAGCCCTACCCATATGTAAGCCATGGCACTGAAAGCCACTGTAGTCCAACATTATGTTCATATGATAGTAGCCAACCATGTGCACACAAGAAGGCCAGAAGCAGCCAGGACATGAGCGCAACACCATTCCCTCCATTCTGTTTTCCTGTGATTGGTTTTCAGATGGAGGCATGTGGTCTCTCTGACATTCGAAGTAATATAAAGGTGTGCCTCAGTTAATGAAGTAGATTTGTTCTAGACATTATTTCTTTGATGGATAATTTGGTACCAAAGGCTGACATACGACGGAAAGAATGCATTCCTACACTAAAAAAAAGAAGAGCAATTCAACATGTTTTATCAGACCTTTTATTCAAAAGGAACAATCTGCACATGTAAAATGAAACAACTAGGTCAGGTAAGCCTTGCATTTTGAACATTTGAACCAGGTCAGGCATGCCTAAACATTTTGATCTTTCTAAAGACCACTTGAAGGCTTCTTCCAAACTATATCGTCATGATTTTTTCTTTCTTTCACTAGCCTCTCTTTTTTTATGATTTCCATTTTGGTGGCCAAATGGCCTTTGCAGACTGCCAGAAATAGTGCAAACTGAGTCCACTTTAAGGGTTAGGGTTAGTGCTAGGGAATCATGGGAATTTTTTTTCCTGAGACATTGAGCCTTCTCTGTCAGAGAGCTCTGGTGCCACAATAAAATACAGTTCCCATGATTCCCTAACCCTAACCTTAACCTTTAAAGTGGACTCAATTTGCACTGTTTCTGGCAGTCTGTAAAGGCCCTTCGATCTATATCTTTTTAAAAATATGTGAGTGCTTGGAAAGCTGGTGAGGCAGGCTAATCTGCTTTCCCCTTTTCTCGCTGTTTTGCTGTTTCATTCTTAGTAAGAGATTCTGGAGGCAGCTACAGTTTACCTTGCCTGTTGTAGACACAGCTACCGTAAGATCATCTTGAGAGGAATCCCATTCTTTCCCAGCTCAAATTTTATGACATTGTTTACTGCAGACACACTCTTGCCAATGCATCTGCCAACATATTAAAAGTATGTATTTCTCCAGCCCTCCTTCACAATGCCATGCTGCCAAAAAAAAAAAAATACCCTCCAGCTAGACAGAAGACATGGATAAAAAGTGGACCTGGATGGGCTTTCAAAGACGTCAAAAGGAGCTTCTTTATCAGAGGTCTGTATAAGCATTAAGATTAGCAAGAGCTGATAGCTTTATTCTCCAATAATATGACCATTCCCCCTCTAATACAATGCAGGTTGGAGACCAAGGGTCTTTCAGATAATTCTGAGAAGCCCATAAGCAGAACATGAACTCAATATAATCCTCATGTCTGTTTCCCTCCAGCAAGTAGTATTTAGGTGCCTACAACTCTGACATAGAAGGTAATAAATTTCCATCAAGACTTTTGTTCTCCATCATAGTGACATCATGGGCATTCTAGTGTCTATCCAAGCGCCCATGAATCCTGCAGATCCAATTTTCCCATTGATTAAATAGTACAAGTTGAGCATGGGGAAATTTGACATTTCGTACAGAAAACAGAAGATCGATCCAAAGACATCTGGATCCCATGCAGAAACTGCAGGTTTCTTAAAGCAATCCACCCCCATTTCACAGCTTCGCAAAGTTACTTTTTTCATAGACTGATAGAGTTGGAAGAAACCACAAGGGTCATCCAGTCCAACCTCCTGCCATGCAGGAATACACAATCAAAGAACTCCCAAGAGATGGCCATCCAGCCTCTGTTTAAAAACCTCCAAAGAAGGAAACTCAACCATCACACTCCAAGCCTTCAGTCGGTCAACCAATTACAAATACACCTAACAGTCGCATTGTCTAGTCCACATTTTACTAACACTTTTGCAAGGATATCATAGGGGACCTTGTCAAAGGCCTTACTGAAATCAAGATATACTACATCCACAGCATTCCCTTCATCTACCAAACATGGACTTCCATCAAAAAGAGATAAGATGTTTCGGGGCGCTCTCAGAATCTCCCAGCCAGCACAACCCATTTTTCCATGTTCTGCCTTATGTTATTACAGAAGGCCAACAGATGGCTCGTGGACCCAGAAGTCATACCCTCCAACTGTCCCAGTTTGTCAGGGACATTTCCAGTGAATCCTCTGGCATCCTTTCCCAGCTGCTTTTCAGATGTCCCAGCTTCTCTGTCCTCCTCCCACTCACTTTCCCTCTTTGCCCTTGGCTCACTTCAACAGCTGCAAACTGTGTTCAAAGTGCAGAAGTAGTTTGCACTCAAGTCGAGAGGAGAGGAGGAGGCAGTGTCTTGCTCTTCTTAAACTTGGTACATAAATGCCAGGGTTCCTCTGGTTAAAATAATAATTTTGTGTGTCCTTCGTTGTTAGTAACTTTTGCCTCCTTGTTGCTTGGCCACCCCTTTTGACCAGAATCTGATGTGGCTCAGACACATGTGTCCCAGTTTTCATCTGTGAAATGTTGCCTGCTTGACCATGGAAACCCACTGGGTGACCTTGGGTGAGTCACACACTCTCAGCCCACTGAAAACTCCATGACTGGTTTGCCTTGAGGTCACCATAAGTCAGAAATGACTTGAAGGCACATAACAACAACAATGGCAACAAGATAGTAGTTTCCCACAAGGCATGCCATCCATAATCCAGGGCAGCTGCCAAGATTTCGGCACCCCTGGCATTGCTGCCCTACCTGCCCTCTCTCTTTCTTTTTAACCTGACCTAGCACTTCCCGAAGCACTGGATGGTTGGATCTAACCTTCCTCCCTTTAAATTTCCCACTGTGCCCTTGTCCTAGGATCACTCAAACAGATAAATTTATCGCATGGCACTTACAGGAATGGGAATGGAACGTAAAGGAACAGAACGGAACAGAACGAAAACACACATTACCATACAGGAGAACGCCACTGATGTCACCAGGAGTCCCCAAGCCATTCTCCATCCGTTCCTGGTCACTGATTTTGAAGAATGGTTCAAAATCATTCTTCAAAATCAGCTGCCATAGCATGGATGGAGAACGGCTTGGGGACTCCTGGCAGCATCAGTGGCATTCTCCTGTGCGGTAACATGCGTTCTCGTCCTATTCCATTCCTTTCCGTTCCGTTCCCATTCCTGTAAGGGCCATGCGATAAACTTAACAGAACCGGACCTGTTTTCATATTTCATATTCTTCTGATTCTCTTTGGATGCCCTTCTAAGTGGCCTGCTAAGCTGCTGGCCTTCCTTCCAGGCATTTTCCTCCTTGGAATTCCCACAGTGCAAGATGGATGGCTTTTGCTGAAAGCTATTTCCATCCACTCCCTAGCTCCGGAGTGCCTCTCCAACCCCCAGATGCACACCAGGAAAAGAAAAGAAAAAAGGCCTCCAACAACAGAGAAGGGAAATCATGTCCCAGGGCTGAAATGGATCAGAAAGCAGTTATGACATGAGGTGCAAGGGGGAGGGATGGAGGCTGACCTCTCCCAGGCTCTGCTGTTCTCATCATACCAGTTCCTGGCTGGTTTATCGGTCATTGGCGTGTGACCAAGAGAATATCAGCTGGGAATGAGTGGATAAACATCCAAGCTAGGACTTCCTTCCTATCCCAAATAAGCTTCTTTTCTTTTCTTTTCTTTCCTTGACAAGAAAAAGAAGACATATAAGAGAAAAATGAATTACATCTGAAAAACCAATGCAAATAAAGAAGCACGTATCTCGATTAGCAACACGTCACATCTCGGAAAGCTGGAAATTCAAAAGCTTTTAGAAGCACAATGAGAATTCTTTGGTTGACAGGCTGGTAATAGCATTATTTGGGCTAACTGTGGCCGATGGACGTCTTTTAGGTCCATTTCCGAGAAAGGTAAACTGGGATGTGGCGGTCATGCAGCAGCAGATATAAGGTGCTAGAATGGAGTGCCATTTCAGACTACAGATAGAGAAACATAATTAAAAAAAAACTCCCTTGAAATGAAAAAAAAAAATAGGACAACAGGGAGCATGGTGGCCTAAAAAACTAGTCTGATCCCTGATGTACTAGAGTGTGGGGTTTTTTATTCATTGCAGAGTCTTTTTTTAAATCTTTAATACTGTATATGGAATTGTTCAAAATGATATACTAAAATCTGCCATCTGAGGTGGAACAATTAACTTGTCCACATCAATACTTTACCCTACTTTCCATTCCCCAAATGAGGTAAAGTCAGGCTTTGTTTTCTAGCAGGCATGCTAGCTGGGAAATCCAGAAAAGTGGTCTGAAAAAGTCACTTTTCCAAGCTCCGAAATGGAACTTCTTGGAGTTGTGTGCCTTCTGACGTATGGCAAACCTAAGACAAACCTTGCATGGTTTTGTTTGTTTTTGTTTTGTTTTGTTTTGTTTTTTGTGGGTTCATTGGTTCAGAGGTGGTTTGTCATTGCCTTCCCCTAAGGCTGAGAGTTTGTGACTTGACCAAGGTCACCAAGGAGGTATTCAAAACCTGGTCCCTAGGAGTCCTAGTCCAACAGACCACTACACCACACTGGCTCTAGACTAGGACAAAGGAGCTAGGATAGGAGAAAACTAAGGAGCAGCACAATGAATTTGAAAGAAAATGTTAGGACCACTGCAGTCCAAATTTAAACATTATTCCACTTTGCTGTATTAAAGGAACAGATAAAGCAAGGAAGACCTATTCCATTAGCTTGGCCAGGACAGATGGCCTTTGGGCTTCCTTGCACCCAAATTGTGTCCAATGTTGGTTGCTTCTAACTTGTCATGACTAGCAATTTTATAAGTGTTTGAGTATTGTATACGAATGATATTCTTATTTCTTATACGTCTTAATTGAGCCAGTATGGAGCGTTGGACTATGACTCTGGAGGCCAGGTTTTGAATACCTGTTTTGTCATGAAAACCCATTGGGTGACCTTGGACAAGTCACATACTCTCAGCCTTAGAGGAAGGCAATGACAACCCTCCTCTGAAAAAATCTCTGGGGAGGAAAACCGATAATCATCATGGATAGAAAGATAAACACATGTTTCCATCCCACTGATTGTGAAGAGTTTAACAAACACTCCCACTTTAATCCATGGCATTTCAGGTTCCTAATGGTGGCTAAGCTAGGATTTTTGTTTTAAGAGGCAGTAGGAAAGCTGTGGACTCGCCGCAAATCCTGTCACTGTCTGAACAGTGGTCAGGAGGTTTCGTGGTTTGTGTGTTGGACTACACATCTGGAGATCATGGTTCAATTCCCAGCTCGACCATGAAACCCACTGGGTGACCTTGGGCAAGCCACATGCTCTCAGCCTTAGGGGAAGGTAATGACAAACTTCTTCTGAACACATCTTGCCAAGAAAACCCCATGATAGAGTTGCCTTAGGGTAGCCATAAGTCGAAAATGACTTGAAGGCACACAACAACGATGGAAGTTGCTGTTCAACATCATCTGGGGCTCTTTCACACTGTACAACTATAACACAATTTGGTGTAGTGGTTTGAGCATTGGACTATAATTCTGGAGAACAGGATTTGAATCCTGGCTTGAATGTGTAAACCCACTGGGTGACATTGGGCAAGTCACCCTCTCTCAGCCTCAGAGGAAGGTAATGGCAACCCTCTCTTCTCAGGCTGCAGTCACTACGGCTTGCGTATTCTTCTCCCGCACTCCATGATTCGGCAGTATTTGCATATTTGAATCCTGGCTCAGACATGTAAATCCACTGGGTCACACTCTCTCAGCCTCAGAGGATGGCAATAGCAAACCCCCTCTGAAGAAAACCCTGAGATAGGTCTGCCTTAGGGTTGCCATAAGTCAGAAATGACTTGAAGGCACACGACAACAACATACCTAATTATAGCAATTCTACTTTGGCTGCCATGACTATATCCTAGGGTTTGTAGTCTGTGGACACTAGAGCTCTCTGACTCAGAATCCTAAAGAGCCCTCCGTAAACCACAAATCCCAGGATTCCATAGGATGGAACCACTGAAGTTAAAGTGAAATCATAGCACTATAACTTCATAGTGTGAAAGGGCCCCTGGAGGATCACAGCTTCCCGCAGCTCTGTTTTGAAGCATGGAATATGCCGATCCCTATTTTTTCTCCTCCTTGCCATACAGCTGGTCTTCTTGGTTTTGGTACAAGAGCACTTGGACCATTTAGGTTCTACAAGAGGAGGAAAGCAAGCAAGGGGTTCCTTGGTTTGGATGTTCCTTGGGATAAATGGTGTAGATGCCCAGCGAGATGGGTTCGGGGTGACCGGATATCTTCCTTTTCCAGGACGTCTCCTACATTTCAACCTTCTGCCCAGGAAGAATTCCAAAACGTCCTCCATTTGAAGCATAACTAAGAAGCATACATTTATATTTATATTTGTGTTTTTAGTTTTGATTTGGTCCTGTCCAACATTTTCCTTGCACGTCTTGCATTTTGCAGTGCCTTGTCCTCCTTTGCAGTTAGGACATCTGGCCACCCTGGATGGGTTGCAATGCATTGCATTGCATATGGGGCATTCTCAGCCTTATGTCCTCCATAACCCAAACAGAGAAGCGCCTCCAACAGCCCCCAAGAATCCCAGGAAAGGGTTCTGTGATAAATTCTCATGGAGGCCACAGATGCCTCAGTGCTGAGCTCATTGAATGACTCACCCAGTTTCTGTTCCTTTGGGAGCCATTCAGCTTGAGAGCCCATGAACCGTTTTTGCCCCCTTCACCCCAAACGACATGCTAAAGATACAGCGATAAAACATGCCAGACTTGGCCCTTATTCAAGTCACTCATAAGTTATCTCTCACCCCTTCCCCATCTCCCGTTCTGAAGGCAAGCCTAGCACCAACTGCCCTTCCTAGCACCATCAGCGGAGGAGTGCACTGCCTTATTTTAATTTGAAGAAGAAATTTAAAATGCACACTCTTGCATATTCAACATAAGAGGAAAAGAGAGATGATGTAAAACAGACCACCTCTTCCAAAACTGTATGTCTAGGAATTATTAAAATTTCCCAATTTCACAACCTAGGAGTTTATCACACAGGGGAAATCCCGTGCAGAAACAGGATTTAAAAGGTGGGGGAAACCCGCAAAAGCGGGCAGTTTTTCACACACATTGCTGTTAAAATGGGGTTAAAAGTAAAAAGAAAGTAAAAAGAAGCAGTTTCTGATTACTTTACATTCGGGTTAACCCCATTTTAACAGTGACGTCATCTGAAAATCTGCCCGCTTTTGAGTTTTGATTTTTCAGTGTTCTAGATGTCACAGCTTCCTACAACCTCAAAAGCTGTTGCCAAGACTGCATAAAGTTAGTTGTGGCTCTGATACAACGGAGTTTCTGGAACCATAGCCCCTTTGTGCATTTGTGCAAGCAACCTTGGCTGAATCTGAATGACAGAAATACCATATATACTCGACTATAAGTTGATCTCATGTATAAGTCGAGGTCAGGTTTAGAGGCAAAAATTATGAATTTTGATATGACCCATGGATAAGTCAAGGGTAAAACTTATGGGCATGTAACAAAGGATCTAAAAGATGAAGCAAAGGTAAACAATGTCAAAAAAGAATTTGGCAGCATGAACTTTCGTAGAAAGCTACGAAAGCTCATGCTGCCAACTTCTTTTTTTCAGTGAGTCTCAAAGGTGCTACAAGATCTCTCTACATACTGATCCTACAGACTAACACAGCTATGTCTTTGAAGAAAACCCTATAATAGGGTTGCCTTAGAGTCACCATAAGTCGGAAATGACTTAATCTTACTTATAAGATGACTTCAAATCTTTTTGATATAGGTTGGGGTAGAAATATTCAAATACAAATAAACTTCTCTCCTGACAGCTTTACAGTACCAAAAAACTTGTGTGCATACATGTGCATGTACACATTAATTGCCATTTTCATTTTTGGGATTTTTGAGGATTTGAAAAGATCAGGTTTTCGTTCGAATTAACCCCCTTTTAAATTCGAATTTAGTTATCAGACGAGGTGGAACGGGACAAATCCCGTAAATTAAAGTCTTCCGCTCATCCTGTTTATTTCCACTTTCTCCTCGCAACTCCCCGTGTGATAACGTCCTTAGAACAGTTACTCCAGCTCCACCATTGGTAGGCCAGCTTTGGCTGCAGCAGCTATGCAATCCCATGTATTTTGTTGCTTTTTCTTTAGTGCCAAGCTCACATATTTGCACAGCTCCATATTCTTGGCAAGTATTCCTGCATTTTGGCCACCCACTAGCTGTGTGAATACAGACTGAGGGGCTCCACAGACTGCCCAAAAGGGGCAGCTCTGTGCCGCCCCTAGGAGCGCTGGATTTGGGCTACAGCAACCGCACGTCACGGCCTTGATCCGGCACTTTGCTGTTCTAAAAAGAGCTGGCAAATGCCACTCCTTTTTAGAGCGGCAAAAAGCTGCCCTTGCCGCTGTGACAGCAGCTTTTTGGCACTCCTTTGGCACAGCATGTGTGAACGCTGCGCCAAGGGAGTGCCCTGATGCTGCCCGCCGTCTGGTTGTGTGGATGGCATGACTGCGGCATCGGGGCAGAGTCGGTGCGGCCAGCATGTGGTCACCATGCTCTGATTCCACCCCCAGGCCGGCCCTTTTGGCCAATCTGTATGGCCCCTCAGTCCTTTATCTGGAATTCTGAAAAACTCCAAAACTTAAAACTTTTTTCATGGGTAGCTGAGATATTGATACCTTTGCTTTCTGAGAACTTTGTTTCATTCACAAAATTATTTTAAAATATTGTATAAAATTACCTTCAGGCTATGCGTATAGGGTGTATATGAAACATAAATGAATGTTGTGTTTAGATTTGGGTCCCATCTCCAAGATAGCTCATTGTGTATGTATATGTAAATTCCAAAATCCAAAACGCTTCATGTCCCAAGTATTTCAGATAAGGGAAACTCGGTCCGTAATACTGAGATTGCTAGAAAGCAAATGGCTCCACTAGTCCACCTGCTGGTAGCTCCACACAAATATGAATGAACTAGCTTAAGTACAGAAGTCTATTCAGGCTTCTGCAAATGTCTATCCAAGCTTAGACTTGGAGGACCTCTAGTGGAAAGGCATACAACCTTCTCACAAGCCTAGCTAAGGTTGCCCATTTGTGGGTATGCTCTGATAGAGTTCTGTCAAGGGTTGTGGAGCTCAAGAACACAATTTGCCACACTGGTTGGGGGATTCTGGGAGTCATAGTTTTTAAAAGTAACTCTTCGAAGCTTTATGCAAAGGGATCTTGTAGCACTTTTGAGATTAACTGAAAGGGAGAAGTTGATAGCATGAGTTTTCGTAGACTTGAGCTTACTTCCTCAGATGCGTCTACAAAACGTCTACAAAACCTCATACTGGCAACTTCTTTCTTTCAGTTAGTCTCAAAGGTGCCGCAAGATCCCTTTGCATACTGATTTTCCTTCAGCTGTGTCTTTGAATTTTTCCAAGCTTTGGAGAAAAGTGGTTGCTCTTTACAGTAAGATGTTACTGTTCAACAGGACTCAAGAAGCTAATCTCCTAGTCAAACTAAGGAAAGGGGCAAGGAATAACTACTTAAAATGAGAAGCAGCTGTGTTATAGTAAATTTAGAAAGCATTAATCCTGATATGACCTGCAGCCTAACATCCAAGAAGAGTCCAAACATTAATTCATGTCCTCATGCATAAGATTCTGGGTAGATGGCCTTCTTAATATGTTCTAAAATTATTCTCATAGGTGGAATTAACTCCAAACTGCTTCTTTCTTGCTTTATCTCTAGAGATTACTGCACTGCCCTTTCCTGTCCTTTCCACCCGAGGTAAGCATAGGATGTAAACATTTAAACACGGATTTTATCGCACATCTCCATGCCCAGGCAGAAGGCACCCCATGCCTGATCCAGACTTCTCCCTTACTTTTTGAAAAGATGGGTTTTTCCTATTCTTTGCAAGGTGCATGAGAAGTCCAGATCGAGTACGGGATGCCATGATCAGATATGGGATGCCTCCTATCAGGGGACGGAGGTGTGCGATAAAATCCATGTTTAAAAGTTTACATCCCACGCCTAGTTCAGGAGGCATGGACAGGAAAGGGCAGTGCAATAATCTCCTCTGATAGTGCTCCTGTTTTATGATCACTTTCATAAAATAAAGTCGGTTTTTGGATTCATATTTCTGGCTGCTGGAAAAACTTTTTTTTCCCCTCAGAATGAAAAGACTTTTGTTGAGAAGGGAAATGAATTGGATCTTGCAGGTTGCTACTCTAGCCCAAAGCTTCTTAAACTGTGGGTGTTAAACTAAAACTGAATGTGGGGGTTGTGAAAAATTTGGCAACAGTAAAAGGTTTCTGAATGCACAATGGCCAAAAATCAATTCAAAATCAAATGAGTAATGAATCTGAATTGTTTCTGACAGTGCTTGCCCGTGTTGCATCTCATGACTTCACTGCAGTCTCAGTTCAGAAAACACAACATGTGCCTTTTGCACTGTGCATACCATCACACCATGCAATGCCAACAAACGCTGCCAGAAACACCTTGGCTCAGATTCAAGACCATTGTAGGTTATGAAGATATATATCTTAAAGTTGATGAGTTTTTTGCAAATGAAGGTTTACACTGGAAAGATTGTGTTCGAGTCTCCTCTTGAGATCCCAGTAGCCTGCCTGCATGACGCTCCAATTACACCTGAGCTGAAAACAGCCACATCTGGACAAAATGCAGGCTTGTGACTAATATTGTCAAAAAAACTTTTCCTCCTGTATGATGAAGCCAGTGGGCTTTGAAAGCTTGTGACATATATTCTTCTTCATGGTCTCTGCAAATTACACAAATGGGTTATTCTGTGCATGGGCAGTAAAGCTTGGAATTTGCAGATGACCACTCAAAGAACTAGAATCATAGAATCATAGAATCATAGAATCATAGAGTTGGAAGAGACCACAAGGGCCATCCAGTCCAACCCCCCGCCATGCAGGAACCCCCAATCAAAGCATCCCTGACAGATGGCCATCCAGCCTCTGCTTCAAGACCTCCAAGGAAGGAGACTCCACCAAAATCTCCGAGGGAGTGTGTTCCACTGTCGAACCGCCCTCACTGTCAGAAAGTTCCTCCTAATGTTGAGGTGGAATCTCTTTTCTTGCAGCTTGCATCCATTGTTTCGGGTCCTAGTCTCTGGAGCAGCAGAAAACAAGCTTGTTCCCTCCTCAATATGACATCCCTTCAAATATTTAAACACTGCTATCATATCACCTCTCAACCTTCTCTTCTCCAGGCTAAACATCCCCAGCTCCCTAAGTCATTCCTCACAGGGATTCATGGTTTACAGACCCTTCACCATTTTAGTTGCCCTCCTTTGGACACGCTCCAGTTTCTCCACATCCTTTTTGAATTGTGGTGCCCAGAACTGGACTACTACGGTAACAGGTAAGCAACCTGTCCTTTTGGTTGGCTCCACAAAGGTATCACTGTATTGTGGGTTTTGAATGTTATTATACCAGCATAGTGCAGTCGTTTGAGCATTGGACTGTGATTCTGGAGACCTGGGTTCAAATCCCTAGTTGGCCATGAAACCTGTTGGGTGATCATTGGCAAGTCGAGGGTGACCAGACATCTGCCTTTTCCAAGACACATCCTACATTCCACAAAATAGAGCCATGGCAGTTAAAGCTGAGTCAAACTGCATCATTTCTGTAGTGCAGATGTCTCTTAGGGAGAGTTCAGCCGTCATTTCTCTAGGACCAGGGTGATCAGATGTCCTCCTTTCCCATGACACATCCTCCATTTGAGCCTTCTGTCCAGGAGGAATCCTAAAATGTCCTCCATTTTGAGCCTGACTAAGACGCATGAATTTATATCTATATTAGTTTTTTTTAGCTTTTGCTTTGCAATGGCTTACATTTTTCGTCAATATCCTACTTTTTGCGGTGCTTTGTCCTCCTTTGCAGTTAGGACATCTTGTCACCCTGGGCAAGTCACACACTCTCAGCCTCAGGGGAAGGCAAAGGTAAGAGATGAAAAATAATGTTAAAGAAAATACAAAGCTCATGGCTAATTCAGGACTGGATTGGATGTCCCTTGGGGGTCTCATTTTCTATGTTTTAAAACTGTGCATTTGCAGAGCAGTTTATACAAGGCTTTCAGCTCTGTTTCACTGTTGATGATAACAGAGGAATGTTGTTTATTTTACCTTGAAGACTAGGCAGTTTTACAGGAAGAAAGCCAGATTCATTCATGCATGGCAAGAAAAGCGTAACATAATCGGGAAAGGAGGGGATTTGGAGTTCTCTTGTAACCAATAAAAATGTTGAATTATGCATGTGTTAATATAATTATAAACTAGCTGTGTAAGATGGTATATAAGGATGTTGATTAGCAGGGGAGGGGGCTCTCTCTAGTCACACGATAGACCTGTCTTGAGAGGCCGGTCGACGAATAAACTACTTTCCTGACTTTTGAGGTCTCTGTTCCTGTTTATCCACAACACAATGGCAAATCTCCTCTGAACAAATCTTGCCAAGAAAACCCCAGGATAGGGTCGCCATAAGTCAGAAACAATTTGAAGGCACATAACAACAACAACAACAACAACGCCAAAGAGAGGCGCACATCCTAAGCCCTTGCCTCCGGTTGCCATGGTCCTCCATAAGCTAGGCACAAATGGCGTAAGGCCAGGGTGACCAAATGTCACAACTGCAAAGGAGGACAGGGCACCACAAAATGTAGGCCGTTCAAGAAAATGGGAGGGCGTTACAGAACAAAGGCTTAAAAGCACTCATAGAAAATGTGCAATCATCCTCCTTTGTCATGCTCAAAATGCTCCCAAAGGGCTCTTGCTCAAAATGGTGGACATTCTGGAATTCCTTCCTGGACAGGAAGGCTGAAATGTAGGACTTGCCCTGGGAAAGGAGGACACCTAGTCACCCAATGATTCCCAAACTAAGTGATTCCTTCCAGGTTCAAACAAAAATCCACCAAACTGGATCACTGGAAACAGTATCACTGTTGGGGGGATTTTTGTTTGGAACTGGCTAAATGGCCAACACAGCAACCCCTGCAAGTTGTCTGGCCGGCCAGGGGTTTTGTTGGACTTCAGCTCCCAGAAGCCTCTGTCATCTTGGCCAATGAGCTGGGATTCTGGGAGCTGAAGTCCAAAAAAAATCTGGTGGACCAGAGCTTGGGAATCACTGAGACGCTCTAGCCACCGTTCTCTGTAGTATGCAGTCCTGCCGGAAGCGTTGATGGCGCCTCTCTGTGGGTGACGTTTCCTACTTCCGGTGGACGCTCTCCCTTTCGGACTCTATGGTGGCTCTTTCTGCAGGGGAGGGCTAGGCCGCCGGAGAGACTGAAGAGCCCTTTGAGGTAAGCTGCAGAATAGTAGCGACTGTAGGGAAATTCAGATGAATTTGGGGCTTCTGGGGGTGTCTGTTATGGGACTTAGGTGGACCTAGAGAAAGGTTCAAAACACACTGCAGTAACAATCTAGTTTGAGACCGCTTTAACTGCCCTGGGAATCCTGGGAATTGTAGTTTATTGTGGCACCAGAGCTCTGTGACAGAGGAGGCTAAATGTCTCACAAAACTACAGTTCCCAGAATCCACTAGCCTTGAGCCAGGGCAGTTAAAGCAGTCTTCAAACTGGAATATTTCTGCAGTGTTAATGTGTCAGAAAACTACAGTTCCCAGAATCCCCTAGCCTTGAGCCAGGTCAGTTAAAGCGGTCTCAAACTGGAATATTTCTGCAGTGTTAATGTGTCACAAAACTACAGTTCCCAGAATCCCCTAGCCTTGAGCCAGGACAGTTAAAGCGGTCTCAAACTGGAATATTTCTGCAGTGTGTTTTGGACCGTTGGGATATATTCAGGGAAACAGTATTATTGGCCATGTAGCAAAGTACAGTAACACCCCAAATCCACAAAGCAGTGATAGTCAGTGCTATCCTCAACCCATTTTCCTGATGAAGAGGCCAGTGCAGTTTCAAAAGCTTGCATTTTGTGCATTTTTGGTGGGCCCAATAAAGGTATCCCTGTTTGGTGGATTTTGGATGTTGTTGTATTTTGTAGCAATGAACAATAACATCCAAAATCCACAAAACAGTGATAACCAGTGATATTTTTAACCCATGTGCCTGATGAAGAAACCAATGGAGCTTTGAAAGCTTGCATCATGTATTTTGTGCATTCCTGGTGCACAAAATACATGATGCCTGTCTTGTGGATTTGGGGTGTTTTTGTACTTTGCTATAAAAAGAGAGTTTCTGGGTGTACACAGAGTTTCATTTCTTTCGCTGCGGAGAAGGGACCACCAAAGTCTACCCATTATCAATGAGGGGAAGAAAAGGAGTGCTGAAATGAGGGTATAACTTTTTCATTTTCTTTTTAAAAGTCAAATTATGTGGCACATTGCTCAGGCACAAGCCCTGCTGATTTTTATTTTTATTTTAAGGATAAAAATGGAAGGGAGGACTGGATTGTGTATGCTGTTTTGAGGTTCTTGGAGGAAAGATGCAATATTGTTGCATGCCTCCAAGTTATGTCGACCCTAAGGCAAACCTATCACTGGGTTTTCTTGGCATGTTTCTTCAGAGGGGTAGGGGTTGCCTTTTCCATCCTCTGAGGCTGAGAGAGAGTGACCTGCACAAGGTCACCCTGTAGGTTTTAATGCAATATAGAGATTAGAAATAAACAGTGCATCTTACTTATAAATAAATGGGCACATGTGTCCATACATGACTGGAAGTTTAAAGTCAGATGTGAAGGAACTAGTGTAAAGACATATCATTAATTACCAAAGTCAGAAATGCCCATGCCATTGTGTTTCTGGTTTCTATTTATGGATGTGAAAGCTGGATAGTGAGGAAAGCTGATGGCAAGAGGATCAGCTCATTTGAAACGTGCTGGAGGAGCATTCTGCAGATACCATGGACTGCTAAAAAGACAAATAAATGAGTCCTAGAGGAAATCAAGACTATACTCTCCCTAGGCTGCATATGCGCGGTTTGAGTCTGGGAGTGCATCCAAGTTCTGAACCTGTGTTTTCAATGAGTGTGTTACCCCATTCAACACACTCTGAATCCCTGCTTTCTGATCTATCTTTCGACTGACCAGGCCCACTTCTATCTTGTCTGGATTTGGTATCGACTTATTCAACTCCATCCAGTTTCTTAGTGGTGACTAGTTAAAATATTTCTGTTCCATCCTGGATCTCATGTTTTGTACATGGCAGCATACGGGTGACGTTGATTTAAAACCTATATAGAGCAACTTAAAAAATTAGAACAATAAGAAATAATTTTGAGTCTAAATTCATATTGAACAGTTTAATGGTACCAATTAAAGCAGCTTTAATGCCATATACAGTCGCCCCTCTGTTTTCGCAGGAGATCCGTTCCGGACACCCCCCTGCAAAAATGGAAACTCGCAAATATTCAAGCCCCATTGGCTTGAATGGTGGTGCGTGCCCACGGGCATCCATGGGCATGCACCACAGGCACGCTCCCCATTTTGTCCCCCTCCGTTTGCCACCTGCGAACAGGCGAGGGACACGGACACCAAGTCCACGAAAATGGAGGGGCGACTGTATCTATACAGGTCTGGGCAAAATTAGGCTTTGATACAAATCCACGTTTTGACTTGATGCTGGAAGGAAGCCAGTGCTAGTGCCAAACGGGTCTGCATGAATACCACAACTGGACACCTTAGCAGAGAAGGCTATCTCCCAAAGCATTACACTGCTTTGCCAGCACTGATGGAAGCAATTAAATTAAATATAATGTAATTAATTAAATACAAAATTGATTAAAGCAGCAAAAATTCCTACATAGTTTTCTCCAAACCTACATTGCCTAGAGAGGGTTGTATAGTACCTCTTCCCTGCTCCTGCTGCTGCATTCTACAGTAAACAGTGCTATATCTCTTGCTATACTTGATTTTAATGTTAGGAAGATATTCTGTCTAAGTCCATTTGACTAAATATTTCAGGGAGCAGCTTTGTTCCAACAGGGCAGATGACGCTGTTGCCGAGAGAAGAAATGGGAGCTTTCAGTTGGAGCCAGACAGTTATGCTTCAAAATTAGTATATCAAGAAAATGGTGGGAAAATAGACAGAGGTAGCTACTGCTTGTCATTAAATCCTAGCCAGAACAACAACAACAACAAAAACCACCCAATTCATTGCAAACCTAGTGCTGCCCTTTGATCAGCTTCTTAATTTCTTCCTAGGAGTTCAGCCAAGGATTTGGATTTGGACTTTCTTTCAGATCTGGAGTGCAAAGCTGCTGCTAAAATACTCTTGTTTTTAAGGAAGCTGTTTCTTTATGAGATATATGCAGGAGGTGGCTGGTAACACAAGCAAAACTTAATTTGTCCTTTGTGTTCCATGATAGAAGACTAGTTGATTGAAGGGTTTTCCTTTCCAAATAAAATAGCCCTATGCATTGTGGCCAATATTCAGGGATGATAGATTACAACATCTAGGTAGACACAGGGCCTTTGCAGACTGCTAGAAATAGTGCAAATTGAGTCCACTTTAAATTGAGGCACTGCCCTGGCTCAGTGCTAGGGAATTATGGGAACTGTAATTTATTGTGGCACCAGGGCTCTCTGACAGAGAAGGCTCAATGTCTTAGGAAAAAATACAATTCCCATGATTCCCTAGCACTGAGCCAGGGCAGTGCTTCAATTTAAAGTGGACTCAATTTGCACTATTTCTGGCAGTCTGCAAAGGCCCACAGATTCCCCACATGTGATTTCAACAAACACTTAAACTGGGAATATTGCTAATTTGGTACTTGAGAAGACCATCAACAAATCCCCTTATGACCTCTCCTAAGTGTCAAGAACTGCCTGCTCCCTTTGGCTCAGTAAACCAAGCTTCTCTATGTTAACAGCAAACCAGAGAAGTTAACAGTATGAGTGCTGCCAACAGAACTGCCATAATGCTCACTTGCAAACATAGAGTAAGCAATGCAGCCGCCCTCAAGTCCCCAGTTTAAGGAACTTTCTCCGATTCCTTCATAAGCCAAAACATTTTTACAGCCAGCGTTATTCACCTCCTGCCCTTTTCCCACACATCTCTTCCAGGCCTGTTCAGGCTTCTCACAGAACTGCCTTGGAGAATAACATAGCACCATCCTCCCCCAACACATCTGTTCCCTACCCAGCCAGGCAGTTATTCTTCTTTGCACAGGCACTACAATTTCCATTGCCTTTACTACCAAACCCCTTTTCCATGTCCATAACAAATTAATCTTACTGCCACTATGCTTATGTTGAATTCTAATAATTCTGTAAAGCATAAGCACAGTAGCATTACTCAAAAGAAAGAAAATAGCAAACAGCAAAATAGGAACCACTTTCATGGCAGGATCTGTCAGATTCCTGACATCTAGTGGCTTCATGTCGATACTGAGCAGTATGGAGAGTAAGATGGAACCCCAGAGCTTAATAGCCATGGGGCTGAACAGGAATCCCTAAGTGCTGCTATCTGGAATTGGCCCTCTAGATAAGAACAGAGTCACTGTAGAACAGTGCCTTCAATTCCATCCCACTGAGCTGGTCCAGTAAGATACTACAATCAATGGTAGCAAAAGATGCTACCCATGTGGACAGTTCAGTGGCCATGTTGAATCAGCTGGAATAGAAAAATAGGGGTTGAAGAAGAGCAGGCTGGCTGGTTTGAGCCCCCATATATAACAATTAGGACCATAAGCATCCAGTACACATATCAGGAACAATAGTAAAAAATACAGGGAGCTAATATTGCAAAGAGTCTATAGGGAGGTTGCCAGCAGAAATACCAAATGACAAAGCTGTCTTGAGGAAGTCTGTGGATGCTTAAAAAGGCATAAATTCCCCACTCCGAAAAACAGGAATTTGAAGTTTTTCCAGAGTAGGGAATTTATGACTTTTTACGTATCCACAGGCTTCCCCAAGGATATACTGCAATACCGTTGGTCCTCCATATCCATGGATACTTCACCCATGGATGCAATCGCCCACAGTTTGAAAATATTTAAAAAATATATAAATTCCAAAAAGCAAACCTTGATTTTGTCATTTTATATAAGAGACAACATTGTACTATGCCACTGTATTTAATAGGACTTGAGCATCCGTGGATTTTGGTACCCACAGGGGTGAGTGGGTCCTGGAACCAAACCCCAGTGAATACCATGGTCTCACTGTATTTTGCTACAAGTTCTTGCTTAAAGCTGTAGCTGACTCTATGCAATGATAATACAATAAACTGTTTCCTCCCTGGAGACCTGAAATCAACATGACCTTTTCCCTTCGCTCCTTAGTATGCTGTTGGCTTCCACCCACCCTTTTAAAAAAAAGCCAACCCCTTGACTAAAGCAGCAATAAGCTGTTTTGACCTCTGCCTAGCAGCAGGGAGGGAATAAATAGTTAGCTAAATCACTGTTTCCCCTTTTCTTAGCTCTGTTGTTGAGCAGCAGCCCAGAAGCTCTGGCTACACTGCATTTCACTTCTCTGCCTGCCCCTGAGAGGACTTGGATCCTTCTGCTCTTACCTCTGTTTGAGGATCAGCTGAACTTTCGTCGTAGTTCTTCTCTCTGCTTTTCATATTCGGCCTCTTGTACTAAATCAACTCCACTGGAAGCATGGCTAGTTCATCTGTTGCCACACACTCCTAACCATTGATAAGCTGGTGTTTGGTGGGACTGATCTGCCAAAGTTCCCTTGCTTCTGTCTGGCTGAAGCTTAGAGGTAATGCTGCTTTCTGTGTCCTGTTTGACAGGTGACTTCTTCAGACCCATCCTAAGAACAGAGTTCAGGAAAGTTAAGAACAGCAATGATACAAGAGACCAAGTTGAGACAGTGTAGACACGTAGGGCTGCTAACTTTTTTTCTTCTGTTATTTCTCTTATAAATATATCTGTTTTTCTAGGTCTTTGTAGTGGTACCTGATTTGTGGAACCCCCCCCCCCCTTTAGGGAAATCAGACTGACTCCATCCTTTTGGAGTTTCCAATAGCGAGTAAAAACTGTATTAATCTATTTTTAAATAGTCGTCTCTCCGTCTCCACGGATTCTTTTTCTACAGGATCAAGCATTCACAGCTTGAAAATATTTTTTAAAAAAATATAAATTCTCAAAAGCAAATCTTGATTTTGCCACTTTATATAAGGGATGCCATTTTACTGTGCCGTTGTATTTAATGGGACTTGAGCATCCACGGATTTTAGTATCCGTGGGGTTCCTGGAACCGAACCCCATTGGATACCAAGGGCCCACTGTAATATTTTGTAATATATTTTATAGTACATTGCTTTGGGGGCCCTAGTAGGCAGAAGAGTAACAAATACTTTTTTTAAAATAGACATTTATAAATGCCACTTAGTACTGTATGTGTGTTTCATCTTTGGATCCTTAATGTCCTGAATTAATATAAAAGTTAAAGGCACACAGAGAGGCTGTCTGGATGGGATCCAAGGCTGCATGGAAACAAGCATGCAGAATTGTCCTGATTCGATCAAAAGTGATGGTCCCTTTAACTGTGATGCATACTCAGTTTCTCTCTGGCAACCTTTGATATTGGATTGGGGGGGTAGAGTCCATGTGTGGGGAAGGAGATAACCGCTTAACACCTCCAGCGCTCAGTAACAAGGAAACACTCCTGGCAGGTTTTTCGGAGCACGCATAGGTTTGTTAACTTCTTTCCTCTCAGTTTTTGCCTGCAGAATCATATCCATGAATTCTGGGAATCAAAGTCGCTCCAATTTCTCATGAATGCTTAGAAGAAAGTGTGCTGAAATTAATTCTGCTGCTCTTTATTTTTGTGGTTTTTGTTTGTTTGACTGGTTGTTTTGTTTTCTGAGCTGCTTTCTAGGAATTAGGAGCCAAGGACTGAAAGCTAAGCCTGTAGCAGGGAATGATGAAATGCTTTCTTTTGCTTGCTTTCTCCTTGTGTTAGATTGTGTTAGATTCTGTTGATTCTAACCTAGAGATTATATGTTTATATGATAGTGTGAATTGGGTTATTTTTTCCTCTCCTTACAGAATTTAGAAAGTAAGTTTGTTAGGGAAAACATCTATTTTTTTCTGTCTTAACCCAGATTCAACAGATATAAATTAGATGCAATGACTTTTTGTTTGTTTGTTTGTTTGGCAGATTTAAGTTGCTATAGTGCACCAAAAATTGCGTAGGGATGTGGAAATCATACCTCACAAGGAACGATTATAGGAATGTATCGTTTCTAGCAAGAAGATGAGTTGGTTATAAGATGGTAAGGTTGCCATCTTGCAGTATTCGATAGAGTTTATTTGTTCTGTGCTCCTCAAGACTGGAACTAACAGTTCTTTCATATTGTAAGAAGGGAGATAAGGACATTTCAGCTAAGCATTAGCAGAAACACTGTGGTGGTCTAA
Source organism: Phrynosoma blainvillii (assembly GCA_026167975.1). Classification (NCBI taxonomy): domain Eukaryota; kingdom Metazoa; phylum Chordata; class Lepidosauria; order Squamata; family Phrynosomatidae; genus Phrynosoma; species Phrynosoma blainvillii. Next base: position 9,035,005 of record JANUYF010000009.1, read on the forward strand.
GCTAATGGTTCCCAAACCTTGGTCCTCCAGATGTCCTCTGGGAGCCCTTCAGCTTCCAGAATTCCTGGCGACTGCTCAAGCTGGCTAGGGCTTCTGGGAGCTGAAGTCCAAAACACTTGGAGGACCAAAGTCTGGAAGTCACTGCTCTTTGACAATGGGATGAGATTCCTGAGAAGTTGGTAATTTGTAAGGAGTTTTTTAAGCAGTGAGTTTATGGCCACCTTTCAGATGTCAATTCCTTACATTGCACTGGCGTTGGACTATATAACCTTAAAGGTCATTTTCAATTCCATTCTCTTACGATTCTAGGACTATGCAAACATCTGGGTTTCAGAGAGTTCCTAGCTAAACTGAACAAAACAAAAATAGTGGAAATAAAAAGCAAGTGGTTGAAAATATTATGCATCTCCACTGTCAACAAGATGATAAGAGGGGAACACTGTATCTCTGGGTGATTTGCAACAAATTAAATAATTTCTGACTGTATTGTTTAACAGTTGCCAGAACAAAATTACTTTCTTCCACCCTATGTTATTTTGCTGATATTTTTTTTTAAGTTGGACTAAGTACAGATTTTTATGCAGTCCATTTAATCCACTATTCAAATTCCTGGACTCAGAATTGTTTAATTTTAAGCATATGTCTTTTACATCAGAGTTGGTGGATACTAGCGTGAAGTTTGCCCCTGACTTATATGTACAGAGGAGCCATCTTGAAAGAAGTATGTGCACATCTTAATGTCTGTTTAATTTGCAAGGGGAGGTCTGTTTAACTCTGTTCATTATGATATAATTTTATGTCATTGCAGTATTGCTGTACATAATAGAATTTGCAGCCTCATCCTACATTTGTGGGGAAAATTGTAGACTTATAATTGATACTGTATAATTGATATTGAAGCCTCAGTATAAATTGAAAATGAGCCTTATTTTTCACTGATATGCTTCACAACAGCCTGTCCAAAAATGCTGTGTATGTTGCTGAAATCATTCTCTGAATCTGTATTCTGAGTTGCTTCACTATTACAAGCAACTTTGCATGGCCAACCCTAGCTGTTGAAGAACCTGAAATCCCTTAAACAAATTTACAGGCTTCTTCCTGTGCTTTGCTTGAATTGCTGCCATTCCATCTCTGGCTTTTCCATAAGCAGATACGGTCAGTTGGGACTTTGTGAAAATTCCTTAGAGATTAGAATGACCTCTCACCATCTCTGTTGTGCAAAGAAATTGTACACAAGTTAGGCGCTTCCTGGCCTTGAGAAATCCACACTGTATTAGCTCTGGGATTTGGGAAGAATCAGAGTGTTGTGTTCCAAAAAAGGATTTCCAGATCTGGGAACTGGAGTCAAAATGCTTGGCAGAGCCATCCCATCAGCTGTCCCCCTTCCATGAAAATTGAACTTAATTTTCTTCCCTTTTTGTAAAAATAAAATGTTCCAGGGCTCATTTTTAAACAAGTCAATATGACTTTAAGGTCAGCATACTCTCCTCCAGTTCTTAATTACCTTGCATTTGTTTATATTGAGCTGGAAGCTGAGTTAGTGCCTATATCAGGGGTAGGCAACCTTTTTGAGCCGGGGGCCGGGATGCTGTCCCTCAGACAATTGGGGGGCCGAAGCACCAAAAATAAATAAATTAAAATAAAAAAAATAAAATAATAAAATAAAAAAATATGCATGCACACTCTCTCAGCCCCAGAAAAGTCATGGCAAAACCCCTGTGGAGATTTTGCCAAGAAAACCCCAAGAACAAGTAATAACAACAATAATCAATATCATCATGGCGGGCGGCAGCAGATATAGGCACTAACTCAGCCGCATCCAGCCCCCAGGCCTTAGGTTGCCTACCCCTGAACTAAAGCATATAAATTTCATAATCTTTAAGCCAGTGGTTCAAGACTTGGGCTTCTGATATTAGACCATTCCATGCCGCCTCCCATTGGGCATGCTGTCTGGGGATAATGGGATTTATAATACAGCAGCTTCTAAGGATCCAAGGTTAGGAACCACCCTTGGACTCAACATAAGTGATTATTAGGGCTGTTTCACAATTACAAAAAGCCTTGATTGAGCCATTAAATGGGTTTTAATGCATGGATAGATTACATTACAGAAATTTTCACCTGACAAGAACAATAGTTTTGAAGAAGAAAAAATGCTGTCTTTGTAGATAGTGCTTATGTATCCAGCAGCAAGTACCATCTTAGAAAAAGAGGCATTCTTTCTTTGTAAGGTGGAGTTCTGGTTAACAGTGGGAACAGTAGCAATAGCAATATCAAGTACATTTTTATATCACTTGTCAGTGCACTTAAGCACTCCCTAAGCAATTTACAAAGCTAATTGCCTCCAACAAGCTGGATACTCATTTTAGCAACCTCAGAAGGATGCCAGACTGAGTCGACCCTGAGCCCCTGGCTGGTGTTGAACTCACAACCCTATGGTTTGTGAGTGAGTGGCTGCAGTACCTACATTTAACCACCACACCACCAGATACATTGTGTGGGGCTTTCCAGTCTGCTCTGTGTGTGTATATATATTATCCAGAAGTAACTGGGTTGGCCATAGAGCAAAGTACAATACCATCCAAAATCCACAAAACTGCAATACCTTTATTGGCCAACCAAAATATTTGATTGTCAACACCTTTGCCAGATGAAGAAGCCAGTTGAACTTTGAACGCTTGTGTCATGTATTTTGTGGATATTAGTTGGCCAATAAAGGTAACACTGTTTTGTGGATTTGGGGTGTTACTGTAGTCTTCATGAGTTCCCCAAACAGGCATGCCACTTGCTTCATTGCAGGGGGTGGGGGAAATTCTCGTGTCTGAGGCACTGTAGAGCTGCTCCCAGTCAGACTGTCCAGGGCTAGGTCTACACCTAATCTGGCCTGATCTTGAGACCACTTCCCATCTCCCTGAATCCCATTTTGGAACTCTCCTGTTGCAGCCGCTTCTGTTCTTTTCTGTCTACTAGTCCAGCAATGAGAAAGCTATAGCCTTGCCTGGCTCTTCCACACACTGCTTTGCGACAGATTGCCAGATGCACCGGATTAATTGATGACACCAGACAGTTTACGTGACTGCTGCCTGCACTTGTCAGAGAACCAGGGTATAATTCTCTTTTCTGCTTCCTGCTCTGGGACCAGAGGTGCTGTTTCTTGTTGGGAACAACAGAACATCAGACTGTTAATTGCACATTGGCTTAACAAGTATCTCCCTCTTTTGCTGCAAATGACTTGCATAAGTTTAAAATCAGTTTGGGGGAAGTGTGTAGGCTTCAGTTAGCCTCCAGGGCTGTTCTTGTGGTCCAAGGTCCAAAATATTTTTGTCCCCAAATGCCTTCTAGGGGCCGTAGGAGTAATTTTGCAATGTTTTGGGGCCCTGGATGTCTGGATACATCTTTAGTTTCTGATTAAAATTTTAGCCGCCAAAGACTCCATCTGCACTGCAGAAATAATCCAGTTTGACACTACTTTAATGGCCATGGCACAATGCTATGGAATTCTTGGAACTGTAGTTTTGGGAGACATTTAGCCTTCTCTTTCAGAGAGCTCTGGTGTCACAACAAACTATAAATCCCAGGATCCTATAGCATTGGGCCATGGCAATTGACGCGGTTTCAAACTGCATTATTTCTGCAATGCAGATGCAGCCAAAGAGACTTTTTTTTCCTAACAAGAAGGGAACCGATGGGGCATTTGGAGCAAAACATTGAATTTTTGTATGGAAGGGTGGCTTCCCAAGTTCTGGAAGCCAGTGTGTCTCCCAGTTTCTGACAGTTGCCCAGCCCTGTTCTCAACGAAGCTCTTGAGATGAATGCCGTTAAGCCTGCCAAGTTGTAAGTGATGGCTGGAGCTTTATCTAGAAGAATTATTTCCCCATTCAGACCAGACCACATCCCTGTATGTGGGAGGTGAAGATTGGTTTATTGTTTTAACATTGTTGGGTTTGTTCAGGTTTTTTTCATTAATTGGTTTGATTGCCTTTTGCTGGCATTGTAAACCATAAAAGGATTTTTTTTTCAAATGACAAGTAATTTCAAGTTTAGAGTCAGTCAGATTGTCTTCCATGATGTATAGACAGTAATAATGCTGATGTATAGACAGTAATAAAGGATTGTGCCAAAGGATTGATGGTCTTGGCCAGAGGTAGGCAACCTTTCCCCTTTAAGGGCCGAGGGACTTCAGCTCCCAGAATCCCAGGAGCTATTGGCCAACATGGGACTATTGGCCAACATGGCTGAGGCTTCTGGGAGCTGAAGTCCCTCAGCCCTTAAAGGGGAAAGGTTGCCTACTCCTGGTCTTGGCTGTCTACATTCCTTTGGATGGTAAAGGAGCAGATGTGTGGAGAGTAGAAATTATGCTGGGAGCTTCAGGACAGTCCTATGAGAAAGTCTGGTCATATGGTTTTCTTGGCAGTTTTCTTCAGAAGGTGTTTGCCATTGCCATCTTCTGAGGCTGAGAGAGTGTGACTTGCCCAAGATCACTCAGTGGGTTTTTATACTCAAGCAGGAATTTAAACCCTGGTCTCCAGAGCATAGTCCAATGCTCAAATCACTGCACTATGCTTGCCCTTATGAGTGCTTAAAGTTTAAATGGCTATATGCTTCAATTAGACTGTCTAACCACTCACAGCTCAGTCCTGACAACTTGAGTCGTTTGGGTACATCTTTCGTTTCTGAATAAATTTTTCTTGGTTTTACTACTGAAGTTTGGGTTTCTGAACTAATCCTGTGCATGACAGTAGTATAAAAATATACTTAAATAAAAATAAAAAGCTAATGCTTGAAAGAGATGATAGATCACATTTTAAGTAGCAGCCGCCAGGTTATTTGGAGCTCTCCCAGACTCAAAAGTTCTCCCTCCCTAGATGCAGAATTCTGCAAGTGGTAGTCCACAACCTGGTGCTCTCCCAATGTGTTGGACTAGAATCCCACTATCTCCAGCCAGCATGGCCATTGTCAGTGAGTACTCTTTTTCCCTCTCCCTTGCAGGCTCCTTTTCCTAAGATGTGGGGTCATCAGCTGCTGAACCTCTTCTCCAGCTCCCAACGCCTACTGAAAAAGGGATCAAATTGCTGGATTCTATGGCAGTTCAGCTTCAGGAAAGTCTCCCCAGTTTTGACCCGCTGGCATCACACAGCTCCGGAGTCACAAAACTGTGCCTGGCAGTTAAATGATGATCACTTGGGTAAGGAGCCTGGGGCAAGGGACTTTGGAAGAACACACAGCTTTCTTTCTGCAGGAAAGTATTCTTGCTTTTGTGATACACTGATTGCACTTGTAGGTATGTACAGTCTCCCCTCACGGACTTGAGATCCACGGTTTTGTATATTCACGGAGGGGTGACCTCTGTTTAGATCATTGGGGCGTGCCCCATTCAAACCTATGGGGCTTGAATATTGGCGAGTTTCCGTTTTCTCGGGGGGGGGGGGACGGATCCCCCGCAAAAACAGAGGGCCAACTGGATAGTAAAATCTCAGCCACAGCTGGGTAACCTCAGGCCTTATGGCCAAATCCTAAAACTTGTCCTCTGGAGTTCCCCAGACAAGCTATGTCTTCTTACCTCTGATACTATATTTCAGTGGTTTCCTAGTTTTTAATGAGACTTTTTTCCTATTCAAAAGGTCGAAATGCCTTTCCTAGGATTTAGGGCTTTTAACTAAAATTTGCTAGTATTCTTAATAATAATAATAATAATAATAATAATAATAGTTTTTATTTATATTTCCCGCCTCTCCCTATGGATCGAGGTGGGATTACACAATAAAATATGCAATAGTGTATAAAATACAATCAGTAAAATCCCTTTTTGATCCCTTCCCAAACTCATCACTGAAACATAGGCCCTAAGAACCAAGAAGCTTGGATATCTGAACTGAAGTGATCCTGTACAAGTATAAAAATATACTTAAATAAAAAGCTAATGCTTGAGAGAGATGACAGATCACATTCCAAGTAGCAGCCACCATGCTCTTTGGAGCATGTTCTTTGACTCCTGCCCTGAGGCTAAAAAGAGATTCCTTGCCCTTTGCTCTAAAACAGTTTTCAGTAAAATACACATCCATTCCGATATCAATATAACAGTTAATTAAGCTTTTTAAAGGATCCTGGCTCTGTTCAGTCTCAAATCAAGGAAGCTATCTTGATCCTGAATTGGTGCCTCTCATCAGTAATGGACTGGATGAGGCTGAACATATGGAAACTTAATCCAGACAAGACAGAGGTGCTCCTGGCCAGTCAGAAGGGAATAGGGATTCAGGCTGTGCTAGGTCACAGTCCCTCTGAAGATGCATGTCTGCAGCTTGGATATGCTCCTGGATTCAGCTCTGAGCCTGGAAGCTCAGGTTTCAGTAGTGGCTAGGAGTGTATTTGCACAGTTAAAGCTTGTGCACCAGCTGTGCCCGTTCCTTGAAACATCAGATTTGGCCACAGTCGTACATGCTTTAATTATAACCAGTTTGAATTACAGTAGCACACTCTCTGTAGGGCTGTCTCTGAAGAGTGTTCTCTCCAAATAGCTGCAGATTATTAAAAGACTGGCTAAAGGGAACACATAGCTCCCTTGCTGCAACAGCTTCACTGGTTGCCAGTTTTTTTTCCAGGTACAATTCTAAATGCTAGTTTTGATCAATAAAGCCCTATATGGCCTCCAACTAAAACATTTAAACAAATGCAAAAAAAGTGAAGATGGCATAAAAAAGGAAAGGAAATCACATGACCTTTCAGTTGGAGACAGCATAGTGATCCACTGCTCCATGGTTCTCCATCCCCTTAATTAATTTGTCTTACAGAACACCCTCAATAGAAAGAAGAAGAAGAAGAAGAAAATAAACATGTCCAAAAAAACCTAAAAGCAAATTATATATAATGGGACTTTAGCATCCATGGATTCTGGTATCCATGGCATATCCTAAAACAGTGGTCCTCAAACTGTGTTCTTTAAGAGATTTTGGACTTCAGCTCCCAGAAGCCTCAGCAATGTTAACCAGTAGTCTGGAATTCTGGGAGCTGAAGTCCAAAATCCCTTAAAGAGTACAATTTGGGGACCACTGTCCTAGAATCAAACTCATCAAGGGCCTACTATATTTTAAGACTTTAGTCTTCAATGGGCAATTAAGACTCATTGGGTTACAAAAGACCAGCTCCTGGTAGAGATTAAAACTGGTGTGTTGATCTAGATCAGGGGTAGGCAACCTGTCCCCTTTAAGGGCCGAGGGACTTCAGCTCCCAGAGTCCCAGGAGCAATTGGCCAACATGGGACTATTGGCCAACATGGCTGAGGCTTCTGGGAGCTGAAGTCCCTCGGCCCTTAAAGGGGACAGGTTGCCTACCCCTGATCTAGATCGCTATAACTTCCTGCAGTTTTGGACTATTGCGGACATGGCTTCAAAATTTACTATTATGTTATATTCTTTGTTTTAACTGGGGAAAGATTGAAAATTTCCTCTGCTGCTTGTTCTCATCCCAGTGGTATGTGTTCCTTGTCTAGAGCTGAAATATGAAGATACTCTCATGCGCTTTGACTATGTCTGGCTACGTGATCACTGTCGCTCAGCATCCTGCTACAACACTAAGACCAACCAGCGCAGCCTGGACACAGCCAGTGTAGATCTCTGCATCAGGCCTAAGACTGTCCGAGTGGATGAGACCACACTCTTTCTCACCTGTAAGTTGCTGAGGTATTCTTGCTGGGTGAAGACAGCATGGAAGGATGTAGTTGGAGTAGAGATATTTTTGTGCTCTCAAGAATCGTGCTTTTTTTTCCACCAGTGGCTTGAATGGAAGTTTTGTAGGATGTTTTTGCTAAAATTGTTGATAATGAAAAATTGTGTGTCTTTGGTGAGGAAACACTTGTTTACCTTCTGTTTTTATTTTATGCTTCCCCCCCGCTCCCAGAGCTCTCTGTATGACATATATTGCTGCCTGTGTTATTGTGTGCCTTCAGGTTGCTTCCAACTTATGGCAATTCTGTCATAAGGTTTTCTTGATAATATTTGTTCAGAGGAAGTTTATCATTGCCTTCCTCTAAGACTGAGAAATTCTGACTTGCCCAATCCCACTCAAAGGGTTTCTGTGGCCAAGCAGAAATTTGGACTGCGGTCTTCCAGAGTCCAGCATTCAAACAACTTCATTTCACTGGCTCTTATATTGCTATGCATCTACCCTCTTTAAACCTAGGTAAAGAGTGAATGATTCTCTGACACCTGAGCAGAGAGCTTAATAACCGAGTGTGGATTTGACTCATGGTCTCTATGGTTCTAATGCAGCATGCTGTCCTAAGCCACACTAAATCTTTTTTTATTCTCACAGAATATGTCCCAACTTAAATAAGTTCCTTGCAGCCTTTTTGACCTAAGAACTTCTAGTCCTCATCACTGTTGCACCCAGGGGTAAAAAAATGACTGCACTACTGAAAAGCATCCATCTTTCTCTGAAGGGATCTGAAAGAGAACACTGAATGATTTAGCCTGGAGAAGAGAAGGTTAAGGGGTGACATGATAGCCATGTTTAAATATTTGAAGGGATGTCATATTGAGGATGGAGCAAGCTTGTTTTCTGCTGTTCCAGAGACTAGGACACAGAGCAGTAGATTCAAACTACAGGGGGAAGAATTCCACCTAAACATTAGAAACTTCATGATGGCAAAGGCTGTTCATCAGTGGAACATGCTGTCTTGGAGAGTGGTATAATCTTCTTTGGATGTTTTTTAAACAGAGGCTGGATGGCCATTTGTCAGGAATGTTTTGATTGTATATTCCTCCACAGCAGAGGATGGGACTGGATGGCCCTTGTGATCCATTCCAATTCTATGATTAACATGGTTTTCAGATAGGATCATGTGGTGGAAAGCAGTTTATTAGGTTAGATTTCTCTGTTTTCCACCTACAACAAAAGTATGCACCAAAGGCTGCTAGAAGAAATAAAAAGACATACACACTCTCTTTGTATGCCCTCCATCAAAAATATAAAAGTTATAGCTCAGACCTGGCTGATATTTTCAAGAACCTTTGCACTAATCCTATCTCTCCTTCACTGTCTCCAGGGCCTGATGGCCATGTGACCAGATATGGCCTGGAATGGCTCCTGAAGAACAGCTACGAGGGGCAGAAGCAACAGGTTATGCATCCACGCATCCTCTGGAATGCCCAAATTTACCAGGAGGCTCAGGTGCCCTCTGTGGACTGCCAGAGCTTCCTAGAAACTAATGAAGGCCTGAAGGAGTTCCTACAGAACTTCTTGCTCTACGGGATTGCTTTTGTGGAAAATGTTCCCCCAACGAAAGAAGACACTGAAATCTTAGCAGAGAGGATTAGCTTGATAAGGTAACTGTGGTTGTTTTGGTGACAGCATTATCCTTCCCATCCCTTTTTAAAACCATTTATTATGTACATTTATAATTCACCCCAAAGAATTCAAGGTGACTCTGCAAGAGATGATTCGCTGAAGGAGAGTCCATTGAGTTTCATAGATCAATGGGCAATTGAACCTAGATCTTCCAAGTCACAATCCAGCACTCTAATGCCACATTAGCTCTCAATTTGTTAATTTCAGTGAGCTTGCCTGAACCTTAGGATCTTTGGGAGAAGGTTTTCTCTGGTGCTGTCTGCATGGGCCAAAAGGCCCAGGTTCCCTCCCCCACCCCCAGCATCATGTCATCTAGTTCAGATAACACAGGCCAAAACTCCAGGGGCAGGATCAGGCCCAATCCTCCCTGTCAAGACACAGATTCGAAGGATCCAGCCCAACCCCACTGTAAAAAGCCTTTACCCCTGGTTTTTACGCAGTTTCTAGGAAATTCCGCAGCAAAACTGGGCTGTTCACACACTCACACACACCCCATGCTCCTTACCTTGCCAGCCGTCACTTTCACTCAGAAGCCTCTGTCTAGCAGTTACTACTCTTGATTTTCCAGCATTATCTATTCTTTGTTGATTGCAAGATCAGCAGTTTGGCAGTCCAAGGCCTGGATGCTGCATGATGGGGTGAACTCCTGTCACAAGACCCAGCTTCTGCCAGCCTAGCAGTCTGAAAGCATGTAAATGCAAGTAGATAAACAGGTACCACTTAGGTGAGAAGGTAAACACCGTTCTGTGCAATCCTGCTGGCCATATGATCACAGAGTAGTCTCTGACAATACTGGCTCTTTGGCTTAGTAATGGAGATGAACACCGCCCCCTATGGTTGGACACGACTTGACAGCCTTGTCAATGGGGAATACCTTTACCTTTTAAACTAGATCATACATTTTCAAATCAGGTAAAATCAGACCTCTTAATAAACTTAATTTATGAATAAATGTATAATTAATAATAAACTTAAATTATCATGATTTGACTGAATTGCAGTTCAGTGGAACACTGTTCTTTGGTCTTCAAGTGCAACAGTTTCCTGCCATTGATCCCTACCACAAAGACTATTAGATTATTTTGCAAAATGTTATTATTTGGATCACTGTAAATGCTTAGCAGGGCCTAAATACCCAAGAGAGCCAGCACGGCATAGTGGTTTGACTATTGGACTAAGACTCTATAGACCAGGATTCCCCACTTGGCCATGAAACCCACTGGATAACATTGAGTAAATCACATACTCTCAGCCTCAGAAGAAAGCAATGATAAACCTCCTCTGAACTAATCTTGCCAAGAAAATCCCACTGTAGGATCATAGTATCTCCATAAGCCAAGGCCTTAGGATCTCCATAAGTCAAGAAGCAACTTGAAGGCACACAACGACAACAACAAATAACCTAAAGGCATCAGATCCTATCTGATCTTGGAAGCTAAGCTAGATCTGTCCAGGTTAGTACTAGGGCTGAAGATCTCCAAGTGCTCAACAAATACCAAGTGCTGTAGACTATCTTTCAGAGAAAGGAACTGGCAAAATCACCTCTGAGTATTCCTTGTCTTAGAAAACTCTGTAAAATTCATGGGGTCACCATAAGTCGACCGACAACTTGAAGGCACATACACACAGAGAGATGTTTAAACAGCAAAAAGTGGTTTTGCTTATTTTAAGAATAGCTCTTTTATTCAGGGATGGGGAATCCTTGGCCATCCAGCTGTTTTGATCTTCAGTTCCTATATTCCCTTACTATTAGCTATTCTGCATGAGGTGTATTGGAGTTAAAATCCAAAACATCTCTATATAGTATCTATGTACCAGTTCCTCAAAATTATTATCTACTGAACATTTGCACCACAGGGGAAATATGACCCACATCTTCCAATAAAGTAGCACACTAGTTTTGCAAATCTAATATAGACTTAATAGTATCAGATGCAGTAACTTTGATTGTAATTCCTCTTACTAATATAGGCAGAGTTCTCAATGCTCCTGGCCTGGATTGTAGGCCAGGAGATTTAGATATTTTGCTTGCTAAACTTTTCCTTTACTTGCTTTTTTCTGCTTGGAAAAGAGTGAAAAGTTGTGCAGATTGGTCAAACCGTTGCTGTCTACAGTGCCCTTCAGCAAAAAGAAAAATGTAGCACTCTGGAGTCTAGTTTCTACAGTTCCCAGTTTTTCTCTTGTTTTGTATATGTTATCACAGAGGCTTTTGGGCAGACAAATATTTTCTTTTAAAAAGAATAATGTTAAGTGCCTTTTCCAGGAGCATCTAGAGCCAAGCAAAAAAATGAGGCATAAGTTCTTTCAGCAGCCTGGGAATGTTTTAGTGTTCATAGAGAGCAATATTTCCTGTTTTGACAAGAACATTCAGGAGGGCAGCCTTGGCCTTGGGAGAAATAAAAGATCAAACAGTTTTGGCAGCTCCAGAGGAGAGGGCAAGAAGATTCATTTTCCATCCAATTAAAATGAAATTGCCATACTGACCTTGGTTTGTCCTTGGGGATTAAGAAAGAAGGGATTTGTACCAGTTGTTTGCCTCCTTCCTTTAAAAATGGCCTGTTTAAATTGGTTCTGGGCAGCCTCCTTAGCCTGGGATTGCCTATTCCATGTCACTGTTGCATCCAACCACAGTCTGCTTCACTCCCTCTTATGCCTGACTTTTTTTTTAAAAAAAAAAAACTAGATTGACTTATCAATGTAACTAATGTATCATAATTTATCAAAAAAGAAACCATCCCCTTCTCTGCGTAAGGTGAGAGCAAAAGGTGAGAGCTTAGTCCATCCCAGGAGAACCTAAAAGAAGCACCAACCCTCTCTATTCTCTCCACTACAGGGCATCTTCTGGCCTTTTTGAATGCCTGGGTGGGAAAACAGTGGCATTCTTTGGTATCGTTTTCCTTTGCTTCATCCTTTACATCCATTGTTACATGCTGCTCAGGTGTACCCTCAACTTATACACAGGTTATATCAAAATCCATAATTTTGGAACCAAAACCTGCCCTCAACTTATACATGGGGTCGACTTATTGTCAAGTATATCCAGTATTATTTTCTAATGTGCCAGGAACTAGTGTGTTCATTGGCTCTAAGGGCCTTTGCAGACTGCCAGAAATAGTGCAAATTGAGTCCACTTTAAGGGTTAGGGTTAGTGCTAGGGAGTCATGGGAATTGTTATTTTTTTCTGAGACATTGAGCCTTCTCTGTCAGAGAGCTCTGGTGCCACAATAAAATACAGTTCCCATGATTCCCTAACCCTAACCCTTAAAGTGGACTCAGTTTGCACTATTTCTGGCAGTCTGCAAAGGCCCTAAGTCAGTCAGTCTTTCTTTCTTTCTTTCTTTCTTTCTTTCTTTCTTTCTTTCTTTCTTTCCTGGAAACTCTGTAGAGCAGCAGCTGATGACTCACTGACCAGCATCATTTCAGGGACAACCCTTTGAGTAGAACTGCTCCAGCTATTATTGTTTAGTCTTAATAGATCACATTATTTTCAGTAATAAAATATAAAATAATCTGGGAATGTGTGTGTGTGTGTGTGTACAATATATATATATATATATATATATATATATATATATATATATATATACACATATGTATATGTATACATATACTGATGTACCTTAACTTACAAAGATATATATAAATGAAATAAATATTCATGTGACCTGACTGATACTCAACTGATGCAGTTCTATGCACACTTGAGAGTTTGATTTTGTTGACCCTACTTTTGAGCAAGTGCCTCACAGATTGGGGTGCAGATATTGTTGGGGCATTCATGTGAACAGTCATTACACCCATCTGCTTTGGCTTCATGAGTCAGGTATGATTTTGAACAGATTTAAAAAGTTATTTTTAGACTACAATTTCCAAAATCACCCAGCCAGCATTATCAAAAAAGTTAACTCCTCCATGTGAATCCAAAACAGAGAAGCCTGTGTACAAATAGTGGTTTCTGCCAGCTCATTGGCCTTTGTTATCTTTCTCCTCTTGTAGAGAAACAATCTATGGCAGGATGTGGCATTTCACCTCTGACTTCTCCCGAGGAGACACTGCCTATACCAAGCTGGCTTTGGATCGTCACACAGACACCACCTACTTCCAGGAGCCCTGTGGGTATGTGCCAGTATCCTAAAAAGCAGTAGAAAAGCTGTAATTCATATGTGCTCTACTATGCTTTGCTCCTTTTCATCAGAATATTGATGGAATGAGCAGATTAGCAATATGATGATCATAGAATCATAGACTTGGAAGAGACTTCAAAGACCATCCAGTCCAACCCCCCTGCCATGCAGGAACACACAATCAAAGACAGACTATGTCTGTCACCTGAAGGCCGGCTTAGCTAAGTTTGGAAATACTAGCCTAGCTAAGTACTTTTCACCAGAAGGTTGGCCACCAAGTGATGAAGTAGCTATGGCAAAAAATGATGGTGATGGTGGTGATGCATTACAACTGTTATCAATGGAAGCACTACCTGCACAGATGCAATCATGGATCTTCAGGGTATTCAAAGTTAAGAAGGAGAAGAGGAAGAGGAGTTGTTATTAATATTGAAATCTTAAGAGTAGTTTACATGATTTGTAGTAATTTTCCACCCAAAGAGTTAAAATGCTACATTAGTGAGTGCTCCTAGACCAGGAATGAAGACAGTGTCGCTCTGCAGTTGTTGGGTTGGAATTCTCAAGATTCTTCACTATTGCCTGTGCTGGCTGTGGCTGATGGTAGTTTCCAACAGTATCTGGTACAAATTTCCCATCTCTGTGCTCAACATTTATTGGTCTGTAAAGAGATCTCTCCAGCAACATTTGGATATTGTATTCCTGATCTTCCACAATGTGGATAAGAAAATAGAACAAGCAGTAGCCTCAACCACGCTTTCCTCCCCATCTTTGGCTGGCTAATTGAATGTTCCCTTATTGTTTCCTTATTTCCTTACTGAAATTTTCTTTATTAATCAAGCCAGAGTTTAGTATGTCATTTCTTTTTCTTCCTTTCCATGCTTCTTCAGTTGTTTCCCAATCCGAGATTTTCAATCACGTCCCAGCAATTTTTCTTCTGGTTCTGTGTCACAGCAACAGAGCCATGTGATAAATTTCCTCCAGTCCTAATCTCCCTCCTCCTTAGACCTCCCAGTCTTACTGAATCCACTCTAGTGAACTTTTAACATTCTTAAAATTAATAATATTGTTAAAGCATGGGATTAACCTCCACATTAATCAGGAAACTCTGGCCATGTGCACTGCAGGAATTTTGTAATCTTGCTGTTGTGAAACATATCCATGAAATAGGAGGCTCAGGGTAGACTGCAGCATCAATTGCAGGTTGCAAGCCTAGGTACATCTGTTAACAAGTAGTTCAAACAGATTGTGATCAATGCTTGGACAAGTTACATTTTTTGGATCGTAGCTCCCAAAATTCCTCAGCCAGCATGGCCAGTAGTTTTGCTAGCCAGAAATATTCTGGGGACACTAGTCCAAAATAAGTAACTCTTTCAAACTCTGATTTTGATCCATATAGCATTTGTACTCTTAGAGTTAAACAGGCTATAAAAACAAAAGCAATCAACCAAATGCCATCATTAATATATAGCTATTGAATGGCCTTGTAAACCATACTGTATAAGGTAGCTTCCTGTATTTCTAGTATAGGAAACTTATTTATAGAAGATAAAAATGACTTCCCTGTTTAGTTCATCATGTAGTTCATCATGGTCTACTCTGGGTAGCAGTAGCTTTCCAGCATTTTTCACATCACTTACTATCTCATCCTTTGTGGGGGAAAGGAGGGTGGGTAATAGTCAATGGACAAGACATCATAAGACATAAAGACAATTAACACCCACGGGTATCATTCTTATCTCTCAGAACAAGATCAATAGGAAAGTTATGTGGGGCCCTGCCTTTACAATGATGGATTTGGTGTTTTTCTGATGGTATTATATAAAGTTGTAAAAATTGGCCATGATCCTAACACAACCATGTTTCAAAGATTTCCAGTTTAGTTTGTTAATTCCAGTCACCTCAGCCCTGCTCAAAAAACACACTCTGAACAATTGTGAGGCCTTCAATAACATTGACCTTGGATAAGAACATGGTACTAGGGGAAGAGTCAGTTAACGTTAAATAGGAGAGGGATATTGCTCCAGTGTATTCAGAACTTCATGTGTTCTGTTAAGTAAAATAAAAGCAAGTTTCTAGGCCTTAAGACTATAACAGAAAAATAATAGAAATTTGGGTAAGGCCATATACATGTTTTCTTTTCTGGTTAAGAATTGAACCAGCATACAGTTTGTAATATGTAGTGCTTTGTGTTCTGAGCAAGAAACCCCAGAGCTTGGAAATAGGGTGTTAGAGCAAGAAATGAAGTTATCTGTAACACATTAAACATGTTTATATTTAAAAAAGTTATGTGCTAACTGATAACATTGTTGCATTTTTAATGAAATTAGAAATGCTTACATGTTATTCCAAAGCATTCTTTTTTGTTGGTTATGAGGGAGGGTTGGGGGTGTTTTTGTACTTTCAGTGTGTATTTTTAAAATAAAATATTTAAAAGTTTTTTTTCCTTTTAATAACAAGCACTGAGCAGTGTCAATATATACAGCACCTTAGTTTTCAAAGAAGTAATATTTCCAGCTGATGCACCCTCCCATAAGCACATACCCAGATAAAGAAAGAGACAGACAGACTGACTTCCTACCAAACATATGGGAAACTGGGATTAGGCTCTGCAGTTACATCAAACAGACGAATGTGGATAAGACAGACAGCTGGTCAGTGACAGAGTATCTGTTCTGCAGGCAGAAGGCTCTAGATTCAGTCCACAGCATATCCATCCAAGAAGGATCTCTGATAAAAGGCTGGAGAAAATGCTTTGACTTGGAAACTTTGGGGAACAGCTTGAAGCCAGAGCAGGCAATACGAAGGTAGATGGAGCAATGTCCTAGTTGTGGGCTTCTCACTGGAACATCTGGATGGTTGGGAACAGAATCCTGGACCATATACTTTGATCTGATCCAGCAGGTGTGGGAAACATTTACTCCCAGTAACAGCTTGGTTAGCAGTTCTCCCAAGCCAGCATGGCCAATGGTAAGAGATTATGACAGTTGTCCAAAACATCTGGAAAGCCAGATGTTACCCAACTCTGCTATAGCACCACAGTGGAAGTCACATGGCCAGCCATGAAACTTTGGTATGTGTAACTAAACCAAGGGTAGGCAGCCCCAGGCCGGTCCTGCCGCCTCCGCAGCCCCCCGCCATGATGATATTGATTATTGTTGTTATTACTTGTTCTTGGGGTTTTCTTGGCAAAATCTCCACAGGGGTTTTGCCATGGTTTTTCTGGGGCTGAGAGAGTGTGCATGCATATATTTTTTATTTTTTTATTATTTATTTATTTATTTATTTATTTATTTTTGGTGCTTCAGCCCCCCAATTGTCTGAGGGACAGCAACCCAGCCCCCGGCTCAAAAAGGTTGCCTACCCCTGAACTAAACCAAACACACACACTGTTGGAGGGACTATAGTTCTGTGAAGGCTATTAGAGTCACATACAAAAATTCCCAGACTCAATCAGTTTCATAACTATCTAGCAGCAGATGTCCTAGGAATCAAAGCAAAAAGAAACCTGGTGCAATTTTGCCTAAGATGCTTCCTGCTGTTAGGTAGGAAATAACAGTTGAGTGGATGCTGTACTTCCTACCACTTTACTCCCAAGGGCAGAGCAGAGCAAAGCAGGCCCAGAACAGTGAACTGCTTCGAGATATAGAACAAAGCATTGCTCCTTTCCATTGCAGATGAATCTTCCTCAGACACAGATAATGGGCATTTATTTGAAAGTAGCTAGGTAGTTAAGAGACACAGAGCAGGCCATGTGACACACAGGTCTTTTCTTCAGCACTTTGCTATCATCTCTTGGCATCTCCTGCCTGAGGCATCTACCCCTAATGGAAAGGCCAGCCCTGCTCAGAGCACAGGGAAGTTTGAAAATACCAGGAGCCAAAGCAGTAAGAAGAGAAACCTTGCCTATATTAATATGTAGATCAGGCATGGGCAAACTCCAGGGGCCCAGGATCCAGTTTTCTGTCCCTGGCCCCAAGCCAACTCCAAAAGGCAAAACAAAACCAGAAGTGGACAAAAGTGTACTTCTGGTTTTATATCAACTCCTTTGGGGAAAGCTTGGGATAAATGAATGGGACTGTATGGAGGATTCCAATAGTTTGGGCTATTTTATTTTCTGGTGAGATGTTGTTTGGGAGAGGGGATCCAAGGGGTGCAAAAATGGTTCTGAGAATTCATGGGATTCACATGTATCATGATCCAAGTCCTGATCTAAAACAAGCCCATGGTAAAGAATAAATTAGAGAAGCCTATTCTGACCTGCTAACCTCCCAGTAATTTATGCTTGAACTCACATCTGCCTCAGTAAGTATTGTCAGAGATCAAGAGAAATGGGAGCTATAGCTGAAAATATCTCAAGAGTACCAGTCTGGAGAAAGCTGAGATAGATTCAGTCAACAGATTCTCCATCAGAGCTGCTCATACAGACTGTTAAGAATGATTTCTGTATTCTTCCCCTTTCTTCCATTGGCCTCTCTTTCTGCAGTTTCCCTCTCTGCAGTTAACTTACTGACTCCTTTCTTGCCTTCCACAGCATCCAGGTTTTCCACTGCCTGCGGCATGAAGGGACAGGTGGGCGGACGCTGCTAGTGGATGGCTTCTATGCAGCCGAACAGGTGCACCAGCAAGCTCCAGATGACTTTGAGCTCCTCACTAAGGTGCCACTGAAACATGAATACATTGAGAATGTGGGGGGCTGCCACAACCACATGATTGGAGTTGGACCAGTTCTGAATATCTACCCTTGGAATAATGAACTCTATTTGATCAGGTGAGGAGCTCAGTATCCATCTGAACCACTTGCATTCACACCAAAAAGAAACAGGCCTTGGAAAAGTTACTTTTGGACTATGGAACAACTGCCACTGGGATCTGAACCTCTGAGACCTTTTTCCTTGACATCTAGCAGGCATTCCCAATTTAACTTTAAAAAATGTCCCCCAGCTTCACTTGTAAGGAAAAAGCTACACACTAGTTCACTTTTTAAAAATAAAGAATCTCATCTCTACTTATGCACACACACACAGACTTTGTATTTAGCATAAATGTAATACTTTATTCTTGTTACATTTTAACCTGTCTTCCCCACAATATGCTCATAGTTCACATCCACACAAATATGCACTTCATTTTATCCTTAAATAGATTCTGTTTTAGATTTGGGGGAGAAGGAGACTGGCTAAAGGACAAAGGATCTTGGATGTGATGCACAAGCCACTCCAGCATGCTGGAGTTCACTAGGTAAATTTATACAAGTGCCCAGGTGATGCTGAATTGGAGATTGCTTGCTATTAGGTTTGTTTACAACTTTATGACAAAACAGAACTAGCCATTAGGGAGTAAGAGGCATCTTGTGCTTCGAAATTCTGTCCACCCGCCCACCCCCAATGACTTGCTGGAGAGTAGAATGACTCCAGAATATATGCTGGTCACATCTTCTTCCAAAAGATGCAAATGCATAACCATGGGAAATGCATAACCATGCAAACACAATAGAAATATAGAAGACATTTTCCTTTGTTGCTTGTATGTGCACAGGGCAGGTCCTCAGGTAAGCTTTATCCTGTGCTTGATCAGACCCATTCTGACTTTTCTGCCAACAT
The DNA here is from genome assembly GCA_026167975.1 of Phrynosoma blainvillii. Classification (NCBI taxonomy): domain Eukaryota; kingdom Metazoa; phylum Chordata; class Lepidosauria; order Squamata; family Phrynosomatidae; genus Phrynosoma; species Phrynosoma blainvillii. The sequence continues at coordinate 9,054,071 of JANUYF010000009.1, forward strand.
CACTCTAGTCACCTCAACAACAACTCTCAGTCAGGATTGCAAGGCAACTGAAAGCTGCTGGTTCCATTTAGTAGAGCAGCATACAGAGGACCCCTCCCCATCTCTCTAATCACTGGGGATAACAGGGTGTGATGGCTAGGAGAAGAAGGGCCATCTCTGCTCATCCAGATTCCACCCTTTCTTGGGCCACATTGAAAGTCTTCTTCCTAATGTACCAGAAGCTTCTGCACTTCTTGATAATAGATAGCACTACTAGTAGTTCTTCCCTGACAAAAGAGGGACATTATAGGAATTGTAGAGATGAGCTTAAGCAGCCATGCTTTCCTGTGTATACCAGTGACATTTCTTCTTCCACTTTCAGATACAACAACTATGACAGAGCCGTCATTAATACAGTGCCATATGACACTGTGCGCCGCTGGTACATTGCACACCGCACTCTCACCACTGAGCTGCGGAGGCCAGAAAACGAACTCTGGGTCAAACTGAAGCCAGGCAAGGTAAAAACACAGTGTGGTCTATTGTTATTGATGTGGTTAAGTTGTGCATTCATTCCATCCACTACGGTCCAAAGCACACTGCAGAAATAATCCAGTTTGGGACTGCTTTAACTGCCTTGGCTCAATGCTAGGGAATTCTGGGAACCGTAGTTCTGTGAGACATTTTGCCTTCTTTGACAGAAAGCTCTGGTGCCACAATAAACTACAATTCCCAGGATTCCCTAGCACTGAGCAGGGCAGTTAAAGTGGTCTCAAACCGGATTATTTCTGCAGTGTGTTTTGAACCTACAGGTCTTCTACTGTAGGTCTTATGACAGGCCTACATAGTGTTATCTCTTTACTGAGATGCTCTCTGTTATGTCATTTCCCTCCCTTATTTCTTCTATTTCCCTGAAGGGCTGCAAAGTGTTTGGAGTATTTCTGCAGATCTTAAAATTATTGTGTTCGGTTACTGCTGTTCTGTAAGCTTTGAGCTTGAAATACACATAGTAGTAGCTGCTGGAAGTGGAAAAATAAGATGAAGCAGAAAGTCCATCCCACTTCCATGCCCCATATACTAGCTCTGAAAGGCTTTTTGGCTGGTGTTTTTGGTATGTTTTGATATATGGGATGCAGTGGTTCAAGTGGTTAAGACGCTGACTCTGTTGATTGCAAGATCAACATGTTGGCAGTTTGAGGCCCGGGTGCTGTATGTTGAGGTGAGTTCTTGTCACTAGTCCCAGCTTCTGCCAACCTAGCAGTTCAAAAGCATGCAAATGCAAGTAGGTACCACTTCTCAGTGGGAAGGTGCTTTCTGTGCAATCATGCTGGCCACATGATCACAGAGTAGTCTCTGACAATGCTGGCTCTTTGAACACCATCCCCTATGGTTGGACACAACTTGATAACCTTGTCAACAGGGAATACCTTTATTTTTGGGGCTTGGAAATGTTACATTTTAAGCTGCTGTTCCCAAAACGCCCCCATACATCATGACCACTGGTCTTGCTAGGTGGGGGAGTGTGGGAGTTGTAGCCCAAATAGTGACTTTTCCAAAGTCTGGATGAAACTGACAAATGTGCAAAGTTCTATCTCCTTTCTTTGCTGCTGCTAGCCACCTTATTTAATTCCCTATAATGCCTGGGATCCTGGAGAACTAAGCTACTAGAGTGAGCCCTTGCTATTTGCTGTGGTTTGGGTTCAGGACTGCACATGGATACCAAAATCTGTGGATACTTAAGTCCCATTAAATACAATGGCATAGTGAAATGGTGTCCCCTGTATAAAATGGTAAATCAAGGTTTGCTTTTTGGAGTATGTGTGTAATATTTTCAAGCTGTGGGTGGTTGAATCCATGGATAAAGAATCCATGAATACAGAGGGACGACTGTATTGAACTAGGCGACCATACAGTTTGGCCTGGTATACAGTAGCTCTGCTTCCGATATTCCCCTCTTGTTTTGAAAATATGTTACCTAGGAGAGGGTTATATAACTGTCCCTCCCAAGTTCATTTAACAGGTTCTGGTGACACCAAAACACTTCTGAAGTACAGTTTTATGCAGACATTCCCCTCCCCCATCTCTTTCTGGCTGCAGGCCCTGTTTGTGGACAACTGGCGAGTCCTGCACGGACGGGAGTCTTTCACGGGTTACCGGCAGCTCTGCGGCTGTTACCTGACAAGGGATGATGTACTAAACACAGCTCGCTTCCTGGGGCTGCAAGCTTAATGTGGTCTGAACCTCCGATGGTTTCTGCTTCAGAAACAGGAAAGCATTTGGTTTACCTCACAGACCTGGCCTTTCTTTGCAAGATTGTCAGCCAGCTAGGACAGTTCATTGCCTTTTCCTTGTTCCCCCTACTCCGTTCTCCCTAAATGCCTTGCTCCCTTGGCTTTAAAAGCCCAACTGATTGGCTTAGTGTGAGCAGGGCTGAATTGGGAGCTGTGTCCAGGCCTACCACAGCACTCCAGAGGCCAGATCTTGTGCCTTTTCCTGTTGAAAGCAGCTGTAAAGCTGTCCTCAGCCAGTATTCTGTGCACAGATATTTGAGAGCACATTGGGCATCGTGCAAGTAGGGTGTCCTTGGGAATGTGGGAACTGTCCATCTTGAAGGATGTGAAACTTTGGCAAAACCAGCAAGCAGGACTTGTTTCTTTTCTTGCTCTCTTCTCTACAAAAATACACAAGTGCCCATTGTTAGAAGCTGAGTTTGGCCTCTCTGCATCTTTTGCTCTCCACTGTCTGCTCATGGCCTAAACTTGCCATGCAGATGGGGAAAAAAACTACTCTAGGAAGCTTTATAGCAAAGGGAATGAGGAGAACTGCTGAACTGGAGAGGGAAGGTGGTGCTAAGAGTTCCTTCCCAGTTCTGCTAAGAGCAATTTTGCAAGTATAATACTTCTTTCCAATTTTCCTCCATTCTATGCCTTCTTTTCAACATTCCACAAGCAACACCTCAGCTGCTCTTTCTAGGTTTTGTGAAGAAAGCACAGCAACTGAATCATGTGCCATTCCGTAGCCTTTCCTTGTACTTGCCTGCTCTCTCTTTCCAAGGAATTACTCTTATTTTTTTTGTACTGCCAGTACAAGACAAGTAGCTGTACCTTTCCAAACTGAGAGGCATTTTGGAAGGCCTGAAGCAGCTGAACTTCATTCTGGAAAATAGAATAGGCAAGAAGCAAGAACATTTCACTGAATTTCCTGCAAAGATCTGGAAATCTACTGGCTCAACAAAAAATAGTTGTGTTTTGACCTACCCAGGGCGAGCAATTTGTGGCCCTCCAGATGTCATTGATTTGTCCCTCCCATCATCCCTCACCTTTTGCTGTGCTTCTTAAAGTTGATGAGAGATTGACTCTGATGGCCATTCCCATGGCAGCCTTGTCGCACTCCTAGGAGGGAGCACTGGAGATTGCTAACAGCAAGTCCTCCATAGGCCTCAATTACTTTGGATTATGTGCTGACATGAATGTATATCATTCCCTTTGAATACCTTTGCAGGACTCTGCCCAGCAAAATAGAGTCCTCAGTGCTGTCTCACCAAGTAGATATGTCAATTGCTGTTGCTTGCATGGAAATGGGAAGCCGTTTTCTATCATTCCTTGCAAGAAAGAGTCCTATGAACAGCAACTAGGGACTCCTTTTCAGTCCTGGATTTGGACTAAATGCCTTATCTCCCTGTGTTGGGTTTATAACTAATACAGTGGGCCCTTGGTATCCACTGGATTTAGTTCCAGGATCCCCGGAGGGTACCAAAATTCATGGTAAAATTGTGTCCCTTATTTTTAAAAAATGGCAAAATCAAGGTTTGCTTTTTAGATTTTTTAAAAATACATATTTTCAAGATGTGGGTGGTGAATGCAGAATCCATGCATAAGGAGGCTGATGGTAATAGTAAAACTCTTTTAGTAGAACTTGGAATGGTGGCTATTTGCCTACATCCTTGGTTCACACAGTCTTAAAAATGGCTGCATATGAGTATGCCTTTGCATTTACTGCCATAGTATATACCATGCTTTAAAAGTATTTTAATATATGTTTTTTTATCACAGGCAGAGGGAGGTCTTGCAGTGGGTTGGTGGATTTTTAAAAAGGTAGTAGAAGTCCTTTTTGGCTTGAGCGTTATCCTCATGGCAGACTGCTGAGACTGCTGAGTTTGGCAAGAGCTTAGTTCAGTCCATTTCCAGTTGTTGAATACTTTTTGCCAAATGAGGACTAGCAGCCTTCTGTAGCCTGTTGGATTAGTGGGAGTTCTTTTGGAGGGGATATACATCCGAGTCGACCATTGTTATGGTGGAGAGGGAGCTTTCTTTTAGGCAGACTAGGTTTTACTAGGATTGGCCTCATCCCTGCAGAACTACAAGAGACACTCTTAAGGTCTAATGAAGTCTCTCATCCATCAGGGAATGAGTGAGTACTAAATTCTCCTTTGATAATGTGTTTGGTATTCTGCAGCTTTTCCTTCTTGGATCAGGGTGAAAGGAAAATTGGCACATTTCCTCCAGAAATGCTTAAAATGAAAAACATCCTAGTCCTCTCTGAGGAGGTTGTACCACTTCAGATTGCAGAGGGGAGTTTCCTTGTGTCATTGAACGTGTATTGATAGAGCACAGAAATAATAATCCTCCACTGATATCAGTGATACCAGTGCTAGCCTAGCCTTCCACCTGTAATGTTAGTTTCCTATATGGAGGTGGTTGTAGTATGTCATGACAACCCTTTCCATGCTATCTGAAATGGTGTAACTGAGGCTGACCACTTTGATGAGTTCCATGACTGTATGTGTTTTTCCGCACTCCATTCACTTGAGTCCTTTTGTTTCAGCTTTGCTTCTGTCCTTCTGTCTGAGTTTGATGTCTTTGCAGTCAAACTTTTTTTAAAAAAATCCAAGTTTGTTTCCAAAGAGCACAGCTAATTTTTGACATCCTTTCCCCAACTGCATTTTTAAACTTGTGAGACATGCTGTCAAGGCAGATAGCCACAGAAATGCAGGTAGAGGTGCAGTATGGGTTGGCAATTTATGCAGACACAACCTTTATATGAATGCTGTTGGGTTAGCAGCCAACTCTCCACATCCTTGCAGGGCTGTCACCTGGAATCTGTCAACTTTCTAGAGTGGAGCCATACACACCTGTCCATTTGTCATAGCAGGAGGATGCAAATGTGAGGTGTGTTTGTTTATTCCAGAAAAGGTCCTCGTACAGATGCAAATCTAGAGTGGTGTCTTGTGCTATTATCCATCTACTGCCCTTTCCACATTTTGTAAGCAAAAGGATGTGGTAGCATCATCAACTTAACTCCTACCCACTCTGAAAAATACGCACTTATTCCTCTGATGGGAGTTATTTGTTTTAACCATGATGTGCTCTGATTGGGCTCTGTAACTGACTTTTCTGCACCGTTCTCTTTCTGCCTGTAATAAAAGGATCAGTGGCATTTCTTTTCAGTGTAGCTGTCTTGTGGCTTACTTATTGGTGTGTATGGTTTTATGCAAAGCTTGGACTTAACTTTCTCATGTCCAGCAAACATGTTGGAAAGGGAAAGGATATTCTGAACACAAATTGCAACTCTGTGCCTGTAAAAGGGGGGAGAACTTGGGATAAGGAATGTTTCTATGCTTTGCATAGCTTTGCTTTTGCCTGTTTCCCAACCAAATAAAAAAGTGAAATGAATTTAAATTAGGGAAATTTGCTTTATTTTTACAGGCAGTGGAATTCTATTTTTCTTGGTCAAAGACTTGGATTATTGCAGTGTAGAGTCCTGTCGGAACAATATGTGGAGAGCTTAAGGCTTGATTTGCTGGCTCAAACCAAAGCCCATCTGACCCAACCTTCCCAACTCAAGCTTGAGACCCTCCACATATTTTGGCCTACCATTCCCATGAGCCCCAGCCAGAGTTACCAGTGCAGGGTTACCAGGGATAGTGGGAAATACCTGGAGAATAAGAGAGCCAGTGTGGCATAGTGGTTTGAGTGTTGGACTACAACTGTGGAAACCAGGGCTCAATTCCCCACTTGGCCATGAAACTCATATACTCTCAACCTCTGGGGAAGGCAATGGCAAACTTCCTCTGAACAAATCTTGCCAAGAAAACCCCAGGATAGGTTCACCTTGGAGTCACTATAAGTCAGAAATGACTTGAAGGCACAATCTTTTGGGGAGCCACCAATGGAAAGCTCAAAGGTAGATAATGACATCTCTTTAGTTTGCGTTCAGGATATGTTACCTGAGCTATCTTTTTTGCATGGAATGTCCATTAAGCCAGTTTTCTCCATCCTGGTGTCCTCAGAAGATACTAGACTGCAACATCCATCATTTTCAACTGGTACTTACCAGACTTGCAGTCCAACACATCTTGATCATCTCAAGTTGAGAATGGCTGCATTAAGCTGTCATAGCTAATATCCAGAGCCTAGCTTGCTGTTGTCTTTATACATGGAAGAATAACCACATCCTACTCAAAACTACTGGTAAGTAATATGTTAAAGCTATTTAAGCTTGTGGCTATTTCCACATCCTGTGACAGTAAGTTCCATAATTGCATGGGTTTGTGCTAACACTTTCTGTTCTTTCTGAACCCACTGCCATTCAACTTCATTAAGGAGTTTTCAAGTCTGTTTCAGCTTAAAAAGTGGAGAAGATGGAAGGAGGAGAAGGAAATGGAAAATTAATGTAGCAGCACCTTTGAAACAGGTGTATCCAGACTGATTAAAAAGACCAGAAAGTCCCAAATGTTGTTCCTGTTCTTTCTGATTTTATTTTGGAGATTGATACACATTTTGTTTAGCCCAGAATATTTGTCAGCTCCGAGTACGATCAGAGACTTTTTATACCAACTGCCCAGGTCAGATTATTTTAATCCAATCAATATATGATCCCAATTGTGAAAACTAAAAGAAACATAGTTTTTTCTTAATTGTCCCTATATCAGGGGCAGGCAATTTGTGGCATCCCTAATATGTTTTGACTACATTAGACCTGACTTGCTTAACCAGTGGTAAAGGGTGATGGGAAAAGCAGTGCAACCACACCAGAAAGACGACACAACACCCATCCTTGCTGTACGCCATCATTTTACAAGTCTGGTCTGCTAATCCATGTGCTTTTATACCAGACCATATTAAATTTTAATTTTATCATAATCCACCTGTATTCCAGATTCAGATTTATTTGAATCTAGTCATCAGACCAGAACAAAGCAAGTGTTTCACAAATATAATTGTGTGTCTATATAAAAATAACACTCGTTAAAATAACACTCGTTAAAAAACAAAATAAGATTAGTACAAATTAATTTACAGAACAAATCTGACAAAATCTTCAATTTTCCCTGCAAAATGTAGCATTCTGGGGTTTTTTTTAAAAAAAAAGTTGCTGTTTTAACAAAAGTTTAAATGTAATTTACATAGGACTAAAATTATACTAAAACCTCTGTGCAGTTCTATAAAAGCCATCATGAAAATAACATGATTAATCTTCCTGACCAGACACAGCTTTATTTCTTTGATTTCCCTCACCGCCAACACCATCAGTTGCTACAGACCAAGATCCTAACATCTAGATGCTCTAAGATAAACCTCTGCATGCCAAGTGCACTTTGACTGTGCCACACAATCTTTGTGTTGAATGACAACATTGCACAACAGAAAGCACATCCAAATATGCAACCAAATGTGCACGCACAGTCCATATGCATACATACATACCTTGCAACATGTCACAGATGAAAATTGGGATACATGTGGCCAGAAAACAATAGAGTGTGGTCGAGACAGCAGATGGTATTAATGAGGACAAAAGAGGCAAACAAGGAGAGGCTGCAGGAGTTTGCTTTTGCCTGAGCCTACTGGGAAGGGTGAGATTCTGCCCCTTCCTCTCCTTTTGGCTGATTTAACTGAGTGCAGATTACTTTTGCACTTTGAGCTCAGCAGCAATTGCAGTAAGTTGAGAGCAAAGGGAGACACTGGGAGGAAGAGAGAGAAACACGTAAAAGTGCTGAGAGAGAGAAATGACAGGATTAATTGGGACTGTCGCTGCCAATTCAGGACAGTTGGCAGGTATGTGATACACATGTGCATATGCAATGCTACAACCATAAACTGAATACAAGCATTCCTCATTGGACAAAAATATCCAGCCATTTCTGTAGAGGAACGTATGCATGCATAGCACAACAGCATGATCTGGAGGCCTCAGCTTTCACAATTAAAACCTATCTTGCCCTCCTGCAGATAGATTACAGTCTCAGCAGTGGATCTCCCTAAATCTTTCTCTCAATCCCCTTCTCTTCCCCCATTCAGTTTTAAAGGGATCTCTGCAACAGGGATAATTTTTCTGTCTGTGAATTTTTGAAAGTACACCTCCTCCAAAATCTTTTTGGAAAGGAACCAAACACAGTGCAATTCGTTCAGTACAATTGTCCCGTCTGTTGTAAAAAGTGTGATTTTTGACAGGCAAATGATGTTGCGGTGGAGCCATACTGCCATTACTATTCGAATTGGCACTTCTCCACTTTTACCTTACCTTTCCATCTGAAGCCATTTTAGTTTTGTTTTTTAAGGATTTGCACTAAAACAAGCATTTTAGTGCAATGTGTAGATTATATTTTAAAAAAATACTCTGCTACAATGGCACACTTATATGCCTTGCTGTTCTTAAATCATGTGGCTATTTAATGCCTATTAGTTAGAACGGGTGAAGAATTTCAGGCCCTGGGGCTGAATTTGGCCCTTCCAGAGTGAATCAATACTATAGAATCGCAGCACTTTGATAGTACTTTGATCGCCATGGCTCCATCCAATAAAGTTCAGGGATTTGTATTTTTGTGAGGTACTTCAAATTCCCTGCGAGAAAACTCTAATTCTGCCATTCAGGGGAAGGCATTACAGAATTCAAAGTACTGCACCAACCTACAAATACCAGGATTCCTGAGGATGGAGCTGTGGAAGTTACACTAGTATCTAACTGGTACAATTGTGTGGTGCAGATACAACCCAGAGGTCCCACAGCACTTTCTTCATGATACCATCATTTGATGGTTTCCCAGCTTTTGTAAGGGCTTTCCCAGTTTTAAATGGGTGACATGTTTCTCCTATGAGTTACATAGGCACTGAGCGGTTGAAGCTAAAATATGGAAGTATTTTTTGTACCACCCTTTTGCCTTTGGCCTCATCCGCCATTGGGATGCAACACGTTAAGTACTTATCGCACATTAAAGTCAGTCTTTGGACTGAAAAAGAATCCCTACCCTTGACTTAGGCAACACATAATTATATTGCCTGTGCACTAGAAGACCCTCACTCTTTATTTCCCCGTGTTTTCCCAGGGATATATCCCATCTAGGGGACTCAAATGCAAAAGTTCACCAGTAATTATAGTCTTCATTGCATAGTCATTGTTTCCTGGTTGTGTTTGCATCTTCATTGTGTATCTTCCATAGACTCCGAGACTCAACTTCCCTGTACCTCGTCCTGTACCTCAAGTTCCCTGGATCCTAGAATCTGAGATGGATTTTCGGGGAGTTAAGACTCCCTGGTTCTTCTGCAGTGCTCCCTTCAGTTTTCCACGGGTGGGTGCCAACATTGCTCTCTTGAAACTGCTGGACAGAAAGAAGAAAATCACCGGGTCAAAGCAACAGTTGAGAGCAGAGATGCAAAGGACCAGTTCATTAGCAAAATGGAGGGCCTGTCTGCTCCATGTGTCAGAAATGACCCCCACCTGGGCAAGGATATAGGGCACTCGAACTACGTGGTAGGGGGTGAAACATGTTATGAAGATGACCAGGACAACAAAAGTCTTCAATATGGCTCTGGTGCTAGTCCTCTTGCTCTGCTGCTTAGTTTTCTTGAAGCAGACTGTGTGGAGTTTAAGGGAAATTTTGCAGTAAGAATAGAGTAAAAACAGCAAGACGAAGAAGAAGGTGGCTACTGCCACCATGTTGAGCGCTGCTCCTACTACACTTCTCTTCCTGAAATGGAAGCATTTGTGGCCGCAGGGCTCCCTCTCGCCATTCTCAAAAAGGAAAGGCAGCATTACTGCAGTGCAAAACACCCACACTGCCCTAGATGCGGTCGTGCTGTGAGACACAGTGTGGATCCGGTATTTTTGGAGGGGCCTGATGATTTTGAGGTAGCGATCCAAGCTGATGAGACTAAGAAGGAAGATGCTGACATACACGGTGACATAGAAGATAACACCAACCATTTTGCAGAGAATCAGGGGACCGCTCCAGTTTTGATAAACTGCCCGGAAGGGCAGGCAAAGGGCAAGCAGGAGATCGGACGTGGCAAGGTTCTTCATGTAAACTGTGATGGAGTTCATCTTCTGGGTGCCAAAATGGAACACCCAGAGAGCCAGGGTGTTGGTCAAGAAACCAACGATGGAGATGATGGAGTATGTTATAGGCAGAGTCTCTGCTAAGAAGCCATCCTTGATTTCACATTCTGATCCATTAGATCCATTTCTTAGGAGCTCAACAGTAGAGGAAGGGGTACCCATAACTCTTGAAAAAAGAAAAGTAGAAAATAGTTAATTGGTGAATGAGTTAGTGAGTTAGCTAGTTGTCTCTCTTTCTCTCTCTCTCTCTTCAAGTCACCTGTTGAGCTATGGTGACCTCATGAATTTCATAGGGTTTTTTTTTAGGCAAGGAATACTCAGAGTTTTTTTTTTTACTGATTCCTTTCTCTGAAATATATCCTACCACCCTGGTATTCCTTGGTGGTCTTCCATCCAATTACTAAGTAGATTTAAGCCTGTTTAGCTTCCAAGATCAGCCAGGATCTGGTGCCTTCAGTATATTACAGTATGGTTAGTTAGTTTGTTATCATCATGTTTACCAGGTCAGGATGATCCCAGTCCCTGAGATTGGCGCACAACATCTGAGAATTAGTATGAGCCCTTATGGTGCCACAGGAGGGAGACCCAGGTGATATTACAAGAGGTAAACTGGGATATGGAGGCAATAGATATATACATACTTTTCAAGGCATTGCTTTTACCTTGAGAGTCTCCCCTCTTGTCCCAAGGACCAGAGAAGAAATTCTAGACCCTGAGATCTTTAGCCTGAGCTACATCCCAGCTTCCGCCCAATGGGTTCATGGCAGTATATATGGTTTTCTTCCTCCCCTCTTTGTTGTCACAACAACCTTGTGAAGTCGGTCAAGCTGAGACAAGGAGACTGACCCAAGATCATCCAGTGCATTTCCTGGCTCAATTAGGATTTGAATATGGATCTCCTAAATCACTGATGGATTGCAGCTCACAGCATCCCTCCCCATAGACCAGGGGTGGGAATTGTGAGTCCTCTCCACCCCAAAAGCAGATAATTTCATGGTTATCTGAAAGTCATGATAGTGGGCAGATCTGGCCTAAAACAGAATATTTCTCAAGCACTCTATTCTGGGTCAACTACCCTCCTTTTCATTGTTTTGAGCCCAAACCCCCCCCCCCCCCAAAACCCTCCTCCTTTTTAAAGGCCAAATCCTATTTTCACTGTGAGGGTGAAGGCTTTCATGGCCAGCATCCCTAGTTTTTTGTGGGTTTTTCAGGATATGATGCCGTGTTCTAGAAGAGTTTATTCCTGATGTTTCGCCAGCAGCCATAGCTGGCATCTTCACAGTTTCTGGTGAAACGTCTGGAATAAACTCTTCTAGAACACAGCCTCATAGCCTGAAAACCCCACAAAAAACAAAAAAAACAAAAACATTTTCACTTCTTTTTCCCCAGCAAGGGACTTGGCAAAACTTGGATATGTGGGGGTGGGAAATGGGGTTGGTGAAGCCCCAGATCCTCCATGCCTCTCTCTGACTATGCTGGCTAGGGCTGATAGGAGATGCAGTCCAACCATATCTGGAGAACCACAATTGCCCACTCTAATCCACTGTGTTTGAATGTTGACATGTCAACATCCAGCAGAGTTTTGTGTTGTTGTTTTTGGAGGGGGGGAGACTAACATCAAGACATCTAGGTATACTCAGATTCAGCTATATGTGATGCTCTGTGTATAGGCATCTATGGGGAACATATAAGTGATGTAAATATATTCATTACTGAAACAAACGCAGTGGTAGAATTCAAAGATAAAGCTGTATCAGTCTGTAGAATCAGTATGTAGAGAGGTCTTGTAGCCTCTTTGAGACTCACTGAAAGAAAGAAGTTGGCAACATGAGCTTTCCCAGGCTTAAGTCTACTTCCTTCAAATGCATCTGAGGAAGCAGACTTTAATCTACGAAAGCTTCTGCTGCCAACTTCTTTATTTCAGTTAGTCTCCAAGGTTCTACAAGATCTCTCTACACACTGAAACAAATACAAGAAGACATGCTATGGCACTGAAACCACTGTTTTATCATTCACCATCTCTGAATCTTGATTTCTTCTCACTGTAAATGTGTGTGTACAGCTCAGTGTTTGCAGGTGAGAGCTACCCCACTCTTACCTACACCGATTGTATGTTTTTTTCAGTTTGTTGTTGTTAACTGCCCTCAAGTCAGTCTCGACTCATGGTGACCCTATGGATGAGACATCTCCAAGAAGACCCTCTGTCCTCCATTGCTCTGCTTAAATCCTGCAACCCCTTAATACCCAAAGTGACCTCCTTCATAGAGTCCATCCATCTGGCATGGGGCCTTCCTCTCTTCCTACTTCCCTCCACTTTTCCCAGCATTATTGTCTTTTCCAAAGAGTCCTCCCTTTTCATGATGTGTCCAAAGTACAACAGTCTCAGTTTGGTCATCTTGTCTTCTTCCAGGGAGGTTTCCGTCTTGACCTGCTCTAGGACCCACTGGTTTGTCCTTTTGGCTGATCCTCAGCACTCTTCTCCAGCCCCACATTCTCTCAAATACGTTGATTTTCTTCCTATCTTCTTTCTTAACTGTCCATCTCTCACAACGATACATGGTAATAGGGAATACAATGGCTTGTATTTTTTTTTCCAGTTAGCCATTAAATTAATAACTGAAACCAAGACTTCCCCAAACCATAGCCCTACAGAGTCCATCCATCATAATCTAGAACAGCCTGTCTTAACCTTTTTACCCTGGAGGAACCATTTAAATAATTCTCAGGTATACGGGAACTTTAAAAAAAGGGCATTTTACCCCAATCCCAACCTATCATGGAACTGCTAGCAACCTTTTGCAAAACCCTACAGTTCCAGGGAACTCTGGTTGAGAAACCCTAATCTAGAAATTACTGGTTTTATTTCAGACATGTACCCCACGTAGCTCTTTCACCTACCTCAGCAGCTCCTCAATAGTCAACTCAGCAGGGACTGGACTTGGTGCTGGGCTTCGCCACCCCTTTTAAAACCTTATGTCAGAATTTCCTGAAGCACACCTCACTTCCTTTCTCGAATGTCAAATTACTGCTCTGTCACCAAAAATGTAGCTTCATACGTGGAATTTCTCACAATAAAGCTTCTGCGGTTGCTGTGGATAGTGAACAGAAATGAAACTGATTTCTTTCTGCTTACTTTAAAACAGAAGCAGTTAGAGTTGATATAGGGGGAAAATTGAATGAAAAATAGAAGCACATAGGTTTGTGTGTGTGTGTGTGTATATATATATATATATGGAGAAACTAGAATATTAGTAAACACAAATAATTTCTAGTTAAATAGAATAACAGAAAATGATTGTAGTTGAGAAAGGCAAGTGCGATAATAAAAAAAATAAAGAGAAGCAGATAAGACATAAGCTAGTAACAGTTGATTTCTTTGGTAGGGAAGTCACGGGATACATTTATAATTTTGACTAGTTAATTTATGATACAATAATCAGAGAGGGAGGGAAAGAAAGTGAACCGGAAGAAAAAGGATACAGCGATTGACTATATAATAGTAGAAATTTTTATTGAGTAGCTAGAAATGTGATGAGTTTACTGTTATGTACTATTTCCTTTTCTCATTTAAGAACCTGAAAATGAAAGATTCACTTCTTACTTTTTATTACATGTATGTTTATATATATGAAACAAGTACAATAATATATATATATAAACCCAGAAGCAGTTCAGGTTAGTGAGGTTGGACACTTGGACTTGGAGTATAGGCTGTTGAATTAAGGCAACTGTGATAGATAGAAGGAAGATAGATAGATAGATAGATAGATAGATAGATAGACAGACAGACAGGTGTAGGGGTGTGTGTGTGTGTGTGTGTAAAGACATTGCTCCTTCTGCTTCTAGCATTAGAAATGAGTGCTACGGTTTTGGTAGTGAAAACAGCAGCATTCACATGCAAGAGAGCATACCATCCAATTGCTAAAATGGAATCGTATCAGTCAAGATCTCCAATATGTCACTGAAATGAGTGGCCAAACAACATCAGAGAGGGATCAAGATAGTCAATGTTATTAATGAGGAAGAACACACAAGCCAAGAAAGGCTGCTTTGGCAATTTGCTTTTGCCTGAGCCTACTGGGAAAGCAAGATCTCGCCTCCTTCCCTTCTTTCCCCTGTGCTGAGCTGAGAGCAAACACTTTTTGCACTTTGTACTCAGTTTGCAAGTGAGAGCTAGCATGGTGTAATGGTTTGAGTGTTGGACTGCGACCCTGGAGACCAAGAATTCAAGGATATGGCCATGTTAGTCTGTAGAATCAGTATGAAGAGAGATCTTGTAGCACCTTTGAGATTAACTGAAAGAAAGAAGTTGGCAGCATGAGCTTTCGTAGACTTCAGTCTACTTCCTCAGATGCATTTGGAGACCAGGGTTCAATTCCTAACTCAGCCATGAAACTCACTGGGTGATTTTGGGCAAGTCACATGCTCTCAACCTCAGGTGAAGACAATAGCAAACCTTTGGAAAAAAATCCAGGATGGATTTTTTTTTTTTTTAAGATGGAGGAACTGCTAAAAGTACAATCACAAAAAAATTAAATGGAAGAAAGAAAACTAGATGAGAAGGTAGGAAGGAACAGGAAAGTGTTTAGATGGTTGGAGAAGGTGTCTAGAAGGTATGTGAAAGTGTTGAGAAGATAGGTACTTTATTTTAAAGTAAAACTGGTAACATTTTAGAATTTGTTATGGAAACCAAAATATTAATTTAGAAAGACAGGGGTTATCCCAGTATTGTAAACCAATCTACCATTTCTCTTTTTTAAATTTTTCTTTCTTGTTAATGTGTTTTGCTTGGTTTTCTATCCGTTTTTTTACTCCTTTCTTATATTTTCAAAAATATTTTCAATACATTTAAAATATTATAATTGTTGTTATTATCATTAATATTATATAAATTTAGAAACAATTGAGGGACAAAAGGGCAACAACATGATCACGCATGATTTTTAAATAAGTATTAAAAAGAATGACTAAATAAATAAGTGTGACTACTAAAATGAAAAAAAAATCACCTGGAAAATCTCGTTTTTAATTGTTTTGAATGCTGTTGTATTTGCAAGGATAGACAGACAAACAAAAAGGAACTTTAAATTCCTTTTAAAAGATGATTTTAAAAGAAGCAGTTTATTGAAATGATGGTATTGACGGTAGTACTGAAGATGCATCTAAATGGCTCTATCCATTTCCTGACAATTAAATTCAAGAAATAATTCTTCATTGCTGTGACCAAATTCAGTTTCCTGCTATGATCACCTGTCTACATTTAGTCTGCTAACCTGACTTAATTCTGAAAACCCACAAGGGACATGATGACTAAAAGGCAGGAAAAGAAAAAGAAAAGGGAGAGCAGATATCCCACTCCTCTGCATTTTATATCAGCATAGATCAGTAAGTTTGGTCAGCAAAATGGAAAACCCCAAGAAAAGTGGAGGTTGATAAAAGAAAAAAATAATTACTGGATGCATTTTATAAGAAGCAAGTGGTTTCTCAGTCTTCAAAATGCTTTGCATTGCTTATGCAACCTGGTTGTGTCCTTTCACATTAATGTGGCACTGTTCCATTTGCAATTAAAAGTGTGCAGAAACATTTACACTATTCTTTTTTGTCCTAGGGAAGCTATCTCTATTTTCCCCATGTTATTTCTGCCTTTGTTACTAAATTCCTCACTAAAGGAGAGGGACGCCTGTGTGCTGAACTCTCTGCCTGTATTAAACTCCTCACCAGATGCTTCAGCGTGACACAGAACTGCCTTGATTTTCCAACTCTTTCTGTTGCCCTTTCCATTTCTACGCCTAGAAAAGCTTGCACCTCTACTCCTCCTTTTCATGCTGCAAGAGGCTAACATGGCAACGACTTTAAGAAATGCATGCAGGTGATGCTGGGATGGGACTTCTTGCTTGCTGGGGGCTACATGGCCATTTCTCCTTCAAGAGTCCACCTTCTTAAGCACATTTTCTTTCATACACAGAGGCAGTGACAAAGGAGGCACCATATTGGATGCAAGCTGCAAGAAAAGAGATTCCACCTCAACATTAGGAGGAACTTCCTGACAGTAAGGGCGGTTCGACAGTGGAACACGCTCCCTCGGAGAGTAGTGGAGTCTCCTTCCTTGGAGGTCTTTAAGCAGAGGCTGGATGGCCATCTGTCGGGGATGCTTTGATTGGGAGTTCCTGCATGGCAGGGGGTTGGACTGGATGGCCCTTGTGGTCTCTTCCAACTCTATGATTCTATGATTCTATGATATTCATGAAGGTCTCTGGGTGCCAGCAAAAACAGGGTTTGTAGGTTTTCCCGTGGAAGTTGGTACTTCTTTGTATGCCTTGATGCAACTGTGTGTTTCTCTCAATTACTCCTCATGTACCGAAACTGTGTGTTGTGCATGTTGTGTATGTCCTCAACTGCTCTGGAGCAGGGAAAGGGAGCTGTCCGGAGTTTCTGGAAAAAACGTGACTGCCTCCAGATCTGTTCTGCTTCAACCCACAGATTCAGAACATGTTATTCTAAGTTGTGGGTTGTGATTGTATGGGTACATTTAATAATAATAATAATAATAATAATTTTTATTTATATCCCACCCCTCTGCCACGCAATTGGGGCGGCGTACAACATTTTAAAACATCAGAATACACATGTGTTTACATTGTGATAAGATCTATCAATTTGGACTCTCTGTACTTTCAATTATCTCAAGTATTACAAACCAAATTCCTTTTGTCTGTATTTAAAGGTAATAATAAGAACTTACAATATAAATATATAATTTGTTTCCTTCTTGCGGTTAGAGATAGCACAGAACTGGAAGACAGGTTGCTTGTTCATGGAGAACTGGAGGGAAAGGGTCTGGAACACCTTATTAATGGAAAAGTTATCGGACAGGACCAACAGCCCCACTTCGTGTCACACTTCTTTTGAGAAATGGTTACCCTTTTTTACTTTTGTTAATTCTTTAGAACACCCTCCTCTGCCACCGTCTCAGCATTTGAACTTATGGAATGATGTTATTTTCTGATTTGACCCATTTGCTCCACAATATATACTGTATTGTATTCATGAGTTTTAAACTTTTCTCAATGGATTATGATCTAGATAGATAGATAGGTTCAAAATGTATGCTCATCTTTAGGGAGGTGCTCCAAGGGCCACTGCCACATGGCAGGTAATTGTCAAAAGAACTGCAAGAGAGCTTTGCTGCACAGACTTTTCAGGCACACTTGTGAAAAAGCCAGCCTGCACTACTGGCGTGAAAGTATCTGTGCTGGGAGCTATTCTTCTCATAGGAGTGGCTACTCACAGGTACTGTCACAGGTTTGGGAGCAGCAAAATGATCTGTGGAATGCCATGCAACAGAACACAGTAGGTTTCCAAGGGATTGTGTTCTGCCAGCAGGAAGTCACGTGTCTCTTTCTTTCATAGCACTGTAGATGCCTCTCACCATGGGCAGAACATTAGAAGAATTCTTGAACACTTGCTTCCATTACAACCAACACTGTTAACCCATGGGACTGTTTTAATATCACTTGTCTCCACATTGTATGGCCAGTAAGCAGGCTACCTATTATGTGTGAGCAACAGCCATCTCACATCTAACCCAGCTAGGGAGATGTCACCTTCTGTCTTACAGGGGAAAGGGCAGAACAGTGGTGGCCAAACAGCTTTTGGATAGTGCTTGGCAGCCAAGTTCAACAATATCTGTTCCTTTTCTCCGTCTCCAGTATTGCCAGATTGCTCAGATGAGCTTTTCTCTTCCACTCATGACCACTTTGACACCGTAAGGGGTCACCATGACTTCACACTGGGCCAAAGGAACCCCCATTACCATCATGTTTTTTTTTGGGGGGGGGTTGCCTTTCACCTGTGCCCAGTGCTTTCAATGCTCTCACGATTTGCTGCCTCTCATTTCTTGCATGTTTGGTTTTATGTTTGCCATCCAGTTAGCAGAGGACGCACAAATGGTTTCCACTTGGTCTCTACCAAGAGGTGCTGACACTTCTTTCTGAGAAGAATAAACAAGGTGTTCCCATGTTCCACTGCAGAGGAGAGCGGTAAATCGTGAGAACTTCCCCAAGCCACTTTCGTAACAACGGGCACCTGGAAGATCTGAGATTGAAGGGTGAATGGGGAGAGGAAGGAAACATCTGGGCAGATGGCTCACGACATTTAAAATATGAGAAGCACCTGCAAACTTCATCCACATACATCCATTTATTGCTCATAGTCTGGGCCACGGGGCATGGGACAGTCAATAGACAAAGCAAAGGAAGATGTCATTACAAAATGCATTCACTAAGGAGAGAAAGGGAGAAGGTTGGGCTTGAGAAAGACAGAGGCAGTGAGCAAAAAGGATTATCACGCTGACTGAAGTATGGGTGTGAGATTTGTGTACAGCAGCAATAAAATGTAGTCCAAGGCCACATATGGCACACCAGGGCTGTTTAAATGTAGTTTTGGGGGAAGTGGAGGGCTGGCAAAATGTGCTCCACCCAAGGCTTTTTTTCCTCCTGTGAACTGGTGGAGATACATAAAGGTGGCATGTTACGAGGGGAGCACAATGGCCCCACCAAGGTTGCTTTCCTATTGTGGGGGAGTATAGAGAGCTAAACACCAGGTAGAAGGTCTAGTCTAATAAATATCAGCTACTGATGCGTTCATTTCAGCTTTCATACCGAAGTGTAATGTTCTCCTTGCACTTTTCTAGAGCAAAGGTATGGAGCAAACTGTCCCCTGAAATCCTAGAAACTGGCAATCCTTGCAGCACTGCACCTTGTTTCCATAACTCCATCTCTTCCCTAATTTCAACGAGAGAAATAATACCAAAGAAGCATTAAGAAATTATATTAGCTACTTCTCTTCCAACACATGAAGTGCTGGGCAGTGGTGGCCTTCCAGCCGTTTTTGACCTACAACTCCAATCAACCCAAGCCAGTAAAGCAACTGGCTATATGAGTTGAACTCTAATAACATCTGGAGGGACACAGCTAACCAACCTGGACTGAAGTAATGACAGAACTGGCAGCATTTCTTTTCCAGCAGGAAACTAATAGGTCAACATATAGTGCCACGCAGAAGAATACACCTTAGCTGCAACCCACTCATAATTATTTTCAAAGAAAACAAAAATGTTTTTAAAATTTCCACAACTATTACTTTTAAGCAATTGCGAGCATTTTTATTTTTATTGCTTACATCTGTTAGAAACAGTGACCTTAAAACAAAGTAATCTTTACAAGTCTTTACAAGTAATGTAATACAAGGGAGAATGTTGTATGTTTGGAGTCTGACGTTCTGGAAAAAAAAAAAGCTGTCTGAACTGTTATGCCTAATATTCCCAAACAAAACGTTGCTGGATTTCAACTTTCTTCTGCTTTAACTAGAAAAGCCAAAGGTGTTAAGACTATGGAAGCTAGACTAAAGGTGCAGCCAAACAACATTTGGAGTGTTGCATATTCCTAATCACTAAAATAAAGGGAGCATTCTGATCTACTGCAATAACAGCTTTGGGGCAGCACTGCAATGGGATACAGCAACGTATTCCGTGGAAGAACGAAGTTAGGTGAAGTATAAAAAGGGAGCCTTAGATTAACATCAGAAGTTCTTGGGCAGCCTCTTGTGGTTTTCTCAAATTCTTCATGGAAAGAAAGGATGCCATAGATGGCAAAAAACGAGCCCCTTTGGCACATTGTAAGAACTGTATAGCCCTCCAGATGTTGCTGAGCTACAACTCTCAGATGTCCTTGCCAGCACAGCTAACGGTGAGGAATGCTGCCAGTTGAACTTTGACAATGGTCCAAAACACACTGCAGAAATAATCCAGTTTGAGACCGCTTTAACTGCCCTGGCACAGTGCTAGGGAATCCTGGGAATTGTCATTTATTGCGGCCCCAGAGCTCTCTGACAGAGAAAGCTCAATGTCTCACACAATGACAGTTCCCAGGATTCCCTAGCCTTGAGACAGGGCAGTTAAAGCGGCCTCAAAGAGGATTATTTCTGGAGTGTTTTGGACTTACAATTCTCTGGCCTCAATACAGAACAACTGCAAGAGACTTCAGGTCCAAAACACACTGCAGAAATAATCCAGTTTGAGACCGCTTTAATTGCCCTTGCTCAGTCAGTGCTAGGGAATCCTGGGAACTGTAATGTTTGTGAGACATTGAGCCTTCTGTCAGAGAGAGCTCTGGTGCTACCACAAATTACAGTTCCCAGGACTCCCTAGCCTTGAGGCAGGGGAGATAAAGTGGTCTTGAACTGGACTATTAAAGCAGTGTGTTTTGGACCTACAGTTCTCCATCCTCCAAACAGAACGAACTGCAAGAGAGACTCATGGAGACGATGGATCCAGTCTTGGGGGGAAAAGCAAATCACGCTGCCTAGAAGCCCTGTCCGGAGGGGCTGATCATTTCCTGCACGACCAAATGGAGGAGGTGGTTCTGCTCGGGGCTGAGGAGCGGCCAGAGCTCCTTCTGGAGTGCCTTGAGGGCCTCCAGGTCCTTCTCCTGGCAAGCCATGACGGCTGACTGGAGGAGGAGGTAGAGCTCCGAGGGGACGTAGCCAGGAGAGGCATCCAGGGCTTCCCAGGAGTACTTCTCCAGAGTCTGGGCGTGTTCGGGGAGCAGCTTGGAAGGCGGCGGCTGGAGCAGGAGCAAGAGCAGGACGCGGGTCACTTCGCAGTGGAGCAGCTCGTCCAGGAAGGCGCCGGGGAGGTGGCTGAGAGAGGAGGCGGCAGTGGGAGTGGAAACGGAGACCCCGGGGCCGCCTTGGGCCAGGCTCTGGGCGCGGGTGAGGACCTCCAGGGCGCCGTCGTGGTCTCGGCCGAGGAGGAGGCAGGAGGCGGCGTCCCTCAGGCACCGTAAGGCCTCCAAGGGCAGCCGGGCCAAAGCCAGGAGGTCCGCGGCGCGGAGTAAGGCCGGCAGGGCTTGCCCGGGCTCCCCGGCGGCGCGGAGCTCTTCGCCCAGCTCCAGCCAGAGCCCCGCGGCCAAGGCGGGCTGCCCGAGGTCGAGGCGGAGGCGGGCGGCGAAGGCCACGCAGCTCTGGGCGGCCGGGAGGTGCTCCGCCAGGCCCAGTCCGGAGGCCAGGCCCTGCCTCAGCCGCGCCTCCCGCTCCTGCCGCAGCCACAGCCGGGCCGCCTCCCCCAGCGCCGCCGCCTCCCCCGGAGCGTGGCCCAGGCTCTGCGCGCACCGAGCCACCGCCAGCTGGCACCACGCCGCGTAAGGGAGGCTCTCCTGGGCCCGCAGCTCCCGCGCCAGCGCCGAGAACTGCTCCGACGCCTCAGACACGTTCGGCTTCCGCAGGAAACGGCGGCGGAGCTTGGCCGAGACCAGCCGGTACCGCGTCAGGAAGTCCCCGCCGCCGCCGCCGCCGCCGCTGCCGGAGCCTCCCCCGCTGCCGGAGCCGCCTTCGCCCGGCACCGAAAGCATCTTCCTTCTCCTTCTCCTTCGCTTTCTTCCCTCAGGAGTGACCCACAGACGCGACTTCCGGGCCGCACAGGAAGTGACGGTAGCGCGTCGCTGACCCGAATGTCGAAAGCTAGGCCCACGATAGACTCTCCCGTCTGTAGAAACGCGCCCGTAGCCGCGCCTACCCACTGACTATAAAGCCGGGACCGCGATAGGCCCTCCCGTCTCTATGGAAACGCGCCCTTAGCTCCGCCTCCCCATTCTATAAAGCTAGGCCTGGGGAAGGCGGGACTAAGGGCGCGTTTCCATAGAGACGGGAGGGGCCTATCCCGGGCCTAGCTTTAGACCACTCCTAGGAATCCGAATGTCTCAGGCTGTAGCCACACTGCAGAAATAATCCGCTTTGACACCACTTTGACTGTCACGGCTCAATGCCCTGGGATCCTGGGAAGTGTCGCTTGTTGTGGTGCCACGGCTCTCTGACAGTCTCATAAAACTACAACTCCCAGAATTCCCTAGCAACAGCCGTAGCGATTGGCTGAAGCGGGGGGGGGGGGCTCAGACTGAGTTATTTCTGCGGCCTAAGAGGTATTCCTTCTCCTGCTTCGAGTTGCTTGCTTTCTCTATAACGGTAGCTGTTGTTTTGGGTTTGGTTTTGTTTAGCGGAAGTTCAAAGCCGGTGGCCGCCATTTTGTCCCTCCTCCCCTTTTTCCCGTTTGTGCCGCGTTGCATGTCGGGATGGGGCCCGGAAGTGGGCGGCGCGTCTATTTCCGGCCTGTCGGGCGCGTGTCTCTCTCAGGCTGCAGCAGCGCGTGGCGTAGGCAAGATGGCGGACGGGGCAGGTGAGTGTTTGGCGGGCGCTGCTTCTGAGGGAGGCCGCTTCGGGGCTTCGTCCTCGCGGTCCGTTGTGAGGCCAGGGAAGCTCTCGCGAGCCGCGGCTCAGCCTTCCTTCGCCCTCGTGGGGCTTCAGCAGCAAAGGGAGGACAGGCGTCCCATTATCAGGCTAAAACCTTTTTATTCAGACAGGCTTTAAAACAGAAAGTCCCTTAAAGAACCTCCTGGCAGGGAGTGTTGTATTGTTTCAGAGTGTACTGTCCTTAAGTGCTTTTTATCTTTTTATATTGTTTTGTCTGCTTTTTTTAAAAAGCAAGTTTTTTAGTTCTTATATATATATATATATATATATATATACATACACATATATATGTATATATACGCATTAATAGTTTCTTTCAGTTTTAATGTTGTATTAGCTTGATTCAGTCTTAATATTGTAATAGTTTGCTTCTATTTCAGCAGTCACTTTGGGATGTTTTTAATTGTACTGTGCATTTACAGTAAATTGTTAGTCGGCTCTGAGTCCCAGGTGTTTTTTTGGGGGGGAGAAGCCGGATATAAATGAGTAGAAGAAGATGATGTAGTAGTAGTAGTAGTAAAGGGAGGACGGAGTTCCTTGGCTGCATGTGGGGAGGGCGCTCTGTGTATGCTCAGAGAAGGAGAGCTGCCTAATTGATTTCTATTCATTTTATTTCAAGGATTTATATCTTGCCTTTCTCCCACAATGGGGCTCAAGGCGGCCTAATCGCTGGAGGGGCAACAAACATACCGAGGAGTTTGCATTTCCTAATTCATTTTTTCTTTCTTCCCATTAAACGGGGTGGGGAGACACTATAAAGCAGGGGTAGGCAACCTTTCCCCTTTAAGGGCCGAGGGACTTCAGCTCCCAGAAGCCTCAGCCATGTTGGCCAATAGTCCCACGTTGGCCAATAGCTTCTGGGGCTCTGGGAGCTGAAGTCCCTCGGCCCTTAAAGGGGAAAGGTTGCCTACCCCTGCTATAAAGCAATGGTTCTCCAATGGTTCTTGGCCATTAGGTTTGCTATTTCCTTCCCCTGGGGCTGAGAGAGTGTGACTTGCCCAAGGTCACCCTGTGGGTTTCATGGCCAAGAACTATTGGAGAACCATTGCTTTAAGTATCTCCCAACCCTGTTTAATAGGAAGAAAGAAAAAAGGATAAGGATATGCAAAAGGAGCCTGGTGGGTACAATAGTTGCTTAAAGGGGGGGGGGGTGTCCAGACCTGGAGGCCCTGATCCTTTCGTCCTCCTCCTCCTTTTCCCAAACTTTTTTAATGTATAAAATTTACACATGTGTTGAGTTAAAAATTTAATTTGTTAAAATAAAGCTGTTCTAATTTGAACGGTGTTATTTCTCAGAGGATGGCCATGGCAATAAACCCACTCTGAAGAAACATGCCAAGAAAACCCCCATGATAGGTTCTCCTTAGGGATCTACTATAAAGCAATGGTTCTCCAAGGGTTGCTCAGGGCAGTGCCTCCAGACCATGTTCCTCCCCTCCTCCTCCTCTTCCAGAACTGTTTTTAGGTGTAAAATTTACACGTGTCGAGTTAAAAATGTAAATTATTTCACTTAGACTGCTGTAATCTGAATGATGAAGAAACTCACCAAGAAGACCTCATGAGAGGCTTGCCTTAGGGTCGCCCTAAACCGGAAACCGTTTGAAGGCACACAAAAGCAAGTGCCTCATAAAATGTTAAGATATGAATATACATGGATGTGGAAATGAACATGCACTCACTAAACAAGCAAACTGTTTTTGTTTGTATGTAAAAGAGGGAGGTCCCAAGGGTAAAAGGTTTTGAGGACCACAGTTGTAAAGCATTATAACCAGACCTTGGTTAGAAGAACTCTGGCAAGAAAGGGTCTTTCTGATTTATGGTGGCCCTAAGGCAAACCTATCATGGTTTTTGTTTTTTGGCAAGATTTGCTCAGAGGTTTGCTATTTCCTTCCCCTGGGGCTGAGAGAGTGTGACTTGCCGACATCACCTGGTGGGTTTCATGGCCAAGCTGGGAGTCATAGTTCAAACCACTACACCACATTGATTTATACTAGTGTAATATTAGAATGCATTATATTATTGCAAATACATGTGCTTTGTTTTTCAGAGAAGAAAGTAACAAAAAATTCAGTCTTAACAGCTGCAGACGTTATCCTGTGGATAGTTGTATATTTAATTCCTTGGGGGGAATCCCCTTCCCAATGCGTTTTCTGTTACATATGTGGGTCACTTCTTAATTTTCTACTGTCTCTGGAAATATTGCAGCCCTTTTGTAAGATTTGAATGATAATTAGAAGTGGCTAGAGCAGAAGCTTTCACCTCAGACTTTTCTTTTTCCTGCTTGGTATCTTAACTTTTCAGTGCTTCTGGTTAGAGAAGGCCATTTTACCAGTAAAGCAGTGGAGGACACATGGCTGTCTCTGAATGTGATTTTTTGGGGACAAGCCCAGTAGTCTTACAGTATCATGATTTTATGTTACAGCTGAAGTGACCTGTAGCTATTAGTAGTTGTAGTTTCCTTAGCTGTACAAAATCCCAACTACCCTTCCATTGTTAACATGTGGGAAAAGCTTTGTATAGCAACCTCCCTGTTGATCAGTTTAATTTCAGTGCTACCTTTGGTCTATTGATAAACTATGGGCCTCTGCAGACTGCTAGAAATAGTGCAAATTGAGTCCACTTTAACTGCCCTGACTCAGTGCTAGGGAATCATGGGAACTGTAGTTTATTGTGGCACCAGAGCTCTCTGACAGAGAAGGCTCAAGGTCTCAGAAAAAAATGCAGTTCCCATGATTCCCTAGCACTGAGCCAGGGCAGTTAAAGTGGACTCAATTTGCACTACTTCTGGCAGTCTGCAAAGGCCCTGTGTTACCAAAGATATTTTATACAGTATTTACAAATTGACCTCTAGGGGTGCTCTATTTAACATTTATCTTTTTGTAGGCTCTGTCTCTAAGAAACACAAGAAAAAAGATAAGAAATCTTTGCGAGATGAAGAAGTTGCTGTAAGTTTTGTCTGGTGATCTACATTGCTTAATATGCATATCGTTTTTATTTAGTGCAAAGTCTTTTAAAACATACTGTAGATATGCTGTTTAATTGTCTGAATTACCTGGAGCCTTGATACTCTGTCAAACACAGTACAATGAGCACCGGTGGTGTATTGTCAGCAATTGTTGGTAGTATTTATTTTCTTCAAGTAGCATCCAAACACTATAGAAACACTCTTGTGTATGATCATATTCATAACTTTGGCTGGTAGATGCTTTGTTATGTACACACATTCTGGACAGGTGTTTATGTTGATAATATTTATTTTTATTTATTTACTTAATTCATTTTTATGCCTCCTTTCTCCCAAAAAGGGACTCAAGGTGGCTCACAAGATAAAAACACTTTAATAATAATTTTTAAACAATTAAATTAGCTTTGTTATGGCAGTATAATATTCTCTCTTCAAGCTTGCAGCAAACTGACTTGCATACTTTTACTATGAAACAATATTTAATGTATTAGAATGCTTGATCAACCATGTTTTAAAGACTTCTAAAATTGATGCAAAGGTATTAGGCTTTGATATGATTTATATTTTTCAATAAAACACCAATTTCTTATTTCTGTTCTGAATATATGAAGGTTATACATAATAAAACATACAAAATACTCTCAGAGATGGTTGCAAATAAGAATAAGTTAATGTTGTTAGTATTACTTACTACTTATAGGAGTATAGAACTATATATAGGACTTAATCAGAAAATTAAGTAGCAAAATACATTTCAGATGTAGCTACTAGTTTAAATAATTATTCTTTTAAAAGTATGTTTTTAAAGCATTCTTGGTTGAATTTATGTTAATTGAAGGATTTGATTCTGAATGGCATTTCTTGCACTATAAAATAAATGATTAAAAAGAAGCAACTACACTGGATACTGGTCTAAAAATGAACAACTGCTAATAAACTGTTAAAGTTAAAATGTCTAAATTCAAACAGTCATTATTGTTCTAGTAAGAGGGTAAGAAAATAGTAATAATAGCCAGACTTTTTAAAAATATGAATTATCAATTTTTAAAATCAGGAATTTGTTTTCTTACTTTAAAAAGTCATTTGATTTCTTAACCAGCCAACCCTAGTTCCTCTTCAGTTTGACGAGAGCATCTGTAATTTCTGAACTAGGTGGGCTTCTGCTTTGTGAGCTGCTATAGATCTACTGATCTTGCTCTTACTTGCCCCAACCCCACCATTCCCTGGAAAGCAGCAAGTTATTTTTTGTCCAGTAGGGTGTGCGTGTGTGCATGTGTGTATTCTTGTAGAAAAGCTATTTTGGAAGAGTGTTTGCCAGAAATGCACATTTACATTTTTTCTAGGATATACAATATTCAGAAGAATTTCTTATCAAGCCTGAATCTAGAGTGGCTCAGCTGGACACATCACAATGGCCTTTACTTCTCAAGGTAAAGAGGACTGTTTACTTGCAATTTAAAAATTATCTACTTTATAGATATGCTAGATAGTTTGCAATTAGAAAATAGAAACCCTAAACTGGAGCGTTGCTCAGCCATGTTACAACTGATATTCAGATTTCTGTTAAAACTAGTTTTAAAATATGCCTCTGGTTTTGTTGGCAAAATAGTTCTACATTTTGGATTCTGCTTAGAGCAAGTCCAATTATTTTAAGAAGTGGCTGAGCAACACTTACCCTAGTGAATAGCTCTTACTTTGAGGTGTCAATTTTTTTTGCAAAAGTAAAAAATCATAGAGGGGAAACTGAAGTGTTAAATCATCCTCAAGTATGGTAGTAGCAAATATTTTTCCCCAGTCTCAACAACAATTGGATCCCAAAGGTGAACAGTTTTAAAGTTTCTAACCCAAAGACTCCAAAGCAATTCTTAATAAAGTAGTTTTTGGTTTGCTTTGTATGTTGCAGAATTTTGACAAGCTGAATGTGAGGACCACACACTACACTCCCCTTCCATCTGGTTGTAATCCGTTAAAAAGAGACATTTCTGAGTATGTGAGGTAAGGTCACATGAAAGTAAATTTAAAAGTAAATTTCTTCTGAGTGCTTGTTCTTCAGCTTCATCAGAACTGAGTGGACCTTAATAAATAAATTGGGGACCTCAGTCTCCTCCTCCCACTTAATTCCTGCTTGAAACCTTTGGACATTGGTCACTAGTATATTGTTAGGAAAGCTTTGAGAACTTACTTTTTGGACTGCAGCTCTACGAAACTCCAGCAAGGGTCATGATTGAGAGATTCTAAAAGATGTAGGTGGGGGGGCAGACTTTGGGGGTGGAAAAGTGTCTTTGGTTGATTCTACCATGTTTTGTCTTTCTGTTCAAAAGTTGTCCATTTATTGAAGCCATGAATACCTTTGCTGCACAATGTGATGTAGCCTCTGCTGTGCCACACAAATCATTGGTCAGTAATAATTTGTTAGTTGGTTAGAATAAGAGCAGGTTAAGTACAAAGGCTTAATATAATGTTCTGCAACCATAGTCTGACACTTCTTTCAGTAATATGTATAGTACAAAGCTAACGTACAATTTGGCATTGTAAAGGACCCTGCATCCTGCTTAAAGTCCCTGCTTTATCTTTAGGTGTGACGTTTACTTTAAGTTAAGATGAATTCAGGTCCTGATTTCAGATCAGTTAGTGAGTAGAAGCATATACACATGGCTCGTTGAGTCATTGTGTTTCTTTCTTAGGACAGGCTTCATCAACCTGGATAAACCTTCCAATCCATCTTCCCATGAGGTTGTGGCCTGGATCCGCCGTATTCTTCGTGTACAGAAGACTGGACATAGTGGCACATTGGATCCCAAAGTGACAGGTTGCCTAATTGTATGCATTGAGAGAGCAACTCGTTTGGTCAAGTCTCAGCAGAGTGCAGGTATGCTATCTACTTTTTCTCTTATCAAGAATGGAGGTGCATATTAACATTGAAACTGAAGCATTCCCTGGAAGTTATTGGAATGGTATAATTCAGGTGGACCTTCCTAACTACTCTTCTGGTGTCCTGTAGGCAAAGAATATGTGGGAATCGTTCGGTTGCACAATGCAATTGAAAGTGAAGTTCAGCTTTCAAGGGTAAGTCTGCCAGGCAGGAAATTTAACTTGTACCTGCTGACCTCCTGTGTTGTAGATGAAAACTTAAATATGAATAACAGCAGCAAAAACATGCCAGTTAATTCAAAATGGCAGTGTTTATGATTGTAGAAAAGAATTACTGAAAGCTTATAGGGCACAGAAACAGCAGTTTCTAATTTATATTGGGGAAATAGCACTATAAGGTAGAACAAAATCCTACCACATTAAACAAAATCCTGTACCCAAAGCCTTGTTAACTTCAGTCTAAAGAACATATGCAAGTTAGACAGTTTGGTTTGTAATATTTGGTCAGACATTCTCTTCTGTTCCAGTAACAGGTAGAAACTGTACTGGAGGGAAGGGATAGTTGCCACTAAATTTCATATTTTTGTAATATGAGCGAAAAATGTGTAGACTATTTTCACTTTTCTTGGACTTAAACTTCATGAAGTCACTGTTGCCGTGATGCAGGAAGCAATCAGGAGGAATGCAAGCATGGCCTTAAATTGGTCAGATTTACATTACGTTAGACTTTCTTTGGAAAGATGTCTTAACTGAGCCAGTAATAAAAATGGCTCGGTGTGTTTGGGAGAGTAACTGAAATTCTGCTCCCCTTTGATGCTAACTGTTTGGTCATATGGGTGTGAGTTCTTTAACATATTGTCATAACGAAAATAGAAAAATATATGTAAAGTAGTATTGTATAATGGTGACTAAATTGTATGTTGGTGACTAAATTTGGAAACATGCGCACTTAATTTTGAATTTTATTGTATTCTATGTATTTTATATTGCTGTAACCCACCCGGATTCCTTGTGATTGGGCGGGCTATAAATTGTTGTTGTTGTTGTTGTTGTTGTTATTATTTCTGTTTCATTTTGTAGGCAATAGAAACTCTGACAGGTGCCCTCTTCCAACGGCCCCCACTTATTGCTGCAGTGAAGAGGCAACTAAGAGTCAGAACCATCTATGAAAGCAAATTGGTAGAATACGATCCAGAAAGAAGATTGGGTAATGAGACTTCTTTTCCCTTTCAGAATAGGGAATGTAGCTTTTCCTGTTACTGGCTAGAATGGAAAACGCACTTCATTCCATTTGGGGAGAGCATAGTGTATTCTGGCCTAACAATTCTGCATCTACAGCCAGAATCTGTTTACTCCAGTTTGAGGCTGCCTTTTGGCAAGCCACTAGCCTTCTCTAGGCCCTTTAGCTACATGGTCTAGATGAAGATCAGAGGTCCATACCACCACATCTGTCTACTGTTGTTACTGATTTCTTTCATGCTTAAAACTTGGAAGGTCGACAGCTTGTGGAAATAATGCTGTCTTGAGACAGCTGGAATTCAAGTGGGCAGACTGCAGACATGTGAGCCCGGAGGTGTGATCAGTGATACTGATCTCTGATGCCGTCCTTGATCAGGTTTTCAGTCTTGTATTTTCTTTCTTAATCTGCCTTAAGAGGTCTGAGCCAAATGATGCAAAACAGGTAACATAGCACACAGTGCAAAGATGACTTCTATCTATCACCCAATACTGATGGCTCCCCAATATATGTTCTGCTGAGACCCATACAGACAATACAGCGCTTAATTTGGGAATGTACTTTTCCTGTGTTTGTTCTGCAGGTATTTTCTGGGTGAGTTGTGAAGCTGGAACCTATATCCGGACACTGTGTGTGCACCTGGGCTTGCTGCTTGGGGTTGGAGGTCAGATGCAGGAGCTCCGGCGAGTGCGCTCTGGAGTCATGGGAGAAAAGGTGTGTCTTGGGGTGTCCTTCGAAGCACTTGGTAGTGACTTTCCAAAGTGTTGAGTTCAGTTCAGGGTAGCCTCCCCTGTTCTGATAATTAAACTTTGGGACAGTAAAAAGTTGGAAGATGTCAGAGGTGAGAACCTTCACTTTTCAGTCCTTTCTTCTTTCCAACCCACAACATTAGTTGACAGTGCTACAAGATTAAATGTAGGAAATCCCAGACTGCAGTGGCTTAACAGCTACAAGTAAATGAACCTGGGTGCATACCCACAGATCTTTAAAGATTTGTGGAGCCTGATGTTAAGTCAACCCATGTCTCATCTGGGGAAACTCAGGAAAAAGTAGGGGGAGTAGGGTAGCCATATAAGACACTAGATTGGAGGAATGGCAAGAAATGTAACAAGTAAAATTGGTATGGCTATTGACTTGCAGGTTGGGAGGAATCATAGCTCAGTAGTAGAGCATCTGGCTTTTTTAATGAGGGTCTGAAGTTCATTCAAAGACTTTTTCATTCAATAGATAGTAAGATAGCTTGGGATGGGAAAGATTCCTTCCTGAGATGCTGGAAGGCTTCTACCACCCAGTTGTCAATTCCCAATTCAGCCTGATCTTGTGCTCTTCACAAAAGTTCTAATATATTGGGGTGGGGTGGTGTCATCTTTCAGGACCACATGGTGACCATGCATGATGTCCTGGATGCCCAGTGGCAGTATGATAACAACAAGGATGAAAGTTACCTCAGGAGAGTTATCTACCCTTTGGAAAAGCTACTGACATCTCACAAGCGGCTGGTTATGAAGGACAGTGCGGTGAGTTTCTCAGAGATGCAGGTTATGGCATGATTCACAGATTAGCATGCAGTGACTATTTTGAAACAATCTGTAGCCTCACTACTGTGAGACACCACTAACTGTGTTAGGTTTCCTGCATACTGTTTGCAAGACTAAAGGGTGGAAATGCTGTATAGTCACAGGTGTTGGCATTCAGAAAGTAAGTGTCATGAAAATAAATGCTGTTTTAACAGTATTAATGCTTCAGGTCTTCAGTCCAACTTTCCTTAACCAGTGTGATATGCAAGCGTAATTTTGTGGGCTTGCTGTCAGACTTTGAGCATATTAATTGAATAATAAGACGTGTAGTTGTGCCCATTGATTTAAGTGAGCAGTTGTACAGGGCAGTGTTGGCCAAAATTCCTTATTCTACTCTTCCTTTTTTGTTCAGGTGAATGCCATTTGTTATGGGGCAAAGATCATGCTGCCTGGTGTGCTGCGGTATGAAGATGGCATTGAAGTCAATCAGGAAATTGTTGTGATCACCACAAAAGGAGAAGCCATCTGTACAGGTGAAAAGTAGAAGCCAGGCTTACCTTTTAGTAGTGCTGTTTTGTCCTTTTCATGTAGTAGGTCCCTGATTTAATCTCTGATACCTTTAATTGGGGAGAGAAACATGCCTGCCAAAAATTTCATCCTTCGAAATGGATTCCTTGCATCTCCACCTGCCTGTGCTTGCTTAGAACTACATGTGAAGTGATGATGAAGTTTATCCATTCTCTGAGTGTTGCTGCTCTGCCCATCCTGCCACATTCAGATTCCTGTTCTAGGATCTTGGGTGTTTGGCCTTCAGGCATGTTTCAGCCTTCCAGTGTTCTACTAGGGGCAGAAAGCATGTCTGGCTGGCTGCTGGCAAGGCATGGGCAGAGAATGCAAGGCCAAAGCCCCTTCTTGAGGGGCTCTGACATAAACCAAGAAGAATGAAACTGTCTGATCACATGTTACTCTGCTGTGCTAAATGGAAAAAGCACTGAGTATAGCAATATAGTTAATGAGATAAAGTACTCTTGTTCAACTTGAGATTCAGTTTGGCAGTGTGCTTTACCCCACTCTAAATTTGTATGCTCCTACGTAGCTCTTTCCCTTTTCTGTGAGGAGGATCAGGAAATATTTTTTTTCTGATTTCTAGAACAAGTATCCACTTAGAAATGAACAGAGGCACTTTGGAAAGGGGTGCAGTAAGCTGAGACTGTGAAATTATTTATATAACCAGATGTCAAACTAGTTCCCATCAAGTGTATCCAGGTAGTGGTGAATAATGGGAGTTGCAATGAAAAAGCATGTTGGAGAGGCACACATTCCCTGTCCCTGTAGTAAGCCTCACTTGAGTGATGGCTACATAGAGTGAATTCATTTGCTCGCTTCCACTTGGCAAGTAGATTAAAAGGAGTCAAAGAACCTTAGAGGTTTGCTAGGCAGCTGTGACACACAAACTTAAATCTCATGGCCTTTTGAGCTTTTCCTCTTACATCTCCTTGCAGCCATTGCCTTGATGACAACTGCAGTGATCTCTACCTGTGACCATGGATTTGTGGCAAAGATTAAGCGTGTGATCATGGAAAGGGACACTTACCCTCGCAAGTGGGGACTTGGCCCAAAGGTGAGTTTTAAGTGGGCCTGGCCTTTGCTGTGAGAGCACTAGGTTAAAAGGAGGAGAATTAGATACGATTGCTCTCTTTGCTGAGGCCAGATGTTGCATCCTCTCTTTGCTGAGGCCAGATGTTGCATCCTCTAGCTCAGCAGTGGACTCACTGGGTTTTTCAACCTTTCACATGTTTAGCATATGTTAGCTTATACGTTTTAAAGCCATAGCTTGTGACACCAAGTGATACTTGTTGAAGTTCTGTTCAGTTAAGTTGTAGCCTTTGCTACAGAACCTTTGTTTGTGGTGAGCCAAATGATGTCAAAAAAGACTTCCATGAGCACTCTGTGCAGAGATGACACAGATCTATCACCCAAGACTGATGGCTCAGCTAGGGACCAACAATTAAAGCCCTTTGGGACTGCAGTACATTTGAGCAATCTTTGTTTTGTTTTGTTACCAAATGTTGCTTGTGAACCTTACTGAATAAGAAAAGGATGTCAGTGAGGCAGTCAAGTAGCCTGTTTTCACAGTGCCATGTCTTTTAAGAAATGTCTTTTGAACTTAGCATACAGAATTTATTTTGATTACTGTTCCCTCAGGCTTCTCAGAAGAAGAGGATGATTAAGGAAGGCTTGCTGGATGCACATGGCAAGCCCAATGATAAAACCCCACAGACTTGGAAGAAGGATTATGTAGATTACAGTAGGTAATGTCTGCAGCTACAGTGTTTTGAGTAGGGAATACCACCTGAAAAGTTGGCTATGCCCAACGAAGGAGGATACTGGGTGCCATTTTCACTGGGTGGTCTGAGCAGGAAGTTATCCCTTTTTAGTCTCCTTTCTGTGACTCTAGAGGGAGTCAGCCTGCTAAAGGAAATGCAGGAGAGCTGGAGTCTGACCCCATGCATGTGGGTGTTTTTGCCAGCTTTCCATACATCCCAAACTGGAATAAAATTGATATGGAGAAGAATTGGTTTGGAATTTATTGATGTGTTTGAAATATGTACGCCAATCTTCTGTTTTCTTCCAGCCCTGTGGTAAATAAAAATGTAGAAAAGGAGGTTGTCCAGATGGAGGTAGAGAGAACACCAAAGGTTAGTTTGTTTCCGAGCTATCTATACATTAGTATCTTTGGTTATCGGTAGTCTCAGCATGAACCTGTCTTTAGTATTCAAAGTTGCAGCTTTCAGGAGCATCATGTAAATGAAATTTGGTCTGGGAAATAAGGGAAAATGTAATTAAAATATAATCTGTAATAGATTTTTTAGATGTTGCTGCAAGTGGATAGCCTATGTGATATCTGTATTATGCAGAAGCTAATGGACTTCTCACAAACAGGTAGTTTGTGCATTCAAACAAACTAGGATCTGTTGCAGTTTGAAGGTGTGATTTCTGCCCCAGAATAAATACGCTTTATGTTAAAAAAAGACAAATGGTCAACAGAAGAAAAAACTTTTGGCTCTATATACTAGACCCATGCTTGTTGCAATGATAGAGGGAAGATAGAGGGTTTGGTTCCTGCTATAAATAGAGTTCAGTGGAAGAAAAATGCCTTGAACAATGTAAAAAAGATTTTGAAAGAAAACCAATATAGAACAAACAATTGGTCAGAAATTAATGGAATTGTAAAACAAAAGGTGATGACTAGAAATGATTGATAGGCAGCTTTATTGAATCATTTTAACAATATACTCTAGTTTCCAAATTGATTTTTCATTGCAGTGTTGAAATAATTTTCATAGAGTGGCTATAGTTGAACAACAAAAGAATATTCAGTGAAATGCCAGTATTTATGTAACTCTCAGTGCAGGTTTAGAAGCAGAACAAAAATATAATCTGTCATTGTTTAGAGCAGTGGTTCTCCCATCTTTGGTCCTCCAAATGCTTTGGACTTCATTTCCCACTATACCTGGCCACTGGCTATGTTCACTAGGTGTTGTGAAAACCCAAAGGTTGAAAGCTGTT
The DNA here is from genome assembly GCA_026167975.1 of Phrynosoma blainvillii. NCBI lineage: Eukaryota > Metazoa > Chordata > Lepidosauria > Squamata > Phrynosomatidae > Phrynosoma > Phrynosoma blainvillii. Next base: position 9,088,848 of record JANUYF010000009.1, read on the forward strand.
TGTTTTTTAAATCATGGATTTCAAAACAGTGGAAAGTTGAGGAAATGTAAAATAAAATTTTGATGACAATCCTGGTATTGTTTTGGATCTCGGGGAAGGGATTGTTTACAGATCAAGTCTAGTTCTGGGCATTAAGCTTATATGGCTGCCTTACAGTTTGCAACAGTCTTTAGCAGGACTGAGGAATTCTTAGTTTTCCGTCCGCCTTGGCCAGCAGAGTCAATTATGAGAGCTGCAAGCCAGTAACATCGGAAGCGTGACATATTCCCTGTCATATGATGACGAGAATATTTTGTCATTTTCATCAAAGATCAAAGCATTTCTGTTGAGAAATCACCTAAAGACCTTTTAGAACACTTGAAATCTTTGTGTGTTCAAACATGGCTGTAACCTCTCTTCCCTGTTACAGTTTGCCTACAGAGGAGAGGGACCATCGTCACTGGTTGGTCCTCTGATCCTCATAGATGTTTGTTCCATGCTGCTTTAGTTCTTTACAGATAACTAACAGATAAGGAAAGAGCTGCAGGCTGCTAGATCAGCATCCTTGCTTTTTCCTCCAAGCAGCACAGTATTGCTGATGCTAAAACCATATGGGGCTATAAATGCTGTTTCCATGGCAGAGGTAACCATGAACTGTTTTGTACTCAGTGGTACACCACCTTGTTTTGTGTGTCCATGCTTCTAGAAGCAAATGTTCCAAACATTCTGTGCAGGCTGTAGTTGACCTTTGTTGCTTTAAAGCTGTAGTAAGAACAGACATTAAAAAAATAAAAGCAAAGCAGAGTATCTTGCCCTGGTCAGAATTCTTCTGATGTTGGCTTGTGTTTCTTTCAGAGAAAGAGGGTGGTGGAGAGTGACGGTGAACAGGGCGAGGCGGCATCATCTCCCCCAGATTCTCCAGAGCCACAGGCAGAGACCAAGAAAAAGAAGAAGAAGAAGAAAGAGAAGAAGAAGATGAAATCTGCTGAGAGCAGCGGGGATCTAACTGAAATGGTAGGGCTAATATCAGTTTCCATAATTTGGGGGTAACTAGGAGTCTGAGATATTTTAAAAATATAGTCCCTGTTTTAATACATACCTTGACTATAAGCTGATGAGTGTCTGGCAAATGTGAGAGTTGAGCCCACTGAAATATACTGGATGATACAACAAGTTTCTTCTTTGAGACCCAGCCACAAGGCCAAGTTGCAAATGTGAGTCATGTTAGAGATCAACAATCGTGTGAGCCAGATCTGAATTTTGCCTGTTGCAAAAGGGAAGAGTTAGTAATTGCACAAGTGTCATTGTGGCATACTGAAGCTTTTAGATGAAGTAGTCTTCAGCTTGCTTTACATATTCTGTCGTTGGTTTTTGTTTGTTTGTTTTTGAGAAGTGGAGGTTATGATTCCTTTGGGGATGTGAGACTCTTAAGGTTCATTATTTCTTTCCCAGGTCAGTGACACAAGTGCAAAAAAGAAAAAGAAAAAAAAGAAGAAACAAGAAGAAATTGAGGAAAGTCCAGAGTAACCAGACAGATGTATCCAGAATAAGCACCCTGGATCAATTGAATAAGAAAGGGAGTGCGACAGACTGAATGAAAGTACAGAGTGGATCAGTGAGCAGAGACCTGTCCTAATTGCTGTGCAAAAAAGTAATGTACTGCTTGCGGGATAGTATGGCAAGGCCTTCTTTGTCCTGTTCTAAGGATAGTTGGAGATAATGGGCAGCAAAACTACTTGGCACTCAAAGACTTCTCTATGAGTAGTTTCTATGAGCTTGCAAGATTTCTGTCTGGGAAAAATGCAGTGTTGCCCTTGATCTTGGCGCACCTAGCAGTTCTCCATCTCTCCTGCCATTGTCTTTTGCTGTGATATTCTGCTTGAATATCTGAAAGCCACTGAATGACCACTTCACTTGTTTGTTCATGCAGCTGAAGAGAAGGTGAAAAGTAAGAAGTCAGTGGCTGCATGATCATGTACTTAATTGTATATTCCCATCCCTTGTACTTGCCTTGACTCTTCAGTGAGTAAATCCAGATACAGAAGTCTCAGGGCACCCCTTCCTTCTGGCATTTTTTAAGCCAATGGCAGTTTTGTTTAAAAAAAAATAAGGTTTTCATCCTGAGAGTACTGACAGTCTCATTTCCCTAACCTGTTCTCCACAAGCTTGCCTTTTCCTTGTGTGGTCTAAGAGGTTTTCAAAATGTTTCCTACCTTAAAAGGGAGCTGTGTGCAAGCAATATTAGCCCTATAGCCACATGTGTCATCCCAAGAGCATAGGTGCGGAAATACTGCCTTTTTGCCTGTCTCGAGGCAGAAGTGTTGAAAAAGTTGAAATCTGTATGCTTATGGTCATGTAAATCTAGAGAAAGTTGGAATCTGTATGTTTATGGTCACATATTCATGTTGGGACCTGTGCACATTGCTCTTGTGGTTTGGGATAATGCAAGTCAGACCTTTCCCCCTCCCATTTTTAGACCAGTGTACCAAAGTTGGTTTTAAAAGGAGATACAGTTGTTACTTTTTTACATTAAAAATTGGAGATCTAATTATCATTCGATTATTGGATTTTTGAACCACTACAAAAACTGTAGGCAGGCCATGGAGTTTACAGCTTGGTTGTTAGGAGTGAGATTTAATTCATGCTGCTGTGCTCAAATGATTACTCTGCCATCATTTTGCTGACTTCACTTTTTGACTGTCACATGCCAAAGATGAAGTGGTATATGTATTACATGGGGGGCAGGTAGACCTTCTTAGAAGCAGGATGCAGTTTCCTGGATGGAATACATGCTACTATGCAAGGGTCCAAATTATAGTTGGGGATAGAGGGGATGCAGTGACTCAAGTGGTTAAGATGCTGACTTTATTGACTGCAAGATCGGCAGGTTGGCAGTTTGAGGCCTGGGTGTTGCATGACAGGGTGAGCTCCTGTCACTAGTCCCAGCTTCTGCCAACTTAGCAGTTCAAAAGCATGCAAATGCAGGTAGATAAATAAATAGGTACCACTGGTGGGAAGATACAGCGTTCTGTGCAGTCATGCTGGCCACATTATCACAGAGTAGTCTTTGACAACGCTGGTTCTTCAGCTTAGTAATGGAGATGAGCAGCACCCCCTATAGTCAGACACGACTTGACAACCTTGTCAATGAGGAATACTTTTTACCTTTATGGAGGTGGCAGGCACACTGCTTGATTAACCCGAGTATATGATGGGTAATATTCAGTAACTAGGTGGTATTCTTCTTGTGTTTGGCTCCACTCCCATTCATTTTCAGCCTTTTAATTTCAGGCTGGAGCATGATGAAAAAACACAGGAATCACAAAGTATTTTAACATACTTTATTGCTGCTTGTTTTTCCTTTAATAGACTCAGCCAAAGGTCCCTGCTTCACTTCACCAGATTTTATGGGTGGGTAGCCTCAAAAACATGAGGCTCGTTACATGTCAAGGTTGCGTCCCTTCCCCATCACTACAAGGTATACAAAATAATCTTGTGTTACATGTGGATAGCTGCTTGAGAACTCCCCGGTCTGAGTTGTGCTTGTGGGTGAAAGGAAGGAAGTTAACAGTGGAACAAAGTCACTCCTAATTTTCGGGGGGAGAAATAATGATGTTTTCTTGCATATAACATATGAGCTATCCTAAGTCATGAGACTATGCCATAATCATTTTTACAGAATACAGCATGCAGGTGCTGAAAGGGGTCATGCCATGTCCTGACTGAATGGTTTCTTCCCTTCATCATTTGCCTCAAGTATAAAACGCGTAGCACCTTCCCTGGCCTCCAAGAGTGTATTTTTCAGTTGGACTTAATTTGGCTTAGTCCAAACAATCAAATGCGTGTACATACTTTGAAAGGGGGTGTTAATCACCTCCCTCCCACACGCACACACCCTTATTACTGGAAGTGCAGAGATGTAAATATCCACTTAAAATTTCCTGTGCAACTGGGTGGGGGCAGGGCTTCTAGAAAAACAAAAATGTGTAACTAATAAACTTTTCAAATCATATGAAGAAATTAATTTACCTAAAACTGAGGCAAAAATACTTAGTTATATTTAAAAAAAGGAGCTCCACTCCTCTGAACATTCAGTTTATGGCTTTCACTATGAGGGTGTTCTGTATGTAATTTACCAATACATATTTATGATCTTAGAGATGGTTCATCCTCCTTTCTTGCCTTTCCTGGTGCTCCAATTGGCAAGTGTCTGAGAGCACAACCACACATTAATTTCAAAAGTGCTTGAACCAGAAGGATGAGATTCTTGCCCTGGTAGGGGCAGAGGGGCTGTTTACAGGACAAAGCACTGAGCGGGGAAGTGAGTGATGGTTCTTGTTCTCCACATGCTGTATTGAGAGGGTTCTGGGAGTGACTCCTTCCAATGCCAGGTCAGCTCAGTAAACCCAGGAAACAGGAACCCACTGTGGAGAACTGCAAGCACGCTCAAAAGCCGCCTGGAGTTGCTCAAGGCTTTCGTCAATGCCATTGTTCACTAGTGAGAGGTCAAAGTAGTGGGCATATCTGCTCCTGATGGCCTCTGAATCCTTCTGAAGCCGTTGCAGAGTTTCTGTCTGCAAGAGCAGAAAGAAGAGGGAAAATGTGGTATTAATGATATGAGATGAGCTATTTGATCCAAAGCTCTTTGTTAACTCTATGAGGGAGGTGGGCTTGGGTGGATATGGAGAAAATTAGTGCTCGGCTGCAGCCTTCTGATTCCATGGTGCCACATGCAAAGAAAATCTCAATATAAATTTTTAAAATTGTGCAACCAGTCTACTCTTCCTTTTACTCAGTGATTTAAATTACAACATTGAAAGGATCACATAACATTTAAGACAAAACTGGTTGTGTAACTTGTGTATTCCTGGGTCACGTCAAGAGTTTTCAAGGCTAGTATTCACAAGAATTAAAACATCTAGTAAGTATCAGTTTTGAGGCTTTTATCACATTTGTGATTAAAGACCATATTGAATAGACAAAGCTGATTGTCCCAGGGCCAAGTGTCAATAGTGTATATGTAAGTGCATACATACATCTGTTGTGTTAACACTTACAGGAGAGCGCATCTTACCTCATTGGCCTTGTCGGTGGGAGCAATAAACACGATGAAAGGGGAAAACTCAGCTGTGTGGATAATCTTCAGTGTCTATTAAAAAGGAGACAAAGGTGTCACATACATGCAGACATTTTAAAGAAAAAAGCATGGGTGTATGCATTGTAATGAGCCAGTCCAGGATGCAACAGGCTTGAATTACCTTATTTTAAGGGAACATAGCCCTGCAGTATCTGTTTCTTTCACTTTGGTTCTTAAACAAGAGAAACCCCTCTGTCTAAAATGGGGCTACGTCTCCTTTTGCTTCCTTAACTATGATATAATTATAACAAAAATATTTTGAGTCAAAACCCTTTTCTAAATATCCAACAGGGTTTATGTTAACAAATTCCATGCCTTAGGCAAACAAAGAGAATATAAAAGACTAGGTGCAAAAGTGAATCCTTGTTTGCCTCAGCTCAGTTAAAGGGAATTATTAGGTGGATCTGCAGAGGAATATTGGAGAGGTCCCACTATAAAAAGATCAGGCACTTTTGTGAGTTTGGTTTTCAGCGAAAGATTGTGGGAGGAACATGCCATGGACAAAAGACTTTCCTGATGACTTTAAATGACTCTAGAAAGTGTTACAGAATTCTAAGGATGTTGGTCTCCCCTCAATCCACTCCACAGTCCACAATCTACAAATAGCTACCACAATCTACAAATGGCTACCACAATCACTGTTCAGAAATTGTCATCCTACCAAAATTAGGAAGTCACAGTAATCTTGCTCTGAATAATGTGAATGTTCATGACAGCAATCGGAAAAAGACGGAATAAGAATTGTTTTCTTGAAAGGATAGCCAGGAGAACATGACTGCTCTCTAAAAAGAACACTGCTGCTCAACTGAGAACTGCTTGAGCCTCAAGGGGAAATATCTTTCTAAATTTCCAAATTATGTTTCTAAATGTTGTATTAAATTTGAACAGAACATTCTAACCTTTAGGTGAGGTCAGAATGTTTTGCCGCCTCAGAAATTGGATGGCTTGCCATCACTGACACAAAAATTCTGTAGTGTATCAAAAGTTTCTAGAGGAGAATGCCAGACCATCTCTTCAAGAGCTGAAGCTGAATCAAAAGCGGACCATGCAGCAGGAAAATGATTCTAAATATTACAAATAGATCCACCCCCCCCCAAAAAAAAGGGACTGCAAAAGGCAGCACCTGAAACAGTTAAGTGAAGAGGAATGTGGCAAAATTCCTCAAAACTGCTTTGAGAGAATGACCAAGAATCCTTATTTGAAGTCTTTGCTACCCAGGGTACATAAATTCTAAAGGATCACATACTTTTTCACATGTTGATTGCTGAATCAATTGTAGATTTAAAACAATGCTGAAAAAACATAATTTGTTTGTGCGTCATTTGTAATCATGTTATCAGTTGACCATCACCGATGATAGATCAAGATTTAGTAACGTTTTAGGCTGTAAATAATTGGCAGTCTTCGAATGTGTTCAAACTTTTCTTGCTACTATGTATCTGCCAAATTCAAAGATGCTGCACTGCTGATTTCCTTAAGTCAGGTCCAAAACACATTGCAGAAATAATCCAGTTTGAGACTGCTTTAACTGCCCTGGCTCAGTGCTAGGGAGTTCCGGGAAGTCTAGTTTTGTGAGACATTTAGCCTTCTCTGCCACATAAACTACAATTCCCAGGATTCTCTAGCACTGAGGCAGGGCAGTTAAAGCGATCTCAAACCGAATATTTCTCAGTTTCTTAAGTTATTTGAGTGGTTTTTTTTTCTCAAGCACATTTTCTTGTATAGTTTGAGTATCCTTAATCCAAGACGCATGGGAACAGAATATTATGGAGTTGGGATTTTTTTGCAGATTTGGAACACGAGTAGCGTAGTATGTATTGTAGTATGCAGTGCTGGAGAGAGACGTAAGGATCTATGAAATGGTGGGAATCCAAATGTAATTCTTGGCACAAATCCACGCCTCCTGCCATTTCACAGATCCTCCAGTCTCATAAATACAATAGGTACTACTTGCCTGCTGTACTACTTGCATTCTAAAATCAAAGCTTCAAAGCCAGTAGGTGCTCAAAAAGTTTCAGATTGGAGCATTTCAGACAAGGACAAGTGAACCTGTATTTATGAATTAGGTAAGAGGAAACAAGATCTTTGCTCTTGTTCATCTGCCTGCTTCATCTGTGCATTTCTAGTATCTCCCATTTGTCTGGTTCCTAAGCATTCATTCTTTCTCTGCTGTACATAACTCCTGCAAGTATAAAGATGTTTCCAGATTTACACATTGTACCCAGAAGTAGGAAAGGCAACTGTAGTTCAGTGAACCTTACCTGTGGTTCAATGTCCAAAATAGCAATCTTGTCCTGTTCATGAATCTTGTGCACAGTCTCAAATTTGGTGCCAAACATGTTGCCCTGGTAACTCCCAAACTCCAGGAACTCATTGGCAGCAATGTCTTTAGTCATCTCCTCTGTGGAAACAAAGTGGTAATCTTTCCCATCCACTTCATTCTTCTTCTGGGGCCGAGTGGTGTCTACAGAAGAAAAAGACACAGGTAAGAGGGAGCTGGGGTTTGCAAGATGGAGGCAACCCAACCCATGCATCCAGTCTGGACCATCAGGGACCCTGAAGGAAAGAGACAATTTAAAGCATGGTTTTTTGGGCTATGTGGCCATGTTCTAGAGCAGGGGTAGGCAACCTTTTTGAGCCCTGGACCGGTCCCCCGAAGTCCTCCTCTTCGCTGGGCCGAGGGGGGGGGGGGAATGGAGGCGCGTGTGCTAGTGCGCGTGTGGCTGCCGCTGCTGTCACACGTTGCGGCTGCCATTTTAATTTCCAAAATGGCAGCTGCGACTCATTTGCGCATGCGCAGTACTCCTGCGTATGTGCAAACGCGTCGTGGCTGCCGTTTTGGAAATCAAAATGGCAGCCGCAGCGCGCGTGGCCGCACAGAGGACGAAACGCGCGGCGGCAGGGGTCGGCCTGGGCTGGTAAGTCCGGCGACCTGGGCCAGAACCGGCCCAGGGGCCATAGGTTGCCAGCCCCTGTTCTAGAGGATTTTATTCCTGACGACTATCTACATCCCTCTACTGTTGGATTGGATTCAGACCACTGAGACAAGGAGCCAACAGCTGACATGGACCAGAATTTGAAAAATCATTCCAGTAGCATTTTAAACACCAGCTATTGGAAAATTAATTCATTGTCGCAAAATATAATTGAGTTGGGTTGTCATTAATGAATCTATTTAAGCATCAGTTCCCACAAAAGACCATGAGATTTACAGAGAATGGGGTAGAGGTGGTCAATGTTAACACCAGGGCCACATTTTGTTATTGGCACCTTTTGTCATTTTAAAATTTCCTTTCCCCAATCTGGAATATTTTTCCACAAATTTTGACTATGAAGCCCATAATACAACTGTTGCCTGGGGGTTAGTAGGAGTTAAATAATTCTGGAAATACAATTTAGGAGAGACTTCTAAATTTTTGGCTACCATGCTATATTTTATGTAAAGCAGATTTTACATTTTGGCACTCATATCTTTTTTCTAACTCCCCACATGTACAGTCGCTGCTCTGTTCTCGCGGACTTGAAGTCCGCGGTTTTGCATATTCAGGAGGGGTGACTTCCATTAAAATCAGTGGGTCACGCCTCATTCAAGCCTATGGGGCTTGAATATTGCTGAATCTCCATTTTCGCTGGGGGGTCTGGAACAGATCCTCTGCAAAAACAGAAGGCCAACTGTGTACTGTTCACTACCTGAAGATACCTTGTCTGTTAAAGAATAGATGTTAAAGGTTAGTGGGAAATGATGTGTCATTTGCTGGAAGACATTGATCCTGAGCAAACCTAGCAATAGTGCATAACAAAGAACTCAGTAAAGCAAGAGAATTGTTAAATAAAACCCATTGCAAAAAGATGAAAATCAGAATGAGGGAGCTGGTGAAGGGAGAAAGTGCCCAACCCTGCATGAGTAGTAATAACAACACTAAAGGCTTACAAAGGAGTTCAACAGCATTAGAGAGAATATGCGCTTAGGTAACTAAATCTTTTTGTGCAAACTGATGGCTCCAAGATCACCAAACCATCCTTCCACATTGGTGACCAATGATGCAGGGTCATTATCCAAGTGTTTAGCATTGTATCAGCAATAATAAATGAATAATTACAAAGGGGTTCATTTTAGCTCATCTCAAATATTATGGAAGAGAAACCAGAATTTAATAATAATGTAATAATTAATAATAATTTTATTTGATACCCCGCCCCTCTGAGCGCAATCGAGGCGGCTTACATCATAAAATCAAACAGAACAGTTAAGAACAATTTCCTCCCCCTCCCCCCCTTAAAAAGTTATTAAACCAATTCCAAATTAAAACAAGATATAAAAAATGGATTCCTCCATATATAAAAACACAAAACAATACAAAAGGAAGAAAGTGCGGCAGGTATATAAATGCAGGCTTATTAGAGAACCTGGTCAACAGAAGGGGAGCATCTCGGAGGGAGATTCTGTAGTCAGAGCTGGTAGATTAATCCGGGAAGGCCTGCCGGAAGAGATCCGTCTTGACAGCTTTCTTGAAGCTGTCAAGTGATGACAATTGACGGATCTCCTCCGGCAGGCCATTCCACAGTTTGGGGGCAACTACAGAAAATGCCCTCTGGGAGGTCGTCACCAGCCTCGTTTTTTGAGGCTGTAACAAATTCCTCCCAGAGGACCGGAGGGTGCGGGGAGGATTATACGGGAGGAGGCGGTCCTTAAGATAGCCTGGACCCAAGCCATTTAGGGCTTTAAAGGTGATAACCAACACCTTATACTGGGCTCGGAAACTAACAGGCAGCCAGTGGAGGGACCTTAATATAGGGGTAATATGGTCCCCCCTAGATGTGCCAGATATTAGTCTGGATGCCATATTTTGAACCAATTGCAGTTTCCGAACCAAGCACAAGGGTAGCCCCATGTAGAGCGCATTACAGAAATCGAGGCGTGAGGTTACCAACGTGTGCACAACAGTCTCAAGATCCCCTACTTCCAGAAAAGGGCGCAGCTGGCGTATCAGCCGAAGCTGATAACAGGCGCTCCTGACCGTCGCATTAACCTGATTTGTCATCAGGAGCGACGAGTCAAGGAGCACCCCCAAGCTGCGAAACAGTCCCTGGAGGAGAGCGTGACCCCATCCAGGACTGGAAGTTGCAACCCAATTCCTGGTTTCGGGGCCTGTACCGTGAGCACCTCCGTCTTGTCTGGATTCAATTTCAATCTGTTTTTCCTCATCCAGCCCATTACCGCCTGAAGACATTCATTGAGAGAGGAGATGCCATTGGAATTCGAGGCCGATGAACGAGACACGGAGAAATAGATCTGGGTGTCATCAGCGTACTTAACTCCGAATTATCTCACCCAGCGGCTTCATATAGATGTTAAACAACATCGGGGACAAAATAGCTCCTTGAGGGACCCCACAAGTGAGCTCCCTCTTACTGGAGCTACAGTCCCCGAGCAGCACCCTCTGGGACCGACCCGAGAGGAAGGACCGGAGCCACTGTAGAGCAGTGCCCCCGATACCTAACCCCTTCAGGCGGTCCAGGAGGATGCCATGATCTATCGTGTCAAAAGCTGCTGTGAGGTCTAAGAGCACCAACAGGGTCACGCTACCCCTGTCAATGCTCAGACGCAGATCATCGGTCAAGGCAACCATGGCAGTCTCAACCCCAAAGCCTGTCCTAAAGCCGGTTTGAAATGGGTCTAGATAATCGGTTTCATCCAAGACTGCCTGGAGCTGAAGAGCAACCGCCTTCTCGATCACCTTGCTCAAAAATGGCAATAAGGATACAAGCCTATAGTTCTTCATATCCAGGGGGTATGAAAAGAGAAAGAGCTGAAGAGAGTCAAAACAACCCTACCATTCCCAGTCGGACATACAGGACAGTAAGGGGAAGGGAGGAAGATACAAATTTCAGAGCTTTAGGTCCACTTGTTCTTGAGGGCCAAGCAAACAAATTACTCTCCCATTCCATTCAGGACTCTTTTTTTCCCCTTCCTTTCCATCCTTCTTTAATAGCTCTCCATTATTCTGCTGGGTTTCTATGGCCTTTAGCTCACTACTAAAGACAGCAAGCAGATTAGGCTGCTCAGCAGTATAGAAATGTGATGTGTTTCCTCCAACTTCTCTTTAGGCCTTTCTTCCTTCCTTCTAGCAAGTCAAACTCCACTGAGGGGTGAGGCACTAAGGAATTAATAACTTCGTAAGTTTATTATTTAGTTATTCCTAAACTTTGCCATGAACTGTACAAGCCACAGCAATGAAACCAGTGACGTTTTCAGCCGAGTTCTTCCCCAGTCTTAAGGCAGGACAGAGGCTCAAGAGCCCCAGAACAGGAAATTTGTCATAGAAAACTTGGCTTCTGGATATACTTACATGGAATAGGATAGCCAAACTTGTCAGGGTTTTTGCTGAGCAAGGCATTCTTAATGTGGCTTCGGCCAACGCCACTGGCCCCTGGTCCAAAAAAGAAAGAAAAAATAAATGATCAGCAAAACAAACACAAGCCATAGTCTCTCTTTCCTAAAGAAGCTCCATTTACGATGACTAAAAGGCACACAGGAAGGGATAAGCTGTAGGTGAGCCTTTGAAAATGACAACAGAGAGCAAAATGACGGAGAGTCTCTCCTTTCCCCATACCCCAGCCTCCCACTAGATCTGCATCACTAACTGTGAGTCTTGGGTCCAGACCCCATTCCACCATCCTGGGGTTGGAGAGGAAGTCCACATTTGTGAATGCTTTTGGTTAAAAAGGTTTGCACATGCCTAAAACTCAAACTCTGGCTATATGAGGGGGGTATCGTAAAGTAATAATTATCACCCGGATGTTATGGTATATCGATGAAATGTTGTCAGCGTCATCATCACCAAGTGATGTTTTCTTTTACCAAAAACGAAATCCGTTGCGAGGTCGCTGATTTTTACAACACAGATGACGTCATTCATGAAGTGGAAGAGTGGTTTAAGGCGCAATCTGCAGACTTCTACAATAACGGGTCAAAAAACGCTGGGGAAATGTGTAAATCTGGATGGTGACTACGGCAAATCAAAACAAACTTTCTGTCAATTTTTCTTAAAGGTGATAATTAAAACTTTACCCCCTCGTAATCGCTCTGGTATTCTAGTAGCTCACCTACAGGGATGTCTTTATGTACAATGGGGGATAGTGTTTTAAAGTGTGGGCTGCATGTGGGCCCTGGACCTCATTTTTGTGTCCCCTGAAACCTGCCCAATGCATGAAACCATCTCACCTCCACAAGCAACCTAGAAGCACGTGTTACTCCAAATACCTGTTTTCCTTTGCAGTCCCTTCCAAAATGATGACAGAAAGTGATGCAATGCCACTTCCTGCCAACATTTTCAGTGATAAAAGTGGAGGTATTTGGGCTTGCTGGGTTGGAGTGCATCCTATGGGGAGGTGCTCTGAGGAAAACCAGCCCTTGGCATCCATAGTGTTTGCCCATCCCTGTTTTAAAGTGACTTTCCTCATCTACAGCTAGAGGTGTTAATGGGACATTTTCTCTCCATTTTTATGCTTAAATTCACCCACACCCATCCTTCCAGACTGCCAACTCCTATTTATTTATTTGTAGTCACTCAATCATTTATTGATTTGCCCTTAGACCATTTCACTATAACTCAAAAAGAGTAGAGCAGACTAAAACTTCAGTAAAAATTACAAGTTAAAAATATAATAAAGTATATATGAATGTAAATAAAATACCATATACAGTACAGTCTGAATACAATATCCCACCCAAAATGATAACATCAAACATAAGAGTTCTTCATCACTCCCAGTTTACACCAATCATCCCCACATATTCTAGACCTCAACTGTATCGCTTTATATAGAAACCGAGCTGTGCTGTTAGTTATTTTTGAACCTTGACCACCCATAAAGTATGAAATTCTAACATGAGTATCCCAAAACAATGTTCGTTTAATGTAGGAACCAACTCCTATTAAAAACCCTTGCCCAACAAATTCATTTCACGGGAGGATCAGGCAGCAGTCCTTTGTATGACTGGGTAGATTTGAAGCTAAGCCTATTTCTGAGGTGTACCACTTCAGGCTGTTCAGCTACACAAAATAATCTAGGACTAGACATACAACTGTCAGGGAGAAGTGCAATCCCAGATTTCTCTCTGGCATTCTAGAGTACAACTTTGTTTGAATAGTTCAAGCCTATTAAGCCTATTAATGGGGTGCAGTGGCTCAAGTGGTTGAGACGCTGACTCTGTTTGCAAGATTGGCAGTTCAGGGCCTGGGTTCTGCATGATGGGGTCAGCTACTGTCACTAGTCCCAGCTTCTGCCAACCTAGCAGTTTGAAAGCATGCGAATGCAAGTAGATAAATAGGTAGCACTTCTCAGTGGGAGGGTAAGCAGCGTTCTGTGCAGTCATGCTGGCCATATAATCACAGAGCAGTCTCTGACAACGCTGGCTCTTCGGCTTAGGAAAAGAGATGAACACCAGCCCCTACGGTCAGACATGACTTGACAACCTTGTCAACGGGGAATACCTTCACCTATTAAGCACCACCTGCATTTGGCAAGGACAGGATGAGCCTGGTTAAACAGTCCTATTACAGTCTAATTCTGTTTTGGCTCCTGTTGGCTGGACATGAGATTCTGATGGGTAACTTATGGCCTTCTAGAGACTGGACTGCAACTTCCATCTGTTGTAGTGAGCACAGCTAATGGTGGAGGATGTCTGAAACTATATTCCCAACATATAGATCACCACATGTACACTCTGCCTGCTGCAGGGGGAGTGTATATTTTAAGGCAGGGGTAGGCAACCTTTCCCCTTTAAGGGCCAAGGGACTTCAGCTCCCAGAAGCCTCAGCCATGTTGGCCAATAGTCCCATGTTGGCCAATAGCTCTTGGGATTCTGGGAGCTGAAGTCCCTCGGCCCTTAAAGGGGAAAGGTTGCCTACCCCTGTTTTAAGGGAATGTGTATTTTTTTTTTTACTTAACATATGCCTCTCAAATTTTATTATCTTTTCATTAACAAATGAAAATTGAATGTTTACAAACTGTTAAGTTACAATCAGATACCTATAAGCACCAGGGTTTTCCGTTTGAAGGCTGGCAGCCTCATTACCTCTTCGTAAGACACCACATCCAGCTGGTCAAAAACTGAAATGAGAATTAAGAGGGGGAAAATTAACAGAGTTGAGGAGGTCCTCCAAATCTTGCACATCGCCACACATATTTTATCAGACTAGGTTCCATAAGACTTGGTAAGAATCTTGGAAATGGGGTCGTAGGGGAAGGGACAACATACTGTATGCAGCTGTGTAGAATTCATGTACGTCAGAGAATTTAGTTTTTCCTGGTGCAGAATTTGATGTCCAGCAGTTTCTAACTGTGCTCTTAAGAATCAGACCAAAGGTCTATATAGCCCAGCATTGTATTCTTACAGTAGATAATCAGATGTCCTAAGGGGAAACCCACTAGTAGGAAATGAGCATCCTTCCCCTCCGCTTCTCAGCAACTAGTATTAAGAGGCATATTGCCTCTAGTACTGGAGGAAACAGATACAGACATCATGTCTAATAGCTCTTGATAATCTTCTCCTCCTTGAATTTGTCCTGCCCCCTTTAAAGTATGCTGCAGTCAATGTATGTATTTTGAAAACTGTACTTTATGCAGTACACTTTATGTTGTGCAAAATACACCCTTATGAAACCCACGCTGACACATATGTTATAGGAACAGAGGAACACCTATCAAGGGAGGCTAGGATGCCCTCGCTCCTTGTCTTTCAGATGGCAAAAGGTTTTTCTTGTTTCTTTTATCCAGGCAGACTTTTGGCAATAAACATGTTTCTAAGGAGGTTCACTATACTAGCTGGATCTTCCTTAGGACATTCCTTAGGAGCACATTTTTAAATTGTGTTTTTGGTTGTCAGAAACTGTTTTAATTAACTTTTTCTTCAAATTTAAAGTACCAAGAGCTCAGAATTTGGAACAGTTTGGAAATAATGGCCGAGATCCTGCCTGAGAGGTGTTGCTACAATGCTGCCTGTCCTGTCACAATTGCTTTTCACACCATGACTTGCTGGTGGGAGTGGGCTAGATGCATCATCCTTCCAGTGCTCTGTTCACTCACTCACCAGTGCTGCAGAACTCCTTCAGTTAGTGCAGCCGCCTGGCTTTTAAGGTGGTTTTGGAGGTAATGCAGTCATGGCAATGGTGCCGCAAGTGTAAATTTAAAAAAAAAAATGAGGATGTAAATCTAACTTATAAAATCATAAATACTCAACAAGATGCCGGGCTATGTTCTTAATTGTCTGAAAATGTGTTTTTTTTATTTAATTCTTCTTCAAATGTAAAGTACTTGAAAACATTACCTTTCCAAGATCTGCAGATAGCACTGCTGCTTGCAAAAAGACTTGTGGTTCTTTTCTTTTCTTTCTTTCTTTCTTTCTTTCTTTCTTTCTTTCTTTCTTTCTTTTTTGATCTACTCATTTATGGTGTTAACTAGACCTTCTATCCACAGCAGAAAACAACCTTCTGACTCCAGTCTCCATGGCTGAATTAGGAGCTGGCTTGTTATGAGTCAGGCAAGGTGTTATGAGACTATCACATTTCTTCCAATAAGGATCTTAAGTCATATAGTAAACAGAATGAAGGATGCCTTACTCAGAGCAAACCCCTCTACAGAGTGACCATAAAGCCCACAGAGAGGCAGTGGGAATATCTGCTTGCACATATATGTACACCTTGCCCTCTCTAAGACCGTATTTGCACTAACCATAGAAACATGGTTAAGAATTCTAAATATGATCTAACAGCACAGAGGTAAGCAATGCAGCAAGATATCTATGTGAAGCACCTTGCAATGCCACCCTGTCCCAAACCACTACAGAAAAGTACACAGATGGTAGTGATAGAGTTTAAAAAAAACAAAAACCCTACAGCCCAATGTCCTTCAGGTCCCTTGGAGTATAATTCCCATCAAACTGCCTGAGACTCTCTGGAGATGCTGAACTACAACTTTCATCATCTCAGGTCAGCATGGAGAGTAGAGAAGGCTATGCTAAAAAGACCAAAGTGACAAGTCACTTCCCATGGATATTTGCTGCAAGCTTAGTGCAGCTTCCAGAGGGTTGCACTGCAAGGTGCCCATCATGCATGAATTGCTCCTCAGCATACAAAAGGAACTCGCAGCTGGCAGTATATGCCATATCCAAATCTCATTAGTACATTCTGGTACAGATGCCTACTATGAAGCAAGAAGAATTATAGTGGGAGTTGTCCTCTGCAACCTAAAAATGGCTCCCTGGGGAAACCAGGCTGTATAGAAAACAAAGGACATATGTACAGTGCAGCCCAGCTGTTTTCTATACAGCCTGGTTTCCCCTGTGATTTAGGGGGGGTTGCAGACTGCCAGAAATAGTGCAAATTGAGTCCACTTTTAGGGTTCGGGTTAGTGCTAGGGAATCATGGGAACTGTATTTTATTGTGGCACCAGACCTCTCTGACAGAGAAGGCTCAATGTGTCAGGGGGGAAAAAACAATTCCCATGATTCCCTAGCACTAACCCTAACCCTAAAAGGACTCAATTTGCACTATTTCTGGCAGTCTCCACCACCCCCACCCCCCATAGTTATCCCTGTGATTTATCCTAATGAGAAAGAGGAGGTGCTCACTTGAACTATGTTTTGCCAAGTACTTGTCTTTGCATTTCTTCTTTTTTCCAAAAGGACTACAACTTTGGGCTTGAGTGGGGTTCCCTTGGGTCATGCTTGCAACACGCCTGCAGGAAAAGAAAAGAAAAATACATTGTAATGGAAGAAAGTACATGTCAGGCCAAGCTGGTATTTACCATATCTATCAAGTCAAATACAGATATAAAACAGAGCATTAAAGAGAGAATCATACAAGACATGGTATTCCCCATCACTATGTATGGATGTGAGAGCTGGACAGTGAAAAAAGCAGATAAAAAGAACATCAACTTATTTGAGATGTGCTGCTGGAGAAGAGTGCTGAGGATACTATGGACAGTAAAAAAGACATTTGAATAGATCCTAGAATAGATCAAGCCTGAAATACCCCTAGAAACCAAGATGATCAAAGTGAGATTGTTGTATTTTGGCCACATCATGAGAAGGCACAACTCATTGAAAAAGATGATAATGCTGGGAGTGGTTGAGAGTTGAAGAAAGAGAGGGAGATGGTACACCAGATGGCTAGATTCAATTAGGGCATGAGCTGCAAAATTTAAACAGAGCAGTAGAAGTGAGGGAGTCATGGAGATGTCTCATCCACCGGGTCGCTATGAGTCGAGGTCAATTTGAAGGCAGCTAAGTGGAACATGTTGCTGAAGTGACATCTCATCTCATCCCAACACTAAGAAAAGATGTTGGGGGTGGAGGGAGGGACAGATCAATAAATGATGGCTTCACCAGAAAAACTACTTCTCCCTATGTGGATGGAGTAGAAAGGAAATACAAGTGTAGGGACTTCCTGAGGAACCAAAGGAGAGCCATGTTCTCCTGGAACATCACCTAAAAAATAAGGAATATAGGATTTGTGGTTCAAAATGTGGTAGCATTTGTTCCCTCAATAATCTTGGTACAAACCAAGGGGAAAGGACCTTCTCGGGGATGACTCCCCTACTGGAGGATGCTGTCCCCAGAGAGGCTCACCTGGAGCCTGTTCTGATGTCACTTCAGCAACATAAACAGATCTTTCTTTTTAAACAGACTAGCTTAAAGTCTGCTCTTTTAAAATTGTTAGGTTTAATATCTTTTGGCTGGCATCCATTAGTAATTTATAACTTTTCATAAGTCTTGGGGGGGGGGGAGGCATAAGTCATTGCAGAGCTCAGGATTCTCTACCAAATTCATATAATAGCCAAACTACTTCCCAAACTCTTTTAGCAGCTGCATTTCCCAAACATGACCATTTTCTGGCTAGTGGAGACTGAGGTGGTGGGGAGGCAGCAGAGATAGTGAAGAGGTATTAAGCTATCTTTCTCTAACTGGACACACAACACTGATATCATTCTCTGCGGCCTCTGAAGGACCCTCGGGAAGTCATAGAGAGTGCCCCATCACTGTGTGTCCAGCTATAGAACATAACCGGACGCTTCTCCATCAGCTAGTACATGGCTTTGTTTGCAGGACTGCCACAGTTAAAGGTGGGAGACATACTGTAGTTCTATCTGGTGGAATGTCACACTATGTCTCCCTGATCCAGAATCTCAGCCTTTCATTTTATAATTGCTTTTAATGGCTTCAATCAAGGAAAGGGACACTCACTCAGTTTTCAGGGATCCGCTTTAGCCATCCTGTTTCCCTACTTTCTTCTCCCCATGACAGCCCCACCAAGGGAAAGTGGGCCCTTTTGGCTGGTTGAGCTACAGTTCAGGAACAGAAGAGTGATTCCCTAGAAACTGAGGTCCCTTCCCCTGTACCCTACCTATTAAAACAATTTTAAAACAGGAGATGTTAAAAATCAGGCAGAGGGACTTGCCTTTATAATAATGGAAACAAGATCCCAAATCAAACCCACTGGCAAGAATGCTCATTATGACTATTATTGGAGAGGCTGCCATGACAATCACACCAAAAGTCTCTCCCTTCTAATAAAGCAGAGCTAATGACACTCCGGGTAGCTAGAATTAGCTTTTCCGGGATGCAGTATTTGGGGAAAATCTACAGAAGGCATTCAATTAGACACCACAAATGGACATGAAAATGTATGGCCCATACATAGGCAATGACTGTTGCCATACAGTTATGATAGGCTAAATAACAACAGGATCAACACAATTCAAAGTCATTCTTATTTTGAAGAGACAGCTGCTGATCCAGATTGTGCTCCCAACTTGGACTGAGGGCACATGCCACTGGTCCATCTCTTCTCTAGAGGTCAACCCTTCAATATAGTCAATTACATTTCCCTTAAACTCAAGGAACTCATCAGTATAATAATAAATCTCTACATAGGAGTCCTATGTCATCGAAGTCTGGTTTACAAAGGCAGAATGAAAAAGTATGGCTCCTATTGTGTCATGTATTGCAGAGATCAGTATTTTCAAACAAAGTTCATTATAACTTTTTAATAAATAAATAAATTCCTGAACATTGTGTAGCTGGATGCACCAATTCAGATTGTCAGGAGGATGTGTGCATTTACATAATAGAATGCTCCTCTGTTAAAGAAAAATCTCTAATTTAGAAAACTAGCATTTTAGTAGGAAGGCTAGTGAAGATGTCTTTCTTAACCAGACTAATTTTCCATATGGAGGGAAGTTTTACCTGTGAAGGAACATTATATCACACAAGCACTCACTTGCAGTCTAAAGGAGTACAGCTCAGATATGGGTTATGAGAGGGCTTGGAAAAGTTCCCTTTTGGACTACAACCATGGTCACTGGTTGAAGGCTGGGGAATACTGGGAACTAAGCTAAAAAGTAGCTTTTCCTAACAGTGGTTATTCATTTGGAAGGGTTCTTGCTTGTGACATACTACATAGGGCTAACTAAATAGTATTATGAAATCCAGAATTTTGTTGAGACAGCATGCTAGTGTAAAAATTATTGCACAAGCAGTTGTGCTTTTTTATAGAAACACTACAAGCAGTGTAGCCAAGCATCCTACAAGCACCAAAACAGTTGGTGTATTCTCTGCAATTACACTGCTTTTCCAATGACAATAGCATTTTCTCAGACTTGCAAACTAAGCCATATTTACCTTCCAATGGGTAATCAAAAAATGAAACATCCTAAATGCTAAATGTGTAGATGAAGAACCTAGAAGAAGAGGGCAGCATGCAAGTAATGTAACAATGACCGCAAGGGCCATACCACTCTTGGAGCTCCAGGGAAGGGATGAGTCCTGCAGATCCATTGGAGGAGCCTTGTACCCGGCCTTGCCACCAGTTACTGTCATCCTTGTTGATGATCTCAATGACATCTCCTGTCTGAAACTTCAGCCCAGCTTCTTTGCAAGGTATCAGGTTGTCCTTTTGGGGGTCGTAATCAAACTGAGCTCTCATGAACATCTGTAGGAAGAGAAGGGTCAACATTGGCCTAGGCAGCAAATGTCAGTTTGCAAAAGGTTGCATAACTCAGAGAGGAGATTAGATTGAGCTACATGGAAGAGAGAATGAGCAATGGAGGGTTTACATCAAACTATGGAGGAAATGGTAGAAACTTTCATGAAACTCACAGCTTTCTCTCCGATTCCTCTCCTCTCCAGATTAAGACAAATCATGTCCTCAACCATTTCAAAAGACAGCCAAGGCAGAGCTCTATGACTCTACATACTCCTCCAAGAACTCAATCCCAAAGGATTCTAGTGTGCCTCAGTTCTCAGTTTAGGGGCCAGACCTGTGTGCCTCAGGTCTGGTCCTGAAGGAAGGAGTTGTCAGAGGAGCTGACCCAGTTCCTGCCTTCAGGGCCTGCATCCTCAAACTGTGCAAAGAGAGAAGCCCATCTGGGACCACAGACTTGAGTATAGCAAAATCACTACACCATGAGTCTGATATGTGGAGTCTCTCTCCTTGGGGACAGACCCTAGTAGTTACAATGTGCCTTGACCCATGGAAGGGGTAATAACCAGGCCTGTCACAACATTAGAGACACATTGGTACGAAGAGCCAGAGAGATCACACTTTTGCACAGGAACTTGGGAGATATCATGTAACTTACTGGATGACCTTAGACCAGTCACTCTCTCTTACCCTGACCTTGCTGTCATTGTGTGCCTTCAAGTCATTTCTGACTTATGGAGACCCAGTGATCCTATCACAAGGTTTTCTTGGCAGGGTTTGTTCACAAGGGATTTTGCCTTTGCCTTTGCCTTCCTCTGAGGCTGAGAGAAAGTGACTTGTCCAAGGTCACCCAGTGGGTTCCCAGGGTCGAGAAGGGATTCCTGGTATCCAGAGTTGTAGTCCAATGTTCAAATCACTTCACCATGCTGGCTCTCTACTTTGACCTACCTCACAAGATAGTTGTGAAGGGAGGGTTGCCAGGTGTCTCTTTTTTAAGGGATATCCCTTACTTGAGGACTAGAAGGCTTGTCCCTTATAGGACTGGCCAATGTCCCTTATTATATAGGATGTCCCCTATTAGTGTTTTGGGAAGCTTGTCCTTTTATACAGACTAAACAAGAGGACCAAAAAAAAAAATCCTGTATTTTTGGATGTGGGCCCTTCATAAAGACAGAAATGTGCGCATCATGTCAGTTATGAATGTGGACAGTATGTTAATTGTACTGAGAAACACATAGCTAAGTTAATAGAAATTAATATTTTCCTTTGGTATTTAGATAGAACACAGACTTCTTAATAGCTACTTCCTCAATGTCAACCATGCACATCATGAATTTCAACTGTCCCTTGCTTCTGTTTTGAAAGCCTGGCAACACAATGTGAAAATAAGAACTATATATGCCACCTTTTACCCAGTGGAGGAAAAAACACCATGTCAATGGAAATATTAAACAAACCAAAATAGAAAATTGCCTTGTACCAGATCTGATTATTTGTTTCTCTAGCCCAATATTGCCTGCTCGGACTGTCAGCCAGGGCCCCAGACTAGGAAGCATCTCTCCTACTGCCCGTGATCTTGCATTGTGCAAAAAGAAAATGGTGAATCTGAGATCTTCATCATAAGAAACATATTTTCTATCACACATGCAGAGCCCCTTCCCTGTTTCTTGCAGTGCTTGAGTAATGCAAGAAACCTCCCAGCCACATGAGTCCAGACAGAGACTCTTTTCCAAGCAAGCACAGCTCCTCTCCTTTATAACCCCTTCACACACAAACACACACAGAGACTAATGCTGATTCAGCCTTTCCCCTTCCATCCTGATCTTGTGCATCTCTGGTAGGTTTACGATTTCCAACAAGTTCCTTCTTCCTGTGCTATTCTTAAAAGCTGCAGGTCAAAAGGATATACAGGAAGGGAGGCTGTGCTCATCACACAGTTGCCCTGCCATATTAGAAAAATCAAACAAAAATCCATTTGCATTTTAAATTTCCTGGACTTTGCAAATCTCCCTATAGCCACAGAGCCAGAAGGAGGAGGATCCTGCCTACAAAAGATATCCTCCCCACCATCAAAGACTGAAACAACATGTAGGCATCTGACTAACATCTGCAATTGCTTTTTCTCCTGTTTGGTTTGTAACATCTGGCCTGATGAAGAAGCCCATGGAGCTTCAAAAGCTTGCAACAAGGATATGGTGCATTTTGGTTGGTCAACAAAGGTATCACTGATCAGTTTTTGTTTGAATTTGCTAAATGGCCAACGCAACTACCCCTGAATATTAGAAAAAGCTTTACACAATCCAGATTTCTGTTTATTACTCAATAGCTAAAAAGCAAAAATAGCTTTGCCCTCCATATCTCAAGAAAGGGTGTGTGAGAAACGTCCTCTGTGGGCTTGGGTGTGTGTGGGAAACATCTTGCGAAAGCTCAAAAAGCTAGTGGCCTCACTGGATCTAGTTCTGGTTACAGGGTGGAGTTTTACTGACTTTGATACTAACTGGCTCATCCCCAATGGGAGAAGTAGAATGATAAAAGTGATTCTTTGCATCTGCATCTGAGACAGCCTTGGAAAAATGAATTTTTGGACTATAACTCCCAGAATCCCCCAGCTTCATGTTGTGCTACACCAAGTAACTATTCCAAGCTAAGAACTGAAACAATTTTCACAGCAGCGGTAGATAAGATGCAGTCTTGCAAGTGAGGAGTCTTGCAAGTGAGGAGCACTTGTTTCCAGCACTTCCAGAAAGGCTGGCTACAGAATTTTTATTCCAGCAAACTTCTGTAGGATTTCATCCTTTCATAGGAGGATTTCATTCTTAGTGTGCTTTTATGCAATTGTTATCTTTTAGTCTTTTTAATTGTTTCCATTGATTTGGGGTTGTTGTTTTCAGATTAGAAGTGCAACCTGCAACAAAATGTTGCTGTATGGAGCACTCCAGTTCAAGGATGTTCTTTCCCCAAATACTCCAGTCTTTTCTCTTTTCTCTAACAGTTTCTCCCAGCTGTGAGCTGACATTTCAGGCCCACAACACTATTCAAGGTTTCCCCCTAAATGTTTTAAATGTTATTTCTGTAAAACTTGGAGTTCCTACAAGCATACCATTACCTCTCTCTTGTCTACGTATGCATGGCATCTTTCTGACTACTGGCATTCAGAGAATATAGTTCGCCATTAGTATACTAGGATTTACATCTTTATTCCTCTTGTAAGCCTATACAAATAGGAGGATATTATCTTTATTACTATCAGTATGTAGAGAGATCTTGTAGCACTTTTGAGACTCACTGAAAGAAAGAAGTTGGCAGCATGAGCTTTTGTAGACTTCAGTCTACTTCCTCAGATCCATTTGGGAAGTAGACTTAAGTCTACGAAAGCTCATGCTGCCAACATCTTTCTTTCAGTTAGTTTCAAAGGTGCTACAAGATCTCTATGACATCTCTACATACTGATTCTACAGACTAACATGGTTATATCTTTGAATTCTAACTTTATTACTATCATAAGCTAACTGAATATTACTGATAATATTAATAATACACTAAAACATGCAGACGTACCTCATTTTCACACATTGCACAACGCAGCTTACAATATGGATTCTGTGTGAAGTTGAAGGCTTTCACGGATGGCATCTATATGGTTTTGTGGGTTTTTTGGGCTGTGAGGCCATGTTCTAGAAGAATATGTTCCTTCTAGAACACGGACTCACAGCCCAAAAACCCCACAAAAACTTATATAATATGAATCTTGTTAGCACTGGATTGATGTTTTTTCAAAGCAAAGAATATCACAACTACATACTATAACTTCTATGTTCTTGCAACAGCAGCAAGCAAAGCCCTACCAGTAGAAGTGGACCATGTCTGAGAAGCACATGCTCAACCTCCTTCCCTTCCACCCATGATCCCATGAAGCGTTAGCTAGAAGCAATAGGAACATGAAAAAGCCAGAGCAATAAGTGTATTTGTTAGACAATTCTACCTCAGCAAGCTCCTTCCTAACAATTAGAGACAACCAAAGACACCGAGACACACTATGCTCCTACTAGCCTGCCCCTACTAGCTTTGATCAATAATCGGCAAAACTAAATGTCTGTCTTCATTATTATAAATTATGGGGGAACACCCACAATTCACCCATTTTATAGGTGCAGAATCCCATTTATGCATCTTTCCTTGGTGCAGAATCTCAACTCAAAAGTGCAGAATTTAGATATTTTTTTTTTTTTAAAAAGGAAAAGCACACGTAAAAGCCATTCTCCCACACATTGGGACTTTTCTAAAGGGGGAGACCCCCACCTACCTGAAGGGCAGGAATGCGATTCTGTTGGTTTGGAAGGATCTTTAGGGACACTGTTCCCTTGGTTTCTTTCTAGTGGATAAAAGGAAAGGAAGAGAATCAAGCCCTGGAATGAGAAGCAACTCATGGCCAAATATGGAGTGAGGGGTTGGAAAGAATTTTCCCCCAGAGTCTCACACCTGCTGGCTGGATGTTTCTGGGAATTGTAGACTAAAAAAATAACTTTTTTTTCAAGCCCCTCATAGAATCAGCATCAAACTCTTCTAGTTGAAGCCATCCAAACTGCAAATATAGCTGAGATCCTGGAGTTGCTTCCAAAAATGCTGCAAAAGCAAAGAGCTACAGGGTTTCCCTCAAACCTGAAGAGATTGGCTTATGAACTCAACCTCATGAAGGATCCTATAGCAACCACTTTCAGGACCATAGCAAGGATTCTTCCACCCCTTTCAAAGGTGTAAAACAGGGGTAGGCAACCTTTCCCCTTTAAGGGCCGAGGGACTTCAGCTCCCAGAATCCCAGGAACTATTGGCCAACATGGGACTATTGGCCAACATGGCTGAGGCTTCTGGGAGCTGAAGTCCCTCGGCCCTTAAAGGGGAAAGGTTGCCTGCCCCTGGTGTAAACGTTTGAACCAATACTAGAGATGCAAATGAAAAGAAGAAACACATGCTGGTCTCCTTGAGTCCATGGAAGGGAAGGTGATTCAAAGCCAAAACAGATGTGACCCTAGCAAATCAAATCTAGATTTACCAACTTCCTCCCTTTCCTTTCATGCAACTTTTAGAGGCTCTAATTTTAACTGGAACAGGTATTAAAACCTCTCATCTACCCATTCCCATATTTCTTCCTCAATTAAAATAACTCCACCACCACACAAAAGTTGGTATCTCATGCATAGTCCTTGATAGCTTAAAAAGGAGAATATCTAATCGCAGATCGCCTGCATCATGTTTTTATTCTAAAGAATCCTAGCTTGGAATGATGAGAGCTGCAGCAAACAGAACTTGGAAAACTTACTCCATGAATCCTACAACTAGCACAGCGGGGGATTCTTGGTGTTGGATTCCAGAAAGTATCTCTTCCTGGCTCTGAGTCCAGCACATGAGGAGACTACCAGGTAGAAGAAGACTGATCACAGCTTCCAAGGCATTCAATATACATACAAAGAAAATTGCAGCTTTCCTCTTTTTTTTTAATTGAAAATCCCAATTGTATATGAGTGTCATTTCGAGCTGTGAATTCAGTACCTTTCCCACACCTCCTGTCCTGGATTTTAAGGGAAAGTTGGCCTACCAGCAAAACAATGTAACCGTCCACCAGTTTGTCTGAGCAATGCATGACATTCCAGATACTGTTGGAATGCAACTTCCATCATCCTTCACCAGCACAGTTAATGGTGAGGGATGATGGGTGCTATGGTCCAACATCATCTTGGGGGAATGGCATTCACCATCCCTGACATACAGAGTGAAATGATTCATGCTTAAATATGCATTCTCTCTAAAGGTTGAAGAATCCACCTTTTGGAGTGGAAACCAAAATAAATTCTGACTAATGCATTCATTCTCTCGATCTCAGAAAAATATGGTAACACCAGATTTCTATTTACCCCAGGAAAGCTCAGATCCCTCCTCCCCTTGCCTCTGTACCTACCAGTATCTTCTGCAGCTGGTCTACTGAGTGGTTGGTGACACTCTTCCCATTGATTTCTAGGATCTCATCCCCAACATGAAGGGAGCCTGCCAGGTAGGAGAGACAAACTTGTGAGGCATGAAAAAAGGCAGACTGTGTCTGCGCAGTGCCAACAATAGGGGATGGCCCATTACACATTATTCCCTGAGCATTAAATGGTAGCCTCCTCTGTTCTATGTACAGAAGCCAACTAGATTAGCAGTTGAACCTTAGAAGCAATGGGATACACACCTGAAGATAGGGAGGAGAAAAGTTTGTAAGGAAAATGCAGCTTCATCTTCCTTGACACGCAAATAGGAGGAACTGAGAACAACCATTAAGACCCTCTCTAGTTCATTCTGTGACTCTAAGTACAACAGCTACCTATGGTTATTGCTTTTCAGTTCTGGGTTTGAGATTGTGTTCAGCAAAGCACCCTCCTAGGCCTTGGCAGCTGGTTTGGTGGTGGAAGCACTTCCATAATCAGCACTCATTATATTCTGCGACAAGGGCAAAAAAAAAAATGCCCACTGTCTAGAACATGACAGTTTGGGAAGTTTGGGCTAGAGAGAAACATGAACTTTTTTTAGCCACACTGGCAATTTTTTAAAAAAAAAAAACATGAATTTATACCAGGCGTGATTTTCCAAGCCTCCTTCTACTCTGTTTACCTTGCCTGTGAATCATTCCTCCATGGAGGATCCTAGCCACCACGCAGCTCTTCTTTTCGTTCAGCTTCAGTGTGATGCCCTGGAACAGACAGCAAAGCCTGTGACAATCGGCACTGAGACAAGGCTTGGAAAGGTTGCCTTTTGGACTACAGTTCCCCAGCCAGCATGGCCAGTGAGTGGCAGATCCTGGGAAGTCATTCCAAAAAGTAACCTTTTGAAGCTGTGAACTAAAGACTACAATATGAAGATTGCTTAGCTTCTCTGCAAATAGCCCCCTCACCCTCACAACAGCCCTGCTTGGCTCATCTATGAGAGCAGACTCCCTGCCAATTATCCCATGGTCCATCTCCATTTGGCTTAATGTAACTCTCTTCCCTCTAGATCAGGGTAAGCAACAAGACAGTTCTCAATAATATGGACAACAACTCCCATCAGTCCCAGCCAACATTGGCAGTGTTCAAGGATGAGGGGATCTGTGCCTAGCCCATTCTAAGTGTTGGCATGGGACGTTCCTTCCATAGCTATACGAGAAGCAGGCACGGAATCAAAAGAAACTCCAAGCTGCTTCCACAAAGCAATGGCCCTTGCTTCATGGATGAGTTTGCTTTGACCTCTTTTCCTCCTCACTCTCCCAGCCCCAGGAGTTTGCCTGAAGGAGCAGAAGTGCTACTTGCCCCCAGCACCTGGAACCACAACGGCTAAGGCACTCCCCCACCAGCTCACCATGGGCTCCTCCGTGACCTTCTCAAACTGGATGAACCTCATTTTCCGCACCTCCCGGTCATTTGCGTGAGCTGGGCTGCCCAGCATGGCTGAGCCATTGGTGTAAATATCCTCAGTCACTGCATTCAGTGGGCATGGAACTGCCTGCAAAGGCCAAAAACAAACCCAGGTTTAGGAACAGTGCCCAACAGGCCCTAACGTATCTTAACTCTCTCCCTAGGAGACACACTGAGATGGAAGCTTCAGTCTAAAGGTCAGTCCTCCTCTCCTCCCAACTTCCACCTTTTCAACCAGTGTGACTCTCTTCACAGCAGCTTCTGAACCCTGAACATGGCATGCACCCTGGGCCTGACTGCGTAGTTGTCTCATGATCCATCCAAAGAATATAAGGAAAGCAACCCCGGATCAGATCACAATTCTGTTTCCATAGTGGTCAACCCAGTTCCCAAGTGTAGCCCACTAGCTGGATGTGAGTGCCACACCACTGTTAAGGTGAGACTCACCCACCTAACTACTTTTCTCTGATGGCAGCACAATGGGTCTTTTATATCCCACTGCTGCCACCAATTATGTGATCAGACCCTCGAACTCGGATCTCTCCCCTAGTGTTTCCTACACTAGAACTATCTTCAGATGCCAGCCCTCTGGGTTTTTAAAATCCCCAGCTTGGTACAAACTGTTAATTGATAACTACACACACTCTCTCTCTGGTGAGTCCCAAATATTAAAGTCTTTTCTCTCTTTTGGTAATGTTTTGAGTATGTTTCTTTAACCACTTCTGTCAACTGTTTGTTGAAACAAAAGAAGAACTTTATTTACAAGCCAGGCTGATTACAGTATCTTTCTTGGTGGATGGTATTCAATATTGATACGGTGTATAAATGCTTCAGTAGTTACAAGATTTAACAGTTTCTTTTACTTGACTTTATAAATGTTTCCTTATAATCTCAAAGCGACAGGAGGGCAGTCCCAGCTCCTAGCCAAAGTAGGAAGAAGGGCTTCCTTCAGTCCATCTGCCAAGGTCCAGGCCTCAGAGGGAGAGAAGAACCACCGGACTTATTCTCCTTCTCCACCACCATTCCCTTCTTCTTTTGTGTCTTGCCTTTTTAGATTGTAAATCTGAGGGCAGGGAAATTAACCATTTTTAAGCTGCTCTGAGAGCCTTTTGGCTGAAGAGTGGGGTATAAATACTCCAAATAAATAAAATATAAATAAAATAAATAAGCTTAGTTCTCACAGAACTTTTATCTAGCCTCTGTATTTCTTAAACCTTTTGGTTACCCGTTACAACAACAGCCACTAACTGAATCTCCTCAGTTTCCTAATGTTTATGTCATCTGTCCTTCAGATTCCTTCACTAATCTCCACCACTTCCTAGCGATATATCCCGCAGTATACTATCAAATGCACTTTAACCCTGGACCATTCTTGTCCCTAAATTGGGTATTAACCCCTTCTAACTGCCCCTCACAGCAGTCTTCCCCAGCCTCCTTGGCTGCTGAACCCCTCAGGGTACAATAAATATCACCTTTAACACACACTTCTGTCTCTCTTTTTATACTCGCTCCTGGGAGTAGCTCCCACCTTTTCTAGCTTAACTCCCGTTGGCTGTCACCAATGTTCCAACCTGCCTGTTTTCCCCACAACCACCTTCCCACTTCACTTGCAAGAGCCCTTCAGATGCATAACTGACTCTAAAACTAGAATTAAGCCATCAGAAGAAAGTGCAAAGGCAGGCTTACTGTTGAACATAAAGAAAACAAAAATAATGACCACAGAGAACTTACACACATTCAAGCTAGACAGTGAGGAAATAGAAATTGTAAAAGAGTTTAACAACAACAACAAACTAGCAACCATGAATAGACTTCTCCTTTTTGAATATGTCTCAGTCCTTTTTAAAATTGTCAAAGATGGTGAGCATTGCTAAATCTTTTGGAAGAGAATTATATAACTCTTTGGTGTTTAGCATTCCTTTTCTCTCTTTGGAATCTCCCACTATTGGCCTCAGTGGCTGACCCAAGTTCTAGTGTTATGAATGGGAGGAAAACGCCTCTCAATTATTTTCATTACACCACGCATAATTTCATAGAATCACAGAATCTTAGGGTTGGAAATTACCACAAAGGTCACCTAGTCCAACCCCCTGCCATGCAGGAATACAAAATTACACATTCACACAGCAGCCAGCTTCGGGAGGTGTTGGTGGCTGCAATCGGTGTGAGGGGAAGCAGGGAGAGGGAGAGAGGAGCAGAATCACGCTCATTCACACCACATAGCTACTTGAGAAGCAGAACTGCAGTGGAAGGAACCTATCGCATGAAAGCAGTAATGGAATAGTGGCAAAACTGAGAGCCTACTGATGGGTTTTGCCCATCAATGAAATGGTGCATTTTTCATTTGGAATGCAAGGCAGCAGCAGCAGGATGGACACCATGTTGTGTGATAAGTACCATCCAAGGACACTTTTATCCCACTAAAATTCCACTTTTATAGCCTTGTAAGTCCAGAGAAAAGGAGCAGGAAAAGCTGTTAATCAATTACTGGAAAGGCCTTATCTCATTCCAAGGTTGCCTGTTAACTTGCAAGCTGGTTCTAAAACAATTGGAAATGCTTAAGCAATGTTTACTGTTTCACATCTTGACCTCAGGACAGAAAAGTAGCTGTCTTTATTAGCCCATGGGCTGCTGCCAGGCTGTGGAGGTGTCTAGAGACAACATCTTGTTCACTGCCTGTTGCTGCTAAAATGTCACCACAATCAGTCATAGAATCATAGAATCAATGGACCAATATTAGTGTTTACAGAGACATAAGAGCAGAGGACTTCCTCTTTCGGATCAACCCAAAACTCATCCAATGTGATGTCTTGGTTATAGTACTGAACTAGGACTTGGTAGATCCAAGTTCAAGTGTTCCAACAAGCCATGCAATTCACTGGGTGACCTTAGATCAGTCAATCGCTCTCAGCTCAACCAATTTCACAGAGCTGTTGTGTAGATAACATGGTGAGGAAAGCCATATGCACTCCCTTGAGCTCACTGGAGGAAAGGGGAGATACATATGTAGCTAATAAATAAATCAAATAATTAAACAGCATAGTCCAGCCTTCGGTTCCCAGCAGTGACTTGTGTGATACTGGATGGAAACTCACAAGCGGGGCTCAAAAACATCATTTATGCCTGTCAGTGGTGCATATTCAACTCACAAAAATTTCTAGGTCAGGTGAATCCATTGTTTACCCCTAAATGGCACAAAGTCAACTGATCAATGTCTTCAATAGCAAACAAACAAATGCAAACAAATAAACAAACAAGAACAGTAACTACTGATAGCTTTCTAAAGCAAAAACTTAAAAACATTTGGAGCTCCCAAAAATGCCAAACCTGCATTACTACAGGATTATGTACAGAGATTTATTGACTCAGCTCCTAGCTCTACTGCTGTCACCATGAGAGAAAAGTCAAGTGGCTCTCAATAAGACACTAAAACACTCACTATTAAAAGCAGAATGACTATGCATTGCAATTGGAACCTTTTTGGGGGGAGGCTGTTAGAGAAAGAGATTTAGATCAGAAAGGGCACTAGAGAAAAAGGAGCGCTAAATATCTGCCATATTAATTTGTGCATTTACACTTTGCCATCATTTGAGTACCCAAAGGATCCAAACAAAAATAACCCAGCACTGGAGAATTATTCACAGTTTATCACTTTATTTTATTTTTTTATTCAAATAAGGGTACTTCCACATATAGACCACCTTCACCACTGACAAAATTTTGAAAATCATCTTTTGAATGCTCAAATCAATAAAGAACCTCTGTGGGGTGATCTGTCTACCCAGAATGAGAAATTGATGTGTTACTATTTTATCCCCTTCCTACCTTCATACTTGTGTGTTTATTTGCTGGAATGTTACTTTTGTCATATGTTAGCAAGCAATCAAATTAAATAATTTTGAAAATAATCCTAGCCAATAAAACAAACACAGTAATGAACTAAGGTTGGGATCCATTGGTATACTTCTGCTGGATCTCCCTTGAAATGGAAGACTTGGCAACCCTTTTCATCTTCCTGTACCCTGAAAACCTGCTCTTTTCCAAGAACTGCAAAGCCCTCTGGAGCAGATTATTTTTCCCCAACAAGGCAGGGATGCAACAGGAGAGGAGGGGTCTCAACGTTGCTGGCAATGTATACAGAAACACAACTAAATCTGAGAGCAACCATAAAAAATAATTATATACTCTTCCCCAACCTTACTCCACCAATAAACACCACACTCTACAATAGAGGTGAAGACAGTAGGACCCACAGTCTACAAGCAGTCTCTGAACCTTGCTTTTGCAGCCTCCAAAGCCCCCAGAAAATATTTTCAATTTTTGCAAATCAACCCTGAATCCCCACAAAAACATTAGATTTGAGCCACAGATCCGCCAATGTACTGTCAAAGCACCAGTGTGGCCCACAGATGGACAAGGGACAAAAACTGGTGTGTTCACTCTCCCTACATAGATGCCTTAAGGTTTAGGGAAAAAATCCTGTAACATATTTTCTATAGAGGTAGAATTCAAAGATATAGCCATGTTAGAGATCTTGTAGCACCTTTGAGACTCAGGGCCTTTGCAGACTGCCAGAAATGGTGCAAATTGAGTCTACTTTAAGGGTTAGGGAATCATGGGAACTGTATTTTATTGTGGCACCAGAGCTCTCTGACAGAAAAGGCTCAATGTCTCAGAAAAAAAACCAAAAAACATTTCCCATGACTCCCTAGCACTAACCCTACCCCTTAAAGTGGACTCAATTTGCACTATTTCTGGCAGTCTGCAAAGGCCCTCACTGAAAGAAAGAAGTTGGCAGCATGAGTTTTCATAGACTACAGTCTACTACACTTAGATGTGTCTGAATAAATGCACACGTGCGCGCGCGCGCACACACACACACATTATATATACACATTTTGGCTTTAAACAATTGTTTTGTTAATCTTCCTCAATCCCATTTGTTGCACACCTAAACAGCTACTGTTCTGCAAGCATCTTGCCAAACTCATTGCATTTTCCACCATTCATCCCAATTCATCTCAAGAACTATATATCTTTCCAATCAGAGCTTCCCTTTACTATCACAATTATAAATGCAGGTGTTCCTGGTTAGAGATTAGCCTACTGATTTTACTGCATCATTTAGCTGGAACAGTTTGGCACAGTAGCCAGAATAGATATCAGAACTGGCGATCTGCAGTAGATCAAGAAGGGTTTCTCAATCCTAACGTTTTAACAACCACAGCAGCAAAAAGCCTTCTTATCCTCCAAAATTAGAGTGCCTAATTAAGAAAGCTTCAGGGAAAAACAAAAAGTAGATTTGTGTATGAAAAGGTACATGTGTGAGTTTCCGTTCTGATACTGAAAACAAACTCCTGGGCTGAGCATGTGCCAGAGGCACCTTGTTCTTCAAAGCTTTGTCCACCTTCCTGAGCAACTCTTTTGCAACTAACTCTGATTGGCGGGGTGGATCTCTCAGTTTAAAAAGATCCCACAAGCCTAAATCCTTCCCACCTTTGATGTGGAATATGATAGTTGGAATATTCACAGGGGAAAAAGAGGAGTCCTTGCAGGCACCAGGAAAACCTGGGGAACTTGGTAAAGGATCATGGTGGTGGAGCAGCTGCTTTCCATGTAGACACCCCAGGTTCAGTCTTCAAGATTTCCAATATAAGCAAGCAGTGGTCCTCCAAATGTTGGGGGACTGCAAACTCCTTCCCATTCTTCATCACTGGCTACCATAGTTAGGGCTGAGGGTTGGCCAACATCTGGAGGGGCTCTGTATTTTCTGCCCCTGAATTCAAAGGATCAGATAGGAGCAGGGAATGGGGAAAGACTCTGCTGTCCATAGTGGAAAGCTGCTCCAGTCAGAGTGCACAGTATTGCCTTACATGAACCAATGGGCATTATAAGCCCATTTCCCAGATCTATAAAATTAAAGTAGAAGTTATAGGAAGAACTCTGATTAGAAATGTATGGAGTTAGAAGAATAAACTATAGCAAAGGAGGTTGGCTGGGGAAATCATGGCATTCATTCCCCTTTAATGGTTATTGGCTATGACACCTAAGCAGAGGTTTCACTTTCAGATGCAGCATGCCTTCTAACCAAACCTTAAAAATGTTACTCTGATAGACTGCATCTGTCACAAACTCCCAGGAAACATGGCCACTGGAAGTTGTCCAACAAAATAACTTTCCAAACTCTGCTTCAAATACCCATTTCTGAATCAAACTGTAAAGGAGGGCTGTTATTGTTTTTTTTTTTGTCCTCCTTGCAACCCCAGTGGTATGTATGGAGAGGGGGGAATGATTAACAAATAGAGCTTAATATTTCAGTTAATAAGCAAAATGTTTTGGTGCCTGTCCTCAGTTTCTTAAAACAGAAGTGTGTGTGTGTGTACATACACGTACATTTACTCTCTCTCTCTCTCTCTGCACTTCAATAACAGCCACTGAAACTGAAGAAGACAGCAATTTCCAAACACATCTGGTCTTTGTGCTCTCAGGGGTAGGCAACTTTTCCCCTTTAAGGGCTGAGGGACTTCAGCTCCCAGAATCCCAGGAGCTATTGGCCAACATGGGACTATTGGCCAACATGGCTGAGGCTTCTGGGAGCTGAAGTCCCTTGGCCCTTAAAGGGGAAAGGTTGCCTACCCCTAGTTTAGATCTATGGTCATTAATCTTTCTCCAGTAAAAAGTTCCATGCCCAATGGACCTATTGTGTCTTCAGCACTACTAGACTGTGAGGACTATGCATTTAGGGATTCTTGATGGTTTCTACTGATCTACTGGAAACTGACTTTTTAAATTATATAGCAGGCTTGTGGGATCTCCCTCCCTCTGCCCTATGGATATTCCAGCCATCCAATTCAACACCAGAGGTGGTAGTATTTAGGTTTGTGGGATCTACTTAGACCCCTTTCACACTACGAAATAACCCGGTTTGGAAACTAGGTTATTTCCCTGACATTCAGACTTTCACAGATTGTACTCGGTGCAGTTTGTGGGGGGCAACCGAAAAACCCATTTAAACCGGTACATTTGACACCGAATCCCTTAGCGGCTCTTTTTTTAAGAACCGCAACAATCTGTATTTCCAATCGTGTGAGTAAACTATCAGATTGAATTGGATCGTGCAGCTACTGTTCAGGAAACTGAGGTGCCTCAATTTTGATCCAGAACAATTTTGATCCAGAACAGTGGTGAATGGGAACTTCAGATTGGAGTTAAATGCCATGGAGACATTTCCTGCCTTAAAACGTAGTGGGAACGGTGAATCAATTTTGAATCAATTCACAGATGCGAATCTCTCTGTGCAAAAAACAATTCCCCAGTCAAGGCCCAAATACTGTGCATTATAACAGGAACTATTCATTACAACATATTGTTGCTCAGAAAATGTATCTCTCTCCCAGCTATTGCAGCTAAACTCAGAGGGAACAGAAAAGTTATGAATTCTAGCACCGGACATCCTCGCCTTGGTTCATCAAAAAGTCCTAACAATTCAGTTCCGATACTATAAACCTGCAAATCCTGACTCCACTTTTCTGAAGTATCCACTTGCCCACTGTGTGAAAAGCAGCATGCTCCAATCCCACATGACTCTTATGTTCCAGCTGTGCATAAGTGAAAGAAGCGAAATAACTGTGTGGGCAAACCCAAAGATAGGGAGAGAAGATTGCCAGAGCAGTCTTCTGTTGAGCTGCATGAGTTGGCTGCCTTGTGTTGCAATCACTCTGAATCAGTGTTCTCCAACCACTGCCACCCTTATCTCTCGCAGCGGAGATGCTGGCCTGGGTTCAAAGTGCCCATCAGGAGAGCTGACTCAGCCCAGCCTCCTCTCTTATCGCCTCTTCTTTCCTTGAAGTAGCCCATGACGCAGCTCAGGGCCAGATCTCTGGACTCAGCAAAGATTTTCCCAAAACACAGCACATTCCACCAGGCTGAAAGGCTGGTCTGGTCAGGATTTTCTTCCATCACCCCCTCCCCAGGCTTTCTCCAACTTTGCTTTTGGCTGAGGGATAGAAAGCTGAGTCTTGTGATAAGGACAGATGAGGAGCAGGAAGAGCTTGATCCAGTAAAGCCCAGAAGAAACATATTAAAAGTATCCACATGCAGTTGTACACCTTGGCTCTGTACAGCTACACACTTGAGCTGTGAATATACGCAGGGCTTCAGTTGTGAATGAACACCTAAACCCAGCCCCAAGTATATCAAACTATTTTCCAATGTTGGGTGTCAGAGTTTGACAACCTAGAACAGTGTTCATCTGAACATGGAAGCTTTGCAATAGCTGAACACTTTTAAAAGAGTCCTCTTCAAACCTTTATGCTCAATGCATGAATGTCTAACTTTTCATCTGCACCCTCTTCCAAGAGGATTCCTGTACTTAGATACAAATCAGGAATGAACAGGGATACTATTATTCTCAAACATTTGAACATGTTTACATAAACCCTGGTGGTATAGTCCTTTCAGAAGTATGACCTGGAATGGTCTATAAATTCATTATATTAATGTAGACCTGTCTCTGAAAGGGCCTTCCCAGGTCAAAGACTAAAGCATGTATAGGTTGAAATTCTAGCCCTGCCTGATGCTAAAGCATGACCGTCTGCTATTTCTCCAAAAGAGGAAGCATCTGTAGGAAGTTACAACCTTCACAGTCAACTACCAGAATGTACCACTAACAAAGCAAGACAAACCAGGCCAGCTCAGCAAAATTCAGCAGCAATAAAACAATCCCTAAATCTAGGAAGTGGCAAAGGGTCCAGCCGGTTCATGCTTTTCTGCTGTATACAAGGAAATCCTACATTGAAAACAAGCTAGCAGGCCTCCCTTAACACTCCTGGCTTCTATAGTCACATACAACACACACTACAATGGAGAGCAGAGTAAACTGTTGTATTCTTACTCAACGCAGGTGCCCAGGTAAATCAAGCTTTGGCGAATTAGTGGAGAATCTTTGCCCTTCCAAATGTTTTGGACTTCAACTCCTCAAAGCCCTAATCATTATTGCTGTAATGGATAATAGGAACTGTAGTCATGGGGAAAAAATCTGGAGAATCAGAGGTTCCCATACCTTAATATTTATACAGTCCTTTCCCATAAAAAGACATTGATTCGCATGAGAATCAATGTGAATAATTCTCCAAGAACCACAATAAAAGCAGAACCTACAATAAAATGTTGCAGTGAATCCCTCCAATTCTGATCAGGGTTACACCCAGTCATGCTTTCCATACAAGGTATACTACTCTGTTTCCCAGGTTTTCATTTTTATTTATACTGTGGTCAATGAGCATTTATAGTCTCTCATTGGCCTTTAAAAAGTTTCACTGATCTCTTGGAGTTTTGTGGGTTCTTAAAAAATTTCTACAAATCTTGCCGATCGCTTGACCATGCTGGTATTGCCCACTTGTTTCTCAGTGAGCCACTTTGGGGCTCCACTTCCAACACACTCATGCCTGAATTTGCCATTAGAGGTAATACAAATGACAACCTCCTACTGCAATTTTACAACCATACCCAGGATTGAGAACTGCTTTAGATGTAGCTTTTCACTACTGATTATGTAGATGTAGTTTTTCACTACTTAGTCTTAGGGGCATGTTTTGGTTTTGTTTTTAAAAACTTTTTAATAACTAGCCTTGAAAGGCTACAGTTTGGAATGGAAATACAGTAGGTGAAAGAGCATGAAAAAGTTACTACAGCCCTCAGAAGCTCCAAGCCAACTCCCCTATTCTGGGGGTTATAGGCCCAAAAAGTAACTTTTCCAAGTTCTTTGATTAACCTTAAATTGCTTTTTGAGTGGCAAATGCCAGTTGGGGAAAGAGATGCTTAATCTTTCCTACCTTGATGTTTGTCACTTGCATGTGTTCTGCCCCTGAGCTCTTTCAACTCCAGTGTTGTTCTAGATACAGGGGAGCAACAAGTGTGTTTTCCATTTTTAAATGTTGGGGCTTCATTGCATACATTTACAATCTATATGCAGTTTGTCCCTGAAGCGCTTCCATTATGCTTGACCGCCAATGTGGTATAGCAGTGTTGGACTGGGACTTAGGAGCTCCAGATTCTCATCAACCCTTTGCCATGAAACTCTGTGGGAGAATGTTCTTGGGCTAGTCTCTTTTTCCTTCTCTCTCTGTCAGTGTGGCCTACTTTACAGGGTTCTTATGAGGATAAAGTTATGGAGCAACAAAGCCAATACACTGCCTTGGGCCCATTGG
Source organism: Phrynosoma blainvillii (assembly GCA_026167975.1). Taxonomy (NCBI): domain Eukaryota; kingdom Metazoa; phylum Chordata; class Lepidosauria; order Squamata; family Phrynosomatidae; genus Phrynosoma; species Phrynosoma blainvillii. The sequence continues at coordinate 9,126,583 of JANUYF010000009.1, forward strand.
AGGAAAGGTAGGCTATAAATGTACTAATCGGAATGTGGTGGAGTCTCCTTCTTTGGAGATCATTAAACAGGTTGAATGGCCATCTGCCCGGGATGCTTTGATTTTGAGTTCCTGCATGGCAGGGGGTTGGACTGGATGGCCCTTGGGGTCTCTTCCAACTCTATGATTCTATGACATGAAAAGGTATGATTTCATTGATACAAGCAGCCCTTCCACAGATGCTGGTCTCAATTAAGCCATGGTTTATTACTGTAACCACTTTGTCCCCTTGTGGCTATCCTTCAGGCCATGAGTGGCTCTGTACTTAGCTATGCCAGTCCAAGGATGACAGATGCACAGTCTGGGACTACTACCTGCATGGTACAAACTGCCAAAGCTTACTCTCTAATTGGCATAATCTTCAAGACCCCAGGGTCACATCCATGCCATGATAAGAGGGCCGAGTAGGATTATGTGGAGAAGCTAATAAATGAGCAAGTAATTATTAGGCACAGAAAGACAATTGTTGTTACAGAGTTCTTTCCAGTATCTGAATGCTCAGTAAAAATCTAACAAACAACACATGCAACCCGTCTCCAATTTGGGACTGCAAAACAGCAGAAGATTATATGTATGGTTTTGAAAGGAAGTAATCACTTCTGTTATTACACAAAAGAGAGAGAGAGCTCTCTAACAGCTGCAGTAAAATGCAAAGCAGTGCATTAAGAGGCTCAAACATTAACAAGACCGTTTATTTCCAAGTCATTAGTTCCTTTTAAAAGCCATCCTCCTGGCCCAAAGGTCACACTTCCACAATTTTTACTGGTTTCTCTAACAAGAGACTGGAAGGAATGAGAGAAAGAGAGAGAGAGAGAGAAATGACCTGATCTAGAAACACCACTTCTGGTTTTGTTTCTGGCTGTTTTCAGCCATTTGTACTGGTGCTGACAAGGTAAAAGTGCACCACATTTTCCAACACTTGTGGGTGTTTTTTGTGATTTGGGGGCCTAAAATGGGCAGTTTTTTAACTGGAGGTTCAGGGTACATGTTGTCCATGGGCTGCACTCACCCCTGTTCTAGTGACTGGTGCAAGGTCAGATAGAAGGATGTAATTCTTCACTAAGCTTCTTCCTGAAAGTAGCAATGAGTAATTTCAGCAATTTTCTTCCTACTGTGAGAAAGTCGTCAAAAACCAGTTTTCAAAGGCTATTCACAATGTGAGACTTTCTACACAAAATCTGCATGTGGTTGTTTTGCACATTTTCTGCATGGGAAAATAATATTTCAATGCAGAAATAGTAATTTTTGAACCGAAAATGTGGTTTTCTATGCAAATCAACCATGTGTCAATTTTTTTACACAAAATTAATCCTCAATTATAGCATTTTCTATATTGAAATATTATTTTCCCATGCAGAAAAATGCTGTTTCCTGTGCCTAAAATGCTATTTTCTTTACAAAACAACCATGTGCAAGTTTTGTAAAGAGTAAATCCTGAACTGCAAAGGTTCTTCTCAGTATTCTTCTTGTCAAGTTTTCTCACTCCTCGTAAAACAAGGTTGTTGTTGTTTTACACTTTTCTGAATATTTTCAAATAATCTTTTCATTCCTAGCTCAGACATTAATTTCTGTGGGTGACCAGTGATTTGGGACAGATTTCCTTAGGATAAAGTCTGATGCTCACACCTACTCCCTGGTATTCTAACTTTTTCCATGTGGGTATTGAACTAGTTTTTATAAAGAGAGACATACCAATCTGAGCACTACTGAAATGCGGACTGAGTACTTTGATAAAACTAGGTCTATACTATGCAGAAACAACTTGGAATCCAAAAATAAATGCCAGTGCATGTGGACAGAAAAGTAATTCAGCAGGAAGCAACTGACTGCTTGCCAGTTTCTATAAGTGATGGCCAAGGGAAGAGGCTGTGGATGAATGTCAGAGTACATAGTCCCAGGTTCAGTCCCCAACATCTAGTTAATTATGCCTTTGGCAGCTGCTGTTGTTGTTAATAATAATAATAATAATAATAATAATAAGCCTTCAAGTCATTTCTGACTTATGGCCACTCTAAGACCATCACAGGGTTGTCTTGGCAAGTTTCTTCAGAGGGGGTTTGCCACTGTCATCCCCTGAGGTTTAGAAAGTGTGACTTGCCCAAGGTCACCCAGTAGGTTTTTATGGCAGAGCCAGTATTCGAACCCTGGACTCCAGAGTCATAGTCCAACGCTCAAACCACTACACCACACTGGCTCTGTCTTTGATAGCAGAACTCTGGAGAGGATTGCCAGTCAGTACCCAGCCTTCCACAACCTGGTGTTTTCCAGATGTTTTGGACATCACTTTCCATAGAATTTCACCAGAGGTCATGTAAGTCAGGGAACTGATGGGAACTGCAGTCCAAAGCATCTGAAGTCTCCAGACTAGGGAAGAGAGGGGTATGAAATTAGATGAACAAATAGGCCACCCCCTATTCACTAAAGCAACAACAAAGAGTTGAAGGAAGGGGGAAGGTCAAGCTCAGCTTTTCACAACCATGCTTTCTGGAGATGAGCAGATAGGACTGTTGGTGCCTGGCTGGGGACGCCTAATCTAACTGGACCAGGGACTGAGAGTGTGTGGCTGTCTGTATGTTGTTCAACTGCAAATCTCATCACGGATCTCCAGTGGCAATGGTGGATGATGGTCACCCTCTAAGGAGTCTCCAGAGGGTGACAGCTTGTCACGAGGGACAGGTTCACGAAAGTGAACGAAATGTACTTCCTCGATAAAGGAGGTTCAAAGGGGGCCCCCATCACACCCCCGAGATTCTCCCAGCATAAGAAAATACGACTCAAGAGGTGGAGACACAGAAGGAAACTGGGCTGGCCGAGAGAGAGGAGAAGGAGCACAGGCAATCCATGTCCGCAATGACCAACCGCTTTTACACCATGGCACAAGCAGCTTTCTTTTTACTTTGAATAGCTGCAATAAAGAATTGACATTACCCTCCCAACATAAGACTTTCTACAGACAACTTTGCTGCTGTGATTAATGAACTGAAGAACAATCAGCAATCAAATAATTTAAACTACAACAAACCTCATCGTGTCTCACTGGTGAGGCTGACTAAGGCTGATAAAAAGTACAACCCAACAAAGCTGGAAGGCCAAAAGTTCCCCACCCTTGAACTGAAGGATAAGGGTAAAGCATGGCTCAGCGTGAACCTCAGCACAACAACACATCAGGAAGAAAGATCTGAAGGCACATGGTACTCACATCTTGCTGAAGTTAAGCAGATTTAGGCTGGATCCTGCCTTGATGAGAGACCAGAGCTGGAGAATTTTCTGGACTAGATTCCAAAATCTCCCAATCAGCAATGTCATGTTGCTGTCCACGGGGGCTGGGAGTTCAAAAGAGTATCTTTCCCAAGCTCTTTGAGAGACTATCAATAAGCCATAAGACATCTAATGTAGTCCAGTAGCTACCAGCTTACATCCTTCTCCCACAAACTGCCCTGATGTACAAGTTTCCTTCTGTCTGTTTCAGGGCCAGCCCTATCATTGGGCAGAGTGAGGCAACTACCTCAGGTAACAGAAGCTGAAAAGAAGTCATAGTATCTTCCCAGCTACTATTCCCAAGTCCCCTGGACATTCTTCTCTGTTGGTACTATGTATGCCACACCACTTGGACTATACCCCCTACTGCTAGTTTTCAGGTAAGAGTTAAAGTGCCAGTCCAATATGGCCTGGCATCTTGATACAGAATGGAGCAAGGGAGGTACAATCTTGTACTTTGCCTTAGGCAGCAAAATGTCTTGGGTCATTCCTGATCCTTTTAAATAGTTCTTGCCACTGCATTAACTACAGACAGCTCTTCGCATGGTTGCCAACCTCACACAGCAAGTGTTTGATCCAAGTGTTTCATTCAAACAGTCATGCAAAAGCATACAGTACTCTGTGATCAGAACAAACATAAAACAGTGATATGGAAATGGTACATTAACAGATGCATCATGCTCAAGACCTGACCAACAGATGAGCAACTCTGGCAGGTCTCTCTTACACCATTGCTTTCAAACAAGGCGCTGACATGTCAGAAATGCTTCAGCAAAGAGCGACAAAGATAGCAGGGTCCCCAGGAGTATCTTTAATTCAAAGGAAGAAAAATTGGATAGCATTGCCAAAACCAGCCCATAGATATCCTAATTCCTACTGCAAAGCCATTAGAGCTAGAAATAATGAGAGACAAACTATACATCATGCAGAAGATTTCTCTTCTCCTCTTCCAAACAGTATCATGAAGACCAGGGACAATTAACAGGGATAGTAATATTATCTGCACCCACCCTACAGACTTTCCTGTTCTCTCTGAGCTTAGTTGCAACCCTCACAATAGATGGAAGGATGGATTTTTGCAGCAGCAATATATTGTTGTGAGTGATCCCAATTGCAATAGAAAGTATTCTGGGCATAGATAGGCAATTAAGCAAACCTTTCCCATCCCTCCTCCTGGCCCTCATGTTGATCTGCCTGGCTCTGCAAGCAGCTGAATACCGCAACACTCTGCTGCTGAATAGCAACGTGGATGCGAGAACCTGAAGAGCTTGTCACTCATGGACCAGGTCCAAAGCTTGCAAGGATCAAGATCCAATGCTTCGTTTCCCCCTGTTTTCAGAGAACCACTCTAGGGCATTGGAAAACCTTCCGGAACAACTTTCAATCTAGCATAATAAGCAATAATTGGGAGGAAAATCCAGGAAGTCCCAGAGGACTGGCAGATGCTAACGGACCAGCATCAAGGGAGACTTTGGATCTTGCCCATAAGCCTGACATTGACCAAGGTCTCCATGGGCCATGAAATGCAACCCCCTTCGACTGTTGTCCTCCATCCCTTGCATTAAAAAGCATTACTTTTGATGGCACCCCCATACAGGAAAATCAGAGTTATCCAAATAAAAAACACTGCTGATGTTATTAGATCCAGCAGAGAACCAACCGCAGCTTGCCAGGGGATCTGCCAACTTGCCAAGCTCTGCCCTAAGCAAAAGTCTCCCACATCTGTAATGGCATTGAGAGTTCAGGTCCACTGGATCCTTAGAAAGCCAACTGATCAGCCTTCTGGAGAACACTAGAGAGCATACAAACAGCAAAAGCAATAATCCAAATCCCTATGGTACCTTTGCAACACAAATCTCTCTCTGCTAAAACAAGAGTGAGCCCCGTGTGGGTATGAAGCTACTATGTGTGCGCTCTTCTAGTGTCCTTGTTTTGGGTTCTTAACCTAAAGCATCACATATGAAAGTAAATTGTTTTTTGTTTTTTTTGTTTTTTGGAATACTTTCAAGTCGTGGATAATTGAATCCGTGGAAAAAGAATCTATGGATATGGAAGGCAGACTGTATCATTTTAATTTTGCCAGTTGTTGATGTCGCAACTCTTGCCATTAAATTCAGTGTGATATAGGGGGATTTTGATTTAAGAATAATATTAGTACAAAAAAGTGCATTTGCCTAAATTAAGAAATAAAGCAATGATGAAGAGCCAACATGGTGTAATGATTTGAGTGTTGGACGCTGGATGTTATCACACGGGGTCTAAAGCAGTCCCATCCCCGTCGCATCCCCGTCCCAATCCGCTTCCCTTCCCCATGTCTTCACACGACGTCGCACCCATCCCCGTCGCATCCCCGTCCCCTTGCGGCATCACCCGGCATCATCCCCGTTCTTTTGAATGCCGTTTTCTTTGGGAATTACATTTTGCCGCGACCGGAATGATGCTGCTTTCTGTATGCCGGTAAGTTCTGGATTGAAAAGGAACCACAATGGGATTGCTTTAGGCCCCTATTGACTCTAGAGACCAGGATTTGAATCCCAACTCAGCTATGGAAACCTCGTGGGTGACTTTGAGCAAATCATACTCTCTCAGCCTCAGAAGATGGCAAGGGCAAACCCCCTCAAAACCCATGATAGCCTCAGGGTTGTTGCCATAACTCAGAAATGACTTGAAGACACACAACAACAACAATATGGTGTAGTATGGGTCAATGCAGGAAGAGGGGATGACATCATGAGTGACCACACTGGGTGACACCAACCCTAGTGACCCCATTGAGTGACACTGGATGACACCAACCCTAGTGACCCCATTGAGTGACACTGGGTGACACCAACCCTAGTGACCCCATTGAGTGACACTGGGTAACATCAACCATAAAGACTCCATTGAGTGACCCCACTGGGTGACACCAACCCTAAGGATGCCATTGAGTGGCCATACCGGGTGACGCCTACCCTAGGGACCCCATTTGAGTTACACTGGGTGACACCAACCCTAGGGACCCCAGTGAGTGTACACACTGGGTGATGCCAACCCTAGGGACCCCATTGAGTGACCATACTGGGTGACACTAACCCTAGGGACCCCATTGGGTGACTACACTGGATGACACCAACTCTAGTGACCCCACTGAGTGGCCAAACTGAGTGACGCCAACCCTAGCTGCCAACCCTAGGGGCCCCATTGAGTGGCCATACTGGGTGACACCAACCCTAGGGACCCCACTGAGTGACGCCAACTCTAGTGACCCCATTGAGTGACTACACTGGGTGACGCCAACCTGAGGGACCCCATTGAGTGACAGTGGGTGACACCAACCCGAGGGACCCCATTGAGTGGCCATACTGGGTGACGCCAACCCTAGGGACCCCACTGGGTGACGCCAGCCTGAGGGACCCCATTGAGTGGCCATACTGGGTGACACTAACACTAGGGACCCCATTGGGTGACTACACTGGGTGATGCCAACCCTAGGGACCCCACTGAGTGATGCCAACTCTAGTGACCCCATTGAGTAGCCAAACTGGGTGATGCCAATTCTAGTGACCCCATTGAGAGACACTGGGTGACACCAACCCTAAGGACCCCACTGAGTGGCCATACTGGGTGACGCCAACCCTAGGGACCCCACTGGGTGACGCCAACCTGAGGGACCCCATTGAGTGGCCATACTGGGTGACACTAACACTAGGGACCCCATTGGGTGACTACACTGGGTGATGCCAACCCTAGGGACCCCATTGAGTGGCCAAACTGGGTGATGCCAATTCTAGTGACCCCATTGAGTGACAGTGGGTGACGCCAACCCTAAGGACCCCATTGAGTGGCCATACTGGGTGACACCAACCCTAGGGACCCCACTGGGTGACGCCAACCTGAGGGACCCCATTGAGTGGCCATACTGGGTGATGCCAGCCCGAGGGACCCCACTGAGCAACTACCCCCCTAGCGACCCCCATTGCTGCCCAAAGGGCCAGTGTTTCAATGATACCCAACCCCTGGCCTCAGGGGGCCCGCCTTGGCCAAGATGCCTGAGTGCTGTGGGCGCTGAGGAGGAGAGCTGGGGAAGGAAGGAAGGAAGGAAGGAAGGAAGGAAGGGAGGGAGGGAGGGAGGGGTGAAGCAAGCACTGGCCTCCTCCGCCTTGGGCCTGTTCTGCTGCAGCAGGTGCTCCAGGTAGAGGTCGGAGAGCGCCGTCCGGAGGCTGCTGCCCACGCTCCCGCTCTCGCTCTGGCCGGCCTTCAGCGTCATGGCGGCCCTGCTGGGGCTGCTGGGGCTGCTGCTACTGACGGCTTCAGCCTCTCTTCCCGGAGCCGAGCCCAGAGGAGGCTGCGGCTGGAGGAGCGAAAAGGAAGGAGGGAAGGAAGGAAGGCAGAGAAGAGAAGAGCAGGAGGAGGGAGGGAGGGAAGGAAGGAAGGAAGGAAGAAGGGAAGGGAGGGACAGCCCTCCAGGAGGAGCCAAGGAGGAAAGAGGCAGGAAAGGGGCGCTGAGGCTGAGAGGGGAAAAGGGTCCCTTGGAGGCAAGGACTGAAAGAGAGACAGAGAGAGAGACTCTGTGTTTGTGTGTGTATAGTGTTTTATGTCTATATATATATATATATATACTCATACATATACAGAGTATACATATACCATGTGTGTGTATAAACACAGAGTATACAATATATAGTGTTTTATGTGTCTCTCTCTCTCTCTCTCTCTCTCTCTATATATATATATATATACACACACTGATACATATACAGAGTATACATATACCGTGTGTGTATAAACACAGTATACAATATATATATATATATATATATATATATATATATATACACATACTGTGTGTGTATAGAGAGAGAGTATACATATACTGTGTCTCTCTGTGTGTGTATATACAAACACACAGTACATGTATATTCCGTATGTGTGTGTGTGTATGTACACACACTGTATATGTATATTCTGTTTTTACATATATATATATTTATATACACACACTCTACTGTATATGTATATTTATACTCTCTATATATGTATACTGTGTGTGTGTGTGTGTATATATATATATATATATATATATATCTCACACACAGAGACATTCAGTGTACTCTGAGTGTGTTCCACATATATACATATAAATATATATACTGAATGCTCTGTTTATATATATATATATATATATATATATATACATATTACACACACACACATACATGCTTAGTACATGTATACTCACCCATATTACACACACACACACATACATGCTCAGTACATGTATACTCTCTCTCAGTACATGTATACTCTTCTATATATATATATATATATATATATATATATACAAAGAGAGAGAAAGAGACATTCAGTATATGTATACTGTGTGTGTGTTCCGTATATATATACACACACAATATAAGTATACTGTGGAGAGAGAGAGAGAGAGATTTAGTATATGTATACTCTGTGTGTGTTTTATTACACACACACTGTATACTCTCTCTCTCTCTCTCTCTCTCTCTCTATATATATATATATATATATGCATACTCTGTGTGTATGTATACCATGTGTGTGTATAAACACACAGAGTATGCATGTGTATTATACAAGCTGGGAATTGTGTATGTGTAAGGTCACCCAATGGGTGTATGTGTGTGTATTTTTATATACATACACACATAACACACTCAGTATATGTATACTCTTTGTGTGTGTGTTGTTGTTGTGTGCCTTCAAGTCATTTCTGATTTACAGCAACCCTAAGGCAAACCCATTATGGGATTTTCTTGAGAAGATTTGTTCAGAGGAGGTTTGCCCTTCTCTTCCCCTGAGGCTGAGAGCATGTGACTTGCCCAAGGTCACCCAGTGGGTTTCATGGCCAAGCTGGGAATTGAACCCTGGTCTCCAGAGTTGTAGTCCAGCATTCAAAGCACTGCACCACACTGGCAAACAAAATGTGTATGGATCACCAAAATAAAATTGGAAAGAACAGGAATAAAAATCCGGAATATTTCAATCAGTCTGGATGCATCCTAAATCATTTCAGTCCAAAGTTTTTCAGAAAGTGACGGAGAGCCAGAACAGCATACCGCAGAACTTTTATGGATTACACCCAGTAATGCAGATAAATGGAATATGTTTATTTTACTGCCCTATTCATATGTCTCATCCGTTGAAACCAGTATCACCACCATTGTCTACACCAGCATCACTCCATATAAGACAACATCATTTATGCAAGGAAAATAATGATGGCAGAACTTTCGTTGTTGCTATTGTTTTGGGGGTTTGATCCCTGAATACTTACAAAAGGCAATACAGGGCCCTCTGAAAACTTACATTTAGGGATACAACTTCCAGAAAACCCTAGCCAGCTTCATTGTATCCTTGCTGGTGCAAGGATGCTGAAAATTGTAGTCCTAAAAAGTAACTTTTTCCAAGCTCTCCAAGACTTTCTTGGCATGCCCAGTGAAGCTGAGCCTCTCCATCTGGGAATTTCTGGGTCTGGTGATGGAGGGATGCTGACAGCTCCTGGAAGGTCCTCTTCATTCGAGAAGAATTCTAGTAAAGTCAAAAGAGAAAGAAGAAATAGATCGCTAAATCAATAAAATCCTGTTTATGTTGCCAGCTTGTCTTTCTCTCTGTGTGCTCCCCCCCCCCCCCCCGCTTTTCCTTTTTTCCAGCTTGGATGTTGCTGTGTTGGAAAGAACTGTGTCCTTGTAGTTATTAATGGACTAAGAGCACAGTAGCTACTATAATTTGGTGCATATATTGCCTTAAAATTCAAAATAGAATCTCATGAGACCACCCAGAATTACGATTATTTTATATATTCCTTAGTTGTCTTAGAACTTCTGTCATGGACAGACAAGCGGCATCTCATTGTCCTCTGCAAGGAACTTTCTTTTTAAAAAGTACAGTATCTATGTGCACTGGTGTAGTGTATAATTTTAATGTTCAAACTCTAACCACAACAGTCTCTGTAGCAAGGGTCCAAAAACACACTGCAGAAATAATCCAGTTTGAGACTACTTTAACTACCCTGGCTCAGTGCTAAGGAATCCTGGAACTGTTGTTTGCTAAATGGCTCCTAGAATTTCCTAGCAATGAGCCAGGGCAGTTAAAGCAGTCTCAAACTGAATTATTTCTGCAATGTGTTTTGGACCAAGGACTTCAAAAAGGATCCAAAAATGCAGGCAGCTGGACCAAGAAACCCCTTTCTTGGTGTGGACTAAGAAACACCCCTGAACAGTTTCAATTTCTACCAAGGATAACCTTTGGTGAAGTTAATGGGAATGAACTGCATATTATATTTCGGGCAATTATACTGCAAAATGCTACTTTGATGCTTGCAGCTAAACTCGGTGAGATTAGAGAGGGTGGAAGTAAAGCAGTAGAAGTAATTGTCCCTGCAAATAAAAAAGTCTCAGGGCTTTGTACTAAACCATGGATCCTCTGTGTGTGTGCCTTCAAGTTGCCTGTTGACTTATAGCAACCCCATTAATTGCATAGGGCTTTCTAGGCAAGAAATACTCAGAGGTGGTTTTGCCAGTTCCTTCCTCTGAAATACAGTCTACAGCACCTGTTATTTGTTGGCGGTGTCCCATCCAAGTACTAACCAGAGCTGATCCTGCTTAGCTTTCAAGATCAGATGGTCTCTGGTGCTTATAGGGTATTTAAGCATCTCTTGGTTCCTATACCCCATTATTTACACTAAGAAGAATAGCAAAGACAGTGTTCTTTATTGAACTTACTCCCTCCAGATCACACAGTACTGAAATGAAATCTGGTTCTGGAGAAAACCAAATGGCACTACTTCAGAGAGAGTTAAATATAATCCATGCTTAAGCACATTTTTGGGAAAGCGAGCTGCTCTGATGATCCCCATTTATTTCAGAGCTGTCATTGACATTTCCCAAAATAACACAGAAAGGTATTACTGTGGTGTTCATCTTGACCTTCGGTTACTTGGGTCCTCTGGAGTTCGCTTTGACACTGGAGAAGTGTTTTGCTTTGCTACCTCCCTGGAGGTTTCTGAGTGTTATATTTCAAAACAGACAGGCTTTCCTCTGTCTAGCTGTGTGTTTTTCCCCCTGTCTCTATTTAAAAGTATGTTATTTGAAGCCTGCCACTGAAATAGCAGACATGCAATCTGACAGACTGGTGCAACAGGACAGTCTGAGCAAGGTTGAGCCAGGGCATCTTATGGCATCCACAGAAAATAAAGTCTGTTTCTTAAGTTGTCGAAGATAAAAGAAGGGAGGCTGCTCAGGGCCTAAGCAGACTGCCAGAAATAGTGCACATTAAATTGAGGCACTGTCCTGGCTCAGTGCTAGGGAATCATGGGAACTGTATTTTATTGTGGCACCAGAGCTCTCTGACAGAGAAGGCTCAATGTCCCAGAAAAAAATACAATTCCCATGACTCCCTAGCACTGAGCCAGGGCAGTGCCTCAATTTAATGTGCACTATTTCTGGCAGTCTCAAGGCAGTGATTCCCAAACTCTGGCCTTCCAGGTGTTTTGGACTTCAGCTCCCAGAATCCCAGACTATTGGCCAAGATGGTTGAGGCTTCTGGGAGCTGAAGTCCAAAAAACATCTGGAGTACCAAAGTTTTGGAATCGCTGGTCTAAGGGATATGCATGTGCATTTGGTGGTATTTCTTCATGTGCATTCAGTTGTAAAACTGAAACTCAATGCAAGTGCAATACACAGATAACTCCACATGCAGAGATTTCTGCAGCACAAACTCCATTGTAGGATTTCAGCTTCTATGTTTCTTCTTAAAGGTACTGCTTCAGTACCTTAAAGCGTAATGCTGCAGTGGATTCTGCCTGCAAAACTGTGTGACATGGACTTCTTTTGGTTGAAACTGTATTGACAGTTCCAGATGGTCCTATAACAGTCAAAACGGCTTTTCTCATTTCACATCCATTTCAAATCCACAATGTTTGTCATGAGCGCATCCAAACTGATTGAAAAATCCCTGATTTTGTTCCTGTGCTTTTCGATTTTATACTGGGTTAAAATAAACTGACCTGAGGAACTGGTATAAAAAGTCTCTGATTGTACCAGGAGCTGAAAGAAAATATTGCAAGATGAACAAAATGTGTATGGATCTCTAAAATAAAATTGGAAAAAGACAGGAACAAAATCTGGGACTTTCTGAGCTTTTTAATCAATGCAGATGTGCACAATTAAAGCTGGTCTGGATCTTTTTAAGTTTTCATATGGACATAATTTTAAAAAAGCATTGGGGTTTGGTTAACTTGTACTCCATTTTGCACCATTAAAGACAAGAAACCTATTGTTATGAATGCTAAGAATGCCCTTATTATGGTTTAATCTTGATTTTTGACTAGTGGGCTATTCTTGATTTTTAAAAAGCCTTTTTAATTAATTGGCAGCAAGAAAAGCAATTATTGTTGAAATTGTTCGGTGAAAATGTTTTCATGACTATTGTTTGTGGTATAGCTGAAAAATATGTGTTAAATGAAAACAGATTGCATTTTTGTCTTAAAGAAGCTGACCGGTAATAGGGAAACTTCAGGGTGAGAGCACTGCCTTGGAAAGTGTGGGCATATATATTTTTCCTCATTTGTTAGGCTTGCTGCTTTTTATTGGACTGGTATACTCAGTACAGCTGTGGTTGATGTTTAATGTTTCATGCTTAATGTCACCAGGGCTTGATCCTTGTGATATCATAAGGGATCACCCATAAGTCTCAGGTTTTGGCCCTGAAATATCAGGGTTGTGGATACTACTGACCTGGCAACCCCAGCCACAAGATTGTTATTTTTCTGGAACCAGTGGACATTGTTACCCCTTGGAAAGTGTTGAAGCAATTGTTCCAGAGGTCTGTGGAACTTTAAAAAGAAACTGGCCATGCCATAACCTACCGTATATATTCAACTATAAGTCAACCTCATGCATAAGTTGAGGGCAGGTTTTGGGGCCAACATTATTGATTTTGATATGACTCATGGATAAGTCGAAGGTAAAATGTAGGGGCTCGTAACAAAGGATCTGTAGGAAGAAGCAAAGGAAACAATGCCAAAGAACTTACAAAAGTCCAGCAGGCATAACTGTTTGCACTCATACTAAAGGCTGGATGGATGAGACAGTAGAAGGGGATCACTGCTTCCAGGACAAATTACTCTCTTGCCGTTCACTTTTATTTATTTTTTTAAATAAGAGTTAAATCACAGTACTTATATTGACCCGTGGATAAGTTAACTAAGTTTTTTGGGGTCAATTTTTTGAGAAAAATGTCTAGACGTACACATGAGTAAATACAATATATCTTATTTCATGCTTCCAAAATGCCCTGGTTGAAACTCAGGGAGCTGGAGCAAACCACTTGTCACACCGCTGATAGACGTTCACGTTAATACCCGCTCTGCTACCCACTTACGTGGCACAGCAAAGAAGGAACATGATCACCAAAGCAACTGGAAAGGCATACAAAGCAGCTCTGGGGAAGGAATGGTAGACATGAGACCAAAGATCATCCAGGTAGTCTGACAGCCAGGACCGGCGGACACCTGCAAAGGCAACAGGGGAGACAGGATGCTTTTCAGTGCCAAAGACAGGAAGGCACAACAGGCAATGACTTTCTCTGAAAGGACAAATGGAAGGGCCGCAGGGGGGATCTGTCTCTGTGTTCCTACTTAAACACATTTCCCACTGAGATGCATTAATAAATAATAATAATAATAAAATTTATTTTTACCCCGCCCCTCTGTCGAGCAATCAAGGCAGCTTACAAGAATTAAAATCCATACAAATCTAAAATAAACATCCCCACCCCTCCCCCCATTAAAACAGTATTAAATTACAAATCCATTAAAAAAACCCTTAACATAACATATCAAAAATACAATAAAACAACAACCAACCAACAACAAACAGTGGGAGAGCCAAAAACTAAGATGGTAAAAACACGCAGACTCTTGAGGCCGGGAATCTATTTAGGAAAGGCCTGCTGGAAGAGATCCGTCTTCACAGCTTTTTAAAATCTGCTTAATGGAATTCTGCCCTTTCTTTCTAAAATATTTGAAACCAAGCAGTAGCCGAAACTCAGGGCAGCTGACAGCTAGAAACATGATGGTTGGCTTAACTGGACGGAGTAACTATGGCTTCAATTTTTTGCCAACATATTGTTGCCTTCAAGTCACCTGTTGGCGTATAGTGACCCCATGAATTTCCTAGGCAAGGAATACTCAGAGGTGGGTTTGCAATGCCCTCCTCTGAAATAGAGTCTACAGTACCTGGTGTTATTCCTGCATCCAAACCCATACCAGTCTGAAAATACTTCCACCCTTTACGAATTCTTCAGAATCTATTGCAAAAATGGCCACACATACATCCTTCAAACTGATGCCTGAGAACCTGGATATCATAAACTGAGCCGTCCGTCTAATTTATGCCATGGCAGGATTTACTATTAAGAATGGATCCTTCAAAAGGCAAATTGTTGGCCAGAATGAGACTTAAAACAGGAAGGTAGTTGTTGTTTCTGTTGTCTTAAAGTGGAACAAAGTCTGTTGTTTTCCTTACAAAATAAGCCCTTCCTACCGTACTTGTAGACACTGTCGGCAGTGGGGCTATTTAAAGAAAAGAAAAAATTAAAATCTCACGGTGGATTTTGTGGGCTGTGTCTTGATCCCTTTGCTTCGCAGTCCGCTGCAATGACAGAAAATGGCTTCTGAGCCGCTTCTGTGCGATGTGCCTTCTAAACCTGTAAACAGCATCAAGTGCAGGGGATGCCAGCTCAGCCCTGTCATTGCCTTGGATGCAGCATGTAAAAACCGCTAGGCACAGCATGTGGAGACATGCCATTTCTTTCCAGATCAGATCCATGACTTTCCTGGTCCCCACAAGTGTAATGCCGCCTACTTGCTTCTCTGGCCTGTACAAAACAAAACCTCTGGTGGTTGAGCAAATCGCTCTCTTTGGGTCTGGAAGAATCTGCAAAATATAAGCAAGTGGGATGTAGGAGCAAAAATACATGGGATTCATTTATTTAAGATTATTTTACTTTATTTTTAGATGGCAGAAGTCTTGTCAACGTTTTGTTTCCCAGTTTGGTAGCAATTACTGAATTTAAAAGTATCGCAAGGCACTAATTGGGATGTTGCTATGGGTTGAAAGGCTAAAATGGATTCTTCTCCGATATACACACACATGCACACACAACAGACAACTCTGTTCCCTTTGAGTTTAGCTGCGGGTTCTGGGGGCAAGGGAAACGGAGGTATGCCTGTGGCTGAGGTGGTTTTACCAAAGATCTGTTCCTGCTAGAAACTGTTTTAGATCAACAGAGCCACCTGCACTTTTGGACTCTCCATGGCGGTGTCATCCTAGTAGGGGCTTGCACTTTTGTACCATTAAACCAATGCACAAGGGAGGAATAAATAAATAACTGGAGGGAGGCAGACATCATACTGTTTCCAGTCCTGGCTCTTTTACACGTGTTTAACATAATCTCATTTCTCTTCATTTCTGCATTGATCTGCAATTTGTTTTCAAAGTATGCACTTCAAAGCATATTTATCTTAAAATACAATTTTTTAAAAATATATTTTTTATTCATTTTAAATTACATCATCAACCCTAACCGCTCCCTACTCTGTATTAAAATTATAATGTTGTTTTACAGTAAATAAATGATCAAAGTTTGTCTTCAGCCCCGTGTTCTTAACTTCTAGATTATTGAAGTCAATTAATAACTGTTTATGTTATAGTAACATTGTTCGTCCTTCCTAAATTACAGTCTGTTTTGGTGTAATGCATCCATTTACATTTGTCCACTTCTAACTTAAATGCAGTTCTTTTGCTGCTTCAAATATTATTATTGAATTTTCTCTTGAGAAAAATACAATTTTCTATGTACGATGATGCCTTTGTGCGCTGTGCTCTGGTGCCACAACAAACCACAGTTCCCAGAATTCCATAGCATTGAGCCATGGTAGTTAAAGTGGTGTCAAACTGGATTATTTCTGCTGTGTGGATGCACCTTCTGTGACCCCCCCCCCCATGCTTCCATTACATCTTGTCCTTGATTCTAGAGGAAATCACAGCGTAAAAGCAATTTTATTCTCTACCATCTCAGTGTTACAGAGCAGACTACACTGAAAATGACAGTATTTGTCACTGCAGACATCCACTTCACAGTCAATTAAATTCCTCTGTAGCACAGAGTGAAATATAGCCCCCGGGGACAGAAGGTAGCATTTCTTGCTTTGGAGCTTTTCTCCTGAATCTTTGGGGAGGTATTTTAGAACCAGTCTAGCTATATGCCTTGGGGACATTTTGTAGTCTGTTACATACAAACATAAAAATGAATGGTTAAACATGACTCTCTCACTCTCTCTCTTATGCATGCATGCATACATACACCTGAAAATAAATATGTTTCTGTGTTTTGTAAAGCTTTTTGGAAAGAAAAATCAATGCACACAAAATCATGCATACATTTCAGAAATGCACATGATGAAAAATTCATATATTTCAAAATGGAAGTGGGGAGATACAGCCTACAGCTAAGCCATATGCTGTCCCCAAAGCTGTTTGTTCAGGACTTGCTGTGTCCCCCTGCGACCAAATATCCCCTAGGGATAATAGTAGAAATTGCACTACCTCCCCTAGTATATTTTAAGTACAGAAAAGGCTTTTTTTTAAAAAAAAAAAAAATTAAAACTGAAGCGCACAGGAAATTGATTTCTTTAGATTTCCTGTGGGTTTCTTTAAAGGTTTCTCCTGAGTCTCAAACAGCTAGGGGGTGGATGTGTGTGTGCAAAAATAAATACTCCACATCCCCAATGGAACATGGCTGGCATTTATTAGGGAGATTAAAAATGGGCATCACAAGGGAGATTCTGCCAGCCCCATAGAGGATCAGCACAGCCCCTCTCAATCTCTGGATTCCCAATGTATTTTCACATCCCTAACAGGCGACTCTTAATATAAATGATGCCCTTTATTTGAAGAGTGGAAAGCTTTTTTTCTTTTACATAGACTAAACAAGTTGCCACAGTATCTCATATTTTTTTTGAGTGTTAGCCCATCATAGAGACAGAAATGTGTGCACCATGTCATTTATGAACGTGGATAATATATTAATTTTACAAAGAAATACAGGGCTAAGCAAAGTGGAATAAATACTTTTAGTATCTAGGGGATACACAAATGTCTTAATTTTGACTATTACTATTTTGAAAACCTGGCTACACTCCAAATACACTTTGCACTTGTACAGTGTGCAGAGATGGCTCAAGACATTTGGGTGCTTAACATAAAGGACAAAACATCTTCCACTCCTTCCATGTAGGGAGGCTTATTTGAATATAATTTCCTCCCTGCGTCTCTTTCCTTTGGAGCTGCAGCATGGGCCAAGCAACACAAACAGCTCTGTCTGCAGGGGTGGACATACCATTAAGCATTTCATGCAACAAATGTTATCAAGGTGGTGAGAGGAGAGAGCTGTTTGCGTTTTTCACCCCTGTGTCCAACTTGCCTGCTGCCTTCTGCAACAATGGGAAAAACTCACATTGCCATTGATGAACAATATTCAATTGCTAATCTAGTCAACTTCAGGATCTGGAATAGGAAAGATGTTGTCTCATCCTTTGGCTTTGACAGAAAAATGCAGTGATGTAGACTCAAATCGACTGATGCATAAGTCAGGCTCAAGTCACTTCAATGAGTCAACTTGGACTCGACTCTGCAGTTAGTGATGCTCTGACTTAACTCGACTCACGACTTGTATAATTTTAGTGACCTACTTGCTGGCATCATTCATGTTGACCAACAGGCAAGATCTGCCTCCAAAGTGTGGAGCACATTTCTCGGAGAGGAACAACAAATACGTTAGGCAATGGGCTTGAGGCAGAAACCAATAATGGAGAGGGCGAAAAAAGTAGGACCAGACTGTTCCATTTGTTCCACTTTTGAATGTCTTATTTTCTTAATTGTGCTTGTCTTGCATTTCACCACTTTTAAGGGCAATGTGTGCATGCACATTAGATGCCTGTCACATAAGATAATAATTTTGCATGCACAGGTCTGACTGTAATCACATGAAAAGCTTTCAAAGATTCCTCCAAAGTGCAGCAAGGACAGGCTGCCAAGTAGACCTCAAACCATGCCTCAAGCCCATTGCTTAACATGTTTGCTGTTCCCCTCTGAGAAATGTGCCCCAATTCCTTTTTTATGTTAACAGTTGACTCCTAGACTTGAGATTCAACTTGAAACTTGAGTTGAAAGCATCTTGCAAGGACTTGAGATTTGACTTGAGACCTGAAGGTAGAGGCTTGAGAATAAACTTGGAATAAAAAGATTTGAATACATCACTGGAAAAATACCAAAGGCTGAAAATGTTATTTGGACTACATTGCCAGAGTCCCTCGCTGTGGGGTTCTGAGAGTTGTAGTCCAAAAAAGTAAATTATAGCTCCAACAAGTAGAGTTTCCAAGCTCTGCAGAGTATCTTGGGCCAGCCAAATCTATCACCACTTCACCATCATTCCTCACCTCTAGCTGCCTGAGGTGGCTTTGCTGAGTCACAAAATCCACATACAGCCCTTGCAGCTCATTTCTGTTGGTACTGTTGATTTTGTGAAAAGTGCTGAACACCTAGCAAATTCCAAAGTTGTCAGAGATTTCACGCTTGGACCTGGTCAAAGCTCAGAGACGTAAGCACATATCGTACCTAATGTGCTGCAGAGCAGACATTAGTAGAGAGGCAAACTCCTCTGGTGCCCAGCAGAGTTCCACGTTTTCCATGTAGAACCTGGCAACTCTTATGACCTCACATGGGAGAGTATTGATACTCGACCTCAGAAAACATTGTTTTTTTTTTTTAATATGAAGGTGAGAAATATTTGCCTGTGCTGGCTCCATATAAGATTGTTTTTGCAGCCCCAGAGTTAACCCAATATGTCACCAAAATTTGGCGGCAAATCTCAAAAAGTCTATTAAAATTAGCATTGTTTTTTGTGGGTTTTCCGGGCTGTGTGGCCATGTTCTAGAAAGAGTTCCAACAGGCCCAACCAGATGATTTTTAAATTGTAAGTATGTAGAGAGATCTTGCAACACCTTTGAGACTAATTAAAGAAAGAAGTTGGCAGCATGAGCTTTTGTAGACTTATGTCCACTTGCTCAGATGCATTTTCTGCCAATGTCTTTCTTTAGTTAGTCTCAAAGGTGTTACGAGATCTCGCCATATGCTAATTGTACAGACTAATATGTCTATATCTTTGAATTTTAGATTGTAAATTTAAAATGATGAATTTTTTAAAGTGGTTTGCTTTAATATGTATATGGAGTTTATCACATGGGGGAAATCCCATGCAGAAACGGGATTTAAAAGGTGGGGGAAACCCTCAAAAGTGGGCAGATTTTCACATACATTGCTGTTAAAATGGGGTTAATCCGAACAGAAAGTAGACAGAAACTGCTTCTTTTTATTTTCGAGATTTTCCTAAAGTAAAAAGAAGCAGGTTTTGATGAGTTTCCATTCAGAATAATCTCATTTTAACTCCATTTTAACAGTGACATCGTCTGAAAATCTAACCGCTTTTGTGTTTTTTCTCCAATTTAAAGCCCCGTTTCTGTACGGGATTTCCCCCTTGTGATAAACTCCTATGTCTTGTTGTTTTTTTGAATTGATGTCTGTTTATAACTGATGATGTATATTTGTTGGTCTGTTGTTATTCCCTGACTCATTTGTGGGGAGAAGTGGATAAGAAATCATGATGATCATGATCATCATGATCATCATGATCATCATTCTTCTGGGTGGTTGATGAATTTGGCCTAAAGCAGGAGTGGGAATCATCCTTATCCCTGGCTATGTTGATTAGAATTTCTGAAACCTGTAGTCCAACCACATATTTGATTGTGAGTTCCTGCATGGCAGGGAGTTGGACTGGATAGCCCTTGTGGTCTCTTCCAACTCTATGATTCTATGATATGGCAGGCCACATGATACCTACCCTTAGCCTAACTGAAGACAACATGCAAACAGGGAGTAGCAACAACTGCAAAGAGGAGAAAGGGGAGGTGATCCAGCGGTCTGTGGAACGCATCTTCCAACATGTCATAGATATAAAGTGTCCCATAGCCCTGGTTACTGCTGACTCTTCTTAAATACCTTGTAGTCTTTCTGAAGGACTGTGCGTGCCCATATGAGCCTATCTGGACCTGAAAGTCAGTTCAGGGATTTTGCTCTTTGAACTGTTATTGCTTCAGACTGAATAGCTGGGTGACAGAGACTTTTCTCTGGTGTCAGCACAGCTATGGAATTGACTCCTCAAATAAATTTGCTGTGCTATCATCTCTTCCTGTCTTCAGATGTACTATGAAAACGTATTTGTTCATTTCAAGTATTCAAGGACTGAGCATTATTTTCTCTGGTAGGCTGGCTCCCAGATACTGTTCTACTCATCTGCTTGCTCATGTCCCTTTCCATCGTCTTTCTTGCTAATCTTGTTGTATGCTTAGGAAAGAGTTTATTCTGAAAGACAAGGTAAACATGATAAGACTAGATAAATGGACAATCCGATTTGCCTCCCCGTGATTCTGAGTGTTTTTCTGGGATCCCTGGAGCTTATAGAAAATAACTACAAGCCAGGAGGAAGTCTCATTCACTAATTAATTATTATCTGCTATTAATGCTGACTGTGTTCACAGCAGAGTCAGCATTAATTTACTTTACTACCGGGAAGGTTCAGGAATCAGTCAAGGGAAGGAAAAAAGAGGAGAAAGTACATGAGACAAATGCTCTTTGATTATGTGGCACTGTCCTCTGACAGTGCAGAGGTTTAGCATAAATAGCAAAGACATTTAATGATGCTGGACGTGAACAGTTTCGCAACATCGAAAGGTCTGACACCATTTGACTTTTGCTGATAGAAGAGTATTTGGAAAAACAATATGATGGAACCAACTCTTGTATAGCTACTGAGAGTATAGAGGATCTGAGAGATTTATCAGCTCTCAAGATGAAGTAATTGATGCTGGTTTCATTAATTAAACAGAGGATAGAACAAAACCATGTAGGAAGGCAGATCTATCAACAGCTTTTATTCAGGAGACAGAGGCTAAATCTTGACTAGAATAGATCCACCGAATCAACTGGATTTAGCTGTGTTGACTCTCAATTTTAAATAAATAAATAAATAAAGTCTAGTCTAGCTGGATGTAACCAACAGGATTCCAGCCATAAACTTTGCCAGTCTGGGCTATTCCAGATGTTTTGGACTACAACATCCATCAATTCTGACAATTAGCCAGGTGGACTGGGGTTGATGGAGGTTATAGTCCAACACATCTGGAAAATGTCATGTAGACCTCTTGCTTTCATGCTTGCTTGGTGGCGCAGTGGTTAAATGCCTGTACTGCAGCCACTCACTCATAGACCACAAGGTTGCGAGTTCAATACCAGCCAGGGCTGAGGCTCGACTCAGGCCTGCATCCTTCCGAGGTCGCTAAAATGAGTACCCAGCTGTTGGGGGGCAATCAGCTCACAGTTGTAAACCGCTTAGACATCCCATAGCGTGATATGAAGCGGTATATAAATAAGCTGCTTTGCTTTGCTTGTCAACTTCACAGAAAGAAACCATTGAGTTGGCTTTCCCCTTTGAGAAAAAGGATGTTGGACTAACTAGATCCACAACTATCCAGCAGGGCTCATCTCACATTGCAGAATCTGCTAGATTTGTTTATTTCCATTATGACGTACACATTGTATTGTATGGGGTTTTTTTTAAACCAACAACAACAACCTTCTGCATTGTTTTAAAGAAATATTTCCTATCCTGCACTGTATTTTCTATACCTGCCTGCTTTAAAATAGGTTTCACAATTCAGTAGGACATGCTTCCAAGTAAATAGGCTTAGAACTGCAATCCACACATATAATGAGTGTCTGGAACTCAAAGTTACAGTTTCCTAAACATTAAATAGTGGCTTCAAATGGGTCTTATCAAGATGAAAACTTCAATGGGAAGACGTCAGGGTGGAGGAGCAGAAGCTTTCTCTCTCATTTTGGCCTGGAAGAAAAATCCCCTCTTGAAAACTACTGTTTGTCCCAGGAGAGACACTTCCATTAGAATCAATAGTAGCTTTCCTCCTATGGTGAATATTAGCTTTGAGGAGGAAGGTCAGGGAAAATGGTTTAAAACTCCCCCAATAAACCATAACTTGTGTGCAATAGTCCCAGTCTTGATTCTTCCCCCCCCCCCCCCACATCTACTTAATGTTTAAAAACTGGGCATATTGATCTGAATCCTGTTGATTATTTTCAACCACAGTAAACCACTGAATCAATTGTTAAATAGTGAGTCCACATGTAGGTAAGTCCCATTAATTCAATGGGTGACAATAAGGATTCATGCCATTAATTGCAAATATAGGATTAGGGGCACAGGGCCCCCATGATAGTGAAAAAAATAAAAAAAATATTCTTTTTTCACCTGAGAGAACACCTCTCTAGGTCCTCCATAGCAACTCTATGGCCAACATCTGGCAAAAGCTGACCACAGAATTGCACCGGAGGACCTACAAATGCCTAGAGAAGTGTTTTCTTTAGGTATCTCTAGGTCTTCTAGTGTGACTTTATAGTTATATTGTGAGATTTTAATAATAATAATAATAATAATAATAATAATATGGTTTATTTGTATACTGCCCCAGTGGGAAACCAATCTAGGCGGTGAACAAGATTTATAAAATTACAGACAAGTTAAAACAACAACAATCCCTCCTCCCCCCTTAAAAAGTTATTAAACAATTGACTATTAAAACAACTGCTATGAAGCAGTAAACAATCTAAAAACATTAACATATACAACACACAACACACGACGCAGCACGCGTAACAGTCCCCTGCAATCAACTTAAAGAAATTGCAGTGGGTCCTATCCCCGGCTTTCAGAGGGTCCCGGGCCAGTTATCTAATCCGGAAAGGCCTGCCGGAAGAGATCCGTCTTGACAGCCTTTTTAAAGCTGTGTAAGGATGTTAATTGACGGATCTCATCCGGCAGGCCGTTCCAGAGTCTGGGAGCGACAATAGTAAAAGCCCTCTGGGAGGTCGCCGCAAGCCTAGATCTTTGAGGCTGCAGCAAGTTCCTCCCAGAGGATCGGAGGGCGCGGGGAGGATTATATGGGAGGAGGCGGTCTCTTAGATAGTTTGGGCCCAGACCATTTAGGGCTTTAAAGGTGATAACCAACACCTTGTACTGGGCTCGGAAACCAATAGGCAGCCAGTGGAGGGACCTCAACACCGGAGATTTTATTGTTGTAAGCCGCCCCGATTGCTTCGGTAGAGGGGCGGGATAGAAATACATTTATTATTATTATTATTATTATTATTATTATTATTATTAACCTCTGGCAAAGTCATGTTGGAGCACCTAGAGATTCCTAGAGAGCATATTAATCAAATCTGTGAATATTAAAATCTACAAAAGTCAACGCTGCAAATGTGGAGGGCCACATTGGCTGGTTTGGTCCTAAGAATCATTTATGCATGATTTATAAGAAGGGGTGTGTGTGTACAGTGTGTACAAATGTAGAACTGTGATCATTAGAAAACCCAGCATCAAATGCTTGACTAGCAAATATATGGTGAAGATACTGTATTTCTTCTTGCATCTGCCAAAATGGCAATCATTCATGAAATATATTTGTTTTTAAAGTGCCATAAGACTGTTGTTTCCACTTCAGAATAACACAGCTGCTCAACTTCTCAGCCAGAAATAGTTTTCCAGTTACTTTAATATTCTTTCTAGATTACAAAACTGCTGCTATCAAACAATATACAGGCAATGTGGTTCATTTATTCTCCGCATCGGTGATATTAGCATGTTCTGACACTAGTTCCCTGCTTCACCGTGTTCCAGGTGGCTGAAAGTTCCCCAGGGAGATAAAAGACAGGTGTATCCTTCCTAGGCCATTTGCTGGGTGTCACAACCTAAAATCTCCATCCGCAATGCAATGTGCTTATTCCAGCGGACTGGGTGTATCCTCAAATACTGAACAAAAATTGGAGAGTCTAGGAAATTTATCACTGGGCTGAGATGATCTTGATTTCCCTGGAAAATCTGAAAGTAGAGAGAGGAATAATAACTGTTATTTCTCCAGGCCTCTAAAACATCTAGGCAATGAAGACTAGAGCTTGGAAAGTTACTTTATAAAAGTTGATTCATTACAGTTACTGTTCCAAACCCTCAAAAAGCAGTTGGCTGCTGTTACAGTTGCAGTTCTTAAATATTACCCTTTGCTTTCTCATTATAATAATCACCTACTTTTAAAAACACCACCAGAATGTTACAGGCTGCTAGCCTTTGGTACAAAACACACTGAAGTTGTGAGCTCCTATATGCCCAGTAAGGCAGTAACTAAAACAGCTACAGTTATTGCAGAGGAATTATGTTAGCCACCACTGAATTATAACCACAATATAACTTAGCTGTACTAGTACTAGTTACTGCAAAAAGTGCATATAGATAACTCATTATATATAAATATTTATTTCAAATTTTGGAAAATACAGGGACTTTATCAGCACTATGGTGTACTTGGTTGATGCTGGATGTCGATGCCTGCCCTGCTCTCCCTTTTTAAAAAGCACCACCCAGCCATTTTAATTTCCTAGAATGCTCCTGATATAATGTTGGCTTCCACTGACATGCACCTGTTGAGTTTCTTAGAAGCATGCATAGGTTGGCCTGAAACTAAAGGTGCACAACCTGGGATAAAGGGTACACAACCTTTCACAGCCAAATGAGTAGCTGGTGGATCATGGTGGACTCCATAGAAGTCTGCAAAACTCTTTAAGATCTTCAGGGAAGGCTTTCTTTTGGTCCCACCATCATCACAGGCTTTCTTGGTGAGGACAGGAGAGAAAGCCTTTTCACTGGCTGTTTCTACCCTCTGGAACTCCCTTCCACAGGAGGGTAGGCTGGCCCCATCCCTGTTGCTTTCACCACCAGACAAAACACTTTTTGTTTCAGCAGGCTTTTAATATGTGACTGCATCAGGGTCATGTTAGCTGGGGCTTCTGGGAATTTATATCCACATCATCAAAGGAGGAGAACTCGTGGATTAAAAACTCTCTCCCTTTCCTGCGCTCAGTGATTTTGATCAAGCAGTCTGAAAACAATTGCAATAATAATAATAATAATAATAATAATAATAATAATAATATGTATTTATATCCCGCAGAGCAATCGGGGCAGCTTACAGCATTAAAATTAAGCATGAGCTTACAATGCAATACAATCAAATGACAATCTCAAATCCCAAACCCACTTAAAAAATATTAAACAATCATAAATTAAACATCATTAAAATGAATCACACAAGTGCAAGCAATTTACAACAACAACAACAACAACAGCTGCAGCAGGGAATAATAGACAAAAAGATGGGCTAACTCCTAGGACCAGAAAATCTAGTCAGGAAAGGCTTGCCGGAAGAGATCTGTCTTGACAGCCCTTTTAAAGATGTCCAAGGTTGTAATATGACGGATCTCATCCGGCAGGCCGTTCCAGAGTCTGGGAGCGGTCGTCAAGAAGGCCCTCTGGGAGGTTGCAGACAGCCTTGTTTTTATCGGCTGAAGCAGGTTCCTCCCAGAGGAATTGTCTTGCTTTTCTCTGCCCAGCTCATAGCTGATCCTCTGGGAAAAGCAGACCATCAAACAGTGGTGCCTGGGAAATGCTGAAGCTCAAGCAGTCAGCATAACAGTCCCCATAGCTAGGTCCTCAAGAGGAATTTTTTTTAATGGTTGCTATCAGTGAATCAGTTCTAGCAATTTTCATCTGTAAAGTTTGTTGTTGTGTGTTCAAGTCATTTTTGACTTAAGGCGAATCTATCAAGGGGTGCTCTTTGCAAGATTTGTTCAGAGGAGGTTTGCCATTGCCTTCCCCTAAGGCTGAAAGTGTGTGACTTGTACAAGATCACTGAGTGGGCTTCATGGACCTTAACTCCCCATTCATGTCCAGGCCATACCCAAATACTTTGAATCACAACAAGAAGGGTTCACAGCAATATGGCTGAGATCCCGAAACATGTGACATATTTTGTAAGCTGCCTTGAGTCCTACCCCTGGGAGAAAGGTAGGATATAAACACAATGATGTATGGATAATGATGATTTATGGATAATGACGTAAACACAATGATGTATGGTGAATGGATGGATGCCAACCTCTTTTTATGTTGGGAAAATCTACTCCCTTACCCCACCATTACTGTAAAGATTTCTGCTAAGCTGACAGGAAATACTAGGTGGCATATGATGGCTGTATTGGATTGTGTGGATATATATATATATATATATATATATATATATATATATATATATATTCTAATCAAAATATTCTTGTAGTTTGACCCTAAAAGAGTTCACTCCACTACATCACTGAGCATAAGCAAACAAATAAGATTGTCACACACACACACACACACCCCCCCGCTCAAATTAAAGTGAGTAATACCAAGAACTCATCATTGGCATACACACTAAAGAAAATGCTGAGATAAAGTTTGCAAACATTACTTTTTTGGACTTCCATTTCATATCTCAAAAAGTAGGTCCCATTCAACAGTGACACCACATTTTCTTGCAGTCTGATAAATGCTATTACCTTCTCTCTTCCATCTTGCAAAACGGGATTCCAATGTATGCCATCCTGGCTTCCTGAGAGAGAAAATTCCTTCACAAACATTTTGGTGAAGACAGACTTTGCACCTTGGGTCACCACCCCTGTCACCCGCATGGTCTTCAGAAAGTTCACCTGAAGCCACTCTGCTGTGCTATCCACCTGTGGAACAGAAAGAGATGCCTTTAACATAGGCAGCCTTGGATTCCATGAAATTATCCCTTTCTTTTGGCAATTAAAAACATGGTCCTCAAAGAGAAAATAAAATCATCACCACCCCAGTCATACAAGAGTTGGTTGAATACAAGGGTTTCTTTCAACACTGCTGAAAGAACCAAAGGTCATCTGATGAAGCTCAATGGTGAACCTAAAGTCATCTGATAAAATTCAGTGATGAACCCAAGGTCATCTGATAAAGCTCAATTATTCAGAACAGATAAAAGGGAGTATTTCTTTACCAAGTGCATAGTTAAGCATGTTCACTACCAAGCTGGTCCCTTGGTCATGCATAGTTAAGCTTTTTCATTACCAAGTTGGTTACTACCAAGTTGGTCACCAACTTTGATAGCTTTTAAAGGGAATTAACCAGAGTGATGGGGGAACAAGTGCTATAAATGGCTACTAGTCATGATAGTTAGCTATTACATCCAGTATTGGAGGCATTTTACCTCTGTGTATCAGTTTCTGAGGAACATAATTAGGAGGGTGCTATTGTCCTTATGTTCTCTTGGTGGTAGTTACCTGGTTAGAGACTGGGGAAACAGAATGTTGGACTAGACATTTGGATCCAACAGGGTTCTTATTATGGTCTTAACTACCAACCTGAGCCCAATAATATCAGAAAGCTGAGGCTGAGAGATTGTGACTTGCCCAAAGTCACCAAGTGGGTTTCTATGGCTGAGTGGGGATTTGAACCCTGGTCTACAGAGTCATAGTCCAATACTCAAACTACTACACCATGCTGGCTCCCAAAAGGTGAAATATAAACTAGTAAATGAGAAATAATAAAGAAATAGACCAGCACAAGCCACTTTCTCATTATAGCTCTTCCATCTATGGTGGAAGGCTTCTATCTTGCTTCCTACCATAATTTACCTTTGGTCTCCAAGCGTTGGTTCTACCATTCAAGTTAAGCCTGGCTTGAAAGGGAGACCAAGTGGAGAAAACATTGTCAATGTAGGAAGAGGCAGAAATATGTTCATCGAAGATGGCTTTGCTTTCCATTCCCAGTGGTGTGGAGCAACCTAAGGGAGAAAACAGAGACAAGAAATGTGACCTTATACTCTTTACCAGCTCTGTTCCTACTGAGAGAGGCCCTCCATTCCTAAAGTGGACCTTCATTTCTTAGGCAGACATTTAATGATAGAATCCAACAACTCCTGGACAATTTGCCAAGTGCTAAGACAGTTACAAATAATATAAAATTATGAATTAGTACCTTACTAAACTGCAATGTGAGCACTAAAGTGAGGATAATCCAAGCCATTGTATTCCCCATCACAATGTACAGATATGAGAGCTAGACAGTGAAGAAAACTGATAGGAAGAAAATCAACTCATCCAAGATGTGGTGCTGGAGAAGAGTGCTGAGAATACTGTAGACAGCCAGGAAGACAGACAAATGACTCCTAGAAGAGATCAAGCCTGAACAATCCCTAGAAACCTGGATGACTAAATTGAGATTATCATACTTTGGCCACATGATAATAAGGCATGATTCATTAGAAAAGACAATGATGCTGGGAAAGATAGAGGGAAGCAGAAAGAGAGGAAGGCCACATCCCAGACAGCTAGACCTTATCAGGGAGGCCACAAGCATGAGACTGTGGGACCCAAGCAAACCAGTTGAGGACAGGAGATCTTGGAGATGTTTCATCCACAGGTTCGCCATGAGTCGATGTTGATGAGAAGGCAGTGAACAACAACAGCACCTCACTATTGGAGTCAGTGTGGTGTAGTGATTTGACAGCAGACTATGATGCTGGAGATCAGGGTTGAATCCCCATTCAGCCATGAAAACCCACTGGGCAAGTCATAGTGTCTCATCCTTTGGCAAGTCCCATTGTCATCCTCAGAGAAAGGTAAAGGCAACTCCCCTGGACAAATCTTGCCCAGAAAATTCCATTATACATTTCTCTTAGGGTTGCCCAAAGTCAGAAATGACTGGAAGGCACATAACAGCAACAACGACCTATTCCTGTCTTTAATCCTTTTCCTTCCCCATTCCTTTTTCCTTTTATGTCTTCTCTTTTATAATGTCATTCTGAGAGCGGGTATTGTATTGTTTTTATTGTTTTATGCAGAAGGACCCAACCTTTCTCTCCCAACGGGCCAATATTATCTTCAGTATCAGACAGAGTATGCCAGTTAGTGGAAACAAAAGCAAGAGACTCTTATTCATATGCCAGGCATATAGGCTTCCTATGGATATTTGGCCGGACATTGTGAGAACAGAATGCTGGGCTAGATATGCACCACTGGCAGCTCATCCCTGTCTAGCACCAATTCAAGATACCTGTATACAGCCCTAAATCAGGGGAATAGGAAACCTGTGACCTTCTCTAAACCTACAACTCACAGAAGCCCCAGCTGGCACAGCATTGTGGGAGGTGTAGTCTAAAACATCTGGAAGGCCAAAGGTGCTCCTCCATTCAACAACCTCCCATCTCCAGAGAATTCAAGGCCAAAACCTGAGATCCTTGTGACTTGAGGATGAGTCCCTCTGAGAGATACAGAAACAGAAGTAAGCAAGGGTTAGGAAGCGTGGTGGAACTAGTTTCTCAGATAGCAGATTGCTGAAACAGGCATGCAAGGAATGCAATGGCCCCAGAATTTGGCAAAACCTACTCATCCAAGATATAGCAACAAGAGCTGAAATCTCCACTTTTGATTACAGGTAGACAGCAAAATATGCCAAATGACTTCAGTGCTTTCTTCCATCTCACACAGTCTTACCTACATGACACATAGAGGTTTGGCTCTATGTGTCATGCTCTGTGAATTTGCACTTTTCATTTGTATTGCACACAACCTTAAGGGTGGTTAAAACCAATGATCTTTAAATTCAGACTTTTTTTAATGTAATAAAAGACTTTTAGAATTTTAAATCAGATTTTTGTAAAAAAAAGCCCAGGTAAAAATATAATTATTATCAATACTACTATAAACCTTCTAATTATAGTCTATGTATATGTTAAAAGCCGTTTACGGAGACAGGAGAAAACCTGATCAATGCTATTCTGTAGGCAGTGTACATGAAAGGCATGCTAGCTCTCATTCTCTACATTAATGAATAGTGAATTTGTGGACCTGTATTTCCAAAATCCAAACATAACTGTTCAGGTAATTAGTCAAAGAACATGAACATGTTTTGTCAATGTTATATTTTGTTAAAGAAGAAAACTAACCAGAGGAATAAACAATCTGATTAGTAAAATTTAAAATTCTGTCTGGTCGGATAATGACAGAAATAGCATGATTACCTGAACAGCTGGAGCTGGTTAATCTGAAGGACTTCACAAGTTCATTTTGCTTTAGCACTAAAATGACTAAATTATCATCCCACTTTTTGATACTTTTATCTGCAAATGAATTAGAATATAGCTTTGTATGTATCTGACTTCTATTGGAAGTCTACATCTCTCAATAGGTATTATTGTATGTTATGTTCTGTGCCTTCAAATTGTTTCTGACTTATGGCGACCCTAAGGTGATCCTATCATGAGGTTTTCTTGGCAAGGTTCTTCAGAGGAGATTTGACATTGCCTTCCCCTGAGGCTGAGAACAGATGACTTGCCTAAGGTCACCCAGTTGGCTTAATCGCTGAGCAGGGAGTCAAAGCCAGGTCTCCAGAGTTGTCCGACACTCAAACCACTACACCATGCTAATATATACAAAACAATATACTAAATATGCTAACCAACAATCTACTTCTATGAAAAATGGTGATATACAGTAATAGAATCTCCCTCCCTAGTGATTTAAACGGTGAGTTCAGTCATTGAATAGAGTCCAGAGGGCGGTATATAACCCCTCTGGGAAACCAGAGGGCGGTATATAAATAAATTTTATTATTATTATTATTATTATTATTATTATTATTATTATTATTATTATTATATTATTCAAAGGAGCTGTTTAAATCAGTTTAAATCAAGTCAACCTTGCCTACATAACACATGGAGTGTTTTCCCAGTCCTTTCCCAGGCATGATGCATGGGCTCACAAAAGGCTTGGAGCCAGCCTTCAGGCAGATTTTTTCCCAAGCCCTGGACTTTTTTCCAGGTTTCATACAACACAAGATCATGCCTCTCTGTCTTGCTAATGCCACATTGGGTCCAAGTGAACACACCCAAGGATGCTCTTCTGAATACTCCTCAACACACCTGCCCTTGGGTATACTAATGAGTGTGCAAATGCAACAGGTATCTTGGTGAGCTGGTGTGCCCTGCAATCAGGAATGGGTACAAATAAGTGGCCAGACATTAAAGCATTTCAGACACAAAAGTCTAATTTTCTTCCCTTCCAGTATGACTCAACCTGAAATTTGTCTCTCTTTTGGGAGATACAGGAGAGCATAGAAATTTGCTAAGACTTCAGCTAGTACCCTTAGACTAGGATCCCATTCACACTAAACAATTATAGTGTTACCTTCCACTTTAACTGCCATGCAAGAACCCATAGTATCCTGGGATATGAAGTGTAGAGAGTGGCATTTAGAATCGTCAGCCAGATCGCTGCTGTGCCTCACCAAACTACAAGCCCCAAGTTTCCAATGGATGGAACCATGGCAGTTAAAGTGGAATCATAGCACTATAATTGTGTAGCATGAATGGGTCCCTGGTAACCCTATCCCCCATCCCTGCCATAAATTGTTTTGGGATCTGTGTAGCTTAAGGGACATCTGCCTCCTGCATTGCAGATCATGCATTGAAGAAAGATTTTGAAGGATCCTTTCAACTGTTCTAGTTTTATGGTTTTGGGACTGCAAAGGATGAAAGCTCTCATTGACATACTGTTCAGGTCACAGCCAATAAGCTCCATACGTAACGTGTTGCGGATGCTGAAGTGTGTTGGGTGGAGGCGGATATAGCGGGCCACAATAGGAGGGTCAAAGAAATTGTCTTTCACACCAGATGCACCCACATTTCCAAAGAATATCTGCAGGCAAGAAGAAAGAAGCAGTTGCTGTACCCGGCATAGGATGGTACAAATTGAAGTTGTGATCACAAGCTAAACAGAACTTGCAGGGAATTTTCATTCTGTAACTTCTGCTTTGCTCCTCTGCACTCCTTCATTTATCTTCACTTGTGATTGCCAGAACTTTTAACTTTTAAAATCTCATCAGTTGTTTTCGTTGTTATGTGCGTGTATTTCCGGTCGCTCTCCCAATAATGGGACACAAAGCAGTGTGCAAATTATTAAAATCAGTACAGATTAAAAACAGACAAAAGCATCAGTATGTATGTGCACATGTGTGTTATTTTAAAAGCAATTAACCAAACTATAGCATTAAAACTGCTTAAAATTAATTAAAGATAGAAATAACAAACCAACAAAACCATTAAACAGACAAAACCAGGGAGATTTTAACTGGACATTTTGCACTGAGCAGGAGGTTGGACTATATGACCCATGAGGCCCCTTCCAACTCTGTGATTATATGAGCTACATTTCTTCAATCTGTGACATTTTTCTTTCCCTGGTAGACTCTTTTCCCTTCTGCTTTCTTCTCTCTGATTAGATGAGTGTTATGAAAAAACAAAAGTACTCACCGTCTCAGAGCTGGTGGCGTTGCCTTTGTAACCCTTCCACCTCTCACCATCCAGGCTGTAGAAGATGACAAACTGGGAGATGTACAGATTAGAGAACTTTTGACGAGCTCCTTGTGTCTTTATTCCATGGATAATCTTTGGATGTAGAAGATCCACCTGGACAACAAAGACATTATTATTATTATTATTATTATTATTATTATTATTATTATTATTGTTATTAATGGAAGATGAGCATACTAGAGATGCACACCATCAAAGAGGATGGTACTGACCTAGATAGACCAGCAATCTGACTCAACAGAAGGTAGCTTTCTGTGCTTCTAGAAGGAACTATAGAAGTAATGCTTGGAAAAATTACTTTTTCAACCACAACCCCCAGCCAGCATGGCCAGTGACTATACTGAAATGTAGAGCGAAATAATAATTTTTCCATAGTCTTCTGAAAATAGCAGGTTTAGAAGTCCCTCTGGATTCTTTTGTCTAGAGTGTCTTGCTTTGTCATTTTTTTTAAAAAAAAATTGTTTTCCTAGCCTGAAGAACAAGAAAATTATTTGCAATACAGTGTGGGAAATTGTTGCTTTGGCAGCAAAGTAAAGACTGTATTTTAAAAAATCACACAGCTCTTTACCAGGAACAAGCTGATCTGGGTGGACACAAAATCTTCAAGGATAGGATGAGAAGACTCCTTGCATGTCTCCTTGCGTTTTAGTCATGCCAGAGCGACTTTTATCAGTCTTTAAAAGTATGACTGCTCCTAATGACTTTGTGCTGGTCCAAGGTCAGATTAAGACATGATAAGGCACTAAGTTAGGCCAAGGTTATAATGCCCTATAGCATTACTAAAAATATGCATTATTCAGACAAATATGCACAGTTTGAACATTTTTAAAAAGAGATTGTATTCATGGGTCCCACATAATCTGAGGTTCTAAATTTCATTTGTTGAGCAGTTACATAGGCCTGTCATTGTCTGCGGCCGGCACTCAGCTCCTGGTAACTGCTTGAGCCCCAGTGCCTTTGTAAGGTTTGCCACTAACCTTAGCCCTGCTTCCTCATGCCATTTTGCTTTTGTTTGTACCTTCCATTTAAATGACCCATAGTTCCCTCAACAAAGCAGCACTGTGTGAGATTATTATTATTATTCAATTATTTGATGATGATGATGATGATGACGACAATGACAGAGTCCTGTTGGAGACTTACATCTTTGTAAGTGGACTTACATTTGTTTGAATTAGAACTGAGAAGTTCCAAAATGTCCATATCCAGTAAAGGACTGCTGTTACATTATTACGTAGGGAAACCATCAAAGTGATTGAAGCACACTGGGACCTATATGCATTGGGATACAACTAGGGAGTGCTGATGCACATCAGTAGAGCCCAATGGGACAGTCTTGCTGCCGTCCTGTTATGCATCTTCACAATTCACAAAAACAGGGTTTCTTACAGCCTCTGTTGCATAGCTAAGTATACGTAAAGGTATGCAACATAGACCCTGATAGAGAATTCTGGCCAATAACAACAACAACAGCACTTGCTACTTTAAAATGGTGGTGAAAGCTTTCATAGTCCAAGCATCCACTTCCATGGGATTGTGAGGATCAAGTGTTCTCTGGCATAGAAAAGCTTCAGACTCACCTTAAAAGGTGCTGTGGGGGCTCACATATGCATTTGCTGAAATATATTAACATGGCTACTACCTCTCCAGAAAGAATTGGGTCTACTATTTTCATTGCTTACAAAAGAGAAATAACATGATGATTCTGAATCCCCTTGAGGCTACTTTTACTTACCTGATTGAATTCCTTGGCTTAATTAATGGAGAATCTAAAGGTAAAGGTATTCCCTGTCAACAGGGTTGTCAAGTCGTGTCCAACAGTAGGGGCCGGTGCCCATCTCCGTTACAAAGCCAAAGAGCAAGCAGTGTGAGAGACTACTCTGTGATCATGTGGCCAGCATGATTGCACAGAAAGGTGTTTACCTTCTCACCAAAGTGGTACCTATCCATCTACTTGCATTTGCATGCTTTTGAAAACTGCTAGGTTGGCAGAAGCTGGGACTAGTGATGGGAGCTCACCCCATCATGCAGCACCCAGACCTCGAACTGCCAACCTGCCGATCTTGCAATCAACAGAGTCAGTGTCTTAACCACTTGAGCCACTGCATCCTCAGGATCCTACCTGGAACCTACCTGGATCCAAGCTTTCTTTTGGGCTGTACTCCAGGCATTGATTGACCCAGATTTATGCAGCCTGGACAAACTGGGGAGCCATTGACCTTAGCAAAATGGAAGAAAGAAGACATTAGTAAAGAGGGATTTTGTAATGGTAGTCCACAAAGTGCAGCTTTGCTCCATTGTGGCAGGGAAATCACACTGGACTCTCAAAGGCTGCACTAGCAAAGTGCAACTCTGGGGGTTTCTATGAAGCTTGTAATGCTCTGAGTGTGAGTCCTGTTTGTGTGCTCCCATTCAAAGTTCAGCTGAGCTAAGTAAGAAGACATTTAGATTTTAAAGTTATAAACTGGCTGCAGGAACTATGAACACACCCCCAAGCTGCAAACACATGGTTTAATTCTTTCAGGGGGAGTGTAACCCCATCCAGGACTGGTTGACACATCTCCAAACTCAGGTTAGAACCCTTGACAGTAAATATTTCCATTATGTCTGGATTCAACTTTCATTTCTTTTTCCTCATCTGGCCCATTACCTTCTCCACGCATTTATTCAGGAGAGACACACTATCTTTAGCTGTGGCTATTTTTGAAGACATGGAGAAATATATTTGGTGTCATCAACATGTTGATAGCGCCCCCCCCCCCATGCCTTCTGATAATCATTCCCAGCAGTTTCATGTAGATATTGAACAGCATTGGGGACAGAATGGCACCTTATGTTATGTCATATAAGAGCTCCTGAGAGAATCATAGAATCATAGAGTTGGAAAAGACCACATCCAGTCCAACCCCCTGCCATGCAAGAATACAAAATCAAAGCACCCCAACAGATGGCCATCCAGCCTCTGTATAAAAACCTCCAAAGAAGGAGACTCCACCACACTCCGAGGGAGTGTGTTCCACTGTCAAACAATTCTTATCATCAGCAAATTCTTCCTAATGTTTAGGTAGAATCTCTTTTCCTGTAGCTTGCATCCATTGCTCTGTGTCCTAGTCTCTGGGACAGCAGAAAGCAAGCTTGCTCCATCTTCAACATGCCATCCTTTCAAATACGGTACTTAAACAGTGCTATCACATCAACTCTTAACCATCTCTTCTTCAGGCTAAACATACCCAGTTCCCTAAGTCGTTCCTCATAATTCATGGTTTCCAGACCATTCACCATTTTGGTTGTCCTCCTCTGGACACACTATAGCTTGTCAACATCCTTTTTGAATTGTAGTGCCCAGAACCTGGACACAGTATTATTTCAGGTGAGGCCTGATCAAAGCAGAATAGAGTGGTACTATTACCTCCTTTGATCTAGACACTATAGTTCTATAGAGATAGGACCGGAACCACGGAAGCACAGTACCTCCAATTCCCAAATTCCCTAGGCATTTCAGAGGAGTCCACAGTCAATATTATTGAATGCCACTGAAAGCACCAGCAAGGAGGCACTCTCTTTGTCAATTCTCAGCCAAAGATCATCCACTAAGGTTACCATAGCAGTCTCAGCTCCATATCCTGCTCTAAAGCCAGTTTGAAATGTTTCTAGAAAAGCTTTATCATCCAAGATGTGGATATTAATAGATTGATAGATGGAACTTGTAGCAGAAACCAGGATGCTATAAATGAGTATTGCAGTTCTTACCGTGGTGCCCTGAAGCTGTAATCTGAGAGTCAGCAATGTACCCAGAAGTTAAACCCAGAGGCGTTTGACACCCTAAAAGCAAAGGTTTGAGAAATATTAGCATTTTAAAAAAACAACCTGAGAGATATAAAAGCTTTAAAATATATTTTGGATACAGGTCTACCCTTG
This sequence comes from Phrynosoma blainvillii, assembly GCA_026167975.1. Classification (NCBI taxonomy): domain Eukaryota; kingdom Metazoa; phylum Chordata; class Lepidosauria; order Squamata; family Phrynosomatidae; genus Phrynosoma; species Phrynosoma blainvillii. The sequence goes on from JANUYF010000009.1 coordinate 9,163,283, forward strand.
AAATTCCAGTGGAATATGCATTATATGAGATGGACTTGAAATTCAATCTCACTGTTTGGAATTCCTGATGTGACTCAGGATTAGAGATGGAAATTTTTTTTTGGCGGCTTCATCAAAATTACTCATTCTGCATTGCTTAAGAGACAATAAGCACTTCCCTTTTGCAAACTTGGGAGTTTAAGGGGTACATTTCAGAAAAATAAAATGCACATTAAACCATGTGTATACTCTAAAGAGGAGTGTCATGTTCAGTTACTCACGCTGATCATACACTAAGAACAGGGCGCTCATTCCAGCCTGTTCATGCTCACCAACTGCACACTCTACCCGCCAAATCCCAGGATGGGATGGCTGCATTTCCACTGTCTCAAAGGCTCCTGCAACAGGAAAGAGAAGACAGAGTCCATCAGTCACCTTTTTCTCTCTGTCTGCAGGACATGAAGGGGTGAATAGTGTAGTGAGAGTTTGGAAATTGCCAGAGACTGGGGGGAGAAACTCTATTTTAAAAAAAGGGCAGCTCTGTAGAACAAAATGACATTATATGCAGAATGCTGATTTTTGTCTAAAGAAATCAGTTTTGGCAGGAGTGATTCTGAGCAGAGGAAAGGTGGTGAAGAGGCAACATGTAAACTTCTTGCAAATCTCTTTAATTTGTTGTTATGGAAGCCACCTTGGGTCTTGATTTGGGAGCAAGGTGGCATATAAATAAAGTAAATAAATAAAGTAAAAAATATCAGTAGTGTTCAACTCTGGGAGTGGGGGTATGATGTCCTCTGGAATGGTACAGCTCCCATTGTCCCTCACCATTGTCTAGACTTTCTCGGGCTGATTAGAGTTGTAGCCTAAGACATCTGGATGATATTAGGTTGCCTACATTTGCTTGCTTATTTTCTTAAATTAACACAGTATGGCCAAGACCCCATGCGGATCCATGTCCTCCCCTTTGCAGTTGCCAAGTTCTAGGATGTGCTGCTGCTCTTGTATACTAGTGGGGAAGAGGGGAGGCAATTCAAACCATGAACTAGCACTCATAGACTCAGCTTGGAGGTGGAGAGATGAGGCAACATCCACAGATGAAGTGCACTCTCCTTTTCCTTACCCCCAGGAGCCAAAAGCAGCATGTTCTGCATTGCCTCCTCTCTCCCCTTCCCATTAGTAAGATGCAGCAGCAACACCGTCTCCTGAGCTTGACAACTGCCATGGGGTTTGGGGTGCAGCATAAAGGAAACCCATCCAAAAAGAGACTAGCAGGATGACAGCCTATAAGCACTGTTTTTTTAAAAAAACAAAAACAAAACTCAGATGAGATTGGATGTGCACAGGGCTGTACGGCTAGCATACCAAGAGCCATTCTATTTCTCTCAAAGGCTAACTATCCACAAGAGACTCCAGGGACAAATCCATTGTAGGCATGATAGTTAAATCTCTGATCTGAACCTACTCTTTTCAGTCTTCCATCTGCAATAAGGGGATGTGAAATGAGAAACTGGGCAAACGTGTTTGGAGCCAGACTTCAGAATACTGTGAGAAATACAGTGGATCCTACATATTTGCTGGGGTTAGGATCCCAGGGCCCCCATGAAAGTGAAGAAAAAAAACAAACCAGAAATAAAAAAAACCTTTTTTTTTTAACCTAAGAGAACATCTCTCTAGGAATCTCTAGGTCCTTCATCATAACTATATGGACAACATCTGGCATAAACTGACCATAGAATTGCATGGGAGGACCTACAAATGCCTAGAGAAGTATTTTCTCTAGAAATCTCTAGGTGATCCAGTGTGACTCTGTGGTCAACCTCTGGCAGAATTGTACTGGAGGTCCTAGAGATTCCTAGAGAGAACATATTAATAAAATCCATGAAAAATCAAGTTTGCAAAAGTCAAAGCCACAAATGTTGAGGGCCAACTATATAGCCAGGACGTCCCTGAGATAGGGGATAGATGAAATAGAGTTAGGAAGTCAGAAACAGTGTATGAGAACTAAGGGCCTTTGCAGACTGCCAGAAATAGTGCAAATTGAGTCCACTTTTAGGGTTAGGGTTAGTGCTAGGGAATCATGGGAATTGTGTTTTTTTTCTGAGACATTGAGCCTTCTCTGTCAGAGAGCTCTGGTGCCACAGTTCCCATGATTCCCTAACCCTAACCCTAACCCTAACCCTAAAAGTGGACTCAATTTGCACTATTTCTGGCAGTCTGCAACCCCCCTAACTAAGAGGAAGAGAATGGATAAGATCTGACTTGGCTTTGGGGATCTGAGAATGAAGACCCAAGTTGGATTTTGAGGAGCTGAGAGAGCTCAGGGAGGAGTGTTACTTCACTGAAATAGAAGGCTTACTGGGTACCGTGTGTGTGGAAGCATCATGAGGCTAGATGTCTATTTTATTTGTTACAGAATAATGCTGTTTTTATTTTCTATAAATGTGTCTGAATGTGCCCTGGTGGTACAATGGTTAAATGCCTGTACTGCAGCCACTCACTCATAAACCACAAGGTTGTGAGTTCAATACCAGCCAGGGGCTCAGGGTTGACTCATCTTGGCATCCTTCTGAGGAATACGCAGTTTGTTGGGGGCAATTGGCTTACACTTTGTAAACTGCTTAGGCAGTGCTTGAGTGCACTGATAAGTGGTATAGAAATGTACTTGCTATTTCTGTTGCTGTTTTCATTCAGTTTGTCGAGCATGCTTGATTTCTATGTTCCTCCATTACTACAATGGTCATGCTGTTCCAGGCAAGCATATGCCTTCATATTCAAAATTCAGATATAAAGAAGCAAAAAGAGAGGTATACTCATCTCTTTCCTGTCTTACCAGAATAGAGGTTGTATACACCCATGTGGTACTCTTGATCATTTCTGATGGTGAAGACTTGTCCGTGGAAGTGAACAGAATGGATGTCCTCAGCATCACCTGCATTCAGCAGATACCACCTGAGCCTCTGATGTTGACCCATCACAAGCCCTGGCAATGTGTCTTTCACATAGCCATTGATAGCTGAAGAAAAGAAAGGGAGAGAAGGAGGGGTAAAGAAACAAGAAGAGGAAGAACCGAAACCTGAGATGGACAGGAAAGCTTCCTAAACTGGACAAGCAGCATAGACCATGATGACAACAGATACGTATGATGGACAGGATGAGGAATGGAATTGCTTCCTCCTTACCCCAGAACATTAGAATTTGTGGGCATTCAGTGAAATTAACTGGCACTACAAAACACAGCACTAAGCCGCAGAACAATACGTGCAGAGCCTCTAACAATGGAGTTTATCACACAGGTGGCTAAGTGGCCAAATCCTGTGCAGAAACAGGATTGAAATCCAAAAAAATTCCCAAAAGTGGGATTGTTTTCAGATGCATTGGGGGCATTGAGCATTAATGCGACATTAACTTGCACAAAAAGTGGACAAAATCGGCCACTTTTTACTTTCAGGAAAATCCCGAAAGCAAAAAGCAGCCGATTTTGTCCACTTTCTGTGTGCCTTAATGTTGCATTAATGCTCAATGCCCGTGACACTGTTTGAAAATGATCCTGCTTTTGTGGGATTTTCCCAGATTTTGTCCACTTTCTGCGTGGACGTCATCTGTAAACAATCCGCTTTTGTGCAATTTTCCCAGATTTAAATCCCGTTTCTGCATGGGATTTGGCCATGTGATAAATTCCCATGACTTGAGTTAGATTTATTTAGACAAGGCCTGAATCATATTTGTTGGTTCTAACTAGAGTAGAACTGTTGAATCAACTATTCAATCACTATTCAATACTTCAGTCCATAAGTACATTGTATTAATGCAATAGCTTTACTCTAGTAGGGACTAACAGTAAGATTCGGACCTATTTGGTTCCTTCCCTTGCCTCAGTACCAATTATACTGGATGTCTAAAAACTGAAGAATAGGCAGGAGAGAAGAAAAGGAGGTTCTTACCATAGAATGAATGGTTTGTTTTCAAGATAGGATCATCTCTACGGATTGCACATAGGGGTGGACAGGTTCTTTCAAGGTTCTCAACAAAATACCAGCTCTTCGTCTCATCGAAGACCATGAACAGCAAAGAGAATTCCTGGATGGTCAACTGTCGAACATGAGTGGAGCTCAGCACTCCAGGTTGACAGATGATCAGAGGCCCAATAAGACCAGAGTGCAGGTCTTTCTCCTGGGATGAAAGTAGGTAATGGGAGAAAAGGTCAGTTGGAAGCAAGTACTGGATATCAACGCTGTGTTTTAGCCTTGAAGCTTTCATTAACAGCACTCCAGAAATCATAATTTCAACCTTGGTCAGTTTCATAACAAGCCAATTTCAAGCCATGGGTTCAGAAACTGGCTTGCTCAACTAGCCAATGTTGGTTTAAAACAGGATCTATTATATTAGTCACAGTACTAACTTGAGCCTTTTCAAAATGGAATATAAACTCAGCTCACGTCTTCTTTCTTGTTCCATTAGATGAGAAAGGGAAGGAAGACACATGGAAGCCCAAGATTTTTTTCTGGAGGCTGTTTGAGGTTCTACCAAGTAGCACAAAACCATGAAGACCTTTTGCATCTCTGGATGTTTTGGCCTACAGTTCCCACAGTCTTTTACCAATGACCATGCTAGGAGACCAAAAATACCTGGAGTGCCTTCTTTAAAATTGTATGGGTGAACACAGGCACTGTTAGGCAAAACTGTAAATGCTTTTATCTCTTCTTATTTTCTAGCCTTTATGATATATTTCTTTTCTTTCTCTGAAAAGAACTGCCAGAAGAGAAATTTCAGTTGAATAGTTCCTCCATATGGATTAGAATCCTCACTATATCAGTAGTGGGACAAAACAGCTGACATATAGGATGAGATTTTAAAAATTCTCTCCATGCATCTTTGCACAGTAGAAGAGAAGCAATTGTGGTGGAGCTGGCAAAGACATTTCTGCAATAAATGGCCTCTTTTTTTGTACTCTCAGGGTTTTTTTAGTGCAACAATGCAAATCATCTCACTCACACATTCTGGGTTTGTTATTCACACTATGGAACCACATTGATGCGTATCTCTGCAAGTTTGGTTCCTCACATGTGCAAGCATTTGAATAAAGATGGAGTCAATGATGCAAACCCATTTGGAACACGTTCAAGGCATGCAGAATTTTATCCCAGGTATATTCGGGTTTATTCGCATCGGTTATTCACACTACCAACCATGCAGATCTTTTTAAAAACTTGGGGGGAAACTCCAAGAAATGGTATATAGATTTGAAATAATAGAATGATACAATGTTAGGAAATCACTTTTTAAAAATAATTCACCAGAAAATGTCTTGCTTGGCAACCTTATAACCATGAGATATTTGATTTGATTTGAATTAATACATCGTAGTAATACAAACAAGAAGCCTTTATATTTTGTATTCAGATTCAGTTGTTATTTTTTTTCCTTTTGGGCTGTATAGTTATAAGATAGTATTAATCAACATTTAGGAGTAGAAGATATATTTCGAGTAAATTACAGAATCAGTAGATCGGATAAGGAAGTCTTGTTGTCTAGTGGTTGTAAATGTACGTATGTATTATCTTATGCTTTGTTTTATGATGTCTCTCTTTATATATGTTGTTTTTAATTAATAAAAATTATATATTTAAAAAAATAAAAACTTGGGGGGAAACTCAATATCGATTATCCTGGATTAAGTGGGGGTTTTGGCAGGCCCCCCCCCATTAATCAAGTGTATTCAGGATGCATGTGAACAATGGAGATTCAATCCAGATTCATCCTGGATTATTTTCACCATCTGAACAACTGCTAAGAAGGCAATTTCCTCAAATAGCTTAAACAGTTGAGCAATTTCACTATGGAAAGGAAGAAGAAACCAAGCCAAATTGGTTTATTTTCAAAAGACTTAAAATTCCATACTCAGAGAAGCAGAATTCTGTGACACACATCTGTTATCCAAATATGCAGGGTAGGCTCTGCCAGAAGACATAGTGTGATGGCTGCCTCAGATAGCAGAAACTGGGGAAGAGGGGGAAATGATGCCACATTACAGGAAAAAGCTGGCTCTGTAGTTTCCAAGCTAGTCTGCTATCCGCTACCAGTACTGAAGTAATTCAACTGCCAATCTAGTCCATTTAGCTTTAGTATAGGACATTCCAAACTATCTTAGGACAGCTGTGAATTTCTTTATATTTTACTCTGGAGCTTTGCAAACACTGTGCTTTCACACTGTCTAAAATTCCCATGCTGTTTTTGTTTGTTTGATGTACATCATGAAACAATGCTACAAGGTTCTTCCAGACTCATTCAAACAAGAGTGAGTTTGACAGTGAAGCTCCATGGTTCTGCTGGTTGCTGTCAGTTCTGTTTCCACCAGCTCCATTTTTATTAGAGCGGCTTGTAGTAATTTCTTGGATCTACACTAGAGCAAAGTTGGGTGTTTTGTGTTTTTTTAAAGGAGGGACATGGTTTGCTGAGATGATCCTGTGGTTTGAAGGGCAAAATTTCTCCAGCTTTCTTTATAATTTTCCTTCTTCAATTTATAGTGCCAACGTGCCATTTTACTGATACACTATAACTCTAAGAAAAAAAAATTAAATAAAAAGAGAGGAGAAGATGTGAAAGAGATTTCCCCCTCCTCCTCCTTTATACATCTTGGAATTAAAAACAACAACACACCAAACCACTCCACAGTGAGAATATATCGTTGCAGCTACTGCCAGGAGTTGCCAAAAATAGTCCAGGTCAATAGAAATGTCATTTGGATATTTTGGGGGGAAAAAACCCTGAGAATTACAGCAACAAACACTGCAACCTCCTGACACATTTGCCCCATCTGAAGGAGCTCATAGACAGCAACAGAGGAAATGATGCCTTCTTTACGTACCAGATCCACACTGGAGAAGTATGCCCACGCTTTGCAGTCAAACTCCCTGGCTGTAGGAGCCATCTGCTGCAACACCGTGATAGAATATTCTCGGATCTCATTTGGCTGCACTTCCTCCCTCCAAGGCTGGTCTCTGTCCTCCATGTTCCCCTCATAGGGCAACAAGTTGGAATGGAAGGAGTAAGGACGAGAAGCCATGTTCTTAAATGTCACCTGGGTGAGGGAAGGAACATACACCAAGGGGAGAATTAATCTTGAGGAGAACAAAGACTGAGCAAGACAAAGGACATTATCACACAGGGATAAGAAACGGGAGAGAAACCGAATGCTCGCACGATTGCGTGAAGATTTTCACATGACGTCGTGCTCATCCGTTATTACCAAATGGCGGTTCAGTGACGTTTTACTGATGGGACAAGCGCACTGGGAAGTCTCAATTATGCTTTATGCAAGGAAGGATGGGAGAAAAGCATGGGGGTGTGAACCCCGACAGCGCAGTTATGACGATATAAATGCAATTTATTCACGGGAGGACGTAAGGGTCCTGTGTGATAATCTCCTATGTAATCAGGATAGCTTTCTTTCCTTTTACACCTGTTGAGGATTACAAACTTTGTGCTAAAAGCTTATGACACACAGGATGTGGGACATTAGTCTAGAAGTAGGCATGGCTGAGCAGTCTCATGTCCTGTGTGCGATAAGCCTTTAGCACAAAGAAAACTTGCAATTCTGGACAGGTGTGAAAGACAGCTACCTTGAATCCCCTTTTGGGAGAAAAGTGGGATATAAATCCAATAACTAACTAACTAGCTAAAGTTATCCTCCTCTCTTTTTTTTAGTGAGGAACACTCTTATGCATACATACAGCTGCCCTACACTGAAATAATAATAATAATAACAACAACAACAACAACAACAATATTATTATTATTATTATTATTATTATTATTATTATTATTATTATTATTTCTATCCTGCCCCTCTATCGACGCAATCGGGGTGGCTTACATCAATAAAATATCACAATATATCCTCCCAGACCCACCCTTACAAAGACCCACTGACCACCCAAATTCAGCATTAAAGCAAATTGAAATTTCTCACTGGAAAACGTAGCAGATCAGTAGTGGGGAAAGGTGGTCATTAACAAATATTTGCATTAATAAAAAGAAATGCTTTTCAAACAGTCTCCCACTCTTAGAACAACATTAGAGAATGACATCATGGGATAAGCCCCAACCAAAGACACTATTATCCTGATGTAACTGTGATTTAGCTGCCTAGTGTGTTAAAGCTCCAAATCTATATTAAGGTAATTCCTTTATTAGGCCAATGCAAAGGTTAGATTTGCATTACAAAGGGGTATGGATCTTCATAAATAATTTAACCATTATTCTTCCTCCTGTAAGAAAGTCCTTGAAAATTGCACTATTTGGAGCTTGGAACTTATTCAGTACAAAAAAACAACAACAAACACATGGGGTGCACAGAAAATAGCAATTTCTGCACATAAATGTACAGGAAAAAATTATGTGCAAAAAACCTATGCACAGTTTTCCCAAAAGACTGTACAGAGTTCCTAAACTGTGGAATTCTTCTCTCTCCAGGATCCTTTTTGTTGTTTATATTTTTGAATATTCTTTGCCTCCCTAGAATTACAGATTTTGGAAATACAACCATCGGTTATGCCATATGTCTGAAAATACACCAAGGGAATATTTTGCAACTAGCAAAGTAGAAGATCAGAAAGCTTAGCAAACAGCATTTGTAGAAGAAGATTAAAAAAGCAAAAACCCACTATAATTATCCAGAATTTCACCCTCCAGCCCTATCTTCCCCATGGTAAATGTGCCTTACCAGGATGACATCTCCAACCTGTCCCCGGATGTATGGTCCCAAAATGCCCAAGTGCTCATCCAGCTCTCCACGAACGAATGGCTGAGTAAAACTTCTGTCCAGGTACCCTCTGTAAACAACTTTCTTGTACTTCCTGGATTGCTTATTCTTCAAATCTCTGGGAAAAGAGAAAAAGAGACTGATGGGCCAGCCCTACCATTATGTATAGTAAGTATTGATGGTAATGCAGTGGATTGAGCTGTGCATGCCACATTCCCTGCTCTATGCCCCTAAACTAAACAGCATCCCTGAAATGCAGTGAAGGGCATCGTCAATTAGCCGTGCCAGATCTTGGAGATGTTACATCTTTTGCCTACAGCCCCTGGAATCCCACAGTGTTTCAAGAGTGTAGACCACAGCAAATAGAGCTATTGTCTTCAGACGTTTTGTTCTCCCTGTCCAAGTACCAGAAGTAGTCTGAGTTTTCCTGCTGAAGATTTCCTTTGAAATCCCCAAGAGAGAGACAAGCAGACCATACCCAACACCCACACTCAAATTAGCTACTAAATCATAGCGAGAGAGGAGGACATTAACACATCATTTTCAGCATAAAAAAGAACAACATTCCATTGACTGTATAGCACAACAGCACTGGAAGAACCACGACATCATGCAATAAGGCAGAGACAAAAGCAAGACCAAACCACTGCTATGGAGTTATCACACAGGGGAAAATTGGAAGTATAAACAGTGATTAACCCGTGATTAACCTGCAATTGCACAAATGGTTTTCACACAAAAAGCATTGTTATCCCATGCAGAATCTGTGATTAACCCACACTCGAGTGCAAATGTGCAAATGGTTTTCACACGATGTTGAGACAAAATGTGATTAAAGTGCCATTATCCCATGAAGAACCAGGCAAGAAACAACAGTAACTAATTTACAGAATTTCCCCCGTGAATGATTTTTATTCCCTGGTTCTTCACGGGATAATGGCACTTGCATTAATGTCATTTTAAGAACGTTTTAATGTAAATTGCGCAATTTGCACGGGTTAAACATTGTTTAAACTCCCAACTACCCCCATGTGATAAACTCCTATGACAGTATAACGGAGTGGTGTGATAAAGACCTTACAGTGTGTTGAGAATGAATGAATTCCCAGTCTCCCCACCTCCATTCCAGCCAAAGGGATGGACAGAACTTACTGGTCTTGGAGATATGGTGAAGGAATACGACTCCCATAATCCCACATCACCTCAACTGCTGCAATGTAATATTGTCGTACTCTCCCTGTCAAAGTCCGTGGATCATGATCATCTTCTCCATAGATATCAAATTCCTCCAAGGTGTCCTCAGTATTGCTGTAGTAATCATAGTCAGATGACCCTTTCAGATGTTTTGAAAAGTTTGTCTTCACTGGTCTGAAGCCAGAGACAGGTAAGGAACCTTTCACATTTATCATGCTCTCACCTTTTCTGGATTCCTGAATTTTAGCCCCTTCTGCCTCTGTCTTCCCCACAGAGAGTGATAATTTACTCCTGGGGGAAGGAACATTACCTGCTTCACCATCAAACAGCTTGACACCATGAAACTCCTCATCCCTTGGTTCATCTTGGAGGGTCTGGCTTATGGTCAAGTTCTCTTGAGGGAGCACATCATTGTCTGCTGAGGGCCTTTTTGCTGAAATGCCAGGCTCCTCCCTTTTTGTGGCACCCAGCAAAGATTCATTTCCCAATGTCTGCTCATAATCTACACTAGAATCTCTCAGCTGAAACTGCAGAAGAGTTTCTGAACCAGCATGATGCATAATTAGAGACTCCTTTGCTTCAGTGAATCCCTCATTTGTTTGCCCAGTGGTCTTCTGGGGAATAGAACTGACATCTGAGTGTTCTCCTCCTACAAATACAGTGGGGGTCAATCCTGATTTGGTTTTTATATCATAATCCTCCAAAGTTGTTCTTTTCCTAGACTGATTCTCTGGATCCCCCAGTTCCTGAATGAGGTAGCCTTCTTTCCAAACCTGGCTGTTTCCATCTTGAGTTATTGTCTTTGTGCTTTCTGCTTGGGAATCAGGAATATTCAGGGAATGTGAGGCTGAGCTGTATCTGACTGAATTTGATGGAAGTGATGAAACTGTTTTCCTGCCAAGGCTGGTAGTCTGATTCTCTTCTGTTGCCTCCCCTATCATAGGTGCCCTTGTCATAGAAGCCATGTCCATATTTTTTATATTCTTCAAGTTACCACTGAGCAAAGCCGGATCTTGTCCTTTAGTTTCACTAGAATTCTTTGTTTCCTTTGTCACTGCTGCAACTGTTTCTTCTGATCTGACATGGAATAATTTCAATGACCTTTTTTCCAAGTGGCCACCACATCCAAGAGGACCATGCTTACAGGATGTCACCTTCATTCCATCTGTCAACTTTTCATGGCTCTGAAAGTCTGATTTTGACTGTACTTGGCTCTGTCCCTTTCTTTCAGACTTTTCAGAAACTGTATCATGTCCCAAGTCATCTGACTGTGATGAAGATGTATGACCTTGATGAAGAACATTTTCTTTTTCTTTGTTCCTTTCAGGAATCTTTAATATGATGTCTGCTGGCCTCAGTTGTGTAACATTTTGTTCTACAAGTGTATCTAAGGCTCCAGAGGAATGTTGGATAATGTTGGGTGAATTCCTATGGGGTATGGCATTAAATGTGGCAAAAGCTTCACTTTGTTTTCCAGACTGATTGTTGCCTTGGCTAACCTCTTGGAAAACTCTTAGAAGTGTTAAATTTTCTGATCCTTCATTAGAGTGAAAGAGATGTGTTTTATCATTACTTTCCAGATTGTCATTAGTATTTATAGGTTTTTCTATAATGCTTGGGTGGCTAGTCAGTCTATCTGAATCAATTGTTTTGCCAAAGGAGTTGTGTTCATTTAAAAGTTCTGGACCTCCAGTAATTCTGCTAATTCTAAGTTGCATAACCTTCTCTTTCTCCTGCAAATGTATGCCATGTGTTTCTCTTATGTCGTCACTTAAAGATGCTGAGGTATTCTGGTTTCCTATAGTTTTGGACATGGGCAATACTGATTGTAACAATTCTCTGGTTGCAAATGATTCATTCTCTTGGACACTTGCTTTATAAGATGAATAACTGTTTGGCTCTTCAACGATTGTGTCATAGTTCTGTGATAGTATCTCTCTAAGTCCAGGGCTGATTGCTGAACTTGGTGTACTAGTACTTTGAACGTCCAGTGACATGTTCTGAATAACTGAATCATTTTTCAAGTCATCTAATGATGCAGATATACTAGTCATGTTGAAAGAATTGCTTTCATTCACAGATGCCTCTTGCAATGTCCCTTCCACATTCAACATTGTATCTGCTACCAGTGCTGCAGTATCCCATCTTCCATCTTTGCCTCTATCTTCCAATGAAGTTCTTTCAAGTAAGATGGAATCTGGACCCCTTTTACTTAGTTTTGATAAACTGTTGTCAATTATTGCCTTCAAAGTCAGATTTTTTGAAAAGACCTCCCTACCAAATGACTTATTTGATTGATTCCTGGTAATAGGACTTTCATGAAATAGCTCCAGCTTTTCCAGTGGATATGGTACAGGTGGCTTTGTATCCTCTGCTTTCTCCCAAAGTGCCAAGTTCTCTTCAGTCATCCCAGCTCCTTCAGTTGTTCTGGGTATTCCTAAACCAAGAATTTCATGATCCAGTTCAGTTGTGGTTTCCAATGAACTCTCATTATGGTGTGATTCTTCATGAGCAAAAGATGAGTTTCCCAAATATTCTTGGAAGCTTTGCACTGATGAGGCTGACAGCATGGTTGATTCTTCTGCGACTGGGAAAGCATTACTGGGCAAGATCTGAAAGGATGAATCTTGGGATGAAGATGAAGAAATGTCATCTAGATGTAAAGTTTCTTGGGGTAGCAATATTGGGTCTGTGGAGCTGGTTTTCCTGTTTAACTTGAGAAACTGGTGGGATTGTCCAGGATATAGAGCTGAATTGTGATTTGCATTGAAGATTTCATTTTTTGAAGTGGAGTTGGTGTTGTTATGATGGGTATTTATGTAAGGCTGGAAATGATTTTTCCCCTTATGGAAACCTCTTGGCTGTAAGACATTGGCTTGAATCATGTAATCCTCTGGTATGCTATCATCATATCCATAATCTTCCTCTTCAGACTCCACTTCCTGGGAGCATTTGAAAATAATCAACTTGGCACTCATTCCTCGTTTTCTAAAGTCAGGATTCAAGCATCCCAATGTCCATATGCCTGTCTCAGATAAATGCAGAAAGAGCAAAATATACAGTGTGTAAGAGAAAGCAAATGTTTACAAATTTTAGAAAACAGTATTTGGTTGCAATCTTTGATGGAAGTGAGGGGGAAAATCTGTCAAATTTGCCCCCTCCTTGTAAACTGTATATATAAATATATATATATATATATATATATATATATATATACACATGAACACACAGAAACAGCATTAGGGGTTCCAAAACAGCAATTCTGTGTGGTGCATCCACACTGCATAAATAATCCGGTTTAACACCACTTTAACTGCCATGGCTCAATGCTATGGAATTCTGGGAACTATAGTGTGTTGCAGCACCAGAGTGGAATAGGTTTCCCACATGAATGAGAAGGGACAGGTGGGGGACGGGGCAACTACAGGTCAATGCTGTTTCCTTCCCAGGGGAATCTCCGTTTAAAAGCTGCGTGTGACAATCTCCTCAGATAAGCTGATTGAACTTGATTTCAAGCTAAAGAATTCAAGGTCTTACAACACAGGGCACAATCCTTGCTTCTGATGCAAATTGTTTGGATGATCTACAGCCAGTTCAGCACTGATCCCTTACCACCCTTAACATGGTTTTGAAAAAGTTGCTTTTTGCTCTGGATCTTCCCAGAAGATCTGAAGTGATGCCGGGCAGCTGTTTACAATGCATCCCACTGTGCTGCCCACTGCCACTGCTGCAAATCACTCTCTCTGAGGTCAGAATGAGGTGCTCAGGCATATGATCAATGCTGAGGACCTTATTTTCAGCCTCAGAGGAAGCAATTTTTAGTAAGGGATGTCACAATGGAACGCACATGTGCACAAACATATCAGAGTGCCCAGGTAACAAGGAGACTTCAGAGCAGCTCTAGGGCTGCTCCCAGAGTATTCCACCTCATGCAGATATAGCCTTTTTCATTCATTATTTCATCATCATAGCCTTTTATGCTAGTTACAATGGCACTGCTTTAATTATTTTGCTTAGTCGTATATTAATTTTTTTCCTTTGCTTGCCAATTTCATTATATATATATATATATATATATATATATATATATATATATATTACTGTTTTTATAACCATGCAATGCTTTTCAACATCTCACCTTCATGTCAATAAATTTTAAATTTGGTTTACTTTGGAGTGTGCTGCTGGTTCAAGTGTCATTTCCCTTTGCTCATTGGCACTATATACCAATGGTGATATATAAAAACTATAGAAATTTTCAGAAAGTAGCCCTCATTTATGGAAGACAGAAGCATTTTTGGGAAGAGATGAAGTATACACTACTCTTTTAGTTTATATGAGGTGCTGAAAGTTTTCGGCCTGATCCACTTCCCAAAATCTGAGTGTAATGTTGTCACTCTAGCTTGGAAGAGTGTTCGTTTGCATTGTAAATTGTCAATCTGCAGGGTGACAGCTCTAATTTCTGAATTTTTTCAGATCATTGATAGAACCATGTCAACAAAAAATGTGGACTTTTCAAGTGCTGAATTCTGGGTCTTCCAAAGAAAATCCATGAGTGTATAATGCAAATACTGAGTGGCATGTGCTTGTCTTATTCAACTGTGAAAAATGGGGTGCCAACTTTCAGTCTGCAGATTTTGAGACCAAAGATGCAGTAAGATCTAGGAGGCCTTCAACAGTGTCAACTCCTGAAATTGTTCAGTGTGTCAGCAAATATCAGCTAAACAATTGCTGAGACACTAGAGATATTCCAGGAATGCATTGGGTTTATAATTCATGAGCACTTGGCTGTGCACAAGCTGTCAGTCAAATAGGTATCAAAATGTTTGAATGCTGACCAGAAACGAAATTGATTTAGTTGATTTAGCAGAATTTTGAGCTCTCTAGTGATATTTTTTTTTAACAACTTGTCACTGTTAATGAAACATGGTTCCATCATTATGATCTGGAGACCAAACAGTCCTTGCAGTGGTTCTCCATAGCTGAAGAAATTCAAGACTCAAGAGTCAGCTGGAAAAATCATGGCCACTTTTTTGAGGGGGAATAAAGAAGGTATTTTGATGACAGATTATCTTCAGAAGGGCCAAACAGTTAATGCAGAATACTACTCTAACTTGCTCTGCTAATTAAATTAGTTATTGAAGAAACAACAGTGAGGGAAGTGGCAATAAGGTATTCTCTTTTTGCAGGCCAGTGTACCTGCTCATAGGGATGGCAAGATGGTAGATGTTTTGAAAAAATTGGGGGTTGAGTGCATAGATTGTCTACCCTACTCACCAAATTTTGCTCAAACTGACTATTCTTGTTTCCAAGACCTTAAAAAGAGTTTGAAAGGAAGGAAATTTTCAAATGATCCAGACATGACAGCAGCAGGAGAGCAGCGTTTCAGTATTTCATCATAATTTTTGAAACTTTTGAAATGATATGTCCAATTTTGAGGTGAATATGTGGAACAGCATTTAGGTTACATGGCTCTAGGTCATTCCCTTCTTGGTCAGGCCAAGAACTTTTCAGCACTCCCTCATACAGCACATGAATTAATAGATCAAGAGTAGGAATACAGTATATGAGTCTTTGAAAAGAGTGGTCTATACTCTTGCTTCGTAACTGTCATTACAAGGAAATAAGACATGGGAGAGATATTAAAGTGTATCAGAAGTCTGTAAAGCTTAAGCACCTATCCCTGCCATAAGACTTCTGAAGCTTATGAAGCAATAATCCCAGGACCCCTCCAGATGTTGCTGGACTCCAGTTCCTACTGGTTGGAAATAATGGGAGCTGTAGTCCAACATACGGAAAGCACCATGACCAATGTATCCAACTAACCTGGATTCTCCATGGACATGAAGACAGTCTCTCCAGAAAGTGGGAAAAGTGTGAGGGTCTCCTCAAAGACTGTGTTGTGCTTAAAAGTATTCCCAGAGAAGAATATGGACAAGATATCAGTCTGGGCACCTACGCTGAGGATGTACCAATACACCACTTCATTCTGGCAAAGTCGTAGCTCTAGGTTATTGAAAATGTAGCCATTGATACCTGCAAAAATGGATGGAAAAAACAGCATTGATTGATGGTGAAACAAATCCCAAATTTCAATTTCCAAAATGAAGAGGTGAGTGTCAAAACAGACTTCTGAAATCATTATAAATGCATTTTCAAAGATATCATTGTTATCTAAGATGTAGATGTGTTTTATTGTGAAACAAGAACTGTGAAAGATTAATTGTAAAGTAAAGCTTTGAAAAGTTTACTTTTTGTACAACAGCTTCCAGAATCTCCTAACAAGCATAAAAGCATGACTTACCTCTTCCAAATTCAAGTAAAATTAGGGCTGCATCCGGGTCCTATCACATGGCTTTTGTTGCCAAATCTGCCATCCAAATGCAGCCTGAGTGCAGCCCGGCTCACCTATGTCGCTTTGCAGCTATTTTTCAAAAGTTGACTTTTAAAAAATGGCCACAAAGCGGGTTAAGTGAGCCAGGCTGTACTCAGGCTGTATTCGGATGGTGGATTTGGCTACAAAAGCCATACAATAGGACTCGGATGCAGCCTGAATTTTACTTGAATTTGGGAGAGGTAAGTCGCGTTTTTAGGCTTGTATGATAATCTCCTAAAATTTGTTTATGTGTAAAAAAGTACTTCTGGCCATTGAAGAGATCTGAGCTTCTAGGCTCAAGGTTGAGCTCAGGAGTACACCCAACTTGAAGCCTGCATCTCCAGGAGGAGTGTAATCCCATCCATTGCAAGCTGTATCCCTATCCCTTGATCTACCTTTTGACTGACCAGAAGTACCTCTGTCTTGTCTGGATTAAGCTTCAAATATTTATTTCTTGAAAACACCTCAAGCAAATCAGTCTGATTGTCAGAGCCCTAGCTGCCACATTGTTAGTACCAGCAAACAAAATAAAGGGTAACCTAAGTTCAGCAAATATGTTTGGATTTCTGCTTTGAAAAGCTTTACTCTATATGTCGATTTCTAGTTGAAAGCTGTGGTCCACACACTAGCCAGCCAGTCTTTATCAGAAATCCTTTTAAGTTCTTCTCATGTGTGATTCCAGTAATACTGAAATCACTGCATTATACTGTATTTCCTCATGTCCACCCTTATAAATGGGGAAGATAAATGCTTTAAAACATAATCTTTTGTTATTTTTTCCTAGCACTTCTATAATTTGAGACCTAAATCAGAAAACATTCAGACAAATGTTTTGCTTCAAATGAATGAAGAGATGGGATTCTACTCAATCATAAAATGATTGCCTGGAGCTTTCTGCTAGAAAACTATTTAAGATGCAATTCAACAAGCAGTTACAGAGTTCGGAGCAGCTGTGAAGAATACACAACTTCCAGAAATGGGAAGTCAGAAATAAGATGTAAACATGAAGACAGACCAGAAGGAGCTGGATAATGCTGGAAGAACTGGAAGAGAAGCAGGAGTTAAAAACTATGGTAAAACCAGAATCAAAGATGAATATCACTCAAAATACAAGCTGCAAAAAGTATGTATGTGAGAAGATGGAAAACTTCTGATGCAAGTCTTAAAACAGAGTTGGGACCAGAGTATCAACAGGAGGTGATGAACCTGAGACACAAAACACTGAGACAATGTGAAGTCGTAGGCTTTCATGGCCGGCATCCATAGTTTTTTTGTGGGTTTTTCGGGCTGTGTGGCCATGTTCTAGAAGAGTTTCTTTCTGACGTTTCGCCAGCATCTGTGGCTGGCATCTCTGAAGATGCTAGCCACAGATGCTGGCGTAACGTCAGAAAGAAACTCTTCTAGAACATGGCCACTGAGACAATGTTTGTTGGATCAGAGTGAAGACTGAGGAAGTCTGCAGAGACTTTGTGTTCCAAGTACTGTATACAGAAACTCAAACCAAACAGGAAACAGTCTAGTCTATGGACAGTTAATGTGAGTTAATTGGCTGTCTTTCCCACACCATTCATACACTAACCTTTTCTTCTTCTGGGGCTACTCACTGTGCATGACATTGGAGGCATAGAATTCGGGATCAAGGGGATTGACATTGGCTGCATCAGTACAGGATCGGTTGATATTCTCTGCCAAGTACCAGCTGCGGTTTTCATCAAAGATAGAAAACAGCACAAACCTTGCTTCATCCGACATAATCTGAGAGAACCACAAAGGAAGGGGTTGGAGGCCAGTCAGTGCTGGACTAGAATGGCTGCTTGAAGCATTGTTGAAATTGTTGTCGGAGAGTGTTGTTAATGTGCAGGTCACCTTGCTTCCCTCCTATATGGCTTCATAGCTATAACATTTCTTCAGGGTGCCCTACTCATTCTCAGCTGCTCCCCATGCAGACTTGCATATCTTTTCTCTGAAAGGACTGGGCACCCCAAATACATGCTAGGGTGGAATAATGGAATTGGTTTTCAGAGGGACCTCAAAAGTCATTGAGTCCAGGAAAAGGGAGTATAGTCTTCAAGTGTTCTCTATCAGACCAACAGCTTGCTGTCTGATGACCCTGAACCTATCCTGAATGGAATCTCACTATCTCTGATCACGATCCGCAGAAGATCCTTTTTGCATTGCTGCTTCTTATTTAATTTATATCCCCCTTTCTCCCAAAATGATGCCCAAAGCAGCTTACAAAGAGGCTTCCTCTTCTCCACATAGGAAGAGCATAGAGAAGCAAAGCTGGCTGCTCTCAGGTGACATTTTACTTCTCCACACCTGATATAGCCCAACCATGCTAACTCATTCCTTGCAGATAGAGCTTCTTAAGCAGAGGCTGGACAGCTATCTGCTAGGCAAGCGTTGGCAAAGTTGGACTATATCAAGCATGGAGAGGTAAAAGGAACAAAGAAAAGTCCACCATTTTTCAAGACATTCTGCCTCACTGCTGAAAAGTTTGCACCACCAGGAAATTCTTATTCCTAATGTGTAGCTAAAAACCTCATTGTTACAAGTGAAGACTGTTAATTAAGATCCTGCCCTCAGGAACAACAGAAAACAAGCCTGTTATACCTTCTATATGATAGTCCTTTAACTATTCTCCAAGCTCAACATACCCAGCTCCTTCATCCTTCCTTAACAGGACTTTTTCTCCAGGCACCTCTTGACACATTCCTGTTAGTCAATGTACTTTCTAAACTGCAGTGCCTAGAACCAGGCAAGCTACTGCATGCAATGTAATGTAAGCAGAGAACACTATGCAAAGGGCACCTTTGAGACTAACTGAGTGAAATAAGTTGTAGCATAAGCTTTTGAAGACTTGGTCTACTTCCTCAGATGCAAGTAGACACGTCTACAAAAGTTTATACTGCAACTTCTTTTGCACAGTCTCAAAGATGCTACAAGATCCTTTTGTATACTGATATTCCAGACTGGCATGGCCATTTCTCTGAATTCTGAGCAGAGTACAGTATTTCTTGTGGCCTATGTTTCTTTTAATGCATTTCTATTCGTCCTTTACATTTCACTGCTGACTCATATTTAGCCACCAGGAAGCTACAAAATACTTAGATCCTTTTCCTTATGCATTCCTAATGGTAAGATGTCACCCATCCTATATTTGGGGATCTGGGATTAATGTTCTGCCCCTGAAAATGACACTCTCCTAGATTATTAGTACAGTAATCACAAAACACCATCTTCTGTTGCTTCAGTTGTCACCTTCAGAACATAGGACAGTGTGTTGTGTTTATGACACACTGAAATTTCAATAGCAACAAAAAATTTGAGCCAGGTTGTTAACTAGGATTCACCACACCACTCTTCACTAGTTTCAATTTGTTTCTGGGTGCAATAAAAAACCAATGGTTTTCAATCACAAGGCCACTTGTGAAGTCTCAGCATGTTAAGGTACATGAGATAGCAACCTTTCTACAGCAGTTCTAGATTTTGATGGTGCCTGGGCAGAAAGATTACACTGAACTCCTTGGAGCAAAAGTGGGATGGGAATGTAATAGATACCCTGTTCCCAAACTATTTACAGAATCAGAGTTGGAAGACCCACTGTCTGCTGATTTTGAAAATTCACCCTACTTCCCCTTCATTGGGTTTACCCTTCATTGGGTTTCAAATGTTTTTGACCTATCTTTTCTCTCAGGACAAGCAGTAGAGTTATAATGTAGACATGTGTACATAATATGTAGTGAGGCTGTTATGAGAATGCATTAATGTTTTCTCTCAAGATGCAACAATAGATCAACCTGATTGCCTCTTTGGTCCATGGTCTCTTTCAGGCAGATTAGCAGGGGTCCAATAAGCCCAGAAGCTAAATCCTTAGCGGGCTTGATGGAGCTGTAATAGTAGCGAGTTAGACAGTGGGGATCTGATCTAGTTGGGCCATCCTCAGGCATTATTTTCCACCTGTACATGAACACCTGAGTAGGTCGTATTGGCAACAGCTTCATATTGAGATCTGGAAGGAAACAAACCATAAGACAATCACTGTATTGTGACAATCATTACAATCACTAGACTTTGAAAATATAAGCTAGCTTGTGATTTCAGCTTCTCCCACCCTGGTCACATTCAACAGCCTCATATAATCATATTGCAAACACCAGTGAACCAAATCAAAGAGCATATAAAAATATGAAACGAGAGATGAGCTTTAAATGATAGTTTCACAAGTAACAGGAAGAAATCTAAGGGTTATTAGGTGACATAGATGTCTTCCTCACCAACATTTCCTACTTACACAAAGATGTCAGATAAATGGCTGGCAGATGGCATACCAGGCTGGGTCTTAACTACGAAGAATAAAATGACTTTCCCCGCCAAAAATCATACTTTTGAAATGAAGAAAGCTTGGAGTACCCAGGAATGGAGTTTTGTGTTGGAACAAAATCCTGGGCTGAAGATTTTAAATGCTATGTTCTTTGCACCCAGATCCCTTTTGGTGTATCACGGGCCCCATTCACACTATGAAAATAACCCGGTGTAAAACCAGGTTATTTTCGTGGCATTCACACTTGCCCCAACTACACTTGGGCTACCAAAAAATCCACTTAACCCAATACATTTGATACCGGGTTTAACCCCCACATCTTTTTCTAAGAGCCGTAACAATCTGCATCTTCGGTAGTGTGAGTAAGCTATCTAATTAATTCAGATTGTGCTGCATCATTCCTGGAAATAGAGGTGCCTCCATTTTAAACTGAAATGGTGTCAAGTGTGAATGGCAACAGGATTAAAATGCCATGGAGAGATTCAGAAATGGAAAACTTAGTGGGAACACTGATTCGGTATCGCATCACTGCAGAGATCCACATCTCTGCAGGACAAAAAAGTAAGTGTGAATGCCCCCTTGGAATCCATTTAAAAAAAACAAAAACCTAGGAGTCTTCTTATATGAGAAAACAAAGCTGAAACAGAGCAGGAGAGTACAGTCAGCCCTTTGTTTCCACAGGAGTTCCATTCTGGACCCCCATGCGGACAGCAAAAAACGTGTGATCTCAAGTCCCATCCTTTCCAATGGTGGTGCAACGTGCATGTGATCATGCTGGCACAGCCACATGCATGTGACACCATTGGGAAGAACAAGGCGGGTCCATCCACAGATGCTTCAGTCCATGGATGGCAAGCCCATGGTTGGGAAGGGCCAACTATAGTAGCTTTCTCTGTGCCTCTCTGCATGCTGTCATTGCATTTTCATTCTCTTCCTCAGGGAGACATTGCAAAATCATGTCTTTTGTCATGCTGGAAAAATCCATTTGACAAAAGGCATGCTTTTACAACCATCTCCTTTGGGAAGAGAATAGAAGTGCTATGATGGCATGTGGAGAAGCATGGAGAAAGCCTCTACTTTCCTGCTCAGTTTCAGCTTTCTTTTCTCATGAATAAAAGTCTTAAAACCCACAAATCTGAACTCTGTTGACACCTGGATCCAGGTATGGAATAGCCTTAGGACAAACTAAATTAATGCTGAGATCAAAAGAGAAAAGTGGTGCTAGCCTAAGAAGGTATATATAAAAAAGGAAGGAACTCTTGTACTTCCAGTACAAAGTGGGCAACTTCCCAGGATGGAGAACCCTATTATCCTCAACACTTCTTCTTATCACTGACACTAAATCTTCTTATCACTGACACCAAATCTTTTTTGAAGGAGCTGGTGCATACAATAACATACAAAAGCAGTATGACCAAATGCTACCCTAGAAAGCTAAATTGAAACCTCAGGGAAGCTACATTCAGACTAGAACTTTTGCCTTAAAGCAGAGTTATGCACGGGTGGGGTGGGGAGGAGTAACTATCTGCCCTGAGAACTCAACAGAGAGCTACAGAGACTGCCAAAAAAGTTCATTTAAAAAGTTTTAAGTTTAAAGGCCATTGTTTTAACAACCATCTAACACAAGGGAGCAGTAACAGGCTTCAGAGAGCCAGATTGTAATCTAGCAAAAGTTTAAAAGGAAAGGAGTAGACAAAAATTGGAAGATACAATTAGACAAGAAACGTTTTACCTATGGAACACCACAAACAGCACATTATTATAATCAGCATGCAAAAAAAGGGTAAAGGTTAAAAGCAAGGCTGCACATATTCTACAATGAGCAAAGACTCTGAGATGCCATTGTCAAAGAAAAACAAGTTTCTAGTCCTTGAGCCCAGCTTGAAACTTTGTGAGTGAATGCCTGAACTTATTACAAGTCAGAAGTGACACCTGTGAAAATATTCAGATCTCAATATATTCCATATATCTCAAAATATTCAATATCTCATGATTAGAAGGAGGAGAATAAAATCTGAGGAATTATGCAGATACATGCACCATTTCATTAATGTGCATGGTTAGACATAGAATTCATCTTTTCCTAATACTTTCTTTGGCACAGATTTTTAAAAGAGAGAGCATAATTAAGAATATAGCTGTAGAACTATCCCTCTCATTGCCATTTCATGAGACGTTCTCCTTCAGCAGTCTTACTTTTGGTGCTTCCCAAGCGGAAAAACGAGGTAACGTTGGTGATGCCGTAGGGGTATATGTTGTATGGCCGCCTGGCTAGATTCTTAAACATTATCTGAAACAACAATTTTTACAATTTGATGAGAGGTTTGTAGCTTTGTTGGAGCCCCCACACCAGATATAACAATATATTTTAATCAAGACCAGTACATTCTTTGGAACAAAGGTGGAAAACAACTCCCATCAGAGATAGCAAACATAGTCAGTGGTCAGAAATGGTAAGTGAATTCAATAACATACATGGCCCTCTTCTTCTGCCAGCAAATCAGAATATTTTGATGCCATCAGGCTTTTAGAAACTGACTGGGATGGGCTTTTAATGGTGTACTGTGTTGTTTTAATTTCTATACACTCTTTTAAAGAATTTTAATGTTTTAACTTTATAAATATATAAAATAACTTTTATATTTATTCAATGTTTTGTATAGTTTTTAATCTATTGTTTTTAACATGTTGTAAGATGCTTTGAGATCCATTATTGTGGGAAAGGTGGGACATAAATGAATAAAATAGTTGTTATTATTTTTATTAGGACTATGAAATTTGTGGCCCTTGTGAGGTTTTTGGACTACAAAGCCAATGGTAAGGGAAGGTGGGACCTGCAATCCAGCTACTTCTGGAGGGCCACTGTTGCATGTCTGAACAAGGCCTATATGGGCTTCTTAAGGGGAGCTGCAACTCATGATCTTTTTCAGATTTTTTTGCTAGACCATCATCTTCAATATGGAGCCTTTCTCATTTTTTGATCCCTCTCTTTCTCTCTATCCCGTCTCTTACCATAAATTCATCACCAACTTCTCCCTTGAGAACAGGACCCAGAATCCCCATATGATCTGGATTTGATGCCTTCCGTCTCATGAAGGTCCTATCCTCATATTCCACAAATCTCACTTTCTTATACTTTGATCCAATCCGTTGAGGACCAGGTTCCAGAACCTGACTACAAAAGAGAAAGGGAGGGAAGTATTACTATTGGTATTAGCAAATCCAATAACATCCAAACAATGATATCTTTATTGGGCCAACCAAAATGCGCAATTACATGTTGCAAGCTTTGGAAGTCATATTGGCTTCAACATCAGGCAAACAGGAGGGGGGGGAAACAAAGATATTAGTCATAGACCTGCATTTATTAGTATTAGGGTCAGATAGTGTTGAAATGTGTGTAGTGAGCCAGGAAGCCATTATCTTTGTTCAATCCATTGCTGAGGGACTGTAGTTTGTGCATGATCTCCAATTCTGCTGTTTCTCTTTCCAATCTACCTAGAATCAATGCTAGTGGAGAAAATCTGGGAGCTGTATAAGAAAGTATCTTTTCCAAGCTATGTCTTAGGATATGCTGCTGGCCAGTACCACAATATTGTCAGCCGACCCCAGACCTTGAAGGTCAACTGGGCTCATAAGATAATGCAGACATACCAGGCTTTATGAAACCTTTCCAGACAACCTGATTCCTTGAACTTATGACCAGTTCTTCAATCTCAACAAAATAGTTGGTGAAAGCAAGGACAGAGTGAGCAACAAAACCAGCACTCTGGATGGGAGGAGAAAGGGGGTCCTAATCTTAATAGCTAGCCTTGCAATATGAATTGGGGAGGGGAGAGATATAATAGCCTGCCAAAGAACTAGGTCCCAGGCCTGAAAGATCAGCAGCTTGCCATATACCTGTCCTGGTTCTTGTGCTTGACTGGGGCATAATCCCAGTCAACCTCTTCTGCCGCAATGTAATGCTCCCATGTTACAGAGAGCCTCTTGGCACGGGAACGGCCAGTAATCCTGGGTGAAAAATCTCCCATGTTGACCACCACACTTTCATAGTCTTCATAATCTTCGTAGTCCTCTTCACCTTCATTTGTCTCTGCTGCCCTCATCTTCTTCTCAAGTGGCTCTGGACAGACATCCACTTTAATGAAGGTTTCCATTCCAGCTAGAAGCAAAGAGAAAACAACTTCTTCACTGTATTAGTTACATGTATATTCCACCCTTCCTCCAGTGAGTTCAAGTGACTTGCATCACTTTCCATCTGTTCACTTTATCCCCACAGCAACAACCCCATGAAGTAGGGCAGGCTGAGAGAAAGCAATGCAGCCCTCAAGAACTTCTGATACTGAGTTTGCTCCTAGGGCTGGAAGATTTCCTTACCCTTTCCTTATTGGAACATAAAAAGTTTGGACTGATAATGAAAGAATGGTCTTTTCCACCACCTATTTTTTGGTGTCCCTCCTCATTCAGTTTTTCTTGGGGTTTCATGTATTGTGTGTGTTACTTCATTTTAAACAACCTAGACAGGAAATTTTGGCTTCATCCATGGCTTCTCCATCTCGGACTCCTTTATTGTACTTCATTTTCCCCATCATTTGTTACCTTGTTGATGGGATGGAATTTGGCAGAACATCCGAAATGTGCCGTTGTTTCTGGGCGTAGTCTCAGCAGTGAGAAAAGTGGCTGGGGAGATGTCCAGAGTAGCCTGCCGGTGGTCTCTCACAAGAAAAGAGTGTCCCTCAAAGAAAATGGAGTGGACTTCAGGTCTGGTGCCTAGGCCAATGACATACCAGTAGACAGGTCTGTTCTGGCACACCTTGAGCTCTGTAAGGAGAAAGATGCTACAATAAACCCTGGTGTAATAGAGTCTGAACTCACAGCATCAAAGCATTGTTATTTTATTATTATTTTTATTATGGCCATTGTCCTTCCTAATCTACCATCCTTCTCAGACTTCTCTAGATCTCCCTCAGAGATCAGATGGAACACACATAGTAAATGGGAGGAAAATGGATTTCCCCAATAACATACTGTTGTGAGCTGTCCCTTTTATAATGCAAAATATTTTGTGGTGGTTCGATCTTGAAGAAGCAAGCCAAGGAGATGAAAATTTCTGGAACTGCTTTTCTAGAACACATCTGCCTGCATTTTTACACTGCCCTTGGGAGACGGCTATAGGAACTACCATGGCAAAGGCTTGCCCATCATAATTTACCATGATAAGAAATTGAATGTGGTTGGTGCAGGAAGATTTTTCCCCATCATCTTTGCTGGATGGAGCAGACATTGACATGGAGAACAGAGTGGCTCTTGGAGAACATTTAACATGTTTCTTCACTTTCAGATGTTCTTCTGTCCAAATCATAGTCAACCCCTCATCCTGCTCTTGGCTTATACTCCCTTCTCTTGTTATTCTGTTAACTTTTTATTGCTTCTTCCTCTTTTTTTTTCTCCCTGTGGATAAGGGAAGATGTGTTTCTTACCAGGCAGAGGAGAATTCATGAAGCCATTGATAGTGTGAATCTGAGCCCTGTTGTTTGTAGATAAGGCATTCTCTGTGGTGTTGGACTGGGTGTACCAGCTTTTGCCTGATAAGAAAAAACAACAACAGAGAAATCACTTAGTACAGCTGGAGTGGAGTACAATTTAAAACAACAGAGTGACTTAAATCAGCAAGGACAAAGGGAATGATTTGAAAATTTCCCATTGAATATTTGCTTAATGATTCAGATTTGACCACTAATATTGATCAATTATTTGCACTGTGATTTCAGTGTTACAACCAATCTTGCATCTCTGTAAACTTACAAAACTGTGTACATTTGATGCATATTTAAACATTACTACATAAGGCTGAGAACCTACATCAAGGACACCAAGCATAACATTATGCTCACAAAGTTACATGGTGGATGCGCAAGACCACCTCATCATTGAATTGTGACACTGCACAACTGGATGTGCATGTACAATCTGCATTCACAATGCGCAGTACATCTGTAACTCTGCCTCTGAAATCCTAAAGTACGTGTATATGTTCTACATCGGGGGGGGGGGGGGGGGAATTACCAGTATCTTCCGAGTGTGAACTTAGGCATGTATGGGACACCAAAAGATGTTGGCCAAGATTTTTCCTACAATCAGCACCCATGACAGTTTGAAACCTTCAGGAAACGACAGGTTTTCTTTTATCTATTCCACTGAACTGTATTCATCATATTGTCTGGCACTGTTTTTAACTGTAATCCCCTGCTCATTTATCTATTTATTGGTTTATGATCACTTATAAATACAAATGGCAACTTAAAATTTGCTGGTGTTTGTCCTTGTGTAGCCAAAACAGCATCATCCTTGCATGCACAAGAGGAATACATTGGAAGTTTCGGTAGAATCCCACTAAGTACTGAATGGGTGCTGAATACTGAACATGCTCAGTGGGTGCAGAATGCCAACATGCTTTTGCAATAGTGAACTGAAGTACAGGTGGATGAGATAAAGTGCTTGGAATCATAAAACAATGCTCCACACTGCAGCATTGCACAAGATCCCAGTGGTTCTATTATTTTCTAAGGAAACAAACTTTTTTTTTTTTTACTCTATTATGAAAAGCAACAGAACACACTGGGGAAAAAAAGACAAACAAAAGAAAATACCAATGAAAAACAAATACTTGCTGCAAGTTTATTGTAATTACACCAGTAAAGTAGGTTGGGATAGTACTTAACAACTAAATCAGTGGGTGATGTACTCTCAGCTGCTCTGAGCGACAAAAATCAATCAATCAAAATCATGTTGCCAAGAAAGATTTAATCCCTGAATCTTTATAAATATTTAATTTGTTATGTTTCAACAAACACCAAATTCAGAACCAGTTATCCAAAGTAAGAACCTTTCCTGTTCCCTCCCCCGATAAGCCACTTCTTGTCTGATTGTGAGCAATAGAAACGGGTTGAGATCCTTATGTAATACACTGGCTCAAATCCTAGTTTCTTTGGAATCTGATTCTTTGGGCAGCGAATAATAATAATGATAATAATAATAATATCCCGCCCCTCTGCAGAGCAATCAGGGCGGTTTACAACATTAAAATTTCCATACAGATATATTAATACAATCTAAACAGAACATAAAAATCCCAAATCCACCCGTCCTTTAAGAAGTAAGGGTTCTTCTTATTCTAGGCCCGATGGTGCTACTAGAAAAAGAAGTGTTGTAACTGGCAATCTTGTTTCAGCATATAGCTAGCTAGTATTAAGCCAGTGCCATGTTCAAGGGAAAACAAGTAGCAACCAAACCTCAAAAGAAAAGCATGAAAAGTTAGGGATTGTTAATTCCTCAGGACTGTGTACACATGCAAAAGATGGACAAACTACTTTCTCTTTGCACAATCAGTACTCCAGTTCCCACACCACTCTTACCTTCATCAAACACAGCAAAGAGGAGCAAGAATTCTTGCAGCAAGCTCTGGGTTCCTGTATTCGTCAATGACCCTGCAGAAAGGAGACCTATGAATTAAGTGAAAAACTCTGGTGCTTTGAAACACTTTGTGCTTTGGATGTATACATACAGATATATACTAGTGTGCCGAAGAAAAACATCCTGGCATTGACATATTTGCACATTATGGTGTACTTTATGGAAATCTGGTTTATCGTGATGTGGAAACTTGCCTCTGTTAACAAGTATGGTTTATTAACTAGCCACAAAGCGCACTCATAAAATGCTTCTTTGGCTGCATCCACACCGCAGAAATAATCCAGTTTGACACAACTTTGGCCCGATTCCCACTTACAAATGAATCAGTTTGCGATCTGAATCGATGGATCGGTTTGACAGCGGAGCGTGGTTCACACATTTGTCCCAATCGCATTTTCTTGCTGTAAAATAACCCACTTATGGTTCACATTGATGAATGAATTGATTTAAAATGGACCCGCTTCAGCCGGCTGAAGGGTAAATTTAAATCGATTCCGATCCGCTTCTGGTTCACACTTGTGCGGAATCGATTTATCGAAAAAGACGTGGCAAAAATCAATGTCAAAAAGACATGCATTAAATGGATCTAGCGCATGCCCCCCCCTCTCCAAACCCCTTCAGCGATTCAGTCCAAGTGCAAACCAGGGTCATTTAAAACGCTTCAAAACGGTTTGTAAACCAGTTTAAAATGTAGTGGGAATGAGGCCTTTAACCACTATGGCTTAATGCAATGGAATTCTGGGAACTGTAGCTTTGTGAGATGTTCAGCCTTCTTTGTCAGAGATCTCTGGGGCCACTACAAATTACAGTTCCCATGATTCCATACCATTAAGCCATGGCAGTTAGAGTAGTGTCAAAGTGGATTATTTCTGCAGCGTGGATGCAGCTTATGTCATCAGGTAAGGAAATCTTAAATGGTCAACAAAATTATATTAACACGAAAATGGTTACCATTGCTGTCATTTGTTGTTTCCTCTATTCTTGTTACTGCTGTTTCCACTTTTCGTTTGGAGAACAAAAGGTCTCTCCCACCTGCTGATCTTACCTGGCTTACAGACCAGCAGTGGCCCTATCAAGCCAGAGTTAATGTCCTTCACACTGTCCACCTTGGAGGAATAGGCATACGTCAAGCACTGCGGGTCAGCTCCAGTTGGTCCTTGGTCTTGTGAGATCTCCCATACGTAAGTGTGAGTCTGGCCAGGTTCCACTGCATCATCTTCTTTCTCAGCCCAGCTAGTCTCATCATCATAGCCTGCTCCTGAAACCAGATCAGTAGTCCCTACTTTAACATCACACTTATTGAGCCCAGTCTGGGCCAGAATCAGCACAAGTTATTTTGCTGCCTAAGGCAAAAACAAATGCTCCCTTGTAGCAGAAAGCGGGTTCCTACATAGAGCCCCCAGATTTCAAAGAAAAAACTGATCATTGGTTGTTAAGCAGCATGGGTTCCTAATCTTTTAATGTTCAGAGAGCCAGCATGGTGTAGTGGTTTGTATATTGGACTTACGATTTTATCACACGGGTAAAGTCCCGTACAGAAATGGGATTTAAATAGAAAAAAACCCCGCAAAAGCGGGTAGATTTTCATACAACGTCGGTGTTAAACTGTGCTTAACCCAAACGGAAAGTAGTCAAAAGCCGCTTCTTTTTACTTTTGGAAAATACCAAAAGTAAAAAGAAGCGACTTTTAACTACTTTCCGTTTGAGTTAAGCACAGTTTAACATCAATGTGTGTGAAAATCTACCCACTTTTGCGGGTTTTCCCCACCTTTTAAATCCTGTTTCTGTACGGGATTTCCTTTTGTGATAAAAACCTAAGATTCATGTGATAAAGTCCGCTCAGCCATGGAAACCCACTGGGTGACCTTGGGTGAGTGACGCTCTCTCAGCCTCTGAGGAAGGCAAATCTTGTCAAGAAAATCCCATGATGGGGTCACTTTAGAGCCATAAATCAGAAACCACTTGAAGGCACACAACAAAAACTCCCAGACACATTGATCTCCCAGACGTAGCTAAAAGACTGGGTTTCCTTAAGGCAAAAAACAACCTTGTCCACACTTTTAGCATACTATCCCACATTTCACATGTTGGGAAGACGTGTGGCCGAGCAACATCGGAGTGTGAAAAAGATGGCAAAGCAAGTGAGGAGAGACTGCAGCAGTTTACTTTTGCTTGAAACATCTACAGCAAAGGGCAAGATTCCATCTCTTCCTCTCCTCTCCCCACTTCTTTTGCATTTTGAACTCATTTTGATGCAACTGAAGTAAGCTGAGGACAAAGGGAGAAAGTGGGGGAAGGAGAGAGAAACTGGGCCAATTTTAAAAACAGCTTTTAAAAAGTGGGACGACAAAGGATTAATTAGAACTGTCCCTACCAAATCAGGACAGCTGGAAAGTATGTTTTCTGCATGTCCGCGAAACTGTTTCAGAACAAATAAGTAATCCAGATACACTTTGTTGTCAAGAGAACCAAAAACCTTCTTTTTCTTTCTTCGCAGTATGACCCAAACAACAAGACTGAAAGCCAGACAGTCCTGCTGTAAGCAAAATGATTAAAACAAAAGACTAAAAGTTTATTAAAATAATACAGCCAATTAGAGAATCAGTAGATCTCCTGGGACCCCAATTTAGTTTTCTGAGATCTCCAAGTGGGTATGTCCCCTCTCTCATGAGATCACCATTTGGTAGGTTTTTAGTATTTGTGCAAGTTATTTTTCCTCATTCAAAAAGTAAAGGAGTGTGTGGTGAAGTGGGCAAAGAATACAGGTCAGATGATACACTTTGAGCAAATCGCCATTCCTAGAATTCCAAAGCATTGCACCATTGCAGTTAAAGTGGTGTCAAACCGGATTATTTTTGCAGTGCGGATGCAACCCAAGTGAGATCAAACCTTCAGAAGCTTTCCAGAAGGAGACTCCAATTGCATGGATGCTGAAAGGACGGGAAGCCATGTTCTTAAAGGTTACAACCACTTTGTCATGGACTTCGGCTCGGATAGTTGGGCCCAAAATACCTGATAAAGAGAAGAAGGGAGGGTCAGAAGCATATCTGGAGAAGGGCACTTTTCTGTGTGGACAGCAATGATACGTAATATCAAAATGACATTAACTGGGCAGCAAAAGATAATGTCAGGATTATGTTTAATATTATGTACCTGAAAATACACCTCTTCTTCAAATAATGAGTGATTCTAGACAATTGGTGAGAAATGCTGTAGACTGAAAAGCAGTTTAAGAGTTTTACAATTGTCACAATGTGGTCACTATGTCTTCTCCACTTATGAAGTGTTGCATGCCACAGCATTTTGCATTAACTGCAGTTTCAGATTAATCTGCAGTGCATTATAACAATCCAACATAAAGATGTTTTTTATGCATGGGTAACTGTGGCCGGGCTATTTCTGTCCAGGAGATGTCACAACTGGCACAATGAGCCAAAGTGTTGAAAAATACACAACTTAAAAAAGAAAAGTCTTTCAGCTTACCCATCCAAGCAGGCTTAGGTTTTGTTTGCGTGAATGTGGAGTCCGTGTATTCCAAATACACAGCCTTCTTGTAGTGAGTGATTGTAGTAGAGGGGAACACCCTGGAAAAGAAAAAGGAGTTTGTTTAAGGAAAATAATGAAATACTTAAAGTCAATGTTGCCTAAATTTACTTTGAATTCTGAATTAGTAGCCTGTTGTTGTTATTCTAATAAGTACTACCTAGAATAGCTTACTAGAAACAGAGAAAAACAAGAATCCAGTAGAAAGAAACATAGGATTAAAAATCACATATTTGAACAATGATAAAAACAGTAGGTGAAGAATTTATTCAAAAAATGCTTGAATTTAAAAAACAGATTAACATGTCTTCTGTTGAGGAGCTTGCGCATTTGATGTATATGATACTGGCCTAGCCAGCAAACCACTGTTTTTCAAGAAAGAAATTGGCAGCATGAGCTTTCGTAGACTTAAGTCTACTTGGCCACCAAATGCACCTGAGGAAGTCTACGAACGCTCCTGCTGCCAACTTCTTTCATTAGTTAGTCTCAAAGGTGCTACAAGATCTCTCTACATATTGATTCAACAGACTAACACAGCTATATCTCTGAACTCTTTTTCAAGCGATATCATCCCATCTTCCATGCTGTTTTCTCCTGTTCTACCCCTCACACACAGAATCACTGAACTGTTTAGTATAATACCCTTTTTCAGGCTATTCCATTCCATCTTCCACTCCGTTTTCTTCTCTTCCATCCTTCGCACAGAATCATTGAACTGTTTAGTATAATATCCATTTTCCAGGCCATTCCATTCCATCTCCCACCCCATTTTCTCCTCCTCTACCCCTCGTACACAGAATCATTGGAATGTTTAATATAACCTCTTGGATTTATTTTATTTTACTTGCAAATGATGCGAGATATTTCAGCACACCTCCTGGTTTAGCCAAGCCAGATGATGTATCTCCCTCTTTTTTTCATATATGGTACTAATTTTGGCTACACTCGGTGAGTGGATTTGCTAATATATGCTACAGTTGGTGAAGCTGGTTCTCCCCTCCTATCACTCCTATCTGCATGAGCAATGGTCAGAATGATGGGAGTTTTCATCTCCATAACACACTTGTGATCAGGGGCATCAGCCTCCTAGATATTCCTCCTGAGTCCCTCTTCCCTTCTTGGAGAGCAGAGCTCTATGTTCAGCATGCTCTAAACAATGCTGTTGCTCTCAATGATGCTATTCAGGATGCTGTCAAGTTCCCACTGTTGAAGAATTTGCTACCATTTTAGTTGGTTCTTCTGGAAGCTGTTTAACAGTGGAATAGGCTCCCTTGGAAAATATTAGACTCTTCTTTGGAGGTCTTTAAACACAGATTGGATGCCCACATCTCAGGAATGCTTTAGCTATGTCCTACATGGCAGGACCAGGTGGCTCTTGCAGACCCTTCTGATTCTATGATTCTACATCATCATCATCATTATTATTATTATTACAGTTTATTTATATAGTGCTGTAGATTTACATAGTGCTGTAAATACAGTCAATAAAATAGATAAAAATAGATTAAAAGCCTGTCGATGACGCACATTCTACAAAATAATAAAATAATACATATTAGTACAAAGAAGGGTATGGGTGGAAAATATTATGTCCTTTGCCTCAAGTCGTAAAACATCTGGCTGAAAAATATCTCAGGCCAGCTTTGATTACCTTTTAGTTTAATTTTTTAAAATGTATTGGAGCACAATCCATTAATGCTTCCAGCAAACCCAGGTTATTTTCCTAGAGTAATGTATAAGGGAAGGAGACAACAAAACCAAGTTATTAGGTCTTATCAGCTGTGGCATCAAGTCCTTGGAGACCCACTGAGCATCTGGAGGATTAGAAGTGTTGGCCTGCCGGGAATAGCCTTGGCAAATAGGTCTTCCCATCATGTTTCTTTTTGGATGACTCAGACTCAGACTCAGCCAAGGAAATCCGGGATTTAGGAGCAACTGGGAAAACAAACAAGTGTAGAGCTGTAGATACATATTTCATGTAGAGATAAAGCAACCCCAATGCCAGAAAGGTAGCTCTAACTGAAGTAGAGAAGTCTGGCACTTTTAAGTATAGCAGCAGAGTGAAAATTCAGGAATGGCTTGGAAGCAAGTAGAAACAGTGAATTCTTGATATGCTGAGCCACGATAGAAATATTGAGGCATCTCTATAATTTGGATAAAGCCAAAAGATGGCAACATTTATCACAAGTTCCCAGATTTTTGTAATCTTAAGCAATTAAATGAGACCAAACCTTTAGTTGTTACAAATAATTATATGGAATAATCAGTAAATTGCTTGGGGGGGGGGGAAGCAATGCCTTATACATACATTAAAGAACATCTAAATGACACTAATGTCTGTTATTGCTAGTTGGGGCTAATGGGAGCTGCAGTAGAACTCAATCTGGAGGGCCCCATTTTCTACCTCCAAGCTAGACAGATGTGAAAAGTACTGAGTCTAGACAACTGGAATTAAATTGAGTGACCTTAACTGCAAGTGCTCATAACCAGTATTGTTGTGTGAATGTCTTTACAACTGGGTCTTGATTTTTTTTTGGTCTTTTGCCTTTTTGTGCTTATTACTGTTGAATCAAGAGAGAGACAGAGACAGACAGACAGACAGACAGACAGATGTTTATTCTTAAGCAGCACCTCCTAGCACAAAGTAGGACATCCTTCGCTCAGAAACAAATATAGGAGTTTATCACATGGGTGGGATCCCGTGCAAAAATGGGATTTAAACTGAAAAAAAATCCACAAAAGTGGATTGTTTTTCTGACAACATCTGAGATTAATCCACACAGAAAGTGGGAAAAACCCGCAAAAGCAGGTTTTAAGATGGAGTTAATGAGCAATAACATGACATTAACCCGAACAGAAAGGTGACAAAACATGCTTCTTTTTACTTTCAGGATTTTCTGAAAATTGTCTGAAAATCAACCCACTTATGCGGATTTTTCCCAGGGTTTTAAATTCCATTTCTGCATGGGATTTGGAGACTTTGCCTCTGTGTGATAAACTCCATAGTATGTCGTGTCAAGAGAGACAGATTAAGGAGATTACTGCATGAGATGCTAGTTGTGTCATTGTAGTGGATTTACAACCAATGATACCTCCCCTTTTTGCACAATATCATCACTTATTCATTGCCAATCCATTGTTACACCATTATTATCATGCAATTTCAAATTAACAAGATACCCATTGATAGCCACCAGTGTTGATTTATTCACACGATCGTGCAAATGTGGATCACTTTAGTGCTACAATAGTGTTATTGTGAGGTCGAGGTGGTGCGAGTGAGCATGTCACGAACCCTTCTCCCTGCTTTTGTTGTGTCATGGACCTTCTGGTTTATTGAAGAAGAAGACTGATTTTGCCAAATTTGGTGTGGTGCTAAGTTACTTATTTATATAAACAATTCTCCCAAAGCAGTCTTCCATTCAATAGGATCCATCAATGCAGGATAAAAGAATGTGTTTCTATCTACAGAACCATCAAGTCCAAAATTAAAGCAACAGCACAGAATTCTGGAATTGTGAATCACCAGGAATGAACTGGACAAAAAAAAATCTCATGATTACAGCCCTAGTCTCAGAATGGTGAGATTTCGAGAGAAAACAAATAAATGATGCATGTGCAAAGCAGGAAGAAAAGGGAGTGGAGACTGGGGATTGTGTGTGCTGTACAGAAATCAGAAACTTAGAAACATTCGTCCAAAAACAAGGACTATCGTGCTATTAAAAGGTAATGCAGAAATAAGTGGATTAATAGCATTGTTGGCACAATTGTAACTGCATTAAAGAAATTGTGCGATTACGGTGCAAAAGCACCTTTGTGCATTAATCTCCTAAAAGTCATTTTGCAAGGGTTGGGGTGTGTGTGCTTTTGTTTTATTTTGGCCTCTGAGGGTCAGGGAGAATACGCACCCAAATCAGTCAAAAGTCAGAGATCATGACAAAGGCTGGGAGTGTTTAGAGTCATTAGGCGCCTTTAGTCTGTAAGAAATCAGGGTGAGAAGCCAAAGTAAACAGGCCTTTCCATTGTACTCAATGTTCCAACTGCAGTCTGGCCCTCCTTGCTTGAAAATAGGAATAGTGACCTTCCAGCTTGAAGGCACTAGGGCCCATTCATCTCCCTCCCATTGAAAAATAGCACTCGTCTTTTTTTAGGCTAAAGAAGTGGAAGCTAATTTGAAGTTTATCTAGTCCATACACTCTGCCTCTTTCCATGCAGAAACTAGATAATGTGATGGAGGAAATTACGTGTTGCTTGTGCTTCAGGATTTGCTGCTTGTGTTTGCTGTGTTGGTTTCCATGCTTTGTAGCATTTTTATTCTCTTTTTTCCCACTCAACTTTTATTATTTTTACTTTATTAACTGCCCTGGTTGGGGAGGGGAGTTATGTTGATGCATGGAATATAAAATATTCACTATATACATACATATATAACCTTGCTTTAATCAGAACCATACCACACCATGTAGACCTATTGGCGTCACCCAGTGCGGTAACTCATCGTGTCACCCCCCCCCCCTTGACCTTTCATACCACATCATACTTAATCCTTAGTAAAAAAAAAATTGTAGTAATGTTACTCATAAAACATAATGCCCATACATTACTGAATGTCATGGCAATAGTTTGTGACCTAAAAAACTAGGAAAACTAAAATGATACCTTTAAATTACAATATCATTCATCTTTACCTTTACTTTTTTATCATAAGCACAGCCTAAATGTATTCAAATGTATACTGTTTCATGTGGTTAAAATGAAAAATTGGTAAGATGTGATGTTTTTAAAGAAAATTTAACTATTTGGAGAGCAGTGGTATCACATGGTGTGGTCTGCACCCCTAGCACTCCCCCAGTAATGCCCTTGTGTAGACCCATTTAGTTGTGATGCACATTTCACCCACACATTACTCTGATTTCTTTGATTTCTAAAACTGCATACGGATACACAGTGTCCTCAGAAACCTTCCTTTCATGACCTGCATGGGATTCATACAGATTGCTGGTGGCTGCCACAGTTTTTTACTTGCTCTGCTCATGAAATTTTCACAGATAACCCTTTAGAACAGGGGTAGGCAACCTTTTTGAGCCAGGGACCAGGTTGCTGTCCCTCAGACAATTGGGGGGGGGGCGAAGCACCAAAAATAAATAAATAAATAAATAAATATTTTAAAAAAATAAAAAAAATATGCATGCACACTCTCTCAGCCCCAGAAAAGCCATGGCAAACCCCCTGTGGAGATTTTGCCAAGAAAACCCCAAGAACAAGTAATAACAACAATAATCAATATCATTATGGTGGGCGGCGGGGGCAGGGGCAGCAGGACCGGCCTGGGGCCAGTCCAAAGGCCTCGGGGGGCCGCATCCAGCCCCCGGGCCTTAGGTTGCCTACCCCTGCTTTAGAAAGTGATCTCTCCAGGCACAAGGAAGACCTACAGTTGTAGGTACATGACAAGATCATCTTTTAAAAGGTAGCAACCTAAGATGTACTATATACTTTCTAGGAAACATATCCAGGGGTAGCCATACTGGCCATGTAGCAAAGTACAATAACATCCAAAATCCACAAAACAGTGAGACCTTTATTGGGCTAGATGAAATGCACAAAATACATGTTGAAAGCTTGTGACTAACACTGTCATAATTATTTTTCTCCTGTGTAATTTTTAACATCTTTGCCTGATGAAGAAGCCAATGGAGCATCGAAAGCTTGCAACGTGTATTTTGCAGCCTGTGGTTGGGCAGTCTTACGCAGCCTTGCCTATAGCTCAAAGTGAATGATACCAGCAAGTCGCTTGCTAAAAATATACAGGTCTTGAGTTGAGTTGAGTGAATTAGTCGAGTCACTGGAATCTGACATGAGTCCGAGTCAACTGACTTGAGTCTACATCACTGTTACCAGTGATGAGCATGTTGCCCTTGGAGGGAAGGATGAAATTGCTGTTTAACTACAAAGCTTATTGAAAATATTGACCCAGCCTTAACTATTTCACAAGGTTTTGAAACTGCTGTGGCCTCTGATTTCCATTGTGCCTGGGCCCTAGCTGCCACGAGTGTGGATTCTGAGCGGCAAGGAGAGCAGCTAGGAATTACGGACTTTCCACCCCACCATCCCCTTTTCCTTGTGTGTTGCATCTTATCTAGTTCCCTGATACAAGGAACTGTCAAACCAACTAACTGCAAGCTATTCTAGAAACCTTTGTGGTTGAAAGGTATAATTATTTTAAATAAATCAATATTTTGGTTAAGATAAAAGTATCAGGCAAATATAATAATCCACAAAATCATATATATGAAGCTTGGAAAAGCTACATTTTATATTACAATTCTCAGAACCTCCCAGCTGCCATGGCTCCAAACTATTTCAAGCTCTGCTTCAAGCCCTATTTTCTTCTTTCCCATTTATCACAGTGTCATATACTGGGAGTACAAGAAGCTACCTTAGGGCAAATCAGGTTGCATCTGTATTGCAGAAATTTTTATTTACACTGGACAATAGAAGGCATGAAGGCTGCTTGACGTCTGGAGAACTCAGAAAGTATTTGTTTGTTTGTTATCATTCTGGCTTAGCCATAATAGGCCAGATACAGATGCTGATGAGGAGCTTGCCAAAGCATTTTTTCACCTGCTGACTTTTATTGTTTGATTATTTGTTTGCTTGCTTGTTGAATTTTTATCCCACCTTTCTCCTTTTACAAGACTCAAGGGAGCTTCTGTGTGTTGTGTGCCTTCAAGTCATTTCTAACTTACAACGATCCTAAGGCAAAGCTATCATGGGGTTTTCTTGGCAAGATTTGTTCAGAGGAGGTTTGCCATTGCTTTCCTCTGAGGCTGAGAGCGTGTGACTTGCCCAAGGCCACCCAGTGGGTTTCATGGCTGAGCAGGAATCGAACCCTACTCTCCAACACTGAGACCACTACACCACATACATCCAGTTATAACAAGCTACAGCTAAAAATATTAATTTAGAAGTTTTAAAACTCCAAACAGTTCTATTAAGAACATGTTAAAACAATTTAAGACACATTGAAAACATAATAAAGATAGAAGCATAGCCCTATTAAAGCCCCTTCTGCCTCATGAATTGTGAGCCAAAGGCTGGCCTGAATAAAAAGATCTTTGCCTGAAAGTGGAAAGAGGAGCCATGGACCAGCTGAACCTCCCATGGGAAGGAACTCCAAAACCCGAGAGAAACCACTGAGAAGGCTCTCTCCTATGTCTCCACCAAACATGCCTTTCGTGGTGGTGGAAATGAGGCAAATCCTTCCCACAAAGATCTTAAAACGTCAGTAGAGATAAGGTTTTTCAGATAGTTTGGATCTAAGCCATATAGGGCTTTAAGAGCCATAATAACCAGCACTTTGAATTCTAGCTGGAAATGGACCAGTAAGCAGTGAAGAGTCAAAGCCAGGAAGACAAAACATGTTCCATGGATCCTGAGAGATTGTAGAACAGGGTCATGTTGTTGTTGTGTGCCTTCAAGTCATTTCCGACTTATGGCATCCATAAGGCGAATAATGGGGTTTTCTTGGGAAGAGTTGTTCAGAGGTTTGACATTACCTTCCCTTGAGGCTGAGAGCATGTCACTTTCCCAAGGACACCCAGTGGGTTTCATGGCCAAGATGGGAATCGAACCCTGGTCCAACACTCAAACCACTACACCACACTGGCTCTCACAGGGGCATGACCCCTACAAATATATTTCTTAATCATAGACCCTGATAGAGATAGACTAGCTGGTCAAAGGTTTAGTTTACCGTAATAGCAATTTACGTCAATTTAAATACAAGTGGAAATAACAGTGTTGCCTGGTCAGTAAAGCAATATCAAGCAAATCATGGCCGCAGTTGGCAACCTTAATATACCTTTAATAGCACATACACCAAACCAAGGAAATCTCATGGGGAATATTTGGACTACCAAAGGTTTTAGATTTCCCCAGACTAAGGGATTGCGGTGCATGTAGCCCAAAATACATGCAGGGCCAAAGTTTTTCCATTATATGGACAACCAACTTTACCCCTTCTGGTTGACAGGTTCATAGTTCCAGTCCGTCTCCACCGATCCGATATAATATCTTCTGCTGATGCCAACACTCTTGTCCAAGAGGCACCAAAGAATGATGAAGAGGAACCTCCACATAGTCTGCCATACACCGAATGAGTCCAAGAGGCTGAGGATCAAGTTCTGTTGAAGCAGGTGATGTGCTGCCTCACCTATTGAGCAATCCTCATCATCCCCAAAAGAAATGGAGAAACAGAATGTAAAACTCCGTCAGGTTAGGACAAAGCACCGGTCAATTTTCAATGTTGTTGCTGGACAGGGTGTCCAGCAATGTACTGGGATGGGATGTGCAAGCAAGCCGTCGGGTGGAGAGCAACAGGATGAGGCAGGGAAAGCAAAAGGAAAAGAACTCAAACAACATTTAACCTCTTGTTGGCTCTACACATTCAACTTCAGGATAATGTTAAGGGAAGTTTTTGCTGGGCCAGGTATAAAAAAAATCAACATCATTTTGTTTCCAGCATGAAGCTGCACTTGCTGGTACTTGATGTGAAGGCTGTATTTATCTTCAGAGGTTACCATAAGATGGAAAATATAAGTCATGTTGTTGGAGGGTTCTGCAAGCTGTAGTCCAAACAGTAAACTTTCCAAGCTCTGATTTAGTAGCCATTGATAGGAACTTAAGAAACAGGGGAGAACATTTCCCAGATCATGGTGCCCTATATTTTCCACATATATGTGCGATATGTAGCCCAAACCATAACATCCCAATGGTGCAACCGGAAGCAGCCTCTGCCGACCATTTTACCCCTTCAAATGTGTCAGACTAAAGTTAAAGTTCCTTTTGCCCCTAGTAATCTTGCTGGCTAAGGATGATGGGTGTTGTAGTCCAAAACATCTGGAACCAGCAGATTGAGAAAGGCAGGTAGGGGGTGGGTTGTTTCAAACCTTACATAGTCTAAACATCATCTTAATCCCACTGTGCCAGATCATTTGCTCGTGTTCTATGCTTTAGTCACTAAGAAAAGCTGGCTAAACTAATACTAGCTCTGAAACTCTTTTTCTCAAGTGCCACAAGGAGGCCACAGCCAAGCTGGCTGGAATTCTAGGAATTCAAGTCCAAAATGTAACTTTTACAAACGCTGCATTTTTCACTGGCTCATGGAAGGTAATGCCAGTATAGGTAGCAGTAATCCAGAACCTCTTGGTATCTGGAGGAAATTGCTTCCCAGAAAAGACATGGCTCTCCATTCATCTCCCAAATGTCCGTTAAATATATAATGGAATTTGTTTAGGATACACATCTTTGAACCATTACTTAATATACAGAATGACCAAAGAATCAAGAAAAGCATAAAAGGTATGACATGACACGAGTTTCAAGAGTGCTAAAGAATTACGGTATGTCGAAAATGTGTTAGTCTGAGGCTTCCATAAGGAAATTTCATGATGATGAAAATTAAAAGAATACCATGTCATAGAAATTTGCTCCTTTTATCAAATGATGAATAAGCTTCTCAGCCAGGGAAGCTGTCCAAACTCTGGTTGTCCATTTTTCAAAGGCAAGTTACACGAGCATTTTCAAGTTTTGTGCAAGCTCCTACTGCTGAAATTCACCCGTTATAAAATATTCCAGTTCTCTATGTTTTGTATCCTGATTAATAACAAATGGCTTCTGTTTTCTGAAATCCCCAGACCTACTATTGTGTCGAACCTACACCTTAATACAGTTAAGCCATAGTACAGTATCATCCAAAAACCACAAAACAGTGATAACTTTCTTTGGCCAACCAAAATGCACATTATACATGTTGCAAGCTTGCAAATCTCCACTGGCTTTGAATGATACAATGCCTTTGCCTGATGAAGAAGCCAGTGGAGCTTCAAAAGCTTGCAACATGTATAATGTGCAGCTTGATTCTTCCAATAAAGGTATCACTGTTTTGTGGCTTTTGGATGAGACTGTACTTTGCAATATCGGTCAACACAGTTGCCCCTGTTTATGTTTTCTGGACAG
The DNA here is from genome assembly GCA_026167975.1 of Phrynosoma blainvillii. Taxonomy (NCBI): domain Eukaryota; kingdom Metazoa; phylum Chordata; class Lepidosauria; order Squamata; family Phrynosomatidae; genus Phrynosoma; species Phrynosoma blainvillii. The sequence goes on from JANUYF010000009.1 coordinate 9,204,950, forward strand.
TTAAACCATAAGTGCAATAAAGTCTTGCCACAATTACACTAGCACAGAGGAGAAATCTAATTCCTGTTGAGGAATTCACTAGCTTTTGGAAAAAAATATTACTAGTGAGACCTGTAAAACAGGGATAAGAACATTGTGAAAGCAGCAGGCAAGGAGGCATAAGGTGTCATTGAAAAAGTAACACTCAAGGGAACCAGGTGGATCCAGAAAAGGTAGATAAAGAATGGTCTCTTATAGATGAATATTATAAGAGAAGATATTCAAAAAAGAACAAGTCAAAACATGAGAATTTTAAGGAACAATGTTTTGGAACCGATAACACGACTAAAAGGGTATATAGATATCATAAGAAAGGATCTTTGAATATTGAACATATTACATAGAATATGAATTTTTGATAGAGAGCAGAGGTTAAATAGATGTTGTTAAAAGAAAAAAGAGAAGTAGTTGTAAGAATATGGATAAAAAGTTTTTGTTGTCAAAGGAACTCAATGGAAGCCTAGTAGTATTGTTTAGGATGACGCGTCAGATGTATTTTATTTTTTGTACGAGCTTTTTTTAGGTTTGTATGTATGATATATCATAAATAAATTTTTTAAAAGTAACACTCAAGCTTTGTTGTTTGCACCGATTGTTGTCTTTCTTCTCCACATTGATGTCTAACCTTTCAAAGCTCAGAAGACAAACTGATAGGGAAATTTCTTATCACGCTAACATTTTTTGTTACATCCTGCGTGTGGCATGGCCAATGGGAAAGTTTGCTGGAGTCTTTCGTTCTCTGTTTCTCTTTTCTGCCCCATTCAGTAAACAGTAAGTAAGTGGTTAGGTTGTAGGTAGTGATCAATCATGTGTCAAATTCCTTAAAACCAAATTCATTATCAAAGACAGGAAAGCAAGCTAGAGCAGGATAGCGCTCAAAAAGTGAAAACCTTCCCAAATGAGTATTTCTGAGTAGATGCAGGGAGCGAGCGGTGCATGAGAGTAAATCAAGAAGCCAAAAAAGGGAAACCACATTCTGGGGGCAGGAGACACAACCACACAGAAACTTCCTATATATATATATATATATATATATATGCTGTCATGCCCACACTGTCACTTTCCTTCAGCTGCATGTTATTTATTTTTGCCTGATGAAGAAGCTTATGTGCTTCAAAAACTGGTTGGCTTAATCAAGGTATATTAATATATTGTATGGAATTTTAACTGCTGTAAGCCGCCCCGATTGTTTGACAGAGGGGCGGGATACAAATAAAATTATATTATTATATAATTATTATTATCCAGATTAATCTTGGATTTTATTACTTTTTGGTTTACGGTCAACATAGAATGCTGCAACTTTTTTAAAATAATATGTCTGAGCGTATGATAATATCCGCTTTTGAACCCCAGCATCGAAAACTGTCAACAGCATCATTGCTAACTGGAGATCTGCATCCATCTTAGCACATGTGTATACATTGGGTCGTTTTAACTTCTATGTTTTAATCTTTTTGGACTTAATGCCTTTTTAAGGGGGGAGGGTGTTGGGGATTTGATTGGATTGTGTATTTTAACATTGTTAGCCGCCCCGGTTGTTCTCAGAGGGGCAGGATATAAATAAATTTTATTATTATTATTTTATTAGCTGTCCTTCTCCTTTCGCAGACTTCGAGTCCGCAGTCTCACTCTTCGTGGAGAGGGACAAGGGCTATACTGTAAATGGCTGCGCACGCCATTAGTTTAAATGGGGCTCAAATATTTTCTACCCGCCATTTTCGCAGGGGGCCCAGAATGGATCCCCCACGAATTTGGAGGGACAGCTATATTTGTAAATTAAATGTATCATGATCTGACAACATAAAAGAACATAGCAGGACTGCTTTACCTCCTTGACAATATTTAGCTAAAATTGGGTAATGCGATGGCATCAAAGAAGATGGCAGGGCTGTTTTATTGCCCTGACAATATTTAGTTACAGTTTCCTCAGGCACCCATAAAAAAAAGTCAGCCCCAGATCCTAACAGTACAACAGGGCTCATAAGTTACACACAGAGAGAAACACACACAACATGCAAATCTTTCAGATATATACTAAAATATAATGTGAGAAAATGTACTTTGATATAGATGATGTTATGCAACAAAACATTATAAAATAGGGCAAAAAAAAAAAAAAAACCCCACAAATGCACAACCTGTACTAAATGCATTGAAAAAGGAAAAAGAAACTTCTGAAAGAATAGATCAGGAAAAGTGGAATTCGGGAGGACCTATTATTAGGACCTATTCTACCTTTTTCATTTTCTCTTGTTGCTGCCCTTGCTTGTTTACTGTTTGTTCTAGTTGTTTTTTATCCTGATGTTTCTTTTAAGTTGTTTTAATGGACATCTGGTTTAATACCTTTTTAAGGGGGGTGGGTGAGTTCTGGGATTTTAGAGTAAATTTTGAGATAGATGATATTGTATGGAATTTTAGTTGTTGTAAACCGCCCCGATTGTTCAACAGAGGGGCGGGGTATAAATAAATTTTATTATTATTTATTATTTTATTACTCCAAGAAATTTGCTGCAAGGGGGAAGTGTTTGGTACTGCTAGGAAAAACATACAGGCATACTTCAGTGAACAAGCCTCTGGCAGAGAAGCTTCTTTTGAAAAAAACATTTTTATGCCTGCCCAGCCAGCTCTTCCCACCTTATCCTCTGCCTAGCTGGAAGTTTTTAGCAGCATCAGCATTGGCAGAATGACGAAAGAGGGCTGGAGAAACACAGACATTCAGTGCCAGGCTTCAGCAGTATATCTTCAATAAACAGTGCAATAGTGTATGAGCTGAGAAAGAATGGGATTGACAACAGCTTTATGCCATGTTTTTGTGAACGACTGTATAAACTCATGTATAAGTCTAGAAATTTTAGTCAAATAATACCCAAAAAACCTGAGTTGACTTATCCATAGGTTAAGGTACTGTAATTTAATTCTTATTTTTTAAAAAAAAGAACAATTCCCTGATGAAAAGCAAGAGCATAATCTGTCATGGAAGCAGTGGGAACCTCTACTCTCTCATCCTTCCAGCCTTTTTAGGTTATGCCTGCTGGAATTTTGTAGGTTCTTTGGCATTGTTTTCCTTTGCTTCATCCTTTAGATTGTGTTTTACATGCCCCTAAGTTTTACCCTGGACTTATCCATGGGTCATAGCAAAAACCATCATTTTGGCCCCAAAACCTGCCCTCCACTTATACATGAGGTTGACTTATAGTTGAATTATAGGGTATGTGTTCCTTACTGATCCAAGAAACCCTACATGGAATACAAAAATTCAGTTCAGAGGTTTTGGATTGGAGGCAAGGGTTTAGATGCCTTCAACTAGTACTATACCTAAAACAGGATTCCTTTGGGAGGAAAGAGATGTAAAAATTGCAGGAAGGAACGCCACAATCTGAGATATGCAGATGACACCATACTACTAGTAGAAAATAGCAAAAACTTGCAACAGTTATTGAAGAAAGCCAAGGAAGAAAAGGCAAAGGCACGTTTATAGGTGAACGAACATTAAGAAAAAAATAATAATGCCCACAGATGATTTACGTAACTTTAAAGCAGATGGCAAAGACATTGAAATAGTTCAAGATTTTCCATATCTTGACTCAGTCTTTAATCAGAGTGAAGACTGCAGTCAATAAATCAGAAGAATGATTTCCATTCTTGCCAGCTGAGGATTAGGCAAGGGTGCATTTTATCACCCTATTTGTTGAACTTGTATGTCCCTTTTTATCACTCTGTTTGCATTAACAAGGGGCATACAAGCTCAACAAATAGGACGATAAAATGAATGGCATACTCGTATGGCTCGGATGTCTACCAATGTCAATCCAAAATGCTGGAGGGGCTGTGATGGTAGGGGAAGCTTTGTACATATGTGGTTGGATTGTCCCTTAGTGTGTGAATACTGGACAGGCTTGATATAGCTAAGAACTGGAAATCTGAAAAGCTGAACATTTCAGGATGGTGGACTAGACTTTGCAGCCTTTGGTTAATGGAGAAAATTGCAGACAGTAACAACAACAACAACAACAATAAATTTTATTTTTATACCATCCATTGGTAGTCCAATCCGGGCGGTTTACAGCATAAAAATTAGTATATAACATAAAACAACATTTTCCCTCCCCCCCTTAAAACATTATTAAACCACATTATAATTAAAACCATTTAGCAATATAAAAACAAAAATTAAAAACAACAGAGTGACTTTGGATTGATATTGGATCATATATGGAGTGAAAAATGTTAGATGTCCAGGTTGGCTTCAGGAAAGGAAGAGGGATCATATTGTAAACATATGCTGGATAATGGAGCATACCAAAGAACTTCAAAAGATAGTCAGCCTGTACTTTATAGGCAATAATAAAACCTTTGAATGAAAACATTTGATTCACTCTTAAAGAAATGGGTGTGCCACAAGATTTGATTATCCTGATCATAACCTGTGCTCAGGACAAGAGACTACCATCAGGACAGAAAAAGAATAGTTCCCATTCTTGCCAGCTGGATTCATTTACTTTTTAAACAAGGATTCATTTACTTTTTAAAAAATGATTTATTAAACCAAACATGACAACCGACAGTATATTAAAACAACAACAAATAAAAACAAAAGTTTTTGTGGCATCAATTTGCTTGCATGAGAAATTACTACAGTGGTCCTATGGTTACTGAAATTCCTGGTGTCTCCTTTCTTGGGGATTGGAATGTCTATTGAACGTTTCCAATCTGTGGGTCATTGTCTTGCTTTCCATATTTGTTGATAGATTTTAGTTAGAAGTAGAATAGATTCTACCTCTGTAGATTGAAGCAGTTTTGTTAGTATGTCATCTGTTTCTTGTGATTTATTTCTCCCAAGTGCTCTGAGTGCAGCTTCCACTTCGCTTTCTAAAATTGGAGGTTCATCTTCATATGGTTCTTCAAATTAATCTTTCATCTTTTCATCTCTTTTATATAGTTTTTCCAAGCATTGTATTTTTATTTCTAACTAGTCAAGTAATGCCCTTGGTGGGCTTAGTGCATCCTGACTCTTGGTTTAAATTTCCCTTTGATTTCTCGGATCTTGTAGAAGAGGTGTTTTGTTCTTCCTTTTTGGTCATCATCTTCTATTTCTGTGCATTAATTGTTATAGTAATTCTCATTGTCCCTGTGCACAAATCACTGAACAGCAGCATTCAGGATCCTGACTCTATTTATGTTGCCTTTTACTTTTGCTTCTCATCTGTCCTTAACAGTTTGAAGAGTTTTAGCTGTCGTCCACTGAGGCTTCTCCTTTTTGGATACCGATAGGCTTAATAGTGCAAATATTTTTTCACATTTTCTTTTAATGTGATGGTTGGTTTAGTATTCTTCTTTAGCTTTACTCTAACTTTTTGAATTAGTAGTTCATGGTCTGTGTTGCAATCTGCTTCTGATCTTGCTTTTGCAGATAGAATGGAGCTTCTCCATCTTTTGCTTCCAGTTATGTAGTCTATTTAATTTCTATACCATCCATCAGGTGATGGCCATGTATACAGTCACTTCTTGGGTGGCTTGAAGAACTTGTTTGCAATTAACAAATTATTAGCGTCACAAAAGTTACCCATTATGGTGGGTACTTTGATGCCATTATTCCAATGCAAATAGCAAGCACACAAGGGGAGATCATTGCTAGTACTACAGTGGGAAGCATATTCCCCTCCCTCCCAGTATATACGCAAGTGCCAGTTCTTTCCATTACTGCAGTTACTCATTGTGTGGATATCACCATGTCTCCTTTGGGTAGAGAATCAGCATCAGTAAACCTGGAAATTTCTGACTCATCTTTTGACAAGTAAATAGCTGAAGAATTTCCCCCTTATTCATTTTGCTCATTGTAAAAACAAGTCACCTTCCTCCCTGGGGCCCTATGAAGGTGAGATGAGTTATCAAAATGTTTTATTGCAAATCTCCTTCTTCTATTGTTATGTTCGTATATTTCACTGCACACAGCTTTGAAACCAAATATTTAAGAGGGACAGGCTGTGGTTTCCTTGTACCATAGAGACAGCACATGTTTTGTGCATGTTTGTAGCATGTGCATGTGTGTATGAAAGAGAGAGAGAGAGAGAGAATGTTGTTGTGTGCCCTTTTACAGTGCTTTTGAATCTAGATTACCCTCATTTAATCCTATTTTGTGTATAGGTTCAGAAGAGTGATGAGAGAGTAGGGTGACTGTGGTGGGATGCTGGTTGGACTGAAACCAATAGTAGGAAAGACCAGATCTAAATGGGGACAAAGTAATCCCTTTTTATTTGTCCTCTCGCTCTTATTTCTCTCTTTGCACTCCATCCTCCCATGCTGTTTAATCGTTTTATCTGAGCCTCCTTTCTTCTGGCTACTGGGGGATAACTCTTGTCAGAGGTTTGAATTGCTCACTTGAAAACATCTCTTGAAATTAATTCTAGGAAAACACGAAATTAGGGTAACAACTGACATTAGACAGCCTCCTGGAGAGGAGACCAGAGCTGCAGATTACTATCCCTTCCCTTGCAGGTTGTGCGTCTTCACAGCTGTGTGATTCAGTCCATCAAGTACCACCAATTCTTGCATGTCCTTGGACTTTATCACATTGTAGCAAATTACTTAAATCCTGTGCAGAAACGGGATTTAAAAATCAGGAAAAAAAACCCCACAAAAGTGGGTTGTTTTTCAGACATGTTTGTGTAAAGGAGAAATAACATGACATTAATCCAAATGGAAAGTTGCCCAAACCCGCTCCTTTTTACTTTCAGAAGTTCCCGAAAGTAAAAAGGAGTGGGTTTTGGCGAATTTCCGTTCGAATTAATGTTGTGTTATTTCTCCTTGACACCAACGTCGGCTGAAAAACAACCCGCTTTTGCAGGTTATTTTTACTTTATGTTCGGGTTAACCCTGAACGTCGTGTAAAAAACAACCTGCTTTTGAGGGTTGTTTTCATTTTAAATCCAGTTTCTGCATGGGATCCGTCCCGTGTGATAAACTCCCTTAGATTAAAAACAACTGCATATGCTGGATTTCTGCTGCCCAAAGGAAGCCTTGGAAAAGTGCAATTTCATAAACTGCTGAACTTTCAGAAAACAAACCAGCAACCTCACAGTCTTGCAATTCAGGGCAGGGGAACCCCTCGCTTCCAGATGTTCTTTGGCTACAACTCCCATCATCCACTGACCATTACTGATGGGAGTTTGAATTCAGCAACATCAGGAGGGCTACAAAAGTAAAGCAACATCGGGAGGGCAACATAGCCTGGTGATAATCTGGAACACATTGACATACTTCATGGACCTCTCCAATGTAAGAGGTAACTAGTCACCTCTATTATATTGTTTTCTTCTTTGCTTATTGCTCTCATTTCTTCATCGCAAGCTCACAGGAGAACATAGGAAGAATTCTGCTGGATCAGACCCAAGGTTCTTCTATTCCAGGATCCTGTTTCCCAGAGTTACAAAAAGAGAGAGATTTATTGATACACATAATTGGATGAGTGGCTAAAAGAACTAGTGCAACATTGTTAAAGCTCTTAGCACTTTGACTAAAGAAGGCTCAATGGAAATGAGTGAGAATCAAGTTTCTCAAATGTTGCACGTATCTAGTGACACATGATCAGGGGGAGGAGGAAGAGCAAATGGTCCAGGATAACAAAAAGATCATTTGGATATTTTAAATAACACCCAGGAACTACAGTTACAAATACTAGAGTCTCCAACAAGATTTTCCCAATTTGTCTTCTCTCTGATTCAGCTAGCTGGGACTAAATAATTGGGTTCAAGCCAACAAGGAGAGGGAAATGTTATAGGACCTGCTGCTGAAATTTTCTCTTTCACATTACACTAGGATCTTTGACCTGAGGTGATCGCCTCCCCTTGTCTAATGCCAGGGCTGGTTGTATTCATTTTGAATTTTGATCCTCTCCTTTGAGGTATTAGCTATTCCTCCTAATTTGGTGTTATCTGCAAATTTTTATAAAGGGCATTCTTATCAAATTTGCAGATGACACCAAATTAGGAGTAGTAGCTAATACTCCAGAGGAGAGGATCAAAATTCAAAATGACATTAATAGATTAGAAAGCTGGGCCAAAGCTAACAAAATGAATTTCAACACAGAGAAATGTAAGTTTTAGGACAAAAAAAAAAAAAAGGACACCTGGCTTAACAAAACAACATGTAAAAGGGATCTAGGAGTCCTAGTAGACCACAAGTTGAACATGAGTCAACAGTGTGATGCCGCAGCTAAAAAGGCCAATGCGATTCTAGGCTGCACCAATAGAAGTATAGTGTCCAAAGCAAAGGAAGTAATAGTTCCACTGTATTCTGCTTTAGTCAGGCCTCACCTGGAATGCTGTATCCAGTTCTGGGCAACACAATTCAAAAGCTGAAGCATGTCCAAAGAAGGGTGACTAAAATAGTGAAGGGTCTGGAAACCATGCCTTATGAGGCTAGAGTTAGGGAGCTGGGTATGTTTAGCCTTGAGAAAATAAAGTTAAGAGGTGATATGATAGCCCTGTTTAAGTATTTGAAGGGGTGTCATGTTGAGGATGGAGCAAACTTGTTTTCTGCTGCTAGACCCATTTAACACGTGTTTTTTTGACACTCATTTTTTCTGCATCTTTTGCAATAAATCAGTTCAGCACAAGTGTGAACGGGATGCGGATCGGAATCAATTTAAATTTGCCCTTTAAATCTGACAACTGGCTGAAGAGGGTCCATTTTGAATCAATTCATTAGTCAACGTGAATGAGAAGTGGGTTATTTTTCAACAAGAAAATGCGATCGGGGCAAGTGTAGTGTGAACCACGCTTCGCTGTCGAACCGATTCATCGATTCGGATCGCAAACTGATTTCTTTGTAAGTGAGAATGAGGCCGAAAAGAGATTCCACCTAAACATTAGGAGGAACTTTCTGACAGTAAGAGTGACCGTGGAACACACTCCCTTGGAGTGTGGTAGAGTTTTCTTCTTTGGAGGTCTTTAAACAGAGGTGATCTGTCAGGGGTGCTTTGATTGTGAGTTCCTGCATGGCAGAATGGTTGGACTGGATGGCCCTTGAGGTCTCTTCCAACTCTCTATGGAAGAGCTGCTGATGTGTCATTCTGTGTAATTATCAGAGACCTCTCATCTCCTGTAAACCTAGAAGTTCATAGGGACTTCATTGAGAAGCTTTCAAGCCTGGAGATAGCCTCAGATGGAGTGTACCATTTGTCCATCTCAAGCAGCAGATGATGGCTAGCATAGAGGAGCAGTAACAGCAATGCAGGCGTTCTGTGCCATCTATCCAACCAGATATTGAACTTTTTATTTTTTAGCATAAATCCTAGTACCCTTCACATACCAGGCTAAAGAGTTCTGGGAGCTGTGCTCGAAAAAGTAACTTTTGTGCACTAGCCTACTGTCCCAGAAGGGTGAGTCGGTGGCGGTGGTGAATTCCCTGAAGCAATGAGATCATCGCTTGCGACTCCCAAAATCACACCCAAATTTTTCGGGGGACTTCCCCATCTGACTGACAGGAAACCTTCAATCACCACCTACACTTTCTTCCTCTCGTGGGAAACAGTAGTAGCAAATTTATTCACTATTCTGGGAGTAAGGCATAAGGAAAAGAATGCATTCTGACCCTGAATGTTGGACAAGAAAATGAGGAATAAAATGTGTGTCTATTGACAGAATGGCGTGTACAGCTTTTATGCACACATTTGCTTTTTTCATTGGTTTCAATAGCTTACTGTAGCCCCTGAGGCAAAATGTGTTCCCCCGTTCCCAATTTAGTTTAATATACAGCACCATTATTGCTGATTAATTTATATTTAAAAGAAATTTAAGTATAAATATAACATCCCGGCCCAAAGAAAAGTACAAGGAGATGACAATGACTCCAGCTCTTTTGTTGTTAAGCGGCTATTTATTTGTACTGTATTGTTTTATTTTATTTTGTATTTTAATATTGCTATCGTTTAATATATTTTTAAGGGGTGGGTGGGTTAGGGAAGGGGTTGTTTGACTGTTTTAACTTGTAATGTTTTAATTTGTTGTATGCCGCCTCGATTGCGCTGCAGAGTGGCAGCATAAAAATTAATATATATATTATTATTATAATAGCAATAAAGCATCTTGGCGTTTGAGTGGCCCACAAAGGCCATCCAGTCCAACTCCCTGACTTGCCGGAATATGCAAATAGCTTTTCAGTTTTGTTTTGCTATTATGCATAGCAAAAAATAATTATGATTACTATTCTCATAACCATGAGTGATGCTATACCAGATCCTGCCAGAAATTGCAGGTCTTGTTTGATGGAAGTCTGAAATCTGCAATATTTTTGTACTGTTTTGGTTGGTCTAGTAGCGATATAGCACTAGTACGGATTTTGGAAGACAAAAATTGTAAAAAAAAATAAAAATAAAAAAATGTTTAAAAATTGTCTGCTCTGGTGCCGCAACAAACTACAATTCCCAGAATTTTATAGTATTGAGCTGCGGCAGTTAAATTGGTGTCAAACCGGGTTATTTCTGCAGTGCGGATGCAGCCTTGATCACATTTACGCCCGACATTTCATTCAGTAAGCTCAAGGCAGTATACATGTCCCTCTGCTTCTCCACTTTTTCCTCACAACAACCCTGTGAGGCGAGTCAAGCTGAGAGTGTGTGACTGGCCCAAGTTTCATGGCTTGGTGAACCTGAGTCTCCCAGTATTCTGCCTCCTACACCAGACAGTGGCAACATGAGAAACGATGCTATTTCCAGAAAATAAGAATAAAAAGAGGGAGGGAGGGAGGGAGGAAGGAGTCTGGTAGTTTCTCTTGCTTGGTTTCTGGCATTTTCACTTTGGCGTATCGTAGATGTGCTACGCTAAGATCTTTAGAACGGGGTTGTCCCCGCTAAGGTGAGTAAGAGGAACAGAAAGTGGTCTGAGCAAGAAAGGGGAATTCACTAGCTGCTGGCAAAGCTATTAATATGGGGCCCGCAAGATCAGAGAAGCCAAAGCATGATGGAAACCGCTGCCAAGGATGGATCCGTTCATATCACAGCTATGGAGCATGGCGACATTTTCCCAACAAAGGAACCTGAAGTGAAGGACAAGACGGGGACACACTCTTGAGGATGGCTTTTAGAAAACCCAGTTCTTCCGTGGTTATGAGTTCATTTTAAGAGGATGGAAGACCAGGGCCAGATGCATGAGGTTTGATGTTTTATTCTACACACACATACCACACTTTGGACCAATGGTATGACTAAAAGAGGAAAAAAAAAACATCCGTGCATTAAACCAATGATTAAATGTTGGTCAATCGCTGTGGAGTTCTTAAAGTCTTGGCTTGTAAGGGGAAGCATTAGATCGGTCCCTATAAAAGTAGTGACTGCATGTGGATTTGTAGAAGCAACCCCTTTGGTTTCACTCTTTTCTCTCAGCAAAGGAGATCCCAGACAGGCTTGCCTGGCGATCACACACCACCTCTCCCTCTCTCTTTTGTGTTTCTTGCAGATGGAAGGAAGTCTCCGCCTTGTCATCCCTCGAGAGAGTAGTATCTACAGTGGCTGCATGGACTTGAATGAACAGATGTGCTGATTTCCTTCGAACGGTGTGAGTAAGGTGCCAAGAGAAACTCAGCGGGCAAAACTGGCTGTTAAGCTGGAGGGCTTTAAAAATGGAATTAGCTAAATTCATGGTTAGAGCCATCAGTGATCAGTATCTGGAAATGTTACTTTTTGGACTACATCTCCCAGACCCCCCCCCTTCCCAAGCTAGCTTGATTAGAGGTCATGATGGCTGGAGAATTCTGGGATCTGTAGACCAGCCAAGTTCCTTTTTCAAGCTGTGTCATTGGCTGCTGCTAGATTGTCCCAATATTAGAGGCAGCATCTTTCTGAACATTGGTGGAATACAAAATGGAGCATTCAGTTGTCCTCATGTCCTACTGGTGAGTTTCTCAAAGGCCACTGGTTTGGTCAATGTGATGACAGAGAGATGCTTTTCTTCTGATCCAATTTCCAGCAGCCTTTCATCCTGACAGCCTGTGGCTATCAGAATTTCAACATTTTATTCTTTTAGACCTCTCCCAACATTTTCAAGCCAACATGGATCTGGCATTCCAAAAAAGTATCATTTCCAAGTTTCCAAGTAAGCATGTGCTTTGCAAAAAGAGAAGTCACAAACATCTCCAGTTCATGGAGTAGATGATGGAAAAGACACCTGACTGAGATGCGGCTAGAGAGATGGTGTAGGTCAAAGAAAACAATACAGAACATAGGGACACATAATCTGATCAGATGTAAGGTTTTATCAATGTAGTAATTTGAGAATGAGACAAAGATAAATTAGGGTACCAAACTGAAAGTTGGTTGTAGTCTGCATTGGAGCATGGAACTAACAGTGACTTTGAATCAGTCTCAGAGGGGTATTGCTAGGGCACTGCAGAGAGCACTATCCTCACAACATGACAGCTATGTATTGCCATGTGTGTTGCCTTTATCTTTTTGGAGAAAAGATGTAGATGATGATGATGATGATGATAGAGACAAGCTAGAGGCAAGGAGAATGATGCTTCCACTACTTAGGGACAGGATGGTTTGGTTTCTTTAAGCTTTCTCTTCAATTCCACATGCTGTAATCTCTCCTGTTTCCAGGACAGTGAATGCTGGTGACCATCCGGACCGGTTCTTGAGTGAGCCAAGATGAATAGGAGTGCTTCCGATCTGATGTGAACGGGCTGCTCAGTAATTGGTGTAGAATCTGTCTGATGATACCAACAGCTACATCTGGTTACTGGGTTTCCTGTGGCATCAGGGTCTGCAACGACCAACACTTGTTACTTACATTTGACGCATTGGGAATTGCCCTTTACCTAAATGCCTGATTCAGCTCCGATGTGGCATCTCTTTCCCTGTCCAAGTGCCCCATGCAGGTGTGGTCCTAGCCTTGGATAGATGGATGCAGCCAAAGCCACAGGTTTCAAGGGGGAGTAATTCTTGGGTACACTACAGACCAAATCCCAAGTTCCTTGGAAGTAGTGTCATCCTGTTCATGGGAAGATAATTCTCCACAGCTGAAAAAATTATAATTGGTATAAATGATCTCTTACTTACATACCCACCCCCCAGCATTTCAAAGGATGTTATCACACGGGGAGTCGCGGGGAGAAAGTGGAAACAAACGGGCACGAGCGGAAGTCTTTAATTTACGGGATTTGTCCTGTTCCGCCTCGTCTGATAACTAAATTCGAATTTAAAAGGGGGTTAATTCGAACGAAAACCTGATCTTTTCATTTTCCGGATTTTTGAGGATTTGAAAAGATCAGGTTTTCGTTCGAATTAACCCCCTTTTAAATTCGAATTTAGTTATCAGACGAGGCGGAACGGGACAAATCCTGTAAATTAAAGTCTTCCGCTCGTCCCGTTTATTTCCACTTTCTCCCAGAAACTCCCCGTGTGATAACGTCCATAGATTAAAAGCAGGACACCTGTGGCCAAGAAACATCACACGGTGGTCAAGAGAGAAGTTAATAATGCAGATGAACACGCAAGCTAGCTCTTCTGCTGGTCTATGATAGTAATAAAGATTAATGACTATATCACAAGCTAGCAGAGGCTGCTGCAGTTTGCTTTGCTTGAGCCTACAGGGAAAGGTAAGATTCTGGGCTCTCCTCTTCTCTTTCTACTAAGTTAATTGTGCGTAAATGACTTTTGCACTTGGAACCTGGGCCTTGTTCCCACTATGATTTAAAACGAATTGCTGATGGGGTTCTATGTCTCTCGTTCCCACATGAAACCGGTTCCGAACCGACTGCCCTCGGTGTCAGTCGTGATGAAGCGAGGCAAAGGCAAAAGGACCACTGCTCTTTCCTGACACTAGTTTTTTGTTGGCCCTTTTGTAAAGAAGCGATTAGCAAGCGTGTTCAGCAAGTGGGAATGACGGACCTGAATGGCATCAAACTGAAAGGGAGGGATTTCTGGGGCAATGGGTTGGTACAGGGCTGTATCTCATCCCTCAGTAGTTTTGGGAGAAATCTGCCATTCCCCCCCCTCCTTTTCCAGAACTCGTCCTACATCCCAACCTTCTGTCCAGAAGGAATTCCAAAACGCCCTCCATTCTGAGTTTGACTAGGAAGCATGTCCTCCAAGTCCTGCAAGGCTGGGAGGTCACCACTTCAACTCCCCATATCCTCCAAGTCCAGAAGTCACCACTGCAACTCCCCATGTCCTCCAAGTCCTGCAAGGTGGTGCCCTCCCAGCCTTGCAAGACTTGGACGACATGGGGAGTTGAGGTGGCGCCCTCCCAGCCTTGCAGGACTTGGAGGACGTGGGGATTTGAGGTGATGCCCTCCCAGCCTCGCAGGACTTGGAGGACATGGGGAGTTGGGGTGGTGCCCTCCCAGCCTCGCAGGACTTGGAGGACATGGGGAGTTGAGGTGGTGCCCTCCCAGCCTTGCAGGACTTGGAGGACATGGGAATTTGAGGTGGTGCCCTCCCAGGCTTGCAGGACTTGGAGAACATAGGGAGTTGAGGTGGTGCCCCCCACCCTTGTAGGACTTGGAGGACATGGGGAGTTGAGGTGGTGACCCCCCCCAGCCTTGCAGGACTTGGAGGACATGGGGAGTTCAGGTGATGCCCTCCCAGTCTTGCAAGACTTAGAGGACATGCTTCCTAGTCAAGCTCAGAATGGAGGACATTTTGGAATTCCTCCTGGACAGAAGATTGGAATGTAGGACAGGTCCTGGGAAAGGGAGGAGAAATGGCAGATTTCCCCAAAAACCAGTGAAGGATGGGATACTAGTTAGGGATGGGATTCTGGCCACGGCACCCGTGACTCCCGCCTTTGTTTTCTTGAATGTGTTGCTGGTTGTGTCACTGAATATGCATAGATGACTGACAGGGGCACAAACTAGTGGGAATGGCAGTCGTGCCAAAAAAGAAGCCAATAAAATAAAAAAAGACCCACTTCCATAGTGGGAACGATGCATCAACTGGAATCGATTCACCAACCCGGAGCGAAAGCGAATCTTAAACCGGGTTAAATGTAAGTGGGAATGAGCCCCTGTGTCTTGCGAGGGCTTCATTCCGCTAGCTAGGCCTCCTCCAGTGGAAAGCGTTGCCTAGGCGACCAACAATCACCCTCCATTGGCGCCGGGGTGGATGTCACGTGCCCCAGGGCAAGGGGGCGGAGCTCCAGCGTGACGTTAGGCCGCGGCGGAGGCGTGGCTTCCTCGCCTGGGGAGCGGCCGAGGAAGAACTGGGTTAGGGAAGCGGGGCGGGGATGGAGTGGGAGGAGCTAGAGGAGTGGCAGGGGGAGGAGCCAGAGGCCTCGACGCTGCACGCCAGCGGCGCCCATTCCTGCTCCTCCTTAATCCGCCTGGAGCAGGAGGCCAAGCGCAAGAGGCGGGCTCAGGAGCAGCAGCAGGCCCGGGCAGACGCCGACGCCATGACAGGTGAGGGGAGCTGGCTCTGCTCTTCTCCGACCTTCCACACTACAGAAATAACCGACTTTGAGCCCTCTTTAACTGCCCCTGACTCCATGCTAGGGAACTCTGGGAACTGTAGTGTTTGTGGAGGCATTCTCTGTCAGAGAGAGAGAGAGAGAGAGAGCTCTGGGACCACCATAAACTACAATTCCCAGGATTCCCTAGCCCTGAGGCAGGGTAGTTAAAGTGGTCTCAAACTGAATTATTTCTTTTAACTGTCCCGGCTCAATGATAAGAGGATTCTGGGAACTGTGGTGTTTGTGGAGGCATTGAGCTTTCTCTGTCAGAAAGAGCTCTGGGGCCACAATAGATTACAATTCCCAGGATTCCCTAGCACTGAGTCAGGGCAGTTAAAGCAGTCTCAGGCTGCAGCCACACTGCAGAAATAATCCAGCTTGAGAGTGCTTTAGCTGTCCTGGCTTCATGCTAGGGAACTCTGGGAACTAGTGTTTGTGTATCCATTGAGCCTTCTCTGTCAGAGAGGGCTCTGGGGCCACAATAGGCTACAGTTCCCAGAATCCCATAGCATTGAACCGTGGCAGTTAAAGTGGTGTCAAACCAGGTTATTTCTTCAGTGCGGATACAGCATTAGTATCAGTTGAGAGCCTGTTGCATGGGTCTTTCTCAGTGGGTTCCCCAAACTGTCCTTTAAGAGCTTTTGGACTTCAGCTCCCAGAATCCCAGTTTACTGGCCAACGTGGCTGAGGCTTCTGGGAGCTGAAGTCCAAAAGCTTTTAAAGGGCACAGTTTGGGGACCACTGAGCATTGCTATTCCACTTTTAACTGCTCCGGCTGCCTTCTGTTGCATTCTGGGATTTGGAGTTCAGTGGAGCCTAAGCGCTCTCTGGCTGAATGTTCTAAATGCCCCCTCCCTCAACTGCAAATAATAATAATAATAATAATTATTATTATTATTATTATTCTACCCCGCCTTTTGCCAAGGCAATCAAGGCGGCTTACATAAGATACAAAGCATATTATGAGATACAGTTTAAAAGCATATTATATTATGAGATACAGTTTAAAAGCATATTAAACAGCAATAACAATGATAACAATTAATCCCCCATTAAAAGAGGGAGGGAGGGCCCTTCTTCTTTCCAGGCTAAGTCCAATGGAGCCGGCCTGCCTTCTCTCCCTCGATGATGGTGGATGGACGAGGGCCCTTCTTCTTTTCAGCCTAGGCCCGATGGAGCCAGCCAGCCTGCCTTCTCTCCCTCCAGAGCAGGGGTAGGCAACCTTTCCCCTTTAAGGGCCGAGGGACTTCATCTCCCAGAAGCCTCAGCCATGTTGGCCAATAGTCCCATGTTGGCCAATAGCTCCTGGGATTCTGGGAGCTGAAGTCCCTCGGCCCTTAAAGGGGAAAGGTTGCCTACCCCTGCTGCAGAGGATGATGGATGAAGGGAGGGCCCTTCATGAGGAAAGTCTCACCCGCAGATGTCAAAAGCTGATGAAGGGAAGGCTAAATAGCCTCCGCTGGGGCCTCCGATGCCACGCTGCCGCTGCCTCCGCTGATGTTAAAGGGGCTGCTGGGGCGTTTGTTGTTGTTGTTGTTATTGTTGTTGTTATTGTTGTTAACCACCCTCAATCCCAACCCTGTGGATGAGACATCTCCAAGACCCCCTCTGTCCTCCACTGCTCAGCTTAGGTCCTGCAAAGTCATACCCATGACCTCCCTAATAGAGTCCATCCATCTAGCATGCGGTATTCCTCACTTTCTACATCCCTTTACTTTTCCCAGAGTTACAGTTTCAGCAAATATTTTATTCAGAAGCACATATGAAATGAAACAACCCTTCACATTTGCAGCTTTGACTTTTGCAGCTTTGATTATTTGCAGTTTTCATTAATGTGTTCTCTCTAAGAATTTCTAGGTCCTCCGGTCCAGTTTCTACTGGAAGTTGACCATAGGGTTGTGCTGGAGAATCTTAAGAGTTCCTTGAGAAAACACTTTTCTAGGCATTTGTAGTGCCTTTCGCATGAGGTGGACTACAAAGCTTATTGTCCCCGGCCAGTATGCTAGATCACTGGATTGGGGAAGGCTAGTATGAGCAAAAGATCATTATATTTACTTACCATGATAATTTATATAGAATCACTTCCAGTGGGATAATTTATATGGCATTCACTGTGATAGCTGCCAGCATGAAAGGGTTTAAATAAGGATTAGATAATTTTATGGAGTTGAGCCATTCATGGGTAATAGTCAGGATGCCTATACCAGTTAATGAAATAGACGTATTCCTGGGCTTTATTTCTTTAACAGAAACTTAGGTACCAGAGGTAGAGATAACGTGGAAAGAATAGGGATAGGTTCTAGATCACAAAAAAGAAAGCAGCTCAAAATGTTTCAGCAAATATTTTATTCAGAAGCACATATGAAATGAAACAACCCAATCAGGCAAACCTTGGATTTATGGTCCAAAACACACTGCAGAAATAATCCAGTTTGAGACCACTTTAGTTGCCCTGGCTCAGTGCTAGGGAATCCTGGGAATTGTAGTGTTGTGAGACATTTAGCCTTCTCTGTCAGAGAGCCCTGGTGCCACAATAAACTACAATTCCCCTGCATTCAGCCAGGGCAGTTAAAGTGGTCTCAAACCGGATTATTTCTGCCGTGTGTTTTGAACCATAAATCGACAAAAACATTTTGAATCTTTTAGAGACCGCTTGAAAGCTGCTTCCGGAATGCATCCCAGGATTATTATTTTTCTTTCAACGGCCTCCATTTTTCTTATGGTTTTGGTGACAAACCTTATAGATCTGTGCTTTCTCAGTCTTCCAGGGTAGGTGATGAGGCTGAGAATTGTATTTTTTTCTGAGACACTGAACTTTCTCTGTCAGAGAGCTCTGGTGCCACAATAAACTACAGTTCCCATGATTCCTAGCATTGAGTCAGGGCAGTTAAAGTGGCCTCAATTTGCACTATTTCTGGCAGTCTGCAAAGGCCCTAACATGCTTTCCCATTTTCTGTATGTTTTATTCTTCACAAATCCTCAGTAAGTGATTCTGTAGGCAGTTGTTTACCTTGCCTATTGTATATAAGCATACACAACCACAGCAGGATCACTTAAGAGTCGAATCCCATTCTTTTCCTGATCAAGCTTTATTGCATTATTTATGGCAGACACACTGCTGCAATCCAGCACTGAAAGTATGTTTTTCCCCAGGCCTCCTTCACCATCCTTCCAATATCAGTGTTGCAAAAAAAACCTTCCAGCTAGACAGAAGGCAAAAAAAGAGCTGGTCTGGGCTTTTATAAAAAGACGTTGTAAAAAGGAGCTTCTTTGTTAGAGGCTTTGTTTATAGAGGTATCCCTGTATGTTACTGCTGAACCATGTATTCTCCCATCCTATACTTGTGCATTTGATTTTTATGGCCTAAATGTAGAATTTTGCATTTGTCTTTATTATTTTATTAATTTAGCTTAACACCCTTGCTGTGTCAATAACTAAGCCTTAGAAGAGGTATGTGAAATGTGTACAATGAGAGCTGGAAAACCACCCAGGTTTGGTTTTTTTTTGGGGGTGTGTGTGTGTGTGTGTAAGGTTCTCCAGGGTTGAGGATTTTGTTGTTCTTAAATTCCAGATGTAAGACCTTTCCACTGTAGGCTGAAATTGAGCAGTCGTGTCTAATGAAAGAGCAATTCAGTAATGGGCTTTCTTTTATACCTTCATATCATTTTGCAGTAAAGAAAGGCATTGATGATGTGCTGGATCTTGCAGAGTACACAAAGAACCAGCCATGGTGGCGCAAGCTCTTCAAGCCAAACTCAGGATCCAGTGCTGAAAAATACAGTGTTGCAACCCAACTGGCAATTGGAGGTGCCACTGGATGGTGAGGCATTACTTTGTTCTGGCTTCATTTGAGTTTGAGGGACATTAGTCAGTACCTGGAGTGGTGGAGTTATTACTTTCTTACTGGAGAGAGAATTGTCCTTCTGTGTGGTTAAGTGTCATTTTCTTGCACTCCCCTGTTTTGTTTTGCAGGTGCACTGGCTTCATTTTCCAGAAAGTTGGGAAGCTTGCTGCAACTGCAGTGGGAGGTGGTTTTTTTCTGCTTCAGGTTGGTAACTGGAGGCTGAGGGCTTGGGAGTATTTTTGATAGTGTAACTTCTGTGTCTGCAGTTGTGATCAGGGCTGAGAAACATTTCTCTTTTTCTCTTTTTTGACTATTCAGAATCCCCAGACAGTATGACCAGTTAGATTCTAGTAGTCCAAAAATGTAATTTATTTAAGCTCTAGTTGTGACTTATGTTTTTCACATGAATGGGCCATTTGGGTCATTATCCACATTCCAACTCCAGAATGTGTTTTCTGTATTGCTCTATTCTGTATGTGCCATACCACATCTTGTTAGAACTTTGATATGTGTTATTTGGAGGAAATATAGGACCTTTGGGATCCCCTGTTCTGATAGATCAGGGCTGGGGAACCTGTGGCCCTACAGATGTTATTGGACTCAAAGTTCCCATCAGCTCTGGACAGCATGTTAGTGGCTGAGTCTGAGTGGTGAACATCTGGAAGGCCACAGATGCCCTGCTGCCCCGCCATAGTAATTAAAGTAAGCCATGGATGTCTAGGCCCAGGTTACACATCTGTTTTTGACTCCCCAGAGGGTGGTGGGTTCACTCTCATATCCTATAATGCAACACATTTGAAGGATAGCTCTCCCCACGGAGCTAGGCAGAAAGGAAACTGGAAGTAGATTGCTCCTTCACAAAGGAGTGCACTTTGCATCTAACTGACACATTCTAGCTTATCAGAACAAGTGGGAGGAAAAACCCATCCAAAGCCCATCCAAAGCAGAACTCCATCCACTGCAGAAAATGCATGTATCCCAATAAGTGTAATACCAACATTTATTTTGTTTTCATTCCCTACAATGCAAGCCGTTAGAAGAATTGTTATCCCAGGACCACTGCATGACTTGCTTTGTAGTGATGTCAATGGAGTGAGGATAAGAGGAAGTTCAGATAGATGTATGTTGAAAGACTGGGTTTAGACTTCAGACAGATACATGCTTCAGGAAATCTTCCCCTTTTCCAGATTGCAAACCACACAGGATACATCAAAATTGACTGGCAAATGGTTGAGCGGGATGTGAACAAAGCAAAGGAGCAGCTGAAGTTTCGCAGCAGTCCTAGCAATGAGCTACCACCAGAAGTGAAGAACCGAGTAGATGAGGTGAGATCTTTACACTGGCCTGTTAGAGGTGGGCTGAAATGTTTTGGCTAAAAAAGAATGTGTGGTGATAGTTGGGCATCAGAGGGGAGGAGAGACACAGCATTACCAGGGAGCCTTGGAAGGAAGAGTTGGAGAAAGATAGATATCGCACTACAGCTTCCAGAATAACCTAGCCAGCATGGGATAGAAATGAGAGGTAGGGGCAATGGACAGATGCATGGGTGGAGGCTAAAAGGGCAGCTGCAGTCTGATTTTTGGGTGATGGAGTGCCTTTTTGCTTGCCTGCTTCAAGTGTTATATTGGCGTGGGATGAATTAGTAACAGCTTTGTGATCCTAACAAAATTAAGATGATGGACTGAGGAGGAGCCACTTGGGGACCAGAGAGGAGCCCAGATTTCAAGTACACTTGGCAGCTTGTTGTTAGATTCCAGAGGAAGTTGTTCACAGTGTTGTTAAGAAGTCTGGTTTGTTGGTATAGAATAGGCCTCAAGACTGTAAAATAATAATAATAATAATAATAATAATAATAATAATAATAATAATAAATAATTTTTGTCATTCTTTCACTTCGTGAGTCATAGAATGTGGACTGTAGTACACAGAATGTGGACTAAATTCCACTTGCTGTGTCGCAGATTGGTTGAGAATGGTCTTTAGGTTTTTGGATTCTACATTTGGAAAGTCTCTAAACAAAGTTAAGTCAGAAATGATTTGAAGGCACACAGCAACAACAATTAAGAGACATTCTTAATAAAAGTGTGTCTCTTTTACTAAGAGCTTGATACTCATACATTTCTATGATCTTTAGTCCCCTTTCTGGCCAAACATCAGCCTCCTGGTGTTTTTGGACTTCCAGCCTTGTTGTTGGCTATGCTGGATAGGATTCATGAGAGTTCAGCAACATCTGGGAGCTGTATGTTTCCACTTCTCTTCTGCAAGCAGGCTGAACATCTGTTTGTGGAGGATTAGAGATTGTGTTGGTTCAGAGGACCCTTGATTGGCCATCTGATCAGCTTTGCTAGATGCTGGCATGGATTATACTCGTGTGATTGAACTTGGTCCAAGTTATCAAGAGAGATATGAGGGCAAGTGACACTGGTAGCAGAACTTTCCATTTCACCTCTTCCTAAATGGATGCTGAGCTGTACAAACGTTTATAATGTGTTAAAAGTAGAAGCTGCTAGGAGTTTGGCCAACATAAGTCTCACCTTTCTTTATCCAGGTGATCTGCTTTTTGAAGAAAAATGTTATCCTGACTGGAGGGTTCGTTGGAGGGTTTCTGCTTGGCATGGCTTCTTAGGAGCCACTCAGATATGACTGCTCTGCTCTTCCTGTGCTACTGCCATCTGTTCTCCAGTTACTGACTCCATTGGCTGACTTGGCTGCAGAAACATTCTTCCTCCTGACTTGTCTTCCCCTTTGTACATGCATCATGGCCTCCAAAAGTATTGCCACTAGTCCACTTGATTTCCCTCTTTTTAATTTATTGGCTGGTGGAAAGAAGAATTAGACTGAAGGTCAACTGTTACTATACTGGATACTGTCAGGTTCCAAGTTGTTAGGTTTTGCAGAATGTCCCCATTCCCCCCCCACCCACTAGTGACCTATGCAGAATATTGTGGCTATACCTATGGCACTCCCTTCTCTTTATGTGCACTTTCTTGTTATGTTTGTATTATTTCATGAGTGGCACGGAAGCCTGGCCTAGAAGGACAAGGGAGCACTAGGGCCTGTTATGAAATAATAGTTGTTTAGCATTTGCCTAGTTCCTCCTTGAGCAGGCTACTGCCTTTTAGCAAAGCCAGCTGGAAGAAACAGATCCCCTTGGCATTGCACAAACTGTTATTTATACTTCTTGCTGAATCCATAGAGCTGGAATGATCTGTGGAAACTCTGACTGCCACATGGTGTTCTCTGCTGTCCATTCTTGCTGAAGGAGGCTGACAAGCTTGAAGATCCTGCCTCTCCAGAAAGACATATTTAGATCATTCAACAGTCATAGCCTTCTGTTAAGTAGTAGTTCAAGCACAATTCTGCTCTTAGTGCTGGAAAGGACAGGAAATGACTTGCTGGAATTGGGAGGATTTTTAAATTAATTTGGTCTTTGTAGTCACTGGCACTGAGTAATGGGAATGGAGACACGTTTTCTGCTAGAGTATCTTTCTGTCACTTTCTTTCACATGGAACGTGTGTGAAGAACGTATTGAGTGAAGTTGGTTTACCTCTGCAAGAGTTGTATGTTGGGCAGAAGGCTAGGGTTTGCACTTTCTCCTAGTACATATGGGCCAGAATTCCTATTCCACCAGCATATATGCGTTTCCAGTCATTGCAGAAGGAGGTATTCAGCATTTCCTTGCACAATCCCTTCCCTGGCACCAGATATTTTCAGCACTAGGGCAAATACCCATAGTTAGTTAATGGCCATGGATGATAGGGGTTGTCTAGGCAATATCAGGCTGCAGTTCTATAGCCGGGAGAAAAGAGAGATCCTCCTGGATTGTCAGATGTTCCCTTGGAAGCCGAGGATGATATACATTTTCTTCCAGAGAACAGATGCCTGGGTGTTGCATTCCCTGCGCACTAATTGGCTGTAGGGGCATGTTCCAGTGCTGAAAAGGCCCAGTGCACTGGGGCAGAAGTTTAGAAGGAGTATGCTGGCAGAGCTTTGACCTCAGCCAGTATGATCCATGATTTTTGGCCATGTCAGACAGTTTGTGCATATTTTTTCTGCACTTCCTGCTGTGCGATCTGATTAACTATGCCAATCTATTCCAGCAGGCATAGGTTTTTTTTTAAATGTTCATCTTATAAACTTCTACTATGATAAGAGTTTTCATGAATTACAGGCTTTTTCATTAGGTGTTATGAAGTTGTAGTCTAGTAAGGTTTGTGCCACAATAAATCTCTTCCTT
Organism: Phrynosoma blainvillii; assembly: GCA_026167975.1. NCBI lineage: Eukaryota > Metazoa > Chordata > Lepidosauria > Squamata > Phrynosomatidae > Phrynosoma > Phrynosoma blainvillii. The sequence continues at coordinate 9,228,517 of JANUYF010000009.1, forward strand.
TATAAGGTGCTGCAGGATGGCTGTATGTTTGTTCTTGCAGAACTAGCCAAGGCTGTGGCATAGCATGTGTCTTCAAGGGGAAATTTTAACATCTTAATTCCCAGAGATCTTAGTCTATATTATATGGCTTTATTTTTGAAAAGCCAGACTGCTTCCCAAACAAAAGTTTAGGCCACTTGGCTTTCCATAAATAATTTGGGCGGGACTGGTGGAGATTCATTCATAGCCTACATACCTTCTGGCTTTCTCCCCATTCCCTGCTGTTTTCCCCATTCTCTTTGATAAAAGTAGTGGCCAAGTGACTTTCATTTGTTCCATCTTGGCAACTGGGGGCTGTAAAGCAGGAAAAAAAGCTTAGTCCAACTTAGCTATGGCCTGAAATATCCTCCTCTAATTTGGTGACTTCCAGATGTGGTGGTGTACAACTTCCATCTTCCTCAGCCAGTATGCCCATGTGCACTGGAGGGCTGTTTTAGCCCTTGTGTTGCCTTCAGCCTCCCTTGAAGCCAATGTATGTGCATGTATCATGCTGCTGAAACTCTGCATCATTCAGTGACATACTGTCTCTTATTTCTATTGGTTTTGATCACTGGTAGAGTTCCATCCTTCTCAGTAACAGGCCAATCAAAAAAAGGCAAAAATGTGTTTGGTCCCACTGTTGAGGATGGATACATCCGTTGTTCTCATACAAAAAGCAACTCATATAAAAAGAAAAATCCCATGGTCTCATTACAGAATTTTTTCAAGTCCTATAAAAAATGCAATAGTTCTTTTGGCCATAAAGGAATTTTTGTTACAGCCAACATGATTAAGCCTGCTTTTTGTATTCTTATCAGTGACTGACATGATCTGGGATATGAAACATAAATATGCCCTAGCGAGGTGAACAGTTGCTTCACGTAACCCCTTACTGTTGGCATGGGCTTTTCATATATTTGGATTATAGCCTTTGCTGTCCGTTTTACCTGAGAGCCTTTTGAGTAGATTGGGTGCTGGATTTTCTCTGTGCATAGCATGTGCTTTAGCACAGAGCTGTGTAATCCTCCTCATCTGTTATCAGTGATCACTTTAATCTTCAGAGATGGGATTCTTGATCCCTTGCACCTACATGTCAGCAACTAGGTAGGCCTTCCACAATGCAAAGCTGGATGTGGTAGGATCTGCTTTGTCAGTCTATATAGTTGTTAATGTGGGAAAACACAGCTGCTTGCTGGGGTTATTAAAATTCCTCTTCAGTCTCCTTTCCCCCCAAAAGGTTCAGATGCTGCAAGAGTGTCTGCCAAATTCCCCATCTTCTTTTTCCTAGCCCACATAATTGGATAGTCAAGTGTTGTGAGTTCTCTTGTCCAGTTCCTGGCATGGCTTTAAGTTTAAGGCTTAAGCAGGGGGCTTCTTGGCCATAATAATAATCTGTCAACAGATGACCCATCTCAAAATCTCCCCCACTCCTCAATATAATTTCTCCAAAGAACTGCTGGTCTAAGTTCAATTATGTCTCAAAAGACACTTTCTGGCCAAAAAAAGGTAGTGCAGAAATAGTATTTTCAGCGAAGTGACATATATTTAAGGCCAATTTTAATTCTGCTTGGGACTGCAAAAATGAATTCAAACCCTGTAACCAGCTGCACCTGAACTTATAGAAACACTAAAGGTTTTACAATGTTTTTATACGGTATTTAAATGTTTGTGTGGAGTGAGAATTCAAAATAAACCATTTTTGCTGAGCTTTCTGTTAGTGTGATGTTTGTTTACTCTCAACATTTAAAACAAATAATGAAAGCAGGTACGATTTCTGGTTAGTGGCCAGATCTAGCGGTTTATATCACTAAAACTGCTGACATTGGGATGGTTGCGGAATGAGCCATAATTAGAGTAGATCCAATGAAATCAATGGAACTTGAGTTAATGGAGGGGTAGGCAACCTTTCCCCTTTAAGGGCCGAGGGACTTCAGCTCCCAGAAGCCTCAGCCATGTTGGCCAATAGCTCCTGGGATTCTGGGAGCTGAAGTCCCTCGGCCCTTAAAGGGGAAAGGTTGCCTACCCCTGCTGTAGACCATCAATCCAACTATTGGCTATTCTGATAAACAACGGTCCTATTGGGCTTCAGGCAGACACCTAATTGTATTATTAAGCAAGATGCAGGGGACTGAATTTGGTAGCTGCAGTTTGCACAGCACAACCTCTACACTTAGAACTTGCCCTTCCCCTGGACATAGAAAAGATACTATTAACTCATCTATTTAAGTACTGACTGGCCAATAAGTCTCTAAGGCAGGGGTAGGCAACCTTTTTCAGGTGGGGGCCGGTCCGCAGAACAGCTCCCTTCCGGCGGGCCGGGGGTGGTGGGTGGGAATGGCGGCTTGCCCGCTGCCGTGTGCGGTGCCGCCGCCACATGCATCGGGCCCACCATTTTGTTTTCCAAAATGGTGGCCGCGACGCGCTTGTGCATGCACAGTACTTCTGCGCATGCGCAAACGCGTCGCAGCCGGCATTTTGGAACACAAAATGGCGGCCGCAATGCTCGCGGCGGTGGTGGCAGGCAGCGGCGGCGGGGGCCGGTAAGCACAGGGCCCCGGGCCGGAACCGGCCCACAGGCTGTAGGTTGCCGACCCCTGCTCTAAGGTATCAATAGTTCTCTAGGAGGGTATTAATGAGAGGTGGTAGGGCTTAAACTTGGGAATGTCTGCATATGTACCAAATATTTTACCACTGTTACCCTTTTTCAACAATACTAAACATACATTGCTACTTGGAAGAATGTTGGATTAAAAATGTAAGAAGACATATATTAGCAGACTGACTGATTTGCTGTAAGTCTTCAGATGAGTTCATAAAAGAAATAGGATATGAGCAAGTGTCACCTTGCTCAAAGCTTAAACTGCTGGTTGCTGTGATGTAGCAGTTGTTTCTGACCCTCAAGCTCTTAAAATAGTAATCAAACTGCTAGGCCAAAGCTGGACAAAGCACAGCCAGTGGGATAGCCAACCACCAGGTTGATTGTCCTCCACCCTTTCCAGGACTTGAGCAGCCCTGGAGCAAAAAATTGGCCTCTGGACCCCAGTTTGCCCACATGTTCTAAATCACCTCTGTGTGTGCATGCATTTACGCAAAAGTAAGCAGGTATAAGAGTCACTTTAAAAATAAAGGAAAAAACTAATGACCTTTTGTACCTTAAACATCCTTAACTCATTCTGAATCTTGTATTTTTAAATTTTATTTTTATTTTTTGCAGCATGGAATTTCAAAAGACTTAATTAACACAGTATTATTCCACTGGCTTTGGTGATGCCTGCTGACAATGCACACAGAACATTGCACTGGTTTTGAAATTACTCAACACTGATGAGGTACTAGATTGAACACAAGGGTACTAAAAGAGGCTCAAAATCTGGGTTGTGTTCAGCAGGGTCCAAACTAGGGGAGAAAAGTGATGCTACAGCCACATTCCAATTCCATTCATTGAAATTGTGCTTTGCTCACATAAGTTGCAGAGTGGGAGATATTAAAAATACCTCTTTTACCACTCTGGCTTTCCATAAAGTGACTATTGCTTTACAAAGTGGGGAGGTCTCACACACACACTTTAACTATCCCTGAAATTGCAACAGCGATCACATAAATCAGTATTGTGCAATTGGATTTCAGTGCTACTAAATCTACAATCCAAAGGATAGACTGGATAGTCCAAAGGTTAGATGGGTTGCAGACAAGGAAACTGAGGCACACAGGTAACCTAACTATTGCTGAGCTAAAAAGAGAAGGCAGTTTTAGTTGCCAACGTTCAATGCACAGCAAGAAGGCAGGAAGAGGAGGAGGGCTTCTGAGCAGACTGGGAAGTCCTGATTTACTGGAACTAAAAGTTCTGCAATTTCACATATCTAACAAGATTGTCCGAAACTTAAACTTCCAGCAAAAAAGGACTGCTTGGATTCCACCTTGCAGTGGAATACTGCTACTCTTAATAGATTCTGATGACACTGAACATTAACACACCAAGTTATTCTAGTCCAATCTAATCCACAATAAGGCTATAGCAGTAACACATTTTGATGACAGAACTGCTAAACAGCTCTACTCTTAACAGACAGTTCTTGCTGTGGATGTCTGGAAGAGGAGCAGGCTTGCTCTCTGATGCAAGCAGTATGGATGAGGTATAGCGCAGCTACATAGTTTGCAGGAAAGGCCTGTGCTCCCCAATGGTTAGTGTTTCCTCAGGACTGTGGGGTGTGAAATCCGTTGGGAGCCAGTACCTGCTTCTGTTTTTCTTTTACCCTTAACTCAAACCCTGAACAAGAGATGGATCTGCCCTTGGGATACTGGACACAACATCTTATCATCTCCTGGATGGCACCTTCACATTTCGATTCCATATAGTTGTTTGCTGAGAGGAGAAAAAGAAAACAACAATTTGCAAACCTAGCATATGATGCTTCCCACATTGAGATGTCACAATTTAAGAGTACTGTTACCTTAGACTACTCTGCTAGTGTTTTTTTTTTAGCTGTTTAAAAAGGTAAAACTTTGCTATTTAAATACCTACCCCCATGATAGAAATGAATCTTGAGATACAAGAAGCATTCCTAAAAACCATGCTCTTAAGCTAAGATGACAAACATGCAAACCCACATAGCCCAGTTTTCCTATCTTAGTGGAAATTTTAGAAAGGTACTTGACACATTTGTGGTATGTCTAACAATTCTTCCATGAAAGAACTGACATGCACACACAGTAATGTAATGCTTTTTAGTAGGACTAATTAAAATGTTGAAAATAGTAAGCATGCTGTAACGTTGATCATTTGTCTGAGACACTGGGAGACCAAGGTTCAAATCCCGGCTCAGCCATAAAACACACTGGGCAGCCTTGGACAAAGTGACACACTCTCGGCTTCAGGACGGCAATGCCAAACCTCTGAACAAATCTTGCCAAGAAAACCCCATGATAGGTTTGGCTCAGGGTCACTATAAGTTGGAAACGACTTGAAGGCACACAACGGCACAACAATAAATAAGCCAGCTTTCAGCTCCTCAAACTCTTCTTTGGATTGGATGAGAAAACAACTTAAAGGTACAATTATTTGAGGCAGGTGGGTCTGAATTGAATTATGTTTTAAAATAAAAGGAAAGTCCAACACTTGCAGTTCACAATAGTGGGGCTTTTCCATCTTTGACCTTTAAAAAAATTAAACATGTAGCTTGAAGAAGTATTTGAGGCAATGTCTATTTTTAGTGATGTTACACTTTGTTCTAACAGGATTGCACAACAAATTTGGGCAACAGATGGCACTGGTGGTTACAGAACTAATGAGAGATTACTGCTGGCAGTAGATTGGATTGAAAACTGCACCTTCTTGTCTGCAGAGATACCAGGTTAAAGCTTCCTCCACTCTATAAGCCTTGCTGAGCCAGAGTGTTGCAGTTGGCACTTGGAAGATCCATACTAACCTATGAATCCCACTGGGTGATGATCTTGCACCACACTCTTTCAGCCTGACCTCTCTCACATGATTGTTGATATGCAAAGGGATTTTGTAGCTCCTTTGAAACTAACTGTACAAAAACAGTTGTAGCACAAACTTCCATAGACTTGGTCTACTTCCTCAGATGCAGTAGACCAAGAAGGCTACAACTTTCCCCCCAGTTAGTTTCAAAGGTGCTAGAAGATCCCTTTGCATACTGGTATTTTAGATTAACATGGCTATGTCTCTGAATGGTTGTTGATACTGTATGAAGACAAAGTAAGGAGGAAAACAGCTATGCATGCCATGTTGAGTGCACTGAAGGAAACACAAGATCTAAACCAAATATCCTTTTATCTGTTTAGATTTGAGGAGAGGGACTGTAGCTCAGTAGGAGACAGAGGCTTTGCTCAATTCAATTCCTGGAATCATATAAATCTCATCACCCACAGCCACTGCAGCCAGTAGGCATGCTGACAGGGCAATAAATGGGTCTGTAGTAAAACAACAACAACAACAAAACAAAACCTAGGGAGTGCAGGATTGGGAGATAATGTTCTCTAGATGCTGAAAACAGTAGGGAGACAAGCACCACATGATATAAGAAACCTTTTTATACCCAAATGATTCTGTATTTTGGAGAGCGTTCTCAATTCCAGTGATTTCTGCTTGAAGGCCACTGAAGAAGGCCTTTTCTCTCTGAGGCAGAAACACATTAGGCTTTTTAAAAAAACAAATAAACAGTTGACCATCTCACAGTATATGAAGCTTGTCTCCTTACTGTTTTTACTGCTTTTAATGTGCTTTTCAGTACTCTCTAGATGCTATCACCTCATTCAAAGAGCCTTCAACCTGGTGGCAGCCCAGCTATGGAACTGCTTCACGAAGAAATTCAACTAGTATCACTTATATATCTTTTTAAGTCCACCATGTTCTGCCAACAGGATTCATTATCTTGTTAGTGAACTGTCCTTAACTAGCATATTATTTTTGCTTATTTATTTTGCACCTTCATTTATTATGTGTCAGTTATCCTCACAAGGTTATTATTTTTACTGTTATTTTCTTAATTCAGTTTTGTGATTTAAGAATTTCATTGTCTCTAGCCTTCATTTTCTTCAAAGACCTGAAAGGAGGTGGGATATACATATCTTTTTATAAGCAAATGAAATGAAATAAAAGCCAAGAGCTGTGGTATACCTTGCAAACATTTCTGGATTTCGCAGGCATATTTCTGGCAGGGATCCTTCTGAGCCATGGCCAAGGAACTAAAAGAAGAGGAAAACATACTGGTAAGAAATGCAAGAACTGCCTAGTAAGTTGACAAAACACTGTCTAAACTGGGGTGGGAAACCTTTGGCTTTCCAGAGATTTTGAACCACAATTCCCACAATCTCTTATACTGATTGGGGCTAATGGAAATTTTAGGCCAAAGGTCCCCCACTCCTGGTCTAAATAAAGCATGCATGAACTCCAAAAGAACTCTGGGAAAGCAGGATGAAGCCCCTAGGGTCTCTTCATAACTCTTGCCACTGTCCACTTTTCCTGGCCAGAAACAAAAAAATCCTCGAGACCCCATCCCATATCTGTACCACAGTCAGAACCAGCTCTCCTTGTCTACCCAGACAGACTACACAGCACAGGTGTCTCCCCCCCCAAAAAAATTTGTTGAACAAAAAAATCTGAGGAATATCTGAAAGGGATGGCTCCAAGATAAATTGGGGATTTTCTCTTCTTGATTGGATTTGGCACTTTCCCCTCTTGGAATCCCAGAGTTCTCTCCCCATTCCATACTGCCTTGCAAATTTCATTTTTGAAATGACATATAAAGCAACACCAGAGTCTCTCTGATGCTACTCCCCAATGAAAAGCATTTCTCTTCATTCCTGGCCAGTCCAAAAGCTTAACATGCTTAAGGGGATTTGCATCCATCCAAGAACAGCAGTTGATAGTGAACATTATTGAGAAGAAAGAGCCTTAAACAGAGATCATCAAAGAAAGAAGCAACAATTACATGTTTGAGATAGAGTTCTTCCCTTGATGCCAGTACCCTGTGTAACAAGAAGAGGGTGAAGTAACTTTCTGGCCATGCTGGAACAGATTATAAAATTACAGAATCATAGAGCTGGAAGAGAACACAAGGGCCATCCAGTCCAATTTCCTGCCATGCAGGAACACACCATCAAAGCACTCCCAACAGAATGGCTATCCAGCCTTTGTTTAAAAACCTTCAAAGAACTCCAATGAACCACATTTGCAATATCCTTAGAGAACAGACTGGCACCTTGCAAAGTATTTAACTGAAAAAGACTCTATGAACTGTATTACTACATAAGACCAAAAGGGTGATCTTAACCAGCATTCCAACCACTTCTGCAAAACTCTGTTGGATGACACTGGTGTGACTGCTGTCTCCTGTTGTTGACCCTCAGCATGTGATAATGCTGGTATTCCGATCCATTTCCCAACTGGGGGTGAGGAATCTCACGCTGCCTACCTAAAACTTCCCCTGTTATTTCAACTGGGCCATGGTAACACTTCTCCACAGTCTGTCCTAAGGTCTTGGGTGGCACTGCTGTGGGCTGTTATGAGAACTGCCTGGCACATTCTGCCCCAGAGACAGTTGCATTGTAGTGCTGTGAGTTACCACATAAAAAACAAACAGGGACACCATCCTAGAGTCACAGCTCCTGAAAGACAAAAAGTCATCATTAAAGAACTACTGTGAGTGGAGTGGAATGGAAGAAGCCAGAGTGGGGAGGGGGGAAGAAGGGGGGGAAGCAATATTTACCAGAATTAATCACTTGAGAGGAGTTTCAGGAGCATCTCCTCCACTCCGGTGATCTGCAAGAGACAAAAAGCTTTCAGAGAGGCCGAGAAAGTAAAGGATCGTCAGTGCAACTCTTAGCTGAGAGTTTTGAGTTCTACCTACTATTAAATGGTGTTCGATGCCCCAGATGCGGGAGTTACTATCTCGATACTGCTGACCCTCTGATAGCTGCCACATGTGTGGCAGCTGGGATGTAGGGAGGCGGCTGGGGCGCACCGCCTCACCCAAGGGAACCTGGACTCTTCTGATCCGAGCTTTGAGGGTACCTGTTTCCTGGGGGAGAAGCAAAAAGTAACAAAAAGGGGTGGAAAATGTGAGCAGTTGCTTAAACAGTTCAAGCCAAACACTAAAGTTATTCAAAGAAAAAGTGCTTACTTGCCTCTTCGGGTGTCACCAGCCATGTTTTCTGGTTCTCATCACAATAGACGCCTGTGCGTCGCACCCAAAGGCGGACAGGTGGAGTCCGGACATCACCGTCTTCCTCTCCTTCTGCCATGCCCAATTACGTTGCTAAGAAGGCCCTCCCTCAGTTCCCATTCTACACATGGTCCCCTTTGCCTTGGGATAAAGACATGGAATGAACTATTAGTCCTCTAGCCACTGGGCATAGGAACCAGAGGCATGCAGTTGTACAGGAGTACCTCAGTTAACAAAGCCTCTGACAAAGAAGCTCCTTTCTATGGTCTTTTAAAGCTCACCAGCCCTCTCCCCTTTTCATCCACATACTTTCTTGCTGGAATTTTTTTTAGCAGCATCAGCATGACTGCAGTAAACAATGCAATAAAGCTTGATCTGGGAAAGACCAAGATTTTGTTCTAGCCAATCCTACTGTAGTTGTGTTTGCTTACCTCCAACAGGCAAGACAAATGGAAGCTACCTCCAGAATCTCCTACTGAGCATGTGTGAACAGCAAAACAAAGAGAAAAAGGATGGGCAGATCAGCTTGCCTCACCACCTAATCCCGAATGAATTAAAAAAGCACAGATCTATAAGTATAGCCACCAAAAGAAAAGTGGAAGAAAGCTAGTGAAAGAAAAAGTCATCTTTGGATGCATTTTGAAAGAAGTCTTCAAATGGTCTTTGGTTCAAAATGTTTTCGTTTACTCACAGAAGGCTTGCTTGACCTAATTGTTTCATTCTACATGTTTGTATTGTCAGTTTTGAGTAAAATGTTTGCTGAAAAATGCTGCAAAGATGTTTTTTTGGGGGTGTACACAAATGTACAAAATTTCTGTTTCTGCTTTGTTAACGGAGGTATACAGTACTTGCATTCTATGAAACATAAAGTGGTAGGGTTCAAGGGACAAATTTAGGAAATATGTGCCGTCCATTGTAATCTCAGAAGATACTCAAGATCAGGTGGACCCCACCCAAAAGGCACACTTCAGTCTTCTGGCTGAAGTGCTATAGAACCATAATTTGCCTTTGTTCAGTAGGACCCTGTGCTCATCTTCATTAGCAGCAAAATATCTGAGCATTCGTGCTGTACAGGCATCAGCAAAGAGTGGCTTATAGACTGAATGTGGCCTGAAGATGATTTAGCTCTAATCTGCACTGCAGAGACAGAGAGAAACTTTGACACCACTTTAATTGCCATGGCTCAATGTTATGGAATCCAATGTTATGGAATCTGACAGAAAAGGCTAAATATCTTATCAAACTACAAATCCCAGAATTCTATAGAATTGAGCCATGGCTGTTAAAGTGGCATCAAACTATATTATTTCTGCAATGCAGATTGTATCTTAACCATTAAACTGGTGGCTAGTCCCTCCAACAACTTGTGCCTCTGTCACTTCTTTTGTTTCGCTAGTTGTCCTTTCAGTCCATCTCCCCACTCTCTGCTTCCTCCATGGGTAAAAGAACTGGACTGTTCTCTTTCTTCCATAAAATCTCCATGCCAGAGAGGTATGATATATATGTTTCTGCTCTACTTTCTTCAGCTGTTCCTTAAAATATTATATGCCCAGTTGTGACCCTCCACACAACCACCAGCCCTAGCCAACATATTGAAGAATGATGGGAGCTGCAGCCTAAAACATTTAACAAGCCATAGTTACCCACTTTGGCTGGAATCAATTATAGTAAGTCGAAGGTAAGAATTGAATATTATGAAAAGGAGGAGGGACAATTTGCTTACTTCTTGCCTTCCAATTGGCATGATATTCTTCTACCCAGAAAGGAAGACCTGTCTTCCCTGTTATCTCAAAAATGCATTAGTGGCATGGTGATCTATTCTTTTTGCATACAGGTAAATTTTGGATTATCTGACCTTTTGGTTATAGAGAATGATAGACAAATGAAGCATGCGAAAGAATAGCACTTTGCAATAGAACTCTGTACTTATGGCATTCTGGTTTTATGCAGTCCCAAATTGGAAGAAGCATGAATATTTAGCAAAATGCAGATCAGGAAAATCATGCTTTGGTAACATGACGGAAGGAACAAGAAAAAGCATGAAATAAAGATTTTATGGATGAAAGGTATGTGCCTTCCCAAAGCACAGAAGAAACAACGTTCTCTTCCCTGTGAATTAAGACTTTAAATAGCAGTAATGTTCTAAACTGCTAGAAAGGCAAAGTCAGCTTCACGTGTCAACATGTTAAAGAGTATAAAATTAAGGAAAATGGAGGGGACTCAAGTGTGAACTCCCATGAGAAAAGAATGATTGGCATCTGCAGACTGAAAGCCAATTCTGTGGCCTGAAGAATTCTTTCAGCGCTCCACACATCCTTCGGCTATGCATACCATGTGCTGCGAAGGATGTAGACTTAACAAACTATGAGTCAGCATACACCAGTTCTACGCAGTTTGCAAACAGGAAGTAGCACTCAAATCATGAAGTTGTCATACACAATGCTGTGCCTTTCCCCATTTCCAAAAAGTTGAAAGACAACTAGGACACGCTTAGAATTAAGTTGCCACGGCAGATCCAAAGCCCCACCACTTATTTAGGGCAAACAAGAGTGTAAAAAAACCTTTGTTTCAGCTGTACACTCTCCCAGCAGCACAGAGCACCCTTATCCTACTGTTGGGCTAAAGTCAGACTTGACACAAGAGAGCTTTGTCAGCTCAGTTCACACTCTCTCCCTAGCTGCACCTCGGTTCTCTCAAGAGGCTTTCATTTCACACATGGAGAAATGCAGATCCCTCATGAATTCTAGTAGCTCTGACATAAGCAATTTTCTTGCAAAAAGAGAAAGTGGTTTAAAAGTCAAAACCCACTGCAGAAATAATCCAGTTTTAGACTGCTTGAACTGCCCTGGCTCAATGCTATGGAATTCTGGGAATTGTAGTTGTGTGAGACATTTAGCCTTCTCTATCAGAGAGCTAACCCTAACCCCTAACCCTAAACTACAATTCCCAGGATTGCCTAGCAATGAGCCAGGGCAGTTCAAGTGGTCTCAAACTGGGTTATTTCTGCAGTGCGATTTGGCCGAGAGTGATCTTAGGCAAGTCATACTCTCTCAGCCTCAGAGGATGGCAAGGACAACCCCCCTCTGAAGAAACCTGCCAAGAAAATCCTATAACAGGTTCCCCTTAGGCTTGCCAGAAGTTAAAAATGACTTGGAGGCCCTCCGCCACCAGTATCCCAGTTGGGCTTCTGCTGGCAGGGCTCACAGAGCTGTGTCAAAAGCATCACAAACAGGTACCCAACAACGGCAACTCCTTTCCGTCCCTACAGCTCCTTCTTATAATGTCCACCTGCGGAGTTTCTGCCTGTCACAGAACACCTAAAGATGGGGAAGGGGAAAGATAGGTACGCCTTGGCTGACCCATAGGGCAGCAGCAACTGAGGGAGGGCGTCTCCTTTAGTTGTGCTCAAAATGGAGGACCTTGTGGGAATTCCTCCCTGGCTAAAAATGTAGGATGAGGTCCTGGAAAAGGAAGCCCAAGGGATCGCTGTAGCTATAAATCTAAAGATATTCCCCATCTTTAGGAGCTCCTTAGTCGTGCTCAAAATGGAGGACCTTGTGGGAATTCCTCCCTGGCTAAAAATGTAGGACGAGGTCCTAGGAAAAGAAGACCAAGGGACCACTGTAGCTATAAATCTAAAGATATCCCCCATCTTTAGGAGTTTAGGAGCTCCTTAGTCGTGCTCAAAATGGAGGACCTTGTGGGACTTCCTCCCTGGCTGAAAATGTAGGACGAGGTCCTGGGAAAAGAAGACCAAGGGACCACTGTAGCTATAAATCTAAAGATATTCCCCATCTTTAGGAGCTCCTTAGTCGTGCTCAAAATGGAGGACCTTGTGGGAATTCCTCCTGGAGAGAAGGCTGGAAATGGAGGGCAGTGTCCTGGGAAAGGAGGAGCAGGTCTGGTCACTCTCTACCGGTGGGACTCCTGCCTGCCTGGGAAGCTGGGGACTCCTCCTCCTCCTCCTCCCGCAAGCCCGCCTCACCAAAGGCCTCTTCGTCCTCCCCACACGCTGCTGAGGAGGAAGAGGCGCCATGGCAACGGAAGCGCTCCTTTTCTACCGGGTGGGCGCCACTTTCGACGCCAAACATGTCTCCCCTATTGCTAGAGGAAGAGCCCTGTCAAAATGAGAGGGAAGGATGGAAGTGTCTTCCCGTCCCCTCCGCTTCGTTTCTTTCCTTCAATCCTAAGGACGCAGCCTTCACACCACAAATTTCTCCCCTATTCAGTAACCAACCTGGCCCAGCGTTACCGGCGGAACCTCAGAACGCGTCGCTCGGGGCCTACCCGGACACTTCCGGTAAGGACTTCCGGTAAAGACAGGAAGCCGGCGTTGCCCGGGAGACGCGAGGAGGGCGGGCCGAGTGGGAGGCCCGCCATGGTGATTGGTCCGCTGCTCCTTCTTGGTGCGAAGCTGAAAAGCTTCCGCCGCTCGTCTTCTTCTTCTGTGGAGAGAGGGAAGGCCGGTCGGGATGGCGGTGCAGGCGGCTCACTTGGAGGCAGACGCCTTTTTGGTGTGCCTGAACCACGCGCTGAGCACGGAGAAGGAGGAGGTCATGGGCCTCTGCATCGGGGAGGTGAGGCCTGGAAAGGGGGGTCTGAAGGGCCTGGAAGCCATGGCTTATGCACAGGCCTGCTGCACGACATAAAGATTTTGGGTGGTCCACAAAGATATGGAACAACTTCAAGGCTCTTCTACTGCACAGCCTTCTCCTGAGGAAAGGGCAATATGGAGGAGGAGGAAGAGGAAGAGGAAGAGGAATAATAATAATAACAACAACAACAACAACAATACTACTACTACTAATAATAATAATAATATTTATATCCCGCCCCTCTGCAGAGCAATCGGGGCGGCTTACAACATTAAAATTTACATAAAGATGTGTTAATACAATGTAAACAGAACCTAAAAATCCCGAAACCCACCCACCCCTTAAAAGTTAAGAAGGGTGGACACTCGCCCTACAACGCTCCTCTGCTTTCTCCTGAGGAGAAGTCCAGGTGGAAGAGGAGGAGGAGAGGAAAACACTCATCCCTCAAGGCGCCTCTGCTGTCCAGATTTCTTCCAAGGAGAAGGCCAAGAGGAGGAGGAAGAAGACAGGGAAATGCTTGCCCTGCAAGCCTTCTCTGCCATCGGGCTTTCTCCGGAGAAAAAGGCCTAGGGTGGCGGTGGACTCACCCCACAAGGCTCCTTCACTGCTTGGTTTTCATCCGAGGAGAAGGTCGGGTGGAGGATGAGGATGAGGATGGGTAAACACTTGCCCTGCGAGGCTCCCCCTCTGCCTGACATTCTCCTGAAGGCAGTGGAGCAATAGCAATAGCAGCTTCATTTATATACCGCTTCATACTGCACTATGCAGTCTCTAAGCGGTTTACAACTGTAAGCTAATTACAACATTGAGGAAGAGGGGCCAGCGTTCACCCCACATGGCTCCTCTTATGCACGGTCTTCTCCTGAGGAAAAGTCCGGTTGGAGGAAGAGAAGGACGGGCAGTGCTCCTCCACCGCTCAGCTTTCTCCTGAGGAGAGGGCCAGGCTGAGAAGGAGAAATAGTGTTAGAAATTAGAAATGAGGACTGCAGTCAGGAAATTGGGAGGAGACTAAGAATGGGGAGGGTGGCTGTGAAAGAACTAGAAAAGGTTCTAAAATGCAAAGATATACAACTCGACACAAAAGTTAGAATCATACCAGCCATTGTATTCCCTATTACCGTGGATGAATGTGAGAGCTGGACAGTGAGGAAAGATGATAGGAAGAAAATAAATGCATTTGAGATAATGTGGTGCTGGAGAAGAGTGCTAGGATCCCGTGGACAGCCAAAAGGACAAACAAGTGGGTCCTAGAGGAGATCAAGTCAGAGACCTCCCTGGGAGCCAAGATGACCAAACTGAGACTGTCGTACTTTGGACACATCATGAGAAGAGAGGACTCATTGGAAAAGATAATAATGCTGGGAAAGGTGGAGGGAAGTAGGAAGAGAGGAAGGCCACATGCCAGATGGATGGACTCTATTAAGGAGGTCATGAGTATTAAGTGGTTGCAGGATTTAAGCAGAGCAGTGAAGAACAGAGGGTCTTGGAGATGTCTCATCCATAGGGTTGCTATGAGTTGAGATCAACTCGAGGGCAGTTAACAACAACAACAAATGGTGTGGTGTGGGTAGAGGTCAATGGGTTGGGGGTGACACTATGAGTTACCACACTGGGTGACAACAATCTTAGTGATACCACTGCTCCAGTAGTCAAGTGTTGGGAGGGTAGGAAACTGACTGAGGAGACAAGGAAGGCTAAGATGTTGAAACATGGGAGGAGGAGGTTTGGGGACCAGCCTTAAAGACACTGACCCAAGAGGGAGCCCCATTGGACTCCGCAGGGATGGCTGCTGAATGCTTGTCTATTCAGTGAAGAAAGTGGACAGGAAGAAAATCAACTCAGTGAGGGCCAGAGAAGGACGATCAAAATGGTGGAAGGTCTGGAAACCACCAAGCCTGACAAGGAGCATCTGAAGGAGCTGCCTTGTTCTCAGGATGACCAGACTTGCTCCCCCTTTTCCCGGACGTGTCTTCCATTTTATCCAGGGTTCAAGTCTCCATTCAGCCATGGAAACGTATTTGGTGACTTTGTGCAAGTCATACATTTTGAGTCTTAGAGGAAGGCAGTGACAGACCTCTTTTGAATAAATCTTGCAAGAAAACCCATGAGAGGGTTGTCTTAGGATTGCCATAATCATAGTCAACTTGAAAGAATGTAACAACAACTGATTTAAGTCAGTCTTATTAGGATGAATGCTATTATGTTCTGTGATATTTCTACTGATGGCAAGCTGCTTGGGTGAATCGTCTTTGAGGGTCCCTCAGACAACAGAAAACTTCATGCTTTGATCACAGAAGAGAAAAGTTCAGGCCTTGGTTGTGGTTAGAGTCCTGCTTCCATGGTTTCTAAGTTTATGCCAATATTATTACCTAAACCATCATAATGAAATGGATAAATCATTTACAGTGAGAAATTTCTTTATGAAAACTCAAGTGTTCAGACCCTTGTATCTCATCTATGGCAATTGCCAGTCCTGATACAAATGGATCTCAGTGCTTCTATCTGTAGTGGCCAAACTGGTTGATTGGATGGGAAACATGGTCTTCGGCCATATTAACAAAAGAATGCACTTTGGATCAAAGAATAGTAAGACGAGTAAGAAGATCACTCTCTCTGATTGTGGCCAGCTTTTTAAAAAATGGTCTTTAACAGTCAACCTGTAGCTGGGGTTAATCTCCTGTAATCCTTGTGATCCTAATTTACTGTTTCTTTTCTATTAGGTTTCAATTTCTGCTCTCTCATGAGCCCAGCTGGACTGAAGGCAGCCTTGTTTGGAAAATGCAATAAATGAGTTAAACCACAAAAAACAAAGTGGGACGTAAGTCCAAGGAAATATTTATAAGAGTTGTTATGTTCTTTCTTAATTTATCTCCAGGTTGACACTAGCCGAATTGTTCATATTCATTCTGTGATCATCCTACGCCGGTCAGATAAAAGAAAAGACCGTGTGGAGATTTCTCCTGAGCAACTCTCAGCTGCTTCAACAGAAGCAGAGATATCCTTTGATGGAGATCATGGGTTGTTTCTCTAAGGTGGTTTCAAGGGCAGACAGTGCTGTAATAATGTGAGTTTTTCCAAAAGTAATCTCCTTTGCAAATGTTTGTCTGGAATGGCTTCATGACTAGAGATGTAAAATCTTTGGAATTTTTGAAGCCATGGAAAAAATGGGTTGTTTTTTTTTTCAGAAAAAGATGAAATTTTCAGGCTTTTTTTAAAATGCAACATTAGCATCTTTTACAGCAGGGGTAGGCAACCTTTCCCCTTTAAGGGCCGAGGGACTTCAGCTCCCAGAATCCCAGGAGCTATTGGCCAACATGGGACTATTGGCCAACATAGCTGAGGCTTCTGGGAGCTGAAGTCCCTTGGCCCTTAAAGGGGAAAGGTTGCCTACCCCTGTTTTACAGATTTGAAGTTATTTTAGGAACTTAAAATGGTTTGTACATAACTTGGTTTTGAATAAAATTGTCATGCTTGTTGTAAGTATAGTTTACTCTGAATATAATTATACATTGAATTTTTTAAAAATGTTTCTTGTTACAAATTGAGCTACAAGTTCCCAAAGTATAAGGAACACCTGTATTATAAGGAAGACCTTTGGTTTTGTTAGTTTAAGGAGCCAAAAAACTCTCTCCCCATCAAAAAAAAAACAACAACCCTGAAGCAAACATTAGTAAAAACTGAGAATATTATTTTGTCTCCTCTAGTTCTCTTTAGTGTCAGAGAGACATAACACACTCATTCCCATAAAAAGAACTGAGAAAAGGAAACCAAGACTAGAAATTGTAATCATGTAATAATGTGAATAGTCTTAAATAAAAGTCTTCATCTCACATAATTTTTAGAAATAGTTTGGGAGTATTGAATATGTTAAACACCTTGTCTTAAACATTTTTTCAACGTTTTGAAAGAACAGATTTCATCCATTTCCCCCCCCCCCCCCCCCCCCCCCCCGGAGGAGAAGGCTTTTTGGGGAAAAAAGAGGAAACTATTTTTTTCCTGAAAAGTTCTCTAGGCCTTTACAGCTCTATTTGTAACAATAGTTCCCTGCTAATTTATCCTGGTATTCTAAAAGAGAACTTCATAGGAATAGCTTTATGCCCATCTCAGTCCTCTAATTGTCAGAATATATTTATTGTAATCCACTTTATTGATTTGCATTTGTAGCTAATACCATATTGTGAGAGTCCAGTAGATTACTAGATCAACATGAGAGCCAAGTTATAGTCTTATATATCAAATTTCTGCAATTTCTTTACCATCAAATGCCATGGCATCCCCACTTATCTTTGAGTGCGGCTTCTTCTGGATTTTTGACAAAACCTTAACTAGCACACAGATTGGCTGAATTAACAGGACGACCTATGAGAGTTGTGGGTTGGTATCATTCTCATCCACACATAACAGTCTGGCCATCACATGTAGGTAAGAGATTTCTCCTCAGAGGGAAACGTGTTCTTTGTCTTGTCTAGGATGGGATATGAAATGTGTGATCCTCTAGATATTAGTGAGCTGCAGCCCCAACCTGTCCTCTCCTTCATGGCCATTGTTTACAGGTGATGGGAACTGTAATCCAAAAACCTCTGAAAGGTTATACATTCCTCAGTCTGAATAAGAGGGCTTACCATTTCAAAAGTTAAAAGTGGCGGTTCTTAAAGTAAGTAATGGCTCATCTTTATGATGAGGGGGTGAAACAACAAAAACTAGGGAGAAATGCAAACAAGGAATCTTCACTGATTAGTTTTATATTTTAAGGAATATTATACCTTTATCTGAAAGATGATGTGAAGAGAGGAGCTGGGCAAGCCAGCCATGCACAGCTCAGGGAATGCTGCGACTGGGAGGGGGCTATTATTTATTTATTTGGAGTATTTATACCCCACTCTTCAGCCAAAAGGCTTACAAATGGCTAATTAGATATTTCCCTGCCCTCAGGCTTGTAATCTAAAAAGACAATACACAAAAGGAGAAAGGAATGGTGGTGGGGAAAGGGAATAAGTCCAGCAGAATAAATCCCCAGGTAGTTGAAAGATGCCATAGAAATAAGGGAGAGCTGTAATAGAGCTAGGACCGCCAGCCATGAAGAAGAACTGAATAGGGTTTTGGGGAGCTGTGAGCTATTAAATAGTTCAGGATTTAATGCATTATCTAAACATGTCTTATTAAACTTCTCTGAGCTTTTGTTTTGTTTTGTTTTAAAACTGTATCTGGCTTTTCCTAATTACTTTGATAGTGTGGTCACGCTTACCACAGCAAACCCATTGAATAACATATCCAAATAGTCCACATAGAGATCACCTTGAGGCCCAAGTACCCAATCTAGGGTGGGACCTTAAGGGGAAAAGGGTTAAAGTGAGTGATAAGAGCCCAAGTGTTATAATTGTAGGGGCCGCCTGGAGTGGTGATCCATCAGAGACCATAGTCTTACAATCTGCCTGGGCTTTAAGATTCTTTTTTGGAGAATCCCTTCTCTTGGTTACACTGTCTTCAGAAGGACATTTTGGAAAAGGGCTGAGATGGGGCTTTCCAGGTGGATGTTCCCAGGTCCTGACTGTACTGGTACGAGGTAGCTGCCCTGACCCTCCCCTGTTGCAAATACCCTACATTCTGTATTTGTTTGTGGTGCGCTGATGTGATGTTCTGGGATTGGGGCAAGGGGAGGCCCACAAGAAACAATCCACAAAGGAACTTTAGAAAGCATAAACAACACTGGCTTAAGAAACATAAGATGAATTCAAGTGTCTTACTTTTTATGACACTAAGAATAGAAAAACTGACTTTTGGGACTCTTGGGCTTGATTATGGCCTGCTTTTCCCATGCGAATATTATTTATCAGATGTCATCTATTAAATAGCTTTTTCCAAAGCTCTCTGCTCTTTCTGCATACAACTGACACATTCATCTAGTTTGAGCCCCCAGTGGTGGTGGTCCTTTGGCTTCTGTTAGAGCAGGCACCTGTGAGATCTTGACTTTTTGGTTCATGTTTTCTGTTTTATGTCCATAGATGTTCGCACACAAGCAATGTATCAGATGATGGACCAAGGCTTTGTGGGTCTGATATTCTCCTGCTTCATTGAAGACAAAAACACAAAGGTAAACAGTGTACAGATAACTGGCAACCTTGGGCAAATTACATGCTCTCAGCCTCAGAGGAAGCCATGGCAAACCTCCTCTGAACAAATCTTGCCAAGAAAACCCCAGGATAGGGTCACCTTAGGGTAATAAGTCAGAAACTACTTGAAGACACATAGCACACAACAACACACATGTCTGAAGGGCAAGTGTCTCACTATTTGTCCTTATGAGAAAAGAACATTCTGCTCTTTTTGATGCTTGGGTTAGACTGGTTAGAAGCTGTTCAGCTGAACATAGTGTCAGTGACGTTTCTGAGCCACTTAATCTTCTGAGACAGTGATCCCCACACTGTGCCCTTTAAGAGATTTTGGACTTCAGCTCCCAGAAGCCTCAGCCATAGAATCATAGAGTTGGAAGAGACCGCAAGGGCCATCCAGTCCAACCCCCTGCCATTGCAGGAACTCAAAATCAAAGCATCCCCAACAGATGGCCATCCAGCCTCTGTTTAAAGACCTCCAAAGAAGGAGAATCCACCACACTCCGAGGGAGAGTGTTTCACTGTTGAACAGCTCTTACTGTCAAGAGTCTGGGATTCTGGGAGCTGAAGTCCAAAATCCCTTAAAGGGCACAGTTTGGGGATCTCTGTTCCTAAGATAACAGCATTTCTGTCTTGTCAGTTTAGCAAACAGAAGAATTGCTGATAAAGGTTAGTCACAAGCCTAGCGGTTAGAAGAAACCTGAAATGTAACATTGACATTCACAGAACTATAAGAATGACTTTGGGAGGATGTAAGACAGATGATGCTTAGACCATGTTAGACAGTGGCATAAATCTGATTGGTAGACCCACCTAGAGTAGACCCCTTTGAATTACCGTAGTTAAATTCATTGAGATTCATTGAGATCAACAGTATATGATTGCACATTTTAGATGTTCTTGGGCGGGGTTTTGTTTGTTTT
This sequence comes from Phrynosoma blainvillii, assembly GCA_026167975.1. Lineage (NCBI taxonomy): Eukaryota > Metazoa > Chordata > Lepidosauria > Squamata > Phrynosomatidae > Phrynosoma > Phrynosoma blainvillii. The sequence goes on from JANUYF010000009.1 coordinate 9,248,850, forward strand.
TTCTTGTTTTATGTTAAATAGGAATCAGAGTGGAGACTAATGAGTATCTGGATAGTGGAGAGGGAAAGGTTAACCCTATCCCAGAATTCCACAATACTGATAAAAGCCCCCACTGTCTGTTGCTTGTATTTAGAGTAAGAACTGGGAATGTGTTGGCCTCCACCTGTTGTTGCACTATGCCCGCGATGGCAAACCTGTGGCACGCGTGCCAGAGATGGTACACAGAACCATTTTTCCTGGCATGCGGAGAGCAGGGAGGAGGAAGAGGCGCATGCCTGTTCCTCTTCCTTACCGGTTGTCCCAGGCCTATAGCTGCCTCTTCGGAGGCAGCTGAAGGCTGGGAACAGCGCAGCAGGACAAGGAGAAGGAGGAAGAGGTACACACCTGTTCCTCCTCCCTCCAAACCCTCCCCGGCCTTCAACTGCCTCTCTGGTGGGAGCTGAAGGCCATGGATGGTGCAGGGGGAGGAGGAGGAAGTGGCATGCCCCTATTCCTTTTCCTCCCGCTTTAACCCCTCTGGGCCTTCAGGTGTCTCTGGAGAGGCAGCTGAAGACCCGGGAGGGCAGGGGGGAGAAGTCCCATCCCTGGGGGGCAGAAGTCTTGCCCCCAGAGGGTGGAAGTAGGCCTTTTAGTTTGGACACTCGGCCCCTTTAAGGTTTGCCATCACTGCTTTGCCTCAGACCTGGCTAAAGTTGACCATGGAGGGCCCATGTTCCTCATCTGTGCATTAGCTGGATTATGATATTAGCAATAATAGCAGTTCCGCTCTTGAGGCAAATAGATTTGAGGATTATGATATGATTTTCATTAGGACTGGCAAGTGGAGTTACCACACCATTCCTGTTTGTTGTTGTTGTTGTTTTGTGCATTGAAGTCGTTTCTGACTGATGACAACCTTATCATAGGGTTTTCTTAGCAAATTTCCTCAGTGGGGGTTTGTCATTGCCATCCTCTGAGGCTGAGAGAGTGTGACTTGCCCAAGATCACCCAGAGATTTACCTGGTCAAGACAGAATTCAAACCCTAGTCTCCAGAGTCATAATCCAATGCCCAAACCACTACACCACACTACAATCCTAATTCTGCTTGGAGTGATTAGACTGTGGCTGTTTGAGCTATAGCTATAATAATTTTTCAGCAGGGGTTCCCTGAAACCCAAAAATTACTTCTAATGTTCTTGCGGGGTAAAATGGTTGAGAAAGGCTGCCTTAGATTAATCATCTGAGGAGCCAGCATGGGTTGTGCAAATCACCTCTTCAGTAGGGTTTAGCAGGGGCAGGCATAAGGAATGTTTCCTAGCTTGAAAACTGGGGAAAGAAAAGGATACAATGCATGTATTATAATGTTTAACTCTATGTTACAAAAAAACAAACAAAACCAAAACACTTCCTGTTTACAAATCAGTCTTAATATACATTAAAGTTAAACAGTAGCATTTTTATTTGTCTCCCACTTCTCAAGTAGTAGATATGAATGTACTATGTGTATATGTGAAAGAAACAGTTGTGTTTGCGGGTTGGGTAAGTTAGTGTGGTTTATATTGCCAATTTATTTTCATTAACATGTATATGTTGATTGCTTCAGACAGGCCGGATTCTGTATACTTGTTTCCAGTCTATTCAAGCCCAAAAGAGTTCAGAGTAAGTTGAAGAGTTCAGCAAAGCCTTGCCTTTTAAGTGGAACTTGCCCCCAAGTAAGCATGAATAGAATTGTTCTGTAGATCTGTAGTGTCTAAAAATAGGATGGTAACATTGACATGTTTCCCTCCTCTAGGTATGAAAGGATTGAAATTCCAATTCACGTTGTTCCCCATAATACCATTGGGAAAGTGTGTCTTGAATCAGCTGTTGAACTGCCCAAGATCTTGTGTCAAGAAGAGCAGGATGCTTACAGGAAAATCCACAGGTAAAGTGAGAGGAGTAGTCAACTTGCTGTGGGTGACTTTTCAAGATCTCACTACTCCATCTCCTTTACATCAAGTATAGCAAAGTTGGGCACCCAGGTACTAGGACCATGTTTTGCCTCTGGGCTTCCCAGAAGGCATACCCCCTTTCCTGTGACACCATCATTTGGTAGTATCCTATTTTATTTATTAACATTTGATTTGATTTATATCCTACTTTTCTTCAAATGGGATTCAAACTGGCTTTGAGTCCCTTTCCTAGTTTTTGTATATTCTCCCCTCCTCCCAATTCTAAAAGTTGAAATGTGCAGGATAGGTCTGTCAGTGCCTATTATCTGTGACAACTGAATGGAATCTGCTTTATCAGAAGCAGTGTGCTACTGAATACCAGGTGCTGAGCAGCAACCATGGGAGAGAATTTGTTGCCTTTGTATGCACTCCCTAGAAGGATCTGGTTGACCACTGTAGTGAAACAGGATGCCAGAATGGATGGTTGCTGTGTTTGATACAGCAATGCTCTTGCTGTATATTATACCAATGGATCCTTTTGAAAGTGTGTCTGGACATTGTTATGACCTTGGCTGGAAGCTAAGCGACCTATTGTAAGTTGAGTGTCATGGCATGGAATGAAATGAAGTAGGGAGGTGGGCAGTATCAATGCCAGATGATCTAGTGACAAGACAGGTGTATGGTTGAATAAACTGAGCTTGCTGCTCAGCTGTCTCACAGTTCCCTTTATCTCCTTTTCTTATAACTCTTACTATGTGCCTCTCTCCCTATTTTTAGCCTTACTCATCTAGACTCAATAACGAAGATACACAATGGCTCAGGTAAGTGTTTTCATATCTAGAAACATTTATTTCGACTCTTGAGACATTTACAAAGTAATTAGGCTTTTGGGTCTTGATAATAGTAAATGGTTATTGTGCCACACCAATAGTTTGCAAAGTGTAGGTGAGTTTCTTTATTCAGATGTGAACAGTTTTGTGGAGAGGAGGTAGTTATCTGTTTTGGTGCATTTCAATTTCATTAGTCCTCCCTGTGCCATTTGCTCAGGGCTGGGTAGTCTTTCAGATGAAACACCAGGATTTGGAAAAACCTGCAGGTGTGCTGATTTGTTGATTATGGAGATTTGATAGCATCCTCCCCTGGTACCCTAAAGCAAACCATGGGGCATTTGCTTCTTTGACAATCTTATCATTATTCTATGACCTCTCCTGTGCAGGCTAGTTCTCATCCCCACGTCCTTTAATTTTGACAGACTGGGATATTTCTAACACTATGTAGGACATGACTAGGGAACATATGTTACCCTATTTTACATATGTTAAATATTTTATCCTACACTACCCATCAACCAAAGTTAGGATAATCCAAGCCATAGTTTTTCCATCATCATGTATGGAGGTGAGAGCTGGACAGTGAAGAAACCAGATAAAAAGCAAATCAGTGTATTCAAGATGTGGTGCTGCAGATGAGTGTTAAGAATAACATGGACAGCCAAAAAGACAAACATAGGATTCCAGAACAGATCAAGCCTGAACTCTCCCTGGAAGCCAAGATGACTAAATTGTGGCTGTCACACTTCAACCACATAATGAGAAGAGATGACTCACAAGAAAAGACAATAATGCTAGGAAAGATGAAGGGCAGTAGAAAGAGAGGAAGACCACATACCAGATGGATAGACTCAATCAAGGAGGTCATGGACATGAGCCTGCAGGTCCTGAGCAGGGCAGTAAGGATAGGAGGGTCATTTGGAGGTGGCTCATTCACAGGGTTGCTATGAATCAAGGCTGCCTCTAGGACCCATCATCTCTGCCCAGCATGGTCAGTGATAAGATATTGGGGGAGTTACAATCAACATGTGTGAAGGGGCAATGTTTCTCCACTTCTACTGTATATGATCACTCTTGGAGCTGATTGGGTGAATGCTAAGGCTCCTTTTATTGGCATGATGATCTGCAGACAGGAGGGTTGCCCTTCAGTAACTACTGCATCCATCCATTTTTCCTTGTCAGTGTTCACTAAGAACCTCTGCAGCCAGATGTCTGCCATCAGTGGCCCACTCTTGCAGTGGCTGGAGGATCGTTTGGAGCAGAACAAACAGAGGATGCTGGAACTGCAGCAGGAGAAAGAGGAGCTCCTAAAGGAACTGGTTGCCCTGGAATGAAGACTTCATGACCTGGGGAGTGCAGAACAGGGACACATTCCTAGGCTTGGTCCTCTCCTAACTTGCAGCTTCTCCTATGACTCCTCCTATCTGGCAGTAAATGCTGCCACAAAATCAGAAGAACCCTAGAGTGGGGAACATCAGTGAGCAAAGCAATGGACACTGAAGGAAGATGTAAGTTAATTTTTGTAGATGATGGATTTTCTTTTCTCAGACAGCAGTTCTTGGAGCTAAATATGTGTATATTCGGGTAATACAGATTCAGCAGTCTTTGTCCTGATATGTTTCTGGTGGCAACTAAATAGCTCATGCTTATGTGTGATCAGCTAAATTGGCAAAGCCAGAGAGAGAGGTCCTCTTCTTTCCCATTTTAAAAATATTATGTATAAAAGTTGCTTTAAAAATCAGTTGGTAACACGTCATGAGAGTAAAAAATGTGTCTTTTGTCTATCTTTATGAATAAAGTCAAAGAGAATTTTACAACTGTATTAAGTGCACTGCCTTCTTAATGCTTTCCTTTGCACCCACTACCATTTTAGCAGGGTATTCTTTGGATGATTTTGGAAATGGTTGCATATAGGGAATATAGAGGAAGGATTCAAACCATGTACATGGTTTATTGTTTCTGGCTAGCGCTCTGTAGCAAAGTTTTGTTCCTAGCACTTAAAATATCTGCTGGATTCGTTGTTTTCCAACGCTTTTCCTTCTAAGGCATTCTGTAGTTGATGTCCCATGGGGTACAGCTGAACTTATTTTGTTTTTTCAAAAGTAACTTTTTAACCCTCAGTTTGGTGGCAGGGTGAGGGGATGGGTGTAAAGCAAAATGACTTAGTTATGCTCTCTGTTGCTAAGTGGTATATACAGTGGGACCTGGGGATACCAAAATCTGTGGATGCTCAAGTCCTATTGTCAGCAATGGTGGTGTGTGCATGCAGCAGCGCTGCCATTAGGGACAACAGGAGTTCATGAAGTAGGCATCAGGGAATTTGATAAGATGAGGAACTGAAGCCACCCTCCTCTCTGGAGTCAACCTCTTCTTTTCCTGGGAGCTTGGGCAGCGGTGAGTGTGTGTGGGGGGGGTCCCAGCTCCATCACCACCCCCTCGGGCAGCTGAGTGGGATCCCGCTGGGCCAGTGTGCTGCTGACCGAGAGTGGGAAGTCCCTCTCCTAGAAAGCCAAGTCCTACCCGGTGCTGTTGCAGTTGCCACCGTCGCTTTCTTCCTCTTCCTACTCTTCCTCTTCCTCCCCTCCTAGCAGTCATCGTCCTCCTCCTCTTCCTCCTTGCAATTGCTCCGCCGGCCAAAAAGAGCAACCCCTCACTGCCCAGTGAGCAGCCCCCCCTTGATTATGTATTATGTAATTATATTATTATGAGCCAGTGTGACATAGTGGTTTGAGTGTTGAACTATGACTCTGGAGACCACGGTTTGATTCCCACCTCAGCCATGAAACCCACTTGGGCAAATCACATACTGTCAGCCTTAGAGGAAGGCAATGGCAAACTTCCTCTGAACAACTCTAGCCAAGAAAACCTTGTGACAAGTTTGCCTTAAGGTCACCATAAGTCAGAAACAACTTGAAGGCGCACAACAACAAGCAACAACTATTATATTATTTGGAAATTGAAAGTGATCAATCTGTTTGGAAATTAAAAGTGATCAATCATGAGCAGTCTATTCTCATCCTTGTGTTTGGATGGTGAAACAGTTTGCTATAAGTGCTGGTCCAAGAAGGAGAACCAGGTAACCTATTCTCATCCTCACCATTGGTTCTGTTAGCTGGAACTAATGGAAACTTGGGTTCAATAATATCTGGAGAGCCACAGCTTCTTTAGTGCTGTCATAGCTGGTGGTCGGTCCTAAATGTACTGAAAGAAGGGACCACTCCAAATGGTGCCCTCTAGATATGTGATCCAACATATCTGAAGGGCACCAGGTTCTCATCTGGCTGGGGATGTTGGGATTTGTAGTCAAATCTATCTGGCAGTCAGTAATAGTGCCACTCTATTCTGCTTTGGTCAGGCCTCACCTGGAATACTATGTCCAGTTCTGGGAATCAAGAAGGATGTGGACAAGCTGGACTGTATCCAGAGGAGAGCAATCAAAATAGTGAAGGGTCTGCAAACTATGCTGTATTAGGAGAGACTTAGGGAGCTGGGTATGTTTAGCCTGGAGAAGAGATGGTTAAGAGGAGATATTATATCCCTGTTTGAAGGAGTGTAATACTGAGGATGGAGCAAGCTTGTTGCTGCTCCAGAGAATAGGACTCAGAGCAATGAATAGAAGCTACAAAAAAGAAATTCCACCTAAACATTAGGAGGAACTTCCCGACAATAAGAGCTGTCTGACAGTGGAACTTGGAAAGTGGTGGAGTCTCCTCCTTTGGAGATTTTCCAACAGCAGCTGGATGGCCATCTGTCAGGGAGTGCTTTGATTATGAGTTCCTGCATGACAGGGCATTGGACTGGATAGCCCTTGTGGCCTCTTCCAACTATAATTCTATGGTCCAGCATATCTGAAGGGCATCAGGTTCTAGCTGGCTGGAGATGCTGGAATCTGGAGTCAAAAATATCTGGAAGTCAGTAATAGTACCTCTCTATTCTGCTTTGGTCAGGCCTCCCCTGGAATATTGTGTCAGTTCTGGGCACCACAGTTGAGAATTGACATTCACAAGCTGGAACATGTCCAGAGGATGACCAAAATGGTGAAGGGTCTGGAAACCATGCCCTATGAGGAGAGACATAGGGAGCTGGGTATATTTAGCCTGGAAAAGAGAAAGTTAAGAAGTTCTATGATAGCCCTCTAAATATTTGAAGGGATGTCATCTTGGGGATACAGCAAGCTTGTTTTCTGCTGCTCCAGAGAACAGGACCCGGAACAATGGATGCAAAGAACAGAAAAAGAGATTCCACCTCAACATTAGGAGGAACCTCCTGACAGTAAGAGCTGTTTGACAGAGGAACACGCTCCCTCGGAGGGTGGCGAAGTCTCCTTCTTTGGAGGTTTTTAAACAGAGGCTGGATGGCCATCTGTCAGGGGTGCTTTGATGGTGAGTTCCTGCATGGCAGGATGGGGTTGGACTGGATGTCCCTTGTGGGTCTCTTCCAATGCTAAAATTCTATGACAGTCCCAGCTGCTCCCTCTCATCCCAGCAGACTTTGCTCAAGGAAAAAAATTGTTTCCCACACATGAGGTCAGCATAAGCTGGCCCAGAGTCAGAAGGGAAATTGCATTCCATTCCTTTCCTCCCTCCCTTCCCGGGTAATGTTACGGCAGATTTACTAAATTAATGGCTTTCTGGCAGCTGGCCGAACTATTTATATATCCCTGGGGAGGCTGGGGGTTGGAGAGGCTCAGCACAAAACACAGGACAAGGGACACCGTCCACCCAAATGCAAAGCTTGGCACACACACACTCAGATGCACACTTCCCTGCTGTTTCGTAACAAGAGTTGGTGGGATGGTGACAGTGACGCATAGAACCAGGGCCATAAGTGAAACGATTGCTTCTGTTTTTTTAAAAAAAGAATACACTTTCCTGTTTTTTAATGAACAGATATATAGTTGACCGTCCGCATTGGCAGATTTGATTATTTGAAGTTTTGATTAATACGTAATCTCTAGTTCTTCCAGCGCAACTCTGCCAGAAGTTGACCATAGAGTTGTGCTGGAGGACCTAGACGTTCCTAGAGAAAACGCTTCTCTAGGCATTTGTAGGTCCTTCAGCACGATTCTATGGTCAACCTCTGGCAGATGTTGACCATAGAGTTGCAGTGGAGGACCCAGAGATCCCTAGAGAGGTGTTCTCTCAGATAAAAAGAATAATGTTTGTTTTAAAAATAAATAAATATTTGTGTTTTTCCCACATTCAAGAGGGTTCTTCGCCTTTAACCCCAGCGAACGTGGAGGGACCTTTGGGATGTGTATACACACTAGCTAAAGAGAGCACTGGACTATGATTCTGGAGACCAGGGTTCAAATCCCTTGGGCAAGTCACACTCTCTCAGCCAAGGAACCCTTAGGGCCGCCACAATTTGGAAATGACTTGAAGGCACTCAACAATACCGTACTAAATATTCTTCTTGTGGCTTCCAAGGGGATATCACCTATTACGCTAAGTGTGAAGTTCCCTGGAAATGAGTGTTTCAAATTATTATTATTTTCACTGCCTAGTGGTGCAGGCGAATAATTTTATATTCTGAATTTAACGATTGTATATTATTCTGAATCAAATCATCTATATCAAGGGCCAAATTCAACTGCAGAGAAATTTGGGGGGCCCATACTTTTGTTTATAAAGTGTTTACTGCTAGGAATAAGCCTCAGGAGAATGCCGTGCTTGCATTTCCTTTGTTAGGCTGAGAGAGTGTGACTTCTTCAAGGCCATCTAGTGGGTTTCCAGGGCTGAGCAGGGATTTGAACATGTGAGATCCAGCATGGCGTAGTGGTTTGAGTACTGGACTGCGACTCTGGATTCAATCCCCTGCTTGACCATGAAGCCCAGTGGGTGACCTTGGGAGAGAGTCACACCCTCTCAGCCTCAGGGGAAACCTCCCCTGAACAAACCTGGCCCGGAAAAATCCGACGAAAGGCTTGCCTTGAGGGCTTCCCTCTGGTGCCTCGGCCAGAATCCCGTAGCCTGGAGCTAGGGGCAGTTCAAGCGGTGTCAAAGCGGATTGAATTCTGCAGTGTGGACGCAAGGATCGGAGGGGAGGGGTGGCTAGATGGAAGGGGCGGACTCCGGGGCTGTTTTGCAAACTTTTTTGCAAGCTGGAGAGAAGAGCTCCAGGGGCTTGGCTTGGCTTTGCCCAGGGGCTTCCTTGCCAGGGATGCCATCCCAGGAGGAGGAGGAGGAGGAGGAAGAGGAGGAAGGCTCTCTCCTCCGTCCCCTGAAGCTGATCGCCCTCCTCTGCGCCTCCTTGGCCCTGGCCTTGGATGCAGCCGCCTTAGGGAGCCCAGCCTGGGTCACTTCGGAGGAAGACTCCCTGGCCCTTTGGCAGGCCTGCAGCAGGAGGCAGGGAAGCCGAGGAGGAGGAGGAGGGTGGCAGTGCCGCTCGGCCCTACGGACAGGTAAGCGCCGCGCAGGTGGAGCCAGGTGGAGGGGGGGGGTGGATGCATGGATGCATGTATATATGTGATTGATATATATGTGTACATATATATATATATATATATATATATATATCACATATAGATAGATGTGTGTGTGAGAGATACATATTATATATCTATATCTATATATATCACACATATAGATAGATAGATTGATGGGAGTGTGAGAGATACATACATACATATATATATATATATATATAAAATATGTATCTCTCACATATTATATATATATATATATATGTGAGATACACACACACATACACACATATATAATAGTATCTCTCTCTCTCTCACACACACACACACACATATATATGTGTGTATCTCTCTCACATATATGTGTGTGTGTGTGTGTGTGTGTGTGTGTGTATGCCACCTTTCTCCCAGGAGGGACCCAAGGCGGATCACAGATAAAGACAGTTACAATTAATTGGGCAATGGTTATATGTATATATGTCTCTCTCTCTCTCTCTCTCTCTCACACACACACACACACACACACACATCATCTATCTATCTGAGAGATATGTGTGTGAGATATATATATAAAATATGTATCTCTCTCACTATCTATCTGAGAGAGATGTGTGTGTGAGAGAGATACATATTATATATATATATATAGAGAGAGAGAGAGAATCTCACACACATCTATCTATCTGAGATATGTGTGTGTGTGTGTGTGTGTGTGAAAGAGAGAGAGAGAGATACATTATATATATATATTTGTATGCTGCCTTTCTCTAGGAGGGATCCAAGGCGGCGGATCACAGATAAAGATATTTACAATTACATTGGGCAATGGTTATATGTATATATGTGTGTGTGTATTTGTCTGATCCCCCGCCTTGGGTCCCTCCTGGAGAAAGGCGGCATCTCTCTCTCTCACACACACACACACACATCTATCTATCTATCTATCTGAGAGATATGTGTATGAGAGATACATATTATATATGTGTGTGTGTGTGTATGCATCTCTCTCACACACATCTATCTATCTATCTCTCTGAGAGATGTGTGTGTGTGAGAGATACACACACACACACATATATAATAGTATCTCTCTCTCTCTCACACACACACACACACACAAACACATATATATAATAGTATCTCTCTCACACACACACACATCTGTCTGTCTATCTGAGAGAGGTGTGTGTGTGTGAGAGAGATACATTATATATAAAATTTGTGTGCCGCCTTTCTCCCAGGAGTGACCTAAGGCAGCAGATCACAGATAAAGACAGTTACAATTACTGTACATTGGGCAATGGTTGTGTGTGTATGTGTACTGTGTGGGACAAAGGCAGCATACAAATTATACACACACACACAGTACACATAACTTGTATGCTGCCTTTGTCCCAGGATGTACACTGGGCAATGTTTGTATTCATATGTGTATGTGTACCCTGTGTGTGTGTGTGTGTGTGTGTGTGTGTGTGTAATTTGTATGCTCTTCCACCTCCATTCCCCCCTCACACACATGCACCCATCCACAGTTTTGGGGGGCATTTTCAGCAGTGTATGGACTATGGAGGATCCTGGGAACCAAAAATTGGCCGCTGGACCTGATGCCACAGCGGTCCCTGCCAGCCTTGCCCTGAACTTTTCCTCTCTGAGTCTTCTGACTCTGACATGAACTGCTGATGGAGAGAAGCTGGAAATGAGGCCTTTTGTTTTCACAAAACGGAAAAATAGAGAAAGGGCTCGTGGTTCCAGATGCTTCACTTGGGGTGTATTTGTGGGATTTGCTGGAAAAACTCCCAGCCCACTCTCTGCATCCGCTTGCAACGCTGTTATGTTAACTCTCCTCTCATTCTCTGTCTTCATTGTCTTGACATTTATTCTGAGTATTGGACAAGTCACACGCTCTCAGAGAGCGGCAATGGCAAACCTCCTCTGAACAAATCTTGCCAAGAAAACCCCATGATAGGTTCACTTTACAACAACAACAGCGACAACAAATATGCCAGGAACCTGTACTGTGGACAAGAGGCCACTGTTTAGGACAGAATATGGAGAAAGAGAATGGTTTCCAGTTTACAAGGATTGTTTTTCACACGATGTTCGGCGTTAACCCAAACAGAAAGTAGACAAAACCCACAATTGCGGGTTGTTTTTCAGACGACATTTGTGTGAAAGAGAAATAACACGAAAATAACCCAAACAGGAAGCCGACAAAACCCGTTCCTTTTTACTTTCGGGGACTTCTGAAAGTAAAAAGGAGTGGGTTTGGGTGACTTTCAGTTCGGGTTAATGTCACGTTATTTCTCCTTTACACAAATATACCTGAAAAACAACCCGATTTTGCAGGATTTTTTTTTCTAGATTTTTAAATCCCATTTCTGCACGGGATTTAAGCAATTTGCCTCCTTGTGATACAGTCCTAACTTGTACACAGAAGATTATCATATGGACAGTAGGAATAAACTTGGAGGAAGAAAGTGTGAACAGTGGGGGAATCCTTAGTAATATTTTTTGTACTAATGTTACTCATAAATAGTAATTCCCATATATCCCTGAATGTAATTCCAATAACATCAAAAATCCACCAAAACAGTGATACCTTTATTGGAACAACCAAAATGCACAATATACATGCTGCAAGCTTTTGAAGCACCACTGGCTGCTTCATCAGGCAAGGTGTTGCAAACCAAACAGGAGAGAAAAAATGGAAGATCTTAGTCATACGTCTGCATTTTGCTGTTTTTGTTCTTAGATGGTAGGGAGGGGTATCTCTTACAGGTTGGCACCTCCTCTTTCTGGCCATGTGGCAACTGGGAGATTCTCAAAGCCCAAGAAATTTAACATCCATTTGCAACGCAAAAAGATACTTCCTTTGCAATCCATTATGTCTCCATCCTTTGTGAGGACACTGAATTTCTCAAGGAGTCTTCATGCGTTTGCATCAGGAAAACTTTAGGTGGTATTGAGCTTGTTGGAATCCTCAAATAGGAAGGTCCCAGTCCACTGGCTCTCTCTTTAGGATTCCCCAGTTGGCAACTCCAAGGCAACCCTATCATGGGGTTTTCTAGTGCTGAGAGTGTGTGCCTTGCCCAATAGGCCATCCAGTGGGTTTAAAGCCAAATGAGTGTGATAGGTTATATGCATTCAGGATCAGCCAGAATTTTAATCTTGTATCTCTAGATTTCTTCATTGTTGGATATGCTTCAATGTTGACCATGCCCTGAGATGCCTTCTCACAAACATTTGCATTTCTGCTTTCATCCCTCCACATCCCTACCCCCAGACTGGCAAACAGCTACTTTGGTTTTAATCCTGACTGCAGCCACCATCACTCTGCTGTCATTCTTCATGTCTCTGATTTCCTTCTGCTTGGGTACCTACAAGCAATATTACCGGGTCGTTGCTGTCCTCCTTTTTACAGCAGGTAGGTATCTCCTCTTTCTTTCTCTTTGCGACCATAAATATCGTTAGGGGGAACTTCCTGACAGTAAGGGCGGTTCGACAGTGGAACACACTCCCTCGGAGAGTGGTGGAGTCTCCTTCCTTGGAGGTCTTTAAGCAGAGGCTGGATGGCCACCTGTCAGGGATGCTTTGATTGGGAGTTCCTGCATGGCAGGGGGTTGGACTGGATGGCCCTTGGGGTCTCTTCCAACTCTATGATTCTATGATTAAATGTTAGCTAATTCAGGGACAAAATTAGCTGATGACTACAAACAATGCCAGCAAAAACATATAGAGGAAATATGATCAGATGATCAGTAAAATACAAATTACAAAGTTCCAAATGTTCCAAAGAAGAGACGGAAAACACTCCAAGTGAAACTCATATCCTTAGCATTCGTCTCAGTTGTCCATGACAATCTTGTGTACAACCATACCGCCTCTGACAAAGACGTTTCTTTTTACGCCTGCCAGTATCCCCTTTCCAGTTTAGCTAAAAGGTGTATTTTTTTTAAAAGCAGCATTGACATTGGGCAGATGTAGAAGAAGGGCTGGAGAAACCCAAACCTTCAGAGTTGAATTGCATCAGCATGTCTGCAGTAAACTATTCAATCAAGCTTGAGTTGGGAAAGAATGGGATTATTCTCTAGCTGGTGTAACTGTAGCTGTGTATGTCTGCCTGCAACAGGCAAAGTAAACAGCAGGTAGCTCTGAATTTCTTGCGGAGTGTGCTTTACTAACAAAACACAGAGCAAAGGGGAGCCTGCTTCACCAGCTACTCCCAGCATGTTAAAAAATCATAGATTGGTAAGTCTGACCACCAACACTGAAATCCTAAGTGAAGGCTGGTGAAAGAAAAAGTCATCCCTAGATGCATTTTGGAAGGAGCTTTCAAATGATCTGTAGAATGTTCAAAAAAAATTCTCTTTACTTACCTGAACTATTTTATTTCACATGTGTATATTGTCAAGCTTCAAATAAAAAGTCTGCTGAAACACGTTGAGGCACTTTTATTTGTGAGCCAGAATGGTTTAGTGGTTTGAACGTTGTCGGACTACAACTCTGAAGATTAGGGTTCAAATCCCCACTTGGCTATGGAAACCCACTGGGTGACCTTGGACAAGTCACATTCTCTCAGCCTCAAAGGGAGACATTGGCATGCAGGTTCTCCTCCAACCTTCCATCCTTCAGTGTCTGTCTCGAGAAGAAACCCCACACACAACACACACTAGGGAGGAAAAGAAAAAGAGGACAAAGTTCCACGGCAATATTTACGTAAGTTATATCTTCTATATAACATCCTATATAGAGACATGGAAAGACCACTAAATCCCAGGACTTTTGGTCTATCTGGATGAGCCTATTGGTAGAGCTTTTTGATTTCTCTCAGGTTTTTTTGTGCAGTACAATTGGACTAGTAGCAAAAACTGAACAATCTTTATGAACAATTTGCTAGCATCTGTAAATAGACCTATTTGCTGTTGTGTGCCTTTGTCCTTTCTGACTTATGGCGACCCTAAGGCTAGCTGCCCCCCGCATGAAGATGACAGATCCCCAACCCAAACCATATCCCCAGCTGAATTCATGGTAGCTCCTCAGCTGGCTACTGTCGATAAATTTGATGGGGGAGATCATGGGGTTTTCTTGGCAAGATTTGTTCATAAGAGGTTTTGCCGTTGCCTTACTCTGAGGCTGAGAGAGTGTGACTTCCCCAAGGTCACCCAGTGGTTTTCACAGCCAAGCTGGGAATCAAACCCTGGCCTCCAGACATGGTTCAACACTAAAAACACTATCATGCTGGCAAAAGACCTATGCTGGCAAAAGACTTCTATGTCACCACATATGAATTCCAGAATGTCCAGACGTTCATCTAGAATATTGCTGTTCATGTAATTGAATTTGGTGTGAATTAAGCACCAATGGTTCACAAATGTGAGATTATGTTGCCTCGATGTAGGAACATCTTCTCTAGACTATAGTGCAACACCCAAATCTTTTCCCCAGACTTCTTCTGCACTACGAAAAAGCAGGTTATCTTGGTGGTGACTAATTTTGGTGCTATCCTGTTGGAACAGAGAGAAGGAGATCCAACTATTTTAAAAAAATCAGTCAGTCCATAATTTTATATGCATGCACACACATCAAAATGTTTGTGTCTAGACATGAAACAATACTGCAGTACTCCAAAAGGTGAGTTGGTTTTATCCGTTCCACGAAAAGTAGAGAACCTGTGTGATTCCAGATGTTGAACCCAATGATTGTCCCTATGCACTGTTTGTGCAACAAAAGTCCAAAACACTGCAGAAATAATCCAGTCTGAGACCACTTTAAGTGGCCTGACTCAATGCTAGGGAATTATGGGAACTGTAGTTCTGTGAGACATTTAGCCTTCCCTGTCAGAGAGCTCTGGTACCACAATAAACTACAGATCCTAGGATTCCCTAGGACTGAGCTAGGGTGGTTAAAGCAGTCTCAACCTGGGTTATTTCTGCAATGTGTTTTGGACCAAGGTTTCTGTGTGGTTAACAAGTAAGCCTCTTGTTAATGTACCAGTATTATTTTGCACAATAAGAATCTTGTACCAAATAATAATAATAATAATAATAATAATAATAATAATGATAATAATAAATTTTATTTATATCCCACTCCTCTGTCAACCAACTGAGGAGGCTCACAGCAATTTAAAAACTTCATACAATATTAAGATACAATCCCAAATCACACAGCCCTCCCACCCCTTACATTTGTTCATAAGAGGTTTTGCCGTTCCCATTGAGTTTAACAGATCTTTTCTCTTTCTTTGCTGATCTAGTGGTCCTGCAGGTCTGTGCCTTAATTCTCTACCCCATCAAATTTATCGACAGTAGCCAGCTGAGGAGCTACCATGAATTCAGCTGGGGATATGGTTTGGGTTGGGGATCTGTCATCTTCATGCTGGGGGCAGCCATCCTTTACTGCCTGCGCATAGATGTGTATGAAGATGCCTACCACTGAGACAAGCCAAGAAAATGGGATTGGATTATGCAACTAGTTGGACCAAACTATTTCATGGAGTGAGATGAAATGGGGAAAGGACCGGAGGCTTCACGGAGAAGTCTAGGCACCCTTGGTCCTTCTGAATGTCCGTTTCATCTTGACAAGAAGCTGGGTGAAGAAGGAGAACTAGGCACTCAAGGAATCAGAGGAACTGCAACTATTAATGACTGTCCAGAACAACTAGCCTGTGATGTTTCTTTAAATTCCTTTTCTTCTTGTCGTTTTCTTCTTGTTATGCAAGAAGTTGTCTTTATTATTGGGTTTATTAGTATTTTTAAGCAGAGTAACTCCTACGGTAAAGACGTATTTTATTTGCTTTTATTTTGAGGTGGTCTGACATATACCCATAGCTCAAAGGGAGAATGAGGAGGGAAGAATCCTCAGATTTGTAAATTAGGAGGGGGAAACTTAAAATTCCTAGCCAGAGAGTTCTAGTGCCTCACTAAACTACAAGTCCCAAGATTCCTTAGGATCACGCCAGAGCTGTTGAAGTGGAATCATTGTGTAGTAGGAAAGGGCCCCAGGAATGCTGGTATCCTTCAGCTCCACCAAGCCCTAGTCATTGCAGTCAATAGTTAAGGATAATGGCAGTAGTAGTCCAAACATTTGGAAGTAGACATGATTTCCCCATTCTTATTGTATTGGAAATTCAGCTGATCTGGTCAAAGCACTATCTGTGCTCAGAGAATGGCGGTGACCTTAGTTGGCTATGCTATCTGCAGAAGGCACTGTGGGGTTGTGAGATCGCAGCGATGAATAAATCAGCATATTGAAATGAGATCAGCCACCTTGCATGCTTTTGTGCGTACCCATCTGAAAGGTTTGGATGAACAGCTCAGCAGTCCTGTGGTGGATTCATGGAAGGATCAGAGTTGAAAAGGTCAGGTTTGGGATAAAGAGATCAACATAGGTTGGGCAGAATGAACCGAGAGCAAGGAAGACCACAGTCTGTTAAAACAGTGAGGCCAATGTCTTCAATCCTGGAGAAATTCCTCTAAAAATACATGCAATTATAAGCCTTTCGCTCACAGCTTCAAAATGCTTTAGTTCATCAGAAAGGTCTTTTATATATGCCAGATAATCTTGAACTGTTTGATTAGGCTGCATTTGAGCACAAACCAACTGATCCAAAAGCAAGAGAGGCTAGGTAACATTTGACTTCTTATGCATCTTTTCGAGATAAGCTAACATTGCCCTAGCGCTCTGTTCATGCCGGATATACCTGTAAATATTCTCAGTCAGGGAAGAAGCAATTACATCAGGCTTTCAAATCCTTTTCTTCCCAGATCAAAGCTGTCTCAGGATCTGCTGGTTTTTCTCCTTTTTTGTTGTTGTTCTTAACTGCTCTTGAGATGATCACGATTCATGGCGACCCTGTGGATGAGACATCTCCAAGACCCTCTGTCCTCCACTGCTCTGCTTAAATCCTGCAACCCCTTAATACCCAAAGTGACCTCCTTAATAATAGAGTCCCTCCATCTGGCATGTGGCCTTCCTCTCTTCCTACTTCCCTCCACCTTTCCCAGCATTATTGTCTTTTCCAAAGAGTCCTCCCTTCTCATGATGCGTCCAAAGTATGACAGCCTCAGTTTGGTCATCTTGGCTTCCAGGGAGGTTTCTGGCTTGATCTGCTCTAGGACCCCTTTGTTTGTCCTTTTGGGTCTCCATGGGATCCTCAGCACTCTTCTCCAGCACCACATCCTCTCAAATGCCTTGATTTTCCTCCTATCTTCATTCTTGACTGTCCAGCTCTCACATCCATCCATGGGAATAGAGAGTAAAATGGCTTGGATGATTCTGACTTTTGTGCTGAGTTGTATATCCTTGCATTTTAAGATCTTTTCTAGTTCTTTCATAGCCAACCTCCCCATTCTTAATCTTCTTCTGATTTCCTGACCCCAGTCCCCATTTCTATCAATCCTTTGGAGATAAGTAAATAACCATGGCTTGCTAGTTCCAGTTCAACTCTACAGATCCAACATTAGAAAAGACACTGCTCGGCTTTTTAAAGCCCTTCTTTCACAAAGGAGCAAATGGGGCTCTCCAACTCTATTTTTTTACCCTTTCAGAACAATGTTGTTGCCTGAGTGCAGAAATATGGAGCTTTTTCTAAACAGCTGCTGGAAGAAGACCTGCTTTTATTTCACATCAAGCCCTTTATATGTGCATTTTTCCAACCAAGCCTTACCAGATACCAAACGTTTGTGATTTTCTCCTAAACTCAATGTCATTTTGAAGCCTTGTATCCTTCCAGTGTGGTTGGTAAGAAAGTGTTCATCTACATAGGCCAATAATTCTGGGAAATGTTGGGGTATTCTGTTTCTGGATGTGATGTCTTGCAAAGCTACATAATAGTTGTCACCTCTCCCACATCCAGATTTGCTGTAAATATAGTGGGATTTTGTCTATTCTTTATCTTTCCTCCTTGAGGTATGATTTACTGTGGTATGGGTGGTTTCTTTCCTTTCTTGTCATTCCCTACATCAGTGGTTCCCAAACTTTGCGTTTCCGGATGTTTTGAACTTCAACCCCCAGACGTTCCTACCAGCTTAACCAACAGCCAGGAATTCTGGGAGTTGAAGTCCAAAATATCTGGAAGCCCAGGTTTGGGAATCCCTGCCCTACATGAACTCAACACCTCACCTTCCTAGTATCTCCATTCCTGGTCAGGCATGCATACACAGACACACACATATACATATATAAATATAAATGCAAGTATATTTATATATATTTATTTTTAAGTGGTTTTTTTACAGCGAAAAAGTGCCATAGAGGTATAAAGCATTATACCACTTCAGTGTTATATTTGTATAAAAGTAGGAAAGAAAAGATCACACTTTGCATGCAAGTGCAGCACAGAGACAGTGTTCAACCAGCTAACCAGAAACATCAGGCAGGAAGGAAGCAGTGGCATCACCAAAAAGGAAAATGAAATTCTGGGCTGCCTTCATTTTGGATGTTATTGACCAATACAGTTCCCCCTGGGTATATTTTTTTAGGGAATGCATCTTGCTTCGAAAGCTTGCATCCTATATTTTGTGCATTAAATGGGCCCAATAAAGGTACCACTGTTTCGTGGGTTTTGAACTTTGCTGTATGGCCAACATGGCTATCCATGGATATGTTTTTTAGGGAAGACGTTTTGTACTTCCAGTAGCAAACTCTGCAACTGTGTTTGCCACTTGGCAGACTGGACAAAAATGAAAAATCAGATACCCCTTCTTCTTGTTAAGTCTCTTCCTTTTGGGAGAAAAAAGGCCTCTCCTATGTCTAAAACAGCTCAGAGAAGACCAAAAACATGGCAGAATTGCCCCTACATCCTCTAGGAAGTCTTGTGGAAAATATTTCAGTTTTTCCCCCAAGATATACTGTGTGGGTGCAGCCCTCCAAGATTCCCTGTGGCATCAATGGTGCCCCCTAACCATCAATAGTTGTCTACCTGGTTCTAGCTGAATAATTTCTATGCAGTCAGAACATTGGGTACATCAGAACTGTGTGCCCTACAAATGATTCAGTCTTTTTAATTTAATTTTATTCATTTAAAAAAATTTAAACACTTCATCGAGTAAGATTTTGAGAACATTACATAATATGAACATAACCATGCAATAAAGTAGTAATAACCTGAATAGGATTTTAAACAACTACAATACACTAAATTTACCCTTACGAGATTTGTAATGCTACTTTAGGCTTGACGGATCACATTTCTATATAAAATATTTTCTATTCTTATGTTCATTCAGACTCCTTAGTTATGTCCTGGCACCAATATCTGTATATTTCCCCCCCCCCCCCTCCATTTCTTTTCATATTGTTGGATTGTTTTTCCTGTGATATACATGGACAATCTGTCCATGGCTGCTAAATCATTTAGTTTTGCTTTCCATTCCTGTAAGGTAGGTATTTTGTCAGATTTCTAGTATCTTGGGTACACCAGGCATGCCGCTGTTATCATATATATTATTACTATTATTATACGTAATAATGTGATTACTTATTTTTCATTCGATCACATCTGTTATATTTATTGCCTTTGTTTCTTCCAACACTTAGTATTTATTCCATTGATCTATTCCTTGATGAGGTACACAGAGCAAATTTTTAAAGATCAAACCCAGTTCTGGCTTTAGTGGAATATTTTTCTGTAATATTAAATGAATCAGTCTTGAAACACTGGGTTTGATCTTTAAAAATTTGCTCTGTGTACCTACAGATTCATCAAGGGATACAATAGATCAATGGAATAAATACTAAGTCTTGGAAGAAACAAAGACAATGGGGGCCTCTTGTGGTTAAAGTAAGAGTTTGTACTGCTTCCAATACAGCTCTACAGAGAAGCCTAGGTAGTACAGTCGGCCCTTAGTATCCATGGGGGATCCGTTCCAGACCTCCCCGCGGATACCAAAATCCGTGCATGATCAAGTTCCATTGTCCCCAATGGTGGCACATGCCCACGTCACTATTAGGGACAACAGGACTTCAATGGTGCCATGTGCAAGCGTCCACGCCGCCATTAGGAACAGCCCGTTGTCCCCAGTGGCGGCACGTGCATGCGTCCACACTGCCATTAGGGACAATGGGAATTTAGGTGTGCGTGCGCCGCCATTGGGGATAATGGGGGCTTGCCATCCGCGGATACTCAAATCTGCAGATGGCAAGTCCGTGGATACTGAGGACCAACTGTACAGTGAGCCCTTGGTATTCACTGGGTTTGGTTCCAGGTTCCCCTATGGATACCAAAATCTGTGGATGCTCAAGTCCCATTAAATACAATGGCATAATAAAATGGCGTCCCTTATATAAAATGGCAAAATCAAAGTTTGCTTTTCCGAATATATATATATATTTAATATTTTCAAGCTGTGGATGGTTGAATCGGTGAATACCAAGGGCTGACTGTATAGGAACTGAGCCAGCGTGATGTAGTGGTTTGAGTGTCGAAGTACAACTCTGGAGACCAGGGTTCTAATCCCTGCTCTGCCATGTAAACCCATTGGGTGATCTTGGGCAAGGCACACACTCTCATCCTCAGAGGGAGGCAAAGGCAAATGTCCTCTGAACAAAATCTTACCAAGAATCCCCTGTGATAGGGTTACCTCAGGGTTGCAATAAGTCCAAAATGGCTTGAAGGCACACAACAACAACAACAACAACAACAACAACAACATAGGTGGAAGAAAGAATACAGAACAATTCAGACCTGTATTGTTGGAGACCTGTGTAATCCATGTCATAGATTTAAATCCTGCTCTGCAAAGATATACACTGTCTGTTGATAGTAGCGTATTACTGATATGAGGTGTAGTCAGTGTCACATCCCTGCCTTTAGGGAAAGTGAGGCAACTATCTCAGGTGCCAAAGTCTGGGAGGAGGCAACAATGACAATTTCTTGGCTGTTCATCGTAAGGCCCCAGCACTTACTTTCTGTTGGAAGGTAGAGCTATGGTGCCACATTGCTTGTCCTATTCATTTCAACCAGCCGGCTGCCCTCAGATGTGGTGGAAGATGCTATTGCGTTGTTAGTATTCACCTGGCAGTCAACTCAGCTTCTGTATATGGAATAGCAAAGGGGGTGGCATTTTGTTCTTCAACACAAGCAGCAAAATAGCATACTGTGAACTGGTTCCCATTTCCCCCATCCAATGGGAGAAATCCAATGGGGGAAATCCATGCAACATACACTTAGCATGTTGCCTTCCTATGTGAAATCTTGCACCTCATTAGACAGGTCGTCATACAATGGGTCCGAACCAGAATCTTGTCCTGTCATATGAAGCTTCTTTATACTGAATCAGACCATCCAGATTGGTATTACTGGCAGCTGGTCTTCAGCATTTCGGGCATGAGTACTCCTGTAGATCCCTGCTGGACTTCCATCTAGACCAGGGGTAGGCAACCTTTCCCCTTTAAGGTCCGAGGGACTTCAGCTCCCAGAAGCCTCAGCCATGTTGGGCAATAGTCCTATGTTGGCCAATAGCTCCTGGGATTCTGGGAGCTGAAGTCCCTCGGCCCTTAAAGGGGAAAGGTTGCTTACCCCTGATCTAGAGCACTGGTTCCCAAACCTTGCTCCTCCAGCTGTTGTGGACTCCAGCTCCCAGAATACCCGGCCAGCTTGGCTAACAGTCAGGAATTCTGGGAACTGAAGTGAAAAAACATCTGGAAGATCCAAGTTTGGGAATCGCTGCTCTAGAGGCTACTCTGAACCCAACCTTGTTCAAGTTGCAAAATCAGACAAGATAAAGTGGGTTCAAATTGACATCGTAGGAAGGATGTAGCAACCTTTGGAGTATTTTAAAGCATTTCTTCACTTATTCTGATTCAACCTGTTTTAAATCAATAGAGAGAAAAAGAGACATGCGTGACTCAGTGTAAAAACAAAGTACGTTTCCGGAAATGTTCCGAATGGCTAAAAAGAAAGAAAAGGAAACAATGATTGGAGAATATCCTTGGATCCCTCTTTTTAAATCTGACATTTGTAAAACAAGTGGGTGTTCAGGAAACAGGGTGGCTGGATTAGATAGTACCGGTACTTGACATAATTTTGAATTTTAATATTGAGTGACTCAGATCTGAGTATACATTTTAACTGAATAATGAAGGTCTATTAGCATGTGGCAATCAAAATATAGCTTACATGTTTTGCACAGAGGTCAACATAGCTGCACAATTGCTGCCTTTTTGTCTTCAGATTTTATGGGCTGCAACTGCTGTTTTCTAACCAAAGGATTTCTGTGCTGTTTCAGGAATTTTAGGAATTAAGCATTTTAATAGTTTCCCACAACAATAAAGACTCTTTAGAACTAGCACCTCCTTCCCCCCCCCAAAATCTGGAATATGATGCAAGTAAGATTGTTTCTGGATTTCTAGGTTTACTCACTCACATGCCAGATCCTTTCTCCTTTGCCCTAGATCCAGTCTGGTCTGCAGAAATAATGCCATTTGACATGACATTATTTAACTGCCATGGCTCAATGCTACGGAATTCTAGGGTTTGTAGTTTTGTGAGATATTTAGCCTTCTCTGCCAGAGAGCTTCGGTGTCCCACCAAATGACAAATCCCAGGATTCTCTAGCATTGAGCCATGGCAGTTAAAGTGATATCAAACTGGTTTATTTCTGCAGTACAGATGCAGCTCTAGTCTGAGTTTAATGGATTTTTTTTTGAGGTTTGCTTCTCCAAACAAAACGCTCTTTATACTAAAGATCATTTTACTAAGGTCCTGTCTGCACTGACCAGGGTACTCTGGGGGCAGCTCAGAGTATCCTAGACCTGGACCCAGAGTTGTTCCAACCTTTCCCCATTACCTCAGGTCCTCTGTTATGATGCCAGGTAGCCATGCTGCCCAGTGTGGTCACTGCGGCAGTGGATCACTTGATCCTGGGGTCAGAATGAGGCACCCGACCTTGATCCCATGGCTGGGTGCCTCATTTGGACCTCAGACCGAGCAACATACTGCAGCGGCGGTCATGTCAGGAGGCACAGCACAACTCATGTTAAATAACAGGGATCTCCAGATCTTCCAGGAAGATCCGGAATAAACAGTGATTTCTTAAAATCTGTATTAAAAGGAATATACCCATGGTTTGGTGCTGAACTGGCCACATGTCATCTGGTCTGTTGACACCAGACTTGGAGTTTGAGCCAAGCATCATTCAGACAGACTCTCCTCTGAGGATGTGTTTTTTTTATTTGGTCCATGCAGATAGAGCCCCAGATGATCACTGTGTCCAACAACTTCCCATTTTTTGCCTTTAAAACCCACTAGGGACGTTATCACATGGGGAGTTGCGGGGAGAAAGTGGAAATAAACGGGACGAGTGGAAGACTTTAATTTACGGGATTTGTCCCGTTCCGCCTCGTCTGATAACTAAATTCGAATTTAAAAGGGGGTTAATTCGAACAAAAACCTGATCTTTTCAAATCCTCAAAAATCCCAAAAATGAAAAGATCAGGTTTTCGTTCGAATTAACCCCCTTTTAAATTCGAATTTAGTTATCAGACGAGGCGGAATGGGACAAATCCCGTAAATTAAAGACTTCCGCTCGTGCCCGTTTATTTCCACTTTCTCCCCGTGTGATAACATCCTAGGTGATCTTGGTCAAGTCACACTCTCTTAGCCTCAGAGGGTGGCAATGGCAAATTGCCTATGCACAAATCTTGCCAAGAAAACCCCATAAAAGATATACTGACCTAAGTCAGAAATGGCTTGAAGGCACATAACAGCAACACCAGAAGAGCAAAGATTATTCTTGAAGCATTTTCACAGAAACTGGATTTGATAACTGTCTCTCATTAAATCCAGAAGCAAATAATGGTAATAAGAGTTATCCTTGTGAAAGGGCCACATATCCTTGTGAACCATTCACCCTCCAACAGACTGCATGTTTTATATATACCCTCCAACATTTTGCAGGAGAAAAGTGGGACGCAGGTGGCCAAGCAATATTTGTGAAAGATGAAAAAGAGAGGCTGCGACAGTTTGCTTTTGCCTGGATCTACTGGGAAGGGCAAGAGTCTACCTCTCTCCATATGGTTCAGTGCAAACTGTAGTCAGCCCTCCTTATCCAAGGACTTTTTATCAACAGATTTAAGCATCCACGGTTTGAACATATTTTTAATATATATATATATATATATACTCCCAAATGTAAACCTTGATTTTGCCATTTTATACAAGAGACACCATCTTACTGTGCCATTGTATTTAATGAGACTTGAGTATCCACAGACTTTGGTATCCACAGGGAGTCCTGGAACCAAACCCCAAAAAGCCCATTCTACTTTTGCATTTTGAACTCAGTTTGCAGCAACTGATGTAAGATGGGAACAAAGGGGGCAAGTGGGAAGAGAGAAAAAACTGGGACATTTTTACAGCAACTGAGAAAGTGGGAAAATAGAGGATCGATCATGGCTATCACTGCCAGATCCAGACAGGTAGAGGGTAGGATATTGAAGAGGATCTGAAGTAAATTTCTTCATAAGAAAATTGATAGACTTGTATTATACGTGGGATCCTCCTTACCTTGTTGCGGACAGGTTTTTCTAGCTCATCTTTTCCCACAGGAGATGAAGAGCAAAATGCAACTGAGCCGAGCTGCCAGAGATAGACTTTGTTTTCTTTCTAAAGCTTGTTTTACAGGCTTTCTAAGGCTTGAACTACCACCTAGAAATAATATTGTGCAATTGTTTCCAAAGGAAAAATAAACTTCTGTGCTCTCACAGTTATTTGCAACAGCTTTGTTACTGACTGTGTTTCAATTGTTCTCTTCCCTGGAAGAATGCTATTTTATTTATGAAAATATTTATATCCTACCTATATCAGAGGATCTCAGGACAGCAAACAATACAATGTCAACCCCTTAAAAAAAAAAATATATATATATATATATATATATAAGTCAGAATAATTTAAATAGGCTGAAAACAGATCAAAACATCTGGCAATTTAAAACTAGTTAAAACAATTCTGACAAATTAAAATCAACTTGAAACAACTTGAAGGCACACAGCACAGCACACAAAGAGCAAGAGAGTCCAGGGTCACCTTACACAATCGATTTGGTATACACCTGTGTGAACTAGAGCCTCAGATTCAGGGCGGCAACATAGGAAAGTAAGTGCAAAACTAAACTTGCAGTTCTCTAGGTACTTTGTCCTCCTTGTTGCTTCTTACAGACCTCAGCTGTTTTCATTGTTCTTTCCACAACCTGCCCTAACACCCAGGAAAGCGATACCTTAACCATCTCTCTCTCCATCCTCACTCCTGTTGCTCAGGTTTGGCAAGGAAGAGTCTCACTACTCCTGGAGGCTCTTCACATTAGTTGGATGCCAGGAAAAAGAAGGCGAGAAAACCAGGGGCGGAGAGGGCAGGACTAGTCTGGGACGCTCTCCTCGCATGTTGCTACAGGACGTAAGGCAGGGGTAGGCGACCTTTTTGAGTTGCTGTCCCTCAGACAATTGGGGGCACCAAAAATAAATAAATAAATAAATAAAATTAAAAAAATTAAAAATATATATGCATGCACACTCTCTCAGCCCCAGAAAAGCCATGGCAAAGCCCCTGTGGAGATTTTGCCAAGAAAACCCCAAGAACAAGTAATAACAACAATAATCAATATCATCATGGCGGACGGCGGCGGCAGCGGTGGCAGGACCGGCCTGGGGCTGATCCAAAGGCCTCGGGGGGCCGCATCCGGCCCCCGGGCCGTAGGTTGCCTACCCCTGACGTAAGGAGTCTACCCTGGAGATTTTAAGCACATAGGAACACAGAAGATAGGTGGCTGCCTTAAGACAGGTCTTTCGCCAGTTAGTTCAACAGAGCCTCGGAAAAGCCAGTCCTTCCATGACTGCAGGCAGAGAAAGCAGCTTCATTTATATACCGCTTCATATCGCGCATGGGATGTCTAAGTGGTTTACAACTGTAAGCTCATTGCCCCCCAACAGTTGGGTACTCATTTTAGCGACCTCGGAAGGATGCAGGCCTGAGTCTAGCCTGAGCCCTGGCTAGTATTGAACTCGCAACCTTGTGGTCTATGAGTGAGTGGCTGCAGGACAGGCATTGAACCACTGCGCCACCAGCAGATTATGCAAAAATTTGCTGAACTTACAAATTGTGTATATTTACTACAATACCATCCGGTGGAATAATTATATCATATAAACCATCTCATGACCTTTTGATTATGGCCTTAAGGTTGCCATAAGTCAGGAACGACTTAAAGGCACACAAGAAGAAGAACAAGAAAGAAAACCTATCAACATAATAAAATAGCGTATATGAAATATAGGTAAAGGTAAAGGTATTCCCCATTGACAAGGTTGCCAAGTCGTGTCCGACTTTAGGAGGCGGTCCTCATCTCTGTTCCTAAGCCAAAGAGCCAGCGTTGTCAGAGACTACTCTGTGATCCTGTGGCCATCATGACTGCACAGAACGCTGTTTACCTTCCCACCGAAGTGGTACCTATCTCTCTCCTTGCCTTTGCATGCTTTGGAACTGCTAGACTGGCAGAAGCTGGGACCAGTGAGAGGAGCTCGCCCCACCCCTCCTGCAGCCCCGGGAGGCGGGGCCTGTCCCTGTGGGGGCCTCCGATTGGCAGGCCAGAGCCAGGGCCGGCCCCTTTTCCGTCGGAGAAGCGCCCTCCTTTCTCCCTCCTTTCTCCTTCTCCTCCGGCTCCCCTTCGCCTCAGCATGGCGCTCTCTCGGGCGGAGCGGTGCCTGGTGCTGGTGCTGCGCTGCCTCTCCTGCCTCTACCTGGCGCTCCTCCGCCTCGTCGCCCCAGCCTCCTCCGCCTCCTCTCCGCCGAAGAAGGCCCTGGACCCCGCCTCCGCCTCCCCTCCGGCTCCGGCTCCGGCTCCGGCTGCCCTCCGCCTCCGCCGCCGCCGCTGCGTCCCTCCGCCAGAGCAGCCCCTGCTCCTCCTCTCCGCAGCCCAGCTGGCAAAAAGCATCCGCCGCAGGCAGGTACGACTCTCCTCCCGGTCCCCCGCTCGGGGATGATGGGCGTTGCGGTTCTCAGGACTAGGTGTTGGGGCAGGGGGATGATGGGAGTTGCTGTTCTGAGGGGGGATGGGGAGGAGAGGGATGCTGGGTGTTGAAGTTCTGAGGACCAGGTGTTAGGGGGGAGGGGGTGATGGGTGTTGCTGTTCTGAGGGGGGATGGGGAGGAGAGGGATGTTGGGTGTTGAAGTTCTGAGGATCAGGTAATGGGGAGGAGGGGGATGCTGGGTGTTGCAGTTCTGAGGGGTGATGGGGAGCAGAGGGATGTTGGGTGTTGAAGTTCTGAGGATCGGGTAATGGGAAGGAGAGGGATGTTGGGCGTTGCGGTTCTGAGGGGTGATGGAGAGGAGAGGGATGCTGGGTGTTGAAGTTCTGAGGACCGGGTGATGGGGAGGAGGGGGATGCTGGGTGTTGAAGTTCTGAGGATCGGGTGATGGAGAGGAGAGGGATGCTGGGTGCTGCAGTTCTGAGCACCGGTTGATGGGGAAGAGGGGGATGCTCTCCCTATCCCTCCCACCCTCCAGCCAGGCCTGCCTTTGTGGCATCAAATGCCCCTGCCCTCTGGGGCGTGTGAATGTAGAAAGGGGCATGGTTCTTCTGAGCATGTGCAAAGTGCCTTGCTGTGGACTGCCCTGGAGTGGACCCAGACTCATGGCGAATAAATGAGTCCTTCCCTGCTCTGCTTCAGTCCTGCAGATTCAGGCTCCTGACCTGGCTGCATCCACACTGGAGAAAGGATCCGGTTTGAGACCACTTTCACTGCCATGGGTCAAGGCTGTAACATTCTGGGAACGGTGGTTTGTTGTTCCCAGGATCCCAGAGCATTGAGCCCTGGCACTTGTAGTTGTTGTCATAATATTTATTTTGTGCTGCTCTATGACTGTAATAAAGATGAACTGAACTTTAATATTTATTTATATGCGTATAAATATGCATATAAATATATACTACTGGTATAGGGACTCAAGGCAGCAGCTAAAGCGGTGTCAAAACTGGATTGTTTCAGCAATGCGGATGCAGCCCTGGTTGACTGAGGTCCGAAACACACTGCAGAAATCATCCAGTTTGAGGCCGCTTTAGCTGCCTGGGCTCAGTGCTAGGGAATCCTGGGAATTGTCGTGTATTGTGGCCCTAGAGCTCTCTGACAGAGAAGGCTGGATGTCTCACAAAATTACAGTTCCCAGAATTCGCTAGCATTGAGCCAAGGCAGTTCAAGCGGTCCGAAACTGGAGCATTTCTGCAGTGTGTTTTGGACCTGAGTCTATCCATCTGGCAGGTGGTCTTCCTCTCTTTCTACTACCTTCTTTCTTTCCTAGCATTATTGTCTTTTCCAACGATTCATGCCTTCTCATGATGTGGCCAAAGAACGACCGCCTCGATGTGATCATCTTGGCTTCTAGGGATATTTCTGTCTTTATTAAAGGACCCGTCGGGTCGCCCTCTTGGTTTGACCATGGTCCCCTCAATACTCTTCTTCAGCACCGCATCTCAAAAGAGTTGATCTTCTTCTTATCGACTTCCTTCACTGCCCGGCTCTAAATCCCTATATGATGATGGGGAATGGCATGCCTTGGGCGATCCTCCTATTCCTGTTCAGAGTTATACCTTTCAGGGGTAGGCAACCTTTCCCCTTTAAGGGCCAAGGGACTTCAGCTCCCAGAATCCCAGGAGCTATTGGCCAACATGGGACTATTATAGGCCAACATGGCTGAGGCTTCTGGGAGCTGAAGTCCCTCGGCCCTTAAAGGGGAAAGGTTGCCTACCCTTGCAGCTCTTTAGGATCTTATCACTTCTAGCATATCTGCCCTTCCCAGTCCTAGCCTTCACATTTGGCAGCATTTCCCATTCTCATTAAAGTATGGGAACGCTCTGACTATTTCGGTTTCCTCATTGTCTAGGATGAATTCTCGCAGATCGTCCATGATCGTTCGTTTTGTTTCCTCGACTTTCGACATCAAGCCTACCGTGGCACTTTCCTACCCAAGTGCCAAGGTAGGCTTGATGTTGAAAGTGCCAAGGTAGGCTTGAGGCTCTCCAGTTATTGCAACAGGTCTTTGTTGGCCCAGCCGACTAACCATACCTGCCTCCTCTCATGTGATCCTCTCAAATCTGGTATCGTATACAATTAGGTTCCTAAAACGAATTAGACCCTTGTGATTTGGGGCATTCCCATGCCCTCTGCGGTGGGCATGAATGAAGCCAGGGCTCAGTTTGTCTTAGGAGCGAGTGGCCATCTCTTTACGGACTAATCATAAATAGCCTTTCCTTTCCCTCCTCCCTAATCTGGGATTAAGGAACAAGGCACCGAGGTTTCCATACTAAGTGCTATATTTGCGTTCTGCCAGGACTATACAATCCTGCAGAGTGGGATGTTCAAGTCTCAGGGACCTGTTTAGGAAGTTTAGGAGATCTTGCACAACCCTTTGGTGCTTTGGATCTCTAGAAGTCTTCCGGCAGGAATGTTTAGTCCACCTAAACATTCTTTAAGTAGAGGCTGGATGCCCATCTGTCGGGGATGCTTTGATTGGGAATTCCTGCATGGCAGGGGGTTGGACTGGATGGACCTTGTGGTCTCTTCCAACTCTATGATTCTATGATTCTATGACCTGTTTCTGGCATAGTATAGAAAGATGCTTTCTCCTGCTGCACCCACTTTTCGAAAGCTTTGTTGTAGTCAACTGTTGTCGAGTCAACTTTGATTTAGGGTGGCCCTAGGAATAAGAGACCTCCAAGGCAGCCTGGCTCAAGTCTTGCAAACTCAGGGCCAGTGGCTTCCTTGACTAGAACTTCCTTGAGTGGCATACACTCCCTTGGATTGTGATGGAGTCTCCTTCTTTGGAGGTTTTTAAACAGAGGCTGGACGGCCATCTGTCGAGGGTGCTTTGATTGTGAGTTCTTGCATGGCAGAATGGGGTTGGATTGGATGGCCTTGGGGTTTCTTCCAGCTCTATGGTCCATGATTCCATGACTGGGCCTATTCAGCTGTCATACACTTTTCTGCTTTCCCTATTGCTTTCGACCTGAGTGAGCATCATTGTCTTTTCCAGTCAATTAATGTGTATAGTCATGTATACGTCTGGAAATTTGAGTCAAAAATTGACTCAAAAAACCTAAATCAACCTATCCATGGGTCAGTGTTAAGTACTGTACTTTAGCTCTTGTATATATTTAAAAAGGAACCATCCTCTGGTGAAAAGCAAGAGCGTAATCTTTCCTGGAAGCACTGATCCCTATCTACCATCCAGCCTTTCGTATGAGTGCAAATAGTTATGCCTGCTAGAATTTTGTAAGTTCTTTAGCATTGTTCTCCTTTACTTCATCCTGTAGATCCTTTGTTACATGCCTCTAGGTTTTACCCTTGACTTATCCACGGGTCATATCAAAATCCATAATTTTGGGCCCCAAAGTTGCCCTCGACTTGTACATGAGGCCATCTTATAGTTGAGTATATAAGGTATGTCTTCTCATGATATGTCCAGTGCGACAGTCTCACTTTACAGAGACGTAGCCATGTTAGTTTCTTGAAGCAGAAAAAGGAAGGAGGAAGAGGGAGGAAAGAAAGGGGGAAAAGGCAGCACCTTTAAGGCTAACTGGTTTTTATTTTTACGAGAGCTTTCATGAATATAAACCCGCATCTTTGGGTGCAGTACCAACTGGTATTGAGGCCTCAGGCATAAAGTACATGTGTGCAGTTGTAGGAGTGGTAGTAGGATGGCATGTAATAGGATCTAGAAAGATGACCCTTTCTCCTAAATTTTCAAAATGCTGCGTAAGGTGATCCAGGTTTTTCAGATCTTTAGTGGTCAGTTAGTGCTGACGTATGAAAGCAATAAATCTGCTTACCAAAAGTCAGTTTCCAAGGGTTCAAAACTCTCTTGGAGAAGATTTCTTTTGGTACATGTGCAAGTGAGGACTCTTATAGTAATACATGCAATGTGCCATGAAGGCGTTGTTCATACCCCGGCTAATGGATAGCAATTTGTGAATATAATTCAATTCAGCACTTTCTCTTTCTAGTCTTCCTTTGCAATTTCTTTGGTCGAGGACAGCCACCTGCGAATCTCTTACTGTGCATCCAGGAAGGTTGAAATGTTCTGTTACTGGTTTTTGGGGTATTGTCATTTCTACTGTCAGATATGTGTTCTTTAATCTTCTTCTGTAGGGACTGTCTTTTTTTTGTCCAATGTCTTGTGTGGAGGGGCATTGCTGGCACAGGATGGCATATGTCACATTGGAGGGAGAACAAATGTGTACCTCTGATGTTGTGGGTGATATTCTTGGCCCCTGTAATATTGCTCCCAAAGTAAATGTGAGGACAGAGTTGGCATCTGGGTTCGTGGCAGGGTCTCGTCCCTGTATTACCATCCATGTTATGTATCTTGTCGTAAGTGAGTAGTTAAGATTTGGGGACTCTCTGTAGGGCAATAAAGGCTGTGTTATTCTTAAGAATTGGTTGTAGCTCACTGATGATGCATTTGGCTGGTCTCAGGTGGGGATCGTAGTGAATATCGTAGGGATATTCTGTCATTTTATATTGTTGGTCTGTCCTATGGTAGGTTGTTCCTAGGTCTTAATCGTGTCTTGTCAGTTTGTTTCTTTGCCTCCTTAGGTGGGTATTGCAGTTTGAGAAATGGCTGTTGTACATTCGAGAATTTTGCGCCTTATGGGTCTGTGCAGATATGGTTGTATTAGAGAGCTTGCTGTAAACCAGGGGTAGGCAACCTTTCCCCTTTAAGGGCCGAGGGACTTCAGCTCCCAGAATCCCAGGAGCTATTGGCCAACATGGGACTATTGGCCAACATGGCTGAGGCTTCTGGGAGCTGAAGTCCCTCGGCCCTTAAAGGGGAAAGGTTGCCTACCCCTGGTGTAAACAATCGATGTAGTGTGTTCTAGGTGGAAACTGGAGGCATCTAAGTGTGTGTTATGGGTGATAGGCAAACATCTTGGATTTTCAATGCAGTGTGGTGCTTAGAAGTCTATTGTGCGGTTGCATAGTGGTATTAAGAAAGTGAATTTGTTATGTGCATTGTTCCAGGCTCATGCTAATGGTAAGGTTGTTGAAATGGTGGTGGGACTTCTCAAACGATTGCTTTCCATGTGGCCAAATTACAAAGACGTCATCAAGAAATTGTAAATAAAGGAGAGGTTTTTGGATGCTTGTGCTGAGGATTGGACGTTCTGGGTCAGCCACGAAGATGTTGACATACTGTGGTGCCATGTGGGTGACCGTGGCAGTGCCACTGACTTGGAGATACATATTATTCCAAAAAGTGAAGTAGTTATGAGTAAGTCCAAAGTGCAGCGTCAAGTGGACAGGTCTGCTGTAGCCTCATTCAGGATGATATTCCTGATGGTTTGCAGTCCATCCTGGTGTGGGGTGTTGGTATATAGGGATTCCATACCCACAATGGCTAGGGTGGTGTTTTCTGAGAGTTTGTAAATGGATTGTATTTTGCTTAGGAAATCAGTTGCATCCTTCACATCGCTTGGAGTGTTGATGGCATATGGCTTGAGTTTAGTTACTTTGCCTTCTTAAATTGTTGATGTTCCTTTCACCAATGTTCATGCCTTCTTCCTCCAAGTCTAAGCCAGTTTTATGTGTGATATGTTCATCATACATGTTAAACAGATAAGAGAATAAAATTCAGACTTGCTTGATCATTTCAGTCCCCAAGAAAGGGGACACCAGGGATTGCAGTAGCCACAGAATCATTACATTAATCTCCCATAGAAGCAAAATGATGCTCAACGTTTTACAGCAGACTTTTAAAATCTACGGAGCAAGAAATGCCAGATGTCCAAGCTGGGTTCTGCAAAGGAAAAGGTGCTGGGGATCATATTGTGAACATGCATTGGATAATGCCACACACTAAAGATTTTCAGAAGAAAACCAGCCTTTGCTAAAATCTTTGATTGTGTAGATCATGAAAAACTATGGATCGCTCTTAAAGAAATGGGTGTGCCACAAAATGTGGTTCTCCTGATGTACTCGGGACAGAATATGGAAAAGCAGAATGGTTTCGAAAACTTAGTACCCCACCATTTGTTTTATTGTTTGATGCGTTTTATTTCCTGCTTTTGCATCTTCTTTTCCCCAGTCCTTCTATGAGGGCTGTCTTTTTCGGACCCATGGGATAAAACTGCTTTAAATAAATGAAAAGATCTTAGTTTTCAGTCTCACACAAAAATATATTTGTTGAAATATGTTCTCAATGTAGATGCAGGAGTTTTCCACACATAGGCATTACACCACTAAATCAATAATTTTCTTTTGTCGCCTTGTCTTAACTGCTCCCGGGTGTATTTTGTACTTTGAGGCCAAAATTTCCTTCATTCATTAAATGTTGGCTTGGGATGTATGGCTTGGTAACACTATCAGACTCTCCACCCACTCCTAGATGCTAGCAAGAATGTGCTTTGCCCTACATTCAGTTATTGATAAGTAGTATATTTTATTATAATCACTTCTGTAGACTGAATGGGAAGGGCATTTAATCTCAAGCATCTTTTTAGGACAAAGTGCAAGTGTTTTGAGTTACCTAAGACACTGCCCTTCTGCAAACATTTAGCTGCCATGTAGACAAGATCAGAACTGGAAAAAATTGGCTCTTAAAAATGTGATGCTGTGATTTTTGTAGAGGGATGGATAGCTTGCAGAGAACTTGAGTTTCAAAGCCAAGTAATGTGACGCTTCCCTAGACCTTGACACCATCTTATCAGGAGCATAGTCATAATCCAAGAACAGTGAAATGTAGGAGTTGTCGCTGTGACGGGAAACTTGTAACAACTCCGTATATTCATAAGGAGGATTTTAACAGTAACCAGAAGAACAAAACCAAACCCTGGAGGGCTCTTCTAGGGGTTATTCAGACAGTAAAAATAATCCAGGTAGAAACTGGGTTGAATCTTTGTTGTTCACATGCGTTTCGAATACATCTGACTAACTTTTTTTTTGGGGGGGGGGGCTGCCAAAAAGACCACTTAACCTGGGATAATAAATGTCGGTTTACTCCCCGAGTTTTTCTAAAAGATTCACATTCTCGGCTGTGTGAATAACCAATGCAAATAGACCCGGGATAAACCAGAATAAAACTCTGCATGTCTGGAACGTGCTTCGAATATATTCGCATTGTCAGTTCTATCTTTATTCCAGTGGTGATACATGGGAGCAACTGAACTTGCAGAGATTCACAAAGATGCGGTTCCATAGTGTGAACAACAAAGGACTTTTTCACATGGCGAAAAAAGACGGGAGCATAGCGCTATGCTCTTGCCAATATCCCGCAATAATGGGGAGATTTTCACATGACGTCACCATTATCGTGCAGTTATCCCGTGCATAAAGAGGCATCATCGCGCTGTTTTTTATTCGCGGAAAAATCCAGTAAATAAAAAGCGGAGCAATTATGGTATGCCTTTTTATTCACAGGGTAATCACACGATAATGGTGACGTCGTGTGAAAATCTTCCCGTTATTGCGGGATATTGATGGGAGTATAGCGCTATGCTCCTGTCTTTTTTCGCTGTGTGAAAAAGTCCAAACTTGGAATACATGAATGGGATTATTCACATAATTGTGTTAAAATAAACACATGAGCGACCCCCTAGTTTGGTCTGAGGAAGCATGATGTTGCTCCTCAGGTTTGCACAGTTGTTTGCGTCTCCATGCTCACTTGTCGTATATCGATAATTCGCTTTTCCATTCTTCTCGGGAGCTGTTTGTCATTGAATGTAGCAATTTCTAGGATCTGCAATAGGGCTCTTGCGAAGATATTTTTAAACCAGGGGCACCAGATGATATGATAGCCCTGTTTAAATATTTGAAGGGATATCATATTGAGGATGGAGCAAGCTTGTTTTCTGCTGCTCTAGAGAATAGGACTTGGAACAATGGATGCAAGCTACAGGAAAAGAGATTCCACCTCAACTTTAGGAGGAACTTCCTAACAGTAAGAGCTGTTTGACAATGGAAGATGCTTCCTCGGAGAGTGGTGGAGTCTCCTTCCTTAGAGGTCTTTAAACAGAGGCTGGATGGCCATCTGTCAGGGATGCTTTGATTGAGAGTTCCTGCATGGCAGAATGGGGTTGGGCTGGATGGCCTTTGGGGTCTCTTCCAACTTATGATTCTATGATTATTCCAACAGGCTTTTAGAACTGAAGGTTTTTAAGGAAAGGGCTTGAAAGAAGGTGCTGTACTCTTTTAAATAGTGCTTTTTTGACCTCATTTTATTTTTTTATATGTACCTTTTAAATTGTATCAATACTGTTAGTGTGGGGGTGCCTTCAAGTCACTTGTTGACTTATAGTGACCCCACAAATTTCATAGGGTTTTCTTAGGCAAGGAATATTCAACGGTGGTTTTGACAGTTCTTTACTCTAAAATATGGCCTACAGCAGGGGTAGGCAACCTTTCCCCTTTAAGGGCCGAGGGACTTCATCTCCCAGAAGCCTCAGCCATGTTGGCCAATAGTCCCATGTTGGCCAATAGCTCCTGGGATTCTGGGAACTGAAGTCCCTCGGCCCTTAAAGGGGAAAGGTTGCCTACCCCTGGCCTACAGCATCTTGTATCCCTTGACAGTCTCCCATCCAAGTACTAACCAAGGCTGACCCTATTTAGCTTCCAAGATTAGACAGAATCTAGTGCCTTTAGGGTTTTTAGGCCCAATATTGTGAATAGCTGATGAAGATGAAGATGACGCAGTAGTAGTAGTAGTAATATTTCTTGCCCATCTGTCCCCATGGATTGAGGCAGGGAACAACACCAGACACAGCATCAGTTAAAAACACAACATCAGTTAAGAACATCAATTTAAAAGAACAAAATTTCTGTATGTCTTTAACTATAGTATATTGTAATAATCTTCATTTGTAAGCTGCTTTGCGTTCCAAACCTGGGAACAGAAGGTTCTAAGTAAAGAAAATGATGATGATTTCAAATTCAAGGCGCCGCTTACTGACTTGTCTTTGCTCTGTCTAGGGCAGTGGTTCCCAGCCTTTGGTCCTCCAGGTGTTTTGGACTTCAACTCCCAGAAGCCCTAGCCAGCTTGGCCAGTCATCAAGAATTTTGGGAACTGAAGTCCAAAACATCTGGAGGATCAAAGGCTGGGAACCACTGGTCTAGGGCAATACCATTCAAATGTGCATTTGACATGCGCTGCTTATGATAATGCAGAGTTTGGCGTAGCATCTGAAGCAGGACATTAACTTTGTAGTTATACTTAAAGATTGTCTAATGGATAGAATATTTGTTTGAAAAGGACCACATTGCTTATCTTTAGTTGACCCACAGTATATAGGTAGAAACCCTAACAACAACTGGAGATCGTCCGCAGAGCTTGCTTTGTTCCTACTATTTCCCTTCAGTCCACTTTCCATAGTCAGCTATGTGATTCTTTTGCTAACACACTACTCCTTCGTGCAACCCCTTTGTGCTTGCGTCCATTGGGCATAAACTATGGATATATTGTGGCTGAACCCAATCAAAATGAGAAACAACCATGCACAATCTCAAATTAACCCAGCAATTTTTGCTAGCACACTAGCAAAAGAAAGCAAGCCACGCCATAAAAGAGTCCTTCTGGTCATTATGGTGAGGAGTAATAAAGCAAATGCAAAATATACTTATTTAGAATTGTTCTCCAGCTGAACATTCCCGCTGAGTTAATAGATGAATTAACAGAAACAAATGAATGTTTCTCACCTGATGCTAAGCCTTGTTTTTTCATCTCTACAGACATGTATAGATTTAAACAAAGTTTTGGGTTCAGACACTTGTGTCCCCCATGGCTGGAAGGAGGAATACATCAGGATTCAGTTTTACTTTGCTTGAAATCCTGGATTGGCATTGTGTGCAAACCAGGAACCTTGATTTAATGGTCATCAATAATCACTTGCTACAAACAAGCTTCAAACTGAGTTATGAAAATGAGTTGTTTAATAAGCTAGAATATATACGATTCCTGCTTCCTCTGTACTCTCTAGCAATGCCAAGTTGTCTACACATGTGTCCCACCAGAAACTGGTGTGAGTTGCTCAGAAACAAGGTGCCCAGTGTCAATCACATGGCTGGGCACCTCATTGTTTATTATTATTATTATTATTATTATTATTATTATTATTTATACCCCGCCTTTTGCCGAAGCAATCAAGGTGGCTTACAGAGGGACTTCAGAGTTGCCTACCCCTGGTCTAGGGCAAAAGGTGAGTTTTTTACACTGGTTTAAGGGAATGATGGGTGGATTTGGTGCAGAACTGGCATCACATCTGAAGACAGTCCACACTCGAATCAGGGACTTGGCCCTGCGTCGTGTAGACAGATTGAAATGAGGGCAGAGGGAAACCGGTTTATTTGGCCTGTGTAGACCTGGGTAATGATAATGTGGGATAATGAATTGCGCTTCTCTTTATGTCCCAGGTCTAATACATACACATGCCAGATTACTATGGCCCATTTTGCCTCTAAGTAAGTTTTTAATTTATGTGTCGATAGGATTTTGAGTTGTTCTGCGACCTGCCTTGTGTCAGAGTTATAGCGAGGTTCTTTCATTCCAACGGCGGCAATGGTTTTTCCTCTCCTTTCTTTGCAAGGTTTGCAGTCTTGATAGGTGGCTTAGAACAGTGGTTCTCAAACTTCGGTCTGCCAGGCATTTGGAACGTCAACTTTCAGAAATCCAGAGCATTAGCCGTACTGGCCGGGACTTCTGGGAGTTGAACTTTAAAACATCTGGAGGACTAGAGGCTTGAGTACCACTGGTCTAGAAGGAAATCTGAAATGTGTGTACATCCTCACAGTGGCATCGCTACATGTGTGCGAACCACACCAGGGGATACCCTAAGGCGGGGGTGACACCACTGCTTCTGAAACATCTGCTTTTGGGCAAAAATGGGCTGTAGCATTTGTCTGCGTCTCTATAAAATGCTGAAGAGATGGTGTGAGGCTCAGTGGGAGGAGAAAGGAGAGGTCCCAGGTTTCTTTTAAATTTAAATTTTAAAAATTTAAAATTGTAATAAAAAAAATAATCATTTTTTACAGTCTATCTAAAAACACAAGGAAAAGAGCAGTTGGCCGCTGCTCTTTTCCCTCTGTGACCATCCCAATGGCCATTGGAATCTGTAGGGAGGTGCTCCCTTCAATTGCTGGGGTGCAGACATAGTGGAGGTATGTCTAGCAACTTTTGTAAAAAATATTGAATGTTTCAGTAATCAGACATTTTCCTCACACTATAACTCCCCACACGTGTCTATCCTCTTTATTATATTTTGATTTTATCCCAATTGCATCCTCCCTCTTCTCTACAGACCGCACTCGGTATATACTCGGTTCTCCCATTTTCCCTCTCCAAAACAAGCATGAGGTAGATTTGGCTGAAATCAGTGTTTGGAAGATAAACGTTTTGGATTACATCTCCCAGAATCCTCCACCCAACTTAGTCATGGCTGAAATACAGCGATTGATCCAAGATTATTTTTGGCTACATGACCAACAACCAGTTACTGACTAATAATAGGGGTGTGCTATCAGATTATCTAGGCTTCCCAGAATCATCTAGTTGGGTGTTGTAGAAAACAGGCTACAGGACTAGATAAGACTTTGAGGAGACTGAGGCCTGGGTTTTCTCGCACTCTGTCCAGGCATGACATAGAAACCAGAATCCTGTTGAGGCACTGTATGTGCCGTCAAGTTGTCTGTCAAATTATGGCAACCTCATTAATTTTAAAGAGTTTTCTTAGACAAGGAATACTCAGAGATGGTTTGGCCAGTTCCTTCCTCTGAAATATAGTCTACAGCACCTAGTGTTTATTGACTGTCTCCCATCAAAGTGGTAACCATTGCTCACCTTGCTTAGTTTTCAAGATCAGACAGGGTCTGTTACCTTTAGGCAGGGTGACCAGACATCCTCTTTTCCCAGGACATGCTCTACATTTTAACCTTCTCTCCAGGAGCAATTCCAAAATGTCTTTGAGCGCAACTAAGGACCGATGCAGACCACCCTAAAGGGCCGAGCTGGGGATGGAGTTGGGGTGGGTTGACCACGCGCACGCTGCCCCACCACCGCCCCGATGATCCCATCATGCTCCGTGCCCAACTGTACGCCGTGCGGCGTCACAACGCCCCGTTGGCGCAGCGTGCACACACGCTGCGCCAAAGGGGTGCAAAAGAGCTGTAGCCGCAGCTCTAAGGGCAGGTTTTTTCCACCCCAAAAAGGAGTGGCATTTGCCAGCTCTTTTTGGAGCAGCAAAAAGGAGGATCGGGGCCGCGGCGTGTGGTTGCATCGGCCCTAAGAAGCCCATTAAGTAACACCACTTGCTGTTCCCTATTGAGGAATATGTCTACATGGCAGCCTGTCCTTGCTGAAAATAGGGAGACAGGGTGGATCCTTCTAAAGTTCTTTTTTCCTAGGAACAGCAGCAGACAAAAATTGCACCCAGAGCTCAGGGAGTTTCTGTGAAGGGAAAAGGAGAGCAAACATGGCATTAGGCAATAAGGACACAGTGCAAATGTTGAAAGGTTTCTCTCTCTCTCCCCCCCCCCCTTTTAATTTCAGTACAGTGGACAAATGAAGGGAATAATTTAAATGTACCATATATGCTCATGTACAAGTCGGCCTCATGTATAAGTCAAGGGAAGGTTTCAGGGTCAAAATTGTGGATTTTGATATGACCCATGGATAAGTCGAGGGTAAAACTTAGGGGGGTTAATAAAGGATGGAAAGGGGAAAATACTACTTCTGTCCATCCTTCTCCTTCTCTGGACCTCTCCCGACCACCTAACACTGATTCCCAGGTGCTGGAGGAGAGATTTTAACATTGGATTGAGAAGAGAAGCAATTGATGTTAAATAGGGAGTTTCTTCCGTGGGAAAAGAAGGCTTGCAAATCAGACTGGAAACCTCTTTCATACATACACACAGAAAAACACATGCCTTGAGGGACAAAGAGTGGAGCATCAGGCTTGCTTGTTTTAGGACCTTTCTAAGCAATACTAGTGTATTAACCCATAAGTTGACCCAGGATTTTAGGGTCAATTTTGAGGCATAAATTTCTCAACTTATAGTTGAGTGTATATGGTCAAGGGTTTGTTGCTAGCACAAGTACAATCTTAAGCATTTGTCTTTCTCACAGTTCTAGAAGCATATTGCAAAGTATATTACAAAGACAAGTTCATCAGAAAAATGCAGTTGAATGCATAATAAAAAACAGTATGTGTAATATGGCTGTAAATAAACCAACGAATTTACATTTGTTGGAGTGTTGTTAGTTTTTATCTTGTAACGTCTTACATTTTTCTTGGATAGCCTACATTTTGCGGTTAGGATATATGGTCACCTTGCCCTTAGGGTATTTAAGTCCCTACCTGTGCATAAACATAGCTGCATAAGCTGTTGCGCTTTCTCCAAGATTGCATCATTGCAGTTATGAGGGCAGGCAGTCATTTCACAACGACACATACATAGCGCTCTCTCGCCGTCTTTTTGATTTGGAGAGTGGGGAAGCTACTTAACCACTTCACAGTGAGTGAGCCACAAGGCATAGTGCTTGGTGTGTACTCAGTTGTGAAGCTGTGGGGTCCAGCATAAATATTCTGGTGTGCATTCATGCTGAAAGTGTGCAGGACCCTGGCCACTGTGTCAAAACATAAAGCAAACAAAACAAACACATTAAATTAAATGCACAGTGTGCCCACTGTGCCCATTCCTAGACATATCTGATCTGGTCATAGTGACACCTGTCATAGGTGCATACAATTTGTTGTTGTTGTTGTTGTTGTTGTTGTTGTTGTGTGTTTTCAAGTAATTTCTGGCTTATGGCAACCCCTAAGGTGAATCTATGGGATGCAGTGGCTCAAGTGGTTAAGATGCTGACTCTGTTGATTGCAAGATTGGTAGGATGGCAGTTCGAGGGCTGGGTGCTGCATGATGGGGTGAGCTCCTGTCACTAGTCCCAGCTTCTGCCAATCTTGCAGTTCGAAAGCATGCAAATGCAAGTAGATAAATAGGTATCACTTTGGTGGGAAGGTAAACAGCGTTCTGTGCAATCCTGCTGGCCCCATGATCACAGAGTAGTCTCTGACAACACTGGCTCTTCAGCTTAGTAACGGAGATGAGCATCGTTCCCTACAGTCGGACACGACTTGGCAACCTTTTCAATGGGGAGTACCTTTACCTTTAAGGTGAATCTATTGTAGGGTTTTCTTGCCAAGTTTCTTCAAAGAGGGAGTTTGCCATTGCCATCCTCTGAGGCTGAGAAAGTGTGACTTGCCCACGGTCATCCAGCGGGTTTACATGGCCGAGCTGGAATCGAACCTTGGTTTCCAGTCTACTCAACCCACTAAGCCATGCTGGCTCATTCCATTTAGAATATTGCAATGCATTCTGTGTGTTGCCTGTGAAGAAGGTTTGGAAACTGTAGCTGGCCCAAAATGTTCCAGCCACACTGCTGACTGGGTCTGGTTACAGGGAAGATGCACCTCTCCTTTTACAATAGCTGTACTACGGATGTCAAGTTGACAGGGGCAGGGATCCTGTCATTAACAGATCCTGGATCGGGAAAGCTGGCCATGCAGAAGTATGGCACACTTCTTCACTCTCTTGTTGCTAGACAAGAGCTCCATGCACCTCGATCCTGTCGCCACTTGCTACTAAATAGTCATGAGAGGAGCTCCAGCAGGTATAATATGGATTTGGGGAGGTTGGGAGAAGATATGTTGTTGTTCCACCTGACAGCGTTGCAGCACTTCTTCTTCCTGATCCAGGATCTATTAATGCTTAAATCTACAGAATCCCTGACCCATATTTGATTGG
This sequence comes from Phrynosoma blainvillii, assembly GCA_026167975.1. Classification (NCBI taxonomy): domain Eukaryota; kingdom Metazoa; phylum Chordata; class Lepidosauria; order Squamata; family Phrynosomatidae; genus Phrynosoma; species Phrynosoma blainvillii. The sequence continues at coordinate 9,290,793 of JANUYF010000009.1, forward strand.
ACATCCCTAAGCTGGACTGATTATCTGTCCACTTTCAAGCACAGTTCAATGCTGGTTGTGACCTTTAAAGCCCTGTGCTACTTGAGTTCAAGCTATCTGAAAACCAATTCTCCCATATAACGCTGCCTAGGCTTTTTTTCAGGAGAAAGACACTTTACTCAATTATATTACTTTTGGAGGTGCATGTTGTACAATCACAACAGACAGAGAGCCTTCTTGGTGCAGCTTTCAGATTTTGCAGCACTCCGCCAAGGCAAGTTAAACTAAGGGATGTTGCTGTTTCCGGCAAAGATTTTCTATTCATTCATATCTTCAGGAACCGGCTGCCTCTTCCTGTTAGCCTGTTAAAATGAATGCACTGAATTGTCAATATTTGGGTGCTTATTTATTAGTCGTATATAATTAGTTTGTGTTTTAATACATATATGCATTTGTATTGAAGTGATTAACAAATAGAAATGAAAAATGTAACAAGCAAAACATTGCAACTTCCTCCTTTAGTTGCTCAAGATGAAACTGAGCTGCTTACAATGTGACAGTTTAGTACACTCTTTGTTTCTAGTATTCTTTAGTAGGTGACTGTGTGTGTGTGTGTGATTGTGTTTTTATTTGAACCTTTTTAGCTATGTTGAAAGCCAGCTTGCATCTGAGCTTTGGGAGAAAGGTTGGATATAAATTAGATAAATAAAACAGCAAAGATGCTCTAAAAGTGCTCTAAGAGCCAACATGATTTGCAAAGAAATAATTTCATGAAAACAGAGCACTATCTGATCTCTTGCAGGTATCATGTGTTGATGTAATTGAAACCTATATCGGGAGGATCAAGCAGGTCAACCCATTGATCAATGCACTAGTCAGAGACAGGTGAGTCTCATCAGACCCAAATGTTTATAATAATGTGCAATAATCATATCCTATATATAACAGCATTGATCATGTACAATGAAATAGCTTACTTAACACAGGCCACACTTTCTGTCCAACAAGTTTTTATCTGGGTTAGGAGGGTAGGGGAGAAAAAGATAGGCAGGTCTGGTGCTCTAGTTGAATTTCAATACTTTCTCAAGACTTTAACGTACTTTCCCACTCGTTCTTGCTGCTAATCAGTTCTTTCAAGCTCTCATATGATTATGATTTGCCAAATCATGGCCAGAATAACTAATTTGTAACATCTAAATCTGAACAAAGGGAATCTGAGTCCTTCTCCAAGTACTTTTTGGACTTTCTTGGCCTCTCACTGACCTTGTGCATTCCATTTTCAGACTACGAAGATGAGAGCTGGCCTTCTAGCTAAGGAAACAAATATCCATCTAACACAATGCTCAGCCTTCAACAGTGTCCTGTCAGATGCCCCTGGGAGGTTCATAAACCGTTTCCCATGTTTTTCCCAAGCATTTAATAATCACAACTGGACTGCTCCTGTTTAGGGAAGCTCCGTTTATTTCCCCCTTACCCCTGCTCCACTGGTCTAATCTGTTTTCAGAAGTCCCGCTTACAGATAAGTGAGCATTGGCCAAAATGTTTGAGTTGCACAGTTAAAAGATTTCATTCATCACTCCCTGCTCCAGGATGCTGTATGCCAGTGTCAGAGGCTGTCTTCATTTTTTAAAGTACCCAACTCATGCCAACTTGCTGAATTCTATTTAACCTGGGAATGCTTGACGTTAGATGTGTTCTTGCTACAGCCATTGTGTATTTACAATCCTGTTCTTTTGCTGAAGATCTTTGAAGCCATCGGCCACCTAGACCACTCTGTCTGTTGAGAACTGGCACCATGTTGTAGATTTGAAGAAAATGAGGGCGGAAATCTTTTAGTTTGTTTCATTTCGCTATTGCTGCAGGATTGGCTCTTTGCTACTCTGTAAATGGGCCTGGAGGCATTGCCAGGTTGTGCGGATTACAAAACAGCATCTGCTCTTTCTTCCTCTTGTAGGCTTCCTCTTTTCCATTGAATAGAGCAAGTGTGGCATAGTGGTTTGAGTGTTGGACTGCAACTCTAGAGACTAGGATTGGATTCCCTATTTGGCCATGAAACCCTCTGGGCAAGGCAATGGCAAACCTCCTGTGAACAAATATAAATAGCAAATTTGCGTAGAGTTTCTAAATGTGAAATGCAAAAGGAAGTGATTTTCGTCAGAGCATAGGGAGGAGAGAAAGAATTAAATTTCCCTGCTGCACCCAATAAGTTGCAAGCATGGCAGAGTGTTGGACCTCGACATTGGAGACGAGAGTTTGATTCCCGTTTGGTCATGAAATCCACTGGGTGACCTTGAGGAAGCCACACATTCTCGGCCTCTGGGGAAGGCAATGGCAAACCTCCTGTGACCAAATCTTGCCAAGAAAACCCTATGATAGGTTCACCTTAGGCTCGCCATAGGTTGGAAACAATTTGATGGCACGCAACAACAACAAATAGAATTTGGGCAGAATACTAGGAATATTGATTACAAGGACAAAGTGAGCATCTTTGGGAGACCAGTTAGGATTCAACTAAAGATTGACACATTTCTGTTCTTATCCATCTGTCCTTTCAGGTTTGAGGCAGCCCTCCAAGAGGCCCACCAAGTTGACAAGCTGCTCTCTGAGGGGCATGATGATGAGGAGACGCTGCAGGAGAAGTTTCCATTCCTGGGGGTCCCAGTCACCATCAAAGAGGCCTTTGCGCTGCATGGTGTGTTGTTTTGTGTAGTCGTCTTCACCAGCTCTTCAATATGCATCTACGTGGCTCTTTTTTGGTTTAATTTATTTTATAGGTTTGCTCTTTGCTCTTCGTTATGAACCTTTCCAAAGCAGCTTTAGAATAACAGGTCACAAAATAACACAACCTTGACAAAGCAGGAAAAGTCACATGAGAACCATGTTCATAGCAGCAAATTTTCATTTCAGCGTGACTCCCTTTCTGCTTCTTAGTCCCCCCGTCTTTGGCAAATAAAGGTGACATTCTTTCCTTGGTGGGGGAAAATGTTTGAAATCGGTTGTGTCCAGAGTAATTTCTGCATGCCCAAGAATGATTAGGACATCAACAGGAGCACAGATCATTTGAACTGGAAACCTTCTATGGGCCCTGGGGAACCCAGCCTCAGTCATCCTTCAGGGCTGGATCTTTCTAAATCCACTCTGTCTCACATTGTCACCAATTAATATCAGCTTTCTGCCCTAGTAAAAATATAAATAATAATAATATAATAATAAAAAATATTTTTATCCTGCCCTTCTGCGCAATATAACTGGGCTGGCTTACAACATTAAAATATACATTCCGTATCCCACAAAATAGCAAGAGTTGCCTCTTATACTTGCCCTAGCATCTCGATTTTCCAATGTATACCTGCTAATTAGACCCTTTTAAGAACTATGTTTTCTATATGGATGGTCAGAGCAGCGTAAGTTATTTTTCCACCCATCTCTCTTCTTCTCTTTATGCAAAGAATAGCAGTACAGTACTTAGCATAATATCCCACTTAGTAGGTTCAGCTGATAGTCAAACATGTTTTAAAACAACATATAACTGCCAGCTCAAGAATTTCTAAGAGTTTCTTCTCCCACAATGAGAGAGAATGTTTGATCTCAAAGTCAAGAATCCAATTCTGGCAGTTTTCATCACCATCAAGTGTATGCTTTTTGTACAGTGGGCACTTGCTATCTGCTGGGGTTTGATTCCAGGACATCCCATGGATACCAAAATCTACAAATGCTCAAGTCCCATTAAATACAATGGAAAGTAAAATGATGACTGTTATATAAAATGGCAAAAATCAAGGTTTGTATTTTGGAATTTGTATATTTTTAAAATATTTTCAAGCTGTGGATGCTTGAGTCTGTGGATAAAGAATCCGTGGATACGGAGGGCTGACTGTACAGATAATGGGTCTTAATTGCCTATTCAATTACAAACCATCCTGAAATATTTTACATTGCATCAGGAATAGTTCACGATATATTGTTGCTACAAAAAAAAAATATTCACCCACCAACCTTTCCTGATTCATAAGGATTGCAACCAAACTCAGTGGGAAGAGGGGGAATTTTGAGTGTGGTGGCGTCATTGCCTCTGCTAATCACAAATTCTAGTGTCTCGGCCCTTTGAACTCTGGCTGCATTACACTATTGATGGTGACCAATGTTAGAATGCACAGGCAATTATCATTCAAATCCTCAGATAAAATATAGTTCTATACTATGTCATGTTTATATAAATATTTCTATACTTCTAGTACTTAAATGACTTTCTAAGTATTTTCAGATTACTTTCCCCATCCCCTTCACCTTTACCTGCTGTGTGAGCAACTTGTGGCCTTCCATATGGTTGGACTGCAATTCCCACCAACCCCTAACCACTCGTCAGTAGTGGGAAATGATGGGACTTCCAGTCAGTGGCATTTGGACGGCCATATGTTGATAGAGGATTCAGCCAGAGGTTGCAAGAGAAAGGAAGACCTAATTGTCCAATTCTTCCTCCTCGCAGTCTGGCATTAATGCAGAGAAAAGAGGGAATTTGTGCAGCTCCTTGGAGCTTGGAATATCAGGAGTAATAATCCAATATATCTGGATTGCACAAGGTGGGGAAAGCTGGTCTGAGCATGTGACTCCAGAGAGATGCTTGAGGCAGTTCATGTACCAGTTTGTGATTCTTGTAACAGCGCATGATTCATCCAGCTTGGACAAGAGAGATCCAAGATGATGGAGTGTTTAGGGTGTTAGACGCTGGCTGGGAGATGCAGGTTCAAATCACTACTTAGGACACTGATACATTCTCAGCCTAACCTACTATGCAAGGTTGTTGTAAACCTAAAGGAGGAATAGGGAGTGCTATTGATGCCACCCTGAAGGAAGAGTGGGGAGTTAATAAATAATAGTCTAAACCCAGTTAGCCCCAGCTACATTAGATCCATTGATTCCATGGGAATCTGGTAATTCAACACTTGAGGGATATTACATTGATTGAGTGGGTCTGCTATAGTTGAAATTAATAGGTAAATCTAGGCTATTGTTTCCAGATTATGATTATTCTTGATTTTAAGCTTGTTACCTTGCAGCAGGGTGCAATACTGACCTATTTCAATAGTGAAACAGACATTTTTTCGGTATAAGTTGTTATTGTTGTTGTTTTTGACTTTTGGCGACCCTAAGGCGACCTTCTTGTGGGTTTGTTTTGACATGATTTCTTCAGAGGTTACCATTGCCTTCTCCTGAGGCTGAGAGCATGTGCCCTGCCCAAGGTCACCCAGTGGGTTTCATAGCCAAGTGGGGAATCTCAAGCTCTATTGCATTATTTACTGCACACAGAAGTCTGTGTTTCTCCAGACTTCCTTCGCTATCCTCCCCATGTCGATGCTGCTAAAATACTTCCAGATAAACAAAGGACAAGGAGGAGGAATGGAGCTGGGGAGCATATAATGACTTTGTGAAAAAGAGCTTCTTTGTCAGAGGTTTTGTTAACTGAGGTATGCCTATATCTAACCACACTGCCATTTGGGAAACAACTATTCCTCTGGCTCTTGACCTCTGCATCTTCTTTATCTGTTGAATCGTGACCAGCAAGGGATCTCTGACTCATTTTTAAATTTTGTTTTCTTCATCATGGTAGGCTTGCCCAATACTTCTGGCTTGGTTAACCGTCGCAACATAATCTCTGCATCAGATGCCACAGTAGTGTCCCGCTTAAAGCAAGCTGGCACCATCCCATTGGGTGTGACCAACTGTAGTGAGCTGTGCATGTGGTATGAGTCAAGCAACCGTGTTTATGGACGAACCAACAATCCGTATGATCTGGGGTGCATAGTAGGAGGCAGTTCAGGTGAGTAGGCTGTGTCTGTTTGTGACCACATACTTGAACGATAAAATGAAATTGGTCTGGCTAGTCCAGTCTACTGTGGTGGATAACTGCCTGGGTTGACAGAGAGGCTTGGGTTGACCAGTGAGCTGAGTTGATTATAGGAATAAACACATGTGGATTGTGTTCCAGTTGATTTTGCTATGATATAAATCAGGGGTAGGCAACCTTTCCCCTTTAAGGGCCAAGGGACTTCAGCTCCCAGAATTCCAGGAGCTATTGGCCAACATGGGACTATTGGCCAACATGGCTGAGGCTTCTGGGAGCTGAAGTCCCTCGGCCCTTAAAGGGGAAAGGTTGCCTACCCTTGATGAAGGATTCTGGATCAAGGGAAGTAACAGTGTCGCTCTGTTTGGCTTTGGTCAGGCCTTGCTTGGAATACTGTGTCCAGTTCTGGGTACCACAATTCAAAAAGGTTGTTGACAAGCTGGAGCGTGTCCAGAGGAGGATGACCAAAATGGTGAAAGGTCTGGTAACCATGCCCTATGAGGAGCGACTTAGGGAGCTGGGTATGTTTAGCCTGGAGAAGAGATGGTTAAGAGGTGAGCAGATCAAGCCAGAAATATCCCTAGAAGCCAAGATGACAAGACTTAGACTGTCGTACTTTGGACACATCATGAGAAGGCATGAATCGTTGGAAAAGACAATAATGTTAGGGCATGTTAGGAAAGGTGGAGGGAAGTAGAAAGAGAGGAAGGCCACATGCTAGATGGATGGACTTTATTAAAGAGACCACAAATATGAGTTTGCAGGAGCTGGACAGAGCAGGAGAGGACAAAGGGGGTTGGAGATTTTTCATCCATAGGGTTGCCATCGTTCGAGACTGATGCGAAGGAAGTTAACAACAACAACAACAACAACAACAACAACAAATGATAGTCCTGTTTAAGTGTTTGAAGGAATGTTGTGTTGAGGATGGAGCAAGCATGAGTCAACAGTGTGTTGCAGCAGCTAAAATAGCCAATTTGATTCTAATGTGCATCAACAGAAGTACAGTGTCTAGATCAGGGGTAGGAACCTTTCCCCTTTAAGGTCCGAGGGACTTCAGCTCCCAGAAGCCTCAGCCATGTTGGCTAATAGTCCCATGTTGGCCAATAGCTCCTGGGATTCTGGGAGCTGAAGTCCCTCGGCCCTTAAAGGGGAAAGGTTGCCTACCCCTGGTCTAGATCAAGAGGAGTAACAGTGCCAGTCTATTCTGCTTTGGTCAGGCCTCACCTGGAACACTGTGTCCAGTTTTGGACAATACAATTCAAAAAGGATGTTGAGAAGCTGGAGCCTGTCCAAAGGAGGGCAACCAAAATGGTGAAGGGTCTGGAAACCATTCCCTATGAGGAGAGACTTAGGGAGCAAGATATGTTTAGCCTGGAAAAGTGATGGTTATGAAGTGATATGATAGCCCTGTTTAAATATTTGAAAGGATGTCATATTGAGGATGGAGCAAGCTTGTTTTCGGCTGCTCCAGATAATAGGTCCAGAACAATGGATGCAAGCTACAGGAAAAGGGATTCCACCTCAACATTAGGAAGAACTTCTTGACAGTGAGAGCTGCTTGACAGTGGACCACACTCCCTTGGAGAGTGGTGGAGTCTACTTCTTTGGAGGTTTTTAAAGAGAGGCTGGATGATCATCTGTCGAAGGTGCTTTGATTGTGTGTTCCTGCACGGCAGAATGGTGTTTGACTGGATGGCCCTTGTAAACTCTTCCAACTCTATGATTCTATGATTGCACTGGAGATCTAGAAATCCACCTTGGGACAATTTGCAAGTCAGATATGCATAGATGACTGTTGTGATGGGTCTGCAGATTTGTAATACCAAATAAAAGCAGTGAGCATTTGCACACTCTCTTGAAATTGATACTACCCTGGAATTTAAATTAATGTAATTATTATCTCTGTATGTATTAAATTTAAGTAACTCCTGAGTAGATTCTGTAAATTGTATATGTGTGCATTACTTGAATTTGTCGCTGGCCTGATGCCAGTATGGGATTTGTGTTGATGCAGGAGGAGAAGGCTGTATCCTCGCAGCTGCTGGCTCTGTAATTGGTATTGGCTCAGATATTGGGGGCAGCATCCGAATGCCTGCTTTCTTCAATGGAATCTTTGGACATAAGCCCACCACAGGTACTGGGTAAGGGGCAGAAGATATAGCTCAAGGTCTTAAGCATTAAGAACTGTTTCCTTTAATTTAAGCATGCTGAAACTTTAGATCAAAATGAATTTTATCTTCACAGACTGTCTTTGGGAATTCAAACACTTCATTTAGGACAGGGGTAATGAAACTTTCTCTGAAAGTTTTGTTTTCCTTGCTGCTTACCCTGGGATTTCTGTAGTTTAGGCAAAGAGTGGGCAGAAATAGATTGGGATCTACTGATAAATTACCATGTGATTTGCAGCAGATTGGTGAGGGTTTCTGACTTCAGATTATAATGACAAATAGGCTTCCTTAGACCTTACATTAGACTGCTAAAACTCTTGATCTGTAAAAACCTGGATGTAGATTTATACTGGCTCATGGTGTGTAGAAAGTATTTGCCTCTACCCTGTAAACCAGTGATTCTCAAACTTTGATTCTCCAGATGTTTTGGACTCAGCTCCCAGAAGCTCCAACCAGCTTGACAAACAGTCAGGGATTCTGGGATCTGAAGTCCAAAACATCTGGAGGACCAAAGTTTGGGAACCACTGCTGTAAACCATCATTTTGCATCTGGCTACATCCAAAGTCAGTATTTTATGCCTGGGTCTAATTAATGAAAGATGAGATTCCTCTTCAAAATATTAATCCAAGTAGATTCCATAAGACTGAAGTTACCTGTTCCTGGGGTAGGCACTAAATCCATATGTTGTTATGGTTTCCTGATGAGGATTGTTTTTACGCTTATAAAGTGCTTACAATGTTCTAAATGCATACCACATACAAAAAGACAAGACAATCCCTATCACAATCCGGTAGACAATATAAGAGGAGAGAAGCATTGTGGCAATAAGATGACTGCTGGAATGGCACCTTTGTTGGGAGCCAGCTTGTTTTCTCTCTTGTCATGATGCATCAAGGGAGGCATCCATTTAGCAGCATGCGGTTTTTTGCCAAGCAAGCTTAAGTTAACTAGCAGCAGAGGTATGATGTTATTTCTGGCAGGAAAGATAGAAGAAAACTCTGCAGCCGCTCCTTCTCAGACCAGCAAATTGAGCCAGGTTGGTCTCCTCTGTGGTATTTCAGGGACCTTGGATCTCCTGGCTGAAAGCAGATGTATGTCACCCCTCAGATCTACAGTCTGACAGTAACCGACAATTGGAAAAGAGAATTTGTTTTTGCCAGAAAATGGTTTTAAGGTTGTGGATTAGGAAAGTGTATGCATGCTTTTGTGGGACATGAATACTACCTTGTTTTATTAACACAACCAGAAAGTTGACATTTCTCATGTATAGTCAAAGTCAATGGTTCTGTGTGCATGTATGTTTGCGTAGGTGTGGTTCCCAATGAAGGCCAATTCCCTAATGCCTTGGGCATCCGGACAAATTTCCTGTGCACTGGCCCAATGTGTCGCTACTCAGAAGACCTAGAACCCATGCTGAGAGTGATGGCAGGACCAAACATTGCAAAGTAGGTAGTGCTCATTGCATTGGATTGTATGAAACAAGTCCTGACCTGCTGAGAAGCCCAGATATTTGTTTGTGTCTCTTGAATCCCCCTGGACCAATTTTTTGGATGGCAAAATTTTCCAAAAAGTTTTATTTGCCTCAACATGTACTCTAAAAGGAGATATGGGGGCCATTTCCACCATATTTTAGGGATTCCCTTGACCACCTTAGACCTGGGATAAGCCTTTTTGAAACAGGGAGTAGCTTTCGCCCACAGCCTGTTGTTAAAAAAAGGCCTCTCCTTAGCCTAAAATGGTTCAGGGAACCTCCAAAGCATGGTGAAAATGGCTCCCCATGTTCCCTAGAGTATGTTGGGGGGCGAGCAAATCTTTAACTTTTCTTTTTTGCAGGTGTAAGTGCAGTAGGGTGCATTTCTCCTGGGACTAATGCAGCCTCCTAGCCTTCCATAGTTGCTCACTCCTGCTTTGAAGGATTATAAGGAACACTCCTCACTGCTTGTTCCTCACTGTTCTCTTTTTTAAAATACATATTTTTATTGAATTTTTAAAACAGGATCAAATACAGTGGGCTCTCCACATTCGCTGGGGCACATGACCCCCGTGAAAGTGGGAAAACTGCAAATATTTTTACCTGAGAGGACACCTCTCTAGAAATCTCTAGGTCTTCCAGTACAACTCTCTGGTTAACATCTGCCAGAGCATGACCACAGAATTATGCTGGAGGACCTACAAATGCCTAGAGAAGTGTTCTCTCTAGGAATTTCTAGGTCCTCTAGTGCAATTTCTGGTGGACAATGACCATAGAGTTGAGCTGGAGGATTCTCAAACCTGGAGATTTTCAGAGAGAACATATCAATCAAATCAGTGAATAATCAAATCTGCAAAAGTCAGAACCGCAAATGTGGAGGGATGACTGTACATACAAAAATTAAAAAAGATACAGTACAAACATAACATATAAATTCCTAAACATACACATACCCATTTAAAAAACCTACCAACCTAACCCAAAATAACTAAGCTACCCCCAAATGTCCCTAACTTCCTCCCCCATTTAAAACTAAAACTATAACACTATACACACCATCAACACAGCCTAAATAATACAACAAACACAAACAAGAATTGACTTCCCACTTCCCCAATCTAAGAATGTTAACACTCAATATATATGTTTTCTCAAAGATACTATCATTCTTCCATACCAAAAATAAAGTTACTTCAAAACTCCAAGTTCACAACCAGGATCTTCCCTTCTTTCTTCTTCAAATATAGCAAAATATAATTCTCAGTCTTTTAGGAACTTGTCCACCAATTTTTCTTTAATCGGCATCACCATTTTGTCCATTTCAGCCAACTCAAAATTTTAACAATCCATTGCTCATTTGTAGGAAGATAGTCAGTCTTCCAACTCTGGGCATATAACAGTCTTGCTGATGTAATCATATAATGCATCATTTTAAAAATAGATTGCATTAATTTTTGTATTTGTCTCCAAAAGCTTTTCGCTTTATTACATGACCACCACTTATGGCAAAAGTACTTTCCTGTACCACATTTCCAATACTTGTTTTTTAAGACCTTTATACATCTTAGTCAGTCTCTGTGGTGTCAAATACCATCAGTACCTCATCCTGTAAAATTTCCTTTCCTATTATAAGATTATAACTCTTTCAGGCCCATTATCTACATTTCCCCCCAATCTCAGTGTTATACCCCAGATTTTGGGCCCACTGCCTATAGAAAAGGGCTTTTAATAATGTGCTGTGGTATTAGTTGGGGTTTTGCGGGAAGAGGGTATACTTTTAATTTCTTTCAGTTCCACTTATAGTTTAATGATATTTTCACTTTTATATGTTTTATATTGATGTGTGGTTTTATATGTGCCTGTTTTAACTTTGTGAACCACCTTGAGTCCCAGGGCTGGGGAAAAGATGATGATGATGATGATGATGATGATGATTCCTTCCCTCTCAGGCTGAAACTGGATGAAGTAGTATCACTGAAAAACATAAAATTCTATTCAATGGAGCATGATGGAGGTTCAGTTTTTGTTTCTCCAGTGGACAGAGAGATTCTTCAGGCACATCGGAAGGTAGGAGGAAGCTGCATTGGTTACATAAGAACTTGAATTGCCATTATAGTGACAGGGCATTTGCATAGCAATTTAGACAAATGGCAACTTAGCCTATGTGAATTTGGTCTCTATGAACCCTTGTTATGTACCTCATATATGTATATCTACCCAGTCCAAAAGCTTGCCACTGTAGGATTGCCAGATCAAAATATCATGCTGTGAAACTGTGATAAACTAACAGACTTCTACTTAACATTCTGTCAAATGCTATTTAATTTATTTTAATGTAATTATTTATAGGAATTATATCCCGCCTTTCTCCCACAATGGGATTCAAGGCGGGTTACAATAATTTAAAAAGACAGAGCTCAAACACTGATTACAAAAGTTAAAAAAAATTAAATATTACTGATATTAAAACATAAGTTAGAGGGAATGGCACCATTTCATTATAGTGGAAGTATGAGAAGTAAAGCATCATTCTCCATTCTTCGTTGAGAGGAAAAGATCACATAAACATGCTTTGCACCCAATGATTACAGCTGATTACAATGCTATTCAGAACTAATTCACACTTTCAGTTGTGGAATCACCAATGGGCAAGCAAATCAAATTATATACATTCCCAGTTTTTCTGCAGTTGGAGGCGACAGGTGCTGCCAGTCCACAGAAAGTAATTTGAAAATTTCTTTCTTTCTTTCTTTCTTTCTTTCTTTCTTTCTTTCTTTCTTTCTTTTCTTATGCCTAAGGTGGTAAAACACCTGGAGACAGATCTAGGGGTTCAGGTTCAAAATGTGGCCATTCGTGACATGAAATACTCCTTCCAGATCTGGTCTGTCATGATGTCTTCTAGAGACAGCAGTGGGCAGGTATGTAAAATGCATAAGTCCACTAGCAAAAGTCTTTCTTCCTCTATTGATGTTTTTGGAGAGACATTCAGAACTGAATGCAGAGAAATAGAATGGTTCCCGTTCGGTAAAAAAGTCAGGCAAGGATGCACTCTATTAGCCTATCTATTCAACATGTATGCAGAAGATATCATATACAGAGCAGGTTTAGGAGATTATTGCACAGCTTACAAAAACGTCTTACTTCTCCCAAGTTGAAGTCTCATTTGGGCTGCAGTTGGGTTCTATCGCATGGATTTTGCTGCCGAATCCACTGGCCAAGCGGCTTGCTGAGCACTCCTGGGACCAGGGCAGCAGCCTGGCTGTACTCGGCCAGCGAATTTGGTGGCAAAATCACTGCAATAGAACCCAACTGCAGCCCAAATGAGACTTCAGCTTGGGTGAGGTAAGTCACAACAACAACAACAACAAATTATTTATATCCCGTCTCTCTGTTCTGCAATAATCTCCTTAGAGGAAGAAGAAATGATTGAAGGAAGAAACATTATCAACCTAAGATACACAGCACCATACAACTAGCAGAACAGAACAAAGACCTGGAAAAATTATTAAAGAAAGTCAAGGAAAAAAGTGTTTACGTTGGCTTAACGCTGAATGTTAAGCAAACAAAAATAATGACCACAGAAGAAGTACATGAATTCATCCTAGATAATGATAGAATAGTCAAAGAATTCCCATACCTGGAATCAAACATTGATCCGAATGGAGACTGTAGTCAAGAAATCAGAAGAAGATTAAGTCTGGGAGGAGCAACTATGAAAGAACTCGACAAAACACTGAATACAAAAGTATTTAGTGCATAGTGCAAAGACTGAATACTAAAGTTAGGATCATCCAGGGCTACATCCACACTGAAGAAATAATCCACGTTGACACCACTTTAACTTGCATGGAGATGTCGCATGCACAGGGTCACCATAAGTTGAGGATGACTTGAGGTCAGCTAACAACATAACTTTGGCCAGTGGTTTTCACATTTACTATCTTTGGGGAAAGGTTGCTACATTGGTTGTTATAGAATCCACTGATACCTTCTGAGGAAGTCTTGTGGGTTTTTTAAATTAAAAAAAACCCAACAATATGAGGCATGGGCTTGGATGGGTGAATAGCTTTTGGTCCTCCAGATGTTCTGAAGATGTTTCCACAATTTCTGGAGGAATTGGAGTGGGGTGAGGGGCTTCCAGAGAACTCCAAAGTTCATCACAACATACTTTGATTAAGCCCTGTCTTATGCCTGTCACTATATTGTCCCCCAGTTAAGTCAGTAGAAAAGAGATTTATTATAAATTGCAACCTTATCTTAAATACTACTGAAAGGGAGACCACCTAAAAGCAGAAGGTGTTCCAGGATCCTCTCTATTGCTGCGGCTTAATGCATATTATTTACAGGAGACACAAGCTTTCACAGATCTTCTCGGGGACCATGGAAAGCCAGTGTGGCCCTCTTGGGAGCTGGTGAAGTGGACGATGGGAATGTCTTCACACACCCTTCCAGCCATTGGTAACATCTTGTTTCTGAACTCAGAAACTTTTTAAATATTTGCACTGCTTTGTTTTTTGACAGTTGTCATCCTTTTCTCTAGCATAGTTTTAAAAGCTAGTTTTGGCTTTTTGGAGGCCATTTGGTGACTAAATTTGGATTGCTAGACATGTTTTTATGTAATAATGTTTATAACTGGAAGGTGCTACTATTTTTAGAAGTATCGATGACAGAGTCTCCTAGATAAGGGGTCAAGTTATCTTGCCAAGTTATGCTGAACAGGAGTGCATAGTCTTCACTAATAGATCACTTCGTAAATACTATAACTTGGTCTGGAAACTACTTGTCTTTAACTAATCTGTTGTCTTTGCATTCCTTTTCTCTCGCTTAGCACTAGGACTAACTGAGAAAGTTGTGAAATATAGTCCCAGGGAAAATGCCAAGCTAGCAACCAAGGCACAGAGCCTGCAAACACAGATGGTGAATTTACTGGGGGATGATGGTGTCCTCTTGTATCCTTCACATCCTGTTGTGGCTCCTAGGCACCACACTCCTCTGGCAATGCCTTTCAATTTTGCCTATACAGGTAAGAAGGTAATGATGATGACAATTAATAGTACTGATACAACATCCATTTGTGTACATGGTGGTTTACAGAATAGAAGAAAACAGATCCCTACCCTGAGGAGCTTGAAATCTAAAATTCAGCCCAGGGCAAATAGAGTGGAGTGGAGACAGAGTTAACAGGGAAGCAACAGACTGTTGTTTCAATTGCATGGTCACAAATTTAGTTGCAGTCTCAGTTACAGTAGAGCATGGGAATACACTTGTTATGGGGCTAACATATTTAGAGAAACACATATTTAGTGTTTATGAGTTTTGGCATAAATAACATATTTAGAGAAACATATTCATATCAATTAAACAATCATCTTTTGAGCATCATGAGACATGTCTCCAGTTTCTTCATGGATTCCATTGGATACTCCTCATTTTCTGCTTTTTGAGGGTCAAGATATTAGCCTCTCAAAGGACACTGTGACTTTGTGAGTCTTCGGCTTCCCATTTCAGCTGTGTTCTGGATGTCCTTCAGCATTAATGTCTTAGAAGAAGGGAGATTTCCTAGAGAAAGGTGGGGTATAAATCCAGTAAATTAATACATCATGTTCATTAGTTTGGTTTACAAGTTTTCCTGGGAACAAAGATTTAAGATCTACTTCACACAGTATTCAGTAGAGTAGGGGTTTTCATGTATGTATATAAGTGCATCTCCCAAGACAACATATTCTATCATGCAGGAATATGTGTGCATGTGCAATATGGTCCAGTCCAGCTGTTCTGTGAGGTCTATGAATTTGAAATATTTGGATATTGGAGGGAGAACCTCTGTGGGGTTTTAATGTTTAGGGCTTTTTTCCAGTGATGTTGTAGCTGCCTTGAGTGCAACCCCTGTCACTGGAAAGACAGAATGGAAACATACTAATTATCTGCAAGTTCGTTACATATTTAATGCAATCATTAGGAAACGTGAGTCCATATGCCTTTGCTTCTGTGGGTTACCTTTTAGTATAATGGATTCAGAAACCTCCCATTTTATGGATTCAGAAATCTGCTATTTTGGACAGGATAGTTAGCGGAAAGATGGAAGAGACTGTGTATTTATGTTGCCACAATTTTTATAAACCAAAGGCCAGAGTAATCTAGGTTTTGGGCTCTCTTGACAAGTTCAATGGTAATAGCCAGGGCTGCTCTGTCTCTACAACCTTCGAGGACATCTACACAGCAGCCTGTTGGAAAACTGTTACACAAAGATGTTCAGCTATGCACAAGTGACATTTGGATGCAAGGTACTGAAGGCAATGTAACAGCCATGCCCTCCTGGAAACTAAGGGCTTGAGTATATATCCCATGTATTTGTGGATTCTTCCTCTGCAGCATCCACGGAATGAGATTTTGGTACTTACTATGAATAGTCATTCTTGGATGTACAAAGGAGCAACCCCCCATCCCCTAAAACAAGTGGCTGTGTGTTTAATTCTTTCCAAGTGGTTGAGACACTGTTGAGAAGAAGTCTTTTTATTTTCCTATTAACAGTCTTTTGGCTCAATAAACTAAATACTATCAGGAGTTTTAGGGAAGGCTGTGCAACAAAACTGAAAGGGAGCGAGAGGAGCCAATAGAACTGAAAAAGGACTTTGGACTCCTACCTCTGATGCTGACACAAGGAGATATAACTTGTGTGTTTGTTGACTGCTCCTCCGCACATCCAAAAATAACTATTCACACTAAGTACCAGCATCTCAGTCTCAGTCTCTCTGTATAGGTAACTATAGATAGGTAATGGTGGCATCCAAATTATTGATTTTGTCTTTGTCTCTAATTTCTCTGCTATTTGTACTTTTTAGCTATCTTCAACATACTGGGTTTACCAGTGACTCAGTGCCCATTGGGTTTGAGCAAGGAGCACCTCCCGCTGGGTATCCAAGTGGTGGCAGGACCCCACAATGACCACTTGACTCTGGCTGTGGCACGATACTTGGAGAAGGCATTTGGAGGCTGGGTTCCCCCTGGCACATCCTAGCACTGCTTGCCAGGGATGCCAGGTGATGGCAGGAATTTGAAGACCACGTCGCCTGTGAAATCTGTCAGAAGACAAATGCATCTGAAACTGCAAGCCCTCTGATGCACTCCCCACAACTACAATCTAAGGGATCTTAGATAGGGTTATGCAAACTTATCCTCCATGTTAGATGCTCATTCCCATAAGGCCAGATCCAACACAGTGGAGGAGCACTGCAAAATACCATGGGATATTTAGACAGAATGAGGCACTGTGCTTCTCAAAGAAATTTGACTTGGGACAATCATGTTTTATTTTATTTTATTTGGGACAATCAAATTGTGAGCTGTGTGAGAGGATCATTTTTGAGTTTTGGCATAGATATATCATTGGGTAGAACAGGACTCGAGAGTCCCCTCTTTCTGTTTTATTTTACCCCCACTTTTACTTTTAAGACGAGACCAAAGACAAAAGCATCTGAGGGATGTGCTGAATACTTCTTCTGCTCAGATATTTTGGGGGGAGACTGGAAGACAGTGTCCCCAACATCTCGGAGTTTGATCAGAATACTTGAGTATTGTGCTGAGCAAGAAGCAACACTTCAGAGCCTTGGAGCTTTGTGGACTCTTGCTCTTGTTGGGATTAGTGTTCCCAGCCCTGGCACTTTATTTGGCTCTATAGGTAGGTCAGCTTTCTGCTTCTTAGGAGAGACAAGTTGATAAATCTGGGACAGCTTCTTATGAGGGATGATGAGTCAAGTATTTCCTCTCTGTACCTTCCTCTTCTTTCCCAGGGGCAGTGCCTTCTAGTTGTGACATCCACACTTTATTGGGAGAGGGGTTGCTCCCAACTGCTGCTGCTTGTGATCTTTATTACATTCCAGAACACCACCCTTAGATCAGGTACATTAAAAAGTTGGGAGGCCATCACCCCGTTCTCATGAGCCAAATAAAATGAAATGAATGTTATTAAGCTGGTAACGTAACGGGGACATTATCTATTACTTGAGATCCATATTGTGTTTTTTTTATTATTTCTAACACTAGGTACCTTTGACCAATATCTATTGCTGTTGATTGTCATAGAGTTAGGGTCCAAAATGTACTTGAATTCTAAGGATAATGGGATATGTCATTAAGTAAGTTGGTGGTCCTCTTTTCCCTGTGCCGAACTACAATAAAGATTTAAGAGTCATTTAATAGGACCATTTTACCCAGGTCAGGTATCCTTATGACTTGAATGTTAATAAAAAATACTTAACATTTAGCATTTTATGCACCGGTTGCAGTCCTTATAATAACCCAGTATGGTGGGCCAGCGTTATTCCCCATATTGTAAGGTATGCGAAAGTGGGGAGAATGAGAGTGGATGGCCTAAGGCCATGTTATGAGAATTGCAGAGGTGAAATCCAGGTTATTGGGGACAATGCTTTCTGAGTCTCCACCTCTTTGCTTTTTGTGCTAAAAGAAAACACATAATAGTCTCCTCCCCGTTTGACTAATGTGGATCTTACTTGGCCCTGCTCTGGCTTCCAGGATGTCATCACAGATGAATTTTTCTAGCACATTTTTAATATCCATATGAATAAGAAATGGTTTTAAATAATTTTTAATGGAAAAAAAATGATTCTTATGTTGTTTGTGGAGTGTACATGGTGATGGATATCACTTTACACCAGGGGTAGGCAATCTTTCCCCTTTAAGGGCCAAGGGACTTCAGCTCCCAGAATTCCAGGAGCTATTGGCCAACATGGGACTATTGGCCAACATGGCTGAGGCTTCTGGGAGCTGAAGTCCCTCGGCCCTTAAAGGGGAAAGGTTGCCTACCCCTGCTTTACACCAAGGGTGGGAAACTGAAATGTGGGAGCAAGTTATACCACCACATTTTGGCAGATGCTCAGGAAGTCTTCATTTAAGGCAAGAACTTTGCCTCCTTTAAATGACTAGAAGTGCTTTGCTGCTGAAGATCAGTGGTAAACTGCTACAAGGCATTTGAAGCAAGCAAAATGTTTACTTTAGATGGGATTTTCCAAGGCACTATTGAATTGCATTGTGGAGAGACGGACACCTGTGATAAGTTCCAGGGGAGTAACGTTGATCAAAATTTCCTACTCCTGCTTAACTTACTTGATGGTGAAAGTGGTAAAAATAAGAGAAGTTTCTTCACTGTTGCCCAAAATTGTTACAAGGTGGAATTGTAATTCTCAGAGTTTCCCAATACAGAACGTTGAATTTGACAGATTAAATAATCCAGGATTTTAAAAAAATGGAGTAGAACATGATTATGTTCCACATATCTAGATATTGTGGGGAAATCTGCATCATTCACTAACTTCCCCTAATTCTGTTAGACTTTCTGAACACTTCCTCAATGGCCAGGCTGGCTGGGGAAATGGAAGTTATAATCCAGCACATCTGGAGACAGGTTGACAGTGGTTGTTACAGAATATCATCCTGGAATATTGAGTCCTGTGTTCTTCTCCATGGTCTGATATGAAACTACTGGGAAAGCTGCAGGGTAGTATCAGCATACTCACAGATTTGTAGAAATATGATTATTAAAAGTCCTAAGGAGGCAAGACAGCTATTGCAACAGCTATATTTACAAGTACAAAGAACAGATCTTTCTCGGTGGTGGCTCCTCTGTTCTGGAACTTCCTGCAGCTTTTGTCTGACACCTTTAGAAAATACCTAAAATGGGAGGACAGTTGCAAAGGGAATGGGGCGATTCCCCCTGACATCCTTATGGGTTGTGCTGGCACAAAATAAAGTTATAGGAACCTTATTACTTGGGCCACAGGCCATTCTTTCACAAGCAAAACAAATGAGTGGATTTAAAAAGTGCATAGAATAAATCACATATGGTTCTAAAACACAATGGAAAATGAATACAAATATTGGTATTTGTACTGAAAACAAATAAATAGGATTCAAATACATCCAAGAGTCGATAATGCGGCAATTAGGTTAAAAAGTAACAGCAGCCTCGGAACAATCAACTGTGACATCAAAAATCATTTTTGTCCAAATTTTCATTGCTCCCAAAGCAAAAAGAGATACCTTTTGAGGTAAAGATGATAACACATCACTTCTGATTCCAGGATGCAGCCAACAAATGGCTGCTTTTAAAGCATTTGGGGATGGCATGGTTTTATAGCAGTATAGATGTGGGGGGATTGTCTAGAAATCTGACCAATTTTACCCTCAGTTTTGGTTTCTTTGTCCATTGGGAGCCACCTTTGACCTTGTTAACTGCCCTCAAGTGGACCTTGACTCATGGCAACCCTATGGATGAAACATCTCCAAGACCACCTATTCTCCATTGCTCTGCTTAAGTCTTGTAGATTCTTTTTTGTGATCTCCCTAACTGCATCTAGCCAGCTGATCCGCTTTCACTCTTCCTTACCTAAATGACTTCATAGGGTTGCTGCCAGAACACAACTGGGTGGGTGAATGTGAGTGGAGCAAAATCATGGACAATCTGCCCTCCATATCCATGGATTCTACATCCACAGATGCAACCACCCACAGCAAAATTCCAAAAATCAAACCTCGATTTTTTCCATTTTCCAGCACTATTGTCTTTCCTAGCACTATTGTCTTTGCTAGTGAGTTGTGCCTTCTCATGATGTGGCCAAAGTATGACAGCCTCAGTTTGATCATCTTGGCGTACAGGGATATTTCCTAGTGCTAGGAAAGTTTGCCTTGATGCTGTGAATAAGTGCTGGGCCCAATGATGGGAAAGAGAAAGACACTGACCGTTACTGCAAGTCTTCAAGGTCTTTTAGCCTGGAAAACTAATGCAAGGGGCTGAGTGGGTGCAGGCATGTAGAGGGTTATAGTATTGTAACTGAATATTTGAGCCAGTTCTGGCAAGAAATGGCTTTCTGTTCTGAGCTGCTGCAATAAACTCTGATTGATCCATGAAGCTCTGGTTATTGAGTTAGCAAGAGACAAGGCATCACAATGACTGTGCAAATAGCACCAACTGCTGGTGATGGGAGCATTAGTTTTAATACATCAAATAGAAGTGGGAAGAGGCATGCCTTGGCAGGTGAATGCTTGAGTTGGCATTTGCATCTAAACCTAGTCAAGTTCCCAAATCACAGATAAACAACAAATGTAATCATGCAAATGCACTCTTTTAGCTCATGCACTTTGAGGAATAAAAGTGTTGCAGGGGTTGAAACTACAGTTGCAGAATTGGAGAGTGGGCATATACTATCCTGAACTACTTGTGTTCCTAGAACAGCAGCTGGATGTACAGAAATCAACAAATAACTTTTTCATGCCTTGCATGTTAGCAGCTATATTTGTGTCAAGATGCTGTTAGACGCACGGACTCAATGGCTTTCTCACAAGCTGGCACACTATTCTTCTCTGCAATGGAAAATACTAAGTACATAATTTCTTGATGGGATATCTAAATCAGTGCTTCTTACAATATCCTAATGGGCCGGGAAACAATATTATATTTGTACCGTTGGCTACAACTCTTTCTTTCCTGAATATTCTCCACAGACTGGCAGCCATCACAGAAAGGTAGGCCATGGGTGGGCTTGGATGGGAAATGCCAACGAATACCAAATATTGTAGGCTATATTTCAGAGGAAGGAATGGGATTCTGTAAGTCTCAGCCTCAGGGGAAGGCAATGGCAAACCTCCTATGAACAAATTTTGCCAAGAAAACACCATAATAGTTTCATCTTAGGGTCGCCATGAGTCAGAAAGGACTTGAAGGCACGCAACACATGCAGTCTGGTATGGGAAGTGATCCTTAATTATGAAAAGATATACATTAATATAATACATAATAGAATATATAGTGATATAATGTATAATTTTATATACAGTACCCAGTAGTATATATTTAATATACAGTACAGTAAAATATATATTTTATATACAGTACCCAGTAATTACCATCTAGTCAGCCAGACATCAATACCAAGAAAGATTCTAGAGCAGATCATTAAACAGACAGTCCATAACCACTTAGAAAGGAACACTGTGATCACTGAAAGTCAACATGAGTTTCACAGAAACAAGTCATACTAGGCTTATTTCTTTTCTTTTTTTAAATAGAATCACAAGCTGGGCAGATGGAGCGAATGCTGTGGATGTAGCATGTCTTGATTTCAGTAAGACAGGGTCTTTTGACAGGGTCCCCCACTATATCCTTGCAAAAAGCTAGTAAAATGTGGGATAGACAATGCTACCATTAGGTAGATTTTAATTGGTTGACAGATCAAACCCAAAGCATATTTAATAATGGTTCCTCTTCATCCTGGAGAGAAGTGGCTAGCAAAGTGCCACAGGGTTCTGTCCTGGGCCCAGTGCTATTCAATATCTTTATCAATTATTTGGATGGTGGAATATAGAGCCTGCTTATCAAATTTGCAGATGACACTAAGTTAGGTAAATTAGTAGCTAATACCCCAGAGGAGAGGATCAGAATTCAAAATGACCTTAACAGATTAAAAAACTGGGTTGAAATTAACAAAATAATATCAACAGGGAGAAATGTAGGATGCTACTCTTGGATAGTAAAACTGAAATGCACAAAAATAGGATGGGTGACACCTGGCTTGATGGCAGTACATGTGAAAGGAATCTAGAGTCTTGGGGGCCCACAGGCTGAAAATGGGTCAGCAGTGTGATGTGGCAGCTAAGAAGGCCAATGCAATTCTAGGCTGCATCAATAGGAGTGTCTAGATCAAAGGAAGTAATAGTACCACTCTGTTCTGCTTTGGTCAGACCTCACCTGGAATATTGTGTCCAGTTCTGGCACCACAATGAAAGAAGGATTTTGACATGCTGGTGTGTGTCCAGAGGAGGGCAACCAAAATGGTGAAAGGTCTGGAAACCATGCCCTATGAGGACAACTTGACACACTGGCAAAAATTATCATACTGGGAAAAAGTGCAAGGCAGTAGGAAAAGAGAGAGACCACATTACAGATGGATTGATTCAATTAAGGAAGCCACAGCTCTGACCTTGCAAGACCTGAGCAGAGCAAGTGATGATTGGGGCTCTTGCATTTCTCTCATTCATATGGTCTCCGTAAGTTGACTTGACAGCAAATAACAACAGTGCAAGGACAAACCAAAAATATATATATACATTTCTGCACAGAAAATGTTGTAGTCGAAAAGAACAACTGTTTTGTCCTGTACAGTAGTCCAGAAGCTCCATTTGAGGTCTTTCCCTAGATTCTCTCTAGGAATCACTAGGTCCTCCTTAAAATGTGGACCTAGAGGTTCCTAGGTAGAACATATCAATCAAATGCATGAATAGTCAAATTTGCGGAAATCAAAGCCACAACTGTGGAGAGCCAACTGTATAGGCAATACTATCCAAACATCCGGGTCCACTAAGACAATTAAATCCACTGTGAAAAAAATAATTACTTTATCCCAACACTATCAGCCCCAGTACAACAATCTATCAGTTGTCTGCCACCTTTTGAGAAAGGAGCTCCGTTCAACAGTCCAGAGGCTTAAGTTGGAGTGTTGCGATTAAAAGGAGGCAGGTATGATGTCCTCTTTTCACCTGGAACCAGCTGGCTCACGGTGATGTTCTGTCATTGTGAATTGGCTGCCAGCTAGCGTTCCACACCCAGGTATGCGCACAACCACAAAAGGGCTTTTACTGCTCCACCTTCACTTTGCCTGGGCAAAGAATGCACTCACTAATTCCCCCGCTTCCTGGAAATACAGAAGGAATCCTGAAAGGTGGGGTTACCCTGAGAATTTTCTTTGCTGGTTTCTTCCTTCTTTTGACACTTCGACTGCAATGTGGAGCCTGAAGATAGATGCCAGGAAAGCTGTGAAGACCCATGGCTGTTGCAACATGGATTGCTCTTTTGCTCCTCATTGAGCTTTCCATTCAGCAGGGTAAGTCTCTGGTTTTTCAGGTTGGCAAGGAAAGCTTGGCTACGTCTTTGGGGCATTTGAGCTCTTATCTTCCTGGTCGCTAGGAGCATCTATGGGGAATCCTTCCCTTTGTAGCAGAAGGAGGAAAAGGGGAAAACTTCATAGTTCTGGGGTTAAAAGTTCTTCTAAGTGTTCCTTGGGGGGAGGATAGATGGAAGAGACTGTTTTAAAAACATATATGTTGTTGGTGTATGCCTTCAAGTCATTTCTGACTTAACGGCGGCCCTGAGTCGAACCTATCATGGGGTTTACTTGGCAAGTTTATCCATAATAATAATAAATAAATAAAATTTTATATCCCGCCTTTAGCCGAGGCTATCAAGGTGGCTTACAATTCAGAGGGAGTTTGCCATTGCCATCTTGGCCAAGGTCACCCAGTGAGTTTTGCTGGGACTAAAACCTGGTCTCCAGAGTCATAGTCCAATGTTCAAACCACTACACCACACTGGCTCTCAAAAGCATGCATTTATACATGTCATCACTGTGAAGCACAGCTTGGAAAAGTTGCTTTTTTGGATTGCAAGTCTTCAAATCCCACAGCTACAACCAGTATGGCCATCTTGGCAAATGGATTCTGGGAACTGTATTCAAAGATGTGTCTCCCCGCAATTGCTGCTTGTTGACTTGATAACTACAAGCAAAATCTGCTAAAAGACAAAGGGGTCAGGGAAAAGGGAAAAGGCAAAGCAAATAACAGATGTAAAGATGCAATCAGGTAATTTTAGATTTTGGTTGTGTAGATTCAGGAGACTCTATGCTAATATGTTTTATTTAATTTGCTTTAAAATGTGGCGAGCCAGCCCTGCTCCATTTGATCATTGCTGATAGGTCCGGCTTTATACATCTGTCTCAAAACCTCAGTCAAGATAGCACTACTACTGCAACAATGATTTGGAAATTCACTAATTTGATATAGATTACTATTTTGCCTCAGATACAGAAACATTTTTTTTTTACTAAACATCAGACCTGGACTTGGCGACTATCTATACAATATTGATCTTTGCATTATCAACAAGGAAAAGGGAACAAGCTTTGCAGGTTTGTTGAGAAAACCTGGTATTCTTGGCTCACATTGCTTTGTATTGTATTTGCCAGTTATTTACTTTTTTGAATATTATATTTTCTTTTTTGTCCTGTGCTTAGGCATGTAAAATGAATGTAAGTAGAGAAGTGTGATTAGGGTACCCAAGAGGGTGCAAATAGGTATTTGTTTGTTTGTTTGTCTGTTTGCTTCACATTAAGAAAACAATTCTAACAGTTTGCATCCCTATCTGGAACAGGTCTTATGTAAACCTAATGGGTCTAATTTGTCTGTACAATTGCAACAACTCTATAAGCTGAATAATAATCGTAATAGCAATGGTAGTAATATAATAATACAGTTTCCACTGATTCTTTATTGACAGATTCAGGCCTCCATGACTTGAAAATTATATATATATATATATATATATATATATATATATATATATATTTTCCAAAAAAGCATTTTATCTAAGGGATAAATCCATTCACGCTGACCAGACAACAAAGTCTGAATAGCTGATCTTTCAAAAGCTGGGAGGTTTGCTGCACCAGATGGCCCTTATTATAAGAAAGGTCCTTTATTTGAGGGCTGGAAAACTTTTCCTTTTAAATAAACAGAACAAGATATCAAGAAATCCCATATTTTGACAGTGTGGGTTTTTCATAAAGATAGAAATGTGTGCATTCTATCATTATGAACATGGACTGTATGTTGATTTTATAGTGAAACACATGGCCAGGTTAACTGAAATTAATACAGTGGGCTTTCCACATTCACTGGAGTTAGGGACGCAGGACCCCAATGAAAATGGAAAAATCGCAAATCATAAACCCATTATTTTTTTTAACATGAGAGAACACTTCTCTAGGAATCTCCAAGTCCTCCAGTGCAATTCTATGGTGAGCATCTGCTGGAAGTTGACCATAGAATTGCACTGGATGACCTACAAATGCCTAGAGCAGTGTTCTCTCTAGGAATCACTAGGTCCTCCAGCACAACCTCTGGTGGATGTTGACCATAGAGTCACACCTAGAAATTTTGAGAGAGAACATATTAATCAAATCCGTGAATAATCAAATCCGCAAAAGTCAAAGCCGCACATGTGAACGGCTGACTGTATTTTCATTTTCTATATAAGCAGAATGCAGACTTTTTAATAGCTTTGTGCTGACTGTTAGCATGAATTTTGAGAATTCCTTACTGCTTTTGTGCAAACCTGGCAACACTAGCTATGACAATTTTGTATCCGCCAACTTCTAAGCAGATACTCAGGAAGAACTGCGCCTTTGAGAATATAGAAATCTGTTCCCCTGTTCTCAGTCTGGTTTCTTTTCTTCTTCCTTATTTAAGGAGCATGGCTTCTCCCACCACAGAATGTGACTTTAATCTCTGAAAATTTTTACTCCTTCTTGACATGGATCCCAGCTCCAGACTCGACCAACAATACTCAGTATGAGGTGGAGAGACGTAGCAGGTATGTTGGTACTTCCACCCAAGTTGGTACTTTCTGGAGATGAGGAACCTATAGATTCCAACTGTTGTTGTGTTCTAGCTGCCATTATTCATCATGAGCCCTAATGGGTAATGGAGTCCAACAAATTATGGGTAATGGAGTCCAACGATGGAGTCCATCTGACAGATGACAGGTTCCTCAGATTTTGTGTGTCATGAAAGGGCAGAAAATGGTGGCTTCATGTGTTAATGAATGTATTTTCACTGCAAGAAATAGAACAGGTACATGTGAAATCTTTTGCATCAGAAGCTCTGATATTGCATAAGCTGTAATACAAGTTTGTATACTTGTATTGTGAGAGTTATTGTGGTGTAGGACTGAGTGTTGGACTATGACTCTGGAGACCAGGGTTTGAATTCCCACTGAATCATGAAACCCACTGGGTGACTTGGGCAAGTCACACTCTCTGAGCTTCAGAAGATGGTAATGGCAAGCCACCTCTGCAGAAATTTGCCAAGAAAACCTCATGATAGATTTACCTTAGGCTCGCCATAGGTCAGAAACGACTTGGAGGCACAAAACAATTGGGACATTTGATCATAGACTTCTATAGTAGCACTGCAAAGTGCCCAGCAGTCTCTCTAAGAGCTAGAATTTCTTATAAATACACTTTCAGAACAGGCAGCAGGGAACCTCTGGCCCTATAGATGTTCTTGGAATCATAAAGCCCTCAAGGGCCATCCATCATAACCCCCTGTCATGCAGGAATACACCATCAAAGCACTCCCGAAAGATGGCCATCCAGCCTTTGCTTTAAAACCTCCAAATAAGGAGACTCCACCAGTTTCTGATCCATGGTGTTTGTTGATTTGAACTATAAAACAACAGTGAAATTTGATGGTAAATATGGCTAGGGAGTGTCTGAAGACGGCATAACAAGTGCCGAATGTTGAGTGTAGTGTATTCACATATGGATGGTGGTTTGTGTAGTGTGAGAATGGGAAGTGCTGTTGAAATGGGGTGAGCCAAGTGAGGAGGAAAGAATCAGAAAGGACGAGGGTTTTGAAGACAGTGGTTGTATCTACACTGCAGAATTAATGCAGTTTAACACTGCTTTAACTGCCCTGGCTCAATGCTATGGAATACTGTGATTTATAGTTTTGTGAGATATTTAGCTTTCTCTGTCAGAGACCTCTGGTGCCACAATAAAATACAAATCCAAGGATTCCCTAGCATTGAGCTATGATAGTTAAAGTGGTGTCAAACTGCATTAATTCAATAGTGTGGCAGCAGTCAGAGAGAGATAGTAGTGGAAGTAGATCTAGTGGAGATCCTGGTGGAGATCCAGTACCTGAGGAAGAGTGTGCAGATTTGAAGAGGGATCACCACAGATGGTGGTTCATGAATTTGGCTGGCATCAGGTATCACGTGCTTTAACTTTGTATTAGTACTCAATTTGTTGTTCTGCCTCAGGCAGCAGAATCTCTTGCATGAGCTCTGTGGGAGTTTTCAAATAAATAGCTGTGTTAGTCTTTGCAGCATAAAAATGAGGAAGGAAGAGAAGGAAAAAAAGAAATAGAAAGAAATGTGTAAGCAGCTGAAAGACTGATTTTAATTTTGCATGAACTTTCATGGATATAAACCCATTTTTTCAAATTGCTATTGTCAACTCTGAGAGCCAAAGCTGCTATTAATTACTCAAGATAAATTACTTTTACATTTTATAATGTAAATAGTTGCCCAACAATTGAGTTGTTGCTGCTGTGTGCCTTCAAGTCCCCTCCGACTTATGGTGACCCTATCACAGGGTTTTCTTGGCAAGATTCGTACAGAGGAGGTTTGCCATTGCCTTCCTCTGAGGCTGAGAATGTGTGGCTTCCTCAAGGTCACCCAGTGGATTTCATGACCAAATGGGAATCAAACTCTCGTCTCCAAATGGGACGTTATCACACCAGCGGCAAGAAAAGCGGCAAGGAATCAATCCAGAGCCATACCGGAATGATTCTGGTCGCGCAGCCGTAATTCCTCTTTGAAAGAGGAATTCAAAAGAGCTGGAATGATGCAGCGATGGCGCAAGGATGATGCAGGGATGGGCGGGGTTTGCCGCGACGTCGTCTGATCACGGGGCAAAGGATCCAGAATGATGCAGCGATGGCGAAGGGATGGGGCTGCTTTAGACCCCGTATGATAACGTCCATTGTCTAACCCTCCACAATGCTCTCTCTCTCAGACTGTTGGGTTCAGTGGGGAAATTTAATTCTTTCTCTCCTCACTATGCTCTGACAAAAATCACCTCCCTTTGCATTTCACATTTAGAAACTCAATGCAGATTTGTTATTTATATTTCAAAAGAAGTTTCCATTATCATGGAGGGGTGCCAGTCATAATAGCTAATGGGTTCAGAAGACTGCTGGTTTTAAAAGGTAACATACATACGGTAATATTGTAGTGATTTCTTAAAAGTATACCCTGAACCACAGGGAACTGTATCTGGGCAGAGCTGAGTGGATCTGGTAGGTGTAATTTTGAGCTGTTATGCTTGTAGGGAAACATCAGCGGCATTTATTTATTTATACATGCATGCAAACCAGAAGGATTCCAGTTCCCAAAACAAACTCTTTGTCTTTAACACTATAATCTCATAATTAAAATCTATTTTTGATCTATATGGGGGGGGGGATGAATTAATGCTCCAAGAATGGCAAAATGCATCCACAGGTCCCACCCTAACTACAGTCCTTCTAAAAGTAGAGCTTGGAAATGTTATGTTTCAACCACAGTTCTCACAATTCTTTAAATTATTCTTTTCCAACTCTGCCAAAGTACAATGGTGTTTCCATCATACTAGAAAATCCTGACAACAGAGGCTTCTCGATGTGTAAGGGCTAACTAAAGAGTCACTCAAATAGGAGACTTCCATCACAGGATTATATCTTCTGCTTCTGCTCCTAAATCACAGATCTTTTCTTGAATGGATCAAAGAGGCATCATGTAGAGGAAACAATGTGAAACAGACCCAGAGATGCCAGCTTCATCTCTCAAAATTTACCAACAGTTTATTCAACTTTTATCAAGCCAGGGTGCGAGCTAAGGATGGATCCCGATTGTCTGAATGGGTGCATTCAAAAGAGCTGCAGCTGTACAAAGACAGTAAGTAAGCTTATTTTGCTGACAATTCAAGAGAGGAAGCAGAGGCAGATCCTTAAGTAGGGGCCATGATAAGCAAGGTATACAACATGATGCCTTGGATGGAGAGGTGGATAGGGAAGTTTTTGGACATCCAAGAAGATTCAGTGGTTAGTGCTGGAAATTGGGATATCCAAATTCTGTTCCTTGCCGGACCATTAAAAGATTGCTGGGTGGCATCAGCCAATCATTCTCTCTTCAGCCTGACCTACCTCACTATGATGCTGTGCAACCAAAATAGAAAGGAAGAGAATTATGTATTGTATGATGCCTTGAGTTCACTGCATGAGTCTGCAAAACTTAAGCAGAAGAAGAAAGGAAATTTTGGAGATGTCTCATCCATAGCGTTGCCATGAGTTGAGATCAAGTTGAGGGCAGTTAACAACATTATTTTACTTATGGCACCTTGATGTTAGCAGAAGAATTTAGCCACCAAAATCACCACCTAGGTCTATCTCGGGTCCATCACCGCTCTCTTTAAGCCAGAAACCTCCCGCCTTCAAAAAGAGGTGCGCTGAGCACCTCTGTGAGTGGGGATGGACCCAGGATGGACCCGGGTGGTGATTTTGGTGACTAAATCCTTCTGATAACATTAGGATGTGGCCCATTTTAAATTTTAAGCCAGCTCAGGCAAGCCGGTTTTATTATTGTTGCGATAATCTCCAAGGATAGAGCCAAACTGACTTTCCTAGAGATGGAGTTTTACTATCAAAATGCTGCTACAGAAAAATAGCCCTAAGTTTGTGCACTCACAAAAACCAGAAATAACAAAAAATAATGTTTATCTTTTAAAAAAAAACCAATTTGTTGGCTGGTAACAAAGACCAGCCTGTTGTAGCGGTTTGAGTGTTGGACTATGACTGTGGAGGCCAGGGTTTGAATCCTGGTCAGCCATGTAAAGCCACTGGGTGACCTTGCTCAGCCTCAGAGGAAGGCAAAGGCAAACCCTCTCTGAACAAATTCTGCCTAGAAAACTCCAGGATAGGTTTGTCATAGGGTTGCCCTAAGTCAGAGGCAACTTGAAGGCACTGAACAACAATGGCAAAGGCATTCTGCACGAATGAGCTGTTGAGCATGATAAAATGCTTTTGTTGTTTTTTGAGCCACAGGGTATAAAATTACCAGAATAATTGGCAAGAAACTTCTGTGTCTCTCCATCTCTTCCTTTGTCACAGGTGTTATTGGTCCCCTTAACCTATTTATGGTTGTAGCAGATGAGAATCTTTCTGTGTCGGTCTCTTTGCCCCAAACGCCACTGAAAGAGAATGACAGGAGAGTCATAATGTCTGTTCTGGAAGTCCTCATCATCCTCAATGAAGAAGGTGATGGCAACACCAAGAAAGTAAGGGTGCATAAAGATAACAATATAGCAATAGCAAGTACATTTCTATACCACTTACAATATAGCAATAGCAAGTACATTTCTATACCACTGAACTAGCAACCCCTGAGCAGTTTACAGTCTGTAAGCCAGTTGCCCCCAACAAGCTAGGTACTCATTTTACTGACCTACGAAAGGATGGAAGGCTGAGTGGACCTTGGAGCTCTCCTCTAGGATTGAACTTACAACGTTGTGGCTGCAAAACTGGCATGTAACCACTGTGCCATGAGGGCACCTGGTGTAGATGTCATTGTGTGTATGAACTGGTGAAAGATTGTATTGCAAAGGGGCCAAAAAGTTAGGTGAGAGAGAAAGAGAGGGCAGCAAAAAAGTGAACACAAGCAGCATATCATTCCCTTGTTGTGGTTGTGCTGGGGAGGGAGAGGAAGATGGGGAGAGAGCGAAGAAGAAGAGGAGGAAGTATTGTTTTAAAACTTGACTGGACATAAGTGCTGTTTGGAATAAAGTGGGAACAGGAGATGCAGGTTTGGACAGCCTAGCAACCTCTGCTGTTGTTGTTGGACTGGAGTGTGTTTTGCCTGCCCAGGTACTTGTTGAAAAGAGGTTTTGTGTCTTTGTGTGTTCTGCCTTTTATGTTGTCTTGGAAAGGGACCAGTTAAGGTGGCACTAACAGTGGTAATAGCAGAAAGTGTTGCAGGAGCCTGGAGACTTTTTCAGAGTGATTGGTATCTGTGTGTGTGTTTATGCATGGATGGAATTAGTACGGTCTCTGTGCATTCAAGATGGGAAAAAAGGGTTAGGATTTTTCTCCCCCACCAGTTCCCCTAATAGTAAGTATTGTACAAGCAGCATTGGCACTGGAAGGATGGTGAAGGAGGGCTGGAGAAAGATAGACTTTGAGTGTTCAGTTGCAGCAGATTGTCTGCAGGAAACAATGTAATAAAGCCTGACCTGAGAAAGAATGGGATTCTACACTGTGTGATCCTGATGTAGCTGTGTGTGCTTATGTACAACAGGCAAGGTAAACCGCTGCCTCTGGAAGTCCTGCCAGAGTATGTGTGAAGAGCAAAAGAGAGAAAAGGGAGAAGCAGATTAGGTTGCTTCACCAGCAACCCTGGCATGCTGAAAAATGTAGATCTATAAGTTTCACCACCAAAATGGAAATCATAGGAAAAGTGCTGAAAGAAAATAATAATCTCAGGATGCATTTTAGGAGAAGCTTTCAAGTGGATTCAAGGCTTACATGACCTAGTTGTTTCATCATGTCAATCTCTAACCTTCTCTTCTCCAGGCTAAACATACCCTAGCTCTCTAAGCCATTCCTCATAGGACAAGTTTTACAATTTTGGTCACTCTCCTCTGGACATGGGCTATCATATCACCTCTTAACCTTCTCTTCTCGAGGCTAAACATACCATGGCTCTCTAAGTCTTTCCTCATAAGGCATGGTTTCCAGACCCTTCACGATTTTAGTGGCTCTCTTGTTGATTTCTTGTTGGTTGCTGTTTCTAAGTGCATGGGGCCATGTTAACTTCTAATTCTTTATCTCCTTAAGATAAGTGGCAAACTCAGAATGAACCACACATTTGAGAATATGAAACCAAATGCAAACTATTGCATCAAAGCTATAGTGATCAGCCAACCAGGGAAGGAAGCTGTGCAGTGCATCAAGATGCCTGGGAGATCAGCAGGTAAGAGAAATGGGGGTGGTTAGCGTTGTTGCTTGGTTCTATTATAGTGAATTGGGTTTTTAAAAATTAATTACATTTATATGCTGCCTATCCTCTAACAAACTCAAGACAGCAGACAGGAAGCATGAATATAGGGCTCTCCCCATCTCCGCTTGAGGTAGATCACCCTGAGAGAGAGAGTGACTGGCTCCCAATGAACTTTATAGCTCACTCAGGTCTTGAACCTGGTTCTCCCAAAGCCCCAGTCAAATACTCTTACATCACATTTATGTTCTTATGGGAACTGAGGACCAGATTGGCTGAGGACCTCCATTGCTGGCAAAATTAGTCTTCAACTAGTAGGTTGGTTTACACCTCAGACCCAAGTTGGGCTGCATCCACTATTATTTTGTTGTTGTGTAGGGCTGTCGTACTATCAAGGCAAAATTTGGGGGTAAAAAGTAAGCAGAATGAGCAGGATGAGCCCTCAAAGGCAGCAGGGCTGGCTTACCAAGGAAACCCAGAAATGGGCTTAAATACGTACCTTAAAGGCACCAGATCCTGTCTGATCTTGGAAGCTAAGTAGGGTCAGTCCTGGTTAGTATTTGGATGGGAGACTGCCAATGAGTAGTACCAGATAGTGTAGCTGTATTTCAGAGGAAGTAACTAGCAAAACCACCTCTTGAATATTCCTTGCCTAAGAAAATGAAATTCCCATGAAATTCATGGAGTCATCATAAGTCAACAGGTGACTTGAAGGCACACACACACACATATACACAGCAGGAATTTGCAATCTTTGGCTTCTCTGTGCAGGTTAAGGGTGATAGGAACTGGAATTCAGCAACACTCGAAAGGCCATAGATTTCCCATCCTTGCTAAAGTAAGGCATAAGACAAAAGTCTGCAATTGCCAATAGCAGAATATAATGCAGTTAACTGAAAAAAGATTACTCTGCACACACAGCTATTTACTATCCATTGTTCTTAACCCTTTTCAGATGAATATTGGACCCCCTTTGTTATAGCATCCATCATTCTGTTTGGGTTCATCCTGTTCAGTGTGGTTGGAGGGACCTTCCTTAAGCACTACCTGTACCCACGCTCTTCAGGAATGGACTTCCCAAAATCGCTGGTGAGTGGAATGGTGGCTGTTTTTGTTCCACCTTATTTGTTGGAATACCTGGGATTATTTTATCCTGGTTGGCAGCTGTATGTAATACATGTTGTAGAGCGCTAGCCCTACCAGTGACAAAAGGAGACAATCTCCTCAGATGGCACATGCTGGAAGATGGCAGCAATGTTTTGAAAAAGATTGTCCTGTGCCAGGCTAACTTGCTGTGTACTCCCTTGGGTCAGCTTGCCTCTTTCAGGTGTTGCAGAGCAATATTTCTCAACATTTCCTCCAGATTCTTTGAACTTCATCCCCCAGAAGCCTTGACCATTGGCTGTGCTGAATAGGGCTTTCTGAATGTCAAAGTCCAAAGCATCTGTGAAACCAATGTCTGAGAGCCATTGTTGTAGAGCAGGGGTAGGCAACCTTTCCCCTTTAAGGGCCGAGGGACTTCAGCTCCCAGAAGCCTCAGCCGTGTTGGCCAATAGTCCTATGTTGGCCAATAG
Source organism: Phrynosoma blainvillii (assembly GCA_026167975.1). NCBI lineage: Eukaryota > Metazoa > Chordata > Lepidosauria > Squamata > Phrynosomatidae > Phrynosoma > Phrynosoma blainvillii. Next base: position 9,324,488 of record JANUYF010000009.1, read on the forward strand.
CTCCTGGGATTCTGGGAGCTGAAGTCCCTCGGCCCTTAAAGGGGAAAGGTTGCCTACCCCTGTTGTAGAGGATGCTCTTTCATCCCTAGTGCTGAAGAATTACTTCTGCACATGGAATGGAAAAGGGGAAGAAAGACATCTTGTTCATTGTTTCAGACAACAAAAAGTCCTGGGCCTATTCTTGTTTAGCTGACATTGCAGGGAGATTGTATGGGTTTCTTCCAAAGACACTAGTAGCATGTGCACATCACAGGTTTAAACCCGTTTCAATCCTTCCTGTGAATATGCGTACAGCAGAAGAACATTGCAATGAAAAGTATTGGGGTTTGTTTTGGAGGGGAGAGATGATTGACATTGGAGTGATGATTTGCTCATTGTCTACAGATGTTTCTGAATGTGAATGCATCGGCTTTGAGATCTGGCCTTCACCTGGACAATGGTTCTATCACGTCCCTCTCAATGTTGGTAGTATTGCCCTCCAATAACAATGTACTGACAAAGCAGGAAAGATCCCAAGTCCAGATGGATGCAGGTGGATGCAGTGCCTGGGTCTACAGTTCCCGTGGTTCCCATCAAGGCAGCATAGGCAATGAGGACTGTTCTGTGTTGTCAGCTGCTGGTGCAGAATCCTTCTCATCAGGAGATGAATATCCAACACAATGGAACTATAGAACTGCCTTACCGCTCTTGGAGTCTTCTGAACCTCAACCTCCTGTAAGAACAGAACCTCCTCTTAATGGCTTGTGGACAGTTTCCTGGGAACTGAAAAATAAAATCAACAACAAAAGGAGGCACATGAGGTGTCCATCTTTATGCAGGACTGATATTCCCCTTGATTCCTTGAAACTCCAGTCTGATCTGGACATACACAGTTTCACGCATATTCCAAGTACTTACGTTACAGTGGAAGACAGTGATGCCTACCCAGAGGTCCCCATCCAACAGGCCATTGGATCACAGGCCAAGAGTGATTTGTCCAAAGACAGAAAGCTTCACGACAGCTCACAACCAGAAGCAAGCAAAAGAAACGGAATTAGTTTCTCTGGCTATGAATTTCGGCAGCCCATCCTTCCCTGTGAATTATAGTTCCAGAGAAATTAATAATTACTTTACTTCAAGGTAAAGTTAGCCACTTTTCAAAAAGCTGCTTTTCAGTGAAATTTGTGTCAAAGGAAATACTGCTGGTACAGTAGATGTGCAGACCTATCAGAAAGCTGTGCAGTGCTAAATAAAACTGCTCTGAACAAGTCATTTGCAGACTTAGGGGGTATTCAGATGGTGAAAATAATCCAGGATGAATCCAGGTTGACTCTCTGTTGTTCACATGCATCCCGAATGCACCTGAGTAAGTTTGGGAGGGCTGCCAAAAACCCCACTCAATCCAGGATAATCAATAGCAGGTTTCCTCCCAAGTTTTAAAAAATGATCCACATCGTCAGTAGTGTGAATAACGGATATGAATAGACCCAAACAGACCTAGGATAAAACTCTGCATGTCTTGAACATGTTGCAAATGCATTTGCATCATTGACTCCTTCTTTTTTTGAATGCTTACTTGTGTGAGCAACCCCACTTGCACAGATGTGCATCAGTGCATTTCCATATTATGAATAACAAACCCAGAATGTGTGAGTGGGATTATTCGCATCATTGCGCTTAAAAAAAATAACATCTGAATGGCCCCTTAGTGAAAGACAGCTTTGAAGAAAGAGGTCTTTCTGGCTTAAATAATTTGTACCAAAGGAGGGAGGTGTAAGCTAAGTGGAAAGGAGGTTCATGGCTGCAGGGCCACTACCGAATAGATAGTGTCGCTTGTGTTTGCCAGACTAACTGATCTTATTGGTAAGCACATGAGCACAGCCTCTAAAAATGCAGGCAAAATTATACAGCAAGGGAAAATCCTTTAGATAACCTCTTCCCAAACTGTCTAAGGTTTTCATAGTTAACACCAGCACTTAAAGACTAACATGCAAGCATACTGTCCCTCACCCAGGCAGCCTCTTTATGCAAAATTCAAAGAGCAGATGCAGGAAATGTTGTTCAGATCAGCTTTTCTCAACCTAGTACTGTCCAGATGTCCAGTAAGCTCAAAGCTGTATACATAGCTCTCCTGCTGCCTACTTTTGTCTGCATTAAAATCCTATGAGATAGGTAAAGCTGTGAAAGACTTTCATGGCTCAGGAGGGGCTACAACCTTCTCAGTCCAACACTCTCACACTACACAACACTCGCAACCACAGGTAACTATAGTCTTCTATCAGACTTCGTACCTCTGCTCTTGGCTGCTTCTTTGATATCCTCTTTCTAGAACAATTGCTTTTTTTGAACTCTAACTCCCAGAATCCCTCAGCCAGCATGACCATGGATACCATCTTGTGGTCGGAGGATTCTGACTTGTAGTCAAAAAAGTAACTTTTCCAGGCCCTGTCCTCTTTTGCCTTGTAGCAAACAGATTAGTAGGATGCCACAAAGAATTTTTCATCTGACAGCACCTGACATCCAGCAAATAGGAGCAAATTGGAAAGACGGAACAGGAATAGAGGTTGTTAGAGTAAGCTTCTGAAAGCAATGATGGACATCGTAGGTCAAGATGGATGAGTGTTCAGCTTCATCCATCTCTGCTCCATCCCTCTGATGGGAAAGGGTCTTGCTGCAGAAGGAAAATGAATCTGTCAGCAGTGAAGGTGACAAATGAACTTCTAAGCAAATGCGGTGACTTCTCTGGAAAGATGCAGGTGGACCGACTGTTCACTATTCTGCAACCAGAAGTGCCAGATAATATTATCTCAGCTTTGGCATGCAACCACCATGAAGTGCTGAACAAAATGTAAGAAATTATTAGTAGTATTATTAGGTACAACCCTGGAACTCTGCTAGATGCAGAATTTTGGAAGTTGTAGTCCCAGAAAATAACTTCCCATTTCTGGAAGCAGAAGCTGACAGGTCAACTTTGTGGGCTTGAATATACACAGGCTGGCCACAAGCAAGAGAAGAGGGCTGCCAGCATTCCAACATGTCTGTGCAGAGTGCAGCCATACGTTTCCAAATCATATTGGTAGCAATATGAAGGAATAATGGGACGGAAGCCTGCAATAAGATTGTTTTCTCATTCCGTGTATAAAAAAACTGGTGGGGTTGGTGGCTCAATATATTGTTTACAAGTTGTGTTTAATTTTTTTTAAAAAATAAATAAAAATGCTTTAATTTAATGCTTTAATTATATTTCAAAGTTACTTTTTAGACTACATCTCAGGTTTTACCAATTAGCATGGCTATGCTGGCTAGGGAATTCTGAGAGCTGTTGTTCAAAAAAGTAAAAACGTTCAAGCTCTGTATGGCAAATTGATTGGTGCAAAAAAACATTATTCTCAACTTACCCACTCAAATTCAAATAATTTCAGCATATTGCATGGCAGGGCTCCTTTGGTTGCCTGAGATACAGAAGATAGCTGGATTGCTAGTTTGTGCCTACAGTAATTATTTGAATTTTATTTCAACACAGACTTTGGAAAAGTGTTTGTGTGTGTGTGTGTATGGGTGGGTGCATGCACCATAGGAAAGTGTCCTCCCCATACGTTTGAGGCATCAGGATAATTTTGGGAGCCCAAACAAGTTATGTGTTAAGAATTTCCTCTGTAGTGTCCAGAAGTAACAGTCAAGAAGTTGCCATTGCTGTCCCCTGGCATCTGCCACCTCAGTTGGTCACCTCACTTGGGCCTGATCATGTCTTAGCAGAGTGGAGCTGGGACTATTCTGATAAGCATCTCTCATAGCTTTTTGCATGTTGTCTTGGGCACCCATAAGAATGCTTTGACACCCTTTCACCTTCTATTATCCCTTTGACCTCAGCAAAGGTTTAGGAGGAAATAAAGTGAAATCTGTCACCAAGGCAGAGGTGTTTGCTGCTGAGTAGTTGTTGGCGGGGCTTTTCATGGGGAAAATGGGTGGCAATCTTTGCAGAGAACTATCCTCTCAAAAGGAAATGCCAATTTGGATTTTATACACCAAAAGATTCTCATCTTTTGACGTCGGATCCATTCAGTCTCGACCAAACTCATTGTGCCCTTCAATGAGGGCTTGACGTCATGACACTTCATTTCCCCTCCAGAATCTGTGGGCCAAAATAAATAGTGATGAACTCTCTCTGATCCAGTCCAAACATTTGTTAAGCACTACCTGTTCAAGCAACGATAGAATGGGAACATAAAGGGATAATGGTGCATGGGGATGACAGGCCCATAATCTGCACTTGCCTGTTTTGTCATTGTGATGGATGGGTGGCTTGGGTGATGAGAATCACTTGCAAGATGATGATAACATATTGATCTTGAAGAGATAGATGGGGAGAGAGGGTATATAAGAGGGTTGTTTCTGCCTAAGCAATCACAGGCCCCAGCAAGATTCTGATAGTTGGCCAAGCTGCAAAAAGCAGGAAAGAGTATCAATGGAAATGCATTCCAAGATATTGTATGCCATTGTAGCCCTTTCAGCAGCCTGCTGCTTGGAAGCCTATCCTGTTCATCCAGACACTGACGGCATGCAAGGTAAGAACCATCATTGATTATGATGTGGGACAGACATTTGTGAGCCTTTTTGCAATTTCATAGGCTGCAAATGCATAAGACATGTAAGAACCCTGTTGGACCAAGTCAAGGTCCATCTAGGCCAGGGGAAATGGTGAATGGTAAATGGTAACCAAATGTTGGTGGATTACAATTCTTATCACCTGACAATTTGTTCTGGTTGGTGTGATGAGAATTGGAATTTATGGAGTGCACCATTTTGGTATAGACTGCTACAGGCTTTCACTGTCTTGTTGCCTTTGTGGTGGAAGCACTCAAAATTTCTCTTGGACTCCTCTTGGCAGAGAAAAATAGGTATTGATTCTTCTAGGATTTTTAAAAATATCGTGTTATAATAATGGCATTGAGTTATCCCTCAGTTTTTCCAAAAGCTTGCAACATGTATTTTGTGCATTTTGGTTAGTCCAATAAAGGTACCGCTGGGGTTTGGGTTTGTTTTTTTTGGGTTGGTTTTTTTTTTTTTTTTGGATGCTATTGTACTTTGTTCATGTTGTTGTGGTATCCCTGGTTTATCTATTTATTTATTTAGAGTATTCATACCTCATTCTTCAGACACAACGTTTCTCAGAGTGATTTACAGATTGCTAATTTGACAGTTCCCTACCCTCAGGCTTACAATCTAAAAAAGATATGACACAGAAGGAGAAGGGAATGGCAGTGGAGAAGAGGATCAAGTCCAGCAGATACTGCTGGTTCTTCTCTCCCACCAAAGCCATGATGGTAGCAGTTAAGATGGAGGGAGGGCCTTTCGTCTTCATCTAAGTTTTCAATTTATGGCAACCGATCACAAGATTTTCTGGATTTGAGAGTGGGTAACTTGCCCAAGGTCTCCCAGTAGGTTTCCATGACCATGTGGGAAATCAAATCCCAATTTCCAGAGTCTAATACTCAAACTACTATACCATGCTGGCTCTGTCTGGTTCATTTGTGTACCAGTCTCTGTTTCTTGCATGGCACATGCATGCTTCAATCCACATGTTTTGTTCAGATTTGATGCCTACAGATTTTAACCTGGTAGACAACACAGTGGGATTCATACCTGATGATGCACCTTCTACTGGAGTTCATCAGTCCCGGAATCTGAATTCAGCACTCTCAGCCCTGGAGGAAGGAATTAATCAGATCCAGAAAAGTGGCTGGTGGAATGGTTAGTGCGACTACATTGTTTAGACTTTTCCCCTACCCATGTATTCATGTCTCTGGTTAGTTCTGTAGTTAGCTCATCCTTTTTTTGCAATTGTAAGAAACTAAGCAGCAGGTCAAAAAAGCAAACCCAGGCTCACTCTCATTCACCTTCTGCTTTTGCATTTATTGTGAAGGTTTTTCCAGATGTGTTTTTATCATTGCAGGAGGCAAGGAATCATTTCAGGATGATGCTTCTGATAATCTGGTGAGCGTTCCAAGTGTATCCTCCTTCTTTCATTGAGAAAAATGGGATGGTCTTATGTCTGTAACACCCTTACTAAGTCCTAAACCATTGTGTGTGTAACATCTCTACTAAATGTTAGATTGCATGTGTTCTAAATACACACACACACACCTCTATCTCTACCTCTGCTTTCATTGCTTAGCAAAACTTTTCAATTTTGTATAGCTCTACTAAGGACAGTGAGTACCATCAGGATAGGATGTTTGGGGGGCTGGAAGTTGGGGCCACACTCATAGAATGAAGAGAAGGACCCCAAACACAGCAGTGCTGGCTGACTACAATATCCATTGCCATCTAAAGAGTGCTTCTCCCTTGTAAGATTGTTAAATTCTGAACCTGAATTTTAGTAGATTAAAAAATTACTAAGCAGCACCACTGCTTAGCCTTAGAGCAGCTTTCCCCAGCCTGGCAGCCTTCAGATCTGTTAGCTGTTTCGGCTTCCATCAGCCCCTGGCAGCACAATAGACATGATGCTAAGAGTTACAGTAGTAGGATACCAACATCTGCTAGCCATACTTGGAGGCAGCAGGCAAACTCAGTAGGAACAAGGCAGACCAAGTGGCACTCGATTCTATAATCCAGCACCCGACTGTTGCCTCCCATAACTTTGTCAGTCTGTCCTGCTCAATGGGGATATTTCTCCATGGAATAAACAGGAAAGCCTGTAATCACCACAGCAATGTTTTCTAGGTTGAAGATATCAAGACCATCCTCTGGAAGCTGGCAGCAGCAGACAAGCTCCGAAGCCAAACTTTTGTCAAAGCAGACCAATCTCCTCAGAAGCCAAGTAAGAGAGGTGAGACATTTCTGGACTTTGTCAGTACGGGTGCCTCCTTATCACTAAGAGCTCATTTTACACGTTCTGAAGACTGAGATGGTAGAATTCTGGTTTGTACAGCAGGTGGATGGGTGTTGTTTTTTAAATTGCAGTCTCAGCCATGGTTTGAATGGGCAGCCTTGTGTTGGTTCTTGTCAAAATGCCCAGCAGTTTTACTGCCTTCTCTTCTAGACTTCCAGATATGCCTTCCAGAGGTTTTTGTTATAACTACCATCACGAGCCATGATGAATGGGAATGATAAGAACTGTAGTCCCAAATATTGCAGGAGTATCACAATGGGGAAGTTATTCTATTCTGACAAAATCTGCCGATTGGTAGTATTTTGGTTACAGATGCATAACTCAACCACTTTTAGTTGAGGGATCACCATTCTTTGTTTGCTAAAAGCTCCAGAATTAATGATCCTTGTTTCTGAATAGGACTATTAAGATTCCCAAGACAAGAATATCTCGTCTGGAGAATCACTGAAAATATGGGCCACATGGCCAAATAGTTTGGCAACGATATATGCTTCTCCTAAATATAGAAACATTGTTTTCTTCAGCCAAACTTTTCTGAGGATGGGACGGCTTCTCTCAAATGGTAGACCAAAGGCTTGGTATGCAGGAACTCCATGACATCAACTCCTTTTCCAAAAGACAAGACAGCGTGTGGTTGGAAAATACCTCCCTTTGCTTGAAAACCTGAAGAGGTGCTGCTGTTTAAGAGACAATACTTAACTGTCTGATCTAGGAGAATACAAGAAAGAAAAGGAAAAGAGAAGGAAAGGGAAAGAAAAAGAAAATGAAAAAGAAAAAGAAAGGGGGGGGGAACTTAAGATTTCTTTTTAAAAAAATGAAAAATGGGTAGTAGAACATGCATAAACTTAACTAAATGTCCAGATAAATGTCCATATAGTGTTGACGTCTGTATGCCACATTTTCAGATGCTGAAAGGAATATGAGGTCCTCAATCCATGTGCAAATTTTATGCAAATCTGTGTTTATTTGGCCCATTTTGCAGGGAGGTTTTTCTACTTTGGGGGAGCAGTGCCTGTACACACTACACATCCCAGACTCAACTATGGACCTTATCACATGGGGGAAATCCTGTGCAGAAACGGGATTTAAAAGCTGAAGAAAATCCACAAAAGTGGGTTGATTTTCACACACATTGCTGTTAAAGTGTTGTTAACCCAAATGGAAAGTAATCAAAAGCCACTCCTTTTTACTTTTGGGATTTTCCAAAAGTAAAAAGAAACAGCTTTTGACTACTTTCTGTTTGGGTTAACCACAGTTTAACATGGACGTCATCTGAAAATCTCCCTGCTTTTGCAGATTTTTTTCTATTTAAAACCCCATTTCTGCACGGGATTTCTCCCGTGTGATAAAGTCCATATATGCCTGTTTATAGTCAAGAAATAAGTCTGCAATGTGAAGTACTAGAAATGCAGATTCTTTCTCTTATCCTTCCTTCTCACTTTTCTCCTTTTCTTTTTTTGCAGCTTGTTTCTGGAAGTACTGTGTCACCAACTAAGTGCAAGGAACTGCTTGGCCTTTTCTCCATATCAGTGTCTGCTTCTTCAGATCTCTCTTAGAGAACTTCTTTGGATCCAGCCTCTCCAAAATGTGGGTTACCTGCTTATAGCCATACTTCACTACAGCGGTTCCTCTCAAACAAACCATGGCCATGCCATTATATGAAAAAACATTGCATTTTCAGGTCACACTGATGGCACCTTGAAGTGCTGTTGAGAGAGCATTCATAACACAGATGTAATAAATATACTGTAATGCAGATATTGACTTTGTCCATATCATAACAGACAGAATGAGGGAAAGGCTTTTTGTTTTTGTTTAGTTACATTTATATTTCAACTTTTCTCCATATTTCACCTTTTCTCTTCTCTATGAGATGGATCAGGCTGGAAGTGATAGGTCCAGGGTGACCCATTAAGTTTCTAGATCAGTGGAAACCTGAATATGGACCTCCCAAGTCCAGCACTCTAACCACAGAAAACCACACCAGCTCTCAACAGTGGCTCCTGGTTTTCAAAATTTGCTGAGGTAGTAGGAAAAACCCTCTTCTAAGTCAAGACTTAGATTAAACTTGCCAAAGTTGAGCCGTCAAGCACTTTAATTGACGTAAAATGAGAACACACAATGGAAGCATCCTTGAAATTGAAACAGAAAAGGTATCCGCTATTGAATTCTCCCTCTGCCCCTTGGTTTTGATGGGACCTTGAGTAAGATGTCCATTGCAGGTCCTCACTTTCTCATCAGGGTCACTTTTGTTGTTGTGAATTTATGACTCTGGATGAAGTTGCAGAAGCCAGGGAGACATGCAGAAGGCAAGTGGAATGCACTGCTCCATCTCTTCACTCTTATTCTGGCTTGCATGCTCATTGCTGACAACTGAACCAACAAGAGACAAAGAAGTTTATCACAGGGAGGCACACAGAGGCAAATCCCATGCAGAAACGGGATTTTAAAATCCCCTAAACACCCGCAAATGTGGGTTGTTTCTGTTTTTGGCAGAAAGAGAAATAACGCAAAAATAACCCGAACAGAAAGTCGACAAAAACCATTCCTTTCTACTTTTGGAATTTCCTGAAAGTAAAAAAGGAGCGGGTTTTGTCAGCTTTCCGTTCGGGTTATTTTTGCATTATTTCTCTTTCACGCAAACATCGTCTGAAAAACAACCCGCATTTGCGGGTTTTTTCTACTTTCTGTTCTGGGTAACCCCGAACGTCATGTGAAAAACAACCCACAAAAGCAGATTGTTTTCACTTCAAATCTAGTTTCTGCATGGGATCCATCCCATGTGATAAACTCCTAAGACACAACAGGCTCTGGTACAAAATAGTGCCACTACACACACACACACACACACACACTGCTGCAGTGGCATGTTCCTCCTCAGCAGATGCTGATACTTTATCAAAAGTCAACCCACTTTCTTTTTGTTAGAAAAACAAAGAAGCAAAATGCAGGAAGATGAGAGATGTTTTGGTTTACCTATTATACACCAATATCAGTGTATAACATTGGCTGGGACTCCATGCTGCAAGCAGAAATCTCTGCAAGAGCGGATTTGATGGGGATGAGAGTGTAAAATTAATACCTTGGTATTAAATGTTTCTTTTTAGAGCATGTTTGTTCACTTTGTCATTGTAAATGTTGGAACAAGTGCTTTTTGGAACTTTAACTCCAGTCATCTCTTAGCCAGCATGGCCATTGCCTGGGAATTCTGGGAATGGTACTCTGAAACAAGGTTTCCAAGAGCTCTGAACAAGTCATACATACAAGTCATACATACCTGATTGTTAGTTTGGTGCCAGCATCAACTTGGAAGCCTATGCCATCAGCCAAGTGTGGGGGAAATGCCAAACGGTAAGAGCCCATGGTATGAGTTAAGGAACTACCCACGCACTTAGAGTTTGAAATGACCAACATCATAGATTGGGTCCCTCTCTAAAACTGTTTCAGTTACTGGTGATCACTTCAATTAAAATGAATGTTTTTAAGGACAACTTTTGTTTAACATCCTGTAGCATGAACTCACCCCGTTATGCTTCTCCTGTGACAGGTAAACTACGTTGCTATTCCTTGCTGTTCTGAATAAAAATCTCAATGTTCTCTCCCCCTCCACCATTGTGATCTCTGTCCCTGTATCTCTTGCACCATTGCCTCTATTTCTAGTTTTGAGATCAAACTGGTTGCCTAAGGAGGATAAATGCAGGGGAGATAGTAAAAAAAACAAAAACCTCCCACATAGATGGTCACTAGTCCCTAAATGTATCAGTGAATATGAAAATATTATTTAAAAGACATTACATTTGGGATGTAAAGACAAAGCACAGGATATATGGCTTTGTCCAGCATGGCTCCCGCTTACCCAATGCTGCAGGCGTCACTGTTGAGCTGTAATCACAATGTGAAACAAATAGCTCATCGTGTAACTACTATTGCTTTATTTTGAGCAATGCACATTCCCTTTCTGTGTGACAGACTGCATGTTTCAGTCCAATTGAAGAACTCTTGGTGAGTGGAGGGCTTGGAGACTTGTCATTCACAGGGTCACCATGAGTCAAGACAGATTCGAACGCAGATAACAACAAAAGTGAGTACAATGGAACACATTTTAAGCAAAACCACAATGTCTCATTGACATAAACTGGCTTTGAAAGGGCTTAACTAGCAGAAAACCTCCCAGACCTGGAACAAATACTAAGGAAGATCATGGAAGAAAGTGCAAAAGCAGGATTACTGTAGAACATAAAGAAAACAAAAATAATGACCACAGAGGATCTAGACAAAGTCAACCTAGACAATGAGGAAATAGAAATAGTAAAAGAATTCCCATACTTGGGATCAAACATTGATAGAAATGGGGACTGCAGTCAGGAAATCAGAAGAAGATTAAGAATGGGGAAGGCGGCTATGAAAGAACTAGAAGAGATTATAAAATGCAAAGATATACAACTCAGCACAAAACTTAGAAACATACAAGCCATTGTATTCCCTATTACCATGAATGGATGTGAGGGCTGGACAGTCAAGAAACATGATAGGAAGAAAATAAATGAATTTGAGATAATGTGGTGCTGGAGAAGAGTGCTGAGGATCCCATGGACAGCCAAAAGGACAAACGAATGGATCTTAGAGCAGATCAAGCTGGAAACCTCCCTAGAAGCCAAGATGACCAAACTGAGACTGTCATAATTCGGACACACCATGAGAAGAGAGGACTCATTGGAAAAAACAATAATGCTAGGAAAGGTGGAGGGAAGTAGGAAGAGAGGAAGGCCACATGCCAGATGGATGGACTCTACGGGTTTGCAGGAATGAAGCAGAGCAGTGGGGGACAGGAGGTCTTGAAGATGTCTCATCCATAGGGTCACCATGAGTCGAGATCAACTCAAGGGCAGTTAACAACAAAAGCATAGATATTCTGGTGGTGAGAGAGCTGCTGACATGGAGACCAGACAAGCATTGTTTGAAAAGATCATGCATATTCTCATCCATAAAGTTATGAGGTTTATTTTGTCCTCATTTCCTTCAAAACAGTGCCATATTTCTACTCACCAAATCCAGTTCTAGGGCTCTCTGATCTCCATTTTCTTCACAAATGTTTCTCATTCAGTTCTAAAAGTGAGCTAGCATTTCTCTTCATTTCCCAACTTCACTCACTTTTCTTTAACAAAGATGATAAGGTAGGCTGACTAATTTATTTTGCAGAGTATGGATGGAATAATCCACTTTTGGTACCATTTACAATGGTTGTTAGCCTCCCCCCCCCTCCCCATCCTGTTGTTGCATTAGTCACCATCCTTTGTTCAAAAGAAAATGGCTCCTCACGTCCTCCGTTATTGCTTTCTTCAGGTGGCAATTGATGTGTCTGAAGAGGAGGCTCTCTGTTCATCAGAAGCTCTCCATCAAGAACCCTGGTAGATCAAGGATTTCTCTGGTACACTAATGTCTGAACAGGGCTATGGTCTAGTTATGTTCCTGATATATTTAATAGGCTTGTCTATCTATATTTAGTTAGAGATGGCTTTAGCTAGCCTTGTTGTCATTTAGGTACCATACAGTGAACCTTCTACTCTGCCCACATCACACATCTCAGGAACCTCTGGCTGTAAATTCCATACATACATCCAGGTCAAGCTGTGAATGTTATATATAAAATAAACTTTATTAACATTACAATAAAACACTGAAAACTAGAGAATCTGCATTTTGAGAGAATTGTCCTTGTTTAGTGCAATAAAGGAAGTTTAGGAGCTCTCTCTGAAGTGTCTTGCAATACCTTAAATACATTTATCGTTGTATAAGGCTGACAGGTCAGGCTGGACAACTTATCCATTTAGTTTTATTATGTCTGTTCTAACTAGCAGCAGAGATATTTTGCTAGCTGGAGCAGGCAGATGGGGAATTTGGAACCATTGAGATATTGTTGGACTCCAACTAACATCACCCCAGCCAACAATTGTCAGGGGTGATGGGAATCGTAGTCACACATCTAAAAAGCCAGTAGTTCCCTGTCTGTTTTTAAAAGGAACGCTTAACCACATGGATGCCAATTCCTGTATTCCTGTCCCCTACTACCCCAATGCAGTTTATTTCAACTTGTTGCATAGCAGGATTTTGGACTCATGTGCATAGGTATACGTATACACACATAGCCATTGGGATGCTTGACATGAAGAACAAGAAACACCCTCCTCCTACCTTGTTAGTGGAACTCTTTGTCAACACTGGTGATATAATAGGATAGAAAATGATGGGACAGCTTACTTCACAACACCTGAAGATAACTTAAGGATCACAGGGCATACCATAGGGAAGATGGCTGTCTCCAACGCTTGGCTGCCATGTCCTAACATCTCTCTCTCTGTTGCCCAAGGTGACTTTGTTCTTCACTCTGACTGCCACACTCTGGTGTAGCAGGGCTACAGCTGAATCCTTCCCATCAACTACTACCTGATCCATTTAACTGGAAATAGCAGGGTTTGAACCCAAGACCTTTTGCATGCAAAACATGTGCTCAACTGCAGCTTTTAAGGTACAGTTGCTTCCAGATGGTTTTGTGATGAAGTGGGCTGGGGCCAATGAAAGCATATTATGCCACATTAGTCCTTTAAAGTATTTGAGACACCCTGTTGTTTTTGCTGCCAATAACCCCCTTAAACATAGTTACTCCTCTGAAACTTCCTTGATTGCTTCCAGCAGTACATTTTATCTTTTTATCTTTTCTGACAAAATTACACACATTGCTATTACTCTCATACAGTATATCTTATGCTAGCTGTTTATACAGCAGGCAGTTATAATCTGAAAAACAAAACAGAAGCCACAAAATCTTGTCAACTGGGATGGAGGCAATGGAGAATGTGGTTGTGGATCGACAATGGCAGAATGAGGTTATTGCTGTTTCTATAGACACCAAGCAATTATCAACAAATGTAACTTTCCCATCATCGTATAGGAGAGGAGGAATAACCTATCCGATTCTGCCTGCCTGATGTCTTTTGAAATTCCTAGCTCAGATCACTAACTTTACTACACACTGAACTGTATACCTGTTTTCTTTAAAAACAAAACACACACACACAGAGAAAGAAGGGACTATTTTTTTTCTGTTTGAACAGCTGATCATAGCAAGGATCTTTTGTGGTGGCTTTACCTTCCATGGCTGTGAAGGCAGCAGAGTGGTGATGGGCCACTCCTTACCTGTCTAAACACAGCTGCATGAAACCGGCAAGGATTTTATTTATGTAGGTGCAGCTTGTGAAGAACGCCACTAGAAGCAGGAGCACTACAGAGATTTGACTGCAGAGTGCTCAAACCTGCTATGATCTTCTGCCAACTCTCTTGTTCTTCGTTTTCCTCCCCCTTCCAATGCTAAATGCTTTCCCATTATTTCTAGCTTGCCCTACATTCTCATTTTCTAGGTGGGCAAACTCACCTCCCCATACTTGGGATTTCCAAGATGTGTTCAAATCAAACCAAACCAAACCAAACCAAATTAAACCAAACCAAACCAAACCAAACCTTGTCCAAGTTCTGTTGCATTGTGTAATTCCTTCCCTCCAGAGCATTCCCTGAGCTACTCTTTCTTGGTCATTGATAATAAATGTTGGACTTAAGATGGACACAAAAAGTATCAGGGCTTGGCTATTACCATCTTGCTGCCTGAGACACAAAATAAGAGGGTGCCTCTCCCATTCTATGTACAGGGGCTTCAACCAGATTGGCAGTTGATTCTCCCAATGTCTTGCTTGTAGTCTCCTGGCATTTGCTGACCACTTCTCTTTGCCTAAGCCTAAGACAGGCCCTGGGACATAGAATTATTCTGGCCTACTGTAGTGCCTACTGTGTGGAAGAGAAAACATGCATTAGATGCTCCAAGGCACAACCTCTTCTCTAGTCAGAATGGAGAACTTTCATTTAAATTCCAGAGCTGGTCCCACAAGGGGTCTGTCTGAAAGTGCAATATGTCACACTGAGCCATATACTTCTGAGACTCAGCATCACAACTGGCAACTAGTGTAATGGAGGTAAATATGTGCAACTAGCTTTAAACAAGCCTACAAGAAATCAGTTTCTCACCTTCCTCCATGAAGCTTAGGTAGGGCCTTCTTCTTAAAAAGCACGCCATGTACTTCTTCAGGGGTTAGTGTTTCTCATGTTTGGAAGTAGTAAAGATGACTTTTGCTGAAGTGAACAGACCCTCTTGTATGTTGCCTAAAAGCACTAAACTGGGCAGGCAAACTCACGCTCTTCCCATACCAGCCTCACCCAAGGGTTATATGTAGGTTGCTACTTCTGCCACTACAAAAATGGTATGTGTAATGTAAAGCATATAAATCCAACTCACACAGTCAATTCATCATAGGAAGAAGATAGATGTGACAGAAGAGACTGAGTGAAGGGACTTATTCTAAAGCATTTAAGAATTCCTTAAAGGCTGCTGTGATTCAACAGCCAAGGCAGGAGTGCTTCCTCAAAGCCAGAATGGTGAAAGCAAGCTCTCTGGCAAAGATCTCCAGCATGAATGAAGAGTTGGCAATTTCAGACACCAAGGAGAATGATGCCCCTTCCAGAATCCAAACCTAGCTCATCTTCTTGGCCACGCTGGCGTAAGTGCGTTCAATCTCTTCATCAGCTGGGCAGGTGTGACTAAATTCATCACGGGCATACGCATTGTGAAGATAGCGCCAAACGGCTGTCATCTCTAAAGGGATCTCAAAGTTGCGATATTTCTTTGCAGCAATCTGTTTTTGCAGGCAAGAAGAAGGGGAATAGATGCAGAGAGGAAAAGAGATGGGAATTAATTTTGAGGAGGTGGAAACACAAACTGATGTTGGTACTCATGAGTGAGAAGAGATGGCACAGTTTTTTGTGTTTTTTTCAGGCTGTGTGGCCATGTTCTAGACGAGTTTCTTTCTGACGTTTCGCCAGCATGCTGGTGAAATGTCAGAAAGATACTCTTCTAGAACATGGCCACACAACCCGAAAAAAAAAAACACAAAAAGCTATCGATGCTGGCCATGAAAGCCTACGACTTCACAAGAGGTGGCACAGTTAAGTAATGGTTAAATTCAGGACTGGTGAGATATTTGCAGCGGTCTTTTTCATGCTTCTGCAATAAACTTAGTTTGCACACACACCACACACAAATAGATTCAGTTGGTGATAACATTCCACTGGAAAGTGAGTAGTTCACAGCTCAGTTGGGTTATTTGACAGCCATTTTACATTTCCCAGTATACTCCAGAAAGTCCACTGTACAAATGCTATGACTGGACACACTAGGATGTTGTTGGAAGATTGAAAAGGAGGTCTTTTGGCATCCGCTTCAAGTGGAAGATGCTTGGCAAAAGGCTGAGATAGGTCTGAGCAGCTCTCTGAGGATGCCAGTGCCTAATCTAGTAAAGACAGAGGCTGTGGTCTTAGGAGAAGCTGACAACAGTCTATCTGAGTTATTTTTTCACTGTTTTTGGAGGGATTTTTAAGATGAATAGTCCATTTTAAAAAATGATCCTGACAGCAACTTCAGTCAAGAGAGAATCACATAAAAGAGAAATGAGAGAAGGCTAGAGAATACATGAGAGAGCAAGAGCAAGCACATATTCAACAGCAAGAGAGCAGTGTAGTGTAGTAATGAGGTTTGTTGAGCCATGATTTGGGAACCAGAGGTTTAAGCCGTGATCCACCTCACAGGGTTATTATGAGGACAATCACCAGGTCCCTGGTGGCAAAGTGGGGAGAAGGAGATCCTTTTTACTGAGTTTCTTTGAAGTGGAATACAAGGTCCAGGATATAGAAATTGCTCCGAAACACTCCATTTGCTTAGGGCAGGGATGCGCAACTATGGCCTCTAGATCAGGGGTAGGCAACCTTTCCCCTTTAAAGGCCGAGGGACTTCAGCTCCCAGAAGCCTCAGCCATGTTGGCCAATAGTCCCATGTTGGCCAATAGCTCCTGGGATTCTGGGAGCTGAAGTCCCTCGGCCCTTAAAGGGGAAAGGTTGCCTACCCCTGCTCTAGATTTTCTGAAGAAAGACAACTTCCATGATCCTTCACCATTAGCTATCCTGTCTACTGATGATAAAAGTTGCAGTCCCATATCTGGAGGGCCACAGGTGAACATTGTGTATTCCCATTTCAGAACAATGGTGTAGTGCAGTAATTCCCAAACTTTAGTTCTCCAGATGTTTTGGACTTCAGCTCCTTGAATTCCTGACTGTTGATCAAACTGTCTGGGGCTTCTGAGAGTTGAAGTCCAAAATACATGGACATCCAAAGTTTGGGAATCACTGGTGTAGTGGAACCAGGTCCAGCAGGGCTGCAGTACTGGTATTTATTGATTAGTATGAATAGTTATATCATCTGGCACCCTTCAGACTTTCCCTGCTCCCTTTGAGCTTAGGCAAAAACTTCACTGTAGATGTAAGACTGGAAGAATGTTTTTCTATGCTTTTTGCAACCAAAAGAATTTGCGGGTCTCTTGGTCTTGAATTTGCAATTAAAACCCACTTGCTTTGCAAAAGGCTTGCTCTTGATGGAGATGAAAACTGTTCCTCCAACTTTATACAGTATATTGGCCAATATCTGTAAGGAAAATGGCTTGGGAAGTTACGGTTTACAGTTTTTAAATGGCTTGTAGTAGGATGATAAAATATTGATATATCTCATATCAAGACTTCATATTTGTATACACAAAGGTGGAAGAATTCAATATTGCCTACTAAGGAAGAATGGTTATTAAAACTGAATGAGTTAGCAGAAATGGACAAATTATCTGATTTGATTAGAGAAAAATTGTTAGTGAAATTTTTCAAATTTTGGAAACTCCTGACAGACTTTGAAAAAAAGAAGAAAGAAAATGACACAATAACTTTTGATTTTGAGAATTACTATGATTTGGTTATCAAAATAAGTGTATGCTACAGATTTAGTAAGAGAGGTATGATTGTATTATGTGTATGTATAACCACCAAAAAGAAAGTTGGAAGCCACTTCTCTATTTCTTTAAATTTCTTTTTATACCCTACTTTTCCTTTTTTTTGTTCTTTTTTCTTTCTTTTGAATTTTTTCCTCTTTAAATATTAGTAACTTTTATTTAACTTGGAAAATTCTTAATAAAAATTATTCTAAACAAGTAGAAAGACTTCAACTAGCTCTTCAAACAAAAATCCATCAGTGATATCTTTATTGGCCAATAATTTTAATTTTATTGGTCAAAAAAAATTATTGGTTAAAAAAAATTGTTTGAATTTGTTAAATGGCCAACATTGGATACCCCTGAATGTTTTCTGAACTAGCCCTGTCCCTCTTGGTCTTTGATCTTTGGCTAGGGTAAACCCATTCAATTCACAAAGTAATGCAATTTCTTAACATAGCAGATGATAGGACAATACCAATAGCAGACTCCCAGTTGTTCCCTCTTGAATCCTTTGGTCATTCTTCTCTCCTTGAAACTTGTCTGCTTCCCTTAATTACAAAACACTTATTTTTTGGGACTACAGTCCCAGAATCCCCCACCCAGCATGTGGTAGCATGGGGATTCTGGGGGTTATTGTCCAACAAGTAACTTCTCCAAGCTCTCACTCTGATGATGGTGGAATCTTCTCCATTGATAATGTTGAAGTAAGATTTAACTACTAGTCCATCCTTCTGGGATGAAGAGAGAGGTGCCATTTGTCCTTTGCTCCAGGTGATGGTTAGCTGGTGAGTCTATGAGCAAAGTGATAAGCCCACTCTGAATTTTAGTCTAAATGTTAAAAGAACTATACAAGATGCTGATCTTTGGGGATGGGGTTCATCAAGGCTTCTGCCTGGATGCCTTCTTTAAAATCCAGAGGAAAATCCAGAGTAGACTTACCAACCCACTGGTATGGGAGGTATCCACACTGCAGAATTAAATGAGTTTCACACAACTTTGACTGTCATGGCTCCATCCTGTGGAATCCTGGAGTTATAGTTTGGTGTTATAGTATTCGGCCTGGTCTGGCAAAGAGCCTTGGTGCCTCACCAAAATACAAATCCTAGGATTCTGTAAGATAGAGTCATGGCAGTTGAAGTGGTGTCAGTTCTGCAGTGTGGATGCATCCATGGAAGCCACTAGCGGCCCTGGTCCCTGGTGGCAATGTCCGTTGGGCCAGCCCTGTCTTTGAGCCCAGTAGCCCAGCAAACATACTCACCTTGATGATGTTGAGTTTGGGGAGCAGGTTGCAGTCAGCTAAGGTCATCCAGTCTCCATCCAAGAACTTCCTCTGAGAAACTAGCACCTCTTCTGTGGAGTCCTGGTCAATTTCTTCCGGGAGCGGTGTCCTTAAATAATCATCCAGGCGCTTGAACTCTTTCAGCAAAGCTTTCTCCAAATCTGAATCACAAGAACCAACCACAGAAGTGTTTGCCCCATTTCCCCACAATCATTTTGCTCCTACGTTCAGCTATTGGTTAATTGGCTGGCTACCATAAAATTTGTAAGAGGTCAACACATTAATTTTATCATGGACAGTATAATCTTGCAATAAAATTGCAAAACTTGTAATGAGAGAGTGTCATAAAACAGATAGGAGGTTGACCCACTTTTTGAGGAAAAATATGTATGGACAGCATAATCTGTAAGTAAAATAGTTCAAGTATAACCTCTTTGAGAACTCATATTGGGGTATTTTGAGACAATTACTTGTCTCATGTTGTTCATACAGACATATGTTATGTGTGCCTTCTGTTGCTGGACAGAAATGGGAAGGAAGCTATTTTTAAAATGAACATTTATTCTCTTTCTCCTCAGTAGAGAAAAATCTGTTTGCATTGTAAATTCAGGAAGTGCTTAAAACTTTCAGCTTGGAAATTATCCTCAGATCTCAGCTAGCTTTCTGTGGCCCCTGAACAACTAAACAGTTTTGGTTCATATCCATCCATGCTGTTGGGTAGTTCTCTAAATATTCTTTAGGATTTCTGGATGCCATGGGATTCTTCCATGCCCTTGGACATGGGTAGTGTTATTTTTGGCTGCATACACATAGCCAATACTTGAACAATGATGAAAACTGTATTACAATAATATTTGGAAAGCCCCATGCCCCCCATTCCTGACCTGGAGGATTCAAATAGAGACCTCATGGAATAAGTGTGTTTTCTGAGAAAAGATCTGAAGGAAAGTCAAAGAGACATCAGACCCAAAATATTTTGCTGGCTCTCTCCAGACCATAAAAATTTATCAGATTGGCCATTGAAACATATCGGTGATGGGACAGCCATCTTTCACTACACCTGAGGGCAGTTGGAGACCTTAACGTGCAGGACAAGAAAACACATAGCTGGAGGGTTTCGTATAAAACAAAAGAAAAGAAAAGAATAGCCAGGAAGAAACTAACAATATACCTAATAGCACTCTATTTAGTCTATTAGAGCAATGTCCCAAAGGAATGAAACCACAACTCAACAATGATCAACAACGACCATATTATTATGTATGTAGCCACACTGTAATAATATTACAAAATACAGGATACATATATGCAAAGTACTGTAGAGAAGTATATATTCCAAACTATGTCCACTGTGCTTCCTCTGGTCTTCACAACCTCTGTTCCATCAATATGATTTCCACAAGGTCTAACAGACAATAGTCAATGCAATGGTGGTCATAGTAATGTAGAAACATAGGTTGCAGAAACTGTGGGTAGTAGGTCGATAGCGAGGGTAGTAGCAAATGGTAGAAGGGGCACTCTTTTGAAGGAGGTGCAGAAGGAAGCAGATGGTGGTGTCAGATGGTGGTGTTGGCACCTGCTGCTTGGGAGGACAGTGCTGCGGCCTCCGGAGAACCGTATGACTCTAGGCAAGCGAGAAAGGGACATGACACCCTTTCTTGCTTGCCAGCAGCTGCACCACACTCCCATCCCGGGTTTACCACCTCCCCAGGTGTACAACCACTCTGGGGTGTCACCCAGTGTGGTCCGCACCCCGCTAGTGATGCCACTGCTCCCAGATATATAACAGGCAAAAATTCCACTGTTGTCTTTTTTCCCCCAGGACAGAGAGGCAGTGACACTTTAGGAGCCATATTGGAGGGGGGGGGGAGACAACAAAGTCCCACTTTGTTTGCAACAACAAAGTCCCACTAAAGAACTGTAATTCTGGGTAATAAAAGGATGAAAGCTAGATATAAAAGTGTTCCTCCACAGGGTTCCCCCAGGACATTGAAACCTGAATGCCTAATCCTGGGATGGGTAACCTGCTGCCTTCTTGATTTTGGACTATAATTCTGATGCTCTTTCACCATTACTATACCAGCTAGGGCTGATGGAAATAATAGTTCAACACCAACTGGAGAGCCATGTTGCCCACCTTGCCCAAAACGTATTAAAGTGGGATGATGATGATAATGATGATGATGATGATGATGATGATTCCACCATTCTTCTGATACAGGGACGCAGGGTGAAATCTATTTAATATGTACTCCTGTTAAAGTCTGGTGAGAAATTTTGCTCAAGAGCAAAAGAAGCAGCAAAAATAAGGAGAAATTATGCTTTCCTCTTTGGGAGCTGGTATCTTTCCACATCTGCGGCCAATTGTAGGGTAAAAGAGGCCAGGTATCTCCTTTGTTTTAACTTGTTCACCAAAGGAAGCAATATAATAATCATATTTCTGTAGACTAGGGTAAGAGTGGGGGTAAGCAAGTTAAACAACCATTTATCTCCATTTCCCTGATATAATTGATGGTGCTCAACTCTTTTTTTCCTTGCTTTCTTTACAATTGCCTGCAAAAATTTTCCAATGGAATTTGATATAATAATTTGGAAGAGGTGGTTAAAAATATCGGTACAAGAAAAAAAAATTATTTGTTCTTACTCTTGCTTGCTTCCTTGTGAGGGTTCTTGATGTACGCAGAGAACTTGGCGAAGATGTTCCTGCCCACGTCCAGAGATTCTCTGTTTTTTGGGGTGAGCTTTGGGTACCTAAAGGAGAAGTTCAGCATTAATTCAGAAGAGGATTCTTTCACAGCTCCAGGTCATCGACTGCAGTTTGCCATATTGTTTGGAGACCTCATGAAACAAAGAACGTTGGGGCAAGATTTTAGAACAATTAATGATGGCTCAACTTTGATTTAAAATTGGGATATTCAGGAAATAAATGTAAACTGAGGAGTAAGAAGAATATAAATTTCTGTTCTTTGTGGGAAGCAAAGCATCCTGGAGCAGTGATGAGGAACATAGCATTTATATGTAGAGAGATCTTGTAGCACCTTAACTGAAATAAAGAAGCTGGCAGCATGAGCTTTCGTAGACTTCAGTCTACTTGTTCAGATGCATACAGTACATACCAATGGCATATAGATGTCTGGCTCTGGTTTCCACTCGACTATATGCATCTGAGGAAGTAGACTAAAGTCTACAAAAGCTCATGCTGCCAACTTCTTTATTTCATTAATCTCAAAGGTACTACAAGATCTCTCTACATACTGATTCTACAAACTAAATGGCTATATCTTTGAATGGCGTTTATATATTAAAATCCAGATATTTTTGGACTGCAGTTCCCATCAGCCCTCACCAGCTACGGGAGTTGTAGTCCTACAACATGGGAAGGCCATGCATTCCCCACTCCTGCTCAAGAGCAGCCTTCCCCATTCTTATCTCCAATGTTGTTCGATTATGACTTCCATCATGCCTCACAAGGCCAATGTTAGGGATGATGGAAGTTGCAATTAATGGTATTTGGTGGTTCCCATGTCAGTGGGGTCACCAGGGTGGTTACCCTTTTCTAGATTTTAATCCAAATTTTAAATTCGCTTTCCAAGGTGCCAGACACAATCTCCCAAAGATGTCAAGGATCTCAGAAAGCCTTCTTAAATTTTGGGCTAAAACCCAGAATAGATTCACTGCCTCACTTATATGGAAGACATCAGTGCCTATTGTTTGCAATATTGTGCATACTAAGAGATGCAGGTACTACTCCTAAAGAAGCCATGAAGCTGACTATGGGAACCTTGAGTCAGTCACTCTCTTTCTCAGCCTGGCCTCCATCACAGGGTGGTTGTGCGAATAAAGTATGGAGGAGGAACCGTATATGCAGCCTTTAGTGAATCAGAGGAAAGGCACACTAGGAATGTAACTAATAAACTCCTGGGGATCTAATGTCCATATTAATTGGGGACGATGGGGGCTGTAGTCCAAAGTGGGAAGGTGGCATACTGCATATGTATTTGATCATCTCCATCTAAAACTTGTGGAAGGAAACAAGATTTGTAGATCTTAGCAATAAAATAAAATAACCATCAGAGGGCACTGCTGTATGTCTCTTGATGCTTTATTAAGCCCTCTTGAAAGTGAAAGAGGTTTGGCTTTAAAATAAGCCTTTTAAATCCTTCACAACTTAACAGGAGAAGTGGAGCACAGAGAAGGCTCTCTTTTGGGGGTGCAACCTAAAGGATGGGTCCCCAACTTGGGACCCCATGTGCCCCCCAAGTTCTTTCTGTGCAGCTGCCAAGCTGTTGACAATCTCCTGCCTTTTTCTTTCAATCCTACAATATTCCTTTTTGTCCCAAGCAGCATCATCTGCTGCTGCTCTCCTGTTCATCTTTTCCTGCAAAAGCAAACATAAATTGGTCTTGTTCATACTAGGCAGGTATAGCACTATGATTCCAGTTTAACAACCATGTCTACGTTTTACAGAATCCTGAGATTTGAGGTTTCATGAGATGCTTAGTATACTTGGGCAGTGTATGAAAAGTGTACTAGAAAATTCCAAATTCTCCAAATTATAAATCCTAAAATTCCATAGAATGCAGCCAGGGCAAATGAAGGAGTATTAAAGTGCTCCCTTTGTGCAGTGGATCCACCCCAAGTGTTTTGCTAAGTCAATACTGTCTAGACTCTGCCCACCAAGACTTTCCTGGTTAATGGTTTGGGGTGATTGTCGCTGTCAGTAAGGAAAGGCATTCTGCCTTCCCCAAGAGTGTCTTTCCTCCTCCACCTCAAGGCCAGATAAGGAGATGGCACCCTTTTTCTATGGGGTTATTCAGATGGTGAAAATAATCCAGGATGAATCTGGGTAGAATCTCCATAGTTCACATTCATCCCAAATGCACCTGATTACATTTGGGAGGGCTGCAAAAAAACAACACAACCCACTTAATCCAGGATAACCGGCATTGGAGTTCCCCCCATGTTTTTAAAAAAGATCCGTATCATTGGTAGTGTGAATAACCAATGCGAATAGACCCGAGATAAAACTCTGCATGCCTTGAACGTGTTCCGAATGCATTCGCATCGTCGACATCATCTTTATTCGAACGCTTGCATGTGTGAGTAATGGAATGTGCAGAAATGTGTATCGATCCGGTTCCATGGTGTGAATAACAAACCCAGAATGTGTGAGAATGTGACTTGCGTTGTCGCGCTAAAAAAAAAGACGGTGTGTGTGTGTGTGTGTGTGTGTGTGTGTAGGGCTATTCTAGGAAAGATGGCAAAGTGGCAGGTAAGGGGGCTGTATGAGCCTTTATGGTCAGCCGGCTGTCATAGTGGAGTTTCACAGAAGCTGCCACAAACAGTCTTTTTAGAATGGATTAAGGGCCTTTGGGGCTGTGATTGGGCCAGATCCACTGGATCCATGTCTAGTCTGTCTGATTCTGGGCCAAGGCTAAAGGCCTGCATCATCTGGACAGGACGATGCCAGGACGGGGCGGGCGGGCACACAAACAGGACTTTTGGCCCATGTATAACACTATAGTATAGTACTATTACATTCCTCCCCAACTTTTTATTTTTATTTTTCACTGATGATGCTTTTGATTGATCCTGGGATTTTGCTTGTGCGTAGCAGTGCTCTGTTGCCAAGCTACAACACCAAGCTTATCGGCTCTTGGTGGAAGAAGCAACAACTGCTGTACTTCTCTTTTTACATTGCTTGCTATACTTCAGTCGTTGCATGCCATCAACACCACAGGGCCCTTACAACATGAGTAATCTGGCAAGCCTTGGGCAGGTACCTTAGGACCTTATCCCACGCTGCTCTCAAAAGTGGCAAGAAACCGATATGAGCATCATTGCAGTACTATAGCGCTAGTATAATATGGCGCTAGCGCTATAATAGCGCTATGGATAAGGTAGCGCTAATGCAATGCCCGATGAAACCAGGCATTCAAAAGAACCCGAATGATGCTGCATTCCGAGCGGTTTCTTGTTGGATTCTGAGCGACGTCGTGGGATCACCCGGAAAACTATAGCGCTATAGCGCCTGATTCTTAGCGGATTCCGAGCGACGTTGTGGGATCACCCGCAAAACTATAGCGCTATAGCGCCTGATTCTTAGCGGATTCCGAGCGACGTCGTGGGATCACCCGGAAAACTATAGCGCTATAGCGCCTGATTCCATGTGGATTCTTGCTGCTTTTGGCCCCGTGGGATAAGGTCCTTAGAGAATTTTCTTTTCCTTCCTTCCTTTCTTCAACACACACACACACACAAAACACAAACACAATCCATCTATCCCTCCCTTCCCCCATGAGTGATTTAGTGCAACTGAGGCTCTTCTGTAAATGCTTAGTCCTTTAAAACTGCCTCTTGTTTACTGCAGCTGCAGCCGGACAATTCAGAGACAGAATGCCAAGTATGAGCGCATCTTGGCTACCCTCCCACTGGTTTGGGTTGTATTTCTCTTGGCTCAGCTACAGGTGTTTTGTCCTGTAAGAAGCATAGAGTCCAAAAGCAAAACAAAACAAAGGGTGGAGGAGGAATCCCTGCCAGATCAGATCTTGGAAAAGTCACTGGTTTTTGGACCAGTTGGGGTGGGGGTGGGGGATTCTTGGAGTTGTCTTTTTTTGTAAAGTGTGCAACATATCATGATATGCATCTATGGCTTTTCATGTGACATCCTTTTCTTTATTGCTCCTCCTCTTTTCTGGGGCTTTTCCATCTCATTCTCCTTCCGAGCCCTTCCCATCTGTTGCCTGCTTCAACAGAGAATTTCCTCCCATTGTTTTTTAATCTTTCCGACTGAACACATTTCCTCCCTGATCCGGTAGGGAAACAGATGAGTCCAAGGAGCTGTCTTGCTTTCGCTCTCATCTGGAGGCCAAAGGAGCAGTTGGATCTCCATGTGATCCTACAAGAGGACACAACTAGTTTGCATCCTTCATCATTTCAATCTATACAGCTATTAAACCCCTGAACATCTAGGCAGAGTTAAAACTATACCTCTTGGCTACTTCTCTTATACCAAAACTATGGCTAGTTCTCTTATACCAAAAGACGTCTGCAAAGCAGCTGTCCATTTTAGATTTTGGTCCATGGGAACAATGGGAAATATGAATAGCTCTTAGCTTCAAGGTTCTGGGCTTTGTTTTCTATGATGATGATGATCAGCGACATTGACATAATCTGCCGTTCCTCTCAGGCTTCTCTTTTTCCACTGGTTTATACAATAGCTGGGCTGGGGGAGCAGATATTTTCCTAGCCACAATATGAGCAGTCCCTATCGTAATGCAACTTCTTTGAATGCTCTCCAAGCAAAAAGACCCACAGTCCTGCCTCTGGCAGAGATTAAGACTTAGAGAAATAGCTTGTTGATATGGATCAATACAGTTGCCTTCATTTTGGAGGAGTGGATATGGGAACTAGAGTTGCCAGGTGACCTAAGAGACAGGGATCGTGTACCTTTTAATCCATGGGCTGTTTTTGTGCCTCCCAGAGCTCTTGGGTTGACTTTTTGCCCCTCAAATGCCTTCTAGGTATGTATACAAAACATAAATGAATTTCATGTTTAGACCTGGGTCCCATCTCCAACATAACTCATTATATATATATATATGCAGTTATTTCAAAACCATATATATATAGCCAAGATTTCCCTCCCTTTACCATTGTGTCCTTCCCATCCTCCCTCTAGTGCAGGGGTCGGCAATCTTTTTTGCCGACGGGCCGGGAGGGGGGGGAAATGGCGCTGGGGGCCAGCGTGTGTGCTTCCCCCCACGTGCGCATGCGCACGGCTCCGTCATGCGCATGCGTGCGTGGGGGGGACACCATTTTGGTGAAAATTTGGTAAAATGTGATGTTTTTAAAGAAAATTTTAAAAGAATAAAAAATAACATTTTTAATTTTTTAAAAAAGTTTTTAAAAATTCTGTAAAAAATAAATTTAAAGTTTTCATTAAAAAAACAAACAAACCTGGGGCCTTTCCTTTCTCTTCCTACTGAGCCTTAGAATCATAGAATCACAGAATTATTGAGTTGGAAGAGACCACAAGTCGTTCCTCATAGGGCTTGGTTTCCAGACCCTTCACCATTTTAGTTGCCCTCCTTTGGACACACTCCAGTTTCTCCACATCCTTTTTGAATTGTGGTGCCCAGAACTGGACACAATATTCCAGGTGAGGCCTGACCAAAGCAGAATAGAGTGGCACTATTACTTCTCTTGATCTAGACACTATACTTCTATTGATGCAGCCTAAAATTGCATTGGCCTTTTTAGCTGCTGCATCGCACTGTTGATTCATGTTCAACTTGTGGTCCACCTGGACTCCTAGATCCCTTTCACACATAGTCTCATTCAGCCAGGTGTCCCCCATCGTATATCTGTGGTCCCACTCACACCATCAGCATTTTTAAGGGATGCAGGCGAATGGCACAGCCCATCTCTGCCAAAAGGCAGATGTGTGGGGAGCAGTGGTGTCACTCTCCCTTAGTGTCACCTGGTGTGGCCTGCACCCCCTAGTGACACCCCTGGCAATACTCCGACCTCCACATTTGTGGCTTTGACTTTTTCAGATTGAATTATTTGTGGATTTGATTAATATGTTCTCCCTAGAAATCTTTAGGTCCTCCAGTGCAACTATGCAGGATTTTTTTTTAACATTCTTTTGTAGGAAAGAATACTTTGGAAAACTTTCTAGTGTGTGTTGTAAATAAATCTAAAATTTATGAATAGATTTATTTACAACATGCACTAGAAAGTTGCCAAAAGTACCAAAAGAGAAAGAGAATTAAAAAGGCAAGCAGTTCCAAATCCAATGAATGCAAATCTTCAAGTCTGGCACCTGAAGACAATGGCAGGTGTCTTTTATCTGCCTTTCATGGCTAGCATTCTAGTCCTGACATCAAGCCGATAAGACTCCTACGCTGTTCCCACCAACAGAACAGAAAGATGCTTCCTTCCTCATCCATTTGTCCCCATGCTAGGAAAAAAAAGCCTTATTGGTTGTCTTCCTATGGGCTGCGCAGCTCTTAAAAGGGAGGAAACAGAAATCTTGGAAAACTCAAGCAGAACATGGAAGCTTTACCTTTGTAGACCACAGCTCCCAAAATCCCACCAGCAAGGTCACTGGTCTTGCTTGATAAAATATACTGGGAACTGTAATCAAGAGAGCGCCTTTTGCAAGCTGTGGGCTTCATGGCAGGGGAAACTGTATTCTTTTAGGTTGAGAAAGATATTTTTTAATAACTGTAAGACCCAATGGGAAAGGCCAATCCTGCAGCCCAAATTGCCCCACTCATTGGCAGAATGCAACTTTCCCAACTAAAAAGGAATCTGGGGATTTCTTCCATATCATACCAAAGCAAAAATAAATAAGTAAATACACTCATCCCTCCATAATTTGACTTTTGCAGATTTGATTATTCATAGATTTTATTAATATGTTCTGTCTAGGAATATCTAGGTTCTCTAGCACAACTCTATGGTCAACTTTAACCAAAAGTTGCACTAAAGGACCAGAGATTTCTAGAGAGAACCCTCCACTAGGCATTTGTAGCTCCTCCAGCGCAATTCTGTGGTCAATGTCTTGCAGATGTCGACCACAGAATTGCACTGGAGGAACTAGAGATTCCTAGAAAGGTGATCCCTCAGGTAAAAACATAGTGGTTTTGTTATTTGCAATTTTTCCATATTCACAGGGGTCCTGTGCCCCTAACCCCAGCAAACGTGGAGGGAAAAGTGTAATCCAAATTTCATATCATATCATATCATATCATATCATATCATATCATAAAGACCACCTTGTTCAGGGAGGCATTCCCTGGCATTGTTTGATATACATTTACTTGTTCTGTCATTTGGGTTTACAGTGGATGTTGTTATTCATTGTTGTAATTGTCTTTTTTTAAATTGACTTTTATTATTTTGCTCATTGTTTTACTTAGATTGTATGCCTCTGGCAGGTTTTATTCTGTTTTATCCTTGATTGTCTTTTGTACAGCGCTGTGTACACCGACAGCGCTCTAGAAATAAACAATAATAATAATAATAATAATAATAATATCAGGGCAATATATTAGGCCAATATCCCCCCCCCCAACATTTGGTGGTGTTCTGGATTGGCCTTATAAATATATTACCTTCGTACGGAGTTGGTATTCCATACTATTTGTTGGCAAGTGCCTTCAAATTCTTCTGATTTATGGCAACTCTAAGGCAAAGCTACTATGGGGTTTTCTTGGCAAGATTTGTTCAAAGGGATTTTTCTACTGCCTTCCTCTGAGTCTGAGAGAGTGTGACTTGCCCAAGGTCACCCTGCAGGTTTCCATGATCAAATGTAGTCATGTCTCATGGAGTCCTAGCCCAACATTCAAACCATTATACCACACTGGTTCTCTTCCATTATGGACATAGCTTAGCCTTTGTAATATTAATGTTTCTTAGGCTGCATCCACGCTGCAGAAATAATCTGGTTTGATACTACTTTAACTGCCATGGCTCAATGCTATGGAATTCTGGGAAGTATAGTTGTTGTGTAGATGCTGCAATGAACAACACTTCTGGAATTCCAGAACAATGAGCCATGGCAGTTAAAGTGGTGTCAAACCAGATTATTTCTGTAGTGTGAATGCAGCCTATGTGTTCAATTTGGAGTCAGATCTTGAAATCCAGCATCTAATATTAAAAAGTGCATATATAAAGTGCTTTTTCCACTTAACACATCTGAATTTACATGCATCTGAAATCAATAGGAGGGCATAGTTTCTTATTGCAATCTAGCTGGAAGGAAGTGAAAGTAACATAGGTTATTCTGCAAGGAAATACTTGGGTGGTGAGAGAGTCTGTTCCAGAAAGTCTTCGATCTTCAAGAAATCCGTTTTCAGCTCCTTGTTGAACACCAAGAATGGAGGCTTAATCCCAGGCGCCAGATCTTTTAACTCCTCTGGTTTCCTAAACAGTAGCATCAAGAAAGAATAAATTGAAACATGAAGGCATTGTTCTTGTGACAACCACTACCTATGCCAACTTAATATCATTTACTCCTCTTCGGCTGTTTTCAGACAGGGAATTTTTTGTTTCTTGTTTCTCTTTAATCCAATAAAATGCTTCTGGAGTACATGAGCTTCAGCCTCAGAATCCCCCCTCCATCATGATGGTGCTCCTTTAGCATTCTCAGCATGTAATTTTTTATTGTTTCTAGCTGAATTATTTCTATGGGAGCCCTAGACTTTCTAAAGAACTTCCCTGAACTCACTGAACAGGAGATCAGAGAACCGAGAGATGAAAACAGGCATTTTGCATAGCATTGGTGTAAAAGGCAGAATATATAGTGACAACATGTCTTTGGAGTGATGGCTGGTTGTTTGGCTGAGCTATTTGAATGCTTGCTTGTGTGTTTTGTGCTCTGCTGTGCGCATAGTCTAAGGCAGTGGTTCTCAAACTTTGGTCTTCCAGACGTTTTGGACTTCAGACCCCAGAATTCTTGATTGTTGGCCAAGCTGGCTGGGGCTTCTGGGAACTGAAGTTTAAAACATCTGGAGGACCAAAGTTTGGGAACCACTGGTCTAAGGGTTGGGCGGGCTTCTGCTGACAGACAGTGAGCATTGAAAGAGTGTGAGTCACTCATTGGGTCGCAGGCAATTCCAGGACAATAAAGAACTAGAAATAGTATAAGAATTTCCATACCTGGGATCAAACATTGATAGAAATGGGGACTAAAGTCAGGAAAGCGGAAGAAGACTAATAATGGGGAGGGTGGCTATGAAAGAACTAGAAAGGATCCTAAAATGCAAAGATATACAACTCAGCACAAAAGTCAGAATTATACAAGCCATCATATTCCCTATTACCACGTATGGATGTGAGAGCTAGACAGTTAAGAAAGATGATAGGAAGAAAATCAATGTATTTGAGATAATGTGGGGCTGGAGAAGAGTGCTGAGGATCCCATGGACAGCCAAAAGGATAAACAAGTGGGTCCTAGAGCAGATCAAGCTGGAAACCTCCCTGGAAGAAGCCAAGATGACCAAACTGAGGCTGTCGTACTTTGGACACATCATGAGAAGAGAGGACTCTTTGGAAAAAACAATAATGTTGGGGAAGGTGGAGGGAAGTAGGAAGAGAGGAAGGCCACATGCCAGATGGATGGACTCTATTAAGGAAGTCACGGGTATTAAGGGATTGCAGGATTTAAACAGAGCAGTGGAGGAAAGAGGAGTTTGGAGATATCTCATCCATAGGGTCACCATGAGTGAAGATCAACTTGAGGGAAGTTAACAACAACAAAATTCCAGGAGGCCTATATCTTTCTATAGTTTCTCAGTCACTGGAGCTTGCAAAACAGGGAGAGAAAACAGGGACAATTTGCATAGATGCTTCATGAGAGAGTTTGAGCAGGAGTGCCATGATATTGCCTTTGTAGGATAATTAAACATGGATGGTGAGGGTGCTGCAACACCTATTTTTTTTATTGCCTGAAAAAGTGAAGAGTTATACCTGCAGCAAGTGCAGGTTGATTGTCCTGCTGAGGAGAAGATTCAAAAGCTACACTTAAAGTAATCAGGGAGGATGAAGCTTTTGTGGACAGAGCACAGTAGACTCTCTTAGAAGGACAACTTCTTAGACGATGCTGCTAAGGTGGAGGAAAACTGCCATGCAAACAAGGTGAGCAAAGGTTTAGAAACCAAGCCCTATGAGGAACAGCTTAGGGAATTGTGTAGACTATGGAGTTTATCACACGGGGGAAATTGTGAGTTTAAACAATGATTAACCTGTGAAAACTGCACAACAGACATTAAAATGTGCTTAAAATGACATTACCGCAAGTGCCATTATCCCATGAAGAACAAGGGAATAACCAGGCAAGAAACAGCAAAAAGCCATTCACGGGAAAATTCCGTGAATGAGTTACTGTTGTTTCTTGCTTGGTTCTTCATGGGATAATGGCACTTTAATCACGTTTTGTCTCAACGTTGTGTGAAAACCATTTGCGCAATTGCACACAAGTGTGGGTTAATCACGGATTCTGCACGGGATAACAGCGCTTTGTGTGTGAAGACCATTCTCTCAATTGCAGGTTAATTACAGGTTAATCACCGTTTATACTTCCAATTTCCCCCGTGTGATAAACTTCTAAGTTGTGAAGTCTAAGAGGTCGTAGGATAGTTGTCTTTAAATATCTGAAGGGCTATCATGTGGAAGATGGAGCAAGCTGGTTTTCTTCTACTCCAGAGACTCAAACATGAACCAATGGATCCAAACTGGAAGAAAAGAAATTCCACCTAAACATCGGGAAAAACTTTGCTACTGTAAGAGCTGTTTGACAGTGGAGTGGACTGCCTTGGAAGATGGTGGACTCTGCTTCTTTGGAGGTCTTTGTACAGATGTTGGATGGGCATCTTTCAGGAATGCTATAGCTGTGGATTTCTGCATGGCAGGACATGGATTAGATGCCCCTTATGGTGTCTTCCAACTGTATAATTCTTCAAAAGCTGGCAGTGCAGAGAAAACTGTTCGTCCATGCCCCAAGCATTTCCCATGCACAGACACAGAAAAGCACTTTATTTTAATTTATTTTTGTAAGGAATGGACTTTTATTTTCATGCTTGGATAATTCAAACTGTAACACTGCATTATTTGTCAAAATATTTAATGTTCTTAAATTGCAATTGTTATGTCATCTAAGATGGCAAGTATGGATGGGGTATGAATGAAGATTGATTGATGGGATAGAATCAGGAAAGTGAATTTTGGCTGAAGTGAGTTTGTATAGGAATGGGGATTGATGAGAAATGCGTGGGCAGTGCTCTCAGTATTTCCAGTTTGCTAATGCCACATTAAAGAGAAAATAAATGACATCTTAAAAAAAAGTCCTAGAATCTAAAGTATGAAATAATATCCCCACAGCATCTAATGTTGTATCACATAAATTTATGACTGGCATCCAGTTAGTGAGGCATGAGTGCATTGCATGCACACATGTCATTTTTTTAAAGTGGGAGGCTAAGATTATTCTCCCGCCCCTCATTTGTTGCTGTTGTGTGCCTTCCACTCATTTTTGACTCATGGTGACCCTACGGTGACTCTATCATAGAGTTTTCTTGGCAAGTTTCTTCAGATGGGGTTTGCCTTTGTCATCCTCTGAGGTTGAGAGTGTATGACTTGCCCAAGGCCACCCAGTGGGTTTTTATGCTTGAGCTGGGATTGGAATCCTGGTCTCCACAGTCATAGTCGGGTGCTCCAACTACTATGCCACATTGTCCAAAATCGCCTCTCCTGGCCCAGCCCTGGAGGAGGAGGAAGGAAGGTGGTTGGGCAGCAGTGACAGGGGAGGGCATATGATAAGATCCATTTTAACCATTAAAAAAAAGGTAATTATTCTTCCCTTATCTCTTTTTCTCAAATCACTTAGGTAAAAGAGGTTGTCCCCATTACTCAGTTTCTTTCCTCCCTGCCCCTTAGTCTCTATGGACCCACAGGACTTGGCTGCTGCTGAGGAGGGCAGACATGGAGCTATGCCCATGGACACTCTTGCATCTGCCATCTGGGATCTCAGCCAACGTTTCTTACCTGCTCCTACCACCTGGTCCCACTGTGGTAGAGAAGGAAATCTTACAAGCCTAAAAGAGCAGCTGTAGAACTATAGGACCCAATAAAGATGGTAGAAATATCCTCGAAAAAGCATGAGAAGCCCTTGGAGAAGCCATTGCGTTGGGCAAGGGAACATAAGGTGGTGATCAGAGGTCAGATTGGCCATCTACTGTTCATAGTAGAATTGCCAATTTATAGAGGGAAGGGAAAAGATGGGGCCATATGCCACTGCCACCCCACACCGGGTGACACCAGACCTAGTGATACCACTGGCCTTAGGGTCACCATGAGTTGGAAATGACTTGAAGGTACACAACAACAACAGAGTAAGGAGCTTATTGCACTGCCAAAATAAAGCGTTTTACTGGTTCCGAATTCAATCTTGATTTGGGCTGCATCCAGACCCTATCGTAGTGATTTTGCTGCCAAAACCACTGCCCGCATTCAGCCTGGATCCATCCCAGGAGCACTATGGCAACCATTTTTTTAAGTCAGAAAACTCCCATTTTCGAAAAGAGACATGCTGAGCATCCCTGGGACCCGGACTGGATGCGGGTGGCAGTTTCAGCGGCAAAATCGTTGCAATAGGGTCTGGATGCAGCCTGAATTAAGATTGAATTCGGGACAGGTAAAACACTTTATTTTAGTGGTGCAATAAGCACCAAAAAGAGGGGGGGGGGAATTTTATTATATTAACAGTGCAGTCAGCCCTCTGTATCCACAGAATCTACCAACAACCATTGATTTTGCCATTTTATATAAGGGACACCATTTTACTGCACCATTGTATATAATGGGACTTGAGCATCCACAAATATTGATATCCATGGGGGTGGGGGTGGTCCTGGAACCCAACACCAGTGGATACCGAGGGCCTACTGGAATACAAGAAGATAGGGAGGTAAACCCAGGATGCCACCCCTAACTACTTGTTTGGGAGAGAGAGAAAATGTGATTTTGAGGAAAGAATGAAAAGTCCTGCTGAGGGTGGCTTTATGTCATAAAAAGAACAGATCACAGATAAAGAGAGGAATCCCAAGATGGCCCTACTCTGCTGTCTCCAGCACTATTGCCCTCCAACCCATTAGTTAAGCACATGGTCCTTAAGACCTTATCACACGGAGGCAAATTGCTTAAATCCCATGCAGAAACGGGATTTAAAAATCCAAAACCCCCCCGCAAAAGTGGCTTGTTTTTCAGATGTATTTGTGTAAAGGAGAAATAACGTGACATTAGTCTGAGCAGAAAGTCACCAAAACCCACGCCTTTTTACTTTCTGAAGTTCCCGAAAGTAAAAAGGAGCGGGTTTTGGCGACCTCCCGTTCGGATTAATGTTGCGTTATTTCTCCTTGATGCCAACGTTGTGTGAAAAACAACCCGCTTTTGCAGGTTATTTCTACTTTCTGTTTGGGATAACCCTGAACGTCGTGTGAAAAACAATCCGTTTTTGCAGGTTGTTTTCACTTTAATTCCAGTTTCTGCACGGGATTCGTCCTGTGTGATAAACTCCTTAGTGCAGGCTTTTTTGTATGCCAGTTTCCAGATGGAAAATAAACCTCTTTTATCATTGGAGTTCCAATTAGAAATAGTGAGATAAGTCTGGGGTGCTACTGCTGCATACATGTTTGACAAAACCAAGAAGTCAAGGAGGAGGAGAGAACAGATGGTCTTAAGTATCTGTCTGCTGCTTCTTGTTAGACTCATGCCAATGGCCATGCTGGCTGTAGGAGGGTATGTCATTGAATCCGGGCAGATATTCAAAATAAATTGAGAAGGGCTTCTGATACATGTTTTGCAGAAGCACACACAGCAAACTATGGATGCCGCTGCAGCCAGCCATTGCTCCTTTTAGAAAGAGCAGCTGTAAATTGTAATATTTTGTAACAAGGACAACTCTGAGCAACTGCAAGAATGCGTTTTCCTTACTTCTGAACAACTTCTAACATCTCCCCTAGACCAGTGGTTCTCAGGAAGCTGCCACACGACAGGAATAAAGTGGGTTGGACATGGCTCAATGCTATGAAATTCTGAGATTTGTAATTTTGTGAGCTATTTAGCCTTCCCTGTTAGGGAGCTCTGGTGCATCACCAAACTATAGGTCCTAGAATTCCATAGCATTGAGCTATGGGACTTAAATGGTGTCAAACTGTTTTATTTCAGCAGTGTGGCAGCAGCCTACATCTCCGTTTTGTTTTGAATTTCAACTACCAGAAGCCCCCAGCCATGATAAAGAGATTCTGGAAAGTGCACTCCAAGGAGGACCAAGGGCTAAGAACCATTGGTCAGGACCCTAAATAGCTTCCTAAGCAGTGAAGGGGAGGCATGTGCTCAGAGACATGTGTTCTAGTTTATTCTTTCCTAAAATTTGTACTTTTAAATTTATTGGGGAAGACCATTAAGAGGGAGGTGATAGAGGTTTGTATAATTATTTCTTACAGTATGAAGAAAGTGGACAGAAATACATTTTTCTTCTGCTCACTTAATTTGCTTAATAGCTTAACTGCAGAATTGATCGGCCATAAATTCAGTGCCAAGTAACAGAATGCATAGTAAATTTAGAGGAATATGCTGCCATAGGCTACAGCATCTGATGCTTAGGTTAGCTTTAAATGGATATTAGGCACATTCATGCCAAGAAAGACTGATCTGTCAGTGGCTGTGAATCATAATGAAATGGACCCTCCATATTAAAAGGCAGTGCTGCACAATAGGGATGGACAACATGAACAACTTCAGATAGTGTTGGATTGCAATTCCCACCATCTTTCCACTGGCTATATTGGCTCAAGTTAATGGATATTAACGTCCAACAACATCTGGAGGGGCACAAATTCCTTATCCTGGTCTAGATAAATAACATGACCCAAAATATACTCAGCTTGAACTATTGAACAGTGAGCTTCACAGTAATGCCTAGGATGACCACAATGACTGCAAGTCCTGCTTTACAGAGGGCACTCCTCTATTTAAAGGACTATTTCACCACATCTGGTTTAAGGAGTGAGACTCCAAAAAGTAGGAAAAATAGAGACCCTGAAGTTGCATGTGGACAACAGGCACATAAGTCACTACAGTGGTGAGATGTATAAATGTGTGTCCATATATGTAAATTAACATATGCAACTTTCATGCAAATCAATGTCCTCTTTTGCCAAATATTTTTGCCCAGAATCTTTGGAGATGCGCTTCTTTTTTGCCTACTCTAATGGCACCTCTCTAACTACCCTTGTGTCCAAAGGAGGCATATACTAACTTCTTAGACTTACCTTGTCATATCCACGGTTGTCACGTTGAATCGGACACCTTTGAGCCACAGCACCATGAAGAGGCTTTGACAGAAAGGGCAGTTTCCAATGTTTTCCCCATCCAAGCCAGCCTGCAAGAGGGGCAAAATGGGGCAGTAGTCATTGGCCTGTGTCTCTGGTTGAATGCTGACATGAAAATATAGTCAAAATCCGAAATGGTACATCTTGTAGGTAATGCAGAAAATGCATTGTACAGAGTCTCAGAACTACATAATCCCACATAATACTGGAATCTCTTTGTGGTGTAAGGTCATAGAATCATATTATTTTTAAGGTGGACCTTCAGACTCTGCAAGTACAATTCCAAGTCAGTGCAGATGCTAGAGGTAGCTACTCCATCGACCATTATACCATGCTAATTCTTGAATGGTATAGAGCACAGTATTGTTTGTCCCATTAGGATCTTGCTCTCTGTTGTTCCAGAAAGCAGGACTAGAATCAATTTGTTTTGTTGGTTAGATTTATATTCCACCTCTAAACCAAAGAAATCTCAAGGTGGTACACATGGCCTTCTTCTTCATTCTTGTGTCCCTCTGGGTTGATCATGACTGGCCCAAAGTCACCCAGCATGGATTTGAACCCAGTGCATCCAATTTTAGATCAACATTTAAACCACAATACCATCTTAGCCACCAGCGTGGTAGAAATGGAGGTGGGGGGAGAGACAGATTTTGGCTAAACCTTATGGGAAACAGTGAGAGATGTTTGACAGGGGAACAGACTCTCTCAGGAGGTGGTATAGTCTTCTTCACTGGAGGTGTTTAAGTACAGCAGGGGTAGGCAACCTTTCCCCTTTAAGGGCCGAGGGACTTCAGCTTAATTGTATATCTTTACTGGTGTAATGGTTTGAGCACTGGATTATGACTCTGGAGACGAGGGTTCAAACCCTGATTCAAGCCATGGAAATCCACTGGGTGATCTTGGGCAAGTCACACTCTCTCAGCTTCAGAGGATGGGAATGGCAACCCCCCTCTGAAGAAACTTGCTAAGAAAAACTCTGTGCTCAGTTTACCTTAGGGTTGTTATAAGTCAGAAATGACTTGAAGGTACGCAACAGCAACAACAACAACAACAACACACTTGAGGATCTTATATAGTTCCTTCATAGCTGCCCTTCCAAATCTTGTCTTCTGATTTCTAAGCTATGGTCCTGATTTTGATTCATGAATGAGCAAAGGTACAGAAAATCTTAGCGTTGCCATAAGTTGGAGTGAACACGAAGGCACATAACAACACATCCCCTACAAATATTCTTAGTTCACTTCTGCTCTGCTCTCTTGTTGCAGTTCTCACAACAATATTCTAAGCTAGATCAGTATCAATTTTGGGATGGTGGTGGAAAGCGAGATTAAGAAAGATGAGTTAGATGTAGCAGTGTTTACCTTGAGGACTAGAATAGACTACGGAGGGGAAGACTGACGGAGCCTGTTTCAGATCAAATCTTGAAGAGATGCTCCTTCTCTGGAAACTGAACATTGTTATTCTTTGTTTATATTTTATTTTCAAAGCAAAGAGTGCATTGTTTCTGTTTCCTTAGGTGGAACAGTATCAGGAGTGGAAGCAATAACGAAAACTCTCTGTGTGCTTTTCCAGCCTATTGTGGCAATCTTTATCTTTGCAAACCATGATGGTAAAGGACTCTGGGAAGTGAGATAAAAGATCACCGAGGAGAACACCCAGTGCTTTTAGTTGGGAGCCCTGGAAGAAGAACAACAGGGCTGGAGGCATTGCGGGTCAGCAGGAAGGGAGTTTGTATGCCAGCACAAGGAGAGGGGGAAGCAGCTCTCAAGAGGGAAGGTGTGGAGGGGAAATTTAGCAAAGTTTTCCATAACAGTCATTGGTGACTTTTCTTATTTCTTTTCCTTTCTATTTTTTTTTAAATGACTCAATGCACTAAGGCGATTTACCAAGCATTCAACTTTATTTTTGCCAGAGGTTCAGATCAAGTGGATCGCTCCCATCCTTATTGCACAATTGCACGAAGATTATCGCACACGTCACGCTTATCCTGTCATTATCCCATCAATGAAATGGAACTGTCCCGTCACTTGACATTAATAGAAACTTCCGTTAATGAAAAGTGATGGGACAATTCCATTTTATTGTCAGGATAACGACAGGATTTACCAAGCGTTCAACCTTCCCCCCCCCCCCCCCACATCTATATTTCCTTTGAATGCCATCCAGGACTGTCCCAAGATACTTTGCTGCCTGAGGAAGAACCGGAGGTGGTGCCTTCCCTTACTAACATCAAAGCACATACTGCCCAAAGTCCATTACTGTATTGGCACATGAAATAACCCTGTTCCCAACAAAGCATTCCATAAGTACATCTCCCTGATTCTTGATGTAAAAATCCAATGCTATAACTAACAATTCACTGCCTTTCTCCCTGGAAGAAGCCAAGGTGACCAAACTGAGACTGTCGTACTTCGGACACATCATGAGAAGGAAGGACTCACTGCAAAGAAGACAATAATGCTGGGGAAGGTGGAGGGAAGGAGGAAGAGAGGAAGGCCACATGTCAGATGGATGGACTCTATCAAGGAGATCGTGGGTATTAATGGGTTGCAGGAATTAAGCAGAGCAGTGGAGGACAGAGGATCTTGTTGGAGATGTCTCATCCATTGGGTCTCCATGAGTTGAGATTGACTTGAGGACAGTTAACAACACCATGCCCCCTCCCAATTTGCTGCCTGAGGCACAGCTTCACTCTCCTTAAAGCCTGAAGCCCTCTTTGTACTCTGAGACTTGATGGATAAGAACCTCCTCCTAAAGGCTTACTTGTTTTCATTCTGTTTCTCTCTTGGCATAAACTTGGGATATAGCACCTTGGGGGTATAGAACCTTGAAAAATAAAGAAATGTGGCTTATAGCTTCCAGTTCATAGTGCTAGCTACTAGTCCAGGCATAGGCAGACTTCAAGCTTCTGAGATCTAACTTGTTCCTGAGCGTGAGAACTTTTATGGACTACAGTGACCAGAATCCCTGAGCCAGTATGGGTGCCGCTCCCCAAACTTTCCCAAGCTCTGCTTCATTTTATTACAACAAGGACTACTGGATCCAGCTGCAAAATAGTGAAGGGAGGGAAGGCAGAGATGCAAATAGTGGTCCAGGGGGTAGAGACATTTGCCTCCCACACTCCCATGAGCCATTCCTTCAGGATTTCCCAGACGGACACTGGGACATGTGTGGCCATGCAACATCAAAGTGTGGTCAAGAGAGCAAAAGCTATCCAGGAGAAAGATCACACAAGCTAGGAGAGGCTGTAACAGTTTGCTTTTGCCTTGAGCCTATTGGGAAAGACAGACTCTTTCCCTTCCTCTCCCCATTGAGTGAAATGAGTTCAAACTACTTCTGTACATTGAACTCAGAGGAAAGTGGGAGAGGAGATAAAGTGGGACATTTTAAAAACAGCCCAAAAAAGTGGGATGACAGAGGATTAATTGGGACTGTTCCATTCCCATGGCACTGTGATGATCTCTGGTGACCCTCCACATACACAATTATAGTGATAGATTCTATTTTAAATATCATTACAACATCCCATGGAATCACTGGATCTGTAATTTGGGGAGGCTCTCTGTCTGAAATTTCTAAATGCCTCCCCCTAAACTGCAAGCCCCAGGATTACATGGCAGGTTGGAGCCATTGGGAGGTTATCACAGGTGAAAAAAGGATGGGAGTGAAGTGGATCGCTCCCATCCTTATCGCACAATTGCACGAAGATTATCGCACACGTCACACTTATCCTGCCATTATCCCATCAATGAAGTGGAATTGTCCCATCACTTTACATTAATGGAAACTTCCATTAATGAAAAGTGACGGGACAATTCCATTTTATTGACGGGATAACGACAGGATAAACATAACGCTGTCTGATAATCTTTGCGCAATGGCGTAATAAGGACAGGAGTGATCCACTTTGCTTCTATCCTTTCTCACGTGTGATAATCTCCATTAATAAAATACAATCATAGTGCTGCAATTGCATAGTGTGAAAGAGCCCCAGGAGTAGTGGCTGAAGAGGTGGACTGGGATTTTGGAGATCCACATTTGAGTTCCCCACTGAGCCATGAATCTCAGTGGGATTCACTTTCAGCCTGGCCTAACTCACAGGATTGTTTTGAGGATGCAGTAGGAAAAGGCAGAGCAATGTATGATTACCTTGACCTGATGGAAGGAAGAACAATAACTAACATAACTAAAAAATGATAATAAAGAAATCTTCATCTGAGCAGATTACTAAAACTATTATACAGTAGATTGCAACAATTATTGCAGATTATTGTGGATTGCTACATTAGATCATTGGCCATGTTGGCTAAGGTGTTTTGGGAGTTAGAGCCCAAAAGATTTAAAAGATTGATAAGTTTTATAAGATCTATTTCTGTTATATTCACTATTACAATTCTGACTGAGAGAGGGTATCTCAAAGAAGCATATTCCCTTCTTAAAAATGAAGGGACACAATGGGAAGACTTCATCTCCTCTCAAAAATTGGAGTGACTTGGGAATATATATATATATATATATATATATATGCAGTCCTTTTGCTGTAAAAAAAAAAAAAGGATGATAATCTAAATGATGGACAACTTGCTGGTTGTTCCCATCCTGATAAGAGTTTGGATTGATTCTATATTCACTGTATTTAATATCCCACAGTGTTTCCATCATAAACCTTAAGGCAGCATGCACTCTTTTCT
Source organism: Phrynosoma blainvillii (assembly GCA_026167975.1). Lineage (NCBI taxonomy): Eukaryota > Metazoa > Chordata > Lepidosauria > Squamata > Phrynosomatidae > Phrynosoma > Phrynosoma blainvillii. The sequence continues at coordinate 9,366,139 of JANUYF010000009.1, forward strand.
TTGACAGTTGTCTGGGCAGGATTGGTCCTATATGCAATGTGTTTATTTTATATCCCACCATCCATGGTCCTACGTTCAATGGATTTGTTTAATATTCCGCTATTCTTCCATCATGACATTTGAGACAGTATACCCTACATTCCTTGCCAGTTGCCTCACTAGACCCATGCCAGAAAAAGAGCCACTTACTGTCTGTAAAACTGCTTTATTGTCTGCCTTCTGATGATAGATGAGGGTTTGGGACTTTAACTGAGTTACAAGTGTCACTCTGTCTAATGTGGTGAATTGTGATACAAAGGTGCCCAAAAGAGGGGATGGGAGCTGAGAAATAAGAGGGAAGCAGCCACATGCATAAAGGTATTGTGTATTTTGCAGAAATATACAGTCAGCCCTTCATGTCCACTGATTTTTTTTAATCCATGAATTCAAGCATCCACAGCTTGAAAATATTTTTAAAATATATAAATTCCCAAAAGCAGACCTTGATTTTGCCATTTTATAGAAGGGATGCCATTTTTCTATGCCATTGTATTTAAAGGGACTTGAGCATCCGTGGATTTTGGTATCCACAGAGGGCCCTGAAACCAAACCCCAGCATATATTAAGGGTCCACTGTATAAGAAATGAGAGCCAACGTGGTTTTAGTGTTGGACTATGGAGATTTTCACATGGGAAAAAATGACAGGAGCATAGCAGGCCGCTCCCATCACTATTGCGCAATTGTGCGAAGATCATCAGATGACGTCAAGATAATCGCATTGTTATCCTGCAAATAAAGAGAAATTCTAGCACCATTTTTCATTTACAGGACTTTCCCGTGAATTAAAAGTGGCACTAGAATTCTTCTTTATTTGCAGGATAATGATACGATTATTGTGACATCATCTGATAAAATCTTTGCGCAATTGCATGATAGTGATGAGAGCATCCCGCTATGTTCCTGTCACTTTTGCCCATGTGAAAATCTACCACGTCTCAGAAAACTAGGCTCTGAATTCCTGCTAGGCCACAGAAACCCATTAGGTGACCTTGGGCAAATCACACTCTCTCAGCCTCAGAGGAGGGTAATGGCAATTGCTTTCTGAGTAAATCATGCCCCCTCCCCCCATTTTTTGATATGGTTGCAATAAGTCAAAGTAAATTTGAAGGCACAAAGCAACAAACAGATGTAAAAAAATTAAAAATAAATGAATGCCTCCGAGCTTAGAGTGAAATGAGGAGATGAAGTTCAGTTGACTTGGCATGGAATACTGAGCACTTTTCTGGGAAACTGGAAATCTAGTGTGTGTATATGTGTGTGAATATATGGGAGAATATATCCTGCTGTATAATACTCTGGAAGAAGAAATGGCAGGAGTGTTTTTATTAGGGGATGAGGATATGCACTGCTGAACTTAAATGTAAGATTTCCTTTTATAACCTACAGTTAAAGGCACATAGGGGTGAGCAGTCTGTGTTCCTCCAGATGTTGGACTGCAACGCCAAACAGCCCCAGCCGACAGGGCCAATTATAAGGGATGATAGGACTTGTCAGTGCAGAAACCTCTGCCAGGCCAGAGGATACCTATACCTTTCTTAGAGAGAGATTGAAACATATCTTCAAAAATAAAATAAAGACTGTATTTTTTTTCCTGAACATCCGTGCATTTCTCACCTGTGTCTCACAAGAGTATTTCCATTTTCTGTGATGTGAGATTTGCAACAATGGCACTGATAAGTAACATGTACGTAAGTACCAGCAAAACAACATCCTAACAGGAGCCCTACATGCCCTCCCTGATCCAGCTCAGCACAGAGCACTTCTGCAAGCCTGAGACCCAAGCAAACATTGGCGATCCACAACATGAAAAACATACCCTCTAACATGGCACAGAGGAAACCTCTGATGTGGCCAAAAAACATCACAGTGTGGCCAAGATGGCAAAAGTTATTAACGAAGAAGAACACCCGAGCTAGGAGTGGCTGCAGCAGTTTGCTTTTTCCTGAGCCTACTGGGAAGGACAAGATTGCAACTCTCTGCTGAGTTGAGTGCAAACTACTTTTACATGTACTTTTACACTTTTAAGTCAGTTTGCAGCAATCCATGGAAACTTAGGACAAAGGGGGAAAAGAAAGGGAGAGAGAGAGAAACTGGGACATATTAAAAGCAGCTGGAAAAGTGGGATGACAGAGAATTAATCAAGATTGTCCCTTTGAAATCAGGACAGTTGGAGGTTTGAGAACAGCAACACATTGAAGCCTAACTCACTTTGCTGCTAACCTCTTGTGGACCCACTGGAGACACATGGATAAATTGGCGTATCTTGTCCAGTAGCTTAAATTTTGCTCAGACCCAAATGAGGTCAAAATCTTGGACATCATTCAGTGGCCATACCCGGGCAGTTAACCAAGGCTTTTGGTAAGCCACAGCTTGTTACAAGCCATTTTCACATTAGTCCAGTTATGCAGTTACAGTGGACTCTTGGTATGCGCTGGAGTATGGTTTCAGGACTCCCTGTGGATACCCAAATCCATGGATGCTCAAGTCCCATTAAACACAATGGATAGTAAAATGGTGGCCCTTATATAACACAGCAAAATCAAGGTTTGCTTTTCGGAATTTATATATTTGTTTGAATATTTTCAAGCTGTGAATGCTTGAATCCACAGATAAAGAAGCCATGGATACGGAGAGCTGACCTTACCTAATTTTACACCTAGGAAAAGAGCCTAATAAGAATTTTGGAGATACTGCCTTTATGCCCTTGCCCTTTTTAGATCACACGGGGGAAATCCCTGCAGAAACAGGATTTAAAAGCTGGGGAAAACAGGATTTTCCAAAAGTAAAAAGAAGCAGCTTTTGATCACCTCAGGTTAGCCACACTTTAACAACGATTTTTCCCCTATCTGAAACCCTGTTTCTGCACGGGATTTCCTCCCTGTGATAAAGTCCATATACTTCTGCACTTACGTCCATGCGCAGTATGCCAACCATGCTATATTTGGTGGCCTGCCTGCTCATTCTGCTAAGCAGGGCTCAAGGCTTTTCTGCCCCACGTTCTACCCAGATGGCACCCCTCTATCCGTATGACCCTCACCTTTACAAACAGCTCAATCTCTGGTTCTTTCAAGGGATTATGAAACCGGCTCGCCATCCTTTCTCCTCCAGAATGATGGTCACTGCTGCCCAGTGGTTCTTTTGCTGTGGTTGCCTCTCGACAAACCTTGGCAGCAAAGGAGATGGGAGTTTTCAGGGGTGGTTTGGCTGGACTGCGACCCCTCGCTGGAAAAGATGTGTCCCACTCCAAGGTTGACTGTCACTCAGATGCAAGGGGGCCTTTCACTTTGCTTTTCCTTCCTTCCTTTCTCCAGAATTCAAATCCACAAGGGATGTTGAGATGTGTTGGGCGACCTCTTGCTTGTCGTGAGTCAGCAGTGTGGATTATCAGCAAGTGACATACTGTGGTCTTCCCTGGTCTATCAAGGAGGCCAGATGTTGCCCCGACTGAAAAACATCCCAGAATAGGACCTCTTACTATAACACCACAGTTGCCAGGGTTTCTATCACAGGAAGTAAGTTCGGAAGTTTCCCAATCCTCGGTGGTTTGACAGGCTGCTTATTTAATATCTCTCTGTTAAACTGCGGGTGGGGGAATGCCTATTCATCCGATATACCAGTAGCAAACTTGTGTCCAAAGCTTCATTGCAGAAATAACGCAGTGTGACACTGCTTTAACTGCCATGGCTCAGTACTATGGAATTCTTGGATATGTAGTTTTGTGAGATGTAGCTTTCTCTCTCAGAGTTCTTGTGCTACAACAAATTACAGATCCCAGGATTCTATAACATTGAACCGTGGCAATTAAAGTGATGTCAAATTGCATCATTTCTGCATCACGGATGCAGCCCCCCAAATGTGGATTCTTATGTGATTAAATGGCACACTGAAGATGCAGCAAGCTTGTTTTCTGCTGCTCCAGAGCCTACAGGGTTATTCAGATGGTGTAAATAATCCTGGTAGAATTTGGGTTGAATCTGTGTTGTTCACATGAATTTTGAACATATCTAATTAAGTTTGGTTTTGTTTTTATTTTTTGGCCAGAACCCCACAAAACCCAGGATAATCAATCTTGGGGTTTGTTTGTTTTTTTAAAAGTTTTTCTGAAAAATTTGCATTGTTGGCTGTGTGAATAACCGATGTGGATATACCCGGGATAAAATGGGATAAAACTCTGCATGTCATGAATGTGTTTTGAATACATCCACATCATCGGTTCTATCTTTAGTCACAGTGCTGACATGTGTGGGCAACAGAACTTGCAGAGATGCGTAGAGATGTGGTTCCAATAATAATAATAATAATAAAAAAACACAATGTGAACAACAAATCGGGAGTGCATGAGTGGAATTATTTGCCTAGTTGTGTTGCAAAACAAAACATGTAGGTAACTTTCATAGGACACAGAGCAATGGATGCAAACTAGAGGAAGAGAGATTCCACCTCAACATTAGGAAGTCCTTCCTGACAGTAAGAGCTGTTCAACAGTAGAACACACTCCCTTGGAGGATGGTGGAGTCTCCTTCTTTGGAGGTTTTTAAACAGAGGTTGGATAGCGATCTGTCAGGGATGCTTCGACTGTGTATTCCTGCCTGGAAGGGTGTTGACTCTGATGGCCCTTGAGGTCTCTTCCAACTCTATGATTCTATGATCCTATGAACAATATGAACAATGTTACATATGCTGAACATTAATTCAACTGACAGTGGCCAAAAGGCTGATAGCAAAACCAAGAAGAGGATATAATCATGCCCAGGTAAACTACAATGCTTTCAGAACAAGAAATCTTTTTTTGGAGGGGATCCTAAGGAAGAGGGGACAGCCAGCATGGGGTAGTGGTTTGAGTATTGGACTATGACTCTGGAGACCAGGGTTTGATTCCCAGTTCATCCATGAAACCCACTGCATGGTCTTGGGTAAGACACATGCTCTCAGTCTCCAGGGGAAGGCAATGGCAAACCTCCTCTGAACAAATCCTGCCCAGAAAACCCCATGATAGGTTTGCCTTAGGGTTGCCATTAGTCGGAAATTACTTGAAAGCACACAACAACAAGAAGAACAACAACAAGAAGACAAACCCCACTGCAAATGGCCTTATGAGGACTGAGTATACTCAGTGGCTGCATAATTCTGAGTGTCAATATATGTGGGAAGGATGGAAAACCAGGGAGGACAAAGCAGAATGGAATGGAATGTTCTACAAGAGATCATGGTTGTCTGGCTCTCTGGCACCCTGAACAGAATCACCGCACAATACAAGATTTCGTTGCAGGTCCCACCAGTTACTGAAGCCCCAGTATTTTATTTGATTCATAATTTCTCTTATGAGGACTCTTGGCTAAATCAGCAGAGTTGCATTACAGTCTATCTATTATGCCTCTTATTAAACCCTTTCCCCAATAAATGCATCACATTCTTGCTCCTTGTTTTGAAGGGTCAATGTTTTCCTTCCTAAACAATTTCATAAAGCAAGCAAGCTGGAGGAAGCTGTGCTGCATTTCTTTGGAGAAAGCCATGAGAAGAAAGCAGGTGATGTTTATCCACTGTGTTGGGTTCCTGTCATAATAGCCTTCTTTCACAGCTCCGTTTAAAGAGCTGAATTGGTTCTCCCTCTGAGACACTTGTGTCTTGTCCTCTTTGTCCTTGCTGACCTCAGATTTCTCAGCAGATGGATTCTGTGGGCAGTGGCAGATGACTGAGACAGTCCCTTCAGCTATGGTGCTTTCAATCAAATGCATTTATTGAATGCTGAAAGTTAAAGTGTTCCAAAGCATGTTGGCAAGAGGAGCAGAGCCTGATCTACAACTTGGGCATGCTAGCTGGAAATGTTATAATATGCTATCATTGGAGAGCGCCAGGTTGGGACAGTGGCGTCAATAGGGGGGTGCAGCGGGTGCAGACTGCACCCTAAGGGGGGTGACACCACTGCTTCTCAAACACCTGCCTTTTGGCAGAAACAGGCTGTGGCATTTGCCTACTTCCCTTTAAAATGCTTTAAGAGATGGTGGGAGTAGGGTGAAGCTCAGTGGGAGGAGAAAGGAGAGGCCCCAGAATTTTTTTTTTAAATGAACATTTCAAATTTCAAAATTTTAATTTAAAAAAATGACTAGAGGCCATGTTTGGTGGATTCATGGAATTGTTTTAGAAAAAGTAACTTTCCAATCTCTGGGCCCACATCAAATCCCCAGGGAGAGGTTTTGTATCTCCAAAGCATGGGCTTTCTCATCCACAATTCAGTTTCTAAAGTTGTGCATATGTGCGTGCATGCATGCACAGAATCACTCATGTGCTTTGGGTGGAAGCTTTCAGAAAGAACACCATTTTCCTGTCCAAGTTCCATCCGATTAAAACAAAAACAAAAAAGTCACAAAGTGGTGGATGTGGATAATTTTGATGTTTTACACTCAGGCATGAAGATGTGTAAGGCTGGCACTGAGTGGAGTGTCGGACCTCTTTTGGTTAACACACCACACAGACACACACTCCCTGACTCTCGTTGCCGGCAACACAAAGAACGAACTCATTGTTAATGGACAATAGGAGTGCTTGAGTTCCAGCAGCAGAAAGAGATGAGAAATACTAACAAGTCTGAAGTAAGAGCAACACTGGGACCCAAGCAATAACAGGAATACTAGGATTAAGTGGAAGATGCAATGCCTGGATCTCAGCTGCTGAGCTGGCTTTGGATTGTCCAAGCAACAGTGGGCTTCTTATATTTTTCAGCTTTGCTGGAGGCAGCGCCTGAGTTTTCAGGTGAGTCCTGACATGAACTCAGCTAAAACTTGAGGAGGGAGGCTTGGTTTTAGCATCTGCCCTGTTGGGACGGATGTCTCTGTTGCGGGAATAGTTCGCCTCAAGGGAAATATCCCTGTAACTTCAAGATACCCTGAGCCCTTGGAATCTGCTGGGGTTTGGTTCCAAGACCCCTATGGATACCAATATTCATGGATACTCAAGTCCTATTAAATACAATGGCATAGTGAAATGGTATCCCTTATATAAAATGGCAAAATCAAGGTTTACGTTTTGGAATTTATATCTTTTTCGAGTATTTTCAAGCTGTGCATGGCTGAATCTGTGGATAAAGAATCCATGTATACAGAGGGCTGACTGTATATAAACTGACTTTATAAACTCAGGCATACTTATTTTTAATTTCAAGAGAAAACTGGAGATGGAGTTATCTCTGGTTGTTGGCCTTCAACACCTGTAATCTCAGACTGGATATAGCAGTTAAAAGCTTTAAGTCCAACAGATCTGGAAGGCCAGTGTTTTCCATCTTCTGGAGTTTGGTTCTAGGACCCCCATGGATAGCAATATCTGTGGATGCTCAAGTCCCATTAAATACAATGGCATGGTGAAATGGTAACCCGTAGATAATATGGCAAAATCAAGGTTTGCTTTTTGGAATGTATATCTTTTTTGGAGTACTTTCAAGCCATGGATAGTTGAATCTGTGGATAAAAAAATCCATGTATACAGAAGGCTGGATGTATAACATTTGCATACACTTATTTTTAATTTCAAGAGTAAACGAGGGATGGAGTTATCTCTGGTTGTTAGACTTGGATTCCTGTAATCCTTGACTGGGTAGAGCACTTGAGACTTTGAAATCCAACACATCTGGAAGTCCAAAAGTTTCCATCCCTGGTGTAAATGATGAGGCGATTGGCAAAGTGATAAGTCATAACTTCACTATCTTCCTAGACTTATGAAGCCCCTTTGCTTTCTTCCTCCCTCTTCCTCGCTTAGGTTACCTACAGAAGGTTTTGAAGAACCACACTGCCCATGCTTGTGATGGGGAGCAGCTGACAATCATTTGTCCCCATAGGACCTCGGTTGCTGTCCTTTCTGCATTTTATGGGCGCCGGGTGCCCAGTAGAAACCTCTGCCCAACCTCATCAGGTGATCTCTCTTTAGAAAGCACCGACTGCATATCTGCCACAGTCCTTCAGGTAAGAGACTCTCAAGTTCAGGATGTGGGGAGGACCAGAAAGAAGTTTATTGACATGACTGGAGACTATTTTCCAAAGCCTGAAATGTTTACCTTTTTTGGGACCACAGCTCTTAGAATCCTCCAGCCAGCATGTAGGGATTATAGGAGCTGCAATCTTAAAAGGTAATTTTTCCAAACTATTTTTCTCCATTAGTTCTATAGAGTAGGGCGAGCTCTAGGTCTGACTCAGTATTAGGATTGCCAGTTCTCAGGGCATGTCCCTTAATCTGCAGTTTTTGTGGGTCATTTCCAGGTAGCCGATAAAGGTACTTCTTTAAATAAATATAATTTATATTTGAATAAAGATAAAGAAAATTACTACAACAACCAATGCAGAGAATTAGAAGACAACAACAAAAAGGGAAGAACAAGAGAACTATTTCACAAGAACTGAGAAATCAAAGGAAAATTCAAACCAAGGACCGGGATGCTCTATGACAATAAAATTAACATAATTCAAGACCAGGAAGGAACAAAAAGACATTGGATGCAATACAGAGAAGGATTATACAGAAGAGATGACAAAATGAAGGACACATGGAATGAAAGCCATATGAAGATGAACCCCAAACTGCAATAAGAGAAATAGCGAAAAACAAATCACCAGGAACAGATGATATTCCAATTGAATTGCTGCAATCCACATTGACAGAGTTGACTCTAGTGCTGACCAACATATGTCAACAGATATGGAAACAAAATGATGGCCAACAGATCGGAAGCAATCAACATAATCCCCACCCACAAAAAGGGAGATACAAGAGACTGCAGCAACTATAGAAACATAGCACTGATCTCCCACACAAGCAAAATTGTGCTTGAAATTCTCCAACCATACATGGAAAGAGAGATCCCAGAGGTCCAAGCAGGGATCATTAAAGGAATAGGCACTAGGGACCACATTGCAAACATATGATGGCTAATGGAGCACACCTGGGAATTCCAAAAGAAAATCAGCATGTGCTTTATAGACAAAACCTTTGACTGCATAGATCATGAAAGGCTATGGAACACCCTTAAAGACATGGGAGTAACAAGACATCTGATAGTCCTGATGAGGAATCTGTACTCAGGACAGGAGGCTACTGTCAGAACAGAACACAGAGAAACAAAATGGTTCCCAATTGGCAAAGGGGTCACACAAGACTGCATCATTTCACCCTATCTATTCAACTTGTATGCAGAACATATTACAACAAAAGGAGGCTTGGACACAGAAAAAGGAGGAGTGAAAATATGAGGAAGGAATATCAACAATCTAAGATATGCAGATGATGTCATAATGCTAGCAAAAAACATCACAGACCTGGAACACCTACTAAGAAATATCAAAGAAGAAAGTGCAAGGGCGGACTTAATGCTGAACAAAAAGAAAACAAAAATAATGACCACCCAGGACCTTCACAAGTTCAACCTAGACAATGAGGAAATAGAAATAGTAAAAGTATTCGCATACCTGGGATCAAACATTGATAGAAATGGGGACTGCAGTCAGGAAATCAGAAGAAGACTAAGAATGGGGAGGATGGCTATGAAAGAACTAGAAAATATTCTAAAATGCAAAGCTATACAATTCAGCACAAAAGTCAGAATCATACAAGCCATTGTATTCCCTATTCCCATGTATAGATGTGAGAGCTGGACAGTAAAGAAAGAAAATAGAAAGAAAATCAACTCCTTTGAGAGAATGTGGTGCTGGAGAAGAGTGCTGAGGATCCCATGGACAACCAAAAGGACAAACAAATGGGTCCTAGAGCAGATCAAGCCGGATACCTCCCTGGAAGAAGCCAAGATGACCAAACTGACGCTGTTGTACTTTGGACACATCATGAGAAGGAAGGATTCATTGGAAAAAACAATAATGCTGGAAAAGGTGGAGGGAAGTAGGAAGAGAGATAGGCCACATATCAGATAGGTGGACTCTATTATTAAGGAGGTCACGTGTATTGAGGAATTGCAGGATTTAAGCAGAGCAGTGGCGGACAGAGGGTCTTGGAGATGTCTCATCCATAGAGTCGCCATGTGTTGAGATCAACTCAAAGGTAGTTAACAACAACAACTTCTTTGAAAGTGAAACAAACAGGGGGCTTGTGAAGTCGTAGGCTTTCATGGCCAGCATCCATAGTTTTTTTGTGGGTTTTTCGGGCTGTGTGGCCATGTTCTGAAAGAGTTTCTTTCTGACGTTTCGCCAGCATCTGTGGCTAGCATCTTCAGAGAAAACAGGGGGCTGTCAAGCCACAAAAATTAACCTGTGTGTGATGTTTGGCTTGATGGGGTGGAGTCGTCTAGGAAGCCAAGAAAAGCAAGCAAACAACTAGGTGGCGTTCTAAAAGCATATGATGCCATCTAGTGCTTAGTTAATGTGATACAAATGGCTATTCTTACTACAATCAGCTCTTCACATTTACAGTGTTGACTTTTGCGAATTTGATTATTTGTAGCAGTGGCGTCCCTAGGATTGGTGTCACTCATGGTGTCACCCCCCCATTGACTTCCTTCCATACCATACACTACAGAATCCTTAATAATGTTTTTAGCTCTAATGTTACTTGCAAATCGTAATCCCCATATACCACTGAATGTAATGGCAATAGTTGTGACAACTAGTTGTGACAACAAAATAAAAATTATACCTTTAAATGACAATATAGCAATAGCAAGTACATTTCTATGCCACTTACCGATATACTAAGTGGTTTACAAAGTGTAAGCTAATTGCCCCCAACAAGCTGGGTACTTATTTTAGTGACCTACAGAAGGTTGCCAGGTTGAGCGGACCCAGAGCCCCTGGCTGGTGTTGAATTCACAACCTAAATGTATTTACATATTCAAAGTTTCATGTGGTTTTGGTTGAAGTGAAAATTTGGTAAAATCTGATGTTTTTAAAGAAAATTTTAAAATAATAAAATTTTATTATTTTTTTATTTTTTTTTAAAAAAAGAAATTTGAAATTTAAAAAACTCAGAGTCTCTCTTTTCTCCTCCCACTAAGCCTCACCCCATTCACACCATCTCTTCAGCATTTTAATGGGACGCAGGTGAATGCCACAGCCTGTTTCTTCCAAAACATAGATGTCTGAGGAGCTGTGATGTCACCCTCTCTTTGGGTGTCACCTGGTGTGGTCCGACTCCCTGCACTCCCCTAGTGACACCACTGATTTACAGATTTAATTGACATGTTCTATCTAGAAATCGCTAGGTCTTCCAGCATGGCACAGCTAGAATTTGACCACAGAGTTATGCTAAAGGACCTAGAGATTTTTAGAGAACACTTCTCTAGGCATTTGTACGTCCTCCAGCACGATTCTCTTGTCAACCTCTAGCTCAGGGGCCGGCAACCTATGGCCCACGGGCCGGTTAAGGCCCAGGTCACCATACTTACCAGCCCAGGCAGACCGCCACCGCTGCCGCCGCCGCGTGCCACCGCGTGTTTTGGCCGCTGTGCAGCCGTGCACGCTGTGGCCGCCATTTTGATTTCCAAAATGGCAGCTGCGATGCATTTGCACATGCACAGTACTCCTGAGCATGTGCAAACACGTAGCGGCCGCCATTTTGGAAGTCAAAATGACGGCCGCGACATGCTCAGAGGCGGCTGTGCAGCATGGGGGTCGCGCACGGGGGGGTGCGCGCATGTGCACCGCCATTCCCCCCCTCGGCCCAGCGGAGGGGAGGACTTCGCGGGACCTGCCCCTGGCTTAAAAAGGTTGCCTACCCCTGCTCTAGCTGATATTGAACATAGAGTTGTGCTGGAGGACTTAGAGATTCTAGAGAGGTTATCTTTAAGGTTAACAAAAATCCAACACATTTTTTTTTTAAATTTGAGGTTTTCCCACTTTCACGGGAGTCTGTGCGCCTAACCCCAGCGAATGTGGAAGCCCGCTGCATTTGTATAAAGTTGACTTCCCTATGAATGAGAGCCTTCCTAGTCATCAACTGCCTTGCTTGGGTCTTGTAAATTCAGGGCTGTGGCTTCCTGGATTGAATCAATTCACCTGTAGAGCAGTGCCCCTTTTCCCCCTACCATCTTCTACTTTATGAAACCCCATCAACTTTTCCCACAAGTAACATAGGGCCTTTGCAGACTGCCAAAAATAGTGCAAATTGAGTCCACTTTAAGGGTTAGGGTTAGTGCTAGGGAATCATGGGAACTGTTTTTTTTCTGAGACATTGAGCCTTCTCAGTCAGTGGCTCTGGTGCCACAATAAAATACAGTTCCCATGATTCCTTAGCACTAACCCTAACCCTAAAAGTGGACTCAATTTGCACTATTTCTGGCAGTCTGCAACCCGCCATAGTCTCATGATATGTCCAAAGTATGACATATCATCATATCACTAAAGTCAAGACGAATGGCTCCAAGATCAAATCAGGCTTGAACTCTTGATAATTCAAGGTTGATTTGACCTTGGACCCATTCATCTGTCTTTTTGGCAGTCTGTGGTATCTCCAAATGGCAATTCTCAGATGTGTACCTTACTCAGGTGGGTGGCTTTTGAGAATCAAGGAAATGATACTCATGGAGGCGTGATTCTTTCTCCCCATGCCATTTTTCCCAGTTTTAGGACATTTGCATTTAATAGGTACTTGCATTTACCATTCATATTTTCAAAAGAAAGGCAAATAGCAGCGATGAGTAAGTGGAGGACGTTTGTCCTTATTGGGAGTGCAGCAAGCAGGGAGAGCGAGTTGAGCTGTTTTCTCCCCTGCTTTAGTTCTCTGAAATCACTGCTTGAATTGGGAGGAAATTCCTGACTGGCACCAATTTCTTCAGCATTATGGAGCAGGAGCAAGGGCTAAATTTTGCCTTTTGGCCTCCTCTAATCCTAGGGGATGCATTAAGGGGTGTGGTTGAAAATGGGTGGTAATGGTGCAGAAGGATAAATGGAGAGAGACAGACAGATGGGTTACTCAGATAGTGAAAATAATCTGGTAGAATGTGGGTTGAATCTTTGTTGTTCACATGCATTTTGAATGCATTCGATTATGTTTGTGAAGGGCTGCAAAACAACAACAACAACAACAACAACAACAACAACAACAACAACAAAACCAGTGCATATAGACCTGGGATAAACTGGCATAAAATTCTGCATGCCTTATGAACAAGAAAACTGGAATACATGTGTGAGATCATTCACATAGTCATGCTAAAAAGCAACAACGTCTGAATAACCTCATACAGAGCTATAATGGTTAGTCTTGCACTGAAACTTGGAAGATAAATATTCTAAAGGTGTGTCCACACTGCAAAAATGAAGCAGTTTGGCACCACTTTAACTGCATGGCTCTGTCCTACAGAATCCTGGGATTTGTAGTTTGGTGAGGCATCGGAGCGCTCTGACAGACCAGGTTGAATACCTTACTAAACTATGAATCCTGGGATTCTACAGGATGGTGCCAAGTTGAAGTGGTATCAGACTGCTTTATTTTTGCAGTATGGAAGAGCTGCTAGTCTTCACTAAGCCATGAAAATCACTGGTGTCCTTGGGCTTGTCGCATTCATCTACCCAGACCTACCTTACAGGGCTACTGTCAAAAAAGTTTGGGTGAAGGATAACAAGGTATATGCCTCCTTTCTCACTGGAGGAAAAGCAAGATAAATCATTACAAACCCATGTGGCAGTTGAAAGGAAACAAAGTGCATGCTGGGCATGTGTCTGAAAATGAAATCAAATAAATTTTATTATTATTGAATCAAGAGCAGAATAAAAAGGGGAAAGCTGAATGTAGAAAGGCTTTTCTGCTGTGATAGAAATATACCTTCTTGACTCAAAAAGCATCTAGAAATGGTTCTGTGGATGATTTCAGTTTCTGCAGCCCTGCCATAAAATAACAGGTGCCGCTTCCTCAGAATCAAACACCTGGGCCCCGCTCCTGGCCCCAACGCACCCGGCCCTGCGGCGGTGGCGCTGAGGAGGAGGAAGAGGAGGGCGGGACCATCTCCGGGCCTACAAAGGCCCCACCGAGCCTTCCCTTCCCCCGGCAGCGGCAGCGGCGGCGGGTCTTCCCACCTGGGCCCCGCTCCTGGCCCCAACACCTGGGCCCCGCTCCTGGCCCCAACGCACCCGGCTCTGCGGCGGCGGCGCTGAGGAGGAGGAAGAGGAGGGCGGGACCATCTCCGGGCCTACAAAGAAGTTTTACAGCCCTCCAAGGAATAACTGAGTGAACATTTGCGCGGTTGGGGGAGGAACTTTACTTAGTAATTTTATAATTGGCATTTTACATTGTATATTTCAATTATAACTGTCTTTATATTGTTTTTGCTATTTTGTTTTTGGGTGGGTGGGTGGGAGGGGGTGGGATGGAGGGATGGGTTTTTCTTAACAGTTACATAATTTGTATTTTATATTGTTAATTTGCTGGAATGTATTACTGTATTATGTTGTTTAATTTGTTGTATTGTATTAATGTAATGTAATGTATTAATGTATTTTGTTGTTCACCGCCTCGATTGGTTTACCAGAGAGGCGGTATATAAATAAATCGTATTATTATTATTATTATTATTATTATTATTATTATTGCTGCAGCTGTAACTTTAATCCAGGATTTATAATCTGATAAAGAACAAATGTAATGGAAGTCAGGGAGCCTGTGAATTTCCTTTGGAGCCTGTGTCACACAACAATCATAGCTGGCAAACTGGTACATATTTCTGAGTAGACTGGCATTGGAAAACACGGTGAATTCCAGATGAGCAGCAGTTGCTGAGACTCATATTTAGAGCTGCCATCTTGAAAAATGGAAAAAGTTCCTATATTTCTAATGGTTGGGTACAAGAGGGAATTTCAATAAGTGTTTCTTGTCACACAACCAAGTAATGTGCCACCGGCACAGATCTGCTTATTTCAACATGTTTTCAGCCTTTAATCTGTATTTAATACAAAAATATGTTTTTAATGTGTTTTTCTTTTTTAAAAGTGATGTGTTAAAATTGTTTTTAAAAAATTGTAACACAGAATCTGGGACTTTTGGCCATCATGTTGTGGCTCCACAGCTTTTTGTCCTCAGGCGTAGCTATTGGATGTTTAAGCAAAAATAATTTTGGTCCATCATTTCACCTTTGGTAAGTGTGGTTACACTTACCACTGGACTTCAGCTCCTGAGAATTTTGCAGAATTTGAATTCAGCTCTTAAACTGCCTTGCCTTAATTAAGCCTGCTCATTTCATACAGAAAATGATGGACGAGTGTCAGGACCAGCGGTGGTGTCATTTCTCTGTCCACAGCCGGGTGTTTGGACCAGATCCCTGTCCAGGGACCCACAAATACCTGGTGGTTTCGTACAAGTGTCGACCAGGTGAGTGCGTTCAAGCCATCAAAAAGACTCAGGTCCTTTGACAATGACAGCTTATGCTGATCTTCCTTTGAACATTCACATCTAATGAGTTATAAGTACAGTAATGTCTTTGTGTCAGACTGGAAAGAGGTGCTGAAGCAAATGCCACAGTAGCTCTGTACTCTTTGATGTTTTGGGAAATGATTTCATCCATACAATCTGCCTGCAATTTGGAGCAGAAGTTGGAAAAGTTACATTTTTGCACTTCCTGGGGGATTCTGTAACATGTGTCTATATATATGGTAGTGGTGGTATGTGCTTTCAAGTAGTTTCCGACTTATGATGACCCGAAGGCAAACCTATCATGGGGTTTTCTTGGCAAGATTCATTCAGAGAAGGTTTGCAATTGCCTTCCCCTGAGGCTGAGAGAGTGTGACTTGCCCAGGGTCACCCAGTGGGTTTCATGGACGAGCTGGGAATCGAACACTGGTCTCCAGAGTCATAGTCCAATGCTCCAACCACTATGGAACGCTGTGCAATACTGCCTCTTCTGGCAGCGGACTAGCCCTGGAGGTCAGTTGTGATGGAGGAGGGAGGAAGGTGTCTGGGCAGCAGTGGGGGGGGGGGGGGGGAATATGATAAAATCAGTTTGACCCATTAAAAAAGTAATTATTCTGCTCCCTGTAATCTCTTTCTCTCAAACTACATAGGTAAAAGAGTGCCCCCATTAGTTTCCTATATATATATAAACTTTTCCTAGCTCTGGTCTTGAAACCAACAATGGAGGCCATACTTGTACACTTTCTGCAAGAGCAATTACGCTTGGAAGCAGAAAAGATACAGACTTGTATGTAATGACCTCCACTTACGTAAATCTGCTCTGATTGATATTTAGCAGGACTATTGCTATAGGTCTTCATGTGGGTCCTATTTATCTTGGCCTAGAATTGAATCAGAATTTTACTGGTGCCAGTAAATATTGATGTTGCTCTTATAATTTCTTGCATTATCGTTCTTGTAACTGGTTTTGTTTTTGTTTTTGTTTTTTGGTGGTTTGCAAATTTGTTGTATACCAAATGTGGATTAATATTCTAAAATGTGGATTGATACTTTTTAAAATAAAAACTAACATGGGGGAGGTGCAGTGGCAAGGTGTTGGCAGGCATGAAGGAACTGAAAGCGTGTTTTACTTCCCAGCCAACCACCGTCTCAAGACTGTGTGTGAAGATGAGAAACTTAGGCTGCAATGCCGAAACAAATCTGTCCTTGCCATTTACTCTGCAATCTATGGAAGACCTTTGCAGGGGAAGCCAGAGTGCAATTCTGTGAATGGGACAGGAGCAGACATAGGTAAGTAGGGAGGCTGATGGGGCTGGGGCTGGCCAGGAGAAATCCTAGTGATGCTGGGGTTTAGGTGGTCTCCATCGGAATAAGAGAAGCAAATCTACTGGGGGAAATATTAGCTCCTCCTTTCCAAACAGTCTCTCAAACTAGCATTGCTTATGTATCATGGTATTTGGCTCATCCACAGACAGACTATGGCAGTGATGGCAAACCTATGGCACGCGTGCCATAGGTGGCACTCTGAGCCCTCTCTGTGGGCACGTGTGCCATCGTCCCAGCACAGAGTTTGCCAGAGTTTGTTATTAGAAAGCTAGAGGGACGTGGCACTTTGAGATAAATAAGTGAGTTTTGGGTTGCAGTTTGGGCACTCGGTCTCTAAAAGGTTCTCCATCACTGGACTAAGGTTTCTTTCAGACCACACAGTTGTAGCACTTTGATATCATATTAACTGCCATGGTTCCAGCCTATGGAATCCTGGGATTTGTATTTGGATGTTGAGGTACACAGAATTCTCTGCCTGAATTCTCCGCCAGCTCTAACACCTCACCGCATGACAAATTTCAGGATTATGTTGGCTGACCCCATGGTAATTAAAGTGATATTAAAAGTGGTATATAATCTTGGAAAGGTGCATTCTGCACATTATTGGAGATGATGACTCCATGCCCCTCTCTTGGGAATGGTGTCCAGGACTGGTGTCAAGGGTTGGCATTGTGAGGCATCTGCAAAGGCTCACACTCCAGCAAAGATGCCAGTTCATACGCTGAAGCCCCGTTATGTTGCTCTTTGTGTTAGCTGTTGATACAGGTTCATCTGCCAATTCTGTGTGATGGGAACAAGTAGTAGCAGCCTTTACTCACCTCTCCCCCTCTTATTTGCACTGATTCTATAAAAAGAGGGACAAGTGAGTTAACAACACTGAGATGAAGGTAGGGCCCCTCAGGAAATGCCACCCCCAGGAATACTGCCCAAGGAGGGCTGCCCAGGCCAGAACCTGATGGCAATATTAATGATGCCTTTTCCAGCTTAAAAAAAATGGAAGAGAAAGGTATTAGACTTAGGTAGAGTTTGAAAACCAAGTAGGAGTATTCTGGGAGTTGGTGGGCTAGGGGATTCTGAGACCTGTAATAGACTAATAAATGTAAGGCTGCCAAGCTCTGGGCTTAAAAGCTGAACCGTCACCGTGAAGTGAAATCTGAAGCCTGGTTGTAGCCTCATTTAGGAAAGTGCCCTAAAGACACTCCATGCTGTTCATTGCCATTTGTTGTAGTCTTGGGCTGCTGCCACACTGCAGAATTAATGCCGTTTGACCCTGCTTTAACTTTCATTGCTCCATCCTATGGAATCCTGGGATTTGTAGTTTTTTGTGGCATCAGTGATCTCTGACAGAGAAGAGCTAAATATCTCACAAAACTACACATCCCAGAATTCCATAGCATTGAGCCATGTTAAAGTGGCGTCAAACTCCATTATTTCTGCACTGTAGATACTGCCTTAGTTTTAATGGGCTGAACCAAATCTGAGCAGATTTAGACTCACAGATCTATCACCCTCACAATGCTCCTTAGTTCCATTTCAAATATGATGACCTAATAGAGAGAGGTAATACGCAGTTACTTCCTTGGAGTTGTTCAATAGACTCATGGATATACCAAGGGCCATATCCATATACTGGGATTTCCTTTCCTCTCTTTGACTCTTTTATATGTACATTGTAGAGTGTGTGGCCCCAGATGCCTTAAGGAGAGTCTCCCGGAGATGCCATAGGAAGCAGAACTGTACCATCATTGCAAATAAAGCCACCTTTGGTGATCCCTGCTTTCCTGGCATGAAGAAACAGCTGAGAGTTTCCTACACTTGTGGCAAGTAGTATTTTAACTTTCTGGGATTTGCACTTGAGAAAGTTGTCAGCAGAGAAACAAGAAAAGCAGGAGAAGTGGTATAAATAAATACATTCTGAGATGCAAGCATCCTGTCATGATGACTCCCTCTGGCCAAACCCAGCCCCCAGTAATCGAACACTAGAATAATTCAGGCAAAAACTGTGTACAATATCAACAAACCATTTCTACCAGTGTTCAACTCCACAAGGAGCAGGTCTTTTGTCAAGGTGATGGATATTACCCATTCAGAACCAAGCCATCCAAAGGTATTTTGCATTAAAAGGATGACTCATGACATTGTATTGTTTTGATTAAAATCCATTTTTTCCCACCAGCTACTTTGAGGATTGCAGCTAAGCCTAGAGGAGACAGGGAAGCCTGAGGCAGGTGGCATATGAAATACCAGGACAGAGAATGATACAGTCCCTGACCTGTATTTCTGTGAACAAAACCAACACTTTAGGAGAGGATGATGTCCCCATCTCTTTATATTAGGGGCAAAGAAGATCACTGATGGACCAGAGGAAAGGTCTATAGCACCTAGTGTTGTTTCCCATGGTAGCCAAACATGTATGTCCCTTTGATGAGATCTCCATGGGCTATGAAAGCTCCTCTCTCATTTCCCCCCAGCAAATCATATTCAGACATCTCATCCAGATGGAGCAAATGTGTCCAGAGGTTATGGTATTTGTTGCTATAGTTCTTGGATTTTTTTAAAAAAAATCCAAACAAATGATGTTTGGTAGCTGCCTCCAGTCTTTGCTGACTCCAGGCAGCAAATGATGTCACTTACGATGTCACAGGAGGAGGGGGCTGTGAAGTTACAAGGGTGATATCACAAGGGGCATCCACTGATGTCACCCATGTAACCCTTGTATTAAGCATCAACCACAGCAGCACAAAGTAAAAAGGTAAAGGTATTCCCCATTGACAATGTTGTCAAGTCATGTCCAACCGTAGGGAGCAGTGCTCATCTCCGTTCCTAAGCCAAAGAGCCAGCGTTGTCAGAGACTATTCTGTGATCGCATGGCCAGCATGATTGCACAGAATGCTGTTTACCTTCCCACCTATTTATCTCCTTGCATTTGCATGCTTTCAAACTGCAAAGTTGGCAGAAGCTGGGACTAGTGACGGGAGCTCACCCCATCATGCAGCACCCGAGCCTAAAACTGTCAACCTGCTGATCTTCCGATTATCAAAATTGGCGTCTTAACCACTTGAGCCACTGCAGCCCAGTGGCAGGCATGCTGGCCACATGATTATAGTTGTCTGACAACGCTGACTCTTTGGCTTAGTAATGGAGATGAGCACTGTCCTCTACAGTCGGATACGACTTGACAACCTTGTCAATGGGGGATACCTTTACCTTTATCTTTAGCATCGCTGTACAGAACACTGTTACCTTCCCACTGAAGTGGTACCTGTTTATCTACTTGCACATTTACATGCTTTTGAACTGCTAGGTTGTTAAAAGCTGGGACTAGTGATGGGAGCTCACTCAAACTGCCAACCTGCCAATCTTGCAGTTGTCAGAGTCAGCATCTTAACCACTGAGCCACCGCATCCCTAGTCCCTAACACAAAGTGCAGCATTCACACAAAAAACACTAAATTAAAAATGAAGAAAACACACACACACACACTTTTCAAGACAATGCTCTCATCCTGTGATTCCTCCTCCTCTCTCTGAGAACTGGAAAAGAGGAACCAGGCCCTGAGATCTCCCACTCCCTTCTGAAGATGCAGGTTTGTAGTTTGGGTGGACTCCTGGACTCAGCCCTGAGCCTACAGGCACAGGATTCTAGAGATCAGGAGTAAATTTGCCAAGTTAAAGCAGTGCACCAGCTTTTCCAATTCCTGAAGATATCTGATCTGGACATAGTGGCAGATGTCTTGGTTACATCCCATTTTGGTAACTTTGAAAAGTGCTGAGAAACGTCTGTTGGCCCAAAGAGCTATGGCCAAATTATTAACTGAGGCTGGCTATAGGGAGCATACAACTCCTTCACTACAACAGTTCCACTGACTGCTGATCTGTTTCCAACCACAATTCAAAGTCTTGATGATGAGCTATAAAGCCCTATATGGCTCAGGTCTTGGCTGTATGAAATACTGTCTCCTTGCATGAGCCTAAGAGATCTAAGATTTTTTGGAAGAGGACCTTCTCTCTGTCCCACTACTTTTTCAGGCCTATTTGACGGGAAGAAGGGAGAAGGCTTTCTTGCTGGGAGATTACTACACATGGTTTTTAAACTGTTAAACTACAATTATAGTCGTAAAGCAGTACCTTTGTTGATACTTATCACAAAACATTCTTTCTGACCGATAGCTGTTGTGTATGCCAAGTGTGGTTAGGACATTCATTTTCATTGATGGGGGAAACCTGTCAATAGCTCCCAATTGCTCAGTAAGTACTTCTCCTGTGTGAAATATCAATATTGGCAGTCACATGAGGTCACAATCTCCTCCTTTCCCCTGCAGATTGATTCACTTTGTTTTTGCATTTCTTTTATTTTTTTAAAAAATTTAATTGCATTACCAGAACTGTGGAATTGTGTTACAAAAAGTAAAATAAAATAAAATGCATGCTGGGTAGGGCACAGAGCAGGCGGCAGAGTTAAGTGGGAGTCTGGAAGAGAGTGCGATGACAGTAATAGCCCCAGTCACATGATTGCGAAGATGTGCGGTAATGACTGCTTGCAAAACTGGTATGTTTGCATTTTCATTAATTAGTTTAATTGCAGCAAGAAAGGGGTTCCTGTGAAAATATCCTTGGTGGCTGCACCCAGACTTTGGAATTCCCTTCCTAGAGAGGCTAGATGGCTTCTTCCTAGCTCTCATTCCATCAGCAAATAAAACCATCCCTATTCCACCAGGCTTCTAGGAATTGACTGTAATGGGCCTTTAATAGTGTGCTATGTTGGTTTCTTGGTGTTTTATTTTTTGGTCTTTTAAAAATTTTTAAATGGCTTTTGCAGATTAATTTTTTTAATACATACTTTTATATGTATATTTTTACTGATGTTTTTTGTATGGTTTTTAATGCGTACTAGTTTTAATAGTTTGCAAGTTGCCTCGAGTCTCATTATTGGGGAGAAGATGGGATATAAATGAAAACAATAATAATGGTTGGAATTCACAATTGGAACTACACACACATAACCTAGAGCTATGCATTCTTTGTTGATTCATTTTAATTTGATCCCAATGTATTCAATAGTGTAGGGATTATAAAAGTTCCCTAATCCTGACTTTCTGGGCATCAACTGCTGAAAACAACAGGGGCATGTTTTCCTGTCAGTTGGGATGTGCAAGAAGGAATTGCAACAGGAATCCAGCTTCTGATTGTAGCACCAGAAATTGCTCTCATGGGTGGAAGCATCAGTCTCCATCCTGATCGACAGAACAGACCCCTGTCACTTGCAGCAGTTGACATGCGTAAATCAGGATTGGGAGCATCAAGCCAGGAGATGCTGCTTAGTTAACTATTTAGAATCTTGGCCAGCAATAATAACAACAATAATAATGGACGTTAGCAGCAAATCTTCAATCCTTTCCATAACAATCCTTCCCTGCTTTTCCCTTTCAGTGCCAAGGCAATTGCTGGAAGAAGTGGGACGTGACTCCCAGGAAGATCCTTTTGCAATCTCGGACTACACACATGGTAAATGCCTTTGCCTTCATCATAGGTAAAGTTGTGGAACTGGAATTAGCTGGTAGAGTCTTCTCACCAACTTCGGCGTCCCTAGGGATGTATGTGTGGGGATGCGGGTCACACCAGGTGACACCCTAAGAAGGTATGACACCACTGGTCCCCAGACACTTGCCTTTTGGCCGAATTAGGCTGTGGCATTTGCATGTGTCCCTTTAAAATGCTGACAAGATGGTTGAGTGGGGTGAAGCTCAGTGGGAGGAGAAAAGAGAAGCCCCTTTAATTTTTAAAAATTATATTTTAATGTACATACATTTTTTTTATTTCAGTGAGTCTCAAAGGAGCTACAAGATCTCTCTACATACTGATTCTACAGACTAACATGGCTATATCTTTGAATTCTACAGTCTAAATGTATATAGTTTCATGTGGTCAAACTGAACATTTGGTAAGATGTGATGTTCTGAAAGAAAATATATAATTTTTAAGATTTTCTTTCACAACATCACATCTGACCAAATTTTCACTTTGACCACATGAGATGGAAAATAGAAGGCAAGCGGGATCATAGAATCATAGAATTGGAAGAGACCTCAAGGGCCATCCAGTCCAACCCCCTGCCATGCAAGAACTATCAATCAAAGCATCCCCGATAGATGGCCATCCAGCCTCTGTTTAAAGACCTCCAAAGAAAGAGACTCCACCACACACCGAGGATAGGAACCTAGACCAAAAGGCCTTGCAATCTCACAATATAGGGAGACAAAAATGTGACTTTTATTTCATGGTGTAAAACAGGACACAGTTCACCGTATACATTTAGAGTGTAGAATTCAAAGATATAACCATGTTCGTCTGTAGAATCAGTATGTAGAGAGATCTTGTAGCTCCTTTGAGACTCACTGAAAGAAAGAAGTTGGCAGCAGGAGCTTTCGTAGACTTCAGTCTCCTTCCTCAGATGCATATAGGGCTCATGCTACCAACTTCTTTATTTCAGTGAGTCACAAAGGTGCTACAAGATCTCTCTACATTTAGACTGTGTGTACTTTAAAGGTGTACTTTTAATTTTGCTAGTTGTTTATGTCACAACTATTGCCATTACATTCAGTTATATATGGGAAATTATGAATTATTAGTAACACTAGTACAAAAACATTACTAAGACGTCTGTATGGTTTGGTATATAATAATAATAATAATAATAATAATAATAATAATAATAATAATAATAATAATAATAATAATAATAGCCCGCCCCTCTGCACAACAATCGGGGCGGGTTACAACATTTAAGACATACAATTTAAAACATTCCTTATCCCATATCCAGCCCTCCCAAGTTAATCGAGGGCACTGGGTGACACCAAGCCTAGTGGCACCACTGCTCCTTCTAATACTGACCTTAAGTGTGTTGGTAGAATTCTAGTCAAAATGAAAAAGAAAGGGGAAATACCAGCATGCCTGAAGAAGTAAGTTTAGCATTTTGCTGAAGTGGAGAAAAGGTCTTTAAAAATTCAGTATCCAGAATTCAGTATCGGTCAGATGAGATGGACACCATCAGAACAACCCAGTGAAGACTTTAGAGTGTCAGTTGGAAAAGAAAAAGGAAATGTTAATGGGATCTAGCTATAGGGGAATAAAATCATAGAATCATGGAATTGGAAGAGACCCCAAGGGCCATCCGGTCCAATAAGTTGCCATGCAGAAATACACAATAACATACCCCCGACAGATGGGCATCCAGGCTCTGTTTAAAAACTCCATAGAAGGAAAGGCCCTCACTCTCCAAGGCAGCGTGTTTCACTGTCAAACAGCTCAATGAGGGCACTGCCACCCCAAATAACAATTCTGATCCCCATATGAAACATTCCTTCAGTCCTCAGATTTCTAGCATTGTATTAAAACTTCAGTCAAGTATTTAGAAACACCCTTTAAGCACCCAAAGAAAAGGCCAGGAAAAGTGATCAAGGGAATGTGAACACAGGCAATAGAAGAGTTCTAGGTGCGAATGGTTTTCAGTGTTTCACTCTGTGCAATGCTAGGTCTTTCATAGTTTATTTTGTGTGCAGAATATAACATGTTTTCAACCTACCTGTAGCCCAGAGAACTCACTCAGGTTGTATGATAGCAGTAAGCTGCTTTTCTTAGGAGGAAACAAAACAAGTGGAAGTCAGTGCCCAAAGGAAAATATAACCTCCGTAGATTAGGGATGGCCAGATTCGGTAATCCTGAGGCTTACTCTGTTCTTCAGATAGCAGCCTAAGATCTGGATTGCCACATAGGAAGAATCTACACTGTAGAAATAATGCTGCTTGACACCACTTTACGGGCTGTAACTCCATCCTATGAAATCGTGCAACTTGTAGTTTTGCAAGGTCTTTATCCTTCTCTGCCAAAGAGTCCTGGTACCTTACAAAACTACAAAATCCAGGATTCTGTAAGATGGAGCTATAGCGTTTAAAGTGGTGTCAACCTGCATTATTTCTACAGTGTAGATGCACCTATAATTCAGAAGCCTGTGCATTAAAGCCCCCTAAGAAAGCAGAAGTGAATTCACATTCCAACAAGGAATGTGCTGTAGTGGTTTGTGTTAATGGAAGCCATAGAATCTGGAGACCAGTTAAAAATTTTCAGGATCACTTTTGGTGAGTAAAAGGTTGGAGTGGTACGCAAGTAGGAATCAAAGCTTCTTGGAAAGATCTTTTTTTAAAGGCAACAAAAATAAGTAAATTACTTTAGCTACTAGAATACCGTAGCTTTCTCCAGCCTGGTGCCCTGGGCAAGTGTCCTGGACTACAATTTCTATTGGCCCTATGTTGTTTGGACAGGGAGATAGATGGATGTTGTAGTAAAGCACATCTGGAGGGGTCCAGTGAGGAGGACTATAAAAGAACCAGAACTTGGAAAAGTTACTGTTTGGGTTGCAGTTCCCTGCAGCAAAGTTTCCAAGCTCTGAAAGGAACATAGGAAGTTGACTTATCCTATGCCAATATGTTACTCCTTCCGTATATTCTCACTGACTGGCAGTGACTGTTGTAATGTTGTAATTAGCTTACAGTTGCAAAACGCTTAGAGACTACATAGTGCGTTATGAAGCGGTATATAAATGAAGCTGCTATTGCTATTGCTATTCACACAATTTCCCAACCCAATGTGGAAATGCTGGGGATTGAACCTGTGAACTTCTGCACGTGTAGCATGTGTTGTGTCTCCCGGCTCAGCTGAAATTTCTGAACGGAGGAACACGTTCCCGTTGTCTTCTGAACCCTTGACAATAAGACCCTGCTGTGTCCCCTTGTTTGCTGCAGGTGGCTGGTACACTGGGCCAAGGCTGTACAGGCTCCAAGAGAATCAGATGATATTTACTAGCTCTCTGGAAACTTTTGCCCATATGTGGGGTATGTGTGATTTCCCTGGTTGTGCAAGATGGACACGGGTGGGAGGCTGGGGGCGGCAGGCCCCTTAGGACCAAAACAGGAGCAATGCAGCACATCAGCAATTCAGCATGGGAAGGCCCTTTTCAGCTGGAAGACTGAATTGGATCCAGGCAAGCATGTCAGGAGGAATCACACTGAGGCAAGGCCCAAATAACGCTTGCCTTCTGTAAGATATTTCACCTCCTAGAGGAGCCTAGGATTCTCACATCTCATGAGTCTTGAGACAGACTTTATACAGGCTTGCCTGGTGCTTACCAGTCAGTCTAGCGACAGAAGATTTCTGTATGGCTGTTTGAAAAATCTGGCAACCACAGCTGGGGGCCCTCAATCAATCATTATTAATTTTTTTACCAGAGTCTGAACCTGCTCATGGCAGCCCTGGTTGTACCCCAAAGTCGTCATACTATCCTCTCACTGTTGGCATGCAGCCTTCTCTGCTGTCAGTCTGATAAAAATGGAACCTCCAGCAATTGCTTTTAAAGCTAAAAAAAAATTGAAAGTGATTCAGTGATGGGTCTCTTGAATTGCATTGCTTTGGGTCCTTTGGGAAGATGCTTCTTTTGTTTTTTCAGGGTCTTGTTCTAGGGCAACTTTTTCCAACCTTGTGCCCTCTAGGTCATTTGGAATACATTTTCTATCACTCCCCCAAAATTGTTAGATTATGGCAATTGTAGTCTCACACAGTGCTACCCAAAGTCATGGACCCTGGACCGGTGCCAGTTCCTGAGCCATTGGCAGCCAGTCCCTGGCAAGTTTCCGCGAAAGAAAGAAATAATTGCATCTGGCAGGAAACTCAATGGGGACAACTTTAGTTCTAGTCCCTGGCATATTGTAAAAAATAATAATTGCTGGTCCCCCACATCTTATAGCCTGAGAAGCACTGGTCTAATACATCTGGAGGACACTATGTTCAGAAAGTCTGCTCTAAGTCCTCAAAAAGAGGCCTAAAGGCTGAAGTCAGGTACCATATTCCTCCCTACTATCTGAATAAGTTCAAGTGAGAACCACAGGTGGGAAAGGGGGATGAGGGAGGGGGTAAACTCTCTGTGGCTAAGATCCAACATGGTCAAGCATAAAGAAATCCAAACAAAAATCCATCAGTGATACCTTTATTGGCCAACCAAAATGCACCATATCCTTGTTGCAAGCTTTCGAAGCTCCATGGGCTTCTTCTTCATCAGGCCAGATGTTACAAACCAAACAGGAGAAAAACAATTGGAGACGTTAGTCAGATGCTTACATGGTGTTTCAGTCTTTAGTTAAGATGGTAGATGGTGGAGAGGAAGATATCTTTTGTAGGCAGGATCCCTTTCCTTCTGGCCCTGTGGATATAGGGAGATTTGCAAAGTCCAGGAAATTTAAAATCCATTTGCATTTCCAACAGGGACACCTCTTTAAGAGTTTTAAGAGCTTTAAGAATTCAGTATGTAGAACTTCAGTATAAGCCCCATCACCACCCAAGAACTCATTGCACAGTGACAGCCCCCCCCCCATCATTCAATTTCTGGTGGTGAACAGAAGAGTACCCATGACAATAGGTTCTGGCTATGTCCCTGTAGCCAGATGCAAACCAATGAAATCATCTATTCAGACACTGAGACCTCTAGAGGACCCCAGTAGATCTTGGCAGAAGTCCCCAGTTCCCATCTGGCAATGAGAACACAGCCAGAAGCTTCTCTGTCTCCCTTCATTCTCAACCAGCAACGGAATGACTATTGGAGTGGGGGCTATCACAATACAACTGTGACTCTGGGGTGGGGGCTATGGATATTGCAGAGTGAGGCAGGGGAGTGCCAACCTCTGCAATGACCAAAAAAAGTATGCAGGTGTAAGGTGGACTTATTTTTGCATATGTCACTAACAGGATGCTGGCCTGTGCGTGCAATAAGGAAAAGAGATGGAGTGGGAGACCATCTTGGTCAGTGGTAATTGAGAATATGGCTGTGCATACCACTTACCACTGAAACATGAACAAGACTGAATCGCAGATGAAAAAAATGCTTTTTGATCTGTTATTTGCTTCCACATTATAGCTGCACTATGTATTTAGCCTCTGTGAGCTCCAAAATATCAAGGTCAATATGATATTTCCTACATCTCGTGTTTGAGTGTTGGAGATCTGAGCACACATTTCCTATGCAGTTCTTCAGGCAACTGGGACCCTAAGGACTAAGACTGGTATTCTGTACTGCAGTTATGTCTCCGCAACTGCTCCGTATACAGTAATATGATGTAGCAAATGCCTCCCAACCCACCTTAACAGCCAGCAGCTGGATCAAGTGAAGAGGTCTATTCAGCTGCCAGTTGGGACAATGAAGAATAACATTTCCATCCCTCACTGACCAGAAAGTTAAATTGCAATGAGGAATTGCTACAGAGGTCTTGCTTCTGATTGTTGCAGTCTTGCTTGCTGGCAAAAGGGATCTGGAAACATCCTCTTCTTTGCCCCCCCCTCCAGTTAGCTGCACATTAGTATATTTAATTTCATTCCCCATATAGAAAATTGAGACTTTTAGGAAGGTGAACTGTGAACCCACTACCCATTTATTCATTTGTGTGATGCATTTAAGGAACCATTGGCAACTGTTAATATAGAAAGGCAAAAGAGCAACCCTAGCAACAGTATGCTGTACTGGGATCCAGAAAGGTACTTAAAAAGACCCTCTCCTTTTTTGGATAAATCCCATAAGGATTGCAAATAAGATGGGTCTGCACACTCTCTAGTAGGAGAGATTAGTGGATATAAGGGTTTCTTTGTCTGTGTTTTGTCTGTTTTTTCTCCTACAGGCGTCCCAGAGAAGGTTGGCTTTTATTTCTTGTGTGGGGTCTCAGGAGGTCTGGTGTTCCTCCTCCTTATCTTTGTGCCCAAAATGGCCTTGCTGCGGGATTTAAAGGAGGTTTTCAAAGCCACAGAGCTGAGCGATAGCTTGGAGCTGGAGACAACCAAATTGCAGGATGAACGGGAAGAAGAGACTCGTGATGACAGCTCTTCCGATTCTTCCTTCCGCCACCTCACCCGCATTTACCACAACTCCAACAATATCTTTGGGCCAGAGCTGACTGCTGCGCTGGAAGGAGCGACTGACCAAAGGGGCCACGAGGGAGATGAAATCTGGATACCCAAGGAGTCCAGCCCATATGCCATCCACAAAATTAAGTCTGCCACCAAATGAGACAGCGTGACTAGAAACCAAGGTAGGTCTGTCTCTGGTAAGCAGATATGGATCCAGTGGTTCACAAGAATAATTTTGCCCCACCAAGTCTTTGGGGCAGAGTAGGGGTAGGAATTGTGTGGCCCTCCAGATGTTGTTGGCTGGCACCTCTCAGCAGCCATAGCCAATGGTGAGGGATGCTGGCAGTTGGAGCTCAACATCTGGAGGGCTGTATGTTTTTTGACTCTGGGGTTTAAAAATATAAGTAGGTTAATTAAGGTATTTAACATTGCTACAGCTAGGTAACCTTAGATTCTGGACACATCCTCCTCCCAATGCTTTGATAACATGCATTATTTGATGTCATTATTTCATGTATTTCATGTAATCATTCTTTCATATAATGTGGGCAGCTGTTTCTGCTGCACTGTACTGAGCCCAGGGGCTCTGGATATCAGCCCTCAAACCTGATGAAACCACTGGCACCCTATTTTAAGTAATACTTTCAGGAATCCAGATACCCCATGGGTCTCCAATTCTGTGTGCAGTCATTGCATGAGTCTGGAAGTTTTCATGTGTGATACTCAGTACTGAATTTCTTTAGTAAACTGACCAAGAGACAATGCTTGGGTGAGAGCTTTATGGACAATACCTGCCAGGGGGATTCTGGAGGTTGTGGTCCCAAGAGGTAGCTTTTCCCAAACTCTGTTGAGAATATAATCTTACTATATACCAAGCTGGAGGTGGGGTGGGGCTTTGGCCTTTCAAGTTGTGTGGACTACAACTCCCACAGTCTCTTATCATTGGACATGCTAGCTAGGGTTTGGTGAGTTGAAGTCCTAAGCAGCTGGAAGACCAATGTTTCCCCAACCTTGCATTATACAGATGTGGGCTATACAGATCAGCCTAATTCATTTCTTTTTTTAATGAAAAGCAGCAGCAGAACAAGGAACGGTGGGAGACATCCTTTCTAACATTGGTCTTCTCAGAATCCTTGCCTCCGTCCAATGCTTTCCCATCTGAAGAGGAAAATGCTTGGAGTCTCAACATCTTTCTTTCCACGAGGGAGAAGAAATGAACAGACGCAGTGCAGGAAAGTAAAGAATATCTTGACCATTCCACTGCTCTTAACCACAGCTTCTGAAATGGCTGAATCTGGAGAAGATAAAATCCAGGAAAAGATGGGGCTAGCTAGTTCCTCGTTGCTGCAGTTCCTTTTAAAGGAAGGCTAGGTTTGCCACCTCCTCCAGCTTGTAAAACTTTCTGTCCCTGATCACCACTAACAGCTCAGTTGACTGGTGCTGCAGTTCCATTCTGAACATGTCTCTTCGCTGGTCAAAATGTTGTAAATGGTGCTCCTCAACCCTTTATGTTGACGATTTAAGTGGCTGTTGTGCTTATGTTGATGGTTTGTATGTGTGTGGAAAGTAGTTCAAAAATGTTGATGCCCAAAGGAGAGATGTTAACTGCAACTTGTGTCTGTATCGTTTGCACCAATATTTCTGGGTGGTTAAGTCTCAGAGCAGAGCCATGTTTTGTCTAGTTTTGGAGACAGCTCTCCTGGTACACAGTGCAGTGAGGCTGAAATGAAAGGCCAGTGTGAGGCAAGAGGTGCTCCTCAACCCTTTATGTATTGCTTTCTTCCTAAAAAAAACCTCTCCCCGCACCTTAAATCTTGGTATGTAGAGAGATCCTGTAGCACCTTTGAGACTAACTGAAATAAAGAAGTTGGTAACATGAGCTTTCAGAGACTTCAGTCTACTTCCTCAGATGCATATAGTGGAAGAAGAGATAGACATATATATGCCATTGGTATGTGAGAGTGTCAATTCTTAGTTATATCTTTACAACAGGATTTTTAGAAGAATGTTTACAGCAAGTTTAAAAAAGGGAAGGTGTGTGGGTGGGGAAGGATTTTCAGTAGAAAAACAGAATGAGGAGTGAGGGCAAAGAACCCATTCCTGCTACACTAATCTTCCATGACACAGTGGGCATTGCAAAAAAATAAAATAAAATGAAAATAAAAAAATATGGAAGCGGTACTTTCTTCAGAAGTATTATTTCTGTCTAAGTGTCTGTGCACATTCAGTCAATTAACTGATTAATCCAACAACTCAAACTACAACAATAAATTCTATAAAGTAGGTGCCAGCCCTGGGATTAAACAGGAAGAAAACCAATGGCAACAGAGGTTTTGTGTAGGGTCTCCTTGAATGCCCTGGTGTTCAAGCAGTCAGTTTGCCTTGAAATGTCCAGCATGGATCCCACCCACACATTGTTCAGTGTCTAATTCAACCAGTGGGGTTTCTCTCCCTTTACTTTGGCGACCGGCTGGTTTCGTGAAATTTCATCACACACGGAGCCAGTTATTTTTGGTTTTTTAAAGACATTTAGATCGTGTATTACCAAGCTTGCAAGGAGTTAAAAAGTACAACATTCAGAAATATATATAAAAAAAGTCTCTCTATGCATTTCCAGATACTGTACAGTGGCAAGAAATGGAATTCAAAAGAGGGTTTGCACCCTGAATCTTAAATTTGAATCAGTACATACAATAGTCAAAAAAACGCTTCCGTCTTTTCTTGTGACAGCTCACGATAAGATAGACTAATACAAATATAGAGAGAGCTAGATTAAGAATGCTTCCAGATGAGGCTTTTATTGTGCCATCGTGCTGTTTTAAGGAATATTCAATGGGGTTGGGGAGAGCTGCTGTTGTCTTTGATACATAATCATCCTGCATTTCCCCACTACTAATTTTTCCTTTCCCCCCTTAAAATAAAGCCACCATTAAGGAGGAAAAAATGGCATAGGTTCACTGTCTTTTGTTATAACAGACTGGTTCTGTTATAAGCCTCCATCTGGAAACATCCTAAGAATAGGTAGAGACTTAGATTACCTTGGCTGTACAGAAATGCCTCAGGAGAAAAAGTCTGTCTAATCCACTTAGGTGCAGAGCAAGGAAAACAAATTCTTGCAAGAGGCAGTCTTGCAAAAAGAAAAAGGGAACCATTGCTCTTTTTAGATTTTTTTTTTTAATGAACATTGCTAAAAGCAGAGGGGAAGAGAATAAATAGTCCACGCATCTTCTACCACACGGGGATATTGATACTTTTTAAGGATTTGGTGCCTAGATTAAGAGTTATTTTCTATTATACTATACAGTGCAATCCTAAACATGTTTGCTTAGAAGCAAGCCCAGCATTGTTCAGTAAAACTTACTCTCTAGTAACCACAAACATGCGGCTGCAGTCCAAAAAAATAGTCTCGGCTATAAAGGGGGAAAACAAAGTGGGGTTTGAGGCAGTTCTTTGAAGGGAAACCAAAGTGCAAATCTCTTGCTAGCAGGCGTTTGGCAACCTTGACAACGCTGTAGCACAATCAGGTAAAGGTTAAGCCACTGCTGACGACTTTGTTTCCCCTCCTTTTCATTTCATTTTTTTCCTGAGCAGTCCTATGCAACACTATACAAAGTTTAATGGCGTTTCAAATTTTCGTCTTGGCCACAGATGTGGGCAGTGGTTGTTTTTTTGCTCCAATGCATCCTAGCACCAAAGTCTCAAGAATTCACTGCAGTTCGTGTGGCGATGGTCTACAAAAAGCGAGAGAGCTTTGACTTGCGTCTCAGGTTTGTGAGTGCAGAAAGTACATTCATAGGATGAGTCTTCATTGGAAACGAAAGTGCTTGTTTAAAGCCCTTTTGGGGAGAAAATGACATACATTTCATCAGGAATAAGACCCCCCCCCCCCCCCCCGCCCAGCATACACCCCCTTGTTGCTGTCTTCTGTGATGATTCAGCTCTGAGAAAGACATCAGGAGATTTGAAAGTACATTCTAACTGGTCAACAGTTTTGTTTTTCATACTGGGAGAAGGAGGACGATGGCCCCTTCACATTCATTCTGTGGGCCCACTAATAATACATTCTAATGAGCTAATGGCACATACTTTATTAGCAGTGTCAATCGATTGCACATCCCATTTGTTTTTCCCCTTCCTGGAATAAATTGCTCTTGGTCATGTTGGTGGCATCTTGTGGTCTGGGAGAGTTTTAAGCGGACACACACACACAAGAGATTTGGTTCAGTGGCACTAGTGGGGAGGTTGGCAAAGCCAGGCACACAACTAGGCTGGACTGTCAAAAGCTGCAAGAACCTCTGCAAATTAAACACAAAACCATTTCAAAGATAACGGTTGAAAGAACATACAAAGGCCCCCCAAAAGGAAGGTGAACCGGCACCCATGTTGTTTCATTTACCCTGTCAAATGTATATAAATTTTCCAGTGGGGCAAAAATAATAATAATATAATCAAAATCAAATTAGCAACCAGAACCACTTGCGATACAAAAACAGCAATCCTAAAGCTGGAAAACAAATTTTCAGAATGTATTCAAATTTTGAATGGCAGGTTTCAAAAAAGTTCTGAAAAAAAGCTTCACATTTAGCATTG
The DNA here is from genome assembly GCA_026167975.1 of Phrynosoma blainvillii. Taxonomy (NCBI): domain Eukaryota; kingdom Metazoa; phylum Chordata; class Lepidosauria; order Squamata; family Phrynosomatidae; genus Phrynosoma; species Phrynosoma blainvillii. Next base: position 9,399,367 of record JANUYF010000009.1, read on the forward strand.
AAAGTGTCTTTATGACCTTCTTACACAAGTCTGTTCGGATATAAGTCGTATTTTGTCCAATGGGGATTACGTTCACGAAACTTGGTATAACAATGCAACCAAAGGCTAGAATCCTGTTGGTGACCTACAGTGTTGGTGACCTATACTATGTCAGCATAAGGCACATCTCTGAGTCGTGTGTAGTGTCAATGGCAGCAAAACCTGTCTTTGTCCAAGAGAAAGCTACCTAGCTATTTCCCAAGCTACCCAGGAGCCAATGGGGCAATTTCAGCTGAGATCCTGCATCAAGCAGCTGAAGCATAATGCTCTGCCTAGGCAGTTCTTGCCCTACCCTGTGTCTTTTCTCTGCCCTGACAACCATCAAACCTGAAGGGAGACTACTGCTGCTTACCGATGGAGAGAGCAGAGGCAATTCAGATGATGAAGTGCCAGATCTTGGCTCAGAGGGGGAAAGGAATTACTGTGCCTTTGCACATAGAGTGCACCCTCTTTCCCTTCCCCTCAGAGCCCAGACTACTTGCCTCTTCATTGTCTGAACTTTCTCTTCCCATCAGTAAGAGATACTGGCTACTCCTGGGGCTCGCCATGGAGAGGTTCTGGAGGGTGCTGTCCAAAAGAAGACATACATAAGCCACACATGTGTATAAGCCACACATAAGCATGCGTTTCATTTACCCTGTCAAACGTAAATAAGTTTTCCAGTGAGGCAAGAATTCATGGAATTCATGTCCCTAACAGAATGCTGGCCTTTGTCTCCTGGCAGAGACAGCTTTCACTGCCCATCCCTGTTGACATCATGCCCATGGCTATTTTGCCTCTGACTACTGCCACTTCCTATGCCCATAGTTATGCTGGCCAATAGGATAGTGGCTAAATCTTTCTGATGAATATTTATGACCCTAAGGTTAAGTGTATACTTGTTAAAACACAAATCCTTTTATAAACCCAACCCATTCCCCCCAAAATCTGACATCATGGAAGTTTAGCATGCACTTTCCATTTTTTCCCTAACCAAAATTCAAGACATGGGAATGTCCCATTTCCATCAAATCCCATTACACTGTATTCTAGTGCCAATTCCCTTTTCACTAGTGAAGCTACAGATTGGCTAAGGATTCTGCCACCACAACTTAAATGAAGAAGAGAAGGTGGAATTGGCACTTCAGTTGGATAGCTCTTCCTGGGGATTATGCCACCAGTTTTGAAAAATGTATAGAATCTAGATGTATAATCATTGGTACTTCAGCACATTCCTGAGTTTCACTAGGGCTAGGCAAGTCAGAGACAATAGGAGAGTATAAATAAGCCCAGTTTCTCCCACCGTCTTGTATTACACCAGCCCACACACCCTTGAGAAGTGCAAAAATCTGTTCTGCAGAATTAATGCTCAGTCTCCCCAGAGGCCCAGAATCCAGAGCAGAGAAAGTATCAGAGTAATAACAGCCTTCATTTCTACTGTTTCTCTGGGAGGATTCAGAAAGGGAAAACAGTATAGTTTTAATGGCTTGTTATAATACCTCTGTTCCCACCTTAACATGTTCGGTTCACACAACACATACCCTCACATGAGAAAAACAAAACAAAGCAGGGGCCATGCCTGGCATGACCAAACCTTTTATCTTTTCCTAGATCAAGCCAAAACTCAAAAATTTTGTTTCCACTGAAGTCACTTTCTGGTTTTTGTGTTTCACTATACCATGATGTACACACTCTATTTTCCCTCACATTCAGTGTGATGGCATGGTGACGTGGGTATCAATTCATTTACAAAACTACCCCCTTCCCTCTGTGTCCAAACAAGGATCCCCCTGTAGTTAGTAGCTGAAGCCAGCCAAGTTATTTTGGCACAAGGCAGAAAAATCCTACAAGAATAGAGGAAGCCACGCTCCTGAATTTGCAAGATCTGAGACGGGCTGTTAACAGGATCTTTGGGAGGTCTCTTATTCATAGGGCTGCAACAAGCCAAAGTCAACTTGATGGCATATAACACCACCAAGCCTCTTCTCTTCCCTGGCTGCAAAAACCCTGTAAGAATAAATTAAGTAGCTAACAATTTCACTGCATCATTCTGCTTAATGAAAGCCAGAACCTTGCTTGTACGGGTAGGTCGCACTTTACAGTCCCTGCACACATTATGTGTTTTGACTTTTCTACCCCCTGAAGAAGCCAGTGATTCTCCAGACTGAACAGGAGAGGTAAACCTGTAAACATGAAAGCATCAGGGAATGCCACAGACTGCACACAAACTAAAGAGCAATCTTCTCCCCTAACAATTGATGGTATGGGGCCAAGACAGTGTGCCTACCCTGTGTTTCTTGTTTGGGGAAACCAAGGCCATTTCTAAAATAGAGGTGGGTAAATTGTGGCCTTCTAGATGTTGTTGGAATCTAAAGCCATTCTCCATCATTCAATGGTGAAGGATGGTGGAAGCTGCAGTCTAACAGCACTTGGAGGGCCATGAGGTGTCTGCTCCAGTGCTAAGAACAGGAACACTTTTTTTAGAAAATACAGAACCGTTTCTTGCTCACTTAATATTTAAATGTCCCTTTCCATGTTTGATAAAACTACCTTTGGGACCACATTGGTCATAGGCTCACTTCTCATAGCAGGTAACCTGCATCTGGATTGTACTCCAGGCAGGAGACTTGTGCCTCTGAACACTCCCTGAATATAAGAGTTATCCAAGCACACAGAAAACTAGAGTATCAGAGAAAGAGGTGTTCCAACCTAACCTAGCCTTCTTTCTAACCAAGAGTCCTAGTCCACTATGTGTCTGCTCAAACCACTATGCCACGCCGGCTCCATCTTTGACTAAAACAATAGTGGAAAATTCCAAATAGGAAAGTCTCTAGGGATGCAGATAGATAGAGAAAGACTAATGGGGTGATGAGGCTAGTGAAAAGATCCATGTGGAAGAAAAGTCGGAGCACTTGTGTGTTTAACTGAACACATATGCACGGATTTGGCAATAAAGCAGGGGGCGGTGATTTTATAAATATGTCCAAGGAAGGAGATTTGTCCCATTTCTGTGGGTTAAAAAGCATTGGCCCTTCAAAATTTGCATTGCCACCAGCTCTTCCTTTGATTGTAGAAGAAACTAGAGCTTAAGAATTATTTTTGAAAGTAATTTGTTATGTATCTTGTCACAAAGCCCACCACAGTCGTTCAGCACTGGTAAAATTACAATGTTAATTGATTGCACTGCTCATAATTTTTGGTTGTTATCAATTTAGAATTGATAAGAGAAGGGTATAAAACCTAAAATAAATCCAGCTGAATGCATCTCTTGGAATGCCATTTAGACTGCAACCAAAATTTAGAATACAACTAGAAAATGTTACTCGTTACCCCCCAAACTTTACTCCTACTTCTGAAATGTTCACCCCCTTATAACAAAATAAAGATAAATCATTACAAGTAATTAAATATATGCTACTCATTACTTACAACCTCTGAAAGAAAGAAATCGATGGAAAATGAGACAGCCCTGGTGCACTTTTCTAAGAGTCAGAGTGTTGCAGTGGTTTGAATGCTGGACTAAGACACTGGGGGACATGAGTCTGAATCCCTCCTCAGCCATGGAAATCCACTGGGTGAGCCTGGGTAAGTCACACTCTCTCAGCCTCAAAAGGCAAGGCCAAACCCCCTCTGAACAACATCTGCCAAGAAAACCCCATGATAAGAGTTGCCTTGCAGTGATTCCCAAACTGTGGTCCTTCAGATGTTTTTGACTTCAAGCTCCCAGAATTCCTGACAGTTAGCTAAGCTGGCTGGGGCTTCTGGGAGATGAAAACCAAAACACCTGGGGGACCAAAGTTTGGGAATCACTGCAGGGTCACCATAAGTCAAACATGAGTTGAAGGCACACAGCAACAAATGCCCTTTTGTATGTGCTTTTAAGATAGAAAGATAAGACAGATGGATTGATGACACCCACACGTACAATTCTGCACATCAGATTATGAGTATTAGATCATTTTCTGGGCCCAGAATTGTGCAGTTCACATTGCCATTCAGACAGGAACAGCAAGATGCAGCTTGGCTCAGTGCAGAACTTCTTCCTTTTTCTAGCAAGGATCACACATAGTCCTTTTCATCACCTTTCTACCCTGTGAACTGCCACTGCCCTTAACCGTAACTTCGGAAGCCTCCTTCAGGAAGAAGCGTCAGTGATGAGGAAGGGAGTAGCCAGAAATGTCAATTACTTGCTGGATTCAACCAAGGTGACCATATATCCTAACCACAAAAGAGGACAAGGCACCACAAAATGGAGGCCATTACCAAATACAGCTAGCCCTCCTTATCCACAGATTCTTTCTCCATGGCTTGAAAATATTTTTAAAATATATAAATTCCAAAAAGCAAACCTTGATGTTGCCATTTTATGTAAGAGACACCATTTTACTATGCCATCATAGTTAATGGGACTTGAGCATCCATGGATTTTGGTATCCACTGGGGGTCCTGGAACCAAACCCTGGCAGATAAAAAGGACTCATTGTAAAAGCCTAAAACACTCATATAAATGAAAATTCATGCTTCTTAGTCATGCTCAAAATGGTGGACATTTTAATATTCCTCCTGGACAGAAGGTTGACATATCGGACATGTCTGGAAAAGAACGATGTCTAGTCATCCAACTAGATTCAGTGCAGAACCTGACCTGGGAGGGATGGGATAGAAAAGCCATATCGTGATGACCTCCAAAAAGAGTAGAGCTCCCCTGCCAGAATTGTTTTGTACATTTCCAGCCTCCTTGAAGAAAAGCAGAAAGAGAAGTGTGGATGTGGCGGTGGGAAATCATCTCACAACAAATGAAGCATGGACGTTTTTATCTTAACATCTGAGCTGGAACATTAATTACAACCCTAATTGTGCAAATCCATGGCAACGGCTTGGAGGAACATATAATTAAAGCCAAGCAAGGCAAGGAATCAACCACCGCCAAATGCATTTTCAAGCAAGTTCTGGTTCAGCCGAGCAGAAAGGGCAGGTAACACCTCCTGGGAGACAAAGGAATATTAATAGAAAGGAGCTTGGCTCTTTCTGAGGATGACACTGCCACCAAAAGTGCTCCAGAGACAGGCACTGAAGAAGAAAGGAAGGCTGAAAAACTCCCTGCGGGTTTTGGCTTTAGCCTCTGCAAAAAGGAGGAAGGCCATGAGATTTCTAGAAACAGGTTAACAAAAATAAAAGGTAACTGGTCAGAAGAACAAAAGGGAAGATTTTTTAAAAAGCTAATAAAATCCTGTTGGCATCATGCATGGCGGATCCTGTTACAGCTAATTCATTAGTCTGCCATATCCATGAAAATTCATCCATCTTAGCAAGACAATTATTGCTAACATTTGGTCAGCAGTTGGAACATTGTTCTTTTAAACAAGGAATTAGGAAAAGTTACAGCCCCAAGGCCCCAGGTATGTTACTGTTACACTCGTTATTTAAAAGAGTAACTACATTTATTGTCTCAAAGTAATTCATTTTAAATACTTCTTAAAATTTAAATACAAAACACCTGTGTCATCTTAACAACAGAACACAAGCAAATGGAATGGTATAATATTCCTCCTCCACCATTTAGTGAGGCCATACCTTTGCAACTATATATGTATATATATTAAAAAAAAAACAACAGTAAAAGTTAAAGTTATATCACTAAAAGGATGAAATATTTCCTTTCTATGCTGCAGTCATAAGGTATGTTTTACAGAAATCAATTAATTACAAGTAACTAATTATTTCCAAGCCTGTGTCAGGCTTACTTGTGACAAAACATTTGTTCCATCTCCTTTGGGCATGCAAACGGTGATATTCCAGTTACCTGTCGCAGGGTAACATTTGTTCAGAGGGAGTTTGCCATTGCCTTCTGAGGCAGAGAGAATGTGACTCACTTAAGGTCATCCAGTGGGTTTCTATGGCCAAGTAGGGATTTGAACCCTGGTCCCCAGAGTGCAACACTCAAACCAGTACACCATTCTCTCAACAACCCTAATACAGCCTCAATATACAGGGATTGGGAGTCAGACTTCTAACAGGTATGCAATGCAAATCTCTTGGCCTGGAGGGTCAAATTTGTCATTTTTATGGGAGGAAAAAAGTCGCAACTTCATTCCAACTGCCATTCTCCTGGCTTCAGAGGGAGAGATAAACCAGAAGTATCTGTCATTCATGTCTTATTCAGATTGTAAACCTGAGGGCAAGGAAGTGTCAAATTAACAATTCCTAAGCAATCAGAGAGCTTCTGTGGCTGAAGAGCAGAGTACAAATACTCTAAATAAATAAAATAATAAACTTCTGGGGAAGTTCTCTTTCAAAAACCAAACCAAGCACCCACCTCTAAGAGTAACTGTTACAATCCTAAAAGTATTTTACTCCATCTTTTCTCATTGCTTGATGACCTGTGGTAGTCTTTGTGGCCTCACCAGGATAGTTAAGTTTTGAAGCCCAAGAGACACATTATTTTGGTTAATTTCAGATGGGAAAGCCAGACTCACCTCCAGCAAAAAGAGAAGGAAAATGGTCTCTGCTAACTGTGAAGACTGCTAAGACTATAAAAGGGAAATCGGAGGTGTGCTGAAACCAAGTGTTGTTTCAGACAGAACGTGCAACACAAATTTCTGGATCACATTTAATTTCAAAAATGGATTTGGTGCATTGTCTTATCTCCCCTGTGCCTTTCCTCAGTCTGGTCTGCCTCTGACAGAATTGGCATGAAGCTCCCAAGCACAGGAGCCATGGGACTAAGCTGACTCAACCATTTCAAAATAATTAATGCTGGGTAAGCTCCAGGAGGGAGATGTAGCAAGCCAAGCTTCCTGACCTATTGCAAGAAAAGTGTGCCCTTCCTTAACTTGAGTTTTTCTAAGGAATGCCACAAAGCCAGCACACTTCTTCAAGCTCATTTGTTTTGAGTGGTTTCCCTTTAGGATCCAAAGATACCAACTCTTTCTAATTTAGATTTCCTCCCCCCCCCCCGCCCTTCTTCTTCTAACCAATATATGGCCATCTGACACCAGTTCTTCCCTACTCTCTGTGCCACATGCTGTTCAGCATTAAGAAGCAGGGCTTCAAGACAGCTAAAACAGCACTGCAGCAAAGCAACAAGGAACTCATTATTTCTGCATTCCCCCGCGTATAGCAACTTTTTCCAAGGGCTGGACTCCAATTCTCATCATTAACATGGAATATGAGCGCTGGATTGAAATCCAACATGACGCCAGTGGACATTACTGGGATGTTTGCCTCCTCCCTGCAGCCATTCAAGCTGGGGAGAAACCAGCTCTGGAAGGTTTTACAGCCCTGTAGAGCAATGTTTGGGTGTGCTTAAGATGATGCAGTAAGGAAACTGAATTCCCACCCAGCCTCATTTACACTGGATCCTTCTCTTGCACAAATGGAAGTAAAGCACACAGTCCAACACATCTGGGGGGGTCCTGCCTTGGGAAAGGCAAGGCTGCTTTATAACATGACTTGTGGGTAGTTTACAGAGCGTAAGAATCCTGCTAAAAGAGACCAAGACCCTTGAGACACAGCTGTTGCTGACAATTATGAATGATTTATCCAATTTTCATGCCAGAGAGAGAGGTGGGGAAGGATGTTTAAGTCTTACGTCAACCCAGCATTAGACTGCATATGTTGGACGTGCTGAATTTCATACAAACTGGATTCAGAGTCACACAAAACTAAGCCCTCTATGCATATCTATTATGCGTAGATACCGATAACACACACAGACACATACTCATCAATGACAGGTTGACCTTTGTTTCCTGTTGGCAAATTACTATTTTCTTGCTTCATCAGGGCCACTATTTGGCAATGAGAAAAATCACACTGTGGCGACCAAACAAGGAGATTCTACTCTTGTTTCATCTATCCAATGCACCCTGTTATGAGGCTTGGCCTAGCATCCTGTTAAGTGACATGTATAGCAATTGTGTTATTGTTGTTTTGAGAGGGGTAGGTGGGTTGGTCATTACAGAGGTTGATATTCTATTCCTTCCAAAGCACCCCCTTAGGGACTTACCACTGCAATGCAGTAGCCTCCCGAGGGCAATCCCATTGCTAGTGGAGAATGGAGGGGATCAGAGAAGTGTCTGGCTATGTTCTCAAAGCCAGACACAAATTGATGACACCATCCACTGAGTCTTCTGGAGGATCCCAGTGGATCTCAGCAGTAGTAGTCCTCAGTCTGTATCTGGCTATGCAGAGATAACCAGATGCTCCTCTCATTCCCCCATTCTCCAACAGCAAAGGGATGGCTATGGGGAGATGGGTATCGCCATTCAACAAGTTGAGCCCTATAGCAGATTTCTGTGCATGGAACCTTTACACTATACTGAGCAGTCTAGGATCTCAGCCATACCGTGTTTGGATGTAAATGCTTAAAGAACAGTCTCCTCCAACTTGGCACTCTCCAGAAATGTTCAGCTGCAGATATGTTCATCTTCCTCTCCTACTCAGAGCTTGAGAGTAGCAAGTCACAAACCACATAGTTACCTGTAATAAGTTGCTTTGGAGGAGGGGTATAATAAAGTTATATTTTAACAGTAATATAATTAAGTGAGAACATGATGTCATGTTTTCTAGTTACTTTTGAAAATCATCTTTAAAGGGGATTTTAAAGAAATCTCTAGAGACGTAAGATTCTTCTTTCATGCAACTGCCTTCTCTTATCAATCTTATTAACTTTCCCCAAGCAATGAAAAGTAACAAAATGTGTAATGCAACAAGCTACTTTCTTAACATTATGACAACCAATGACAACAAATTATCCTTTAAAATACTGTAATGGGAATTACTTGCTTTTTTTTTTTTTTTAAAGTAACTGTTCAAACTCTGCTCCTCCGCTGATGCAGCTGTGGGAAGAGTAAAACCTTCTGCTTTTAATTTACATTAACTAATAGTTTAGCTGTAATGTGTCATTTGAACAATAAAATGTAGCTAATCATAACAACAGTTATTTGAAACAAAACATCTTCACAATATATGGTTTGAAGTTGGATTGTTTCCACTGACAGCATGAAAGATGAACCAGTCTGTCCAGGTTACAGGTAAGATGGAAAGCTGTGGTTAATCTAAACTATGGATTTAGTTTATGGAACTGATTATTTCTGAACTTCTTATGACCATTTAGTGGCTTGTAATGCTAGACTAGACTATGTAGGATGTGACTGCACTTCCAAAGAGAGTTCTGTATTAAACAAGAGTATTGATCTTTGGAGATTCATAACTTGAGACCTGATTCCAACAGAGTATCTTGTACTTTTCTGCTTTCATTAGCTCTTGTCCAAATGGCAGAGTCTCTACACAATAGTAGGGCAGGGAGAAGGCAGTGATCAAAAATAGGACACAATTTACTGTGCCAAGAGAGGAATCACAGGGCAGAGGAAAGGAAGAAGAGGGACTCGGGGCAGGAATAATCCTCTGGGTATTCACTGCAAGGCCATTAATTTGTGTGAATATAGAAGAGACTCAAGAGACTGTAAATATGCAACTAAAAAAGAGGGGGAAGAGTGCCAATCATCTATTAAAAATGGAACAAGAGGAAATAGTCAGGAAGCTGCCAGTGACAATGGCTATGAATTGCAGATAAGATAGCAGCTATGCATTGCAGATAAGAACTGACAGGTTATGTGTTAAGAGAGAGACAGACCTTGTATACTGTGAGAATCTCTGGTGTGTTTGTGTGTACTCTTGTACTATATATGATTCCATGTACTCTGTACACAAACAGATTGCACACACATATACAAAATCAAAGGCAACCCCTTGCAAAATCCTTAGCTGGAAGAGTTGAGGGCAAGCTTTGCCTGCAGAGCAACAGTGCTGGAAATCTGCCGGTTTATGTTGTGGAATAGTTTTTGTTTCACTCTGAAGAAAAAGAGTTGTAAGTCAGGGGTAGGAAACATGTTGGACTGCAACTCTCAACAGTGAGGATGGGAGTTGCAGGACAGCAATATTTGGGGGGGGCATATATTCCTTATTCTTGAGATCTCATGAAAGCTATAGTAAACCCTGCTCCATACCCTTTGTGTCTTCAGGCACTGAGAACCAAGCCAGCTCTCACATGCATGCTCCCTTTGTTGTTTCCATTTCTTAGTCATGCTTGAAAAAGTTGTTGTTGTTGTTTTAAAAAATTACAATTCCCAGAATTGCAAATCCAGCATAGCCATTACTGCGCCCTGAATCCCCCAGCCAGTAGCCATAGTGGGCAATGATGGGAGTTGTAGTAAAAACCAAAACCAAAGAACACCACATTTCCAAGATCTATTCATGCTACCCAGTGTGATAAAATATTTGGAACTGGCTTTTTTCTATAACAGCTGTGATCCTCTGTATGCTTATGAACTGCAACTCTGACCATCGCTAGTCAGTGGACAGATGGACTACAACCCCCATCAGCCCATGGTGAGGGATGCTGGGAGTTGCTGGCCAACATCTGGAGGGACACAGTGGCCCACTTCTACTATGTGGACAACTATTTCTTGAGGAAAACTAAGCATTCTGTGTGGTTTTAAAGGCTAACCAATTTCTGACAGCGTATGTTTTGTGGGCTTGAGCTACCTGACATCTCATCCTTGGCCGAAAGATATATATTTAGTATGTATGTGTATATATATAAAAACAAAGCTCAATTAAGAAGGACTGTGTAAATTCTGGTTTATCTATGCAGTATATTTAAATATTGCATAGAATTTAGAGACTGTATGCCTTGCATTACATATCGCTTGGCTCCCCATTTTTACAATGTTTTCTCCCTCTTACTATCCATACCTATCTTTCTCCCTCTCTGTTAACTGAGTAAACCACTTCATGTATCAGATTAAATGAACTCTGGTCCTCCATTAATGCTTATACCACAATCAATCCCATAAGATTTAGGCTGTGTCTGCACTGACAGGGAAAACCCAACTTTACCATCAAGGCTTCCAGATCTTCAGGGAGGATGAGCTATCTACACAACTGGCATACACAACAGGCCGATACAGGTAGCACTGTCTGCATACTCCCTGAGTCAGTGGAGCATGGATTGGATCTATATTCCACCCGTTGTGACCCTGTGCATCATCTACACAGGTCAGTATGAGATCAGATTGGGAACGTCTTTTCCCCTCTGTGCAGAGATGGCCAATGTCACAGAACAGAGCGGCCTCATGACTAACTGAATCTTGAATGGTAACTTTTTCAACAGAGATTGCTTCATGCCAAATCCAAATCTCACAAAATCCAAACCATATATATATATATATATATATATATATATATATATAATAAACAAGTACTTTTCTACCAATGTATGATAATTTTTCATTAGGGAACTCTAAGCCACCAAGCAGAGCAGCTCTTTTTTGCATTTTGGCATTCTGAAGTTGCAATACATGAACTTTTGAGGAAACATAGTAATTTAAAAAAAAAAATCTTACTTCAGAACTTACCAAGAATTAAAATATACCGACTGTTCTGCAGCTTGTATCTTTTTACGCCAGAATTGTTGGCAGCAACCAATTTTTCGAATTTCTTTTCTGAGTAGTGGGGAAGCTTTGGATAATTCACATACACAGAAGACAGTTTGTGTGTGACCTAAATATGATGCAGTCATAGGGCACTGGCCCAAGGCAGAGTACAAAAGACTTTAGCCCTTGCACACCCAAGATGAAAATATCACATCCAGGCCATTCATGGGGATGCAGCTTCCCTTAACTTCATTAGGAACATTGAGGTATTCTAGGAACATCTGCAACAAAATTTATGGAGGGTAAGACTCCTCCCAGGATACAGCTACTTTAACCATTATATTTAGTGTCCCTGTGACTTTTCTCTAAAATAAGACTAACATAGCATTGATTCCAGTACGGGTACAATTCAAGCATAGATCCACTATTCAAAACAATGCACAACAACAGGCATTTTAAGACATTTTAAATCTTGTGCCTGCAAAGAGTCTAAAGGGTTCGCCAACTGAGTACATCCACAGAGAGCCCATTTCTGTTAAGGCAAATGCTGTAGCTCAGGAAAGAGCCATAAATATTATTTGCTGTGATCTGATCTACTATCAGTTTTGTGGAATAATGAGGCCTGCTATTTTTATGACTGAGTTTGGGCTTCAATTATTTGGCAGGACTAAAAAAAGAAAAGAAAAAGATGTCCCACATTCCTTAGTGATTGCTTTCCATTTTTGTAAAAAAAGAAGACCTCACTTTGCCATCAATTTTTCAAGTGCCAGCTTGCCAGAAATCTAAATAAAGATTTTTAATTTTCTAGGGTCACTATCAAAATGTTGAGGCTCAGGGATGATGAGGCCAACATTGAGGATTTTGTAAATTCTGGACTATTGGTCCACTGGACGATATACTAACAAGCTTTGGTATCAGGGGCAGCCTGCCAATACATCGGGTGAGGCAGAGCCTTGGCAACTAAAGTCATGTACACCAGACCTGTTCTATGGATACATAAGGTGAGCATTGGACATCATCTTAAGGAATTATCTTTGTTCTTCAAGAACAAAGTTTTTTGGCTCGAACAGCACCTGCCCTGCTTTTCAGCCTCATCTTCCTAAGTGGCCAGTTTGCAACCTCCTGGGAGCTTTGCAGCCAAAACTAACAGAAAGAAAGAAAGGATCAGTTCTGATTCCGAAGGGGAAATTGAAAACAGAAAAGAAAAGAAGCCACAATAGATGTCGATTGTATCATACAAGCACTGGAAGTACCACATGCCAAAGAAGCCAAACAGTTCCAAATTAGCTTCGCTGCAGAGAGGAAATCAGGAGAGAGGACCCAATCTGTAGCCCTAGAAAGGGAGAGAGAGAAATATTCTGCTCCTCATGCAACTGGGGAAGATGCTGGAACATCTGACATCAACGTATGACTGCCCATCATAGGAACATCCATGTCGTAGGTCCTTCTTCCAACCAAAGCAAAGCAAATTAAACTTCTCTCCTTAAGAGCAAAGATGTGTGACAGATTCCATATGGGACGGGTATGCTCTACATTTAAGACACTTTTTAAAAAATAATCCGGAGTCTCTTTCCCTGCCCCAGAAGTAAGAACCACAAAAGGTTTAGCCACTGCCAGCAAATCAACAAAGACTGGTTTTGTCAAGACTCCCAAGAGAAGCAGTTTCACCCTGACCACCAACCTGGGGGATGGTTTAGGGCCTGATGTGAAGAGACGAAGCTTATTCAAAACCTACTCATGGCTGGGCTTTAGGGCCTTGGATGGTCCCATCCACAGCAAACTCAGTCATGACCCTTCGAGCCAAAGGGTTGGTGGTCTTGAGTAATTCAGCCGCAGATGTGCGCATGCCTGCAGTGCCCTTGCCACCTTTCTTCTGAAGGAGAGCCTTAAAGTCTTCATTCTTGTTGGAGGCTCTTGTACTGCCCACAAGGCTGTCATTGCTCAGGGACCCTCCTGCACTCTTTGAGGGCATCTGGGCGTTCTGCCGATTGCCAAAGGCATCACTGGGTTCTTTCCATCCCAGCAACTTCCGTTTGGATCTGTGAAGAGAGACATTAATCAGCATAGACACACATATATCAGTATATACTCAACTATAAGTCAACATCATGTATAAGTTGAGGGCAAGTTTTGGGGCCAAAATTATGGATTTTGATATGACTCATGAATAAGTCGAAGGCAAAACATAGGGGCATGTAACAAAGGATGAAGCAAAGAAAAACAAAGGATGCCAAAGAACTTAAAAATTGTGGCAGCCATAACTGGATGGATGAGAGGGTAAAGAGAGTTGGTGCTTCTTTTAGGTGCTCCAAGGAGAGATTATGCTCTTAGCTTTCATGAAGGATGGTTCATTTTTTATAATAGTTAAAGGACAGTAGTGACATTGACCTGTGGATAAGCCAACCCGGGTTTTTTGGGTCAATTTTTGACTAAAATTTCTAGAGTTATACATGAGTATATACAGTATTTGGGATGAAAAAAAATAGCACTAGCCCAGGGATGCCAATCTGGCTTTGCCAATACACCAACTGGTTGTTCTATATATATTTTTTCAACATCCCAGTGCTGGCTATATCAATTTACAGTGACTGTTTGGCAGCCAACAAGAAACTACTGCAGTGGAGGCTGGTATATGGAATTATCTGGTGTGTTTTGGGTGTTTCCAAAAAGTGTGACCCAACCAGTGCTCTCCTGATCTAGCCTACAAGCAGAATAGCAGTTTAATATGCAGGTATCCACTATGTGGCATTCTTTTGCCTCCTAGTATAAAACATACTCCAGCAAGTCTTACTTTCAGGTGCATGTTGAAGGCATATCTATTTCTGCAAGCCCTACTGGTATTCACCCTACTATGTATGTTACTGTTATGGATAATGCATATAGTGCATATTAATTTTATGGTTTGCCTTATATTTTACATTTTAGAATTCCTGTAGATAAATTTGAACTCTCTAGATGTCAGCTGTATATAAATACTTGTAGACAAACAAATAATTAAATAAAGAATGGAATTACAGCTGACTTTTTGCATCTCCAAAGGTATTGGGTTTTTAGTTTTGGTTTTCTGTACTCTGGTTGGCATGATATACATGTAGTTGGGGAAAGAACAATTCAATTTTGGCATCTTGAAAAACAGAACAAAAACATGTTTTGAAAACATTTTGTCACCAATTTAAAAAAATCAGTTATTTTGATTTGTGTCAAGGCACTTATTCATGTGAACACTGCTTCCTGATTACTTCCAAAATGTGTAAAAATGTAGAAAGTGTTTTAAAGCAAATGGGAAAAATATACAATGAAAAACAACTCCCATCACACACTGCTAAAATAATAACTAGAAAGGCAAAGGGATATAGTATATGTTTGTAAAAACCAGTTTTAAAAGCAGTGCTATAGCAATTTCACTTTAATACTATTGTATGCATATTTTAATATTTTTGCATTAATATTATAATTTTAAATTCTCGTTCTGTCTCTCTGAAACTGGGTTAAGTACTGGTACCTCTGTTGACTGTACTACTGTTCTTTTCCCAAAAATCAGATTTTCTGTGGTGTGAAAAAAGCTGAAAGAATCACATGGAAAAACACAAGACAACAATGATTGGATAATGACTGTAATTCAGATGCCATAAAATGTGAGTGAATGAAGGGTAGCTACAGCACTAAAAAATACCTTGCACAGAAGCAGCCTGGAAATTCTTAAATTCTGTCCATCAATGAGGCAACAAGCCATTTTTGATGAGAACTAGCTTTCAATTGGATGTATGGGTAGCCACAGAGCTTGCTAAATTATTTGTGAACTACAGCTCCCCAAATCTTCAAACAGCATGGCTACTGGAGATTTGGGGAACCTGAAATATAATGTTCCCATGCCTTGGACAGCAATGAGCTGATCTTCTTCTCATAGGGATGTGTATCCCTTAAATCAAAGTCAACTCTAACTGGGTGACACAACACAGAACCCAACATGTAGTGAAGACTTTAAAACCCTCTCATTTGTTTCCCATTTTAAATACATATATTTGTAGTTTTATAAGCTATCTGCACAAAAACATATGATTGCTACCTGATGAAATATCATAGGAGGAGGCAAGGAGATGCGTAACAGCCTAGCGAGTTCAGCAGCTCTGCTTCTAGATTCCACACCAGGACATGGAAAAGTTACTTTTGGGGACTCTACCAACCAGAATAGTTATTTTTCCAAGATCTGGTTTACACTAGACACAAATTCTAGTTCACTACCTTCTGAGACACAGGAAGCAAGACCCCTCCACTATCTCAGCTGAAAGACCTTTTCTCTTTGAACTATATCCGTTCCAACTAGTCCTGATAGAAGGACCAACAATGTCTAGTTGTATTCCAGCTGGCCATTACAAGAACCTTGTTTTTGTTTTCTGACCACTGCTTTCTTTCCTCCTGTGCCATCTCTTTTTAAGACCATAACCGGAGGGCAGGGACTATCCCACTTGGATGGATCTGAAAGACATTCTGAGACCTTTTCTGGCTAAAGAGTAAGACAAACATACTAATGTGAAAATGAATTTTTAAAACCCTCTACTGTTATATTACTTCTGGCAAAGTAAACAGACATGAACTGAGGGAGCAGGGTGATGATCCAGGCCAAAGAGGGCCTTTTCTCACAAGGCAGACTTGTTGTTTGGCTGTGAAGGGAAGGGTACAGAGGTGGTGTGAACAACGTACACTAGGTCTCGAAAGGAGCCGTCAGCTCTTAAGATGAGCCCCCACCTGTGAATGACAGTAAATAAATCCTCGGTGGTTCGGGATGTCATAAACACATCGTCATCCTCCTCCGTTATGGACTCAGCTGTTTTATCACTGACAAAGCTTTTCTCTTCAGCTCTCAAGTCCATGGAATTCCCTGAAGGAAAGAAAGTAAGAATCTTGGCAAAAACAGGTTGATTCCTGCCAGTGAGATTCAAAGGCTGGACAATTAACTACGAAAAATGGGACACTTCCAAAACATACCAGATGAGAGATAATAACTGGCATCCTGTTACTGGCATACGCAAACATAATTCTACCTTACAACTATGTATGCCTTTTTTTCGGTCACTGCGGAGGTTGGTATTCTCTTCCCTCCTCTGCAGAGACCAAAATCTGCCCCGCCAGACCATTTCGCTGCAGCAACCCTCTTCCATGGTCATTCTGCGGCTGGTGGAGAACAGTGGGAGAGGGATCAAAAAAGACTCTGACTGTGGTCCA
Organism: Phrynosoma blainvillii; assembly: GCA_026167975.1. Taxonomy (NCBI): domain Eukaryota; kingdom Metazoa; phylum Chordata; class Lepidosauria; order Squamata; family Phrynosomatidae; genus Phrynosoma; species Phrynosoma blainvillii. The sequence goes on from JANUYF010000009.1 coordinate 9,416,046, forward strand.
AAACACACTGAAGAAATAATCCAGCACGAGACCATTTTAATTGCCCTGGCTCAATGCTAGGGAATTCTGCAAACTGTGGTTTTGTAAGACAATTAGCCTTCTCTGTCAGAAAGTTCTGGTGTCACAACAAACTACAAATCCCAGGATTCCCTAGCACTGAGCCAGGGCAGTTAAAGCAGTCTCAAACTGGATTATTTCTGCAGTTTGTTTTGGACCTATGTCTCTGTACCAGACAAGAGACTGATTACCTATGTCTCTGTAGCCAGACACAGACTGCTGAGACCTCAAAAATATTCTAGCGGATCTCAGATGATGAAAATCATTCTGCATCTGACTACAGGGACACAGCCAGAAACTTCTTTGACTCTTTCCCCCCGCTCTTTACCAGCCACAGTAGGGATCTGGAAGGGGGGTAGTTTCAGCAGTTAAATGGTGAGTTGGATGGGTGTTGAGAGCACATTATACTTCTTCCACACAGGATCTTGGTCACAGTGTGTTTGCCCAAAATATGCATAAGTTTAAAGTGGGGACGGATCATGTTCAAATATGCCAGCTTTGCTGCCAAGGATCCTCATTCTACAACACAGATCTTGCTGCACAGATTGGAAAATGTCTTGTTAAGCACAGTCAGCTGAATGCAATTACATAGCATATGAAAATATAGTTTGCCAAAGAACCAAACTAGATATACTGTGAAGCTTAAGGAAGTGGCAATCTGGGAGAAGTTAAGTCTTTTCTCCCTTGCCTTTTCCGTAAATCCAAATCACTCCTCCTGTGTCCTGAAACTGCTATTAACATTACAGGTGTGAATGGAGAGAGAAAGGCAGTCAAGAAGAATTCTAAGTGTCACTGTCTTCCCAAATATCCTGCCTTGCAGTCCACTGCACTGCCTGAGGATGATGGGAATTGTAATGCAACACATCTGGAGGTTGCATGGTCAGTTAAAGCTGGGTTAGAATGGACTTGCAGAGTGCTAATCTTCAAAGCAGCTTAATGGGACTGCAAATTAATTTTTACTCTCTTTAAGTGAGGCTTCCTAAATGCAGCTCTCCCTGCAACACTTCCAGTTCAGTCCTAAGTGAACAATGAATTCTAGGATGTCTCAATGGTACCTTTCTGCCTTGGTTGAAAAATCATCAGTTCACAATTGAGGTTGGTTTTGCTGTCCTATGGAGCTGTGACCTCAGCTCAAATTCTCCTGCTTGGGTCGCCCTACTATCGGTAAGCACAGCGCGAGGTAGCTGGTTCAGGAAACACATGCCAGACAACGGGAAATGGCTGCAAGACATTGGGAGCTCAAAGGACCCCATAGTCTGCCATGTGCCTCCTATTACTTCTGTGCACATGAACAGTGAGCAGTGGTGATAAGGGTACTAACTTCAAGGCAAATGATGTGAGAGATGTAAAATGCTAGGAAGAGGCTGAGAGGCAGCCCTTCCTTGATGATGGCCTGAGAAGTAGTTGATGAGAGATTAGAGAGGGAAAAGGGGGGGAAAAACAAATAGACAGGATGGGGAGCAGTGTGGGGTAGTGGTTTTAGCAATAGCAAGCAATAGCAATAACAAGTACATTTTTATACCACTTGTCAGTGCACTTAAGCACTCCTTAAGCAATTTGCAAAGCTGGGTACCAATTTTAGCAACCTCAGATGGATGCCAGGCTGAGTCAACCCTGAGCCCCTGGCTAGTATTGAACTCACAACCTTGTGTTTTATGAGTGAGTGGCTGCAGTACAGACATTTAACCACTGCGCCACCAGGGTAGGACTCTCCAAGGCAAGGGTTCAAATTTATGTTCATCCTTCCCACCTCCTCTGAGTAAAACCTGTCAAGAAAACCCTAGGATAGGGTCACTATAGGTCAGAGGTAGACTTGAAAGTACATAACATCAAGATAGACAGGATGCTGCAAAGTATATACATGGAGCAATAGAAACCAACAGACCTAACAATCTTTCTGTGGTAGAGATGATGCAGCTCCTAGAGACAGAAACATTATTTCTTTTCCTCCTCAAAATATTTATTTTTCCAAAAGGAAAAGATCATTGAGCAAGTGATAGGAAAAGATGGGGGGGGGGGGGGTTTAACCAACCAAAGGATGAATTTTCTGATCCTAACCTGCAAAATTCTGTGAACGATGCAGTGCAATTGCATGATAAAACTCACGTCTGAAAGCACCTGGATTACTGACAGATAATAACCACTGACACAAACTCAAAATCAAAAGGTACATGTGGGATGGGCTCATTTAATTGCGTTGTTGTTGTTTTCTTGCTTGAATTTGTTAACGGATGGCTTGGTGCTAGCAGTTTTAATTCACAGCATAAAGCAAGATTGCCCAAGCATCTCTCAAACTAAGTAACTGCCAGTCTGCCTCTCTTCACCTCTAACAAAATCCTGGTACATTACACACTACCCCACAAAACAGTCAATGTAGTGCAGTTATTAGAGTGATGGATTAGGTCTGGAGACATCCAGATTTGGATACCCCCTCAGCCATGATGCTCACTGGGTGTTCTGAGCCAATTCTCTCCTTCCCGCCATCTTTCTCTGAGCCTAGCCTACCTTGCTGGGGTGGTGTAATCACAGAAAACCATATATGTTCACTTGAGGAAGATCAGCATACAAAAGGCAGAAAGGGAGGCAAGTCATATTACTGAGCTCCTTTTTGGACCACAAACTGGATGTGGGATGTGTGGAGTTGTAGCAAAAACGTAACTTTTCCAAGCTCTGAATAATCTAAGCTGGCGTAAGGCAGTTGGCTATGTTTCCATACATATGAAGATGCCTTATAACTGGTATATATAGGGTTAGGGTTACACTTGATTGTTCTAGAGTATTGGGCACGGAGAGAAATTCTCATCATTTGCAATTTATATCAACCTTATTATGGGATTTTCTTGGCAAGATTTATTTAGAGGAGGTTTACCATTGTCTTCCTCTGAGACTGAGTGTGACTTGCCCAAGGTCACCTAGTAGGTTCCCATGGCTAAGCAGGGATTCAAAATATGGTCTCCATAGTCCTAGACCAACACTCAAACCACCACAGCATACTGACTCTCATTTGCTACTTAACCCTTTTAACATAAGGGTTAGGACTGAACCTAGGTGTTTTATCATATAATGCAGCTGCTCTCCCCTCTTCAACCATCATGAACATAAGAAAATCCAGGAAATCTGAAGCTAAACAATATCATCATCATCATCATCATCATCATCATCATCATCCAGTCAACCCTTCTTATCCACGGCGGATCTGTTCCAGACCCTCCCATGGATAACAAAAAAATGCTGGACCTCAAGTTCCATTGTTTTCTATGCTGGCAGCATGCACACTTCTCTATTACAAACAGGAGGCTTTGCCAGCCGTGGATGGCAAGCCTGCAGATAAGAGGAGCACACTGTAATAATAACAGAATCACAAAATCAAAGTTGGAAGAGACTTAAAGGGCGGTGCAATCCAGCCCCATTGTGCCAAGCAGGAATACACACAATCAAAGCATCCCAACAGATAGCCATCCAGCCTCTGTTTAAAAGCCTCCAAAGGAGGAGACTCCACCATAATAATAAATAATAAGCTAGTACCTGAAAAGTCCTCCCAAGATCCATCTGCAGTGGTTGGGCTGCCATTTGCCTCACTGGCCACAGGGGATGAAGCCTTGCAAGTGGTCAGCTTGGAGTAAGGGGAGTTCTCATCTACCATAACAAGAGGACTAGTGGCCAGTCTTGGATCCCCTCCACAGGCTCCTGGGTGGAGTGGGGAGGCCAGCAGCGGCAAGTAAAGCACACTGGGCTTCTTGGGGACAGGGGGTGGGACTTTGGTTTTGCGGCTCTCCTCGCCAGATATTCTCTCTCCCAGAAGCTTGGGCTTCATCTGGTCATCCTCCTCCAAACTGTCCCCAGATAGCCGCCGTACAGAAGCAAAAAATGTCCCTGGAGGAGCCTGTCCAGGGGAGACTACTTCACCAGGGGAGGGTGATGCCATGGGACCCCAGGCCTCTGGGTCCCACTGGTGGCGCTCAGGCTTTCTGGTCATCATGTAAATGCTGCCTGCAGGGACGGCACCCTGTGGTGTCAGTGGAGAGGTTGGAGAGCCTGTGGGGGACTCCTCCTGGACTGGCGGGGTTTTATGTAGGAGCATCGGAGGCCTCCGTGAGAGAGGGGGTTTCTCTGCCACTGGTGGTCGGATCTTCTTTCCAGGCTCCTCAACAGGTTCAGGACTCTCCAGGTTATCCTCTGTCTCAGAACGGCTGACAGAACGCAGACGGACAGAGCGGAGGTCCAGCTGTGTTACCATGGGCATGACAGGCTGCACAGGGCTCAGCTTTGGTCCCAGCTTGGTTCCAAAGGTGGAGTCTGAGTGATGCCGGCTCACTTTGGCCTTGCTCTTGAGTGAAATCTTCAACCCTGAAAGATCCAGGTGAGTTGGTGGGGTAAATGGCAGGTCGAACGACAGGTGCGACTTAGGGCTCTGCTCCATGGGCGAGACTGGGGGCAGTGAGGACTTCCTCTGAGGCACAAGAGGTCTCATCCGCCCACTCTGGTGTGGTGTATGCCCAAGGACCACAGAGGTTGGGACAGTTGGGGTTGGGGTTTCTGACTGACTGGAGTAGCCGCTGGAAGGAGACATGACTCCTGTTGGCCTCCCTGGAGAAGAAGTTTTCAAATTCACCTCAGCAGAGAGCTGGGATGGTGTGGTGGCCCGGGAGATGGATGGGGAAGGGAGGGACTCAGAGCTGCCTTGTGCTTTGGAAAGCTCAATCATGGTGGTCCCCGTAGTGGTGCTAGAGCCAGAAAGAGAGCAATAGGGCTCACTGGAACTCCACTCTGGCATGTACCACTGCTGGGCATATGGCACATTTTCCATCCCCCTGGTTCCATCTTCCTGGCTCTGGACCTGCACATCGGGAAGTAAAGATAAACTTTGGGGTCTCTGACCTTCAGGCCCTGAGTCACCACCAGGCTCTGCCTGGCTCATGTGCACATCCTTGATCAAAGAGACACTACGGGTGGGCGGGCAGGGCTTCTTCTTTGCCTTCTTGAGCGAGATGCTCTTGGTGCGCTGCCGCCGTTGCTGTGCTTGGGCCTCCTGCTCCACTGCCAGGGAGACATTGTCTGTGCTTGTGCTACCTTCGGAACTTGCACTGGGATAGCTCAGGCCACAGGTCTCGCTGCCCCCAATGTCCACAGAACACAGGGAGGCCGTGTCTGTAGGGACTGAGAGGGACCTCTCGCGGAACTTGCATGTGATTTGTACCCTCTCTACTTGTGGGCAGTCCTCTTCACCTGGGCTGATGGGGACCAGATGTGGCTTGATGTCTCTTTCCCCACATCTTGAGCTCCCTTCAGCATCTCTGGAGGACTCGGGAGAAGCACTGAATGTCCCAGACCCATTGTTTGCAACCACCTGGTCTTTGCTGATGAAGAAGGAGGCAGGCCGATCAGAGTCCGGGGTTCCTTTCGGGCTGCAAGGAGACAACTGGGTCATGTTCTCTGCTGCCAACTCACTTTGGCTCATTGATGGGCTCATGTAGCCAAAAGAGGCTGCGCTCCAAGCAGGAGAAAAGACTGAATCCTCCTTGGGGCCATTGCACGATGGACTGGCATACATTACCCTGGGGTTTTCTGTATGCCCTGTGGGCACCTGGCAACACCGTCCCTGAAGAGCTCCCCCAAGGTCACTAAATGTCTTTCTCAGTTGTGGCCGAGGCTGGGGAGACCGGGCATGGTGGGTGGTGCCCCTCCCACTGGCAACATCAGGGACAAAATTACAGGAGACAGATTCAGCTATGGTTGCTGGAGGGTTGAGAACTGGGCCATTGCTGTTGCCTAGAAGAGAGGAAGAGAGCAGTGAAACAACAGCACAGAAGCCCATTGGCTAGGTTGGCCTCTCAGTGCCCAAAGGGCTTGGTACTGGGGCATAACTGTGAGACCATGAAAGTAGGGAAAATATTCTGCAACCCAGTCCAATACCAGTTAAGCATTTGGAAAAATAATTTTTTAAGAAACAAAAATTAAGGAGGTCCAAGCCTGATCACACTGCTGCTTTAGGAAGAAAACAGCTCAGTTGCCCCTACATAGTTTTCAAAGGATGTGGAGAGGTTGCCAGCTGGTGACTGATTTTTAAAAAATATATTTTTGTTTCCCTCCATCAAAAATTGACACACACACACACCTGCCATGGGTGGGTCACAAAAACTTACTTTGCCCAGCCCAGTATTAAAACAAAAGGCAAGAATGTATTACTAAAACCATAAGGCAGCAGCTCTTCCCAAATAAGATAGGGATGACATGGGGCAAGCAGAGGAGTGATCACTGTCATAAATCTATCACAAGTAAGTATGGGTTAGTGACTGAAGTGTGACACTGAGACTCAAGAGATCTGGGTTCTAGTCTGCATTGAGAAATGATACTCAATGGGTCACTTTGAGAAAATCTCCCACTCAAAGCCTGATTAATTTCAGAGGAATGTTATAAAGAAAAAATGAGAAATGATGTAAGCTCACTGGAATAAGGCAGGCTACAAATGTAACTAATGAATAAATAATTAAAAAGATCAAGGAGATTCCTCTGCTATTCCCCAGTTCATTTGTATCTTAGTGGAAGGAAGGATGCATTTGCTTCAGGATCTTTCTTTGAAACGCTGTGTCCTCTCTTAGGTCCTCCAAGTGGGCAGGCAGCTGTTAGGACCAGTTTGATTTTTTTTAAAAATAAAATAAAATAAAATAATGCCTCAAAATATAAATCTCCAGATCTTCTTCCTGGAATGTGTTCTGTAAGTCAAACTCACATGTCCCTCTTCTGACATCAAATTATCATTCCCAACTTTGGAAATCATGGCTCATATATCTGGAAACAACTGGGGGCATAACTTAAACCAATTCTACCTTTCAGACATTAACAAGCCATGCAAGATACATGCCCCAATATTTAAGATGGAGCTATATATATCCCAAGGCGCATTTCTTCACAATGTCAGAGAGGCCTTAAAGATGTCAAAGACTAAGGAAAATGGGCCAGAGTAAAACAAATGGTGCAAATGGGCAAAGATTGCAAACAAATTCTCCCAATTCAAAATCTGATGACAAAAATGTCACCATCTCCCAAAGCAGATATATTTTGTGATTTGGAGCCCTGCTTAAGTGTTCATGTGAACACAAGGAAGGCTAAAACTGGGGGTGGGAATGCTACCGAAGAAGCCTAGCCCCCAACATCTCCGAACCCTCAGACAGGAGTTGTGCATTGAACACAAAGGTTTGAAGAGGTTTGTGTTACTGCATTTGTCTGAACATGGTTACAAGGTTCCCAGGGGCAGCAATCTTCATAAAGTTGAGTTCCAGCTCATAGAGGCTTTGTAACAGCAGTCAAGCAAACAGCATTACAGAGCCCTCAATATTGCATTCAATATGAAAAGAGCAAACTTATTTTTGGGCATGGGGGGGTGGGAGTGGGCTTATGTGCATGCTCATTTCTTTATCTCCATTTTTCGGTCATGTGTGTTCAGGCAAAACCCTGACTGGGACTTTAGTTGTTAATGAAATCTGGCTGAGTTACGTCTTTAAATTCACACATTCAATTATGTCTGCCTTTTTAAAATCCTGCACTTTTTGTGACTCATCTGTTCTGTTTTGTTTTTCTTGGCAGTCTGAAACGTGTGCGGCTTGAAATCTATTGGAACGGCAATTTGTCAGGCTTTAAAAATCAATAGCTCTCGATATTTTAAAAAGCAAATTAGAATGTTGCATTCCTCTACAAAATCCCTTTCTGAAATTTCCCAATAGCTGGTATTTTGAGTCCTGCAGAAAATTCTTATGAATAAACCCAACCCCAGAATCAACCCTTCCGACTATTAAGCTCATTTACGAATCATGTTTACAACATGTTTGGGTTATCCATCTATCCCTAAGTTCTCAGGCTATTCTCCTTTGACTACTTTGGCTAAGAGGAGCAGCATCATCCTTGTGGTCACCTTGGTCCCGAAGGGCGAGATGAGGGAAGCCGATGACTGTCCGTCTCCGTCGCAGCAAAGACTTGGGATTCATGGCGGTCTCTGTGTTAAAGAGGGAATGGCGTGTACTCGCATGCCTTGCAAATGGCTGCCCTGCGGTCAAAACAAAGACACTCAATATTCCAGTCAGAGAGTGGAAAAACCCACCATGAGAGACAGAGGGATGATGTGGTCTTAGCTTTTGGGAAGATGGCAAATGGTAGCCAATACGGGGCTTGAGAGAATCTGGGTTAGCTCTAAGATGAGATTTCAACCTGAGCCCTATTCAGGCATGTAAGCCAGTTGAAATAAATATGGCTGCATCCACACTGCAGAAATAATGCAGTGCGATACCACTTTAACTGCCATGGCGCAATGCTATGGAATTCTGAGAATTGTGGTTTGTTGTGGCACCAGAGCTCTCCGATAGAAAAAGGCTAAATATCTCATAAAACTACAGTTCCCAGAATTTCATAGCATTGTGCCATGGCAGTTAAAGTAGTGTCAAACTGGATTATTTCTGTAGTGCAGATGGAGCCTGTGTGATGACAGAAAACACCCTAGCCCAGCCTCTATTTGGTTGCTCTCCTCACAGGAAAAACAACAATCTGAAACAGTATGTGTGCGGAAGCTCTTTGAGAGATTCCTTAACATTGATTTTCCAGCTTTTTGTAGCACACAGAGAGCTTTCATGTATAGCGGCGGCTTGTGGCTCCTATATCAGTGTGGGGTACGTTCATTCCAAGTTATGACTAGCTTTAAAGGAGCTATCCAAAGTACTGTTTTTTAAAAAAAAATTAGGAAAGCATTTCAGCACTTTGAAGAGCACCTTTAAATCCTATATTAAAACCTTGAGTGGATTCACAGCCCTGCTGACATGGGAACTACCAGACTGGAAGAGGTTCCAAGCTTCAGACTCCTCTCCATGTGAGAAGAATGACATCCAAGGGATGAGGCTTAGAGTATTCCATCCTTTTCATGTATTAAACTAGATGGACTGCCTGAACTAGGCTTGGATGTCGCTGGGAAGGTGGAATAAGGGTGGAAATGTGTACTTACATAAAAATTGCGGAGATGAGGATGAGAAGCACTTTGAATGGGGCACTGATGATGGAACTGAGCGACAGAGGGTCAGCGGAAATGTTTAGGAAAGTTCCCTTTTGGACTACAATTCCATTCATTCCCCCAATCAACACGGTCATTTTTGGGTTGGGGAATTTTAGTTCACATATGTAATGTTTCCAAGCTAGTACGTTAAGTGCTGTACTTGTGCAATGCAGAGATCTCTCACACAGCTTACTTTTGGATTTGAGCAGACAGGATGGGCAACATGGATGAGAAAAGCCTTTGTGATACCATTTGAACTAACCACAAAATATTATTTCATTCATTGCAACATATCATGAAACCACCATGGGAACTTAAGCTTCCCCCAAACCACTGAAACAAATTATCTATGAGCAATTTGGCCTCAGAAGCTTACATTACACAAACCCCAAAGTTAAATTAGCAGGATGACCACTGACTTGGACTGAATTTAAACCAGTTTCTAATCAAGATAAAATATTGTTAATTGCTTTATTCTCAGACACTTCCTCAGCTAGGAATCCTGGGAACTGTAGAAGGAAAATCTGAGCTCCTTAAATAAGGCTACAGCTCCCAGGGTGTTTTGGAGGAAACTAGGGCAGTTTATCCTAATTTTGAAATTATTTTACATTGGGTACTACAGATATGCTCAAGATTCACTGATGAGAAATGCTTGGAGTTTTTTTTTCTTTCTGAGAAACTAGACACTTGTGTATACAAGCAAAGATGGCCAAGATATACTGGTACTTGAAGCAGATGCTTCATCCTCCCTAATTTCCAGATCAGCTAGGGAAAATATTTCTGGTTGCAACAGAATGGCTAGCAACATATACAGTTGTCCCTTCTAATTTGCAGACTTGGAGTCTGCGGTCTTGCTTTTCATGACGGCAAGGCAGGGAAGGATTAAAATGGTGTGTGCACCCATGGCATGGGTGCACTGCCGCACACCCATTATAATCAATGGGCTTTGAATAAATGTCAATTTCCATTTTTGCAGGTGGTCCAAAAATGGAGGGACGACTGTACATGGAACCATCCAGAAGGCTCCTCATGCTAGGAATAAAAAGGGACTGTGTAGCTACTCTGTCTTTTCTTCTTTAAATGGATCTTTTTTCCTAGTAAGAAAAAATGATGGAGGAAGAAGAAGTGGGTAAAAAACAAGAAGACTGCAAATGGGGAAAATTATTTCTGGTTCTGCTGAAAAATCATGTGTGTGAAGCAGTGCAACTGTGCAATAAAAGTCTCGCCTAGAAGCACTGAGAGAAAGAAGATCATGAGCAAGTTACTGACCATGGCTTTATAAAAAGCACTGATGAGCACACACATACACATTTTACACAAAATGGGCCCAAGATATTTTGCTGCCTAAGGCAGAATGGGAAATAACACCCTCTGTGTCCTTCAAGTCCATAGGCCTAGATTAGACCAATTAGAACAACTGTTGAACTATAAGGCAATTCTTGAATAAATCCTATTGATCTACTCTAATACGGGGTAGCAGTTGGATTTAGGCTAAAATATTCAAGGCAAATGAAATAATTTTTGTGCCTAAGGCAGAAAATCCAACAAACATATCCCTCCCATCCGTCTACATTTTTCAAAAAGAAAGCAAAATAATACATTCAATAAGTTCCCTGAAGCGGCCAGCCATTAGAGTCTAATGGTTGGGCCTGCCTTGATAATACATGATGGCAATTCCAAATAATTCTTTCTGCCCCAGAGACCTAATGCCAAACCTTTTGTGCACTCTGGAAACCAGAAGCCTAATTCTGGTTTCCAGAGTGAAACACATGTTCCTGGGCTCTATAAATCCAGCTAACAATATCGGCACACACTTTCTGAGTGGGCTGTACACCCATGATTATGGAGCTTGTCCCTCACTCTTCATGTCTGAATGCAATAAATGGACTTTATCATGGAGCTCTCTTCTTGCCAAACCCTAAAATACCGTATAGAGATAGATAGTACATGGGCAATCATGTGCTAGGAAAATTGCGGTGACCCACCTCCAAAAAGACAGGCTTACTGATTAACCTGGATTTATTAGCAGATGCTGCTAAAACCAGAATCACAGAATATGAGCATGCGTGCAAGTATACACAGACACAAACACACAAGCTATGACATGTGTGTATGTTGGAGGAAAATGCCTGCAGAGATCCAGCCTGTCAGAATAAAATACACCTGACAATCCAGATGAATCCAATGCAAATTCCACAAGCAAAGTTCCTATATTTTTTAGCCCTACTGTGAATTTTTCACACTTCTCCATTCTTGGCCATAGCAATAGCAATAACAATAGCCTTTACATTTCTATCCTGTTTCATAGTGAACTCGGCACTCTGTAAGCGGATTACAATCTGTACAACAATTGCCTCCAACAAACCGGGTACTCATTTTACCAACCTATGAAAGGGTGGAAGGCTGAGTCAACCAGGAGCCCTTTGGGATTGAACTCACAACATTGTGGCAGCAGTACCGGCATTTAATCACTACGCCATCCAGGGCCATCATGTTGACTTTGTGCTCCTCTTAACCTCATGATAATCAGGGGTAGGCAAACTGTCCCCTTTAAGGGCTGAGGGACTTCAGCTCCCAGAAGCCTCAGCCATGTTGGGCAATAGTCTGGGATGTTGGCCAATAGTCTGGGATTCTGGGAGCTGAAGTCCCTCGGCCCTTAAAGGGGACAGTTTGCCTACCCCTGTTATGTCATCTGATTCAAGCATCTTGCCCATCCTTCATATGCATATGAATAGTCAAACATACCAGAGACGTTGATGGGGACAATGTTTGCTTGGGCTGAACATGGCTGGTGCACCCTCTTCTCATCCAAGGAAGGCAAAGCACCCGCTCGGTTCCAGGCTGTGTGCCTGTCTGGGGTAGCAGGCAAGCTAAGTGAAGGTTCCAAGGCTCTTACTCCCAGTGTGGTGGTCTCATTCTCCTTCACTTGCTGGTTTGAAGGCTGTCAGAAAGCAGAGGGAGCGGAACAATGGAATCAACAGAATACATGTGGGCAAACAGACATATTTTAATGCAAAGGGATCATGCAACATACTGACTGCATACTGATCTTCCAGAGTAACATGGCTATGTCTTTGAATTCTACTAGACATATTTTCAAAAGAACTTGGAAAATATACTTTTTGGACTCTTCCCCCTCTTCTATACAAGCATGGAAACAATTATACAATATATCGTAACAGCAGCCAGACTGTTATATGCACAACATTGGAAAGACTCAGTCATTCCTTCTCAAGAGGAATGACTTAGAAAACTTAATGAATTTGCAGAAATAGATAAGTTGACTAATCTTATAAGAGAGGGAACTATACAGTCTTTCAAAGATTAATGGAAATTAGTGATTGATTACTGGAAGAAGAAATGGGAAGAAATATTCAGTTTAGGATTTGCAAAATAGTATAGACTATATTTTAAAGCAGTGGGCTGTTTATTAATAATTTACAATTACTATTAGAATTCAGTCAAATCTTCATTTTTTATCTATATACAGAAGAGACTGACAAAGTAGAATTAACAGCTGATACAAACTGACAAGTTGGATGTCATTTGTTAAACTCTGTCCTTATAAGTTAGTGTAGTAGTAGTGCATACCGTAGTTTATTTAGATGTAGCTGAAGGGACAGATAAGGTGTTTTTTTCTGTTTTGTTTGTAGTGCTTGTAATGTTGCAACTCTACATGTGTGTTTTATATTAAGAAATAATAATAATAATAATAATAATAATAATAATAATAATAATATAAAATTTTATTTATAGAAATGTGTTTGAATAATTTTTCAAAAACATGACAATCATGGTGGTAGAGTCGGTTTAGGTCTCTTTCACACTATACAATTACAGCACTTTGGTACCACTTTAACTGTCATGATATCATTCTATGAAATCCCATAATTTGTAGTTTCATAATGTATTTAAAATTCTCAGAGTGCTCCAGTGCTTCAGCCATGGCAGCTAAAGTGGATTCAAAGTGCTATAACTGTGTAGTAGGAATTGACTTTAGATAACAAATTGCCTTGAGTATACCAGGTCCTCCCTACCATCCAAGTATTAACATAGGGATGGAGAATGTCTGGTCCTCAAGTCAAGCTATTATAGGCCTGCAATTAACTTTTTCCCCTTTGTCTCAACTTTCAAATATTATAAGTTGCATTATCTCACCTCACAGCTTTTCCATCCATCCACAAACATATGGAAGCTGTCAGGGCAATGATTCTGTCAAGGGCATAGAAGTGGCCTTCCTTTCTGAAAATCTCTGTCTCAGATGATTCTGCTGCTGTTAGAAAGGGATTTTAAATGATCCCCTGCAGTCTGTCCCCATGGCTAAAGGACAGCCTACTGAGTCCTGTTCTCGCTTACTTCACAAGGGCCAGCCCACATGCTTTCTTCAGCATATGAAGTTGTTAAAAACAAAACAAAAACAAAGCAAATATGCAAGTGGACGAACTGGATTTCTGTACCTGCACAGCTCAGCTAATGTTACTGTTTGCTCAGTGCAAATGCACAGCAAGGCTAGCTCCAATTTGAGAGACTTGACATTAAAATGATATTTGGTGGAATCATAGAATCACAGAGTTGGAAGAGACCCCAAGGGCCATCCAGTCCAACCCCATTCTGCCATGCAGGAACTCAAAATCAAAGCATCCCCGACAGATGGCCATCTAGCCTCTGTTTAAAGACCTCCAAAGAAGCAGACTCCACCACACTGCAAGGCATGTTCTTCCACTGTCAAACAGCTCTTACTGTCAGACAGTTTCTCCTAATGTTCAGGTGGAATCTCTTTTCCTGTAATTTACATCCGTTGTTCTGGGTCGTGTTCTCTGGAGCAGCAGAAAACAAGCTAGTGCCCTCCTCAATATGTCATCCCTTCAAATATTTAAACAGGGCTATCACATCCCCTCTTAACCATCTTTGTCTACATTACTTTTTGGGACTACGATGGTCAGAATTCCCTAGTCAGCATGGCCACTGATTACTGCAGTACCATGAAGAGTTGTGTTGTTACTCACACAACTTTTCCAAGCTTTGAGCTTACCAGGCGACAGCATTGGTCTTGAACAGGGGTAGGCAACCTAAGGCCTTGGGGGGGGGGAAGATGCGGCCCCCCCAAGGCTTTGGACCGGCCCCAGGCCGGTCCGGCCGCCGCCGCCACCGCCCGCCATGATGATATTGATTATTGTTGTTATTACTTGCTCTTGGGGTTTTCTTGGCAAAATCTCCACAGGGGTTTTGCCATGGCTTTTCTGGGGCTGAGAGAGTGTGCATGCATTTTTTTTAAATTTTAATTTTTAAAAAAATATTTTTATTTTTGTTTATTTATTTATTTATTTATTTTTGGTGCTTTCTCCCCCCCCCCCAATTGTCTGAGGGACAGCAACCTGGCCCCCAGCTGAAAAAGGTTGCCTACCCCTGGTCTTGAACAATGTTCTAAAACAGTGCAATGAGGAAGATAGGAAGGCTGAGTCTAGCTGCCTTTTAAATTCCCCAAGTGCCTCAGAAGGAGATGCTACATTAAGGGCATTGTGGGAAATTAACAAGATCAGCATTATCCAGAATCTGAGGATAGATTCCCCCCCCCCCCCGCCCCCATGGATAGGTGTCAGTAGTATAACCCTGCTGGTGCACTGGGACCTTGGTCATTGCCCAAGGATGTAATGTTCTTGTGCTGCTCCTGATGCAGAATAAATACAGGATCTCCTTTGAGCATCAGGCTATATGCTATCCATTTCTACTCCAAAACGAAAGCAGTGTCAGGTGACTCTTACCTTGAATCAGGATCCTGAAATGGGGCATCAGTTCCTTACTCTGTGAAAAGCAGCTGCTCAGGCTGGGATACTCAAATTATAGAATCAAATTCTTCCTGGTACTGGAAGTCAAGTGATCTTAGAAAACCATCCCATGCTAAATCCCAATGGTCCTGGTCATCCAGATATTTTGGACTTCAGCTCTCAGTAGCCCCAGCCAGGTTGGCCAATGGTAAGACATTCTGGGCATTAAAGATGAAAACATCTGAAGAGCCAAAGGTTGAGAGGTACTGCTCTACTCCAAGTATAAAGTACCAAGACTTTGCCTTCAGCTTGTGAGATATGTTGGCAAAATAAGCTACTTTTCTCTAGGCTTCCAAGATTTCCCCACCTCCTGAAGCTTCTGCTCTAGAATCTGCTACCTCCCAAGCCGCGGGAAAGTATAATTTACCACCAGCACTTGGACTGAGAGGCCTGGAAGACACAGTAAAAAAAGAATAAAATTTGCTTCAAGCTGTGAAACACTGGACCCAGACTCACCATGAACACAAACTCAAGGCGTTTGGCTGGTGGGGGCCGGGGGCTGCAGTCAAGGGGTCTTTCAGGAGAGAGGGGGCTGGCGTAGCGGAAGGTCTGTCCACTGACTCTGGCTTCGGAATACGGCTCTTCATGCTCCTCTAGAGGGAAGGAAAGCACAAAATAGCCTGCTCATTACATCACATCACATCACATTACATTCATTATCATCTATCTCCCCACTAAGGGCTTGGAAAAGATACTTTTCAAAGAATAATAAGAATAATAAGAATACATTTTATTTATAGCCTGCCTCTCCCAGCGGATCAAGGCGGGTTACAACAAATAGGAATAATAATAATAATAAAATACAATATACAATTAAAATCCCCATTTCTAAATAATCCCCTACCCCAACCCCCCTCCTAGTCATTAAAAAAGAAGCAAATTAAAACCAGTAACAATATAAAATGAGTAACAATATAAAATACTAATTAAAAGAGGAAAAAAATAACACATTAGCTAAAATTAGAGGTAATTAGAGGTGAGACATCTATCTTTCTTGGGGTAGATGGGGGCTATCAATATCAGTGGAGGGGAGACACAAGGATGTATCTTCCAGAATTGGCCCAGCCAGTAAACATGCTAACTTTTACCGCCACCAACCCTCTAACATTTCCAAGCTCTGACAATAGACATGGTCAATTTTCATGAGACAGAAATCGCATGAATTCAACCAGAGAAAAAACCTATGGGGCGGGTGAGCTGGGTAGTTGCCTGGTGCACTGAGCTAAGGATGAGCTGAACTGCTGGGCCACAAAACTGAATTTAAGTCCAAAACACACTGCAGAAATAATCCATTTTGACACAGCTTTAACTGGCACGGCTGCTGCAGTGTGCATTTTCTGTTCTGAGTCTCAGGCTGCCATTAGAGCAGTGAAGCAGGAATCACAGATTAAGAACAGACTGCAAGGGCCATATCGGCCAATTTCCTACCATGCAGGAATACACAGCAAAAACATTCCTGAGAGATGGCCTTTCAATCGCTATTTAAAGACTTCCACAGCAGGAGAGCCCACCACCCTCGGAGGTAATCTATTTCACTTTTAAACAGCTCTTGCTGTCAAGGATGCTGTTCCTAACACTGAGGCGGAATCTCTGTTCTTCTCATTTGAATCTAC
Organism: Phrynosoma blainvillii; assembly: GCA_026167975.1. Taxonomy (NCBI): domain Eukaryota; kingdom Metazoa; phylum Chordata; class Lepidosauria; order Squamata; family Phrynosomatidae; genus Phrynosoma; species Phrynosoma blainvillii. Next base: position 9,432,575 of record JANUYF010000009.1, read on the forward strand.
TGGTTTCTGTCTGAGACTTTGGAGCAGCCAAAAACAAGCGCGCTTCACCTTCTACATGGCAGCCCTTCAGACAGTTAAAGACAGCTACGGTATCACCTCTCTGCACCAAAAGCAGAGCAGCAAAGAAGAAATAGCTCACTTTCAACCCTTAAGAGCAAGCCTAGACGAACAGGAGGGCCTCTTTCACTTCTATATTTAAGAATTCTGCACAATTCATGCAACTTGGTAACATTGCAAAGGTCCCAGGGACTGAAAGGCAAATGGTCCCATGCTTCCATTTCCATGCATACCATTGGCCCTTGCCCTTACCCTGCTAACATTGCTCACCAGAATACTTTGCATTTTCTTGATAAAATTTTCATAGAAAGAAGAAATGGTATATTAGAGGGAGAGGTTATGTTGAAATGCAGCATGTAATTGTGAAATAATTAATGGCACCTCTCCCCAGTATGTAGTAAATATTTGTGTGAACAAAGAAAGATACCAATTATAGGCTTAAGTGATTGTTTAAGGCACAGAACTGAATTATTTTTGCTCCTTTGGTCAAAGCTAAATTGGTATAAAATCTCTCCTTAGGAGACTGGCCCAAGGGTCTGTTGCCAACCTTAAAAGAAAATCTAAACCAATCATGTTTTTTTTCTTTATATCTGGGCAGCAACAGAGATAAGATTGGTCAGGCAGGCTTATGCAGTCAAGCAGCCCCAGTTACACAGTTTTTAAAGAAGGAACGGAGAAGGGATTATGTGGCAAAAGCAGCTGTCCTGTTCCTGTTACACAAAGAACATCAGACCTGCCAGGGAACAAGTTCAAGGCATGAGCATGTGCCACCTAAGATGTCTGGATAAGGTGCCACTGAAGAGGAATTTTCTATGGCGGTTATCACAGGAAAAGGCAAAAGAACGATGTGAATTGCCTGGTTAGGACCACCCCACGCCCTGGAGTTTTAACACCAAAAGCTGAGACCTAGGAAAGACCCCTTCTGATGGGATATGAGTGGAGCCTCATGGTATTGCAAAGATGAGCCCTGGTGAAGCTGTTCAGTATGAGATATTAAGGATCAACCACAGCTGCACAGAGTAAATTTAAAAATTCCAAGAAGAAAAATAACATAAGCACACACTTCTCAAGGCTGTGCTGTCATTCTGTGATTCCTTTCCCTGTTGTGAGTCCCAAAGAAGAGTATACAGGCCCTTAGGCTACAGGCCAAGTTGTGAGACTTGGGAGACTAGACATGAGACCTTGTCTTAAGAGAGGAATCCCTCCTGAGTAACTAATGGAGAAGTCCAGTTGCACCAGAAGACCCGTGAGAACCCCAAGAAGCAAAACGAAGCTCTTTCAAAAGGGATGTTGACTTTGAAGGAAGCATTCCAGAGGAACACAGCCCAATCCCTAGTCACCTTTCCCCATGTAAGAAAAAAAGATGAAGCACACTGATGTTTGATCTCACAGCAAGGCTGGAATTCTCACGTCTAGGTCCTGCATGCAGTAATTCTCATATTTGGCCTGCAAATATGCATCATACTAGGGAACAGCAACAGAACACAAAATATTACGCCAGCCCCAAATCCCACAAACCATCTGGTGGTCCTCAAAACTGACTACTGGAAAGGGGTCACCAAAGGCATTTTTCATCCAGGATGCCATTTATTTGTGAGTTGCTCCCTTTGTGAACACACTCTCTTTCACCTCCTTGCCTCCTCATCTTGAACATTACTACAAATACCTTGGAGCATGCTTTGCAGGTTGACTTCAGCTTCATGGTGCAGCTCTTCCACGCCAACAGGCCGGGCCAGGAAGATATTTATCGGCTGATGCCATAGGAGCTTGGGTGGGGTGGGTTTCTTCACATCTGGATCTAAGTTAGAAGTGGCTGAAGAGGGAAAAAAAGGGAGGATAGAGAGAAAGAGACAATAAAGATTAAAGAACAAACCAGATAGATTACCCAACTTGGTGCTCTCCAGATGTGTCAGATGGCCATACTGGCTGGAGTAATGGGAGGGCACAAAACTGTTGAAGGTTAGTGGGATTCTAGGGACATAAGTTGCCTGTTTCTACCATACACTGTTTCTACCATACAATTCAGGCACACAGCTTCCAGTAGTGAAACCTATGGAACTAAGGTTACAGATAGTCCTTTAACATGAATGTCTTGTCATAACGGAGTGTAATGGGCTGTTACGAAGCTGAAGAGCCAGCATTGTCCAAAGATGAATCCGGTGGTCAAGTGGCCAGCATGCACCGAATGCTGTTACCTTTCCACCAAAATGGTACTTATTAACTACTTGCATTTGCATGCTTTCGAACTGCTAGGTTGGCAGAAGCTGGGACTAGTGATGGAAGCTCCTTATCATGCAGCACTCAGGCCTCCAACGGCCAACCTTCCAATCTTCTGATTGTTAGACTGGCATCTTAACCACTAAGCCACATTTGCATATAGAAGTTGATGCTTCCAAAATCTGAAATATTCTAAAAACCACTCCCATCTCCCCAAGGGTGGCTGACATAGTGACACCTTTGCATTCTGATGATCCAATGTACCCAAACTTTGTTTCATGCATTAATTAACAATATTGTATAAAATTATCTTCAGGCTCTGTGTATAAGGTATATAGGAAGCATGAACAAATTCTGTGTTTAGACTCGGGTCCCATCTCTAAGATATCTCATTATGTATGTATTTGGACTCTTCTGAGATGTAGTTTAAAAAGTACCTTTTCTAAGTTCTGCTTCTGTCTCATCATAACTCCACTTATGTCATCTGATTTTGTGTTAGCATTGCTTCGCCCATGGGATTTCAATACTCAAACCAATTAAAAGCCTTACTTGGACATCATTATTATTATTATTATTATTATTATTATTATTATTATTATTTGCACTGGGACAATGCAAATTCTAGCTGGCATCCTGAATCACAACTAAAGTAGACCCACTGAAATCATTGTTGAATGGTGACTCAACATATAGGCAAATCCCTTGATTCAATGTGTCTATTTGACACTAGTAACAGGATACAGGCAGATGTCAATAATTTAAGGCATGGCAATTCAGTATCAGATTCCTCCCTTGCATTCATATTTAGTGCCTATGGGGAGGATTAAGGGACCTGAAACTGTTAACATCCAAATATTTGCATTACTGAAGAGAGATGCACATAAATAAATATATGCTTCTTAGGACCAGGAGCCTGGGAACATATTATTTACAACTGTTGATATTATATATCATCGGTACTGTATCCACTCCAGGTTGCCTTATCTGGCTTGTAATGTATCCATTCAATGATGTTATTAATTAACTATATGAAACAATGTCTATCCGGGAGAGAAAAATCACACAAAAATATAGCAGAAAAATTTCAGCTAGAAACATGTCCAGCCTCCATTACTTCACATCAGCATTACAGAACAGTTTCAGATCTGTTTTAAATCATAGCTATTGCTGAAAATCTATTCAGCTCCTGGTGAAAGCAACCTTTGTCTGTCCCCACACAGTATGGCCACACTGTCTGTGGATGATGGGAAATAGACTTCACTAATCTGGAGAGGTGTTTGAAGAGTAAGGACACGCTGTACATGTTGTAAAGATGGGGTGGTGGAAGAAAAAAACATATCAGTGCCAAACTTTAATGGAACAGGTTGTCAGACAAGATCCCATACTTCAGGACAGCCTTTCCCCATATGTACCTAAATTCCCAAAATCCCCAAGTGACAATTGATATGGACTTTGTAGTCCATCTGGATGAAAAAATCGAGGGGAGTGAGAGGCAACTCTGAAACAACAAAAGGAGCACTTTTGAAGGAGCACAAGATTAACATTTTAAATAATGCCTGAGCCAATAACTCAACCAATTAAACAATTATTATAACAACTGTCAGTGGTAATCAATTAATTCTCCAACTTCTAAGGTTTAATTTTAATAATTTTCAAACCTAAAGTTTCAAGCTCAGCTGTTGTTGTTGTTGTGTGCCTTCAAGTCATTTCTAACTTATGGCAACCCTAAGGCTAACATGGAGTTTTCTTGGCAAGTTTCTTCAAAGGAGGCTTGCCTTTGCCATTGTTATCCTCTGAGGCTGAGAGAGTGTGACTTGCCCAAGTTCACTCAGTGGGTTTCCATGGCTGAGCCAGGATTCGAACCCTGGTCTGCAGAGTCATATCCAGCACTCAAATCACAACACCACGCTGCCTCTCACAAGCTCAGCTTCCTCCTCCCATTTCAGAGCATTTAAAAAGAGCTGATTTCAAAATCTTACATTTTTTACACAATGACGTCCCACAATCAATGTTTGCCAATGAGACAAAAATCTTACCGGACAGCAAAATGACAGCTTTTGAATTAAAAAAAAATTAAAATAAATGCAGTATAACTGCAATTTTTAACTGATGCTAGTTGAGCCAACAAGGAGAGGTTAAGTCTGAACTGATGTTTTCCAAAAAATAAATTGTGTTATGATTCTAATTAATGGAGAGTATTTGGAGAGTAAACCAAGTACAGTAGTTATTTGATCTAGTATTTGATAATGGCTGAAGATACAGCTTTCTTCTTTCTATCTCTCTCTCTTTGGAGATTGTTTTCACCCAGATTTAAAGAATGAACACAACCCTCATGTTAGTCCTGAAAGTTGATGGGTGCATGGTCACTTCTGAGCACCGCAGATTTAATCTTTCTCCTCTGCTCCAACCTGTCCCTCCTTCTGCCACTATTTGTTCACTGTTCTCCAGGCATCAAAGGCATGTTCTCTCCTCCTTCCATCTAGCTGATTGGTTTCTTTTGTTGCTGGCTCCTTAAACAACCATGCAAACAGCAGCATGACTTGGGCACAATTGCACCCCCATCATTCCCGCGGGTGTCAGCTTTTTGTATATTTCTCCAAAGCCGTGCTCAAGGGTTGGAGCAGGAGGTGAAGGAGGATGGTCTACTTAGGAGTGTGATGACAGACAAGCGCAATATGCACCCACTAATCCCCCAGGGTCACCCTAACATAATCTGTGGCGTGGAATGCAAACCCACTCCTCTACGTAATGCACGAAAGCCGACGCAAAGCAAAGAGGCACAGCACCTGGCCGGGTGAAGCCCAAAGCATACGGCCACTCGACATGGGTCTGGCTCTTCAGTCCAGATAGCATCACATATGAGGCATAAGCAATCCCTCTCAGAAATCGGATTTCACGGCCAGCAGCTCTGCAGGCATATCCTGTCTGCATTTTCCTCCTGTTGCCAGCAGAAGGCATCCTCCAATGTCCAAAAGTGAACTTTATTTACAGGATGGCAAGTTCATTGTTTGGCACTGTGCTGCTTCCATCAAACGTCCAAAAGTGAACTCTGGGGGCATTCACACTCATTGTTTTGTTCCAAGGAGATGCAAATCGACGCGCTGATGCATATCGGGTTTGTTGTTCCCATTGCGTTTTGGGTTTGCAAATCTCTTCAAGTCATTTTAACCCTTGTGTTATTCACACATGCTATTGTTTCGGGTTAAAATGGAGCCGCCTCCCTTCCTTTAACAATAGAGCCAATTCGGAAACATATTCACACTGCTGACGATGCGGACTGATGCAGATCTTTCAGGAAAACTAGGGCCCCATTCACATGATGAATATAATCCAGGATGAATCTGGGTTATTTCCTTGGTGTTCACACTTGCCCCAATGCACTCGGTGCACGGGGGGGGGGGGGGAGAGCAATCAAAAAACCCCATTTAACCTGGGATGCGCACATGCGCACGACTCTGGGTGCATGCGCACAACTCCAGGTGCCATTTTGGCAAACAAAATGGCACCCGAGTTATGCATATCCGTGCGCGTGCCACCGGCCCCCCAGAAGATCTGGGGGCCAGTGAACCGGCCCCTGGATGAAAAAGTTCGGGGACCCCTGCTATAACCACTTAAAAGGAACTTTTCCAAACTCTGGCATTTGATTAGGATGCTCAGCACCTAAACCAGGTACTGAACCAGGGGTGTTTTGCATGCAAAGCCTGTCTGTGGCAGAGCACATCATAGAAAAGCTTGAAGAACACATTCTTCTGCTGCTTCTGTTTTTGCACCCCCTAACTCTAGCAGTTTTTGAAGCAAAAAGGCCTAAAAGAAAGCCCAGCTGTGTGGCTTCGGAGAAAAGCCACTCTGAATGCAAAAGAGGATTTCCGGTTCGGTTTCCTGTCTATTTTTCATGAAGATACGGCTCAGGAGCAGGATGGGAAACAATGATTGACCCCAAAACAGCTGAGGATTTCTCTCTGGTGAGTTCCAGGAATGAAGCCAGTCAAGCTTCAGCTCTTCAGACAACATATCCAGCAGAGCGTGGATGGGATTTGGGCTGATATGCTGCTGAGTACCATATAAAAATTAAAGCATCTATGTTCATTTGGAGGAAATATTCAGCAATCAAACAAGCAGGAGGAATTTTACATTACATCCTGCAGGATTGCACCACAGAGACCAGAAGAATGAAAAAACTGTTAACACACACCATTTCCAAGCCCACACCTGTTTGGGCTCAACCACAACTCATAGTGACCCCATGGATGAGATATCTACAAGTCCCCTATCTTGCACTGCTCTGCTTAGTTCCTGAAAATCCAGGCCCATGACCTCTATCCATCTGGCATGTGATTTCCCTCTTTCTATTAGCCTCAGTCTTTCCAAGCATTATTGCCTTTTCTAATGAGTCGGGCCTTCTCATGATGTGGCCAAAGTCTGACAGCCTCAATTTGATCATCTTGCCTTCTAAGGAGATTTCTGGCTTAATCTGTTCAAGGATGCATTTGTTTGTCTTTTTGGCCATCCATAGTATCCTTAGCACTCTTGTCCAACACCAGATCTCAAATGATTTGATACTCTTCCAGTCCAATTCTTCACTGTCCAACATTCGCATCCATACATGGTGATGGAGAATACAATGGCTTGGATGATTTTTATTTTAGTGTTTATTTGTATGTCTTTATTCTTTAGGATTTTATTTAGTTCTTTCATAGCTGCCCTTCCCATTCCTAGCCTTCTAATTTATTGACTGCAGTCTCTATTCTTATCAATGTTTCATCCTAGGTATGGGGACTCTTTTACTATTTTCATTTCCTCGTTGTCTAGGTAGAATTTATGTATTTCTTCTGTGGTCTTTACTTTGGTTTTATGTTCAACATTATGCCTGCTTTTGCACTTTCTTTGACCTTCCTTGGTAATTGTTCCAAGTCTGTGATGTTTTCTGCTAGTAATATGGTGTCATCCACATATCTTAGATTGTTGATGTTCCTTCCTATCTTCACTCCTCCTTCTCTGTGTCTAACCCTGCTTTATCCACACCTGTAGACAAACATATTCATATCTATTATATTCTGTATATGAGGTATTATATTGTGTCTTTCCTCCAGTGAGCTCAAAGCAGCACACATTCATCTCCTCCATTCTGCTTCATCTTCAAACAGCCCTGTAAGGTTAGTCAGGCTGGATGACTGGCCCAAGAGTAATCTGCAGCAACAAACCAGACTGAGAAGTGTTTATCTTCATCAAGAGCAGGGTTTTTGAAAAGTTAACAAGAATTAATTGCACATTCTAAAACCATGACACCCCAAAATACTTTGCATTGAAACAGATATTGTTCATTACAACATATTACTGCTGCAAAAAATCAAGCCTCCTAGTTCAATCCTGTGACGGCCCTACCATCAGACAGAGCAATGTGAACCACTCGGGCAGCAGATTAAGAAGTCGTAGTGGTGGTGGTGGTGGTGGTGGTGGTAGTGATGGAGTCTCAAGTGTCCTTCTCTTTGGAGAATAGAGTTACAGATGCTGCCAAAACTGTCCTAGTCTCCCCAAAATAGCCTGCTAGTTGTGATGTGGCCAACCCAGTCAGCTCCTGTACATAGACTGAGGAGGAAATGCCATCTTGCCCTTTGTCTTGGCCAGTAAAATATCTGCCCTGTCCCTTCCCTTCCAAGTGACTGAAAAGTCTGCCACTAAGCTCAAAGTGAACAGAGAAGCCAGAGGTGGGCATGGCACATAACATCACTATCTCTGCTCATCAAGTAGTCCCAGTGCTTTCTAACCTTGCAAAAGCAGATAAGAGGAAAATGAATGCATTGGAGATGTGGTGTTGAAGAGTGTTGAGGATACCGTGGATGGTCAAAAAAGCAAACAAATGGGTCCTTGGGCAGATAAAGCCAGAAATATCCCTGGAAGCCATGATGATCAAATTCAGGCTATTGTACTTTGGCCCCATCTGAAGAAGGCACGATCCACTAGAAAAGACGGTAATGCTGGGAAAGGTAGAAGGCAGTAGAAAGAGAGGAAGACTTCATGCCATATGGACAATCAGGGAGGTCACGGGCCTGAATCTACCAGACAGTGAAGGATAGGGGGTCTTGGAAATGTCTCATCTGCAGGGTCACCATGAGTTGGGTCTGACTTGAGAGCATTTAATAACAACAACAAAAGCCTTGACTCCTCTGCACCACTCTCCATGAACCAACACAGCTTTGCCTGGCACACAGATGTTAAAAGCACCAAAGACCCCTGCTAAGCCCTTGATGGTAGACCTTTTGAGACCAAGCATGCCAACAGTATTGACTGGTACCAGAGGGAGGTGGGTTCTATGTTGATCATCCCAAACTGTTTTACAGCATCCAGACACATCCTTCTCTTGTTCCAGATCCCCTTTATCTTATCCCCCACTACAGGAATGTCTGGGGCGGGCGGCTCCCACATGGAAAGGCTATGGAAACGGTGAGGTTTACAGGAACTTGCAGTCCAGAAGGAAATGTTCTTATGCCTCCTGCACCCACTTGCAGTTTGAATTCAGGTTCCCATGGCAACCCGACATAATGGAAGACTTTCTCTCCCCCCTCTTTAAATAATTTGACTTGTTGCTATGCCAACAGAGGGAGGGATACAGGATCAGAGGCTGAAATGCTCCCGTGTCCCGTCCCCCCTCCCACACACAAACACACTGGAAAGGTCCAAAACGGAAGCCAAGCATCTCACTTTGCAGAACCCAGCCTGAACAAAGCTAATGGATATTCCAGCACTGTTTGAAATATGTACATTTTGAAACATTCAGAACAGCTGGGTGCACATGTGGCCCACACTCCAAACCCAGCTTGCAAGAAAAGCTTCCTACGTAGAGCTTGGAGAAGTTATCCTTTTGGACCTTATGAAGTGGTTCTCGAACTTTGGTTCTCCAGGTTTCATGCACCTCTACTTCCAGAACCTCCAGCCAACTTGGCCAAAAGTCAGGAAGTCTGGGAGCTGAAGTCCAAAGCACCTGGAGGACCAAAATTTGGACCTTAGCATCCACAATCCTTTGGACAGCATGGTCAATGGGGGAATTCTATGAGTTGTGCTTCCAACGAGTAACTTCCCAAGCTCTGATTATGTGACTTTAAGTGATGTCCTACTGGGTACAGGGCAATTGCTAAACTAGGATGAATGTCCATCCACTTCATATTCAAAGCACTACCACAAACAAATAGTCACACATCACAAGGCACACGGAAACTGGGCCTTTTGGATCATGGTGGTCCCCAAATAGGTTAGACTTCCTTATTCATCCTGGCTGGGACCGTGGAAGTTGGAGTCCAAAATGAGTGGGAGAAGAGGTTAGATCAACTTTTTTTCCTTTGTCCTCTTTCATAGACACCATCAAGAACTTGGGATCAGCATATCCCAGAACCCTTTGCAAGAGATGAACTCTGTCTTGGCAAACAACGATACAAAGTCTGTCAACTCAAGATGGATATTCCTGTTCCTGCAAGAAGAAGAGAACACTGCTGTATCCATGGATACAGAATGTCTTGTCCATAGCAGGTGCTAAAAATCTCAAAATTAATGAGAGACAGACACTGAAGTTCAATCTGGCAGGGCATGCGGCAACAGAGGTATGAGGAGGCATCGCCTACAGGGGTACAGGGATAAATGCAGATTTAATTAGGATTGCTTGGTAGGAAGAGGACTGAAGGAAGGATCAATCTAGTTTGAGACTATAAGGTGCCACCTCCTCCTCTGCACTTATCCAGCACATTAAGTTTCCTCCATCACTGTACTTCCATGATGGGAAAGATCTCTCCTTCCGAATTTATCCATCTGTCAGACAGCTGTGAAAAATAGAGATCATGCAGGATGAAAAAAAGTGGTGGCAACCCTCTGTGTATATTGTGTGCCTTCAAGTCATTTCCGACTTATGGTGACCCTGAGGCAAACCTATTATGGGGTTTTCTTGGCAAGATGTGTATTGGTTTTTTCAGAGTAGGTTTGCCATTGCCTTCCCTGAGGCTGAGAGCATGTGACTTGCTCAAGATCATCCAGAGGGTTTCATGGCCAAGCATGAATTGAACCCTGCTCTCCAGAGTCATTGTTGAATGCTCAAAACAATATGCCACACTGTGGCAACCCTACTGGAGCTTATCCACACAAGTACATACATAAATTTCCTATGAATGTGACAGAGTCGTTTTCACACACAGGGAGTTACAACAGGTCTGTAGAGTTGCAGTCATGGAGTCAAGATTTGGAAGTCATTCTGGATGGAGTTAGACTTGTTAGAAACATTCCAATTCCAAATCTGGCTGCATAATAAAAACTTATAATGTGATAACAATATGTGCATTATGTTCTGTTGGTTTTAATTTTATATATTCTCTCATTTTAAGGTATATCATCTGTTTTTGTTAAAACCCTTTAAATGTATTAAATGCTTAGGTTTTTGCATATTTACTTTCACAAGAATTTTATGACAGTTTTCTTGTTCAGAAAGTTTAATGAAATACAGTCGTCTCTCCTGATTCGCGGGGGATCTGTTCCAGACACACACACACCCTGCAAACTGGAAAAAAAATCACAAATATCCAAGTACCATTGGATATAATGGTCGCATCCTCCTGCATGCGCCACAGGCACACACATCATTTTGTCCCTCCTGGCTTCCCATACTTGGAAATTCAAGACCACGAATGGGAAGTCTGTGAATGAGGAGGGATGACTATAAATATACTTTATCTTCTGTCAAGGGAAACCTGATGGTCCATGTTGTGGTGATGAAAGGTCTTGTGCTATCATTTTCCTACAGTAATAGTAAATTTGCTATTACTAATTAATATACATTTGCCATTTATGAAGGAGTCAGAGTTGGAGTTGGTCAGCAGAATAACAGTGGAAATGGAGTTAAAGGTTTGGTGTACCAAGTCCCAGTTCAACAGTCTTGGTTACGACCAGTTGCAGAGGGGAAGCTGGGTGATAATGCAAAAGAGGGGCACAGCAACATGGAGCACTATTCAGTTCTCACAAATGGACTAGACCAAGGCTGGGCATGTACAGTCCTCCAAATGTTGTTGGGCTGCAACTTTCATCCACTCCAGGATGCACAGCCCATGGTGCAGGATTATGGAAACTATTGTTCCATAATCTCAGGAGAATGATAAGTACCCACTCCTGGTCTAGTATATGTCAACCAGAATTCTTGACTGTCTATCTATGTATTTGATGTATATGCCATCTTTCTCCCAGGCAGCTTAAGCAAAGTAGTGTAAAACAGAATCTTAAAAGTCCTAATGAAAACATGATACCACCCAGTGTGGTGTAGTGATTTGAGCATTGGACTATGACTCTGAAGATCAGGGTTTGAATCCCCCTCAGTCATGTAAACCCACTGGTGACCTTAGGCAAGTCACACACTCTCAGCCTCAAAGGGAGGCACTGTCAAAAATCCCTCTGAACAAATCTTGGCAAGAAAACCTTGCGATAGGCTTGCCTTAGGGTCGCCATAAGTCAGAAACCACTAGAAGACACACAACATTAAAATCACACCATCAAAATGCACAGAGTTCAGGCTAACCTTTCTTTATTCACCTTCCATTTTTTTACTTTTGTCTTTATTTTGCCGATCTACAGAATCAAACACTTGGAAGGGACTACAAACACTTGGAAGGGACTATCCAAACTCCTAACACAGGAATATACAACTGAAACACTTCTGAAAGATCCCCATCCAACCTCTATTTAAAGACCTCCAAAGAAGGAGAGTCCACCACCCTCTGACTCAGTCCATTCCACTGCTGAACCCCTTTTAAAATGTTTAGACAGAATCTCTTTTCTTGTAATTTACCATATATAGTCTCCCCTCTGTTCCCACAGACTTCAGGGCCATGGTTTTGCATATCCACAGAGGGGCGACATCTATTAAAATCAATGGGGCATGCCCCACTCAAGCCTATGGGGCTTGAATATTGGTAAGTCTCCATTTTCGTATGGTCTAGAATGGATCCCTGCGAAAACAGATAGCCTGCTGTACTCGACTATAAGTCGACCATACGTATAAGTCAAGGGCAGGTTTGAGGGCCAAAATTATGGATTTTGATATGACCTGAGGGTAAGTCGAGGGTAAAACTTAGGGTTGTGTAACAAAGGATCTAAAGGATGAAGCAAAGGAAAACAATGCCAAAGAACTTGCAAAATTCCAGCAGGCATAACTATTTGCACTCATACTAGAGGCTGGATGGATGAGAGAATAGATGGGGTCAGTGCTTCCAGGACAGATTATGCTCTTGTCTTTCACCAGGGGATGGTTCCTTTTTAAAATAAGAGTTAAAGTACAGTACTTACATTGACCCGTAGATAAGTTGATCTAGGTTTTTAGGGCCAATTTTAGACTAAAATTTCTAGACTTATACATGAGTATATACAGTACATCCACTGGTTTGTGTTCTAGTCTCTGAAGCAGCATAAAAGAAGTCTGCTTCATCTTCTACCTGACATTCTTAGAACTGTTTAAATATGATTATCATATCAAAGTATCGTGGTTTGAGCCTTCAATGATGACTCTGAAGACCAGTGTTCAAAACCCTGCTCCACCATGGAAACCCATTGGGAGACCTTGGGCAAGTTACACTCTTTCATCCTCAAAGGGAAGTAAAGGCAAACCTCTTCTGAACAGATCTTGCTAAGAAAATCCCATGATAGATTTTCCTTAGGGTCACCATAAGTCAGAAATGACTTGAAACAACTTGAGGGCACACAACAACAGCAGCAACAACAATCATATCACCTCTGTCTTCTCTAGGCCAAACATCCCCGGCTCTGTACCAAGAACACCAATGAAAACCATTGTAACAACTAGTAAAATATTAAAATGTTAATACTCTAGTGAATTTCTTAACCAATGGCAGATGTTTTTAAAAGGCAGAACCTTCCTATTCAGCAGTTAAGAAATTCACTTGGCTTTCGTCTTGCACATCTATAATGCATAATCCATTATACACCTAACTTCTAGAAACAAGCCACTGCTCTGGACTGACGAAAAACTGAAAGGCCGGTGATATCATTTCCATCCATTAATTCACTCCAAAATACAGTCAAAAAGCTCTTGTAACACATAACACCTTTAAACTTTTAACAGTCACAAATTCCTGCTAGTTACTGTTGAGAGCTTACTGAACTTTTTCCTCTGGGAGCTATAACCAGTTTTTGGAAAGTATTTTTTAAATACAACTTCCAGAATCCCCCAGCTACTGACTAGCTGGAGGATTTTGGGAATTGTGAGACAGTGTGGCATAAAGGTTTGAGTGTTGGACTATGATGCTGGACACCAGTGGTATGAGAAGAATGAGCCCATGGGTCTAAATATTTTGTTTCTGGTCAAAAATCATCTGTTATTCAATCAAGACAGTCCTCTTCAGCATGTACCCTCCACCAGAAACTGAAAACATTACTTTTAGTACTATAGCTCCCTCTTGCCTACATTGAAACCTTGCACCCCTCAATGGCTTGGACATCTCCCCCAGCCAGCATGACAGACAGTCAGGGGTGTTGTAGTCCAAAACATGTGGAGTGCAAGGCTTAGAAAAGTTACTTTTTTTAAAAAAAATTATTTAGACAGTCTGCTCTAAGTATAACATTATAAAAATGTTTTTTTTTCTTTTTTTCTTTTTAACATTAAAAACAACAACACTAAATTCAATACCTGTATATCTATAAGAAATTTTATTTCCTCCTAGTTTATCATTAAATTTCTGATAGCTTAATAATTTTTGTCACTCCATTATATCCATATTTCCCTTGTCAGGTGTTTCTGCGTAATCAACCTCTAACAAAGAAACTTCATCCAAACATAGTAAATACTTAAGAATCAATTGCGATTAGAATGATAAAGTAAAATAACATCAAAAATCACATCTGACACTGACCATTTTGTATTTCCCCATTTTGTAATGATAAATGTATATAATATAAGAGCTTTCCATTATTCCTTCCAGCGATGTATGACTGGAAGCCAGTCTTCTTCAACAGTTTCAAGTTGAAGCACAGCCTGGGAGGTGTAGTTTGAAAAAAGAAAGTTTTCTAAGCCTGGCACTCCATATTTTGGACTATAATACCCCTGGCCATCTGCCATGCTAGCTGGAGGAGATGTCCAAGCCCTCCAGGGGTGCAAGGTATAGGCAAGGTGGAGCTGCACATTTTGGCCATCATGATTCTGACATGTCTTCTTGGCCATTGTATGGGTTCTCTTTGTCTTATTGCCATTCTGCTTTAAGGAGGTGTTTGGGAGAGCAGGTCAAAGGGATTTGTCTCTTGCATTCTCCTTAAGAGGAAATTTGCACATCAGTTCTGATTATCAATCAGTTGATATGTGTGTGTGCTTCAATGGCCGCAGGGATTGAACCAGTTCTGCTTCATTCCAGTCTCAGATAACACAACCGATTGCACAAGAGAGGAGAAAAATTTTTGTTCCTCTCTCACCTGGCCCATATTTTAGCTAGCTGGTACAGGCAAGCAAGAAAGGAATTATTAAAAGGACTATAGATAAAAATTGTAAGCCTATTTGCGTAAGTGGTGCTCAAATTGTTGTTGTGTCCCTTCCAGTCTGTCTGACTTATGGAGACCTAAAGGCAAACCTATGTTAGGGTTTTCTTGGAAAGCTTAAATTGCTTGTTAGAATTTATTTAGCCTGTAGTTCATATGTAAAACCTACACTGATTAGAATGATGCGCATAAATTGCCTCTAGGTACCACTTTATGTTATGCACTAATGGTATTTAAGCATTTCAGCCTAAAGAGCATTCATCCATGCAACTGATTCCCTCTTTCTCAGCATGTTGTACCTCCAAGTGCCCTCAGCATCTTTATCTTTGACTATGGCCATGCCCACTCCTTGTGGTTTTCCCTAAAGAGTATTTGGAAATCACTAGAAGATTGTTTCCTGGTCTACATTGGGTAGGCTACCCTATAATACCAGTGTAAAGGTTTGAGAGTTGGACTATGACTCTGGTTTGAATCTCTGCTCAGTCATGGCTGTGGCGTACCCCGGCTTGGTGTCACCTGGTGCAGGGGGCAGAGCTTTTGGGGTGGGATCTTCAGCATGCGTGCTGCACAGGAACACACATGCACACCATGAAGTCGTCCGCACATGCCCTGCACCATCCCAGAAAGCCCAGAGAGCAGGCCCCATATGCTGCCAGAGGCCCAGGAAGCCCCACAGCTGCCAGGAAAGTGGGCTCCATGGGCTGCCATAGGCCCAGGAAGCCCCGTGACCACCAGGACAGCGGGCCCCATGTGCTGCCACAGGGCCAGGAAGCCCCGCGGCCGCCAGGAAAGTGGGCTCCATGTGCTGCCAGAAGCCCAGGAAGCCCCGCGGCCGTTGGGAGAATGGGCTCCATGTGCTGCCATAGGCCCAGGAAGCCCCGCAGCTGTCAGGAGAATGGGCTTCATGTGCTGCCATAGGCCCAGGAAGCCCCACGGCCGCCGGGAAAGTGGGCCCCATGTGCTGCCACAGGCCCAGGAAGCACCGCAGCAGCTAAAAAAGCAGGCCCAAGGCCCCTGGAAGGCCCCACAGGGGGTGGGGGACCAACTGGGTGTCACCCCTCTTCTGTGGTGTCACCCGATGCGGTCCACCACCACCACCCACACCCATTGACGCTACTGAGTCATGAAAACCTACTGGGTGGCCTGAGGAAGACAATGGCAAATCTCCTCTGAATAAATCTTGACAAGAAAACCTTAGAATAGAGTCACCATTATGTTAGAGTTGACTTGAAGGCACATAATAACAATACATCAACTAAAGCGACTCCCATTTTATTTTATTTCTGGACCCAACTCAAGATGCTGGTCTTTACCTTTAAAAAATAGATCAAACTGGGCCCATCCTGACCTAGCTTTAGCAAGGTAATAAAGACAGATTTATTGAGGCTGGGTTTCAAAAACATTTTTTTCTCCTACAGCCTGCATGTTTTAAAGATGGTTGAGATGTCTCTAACTAGTTTTGCAATAGTAGCTTAGGGGCTCTTTTAAGTCAAAAGGTAATTCACATACATTTTTTAAAAAAAAGATATATAGATCAAAACCTAGATGTCACATAGTCAGCCCTCTGTATTCATGGATTCTGTATCCATGGATTCAACCAACCACGGTTTAAAAATATTCACAAAAATTTCCCGAAGGTAAACTTTGATTTTGCCATTTAATATAAGGGATGTCATTTTACTATGCCATTACACATAATGGGATTTGAGCATCCAAGGATTTTGCTAACCATGAGGGTCCTGGAACCAAGCCCCAGATGATACCAAGGGCCCACTGTATAACCCTATCAGGACTGTCCAACCTCCTTTAAAAATCACAACATTATGAGAATTTTTGTGGTGAAGGAGCAGAAAGGTATATCAACTAGATGTGCACAAGTACAGGATGCTTTACAAGTTGCCTAATATGCCTGAAGTTATTTAAGTGTATTAAGATTAAGAAAGCAATGTATCAAAATATTAAAATAAATGTCTAATGTTTGTCATCATCCATTCTGGTACCTTTATTGCCAAACACTCAGAGGTGACAACAGGCTTACTTTTATGTGAAAAATTAAGATTATTTACCTTCCATAGCCTTCTCATTACATCTCGAAAAACAACACTGTTGGATAACTGGGGGTCAATGAAAGCTAGAGGGAAACAGTCTGAGATCTACTGGAAGGAGCTCAGTTCCTCAAGGAAAAGTAAATAAAATTTAGCACTATTTTCCCCAACCTGGTGCTCTCCTGAAACTCGCATCTTCCTGACGCATGGGGCTACAACTCCCATTATTCACAGACAGCATGATGAAAGACACATTCCATATTCCCTGAAGCAGCACTTCACACATTTTTGGCAACACACATTTGTTAAATAATGTAAGAAAACAAGTATGCTGTAGGGCTGCCCTACATGATTCTGAAACGTCCTCTCACTGCTGCTATCTCAGGGCCAAAGCAGGTGTGACTTTCACAATCTTTAAGCATGTCTTCCTTATACAGTCATCCCTACACATTTGTGATTTTGATTTTTGAGGAACTGATTGTGGATTTGATCAACATGTTCTGTCTAGGAATCTCTAGGCCCTCCAGTGCAGCTCTGCCAGAAGTTGACCACAGAATTGTACTGGAGAACCTAGAAATTACTAGAGAAAACACTTCTGTAAGCATTTGTAGGTTCTCCAGCATGATTCTATGGTCAACATCTGACCACAGAGTTGTATTGGAGACCAGTGGCGTCAACAGGGTTGGTGTCACCCGGTGTGATAACTCAGGTGTCACCCCCCCACTTGACCCCCTCCCATACTACACCATACAGAATCCTTAGTAATGGTTTTGCATTGATTTACTTATAAAATGTAATTCCCATATATCACTGAACGTAATGGTAATAGTTGTGAAATAAACAACTATGTATACCTTTAAAGTACAATATTATACACACATAATATCCACAGGGAGAGGTGAGAACTATAAATAAAATTTTATTATTAATATTATTATTAATAAATGTGTTTACATATACAGAATTTTGTGTGGTTCAAGTGAGAATTTGGTAAAATGTAATGTCTGTAAATAAAAAATTTAAACATTTTAATTTTTTAAATTATATATTTTTTTAAAAATGACCATTTAAAATTTTAATTTTTTTTAAAAACGCTGAGGCTTCTCCTTTCTCCTCCCACTGATCCTCAGACCACTCACACCATCTCTTCAGAATTTTAAAGAGATACATGTGAGTGCCACAGCCCATTTCTGCAAAATGCAGATGTCTAAGGAGCAGCGGTGTCACCTGGTGTGGTCCATACCCCCCGTACCCCACTGGTGACACCATTGCTTGAATAGTGATTTTTATTTGTGTGGGTTTTTTTCCATTTTCACAGGGGTCATGTGGCCCCAACCCCAGTGAATGTAGAGGGCCCACTGTAAAAAAAAATCTAAGTACTTATATAGGCTTCCAGTTTTAATAGCACTGGGAAAAGAGAAGTTTCCCTTTGCATGATCTCCTAGTATGCATTGCTTATCTCATAGGTGAAAAAATAAAGATGCCCGTATTCTCTCCTCCCAGACTAATAGCAGCTTGGAGGGGTTATGTGTAAAACATCCCAAAGAGAATACCTTCTTTCAGAGCTACATTTTTTTAAAAAATTAAAACTGAAGCCTTCCCCATCCAACACTGCTTTGGGGAAATAAAGATAGTTCTCCTAAATCATATAAGCTTCATCCCTTAGAGGTTTCTATTGATGCTTAGCACCTTATCCATTTATTAAACACATTAACAGCTTAATTAACCAAATGCATTTATGTACTGCTGAATTTTTTTTTATCTTGCCTGTCTATTAAAAGTAGGGCTCAAGGCAGTTGACAGTAAATTATGGAATAAAATACAAAATACAGCACTGAAAACATAAAAGCCTGGAAAAAAAAATACTAAGCAGCTTCTACCGTAAACCTATGAAACAAAACCTATTTCAGGAATTAAGAAGTCAGCACAGATGATGGATCTTCTCTGATAGGGACTTATTTGCCCAGAAGTGGAAGGTCTCAAAGGCTGCATCTGCACTGCAGAAATAACTGGGTTTGACACCACTTCAAGAGCCATGGCTCAATGCTATGGAATTTTGGGAACCGTAGTTTGTTGGAGCACCTCTGGTTCCTAAAATTCTATAGCACTGAGCCATGGCACTTGAAGAGGTGTCAAAGCAGATTATTTCTGCAGTGCGGATGCAGCCAAAGATAGGTCTAGCCTTCCTATTCCCTGGAGAGAGGGTTCCAGAGACCCTGGTTGGAGCAGCTACAGTAAAGGCTGTGTGGAGTTTGGAAACATTACTCTTTTGGATTGCAACTACCAGAATCCCCAAGCCTGCAACACCAACTAGGAGGCTGACTCATATTTCTGACAAATGTGCATACTACAGGCCACAGATCCAGCCCCTAGCATCGACATTTTTAGAAGGATAAGATGGCAGGAGCTGGGAAGGATTTCTGCATAAAAATCTAGAGATCCAGTCAGACTAATCAGTACTAAGACTGACAGGCAAAGAGCTTTAGCCAGTATAAAGCAGCTCCCCCGCTTTCCAAAAGCGCAGCATGAATTATAATCTCAGCAAATCTCTCTCAGCACCCCAATCTTCTAATTGTTTATTGTTCAGATGACTGTGTTTGAAAGGGCAGATTCAAAAATTTTGGATAAAGAAAGGAAGTATTCCCTAGAATTTTCAAAATCAAATTTATTATGTTTTTAAAATCACCCAATAATCAAAGTTCTCTGGGCAGTGTATATGCTGAAAACATACAAAGCAAAATAGCAATCAAATAAATCAGATTACAACCAAGCTAAAACAAGTGATTAAAAGAAACAGCAGCATGGCATAGTGGTTTAAGCACTGGAAGACAACTCTGGAGACCGGGGTTCAAATCCTTCCTCAGCCATAGAAACCCACTGACCCTGGGCACATCCCACACATTTTGCCTTAGAAAACCTTATGTTCACCTTAGGGTCACCGCAAATTGGAAACAACTTGAAGGCACACAATACCAAACTGCAAAGCAAAGCAAAGCAAATCCAAATAAAACAAGTCAGACTAAAACCAAAAACCAAGGCAAAACCAGAAGCAACACATCATAAAACCAGAAGTAAAATGGTTACCAGCAGCAAGGATGGATCAGCGCAAAGATCTCAAAGCACTAGGAGCAGGTCTTTAAAGGTTTGGCGAAATCTGTTTGAAGGCTTCACCTGGAGCCAAAAAGAGCATCAGCTTCAGGTCTCAGTCCAGAAGCCTTTTTGGCTGGAGGAACCGCAGCTAGTAAAGTGGAAGCCGAACCTCAGCTGGACCATCTGCACTTTCTCTCTTGCGAGCAAACCACAATGTTGCAAATATAGTTTACGAAATAGGAAGTGCAGGAAGGGGTGTTTTTTTTTACATACGGTAAGGGACAAAAGGGGATGGTGATAGGTTTACTCCCTTTTTCAGAAAAAGAGGGCAGAGGTTGTGTTTTCTAGCTGCCACATTTTAATAATCAGAAATCATGATGTACAAAAGTCAGCCCTCTGTATCCACGGATTCTTGATTCACGGCTTCAAGCATCTGTGGCTTGAAAATATTTTAAAAATATATAAATTCTAACAGGCAAATCTTGATTCTGCCATTTTATATCAGGGACACTATTTGACTATCCAATGTACTTAATGTATTTGAACATCATTGGATTTTGATGTCCATGGGGGTGCAGGAACCAAACCCCAGTGGATACCAAGGGCCCACTGTAAAGATTTTTGAAGCAGGGAGATTCAGGGATGAGAATCTTGCACCTAATTGTGTTTTTGCTTGTTTCAAAACCATTTAGATTAGTGTGAAGATTATGTCCAAGGTTGCACCAGGGTTCGGAATCATTAAGCATTTTCCAAGAAAATCCCTACTTATAATTTCTTGCTGTGCTCTTGCACTAAGGCTCAAAGAGGACACCTGAACTTCTCCATGTCTAGTTCCTTCTGCTCCCTTTGAGAGATGGATTATGAGTTATGGATTATGCCCAGAGGAATATTCAATAATGAATAGTGGTCAGCAGCAATGAGGATGAGAAGCTGGGCATGCTCAGTGGCTTGAAAACATTGCTTTTTTTAGACTACAACTCACAGAACTCCCTAAAAAAAAAGGTCTCTCAGCAGAAGTGCAAAGTACCCGAGAAAGAAATAACGCAGCTAGATGCAAGGGGAAGTGCTAGGGAATAAAAGGAAAGCAGGGAAGGGACATCAACACTTCCTGAATCATTGGCATCTTCTCTCTCTCAAGGTCTAATTAAAGCAACCTAGGGGAGAATAAAATTAAGAAAAGGCTTCCCTTACTTCCAGGGCAGCCTTTCAATTGGCACTGCCATGTTGTCTTGCCTTTAGGGCAAATCACTGGGGACAGGCTGCAACTTGGTAGCAGAAAGTGTGTGCTTGCATGTGCAGGCACACATGTGCTTGCTTACATACAATAACATCCAAAAAATAATAATCCACCAAACAGTGATACCTTTGTGAAGTCGAAGGCTTTCACGGCCGGCATCCATAGTTTTCTGTGAGTTTTGGGGGCTATGTGGCCACATTCTGGAAGAATTTATTCCTGACGTTTCGCCTGCATCTGTGGCTGGCATCTTCAGAGGGTGGTGGCATGGATGTTTGTGGAGTAGATATAGCTGTGGGACCCTTGGCTGGATGGGAGGAAGTTGTTTGCATGTGAATGGTGGAGTTAGTTTGCGTGTTGTACTGTGCTTGAATGGCAAAGCCTGGAGGTGAGTTGCACGGGGTAGTGATATATATAATCCACAAACTTCCAAGCCACCAACCTCTGAAGATGCCAGCCACAGATGCAGGTGAAACATCAGGAATAAGTTCTTCCAGAACATAGCCACATAGCCAAAAAAACCCCCACAGAACACTAGTGATACCTTTCATGTTGCAAGATTTCGAAGCTCCACTGGCTTCTTCATCAGGCAAGGTGTTAAAAGCCAAACAGGAGAAAAAAATGGAAGATGTAAGTTGCAGGCCTACATTTTGCTGTTTCTGTTCTTAGTTCAGATGGTATGGAGGGGTATATCTTGCAGGCTGGCACCTCCTCCTTCTGGCCATGTGGCAACTGGAAGATTCTCAAAATCCAGGAAATTTAACATCCATTTGCAACACAAAAAGAAATTTCTTTGCAATCCAAGGGACATGTAAAAAGCCTGACTGAGTGGCATACAAGGCTCACCAGCTGACTGTGACAGGGAGCCACAACTCCAGCAAAACCTGGTGACAAAGGCCAACCATCCTCTTGAGGACACAAGAGGACATCACTGTTGCTGAGGCATACACAAGCGTTATTCAAATGGTGAAAATAATCCTGGTAGAATGTGGGTTGAATCTTTGTTGTTCTCATGCATTTGGAATGCATCCAATTACCGTAAAAAAAATTTTTTTTGGGGGGGGGGGCTATAAAAAAAAATCCACTTATCAATCTCGGGTTCCTCCCCCCCCCCCAGGGTTTTCCTAAAATATTCACATTCTCAGCTGTGTGAATAACCAATGCGAATAGTTCCGGGATAAAACTCTGCATGTCTTGAACATGCTTCCAATATATCCGGATCGTCGACTCCATCTTTCTTCAAGTGCTGACACATGTGAGCAACCAAACTCGCAAAGATGCACAAAGACACGGTTCTGTTTTTTTGTTTTTTTAAAAAAAGTGCGAACAACAAAACCGGAATGTGTGAGTGAGATTATTCGGATAGTCGTGCTAAAAAACAACAACCTCTGAATAGGGCCACCACCTCCCAGAGGATGCAGAGTGAGGATTACAGAACTGTGCCCATCGCCCGCCTTGTACCCGCCTGCCTCTGCAGAACAGAGCTCCTGTGTCACCCACAAAAGGGTGAAGGATGCTGCTAAGAATAGTTGCTAAGCAACCCATCTTCCTGTTGTCAGGATCCCTGTTCAGCCAATGATGGCATATTCCACTTACAGCACAAGCCTTCAGCGTGGCATTGCCAGCGTTGTGCCTGGCTGAAGTTTCTTGGCAAGGTGAGATGGAACAACACTCCAAAAATAAATAAAAATAAAAACCAAGATTACTGCTCTGCAGAACCGTCTGGCTCTTGCATACTTTTTTAAAACACGAGGCTTAGCTCTACTCCTAAAGCACACTGGCCTTGCCATCTTCTCTCCCCCCCCCCAGGCATCATGCTCCCTCCTTCCAGATGTTGATTCATGGATCACTTTGCTTTTAGTTGTCTGAAAGACTCACAAAGTTTAGAAGGCTTGGACCACAACTAGTTGCCATGCTGGCTGGAGGATCCTGGGAGTTGTAATACAAAAGGTAACTTTTTCAAGGTACAAGACTTCATCAGCAACTCTTTGTCGATAAGGGACAAATGCTGAATTTCATAGATCTTCTACAGGTGATCAGTTTAGGCTTCTGTTCCCTAGCCCGCAATGGCAGTGGCAATGGCAATGGCAATGGTGGATTGCTGGGTGGGATGAAGTGTGATAAAAAGAGGCTGCAAAAAGAGAAACAGAGAAAAAGAGTGGATGCCCTTGTTTGTTGCTGGCTTTGAACCCATCCACTAATGAAGTGATTCCCAAACTTTGGTCCTCCAGGAGTTTTAGACTTCAGCTCCTTGAAACCCCAGCCATCTTGGCCAATAGGAATTCTGGGAGCTGAAGTCCAAAACACCTGAACGACCAAAGTTTGGGAACCACTGCACTAATGCAATGCAACCTACTACAGATCAACTGCAAAGGAACGTGGCCATGAAGGAATACAGGGTTCCCTACTCCCAATTTAATTCTCCCCCCCCCCCAAGTTTTCCGGCATGTCCTGATCATTTGCTACATGATCAGCAAAGACCTTCCCATCTGCTTTCTGCATAATTTCTGCACCAGTTTCCCTAATTGTGACTTTTCAGTCAACAGAATTTCCTAACTTGGGGCCCTCCAGATGTGATGATCTACAAATCCCACCATTTTCATTGGCCATACTGTCTGGGGATGGTGAGAAATATAGTCCAACATATCGGAGAGGAGTGGGTTAGGAAAGCCTGAGGTACTTCATCAAGTTACACAAAACATATATTGGGAACTGCTCTGTTAGATCAATATTTATTTAGAAAGCTTACTCTGAGGCTGCATCCATACAGCAGAAATGATCCAGGTTGGCACCACTTTACTTGCCATTGCTCAATCCTATGGAATTCTGGGAATTTCAGTTTTGCATGACATATAGCCTTCTCTGTCAGAGAGGTCTGGTGCCGCAACAAACTACATTCCCAGAATTCCATAGCACTGAGCCATGGCAGTTAAAATGGAGTCAACCTGGATTATTTCTACAGTGTGGATGTACGCACAGTGGCCCCCAATGTACACCTTCTTATCCAGTGTGTATTATCCTTTTCCTCCCAGCTGTCAGTGAGACGGACCTGCTTTTATCTTATCCAAAACCAAATACTTTGATAAGCAAGCTTTCTACTGCTGAATAGGTGCTGAACTGCACTGATTTCCTCCTGCTCCCCATCATAGTCTATCCCACAGCTATTCTCGTGTTCTAAAATGCATATATTGCATTCAAACCTTGTAATCCATATATTGCCATGCAAACCTTGTGGTTCTTGCTCATACTGGGTTTTATCCAGAAAAACTCAGCAAACTCCAAGCCCTCAAGGACCTCAAGAAGTAAAACCTTAAAAAACCCACATAGAAAGGCAGGAAAAAGAAGTGCTCTTAGGAAACGGATTCCACTTTGAAGAGAGAGCACTATATAAGAGGCAAGCAGAAATGTTGTCTTGGGTGCACTGAGGACTGGGATGTGAGCAAAGCTTCGTAAAGTTATTTTTTGGACTCCAGCCTGCTAAAAGTAACTTCCCATTGTCTTGATGCAAGATGAACTACAATTTGCATGAAATGATCAGACCTTTGGACCTCTGCCTGCCTGCCTGCCTCCCTCTTAAATCCTCTACTTTTGTTGTGAACCCCCAAACACAATTCAAGGAAATTGCCTAGAAGTCAAGAGAGGGAGGAAAGAGAGCCACGGCAGAGATTGTGAGGTGAGATCAGACACACAAAGGCAATTCAGTTTCTGGCCAAATGACCTCATTGATGCTGCAAGGCAACTTTGGAAGTCTAGCTGGAATAACAGCAGCAAGCTCAGGTCAGCCTCAATCCAGTCTGCAGGGAAGCAGTTGAGATGGAAAAGAAGGCAAGCGGGATCATAGAATCATAGAATTGGAAGAGACCCCAAGGGCCATCCAGTCCAACCCCCTGCCATGCAGGAACTCTCAATCAAAGCATCCCCGACAGATGGCCATCCAGCCTCTGTTTAAAGACCTCCAAAGAAAGAGACTCCACCAGACTCCGAGGATAGGAACCTAGACCAAAGGGCATTGCAATCTCACAATATAAGGAGACAAAAATGTGACTTTTATTTCATGGTGTAAAACAGGACACAGTTCACCATATGGACCAGCAATTGTTCTTAGGTCAATCTTTTACAACCCAGCACAACTGGGAATAACCAGAATGACAGTTCAACATTCCTGGAAATCGGTGATGTTCTCACAGGAAACCACATGTTCTCTCTGCCAAGATGGAGAGGAGATTTGCAGCACTATGCTAAACATATTTAGTCCTAAAGAAGAAACCCCAGCTATGATGTGTGTAAGACTCCAGCTCTGGGGAGTTTCACCATGAAAGTCGTATCCAACATATGGTGACCCTAAGGCAAACCTATCATGGGGTTTTCTTGGCAGGATTTGTTCAGAGGAGGTTTGCCATTGCCTTCCTCTGAGGTTGAGAGTGTGTGACTTGCCCAAGGTCACCCAGTGAGATTCATGGCCAAGCTGGTCTCCAGAGTCATAGTCCAACACCCAAACCACTATGCCACACTGTTGATAGTTAAATGTCCAACCTGGGAAGAAGAGCCGTGCAGGATATTTCTATATGAATGAAAGCCAGTGTGGATTTTGCAGTATAATACCAACTTGCATTATATATCCACTTAAAGGAAAAGCTCCATTCAGTCTTATATTTGAAATGCACACAACTGCAGGTGAGTGCACATGCATAGCAATAGCAATAGCAAGTACATTTCTATACTGCTTGTCAGTGCACTTAAGCACTCCTGAAGCGGTTTACAATGCGTAAGCCAATTGCCCCCAACAAGCTGGGGAATCATTTTAGCAACCTTGGAAGGAAGGCTGAGTCAACCCTGAGCCCCTGGCTGGGATTGAACTCACAACCTTGTGATTTGTGAGTGAGTGGCTGCAGTACAGGCATTTAACCACTGCACCACCAGGGCTCTGTACATGTATCCATGTGCGTGCACATCCATGTACACACAGAGAACTAGAAAAATCCCAAGCCTTTGGTCATGCACAGGTTCCTAAAATGCTGAAACTCTTCTTGGGAACAATGAAGTATATTATATTATCCATTATACTTTGATCTATAGTATCAAGCAAAAAAGACAGTGAAAGTCCCTGCATCTTTATTCTTGGTTATTTTATAGCCTGTTACATAGTGAAAAGCAAGCATTTTCACACTACAGATCCATCAAGTTAGTCCTCATCTGTAAAGTTTGCTCAAAACTTTAGAGTTTTAGATCTGAGACAAGTTTAATTTTTTTTTTTTGCATAGTACAAAGGTGCCCTGAATAATGAGATAGCTTTTTGACTGATAAATTACATTTCAACAATAGATAAATTAGAAACATTTTAATACAAGCTCTTATAAAAACTTCCAATGGAAATAACTTTTAGAATAGGCATTCCCTTTTTCCTCTTACTCAAGAGGGAATGCATTTGCTAAGATGACACTGGCTCCACACACATGTGCATTATCCAGCAAGAATGGTGGTAGTGAGGATGTTATATCTTTGTGTTGCTTCAGAACTATTGATTTCAATCATATGCATATATGCTGACTTAATAAAACTGGCCTGGGGAACCTTTGATCTACGTTATTTTGGCTACAGCTCTCAGCATCTCTATCCAGCATTGCCAATAGTAAGGGCCTGTAGGAGTTGAGCCCCTATTCTAGCATACAAAGGGTCCAGATGTCCAGGTAGGGCTAGTAAAAGATTATTTTTTGAAACTCCAAAGAACTGATGGCAATCCATGTACAACAGACTTTCTCAACCATGCACTCTTTAGATAAATACTGATAGGAACTATAGTCCCACACATCTGGAAGGTGCCAAGTTGGCAGTGACAGTACGGATGGACAGGCTTGATATACTGCCATCTTTTTCGTGGCCCAATAAAAGTATCACTGTTTTGTGGATTTTGTTGCATTTTCTTATGCCTTATGCACTCCCTTCTTGAAATTACATGCCAGACCAAGACTTTGAAGGCTGCCATTAATCCAGGCTTGGGAACTGTGTGGCCCTTCAAACACTGCTGCGCTGCAACTCCCATCAGCCCTAGCTGATGATGATGATGATGATGATGAAGTCCAGCAACATCCAGAGGGCTACACTTTGCCTAGCACTGCTGTAAATGTGGCTCCTCTCAACACCCTCTAGTGTGTGAAAGCAATCAATAAATAGCACTGGCCATGCGCTAGGCCGGCTGAAACAAGACTGGCACATCATGTGGCCTTTGATACCCCTGATTACTGCAGTTTCCAGCATCCTCTGAGGCAACAAAACACTTGTGCATCAGAACTCCTTATCACAAACTACTTGTTCCCCCAACATCAGCTCAGTTCATCTTTATTACGCTCATAGACCAGCACAGTTCCCCCAATGTCAACATTCCCTTCCACAACTAGTATTCCTTACCTGTCTTGTGCCAAGACATAAGCATGGCTCCTGCCCTCTCCATGACCGCTGGCTTTGCATACAGTGCCAATGGTCTCAAAATACCCGCAGGAACCCCAGGTGCACAGGGATGTCTTCACAGCAGCCAGGGCTTGTTTGTGCAAGAGATCTCCCCCTGCCTCTCACTGCAGCCCAACTCCAAAAACAGGAGCAAAAGCAAGATCAGCAATGCAACTTGTATTCTTGGGTGGGTTGTGCAGCATTCATGCTGCCATCTCAGGACTGGGAATAGGGAGGGAGTTGCCCCTTTTGTTCCTAGTTGATTGTCCTGCCTCAAGTCCGCCTGGAGCTCAACTTCCTCCTCCACTTTCTCCGGCCCCTCGACAGGGAAAGGAAATCACCAGGAATTGGCTGTTTGAGTCAACTCCCGCTGGCCCATTGTCATTGGCCTGTCCCCTCTTTCCTTCCTATCTACAAAGCACTGGGAACAGGGAGAATGAGTCCATGTGCATTTAGCTTTCCGCCTGCTCTTGCTTTGTCTTTGAAAAATTCTGCCTGCACGCTTTAGACTGGGCAAACCTTAGGAAAGTCAAACAAAAATCCACCCAACCGTGCAAAATTTGATTGGCCCATAAAGGTATCACTATAGTTTTTCTGTGGGTTTTTCGGGCTGTGTGGCCATGTTCTAGAAGAGTTTCTTTCTGACGTTTTGCCAGCATCTGTGGATGGCATCTTCAGAGAAGCCACACAGATGGCCACACAGCCCGAAAAACCCACAAAAAAACTATGGATGCCGGCCATGAAAGCCTATGACTTCACAAAGGTATCACTGTTTGGTGGATCTTTGTCTGAATTTGCTAAATGGCCAACACTACTCCCCCTGCGTGAAACCTTAGGAAAAAGTATGAAGAATCTGGGTTATTCAGGAGGTGGTAGGGAAAGCTTTCCCCTGTCCCATCATTGCCCAGAGAGAGCTGCTGACTGCTGGTGGCAACAAAACCAAAGGCATCTTCTTCATCACCCATGGGTTAAGTTCACATGGCAAGGGCACATAAACAGATCTTGGTGGCTCCCTCTTTTCCAACCTTAAAGGAATTTCCAGTCTTTGAGACTGGTTGAAGCCATTTTGCAGAACTCATGCAAAACTGGCGTGGCATAGTGGTTTGAGCGTCGGACTATGACTCTGGAGATCAGGGTTCGGATCTCAGCTTGGCAATGAAAACCCACTGGGTAACCTTGGGAAAGTCACATACTTTCAGTCTCAGCAATGGCAAACCTCCTCTGAAGGAACTTGCCCAAAAAACAACCCCATGCTAGGGTCACCATAGGTTGGCTTGAAGGAAAACGACACAGAGACGTACCCACACTCACTGCAAAACTGACCAGTGCCTCTAAAACAATGATGCAACAATCTTTTCCCCCACATATAAATGGACATTTATTAAGAACAATTGTTAATGTTTTGTTACTAGCCCTGCATCCTAGTGATATGAATTTTAAAAAATTATGTACTTTCTAATGAGAGCTGGCACGGTATAGTAGTTTCATTGTTGGACTAGGACTCTGAGAACATGGGGTTCAAACTCCTGCTCAGCTACAGAAAGCCAATGGATGACCCTGGGCAAGTCACACACTCTCAGCCTCAGAAAAAAAATGAAATGGACAAAACCTTTCTGAACAAATTCTGCCTTTAATAAGTTCACCTTAGAGATGCCTTAAGTTGGAAATGACTGAACAGCACATAACAACAATACCTTAAAATGGAGGCAGTGCAATACATTTATTTTAAAGACAGCTCATTCTGGTCAAAGAGGATGCACTTGTAGGGAGGGAGAAACCTTAATTCTGACTTTCCCAAATTGGATATGCCATATGCTTTGGATTGCAACTCCCACCAGCTCTGTCAGCATAGTTAGCTAGGGCTCAGAAATGATGGGAGTTATAGGCTAAAACTATGTTCTGAACCAGGCTAGGAAAGGCTAGTTTAACCCTTTCCTTATCATTATTTCACTGGCTATCCCCCATCTCTTCCATCCATCACCTCCAAGGCATTCCAATTGTTTAGCCACATTTTTATTGCTATGGGAAGGGGGGGGGGGGGAGAGATAGGATATGATTTCCAGTAGAGAAATAAAGGGAGGGGGAAAGGATTATTGCCTATCCCACTGTCTCTGGTTAAAATCTTTTCCCTTTCTGCAAGCTGCTTTTTTATTAAATAGCACCCAAACCAAGATTATGGTTCTGTTGCATACATTTTTATGCCAGCTGAAACTAGCCCTCATGCCTAGGAAAAACAGAAATATATAACTGCGTATGATTCCTTAGGGGAGAGCTCTGAAAAGACATTCTGTACGGCTGAACAGCTAAAGAAGAGAAAGCTCTTGCTATATTTTCAAACAGGAGTAGGAACCAGCTACCTTCCAAACGTTTTCAGACCTCAGTGAGTGCAAGCAGTGATAATGGGCACTAGACTCCCACAATATTTGGAAGCACAGAATTATAGTGTTAGAAGAAACCCAAGGGGCGATCTAGTCCAACAATTTGCTATGTGGGAATCCACAGCTAAAGCACCCTGGAAGACAACCATCCAATCTCTGTTTAAAAACCTCTAAATGAAGGAGAGTCTACTGTCTTCTGAGTGGTAAAATTCAAAAACATAGCCATGTTAGTCTGTAGAATCAGTATGTAGAGAGATCTTGCAGCACCTTTGAGACTAAGGGAAAGAAAGAGATTGGCAGCATGAGCTTTCGTAGACTTCAGTCTACAAAAGCTCATCCTATCAACTTCTTTCTTTCAGTTAGTCTCAAAGGTGCTGCAAGATCTCTCTACATACTATCTTCTTCTATCCCACTTCAAACAGTTCTGACCCTCAGGAAATTCTTCTTAATGTTAAAACAGAATCTCGTTTCTTGTGATTTGAATCCACTGGTTGTGCCCTGGACTGTGGAGCAGCAGAAAACAAACTTGTTGTAGTTTCTACATAGCATTCCTTCAGATATTTAAAGATTATCGTCCTATCAACTCTTCTCTGCTTTAAGCTAAGCATACAAAGCTCTGGATACATATTCCTTCTTGTACCCTCACCCTGATTTCCTATGCATTGTTAAAGCTATTTTCTCCAGCACTTGATGCCACTTTGCCCTCTGGGATGCTGTCTCCCTCCTCCATGTGGCCGAGTTTAAAGATCTCCTGATCAGTTTTGTAAGACACCCAGCAAATGCATTCATACCAGTTGTTGTGAGATGCAACCATTCTCTTGCCCTAAGTCCTTCTTCATGGCCCAAGAAGCCAAACCTTTTCCAAAAGTGTGGCATAGTGGTTTGAGCATTGGACTACGTCTCTGGAGACCAAGGTTCGATTCCCAGCTTGGCCATGAAACCCACTGGGTGATCTTGGTCAAATTACATGCTCTCATCCTTAGGGAAAGCAATTGCAAACCTCATCTGAACAAATCATGCCAAGAAAACCCCATGATAGGGTTTCCACATGTCAGAAACGATTTGAAGGCACACAACAACAACACACACGCCACACACACACCCCAATTGTGGAGCCAGCTGTTTGACTCTAGCATTTTCCTCTATCTTCCTGCAACAGGGAGGAGTAATGAAATAACAACTTGTGCCCTAGGGTCCCTCAGTTTTCTACTCATAATATCTTGCCATATGTTGAAGACTATGTTTAGAAATGTAATGTGCTCCCCACATGGGTTAGAAGGAAGCGGCAATGGTCAGTGGGCTGATGGGTCTTCGTAACCTCTCTGTTACATTATGCCTTGGATGACAGTGCGCCTCTTGAGACAACCACAACACTGCTACTATCAGGTCACTGCAACACTGCTGCTGTTTCTTTTATCAGGGAATCACCTACACTACCACACGGCAAGAGCCTTTCTATCCACAGAACCCTTCAGGGTCACCTCTGTCTCTTTGAGAAGCAAGACCTTTGTCCCTGCTCCTGTGGTTCATAATCACTGATCAAATGGAGAGCGCTCCAAATATACATCATGTTTTCTGATAGGACTGCTTCCGTGTGCCACATTTCCCCAAGATTTGCCTCTTACGTTTTTCAGTTTTCTTCCTTCCAAATGGCATCCCTCCCCTGTGTGCTCCTGTTCCAGGAAAGGTTAATCTTTCTGTTAAAAAGCTTGACTTGTTGCACTTTCTGTTCCAACAGGGCAACCGAGTTGTAACTGCTGCAAGCGTGGCTCCTCACATGCTTAGGCAGAAAATAAACTAAGCGCAGATGTTGTGGGGTTATTGCAGCAACTTCCTCACCATGCATTGTTTCCTCATCCTATACAGCATCATAGAGTGGGAAGAGACCACAAGGGGCAATCCAGCCCAACCCCATTCTGCCATGCAGAAATACACAATCAAAGCACTCCCGACAGATGGCCATCCAGCCTCTGTTGAAAAACCTCCCAAGAAAGAGATTCCACTACTTTCCAAAGCAGCATATTCCACTGTTGAACAGCTCTTATCATCAAGAAGTTCTTCCTAATGTTAAGTGTAATTTCTTCCTGTAGTTTGCACCCACTGCTCCAAGTCCTAGCAGAAAACAAGCTTGTGCCAGCCTCAATATGATACCCCTTCAAATATTTAAACAGGGTTATCATGTCTCCTCTTAAGCTTCTCTTCTCCAAGCTAAACATACCTAGCTCTCTCACTCACTCCTCACAAGGAATGGTCTCTAGACCATTCACCATTTGGTCACACTTTCTGAACATGCTTCAGCTTGTCCATATTATTGTTGTTAACTACCTTTGGGTCAGTCTCAACCCATGGTGACCTTATTGATGAGAGATCTCCAGCCCCCCCCCCCCCCCGTCATCTCCTGCTCTGTCCAGCTCCTGCAAACTCATATTTGTGGTCTCTTTAATAAAGTCCATCCATCTAGCATGTGACCTTCCTCTCTTTCTACTTCCCTCCACCTTTCCTAACATTATTATTCTCTTTTCCAACGATTCATCCTTTCTCATGATGTGTCCAAAGTACAACAGTCTTGTCATCTTGGCTTCTAGGGATATCTCTGGCTTGATCTGCTCTAGGACCCATTTGTTTGTCCTTTTGGCTCTCCATGGGATCCTCAGCACTCTTTTCCAGCACCACATTCTCTCAAATGCATTGATTTTCCTCCTGTCTTCTTTCTTGACTGTCCAGCTCTCACATCCATCCATGGGAATAAGGAATACAATGGCTTGTATGATTCCGACTTTTATGCTGAGTTGTGTATCTTTGCATTTTAGGATCTTTTCTAGTTCTTTCATAGCCAACCTCCCCATTCTTAGTCTTCTCCTAATTTCCTCACTGCGGACCCTGTTCTGATCAATGTTGTCCATATCCTTCTTGAATTGTGGTGCCCAGAACTGGACACTGTATTCCAGGTGATGTCTGTTAGGAAGTCTATCACCATTCCAGGCCTTCCACTCACACTCCCAAGCTAAAAACCCACCACAAAGCAACTGTTTTACTCTGTTTAGGAGCTCCAGAGACTGAAGGGGAAGCTACAGAGAGTTAGTGGCTCAGCTCTACCCCAGTAAAGCCATTGGCTCACTTACTCTCAGCACTAGTCCCCTCCACTTTAGTCAATGTGTTCAGGCAGAGCACATGGCTTCAAACACACAAAAACACATCAACTAGCTTCCAAACAATTCAGCCAAACAGCCACTCAAACCAGGGTGATCAGATATCCTCCTTTTCCAGGACATGCCCTACATTTCAACCTTTTGGCCTCCGGGAATTCAAAAATATCCTCCATTTTGAACATGAGAACCAGTGTGGCATAGTGTTTGAGTGTTGGACTATGACTCTGGAGACCAGGGTTCAAATCTCCACTCAACCATGAAACCCACTGGGTGACTTTGGGCAAGTCACACTCTCTCAGCCGTAGGGGAAGGCAAAACTACTCTGTACAAATCTTGCCAAGAAAACCCCATGATAGTTTCCTCTTAGGGTCACCATGAGCTGGAAATGACTTGAAGGCACACAACAACAACAGCAACAAAGCATATTGAATAACAGCAGAGTTTGCTGTTTCCCTTTGAAAAAATGCATGTACCTGGCAGCCTGTCTTTGCTGCAAATAGGGAAGATAGGATGGATTCTTCTAAAGTCCTTTTTTTCTTAGGAGAAGCAGCAGACAAGACTTGCCCCTGCCCCCAATACTCAGGGAATGGACTGCTTGGGGAAAACAATGCAAATGTTGAATGGGTATTTTCCCCTTAATTTCAGCACGATTGACAAATGAAAGGAATAATTTAAATGTAAATTCAGTCAAGGTTTCATTGATAGTAAAGTACCATTTTAAGCATTTGTTTTGCTCAGAGTTCTAGAAGTATATTGCAAGCCAACAAGGCATTTTAATGAAGATAAGTTCATCAGAAAAATACAGATTGAGTACATAATAAAAATATAGCTGTCAATGAGCCATATAGAATGAATGTACATTTATATTTGTGTTTTCTAACTTTTACTGTGTAATGCCCTACATTTTTCTTGAATGTCCTATATTTTGCGGTGCCTTGTCCTTCTTTGCGGTTAGGACATCTGGTCACCCTGACTCAATATGTTTGCGTGTTGGACTATAACTCTGGAGACCAGGGTTCAAATCTCCACCTGACCATGAAACCCACTGGGTGACCTTGGGCAAGTCACACTCTCTCAGCCTCAGGGGAAGGGAAGGGAAGGGCACTTACCATATTCTACCTCTTGCACCAGTCCCACGCAAAACACCATTTCATGAGCTCCTGTTTGTGAGCTCCAGAGATTGAGGGAACAGCAACAGAGCCCTGAACCCCAACCATGTGCGTGACCTCCTTCCTCTCAGCAAAAGCCCCCTACCATTTAAACCGCCTGAAGAAGCGCATGTTATTTGAACCTCTTTTAAAACACTTGCATTTCCTTTATTGATGGTCGGCAAATGCAACCACTTCTTTCAATGCCATCCTACCCATGTCCTAAGATCAGCCAAGAAGTCCTTCTCTTTCTCCTAACTGTGATGGATGCACAACTAATGGGAAGAGAAGAAAGGGCTTTTCCAGTAGCCATGGTTTCCCAGACTTTAGTCCTCCAAGTGTTTTGGACTTCAACTCCCAAAAGCTCCAACCATCTTGGTCAACAATCAGGAATTCTGGGAGCCAAAGTCCAAAACATCTGGAAGACCACAGATTGGGAATCACCGGTTTAATGGCACATTTTATTTTGCCCCAGGAAGCTAATTTGTCACCCATCTTCCCATATATTTTGCCATCTAAGAGACAGGTGTTTGCTTTCTAAGTTTTATTTAACATTTCACCTGCCATAGCTTTGTTTTTATTATATTTTTGCACTTTTCATTATATTTTTCCCTGTGTATGCAAAGACTGGTTCTCAGCTCCCTTGAATAGCATGAGAACATTTGAAGGGTGGGATATATGTTTTCCTATAAATGACTTAAAATAAACTCTGACAGAAAGAGGTATTTTCTATACCCTGTCCCAGCATTAGAAAAACATTGCTTCTAGGTATGTGAGGGGGGAAGCAGACGAGGGCGTCCAGGACGCCCTGGGCCAGCGCGCCGCAGGGCCGCAGCCTCCGCACCTCGGCGCACCGGCGGCATCCCTGGAAGGAGCGCTAAATCAGCGCTTCTTCCTAAAGACAGCGAAAGTGCGCCCTAAAAGCGGCGGGCGCACTTTTGCTGTCTTTTCCGCCGCGGCGCGTCCGGTCGCCGCGGCGTGAGGTCATCCCCGGAGCCCCGGCCGTGCGGAGGGCCGGCGACTCCGAGGGCGACCTCAAGGAGAGGAAGGGGCGCCGCTCGTGCGGCTGCCCCTCCTCTTCCAAGCCTCCAAGACGACTCTATTAGTCGTCTGCCGAGGCCCTTAGTTCCATGTTTAGTTTGATTTTCAAAATAAGTACTAAGCTCTATCACAGCATGGGGGATCTTTCTTTCTTTCTCTTTCTCTCATTCTGTCTGTCTGTCTCTTTTTTAACAACTTCCAGAACCCTCCAGCCAACATGGCCATTGTTAATGGTGGCAGAAGATTCCAGGAGTTGTAATAAAAATAAATAGTCCTTTTTAGGGGATCCTGGGAGTTGCAATCCAGAAACCACTCTAATGTTTCCAGGCTCCGGTGCCAAACACATGCTTTGTGTTCAGATGATCTCCTGGGAAATACTAGACATCTTCAATAGGTAGCAAGTGATATGAGATGCCACATTCAGCTGTTATGCAAAGTGGGATGGACCTTGACTGAGTCAGTATAAAACATTCCTCGGTTGAAGCAACTCATGGGACACCTACCTGCACAAGCAGTGGGCGCCTCTGCTCTTTCTCCTGGCAAACCTGATTCTAGCACTAACTTCTGTATTGGGACAAAATTGATGATCTGCAGCTCCTGCACTTGGGCAATCTCCTCACTCAGATTCCTTTCTTTGCAATAATATTTAACGGTTTCAGAAACAGTCTAGCTGGAGCCAAGCCAGGCTTCTCATACCTGCATAGCAATTGCACATGACCGCAGGACTCTTGTTGGAAAGAATGTTTGTTCAGCTCCCCTCCACCCTTGCAGAGACGACTTTGACTATAACAAGGAATATGACCTAGGTCCTGGGCTGCGAATATGCAGTTAATGCCATACAGAATGCTAACTGGAGAATAAAAATCAGTTTTACTTTGCCTGTAGTGCACACATACACACACATCTGTTTCCTCCCCATTTGCTCTCACTCCTCGCTTCTACTTCCTTTCTCAAGACTCCTGGAAATCCTGCTTAGGCACCTATTTTGAGAAATGTAAATATAAATAAATATTTGTGCTGTATTGTGTGTGTGTGTGTGTGTTATAAATAAATACATTGGGGATATAAATAAATAAATGATAAATTATTAGTATTCATATTATTCGTAGCTTTAACCCATCACTTCTATCCTTATCTTTAACCAGGAATTGCTGATATGGTTTCAGTCCTATCAGGAGGGCAAGAAATCTGTTTTTTCAGTCCATCCATCCAGGAGATGCTCCATAGGCAGAATGGTATACCCAATGATAATTCTTTGGCTCCCATGATGATGATGTTGATGATCAATATCTTTATTTATATTCTACCTTTTTCCCAATCTGGGACTAAAAGCGACTTACAAAAGTTTAAAGGTACAGTACATCTAAAAAATTACATCGTACATAAATTTAAAATATAATTGAACTACACTGGGCCCTTATCATCCGCTAGATTTTGGTTCCAGGACCTCCATGGACACCAAAATCTTTGGATGCTCAAGTCCCATTAAATACAATGGCATAGTGAAATGGTGTCCCATATATAAAATGGCAAAATCAAGGCTTGCTTTTGGAATTTATATATAATTTTAAATATTTTCAAGGCATGGATGGTTGGATCCATGGATAAAGAATCTGTGGATACAGAGGGCTGACTGTATCAATAAAATTAAAAACAGACCACTTAAGTTTAAAAAATATACATAACACAGCACTGAGGAGTCGGCCTTCAAAGGCCTGCCAAAGCAAAAAAGTTTTCACCTTCCTTAGAAAAGGATAGCAAGGAGTAAAAGAATTTATGTAGACCTTACTCCAGTTGATCTGAAAGCTCACTTAAGAATGCAAAAGTGGGGAGAAGGGGAAGGAGAAACAGCTGTTTCTTGCATTTGCAATTTCTGTGGGCTTACTAAATATTTGTTCGATATATTGGTTAAACTGGATTTATGGGGTAGTGGTGATAGGGATGATGTCTTTTCTTTCTTCTGAAGGGGAATAAAATGGTTTTCCTGCCACTGCTGGTTGCTGGAGTTGTGGCACACTGCTCAATGGTTGTCTACTGGTGACTATTCATTTCTACACAATATCTCTCTGAAATGACTATTTGATCATATGCTGCTGTTCCAGAAGTTGGGGTGTGGGGTGGATTCATAGAAACATAGAGTTGGAAGAGTCCCCAAGGGCCATCCAGTCCAACCCCCCTGCCATGCAGGAACTCACAATCAAAGCACCCTCGACAGATGGCCATCCAGCCTCTGTTTAAAGACCTCCAAAGAAGGAGACTCTTCCTAATGTTCAGGTGGAATCTCTTTTCCTGTAGTTTGCATCCATTGCCCTGGATCCTATTCTCTGGAGCAGCAGAAAACAAGCTTTCTCCCTCCTCAATATGACACCCCTTCAAATATTTAAAGAGGGCTATCATATCCCCTCTTAACCGTCTCTTCTCCAGGCTAAACATACCCAGATCCCTAAGCCGTTCCTCATAGGGCTTCATGGTTTCCAGACCCTTCACCATTTGAAGGCACCCACAATGTCTCTGGAAGAAAACTCCATGATGACACAGTGTCACTCTCAAAGTGGTGGCTAGGGCTCTCAGGTGAAATAATGTACTGGGTTTTGTTACTTTAATAGAGAGGTGGGCAACAGGTTGAGGGGCTAGGGCCAATTTTGGCCCCAGACACAGACCCCTTGCAGATCTCATGCCCCTAGAAGTCCAAATCCCTTTCTTTTCTTCTGTAGTCTATTACAAAATGACACAAGGAAACAACGTCACATCGCTTTATGTTGGTATTTTGAAAGAGGAAAATGGAGGTATCTGGTGGTAGTCTAAGTTTCTGGGGATTTGTGTGGGCGGTGTGATGTTACCAATAGGCCCTTGGTATGTGCTGTGGTTTAGTTCCAGGATCCCCCATGGATACCAAAATCCATGGATACCCAAGTCCTGTTATATACAGTGGTGTAGCAAAATGGTGTCTTTTATATAAAACAGAAAAATCAAGGTTTGTTTTTTGCAATTTATATTTTTTGGAATATTTTCAAATCGTGGATGGTTGAATCCGTGGATAAAGAATCTGTGGATACAGAAGGCTGACTGTATTTTCATGTGCTTTTGCACATTTGGGGAACTTTCTGCAAGATTTTAGGGAGGAAATTACCTGAAAATTGCTATGATTTTAAAAAAATATATTGGAGAACTGGAGGTCTGTGGGGACTACATTATGGCCAAGTCTGTGTTATAGAGACAGGAGCCTTGTCCTTTATTTTACCTGGCAACACAACTGTATTGGTGGCACAACAAAAGTTTAAAAATGAAAAGATTGAGAAGAAACTGCTGCTTCTAGTATGCAGCTGGCAAATCATCCCATACTATTTCTTTCTTTTTTAAAAAATACATAGTTATTCTTTTTGATAACAAAGTATTTCCAAGTTACATCTCCTTGTTTATATAAAAATGTCATTTCAAGTTTGTAACCACTACTGTTTTTGCAAAAGATATACATATACATATATGTATATTTCTCATTTTTCATCTCACTAGATAACTTTGTAGACCCAAAAAGATATGAGTAATAAAAGAATTTAATTCCTTCTCAGACGTATTGAGCTTTTTTTTCTTGAAACACTTACTGTGATTTCCCTTTCATTATAAGATAATCAACATTTCTATTATCATTGAAATATTATGGTATTTTCTCTTTTTAATCATAGTTGTTTTTAAATATTTCTAAACTCGTCCTTTGTCTTCTAATTTGGTTCTATATGACTTTAACTTGCATCTTTGTATACCATTTCTAATAGGACTTTTATTAGTTACATTTTTCTTCTACCTTTCCTCCAAGGAGCCTGAGGTGACCGACTTGGCTTTCCTCACAATAAACCGGGTTCAGTGGGAATGGCTAAAATGTGGATCATCCAATTCCTAGTACAAAATGGTACCCACCACACTGGCTCTAGAAAATTGCTGAAAGGTCTTTTCCCAAGCTATGTGAATGGAGTGACAACGCTGAGAAAAGGAGGATTTTTCTTCCACTCTATGATGGGGTGTGTGTACAAATTCCTTGCATCAGAATCCAACCTTTAAGAGCCAGAACTTTTTAAAGTTTGGCTCTTTTCTGTCCAGGGTACGCACAAACTAGCGATCAAAATATCTCTCAGTATTAGCACCAAAAGCCTCTGGGAGCTCTTCCACCTGCCTACCTTCTCATAGCAATGAAGTTCTCTTCCAAGTTGAAGCTCAAATGGGATTGCTTTCTCAAAACTTTCAGCCATAGACAGAATGGCTCGCTGGGTGACTTTTCCCTACTTCAACCTTCCACAAAGTGGCCTCTTTCCAAAGCAACTATTCCCATCCACAACCGACGCCATCTCGAAACAGCAGACTGTGCAAGAAAGGAACTGTAGTCCAAAAACTTCTAAAGAGTTCAAAGATATAGCCATGTTAGTCTGCAGAATCAGTATGTAGAGAGATCTTGTAGCACCTTTGAGACTAACGGAAAGAATTTGGAAGGCTTGGCTTATTTCAGAAATCGTCTTTTTCCTGTAGTACCGTACTGCTTAAGCATACTTTTGCACAGTCAATAAGGCAGATCAATGTAGTCTCTAAATTCCTCTCCTCCCCGCAGCAATGACCTTTTTCACCCACTGGCATCACTTATGCTGCAGAAAGCAGAGTCACCAAATAAGCTGACAGTCGCTGCCTTCCTTCCTCAGCCATTCAGCTTGGGCCTTGCTTCCACCAGCCTGCCTCCTGCACAATGCCATTGCTTCCTCCGTCTGCCAATCCATGAGCTAAAAGCCATCACCTGGGTGCCATAGCAACAAAAATTTACAAGCTTTTCTTATTTTTTTTTTAAACCTATTCAGTTAGTTTGCAAGAGTAGCTTTTAAAAATGCACAATCTGTCTGGCTCCCCGACGGATGTGGGAAGAAACGGGGAGAAGGAGCTTGCAAAAATTTCTGCAGTTGTCTTGAATTTTAATCTGAACGTCACACTTCACATGTAAAATAAATAAGTAATGGGGTGAAATAGAGAAATTCATTGCTCCCTAACTATCACTTGCTACCAGTCACTTCTTAAAATGAAGAGATGCTAGGGAGGCAACCTACAAGCAAAGGAGGCCCCTTACTTTTGCAAAAATCTTCCACTTCTACCTACTGCATAGGCAGTTGTTGGGACTTGTGGTGTCAAGATCTTGC
This sequence comes from Phrynosoma blainvillii, assembly GCA_026167975.1. Lineage (NCBI taxonomy): Eukaryota > Metazoa > Chordata > Lepidosauria > Squamata > Phrynosomatidae > Phrynosoma > Phrynosoma blainvillii. The sequence continues at coordinate 9,473,056 of JANUYF010000009.1, forward strand.
AGTGGGTTTCCATGGCTGAGCAGGGACTCAAACTCTGGTCATGCAAAGTCCTGGGCCAGCCCTCAAACTACTACAACTACACTGGCTTTGTACAGGCAATACACAGAAACAAATGACAAAAGCAAGCATTATGCAAAAATCAGCATGCAAAGGGATCTTGTATCACCTTTGAGACTAGCTTCAAGAGAGAGGTTGGTAGCATGAGCTTTTGTAGCACTGAGCCTACTTCCTCAGAGGCACAAATCTACCAGCTTTTTCCTTTCAGCTTGTCTCAAAGGTGCTATGAGACCCCTTTGCATACTGATTTTCCAGACTAACATGGCTATGTCTTTGAATTGTAAGGGGAAGCATTGTTAGTTTTCTGTGAGTTTTTTTCAGGCTGTGTGGCCACATTCTGAAATAATTTATTCCGGACGTTTCACCTGCATCTATGGTTGGCATCTTCAGAGGTTGGTGGCATGGAAGTGTATGGAGTATATATACCTATGGGACCCTTGTTTGGGAGGAAGTGGTTTACATGTTAATGGTGGAGTTAGTTTGTCTACTGTACTGTGTTGAATGGCACGGCCTGGAGGTGTATTGTGGGAGGGATATGCAATGGGGAATATACTCCACATACTTCCATGCCACCACCCTTTGAAGATGCTAGTCACAGATGCAAGTGAAATGTCAGGTATCAATTATTCCAGAACATGGCCATAGAGCCAGAAAAACTCACATAAAACTATGGATGCTGGCTGTGAAAGCCTTCGACTTCACTCAAGCACTGCTGTTGTGTGCCTCCAAGTCATTTTTTACTTATGGCGACCCTATAATAGGGGTTTCTTGGCAAGTTTCTTCAGACAGGCTTTGCCGCTGCCATCCTCTGAGGCTGAGAGTGTGTGACTTGCCCAAGGTCACCCAGTGGGTTTTTATGCTTGAGCGGGGACTCAAACCCTGATCTCCAGTGTTGCAGTCCAACGCCCAAACCACTACCCCACACTGGCTCAAGCATCCTTCCTCCCTATTCTTACTGTATCTTGTTATTCTGACCCTAGCCCTCCAATATCCAATTCCATCAGTGCATCTGAAGAAGATATCCATAAAGGATCATGCTACAATAAATCAGTCTCAAAGGTGCAGATTGATTTCTTCAATCCTCTCACCCTCAACACACATTGCCATTTTATGCTGAAACATCCTAACACAGCTATTATCTCGTTGAAAAATATTCCAAGTACAGAAACCAGTTCTCCCAGCAGTTGACTCTTACTTCCACAATAGCAATGGGACTGGCTAGTCCGCTGGGGCCAGGCCAGTTCAAGAGACGTCTACCCAATCTCTCTTCCAATAGAAGGAAATGGCAGGGAGGAATAGGGAGGAAAACTGTCTACCAATGCTGCCCCCCAGCACCCACTTTCTGAGCCATTTGCTCTGTTCTGTCTAATGGTAGGGAAGACCATGTACACAGACAGACAGACAGACAGATTCAATAGATACATCCTTTTCAGCAAACCTGTGTAATCTATCTATTTATTGCAAAAAAAAAAACCCCAAAAAAACCACAACAAAACCCCCCAAACCCAAATCTTTTGTACCAGAAACAGCACGCCTCAAGATAAAAGAATACAGTGATCTAAACTAAGAATAGAAACAGGATGATGCTTAGCTTAAAAAGCCTAATGATTCTGGACAACTCATGTAAGAATGAGACCTTTGCAGTAAGCCATATTTCCTTTCACCAAATCATGTTGGTCTGTTTTAAATTATCTCTCGCAAAGGCCAGGGCATGCTTACTCAGAAGTAAGTCCTGTTGAGTTAATACAGCTTTCTTTAGATGCAGGCATGCAGACAAGGATGGCAGTTTGACAACACTTTCTAATGCATGTTCGCTCAGAAGCATAGCTACTGTTTTTTAGATAAAGAGTTGTGGCAAGGGTGGGGAAAGTGTAGCCGGTGGGCTGTGTGAAGACCAATTTGTGGCCCTAGATTAAAAAATATGTGGGGTTTACCCACCTACTCAATGCCCCCCAAGCCCCCCAACCTGTCTATGAACTGGGATAGAAACTGGAAGTGACATGACTTCACTTCTGGCCATGTAGGGAACATTAATGTTGCCTTGCAAGCCAATGAAAAATGGCCCCCACCCCCTCTGCAGTTGCCCACCCCTAGGTTACACATAGGATCAACCCTTTATATATTTACCTTGGGTAAAGTTGCACAGAATTGCTGTAGAACTGCTAATTCTTTGCAACCAACTCAGCGGAATTTGCTTTTGATTTGCATAGGACTAGACTGCAAAACATCCTTTGCCCCATCCTTGCAATTCTCATCATGGAAACATATCAGGAATTCTAACAAAAAGAATACAATTCGAAAGGAATGAAAGGGATACAATAAGGATCAAAGTTTATTTGAGACCAGGAAGACATTCTTCCACGGATCATTGTGCCTGATGATTTCAAGAGGATTTGATATACTACTTGATTATAATATTTATATTCCATCCTATATCATGAAATCTCAGGGTGGTCCTCAAAATGCCAACAATTAAAGAAGTTAAAAACAGGTTAACACTATATAAAACCATGTGCATAAGCATCTTGTGTAAATCAGCGAGGTCTCAAAGGCTTTCATATTAACAACTGAATGAAGCCAGCATTCTATTCAGCTCTAGGACAGAATAAATGACCTTCAAGTGTCCCTGCATCATTAAGACACAAGTTTAGGAAGGGTCATGCTGACTGGTTTATTTCATTTTCACACTACCTTTTCATGCAAAGGATCTCAAGGGTCTGTTAGAGCATACCTGATCCTGGATTCATTTTTACCCTCATAACCCTTTGAGATACATTAGGCTGAGAGACAGTGATTGGCCAAGGTGAAATCTGAACCGCAATTCCTCTAGTTTTAGTTCAGTGATCTAACCACTACATCACTCTACCACTCCTGGGATATATCTAAGGACCCATAATATCCACGCTTTCCTGCATTAGTGGGGGTTCTGCAACCTACCAGAATGATGTTGCTGAGCTCAAACCCCCAGTATTCCTTGCCACTGACTATGGCTGCTGCCACATTGCAGAAATGAAACAGTTTGACACCACTTTAACTGCCCTGACTCAGTGCAATGGAATTCTGGGATTTGTAGTTTTGTGAGATATTTAGCCTTCCCTGTCAGAGAGCTCTGGTGCTGGACCAAACTACAAATCTCAGACCTCCATAGCATTGAGTCACGGCAGTTAAAGTGGTGTCCAACTGCTTCATTTCTGCAGTGTGGCAGCAGCCTACGCTGGGAGTTGCAGTTAAGTCACATTTGGAGGACCACACAACCCTCCTGCCCCTTTGCTAGATCAGAGCATTCTAGGGCAGCCACAGGAAAAAGAGGACATGGCTCCTGTTCCTTTAATAGTTGTGTAGTAGAGAAACTCTCAGCTGATGAAACCATTTAAGGACAGAGGAGCCCTGTCTTCTTTTTCATATGGCCACTCTAGGACCATCGTCACATTTGCTTGCATAAACGGCCCCTACAGAAATTCCTGCCACTTCCATGAGTTTTTAGCATATTTCCTATTTTGGGAAAGGGCAGTATTTGTTGCTTCTGTTCCACTATTGAGGTTATTTTATCTCAAAGGAAGAAAATGAAGTCAGAGCTGATGGCTGGGTGAGGGGGGAGAGAACACCTCATGTTGCTGTAAGGTTCAGCCAAAAAAAAGTTAGGATGAAAGAAGCAAAGGATGTAGGAGGGAGAGAAAATAAAAGTGTAGTTGAAAAGAAGGGGACGGACACATTTCAGCAGTGCAGCCCTTTGCTTGTGTTCTTCAAAGTAAAGTCCATACCATTGTCAGTACAGGTAACTTTTAGGTAAGCATGCAAAAGCTGCACAATTCTAGGCTGGTTTACTGAGAGATAAGCCAGATGGGTTCAATTGGTCTCATTCACTGATAAATCTGTATAGGACTGCAGCCTTACAGCATCTTATGAGAACCCTGGTCTCCAAAAAGAACCCAGAAGATCGACAAGAGTTCATCCTCGATAATGAGAAAATGGAAATAGTTGAAGACTTCCCGGATAACCTTGGTTCAAATATTGATTAGGACAGACTGCAGTCAAGAAATCAGAGGAGGACTAGGATTGGGAAGGGCAGCAATGGAAGAACGGGACAAGATCATAAAGTGTAAAGACATAACTTTAAAGGGAGGATAGTCCAAGCTATTGTATTCCCCATCACTATGCATGGATGCGAGAGTTGGACAGTAGAGGAAGCTGTTAAAGAAAATCAACTCATTTGAGACGTGGTTCTGGAGAAGATTGCAGAGGACGCCTTGGACGATCAAGAAGACAAACAAATGGGTCCTTGCGTAGATGAAGCCCAAAATCTTCCTGGAAACCAGGATGACTTAACTGAAGGTATCGTAATTTGGCTATATCATGAGGAAAAATGAAGCATTAGAAAAGCAATGATGCCAGGAAAGGTGGAAGGCAGTAGAAAGAGAAGAAGACCACATGCCAGATGGTTAGATTCGATCAGGAAAGACACAGGCCTGAGTCTGAAGGATCTGAGCAGCGAGGTTGAGGACAGAGGGTCTTGGAGTTGTCTCATCCACAGGGTCCCCATGAGTCAAAGTCAACTCAAGGGCTGTTAACAACAACAACTACCAGAATTCGAATCCAACACTCAAACATTGCCCCACACTGGCTCATAGTTGTGTGCCTTTCAGTCATTTCTACCTTATGACATCCCTAAGATGAACCTATCATGGTGTTTTCTTGGCAAGATTTGCCCAGAGGGGGGTTGCCTTTGCCTTCCTCTGAGGCTGAAAGAGTGTGACTTGTCCAAGGTCACCCAGTGGGTTTCCATGGCTGAGTGAGGATTTGAACCCTAGTCTCCAGAACTGTATTCCAGAATTGTATTGGAGCCCTGCTGAAGCAATGGTTATGTGCCGGTAATGCAGCCACAAGGTTGTGAGTTTGATCCCAGGCAGGGCTCCAAAGTTGACTCAGCCTTCCATTCTTTCGTAAGTCGGTAAGATGAAGACCCAACTTGTTGGGGGCAGTTGGCTTACAGATTGTAAACCGCTCAGAGAGTGCTGAGTTCACTATGAAGCAGCACAGAAATGTAAATGCTATTGCTATTCCAGTGCTCAAACCACTACACCACAGTGGCTCTCCTACCTTGGCTCTACGGATATGTTGTTATCTGGAAGTGATCCTCGCTAGTATTGTACTCCATACAGGATGACTGACTATGGGAAATGTGGACAGCAAGTGAGGTCTTGCAAACTGGAGGAGTGCAATGGGTTGGTGGGGGTGGTGGGGACTCCCAAACCGTTACTGATAAAGTATCAATACCTCTCTGGCTCACTTACGCAACCGCTTCCATGCAGCCAGTTCACATGTTCAACTTGTGAGCCTCTGCCCGTCAAAAGAGTGGGAAGGAGAAGCCCAGCACAAGGCAACACTATGGAGGAGAGCTTTGGAACATGAGTCGTTTTGGGCACAGAGAAAGGTCCTGTGGATATTTGCTCAAGGAAGGTACTCGAGCAGCACATCTCCTATAGGTTTACCCAGAACTAAGTGCCATTGTGTTCAGTGGACTTACTCCCCCATTGGATCCAGAGGAGCCCCATCAAAATCACCAGGGCTACTGGTACTTGGGTCTCATTGAGGTCCCACTGATTTAAACAGGTCCTTGTCTGTCCTCTAAATCCTGTTGGACTACAATCCTACACAGACTGAGTGAGATCCAGACTCAGTCCTGCTTAAGGTTGAATCCTGTTGTTCATCTTGACCAGAATAGACCCACTGAATCAACTCCTGAGTGCCAGAGTCAACACAGAGGTCAATCCAACTGAATCAATGGGTCTAACTGATGAAGTCAACATAGAGGGCAATCCAACTGAATCAATGGGTCTACTGCTGACTGCTAGAGTCAACATATAGGTCAGCCCAACTGATTCAATGCATCTACTGGTAATGCTAGAGTCAGCCTATAGGTCAATCCAATTGAACTGATGGGTCTACTCCTGATTGCTGGAGTCAACATATAAGTCAGTCCAACTGATTCAATGGGTCTACCCTTGAATGTTCGAGTCAACATATAGCTCAACTGAATCAATGGGTCTACTGCTAATGTCGGAGTCAACATATGGGTAAATCCAACTGCTGGAGTCAATGTAAACCTCCGTCTAGCGGATTCAATGGGTCTACTGCTGAATGCTGGAGTCAACATATAGACCAATCTAATCCGATTCTGTGGGTCTACTGCTGGGATCCTGGATCCAACCTATAGATCAATCCAGCTGAATTAGTGGGTCTACTGCTGAATGCCAGAGTCAACCTATAGCTCAATCCAACTGAATCCATGGATCTTCTCTGCTCCAGACTAAGAATAGGATTCAGCCCTAAACTGACCCAGCCTGGATCTCAGTCTGTTTCGGATTGCAGTCCGAAGCATGCCCAGAATTAGTCCGCAGCTCAGGCTCTGCATCTCCTCGACCCTTATCCGGGGGGGGGGGGGGGAGACCAGAGGTCCTCCTTTTCCCGGACACGTCCTCCACCCCCACTTTTGCAAGCAGGAGGAACTACGAAAATGTCCTCCATTTTCAGCATGACAAGGACGTATGTCTTTACATATATTTCTAGCTTTTATATGGTCGTATCCTCCATTCTGCCTGAATGTCCTATAACAATAATAGCAATAATATATATATATTATATATATTTAAAACCCGCATAAGGCAGCGGGGCAGCTTACAACTTTAAAATATCCATCCACATCCCACAATCGCACCCCCCCCCCAAAAAAAAATAAAGCAGGTCCTTGTGTGTCCTCTAAATCCCCCATCCTGCCTAAATGTCCTCCATGTGTCCTCCAAGGAGGTCAGGACACCTGGCCCGACATGGGCCACCCTGTCCCATCCCCCGTTCCTGGCCACTGACACGCGTTCCAGGAGGATGCCCGCCTCCCAGACCCGGGTGCTTTCGTCTCGTGTGAAGGGGGGTGGCACGAGTCAGCCTAGGAAGGGGTCTGGGGAGGGGGAGAGGCTGCTTGCCCGCCCGCCCCCCCCTCCGTCACGCATTCACACCTACACGCATCTTACCTGTTGCGGGTTGCGGGGCGGCAGAGGAGGAGGAGGAGGGCGAGACGGCGGCGGTGCGGGAGGCTCGCTTGCCCCGGGGGGCTTTGCCCAGCATCACCGGCGGGGAGTTGCCCATCTTGGCCAAAGTGGGGGGCTTTGGGGGACCCCGAGATCCAGAGCAGCATGGCAAGGGAGCTACGCGCTTGATCCGCTTCCAAACCGCCGCAGCCTCAGCCTCAGCAGCATCGCCACCTGCCTCCCTCCACAGCCAATGGCAAGGAAGGAAAAGAAGGATCTGGGCGGGTGGAATGGGCTCTCATCTCATCTCCCCCCTCCCAGATATGCGTTCACACATGACGCGTGGACACGTGTCTTCCTTCCCCTGCCCGCCCCGCCACGCGTCTGCTGCAAAGGGGCAAAGGATAGGACGTCGGGGGACTCCTCTTGGACAGAAAAGGAGGACTTGGGATGCATCCACACTGGAGAAATAACCCGGTTTAGCCCTGCTTTAACTCGTCTTGGCTCAAGGCTATGGAATTCTGGGAACTGGAGTATGTCGTAGGGCCCAGAGCAGGTCTGGGCCCCACAACACACTCCAATTGCCAAAATTCCATAGCCTTGAGCCAGGTAAATTCCCAGAATACTCCAATTCCAAGAAATCCATAGCCTTGAGCCAGGTAAAGTTAAAGCATGACCAAACTCCAATTCCCAGAATTCCATAGCCTTGAATCAAGAAGAGTTAAACCAAGGCCAAACTCCAGTTCCCAGAATTCCATAGCCTTGAGCCAGGTAAAGTTAAAGCAAGGCCAAACCAATGTGGATGCAGCCCAAATCTGCTCACCCCACTCAGGGATCCCATAGCCCCACAAAGGAGTGCTGTACAGAGTGCTGCCCTAAGGTTATGCTACTTCCAGAGAGCATGTACAGAGTGCTGCCCTAAGGTTATGCTACTTCCAGGCCAACTCCTGAGTGCCAGAGTCAACACAGAGGTCAATCCCAAACCCAAATCTCAAAACCCTCCCTATAAGTTTATCACGCCAGGGAGAAGACTGGAAGCATAAACGGTGATTTACTCACGATTAAGCCGCACTTGCGCCAATGGTTTTCGCACCATGTCGGCATTCAACACCGGATAAAAAATGCACATAGTGAAAAGGTCCACCTTTAAAATTCACAATCTGAAAATCAACCGGACAAGAACACTGCAGGACATTTACCAAATCAAAACTAAAAACACTCCTAGAAATAGAAGTGCGTGCTTCTTAGTCCTGCTCAAAAGGGGAAGATATTGTGGGATTGTTCCTAGGCAAAAGGCTGAAATGGAGGACATGTCCTGGAAAAGGAGGACTAGGTCTGCTCAGTGATTGCCTCCTTCCCCCTTGGTGATGGAGGAAAAAGAACATGTGCAGAGTGCTGCCCTGGATGATGCTGTGCTTTCAGGTAAGTGTCCTGGGATGGAGGGATTTTGGCCAGGCGTTTCCCATGAAGGTTGAGGGTGACCAGGTGTCCTCACTGCCAAGGAGGACAAGGCACCTGCAAATGGGGGACATTCAAGAAAAATGGAGGACAGGGCCAAAGAAAACCTTAAAAACTCTCATCTAAATAGAAATGCATGCTTCTTAGTCAAGCTCAAAATGGTGGACATTTTGGTATTCCTCCTGGACAGATGGTTGAAATGGAGGACACCTCCAGAAAAAGGAAGACTAAGTCTGGTCACCCTGCAAAGCCTGGAAGGTGAAATTCAGTATGTACAATGTATGGGTGATGCTTGATCCCATATCTCTTTCCCCATCACACTTGCCTGTCACACACTCATGCAGCTGCATTGCAAAATTAATTCAGTCTGATACCACTCTGACCGCCCTGGCTCAATGGCATGGAATTCTGGGATCTGTAGTCTTGTGAGGGCCAGTGTGGTCTAATAAGCATTGGACTATGACGCTGGGAGACCAGGATTCAAATCCCAGCTTCGCCATGGAAACTCACTGGATGACCTTGGGCAAGTCACACTCTCTCAGCCTCAGAGGACAGCAATACCTCCTCTGAAGAAATTTGCCAAGAAAACCCTATTATAGGGTATCCATAAGTCGGAAATGACTTGAAGGCAAACAACAACAACATATTTAGCCTTCTCTGTCAAGAGAGTGCTCGTGCTGCAGCAAACTAAAAATCCCAGGATTCCATAGGATGGAGTCATGGCAGTTAAAAACAGTGTCAAACTGCATTAATTCTACAGTGTGGCAGCAACCCAAAATACCACATATGGACCTAAGTCCTGTTGTTAGTCCTAAATACAGTTTGATGTTGAATGTCTTCAAGTCATTTCTGACTTCTGGCCAAACATGAGGCAACTCTATCACAGGGTTTTCTTCAGAAGTGGTTTGCCATTGCTATCCTCTGAGGCTGAGAAAATATGATTCAGACCCTGGTCTCCAGAGTCCTAGTCCAACACTCAAACCACTACACCACACTGGCTTCGAGATCCTAAGCAGAGCAGACTCCCTGAATCAATGGGTTTTACCACTGTGTTGAATCGCCATTTAACAGTTGATTAAATGGGTCAACTCAAGTTGGGACTGACCAAGAGGATGCCAACTCAAGTTGGAACTAACCAAAAGGATGCCAGCTCAAGTTGGAACTAACCAAGAGGATGCCAGCTCAAGTTGGAACTAACCAAGAGGATGCCAGCTCAAGTTGGAACTAACCAAGAGGATGCCAGCTCAAGTTGGAACTAACCAAGAGGATGCCAGCTCAAGTTGGAACTAACCAAGAGGATGCCAGCTCAAGTTGGAACTAACCAAGAGGATGCCAGCTCAAGTTGGAACTAACCAAGAGGATGCCAGCTCAAGTTGGAACTAACCAAGAGGATGCCAGCTCAAGTTGGAACTAACCAAGAGGATGCCAGCTCAAGTTGGAACTAACCAAGAGGATGCCAGCTCAAGTTGGAACTGATCAAAAGGATGCCAGCTCAAGTTGGGACTGACCAAGAGGATGCCAACTCAAGTTGGAACTGACCAAGAGGATGCCAACTCAAGTTGGAACTAACCAAGAGGATGCCAGCTCAAGTTGTAACTAACCAAGAGGATGCCAACTCAAGTTGGAACTAACCAAGAGGATGCCAGCTCAAGTTGGAACTAACCAAGAGGATGCCAGCTCAAGTTGGAACTAACCAAGAGGATGCCAGCTCAAGTTGGCACTAACCAAGAGGATGCCAGCTCAAGTTGGAACTAACCAAGAGGATGCCAACTCAAGTTGGAACTAACCAAGAGGATGCCAGCTCAAGTTGGCACTAACCAAGAGGATGCCAACTCAAGTTGGAACTAACCAAGAGGATGCCAACTCAAGTTGGAACTAACCAAGAGGATGCCAACTCAAGTTGGAACTAACCAAGAGGATGCCAACTCAAGTTGGAACTAACCAAGAGGATGCCAACTCAAGTTGGGACTGACCAAGAGGATGCCAAAGTTTCAAAGGTACTGCAAATGTCCAACTGCCTATTGCTTTATGTTGTGTCCACTGGCTGGATTTACAGTCTTTTTCAACTAATTTCTACTTATCTACACCTTCTTAAGCCATGCCTTTTTTACTTAACCTTTAGGGATGTCACCTAATGGAAGAAATTTTAATTGATTATTGATTCATAAAAACATGTATGAATAATCAGACGACTTTGCAATCTGACACATTTCCTTGCCAGTAAGCCCTGCTGAATATTATTATTATCATACTTTATTTATATAGCGTTATAGATTTATACAGCGCTGTACATACAGTCAATAAAACAGATGAAATTAAATAAAGATAAGCCTGCCAATGGCATACATTCTACAAAATAATAAATACAGTGGGCCTTTACTTTTCAGTAACTATGCATAGGCTTACTGAGTTCTTCTCTGTAAATGCATACAGGATCACACAAATATGCATCTGTCTGAGTATGAGCAAAAGCAATGGATAGGATCCAGTCCGAATTAGTTGAACTAGAGTCCATTTTAATTTTTATTTATTTATTGCTGTTGTTGTGTGCCTTGAAGTCGTTCCCGACTTATGGCGAACCTAAGGCAAAACCTATCATGGGTTTTTCTTGGCAAATTTTTTCATCCAAGGTTGGGAGGAGGGCAGCTTTTATAGGATAAGGACATATTTTCCAAGTCTAGGATCCTTTTTAAATAAGTGATAACTGACATCTCCGGATGTTGTTGGCAACCACTCTTTAAGGTCTCTGGAAAATGTTGTGCTAATAGTTACCTGACAGCCTTCCAGCTGGAGATGTCAGGCATTGAACCAGGGATTTTCTGCAGACAAGGTGTCTGCTCCACCAGACAGGTATGGATTTAGATCCCTGGTCAATATGACTGCAGGAACTCCTGTGATTCCACAGATTTCTAGTTAATCTGTTTGTTCTGTCAGCTGCAGAAAAGGATCAGCACAGGTGCTTTGGGCTTGCAGAGAATGACAGACTTATTTTTTTTTATTTTTTTTTTTTATTATTAAAGAAATAAATATTACATACATATACTATGTGTATCACCCCCCACCACTAATGAACATACATGCAAACATACATTTATCTCATACATTCTGATCATCCTTATCAAATACACACTAACAAGTGTACACTTACCAACATACGAACATAAAGAAAAACAAAAAACAACACAACATCAAACAAAACAAAACAAAACAAAACAAAAATAATAATAATAATAAGGGTGGCAGTTTCTGAAAAGGATTTTTTGTTTTTAGTTACCTTCTGTCCATTATGTCCAATCTTCGACAGTGATTATAGCTATCATATAAACATCTATTATGTGATTATATGATTATAACTATCATATAAACATCTATTTCTATGTATTGTTTTCCATATATATTAAACTTCTCTATTATTCCATATGTCCTTTCTATATGTCACTGTAATATTTACAGGATAAACCACTTCTATCTTTGCCTCTTCTTTTACGACAACAACTTCATTTCCTCTTTTTGATGTTCCTAAGCCACAATATTGTAGGTTATCATTATTTACTACATATTATTAATCCCACTTTTTATCGCAAAACTCGTAAAGATTATTCCAATCTATCATCTTTATATCAGTACATCTTTCCTCCTTTCTGTCCACTAGATTATCCATCTTAGATATTTCGATCATTTTTAATAACCAGATATTTATTGTAGGCGGTTCTTCAGATTTCCATTTACTCGCTATCAAAAGCCTAGCCGCTGTTACCATATAAAGCAATATTTTCCATATTTTTTCTCTATCTGTCTTATCAATTATTTCCAACATATTTAGTAAATATATCTCTGGAGAACATTCAAATTCGATGTTTAAGATTGTACAAATTGTTTCATGTAGACTTTCCCAAAACTTCACTATTTTGGGGCAAGTCCACCACATATGGAACCAAGATCCATATTCCTTATGACATTTCCAGCATCTGTCATTATTATTTTTGTATATTTTTGCAAGTCTAGCTGGAGTTAAATGCCATCTGTTTTCCATTTTATAGTAATTTTCTCTCATTGTTTGATTTTTTATAAATCTATAAGTTGTTATTCTTGCCTTATTCCATTTTTCTAAAGTAATCTCTTTACCAACGTTCCTGAGAATGACAGACTTATTAGGAAACATCAATAATATTGCTGCAAATGCTTTTGACCCAGAAGCAATGATCTGAGCCAAATGATCCTACATACAGAATATCCCCAAGGAATCATCACCAGTGGCATGACTAACCAGGACATGTGGGATAAAGACATTTGGGACTTTTTGAATGGCAGGAACGGTGACATCTGCCGCTCAATTCATGTGTCCCTGTTTCCTCTGATCCTTGCTGCAGCACTCACAGTAAATGGGAAGGGGGATTTTCCAAGGAGAAACACACTGCTGGGACGTTGCTATAATATCTCGATCATAATTCAACGCATTTTGGTGTAGCTTGTTTATAAATATTCATTTTAAGTCTACTGAATTTACCAATGACCTGCTACTGGTGGAGATGGAAACAGCTAGAAATGGTCTCTTGCTGCCTACAGTTTTTGCATTCTCCTTGGGGGCCTGGCTACAACGGGTATCCTGATATGCTCCTGCATTTCAAAATCAAACACTAAACCACTGGCCAACACTCAGCAGTAGAGCGCATACTTCTGTGTGCAAAAGGAACCAGGTTCAATCCTCTGGAACCTCTGGTTTAAAGGTTGCCAGCAAAATCTCTGCTTATCAGTTTGGAAAAACACTACAGGTCAGAGCAGAGGTGTCAGGATTGGACTATCGGGCAAATAACTGTATGTGGCAAAAAGAAGCAACTTAAAGCAATACTGTAAGATCAAGAGTGGATGTGGGGATACTAAATCCCCAGCTGGAATTGCAGGGGTGGCAAAGGAATCAGAAGGAAACGCCGACCTACCAAAGAAATCTGTTTTCCCTTTCGTTTGGCTTTAAACACCACTATTAGCTTTCCATTTTGCCAGTCATTACAATCCATCAAATCCTCTCTCTGACATACGAAGGTGGGGTGATGTACAGAATAACTGGCTGTATGTGGGAGGCAAAACAGACATCAGCAGATGCTGGTTGGTAAAGGATGGAGAAATGATGGCAGAAAAAAAAGTCCTTTCCTGGGTGGGCTTTGAGACATCCAGCATGGGGTTTTGAAAATAGTTATTTCTGAAAAGTCTGGTCTTAGGTGTCCGTCTTAAAGGGAAGAAGGGAGCCTCTGTCCCTCTCTTACATAGGAAGGACTCTCCCCTATCTCTGTTAAGATGAGTACCAAAAAGCCCTGGGAAGTTGCTATGGAAACTGAGGCAAATTGGATCAGTACTCGGCATCCCTTAGCAAAGAAGCTTCCTGGGTAATTGCTAGGAGAGCCCATCCTTGTGGACATTTCAGTACAAATTCAACTACCCAGACAGGGTGGCACAGCATCATGTTGGTTTTGACCTTTAAAGCCCTACATGGCTTGGGTCCATCTTATCTTAGGGACTGCCTCTCCCCGTATGATTCCCCGCCCTGCGCCCTTCGGTCCTCTGGGAGGAATCTGCTACAGCCGCTAAAAACTAGGCTGTCTCAGACCTCCCAGAGGGCCTTCTCTGCAACCGCTCCCAGACTTTGGAATGGCCTGCCGGACGAGATCCGTCTTATTACTACCCTTGCTGCTTTTAAGAAAGCAGTAAAGACGGATCTCTTTTGGCAGGCCTTCCCGGAATAACTATTGTCTGGTGATAGATGAGTTTTTAAATTAGTTTATACTGATTCCTTGTGTTATTAAGGATGTTTTTATTTTATTGTTGTATTTTTAACTGTCTTCTAGTTTAATTCTGTTTTAAGGGGATGGGAGGGTGGATTATGGGACGAGGGAATGTTTTAATTTGTCTGTTTTAAAATTGTTGTACCCCGCTCCAATTGCCGCACAGAGGGGTGGGCTATAAATAAAAATTTATTATTATTATTATTATTATTATTATTATTATTATTATTATGCCAACAACATATGGCTACCTGAAAGGGAGGAAACAGCAGCTGGAAATCTGAAAGATTTGCTACTCAGCTTTGCAACAGGCACACAGCTGTGAGGCCCATGCAGCAAACCTTATCTGCATTCAACCTCCCCATATGGGATGAAGAGATAAGAAGTTCAAGTAGTAGCCACAAACTGTTTTGTTTCCTCTGTGGGTCGAGCGTCGGATCCTCAAAAGCTCCTGGAGCTGGGAATTCCACTGAGTTTTCATGATCTCATAGATGTGGCTTGACTTGCCCCCTTTTCTTCCACTCTTGGATGGTTGCTAAGTCTTAAAGACAGGGATAGGAATCATGCAGCTATCCAGATTTGTTAAGAGTGTACCCCAGTATTCATATGCTGTCTAAGGCATCCAACTACATCTGAAGGACTGTCTGATTCTCACCTGTTCTAAGTCTTCTACCTAGCAAGCAGAGATCCAGTCCTTGATAAGTCTTCTCCTGTTAAATGTCTACTTGTCAAGCAGCTATTAAGGAAGAAGAGTTAGAGCTAAGGGGCAGAGTGCATGTTCTGTATGTCCAAATGTTCAGATTCAGTCTCTGGCATCTCCAGGTCAGGCTAGGAAAGAGACATCTGAAATTGGGAAAGCAGCTAGCTGGGTATGAAGGACCTGCAGTGCAACAGATGCTACTGTAATTCAATTCCCATCAGTCACAAACAGCAATAGCCAGGAAAGATGGGAATTGTACTCCGACACAGTGGTGGGTCCATAAGTAGCCCAATCCCTAATCCAAGGGCAGCAATCTTGTCAATCTAAAGTGGCCTTTGACAGAAACTCATCAGCCATGACTGAGATTTTAAAGATAAAGTGCCCCCAAAGTCAGAGCTGGTCCAAGACATTTTGCAGCAAAGAATGAAACCCATCCACTCCTATTCCATTTCACATACAGAAAGTGAACAGACCAAAGCACCTGCCAACGCACCGAAGGGCAGCAGGTTGAATGAGGGGCAAAAAAAGGCAGGCTGCATGGAGCACACACCTCTCTCCTTCAATATACTGCCACAGTTCTGCAATGAATACAGAACAGAATGTGAACATACCTCCGCAAATTCCGACTTTGCACAGCTGAGTATTTTCACTTCTTCCCTCCTGTCCCCGTCCCCCCACTTCATCCCATTTGATCGCAGGACCTTGTTCAACACTGGCCCCCTCCTCTTTAAAATACAGCAAGCACTTGAGAACATTTTTACTGCCAGTCCAAACAGGCTTTTATTTGTCAAGGCCTAGGATTCAAATAGAAGCAAGAAGGAGGACTGGAAACAGATGGTTTCAGAGAGGGGGAGAGAGAGAGAGAGAGAGAGAGAGAAGGGAAAAAATAGAAGAAAACAGGGTAGGAGGGGGAACCTCCACATTTTACAGCTTGTACTTATTAACACATTCTTTGCTATTTATCGTTCAATGTTGTATACAGTACACCGCATCAGTCTAATAAGCTCAGATGCAGCAAAGGAGCTCCCTTCACACCAACCTACCTACCATTATTGGTGGGGTCGGGGGGAGATACCTGTACCCTTCTATGCAACATTTTACACATAGGAATTAAAACCATCATGGCATAATGGTTTGAATTATTGGGTTTGATTCCCCTGCTTGGCCATGAAACCCACTCTCAGCCTCAGCGGAAGGCAATGGTAAACCTCCTCTGAACAAAATATTGCCAAGAAAACCTCATGAAAGGTTTGCCTTAGGATCTCAATAAATTGGGAATGACGTGAAAACACACACAGCAGCAGCAACAACAAAAACTAGGAATTGGAGCTTGTTTGGTGTTGTTGTTTTTTGTCTCCACCACTATCTTACTTCCTTTCTCAGAAGCAAGATTTTCTGTTCATTTGTGATAAGCCATAACCACATTCTCTTAACTCACTCATGTTTCTGCCAAGATCTCACAGCATACAAACTTACTGAGAATTGCCTTCCCAAGCCTTGAGACCTTCAGATATTTGCAAACCTCAGCTCCCATGGACCTTGCCACTGCCATGTCATCTGGGGCTAATGGGAATTGCAGTTCAAGCCCTGAGAGGTCACCAGTTGAGGGAGAAGAGGCTGGGTTAGGAGAAGGACTGGTGTAAAAGAGCCTGTCTGACTGACTGCCTGAGACACCTACACTGCCACCGTCCGTTGCTTGTGGCACTTTGTGAGCATCATTATTGTTGCCGTGTGCTTTCAAATAATTTCCAACGTATGGTGATCCTACAAAGGGATTTTCTTGGCAAAATTTGTTCAGAGAAGGTTTGCATTTGCCTTCCGGAGGCTTTCATGGCTGGGCAGGGATTTGAACCCTGGTCTCTAGTCATAGTCCAACACTTAGACTACTACCGTGTTTCCCCGAAAATAAGACACCGTCTTATATTTATTTGGCCTCAAGAAGACGCACTATGGCTTATTTTCAGGGGATGTCTTATTTGTCCCGACTCTGCCCTGACAGCGTGCGCCTGTCTGCATGTCGTGCGGCGTCAAGGCACCCTCTTGGCGAAGCGTGAATCCACCGCTCCCAGGGGCAGCCTAGAAAAGAGCCACGGCTGCGGCTACAAGACCGGCTCCTTGCCGCCCCTGAATGGCCCTATGCCTTATTTTCGGGGTATGGCTTATATTGCGCCAAAGCTTACAAATCCTGCTATGGCTTATTTTATGGGTATGTCTTATTTTTGGGGAAACATGGTATACCACACTGGTTCTTGTACATCATTATTGAATCCAGGAATTATCAATATCAGCCAAGGCCAATAAAGTGCCTCCTTGGGTAACACAATGAAAGCTAAAATCCCAAATCGACTATCAGGTGAGGTTAGTCTCACCTTTTTTTAAACTATGTGTATGAGACATTTCTGCACACTCAAGAGCCAAATGGCTTTTCATATTATAGATCAGGTATATGGGAGAAGGACTTTTGCAGGGACAATGGCATCATTCCTCCCTTCTCTGCCCAGGTTTTTCTACCTCTTCTGAGCTTATCTGCAAATCCTCACAACACAAGTAACTGGAGAGGGGATGAATTTTCCCAGCAGCAATATGTTGTTGTGAGTGATCTCCCCTCTTGTAATGCAGAGTATTTTGGAGTACAGCAGCTTTATCTTGAGTTGACAATTAAGACCCATTTGCTTTTTTGCTTTTGCTTTGCTTTTCAGAGCTACTCCTGGTGAATATGAAAACTGCAAGAACTGATCTGTTGACCTGGATCAGCAGATGCTTCTTAAGGTCCGGACAGGGTGGCAGACATGATGAGCACCTGAACATTTATTTACCATAAAGCAAGTGAAATCAGGCCAAAAATAAATCTCCATTTATGGCCTGGAGGAATTAATCCAACACGAGTGCCTCCCTGAACTTTGCCCACCTGGATGTTAGTATCATGACTTCATGTCTTCGCAAGACCACTTTAAAACACATTCGCTCATCTGGTTTTCATGCCCTTTTCCAAACACAAGCTCAGGTTGCATAAAACACAAGAAAAAAACAACAACGCAATGTTATCTTTTTAAAAATTCGGTGGGAGACAGATGTGCTCTTTGCTCTGAATTAAAGAAACTCGGATGTTCTCACAATCGATAAAGTAGCCTTCAACATCACCACTCAAGACTTTTACTCTTTGGAAGTCAGGTCAATGTCTCACCTTCTTACCACTTGTTAACCCTGATGGTGGGAATGAAACATTTATCACAACATCTGAACACACAGCAGCAGTGTTAAGCAATCTTGCAAAATAACAAATATAAATCTTAAAGGCTGCCATCATCAACATAGGAATGTGACTTTCTCTCCTTATTTCACTAATACGTGATTGACTTGAGAGCAATTTGTCTGGATTATGGGATTCTGTGCACTTGCCTGCCTCCAAACATCCCCCTCTTACTGCCTTTTCTCTTTTATTTTGCATTGCATCAATTTTATGTAAGCCACCTTGTGCATTTTTAAAAAATAAAATGACATGGTATAAATTTAACCAGATTCAGAACTAGAACATACAGTGATTGTTAACCTGGCTGGGGATGATTATAAGCTTGGAAGAGCTTGGAGAAGTTACTTTTGGCTGCATCTGCGCTGCAGAAATAATCCAGGCTGACACACTTTAACAGCCATGTCTCCATGCTATGGAATTCTGGGAAATGTAGTTTGTTGGGGCACTAGAGCTCTCTGACAGAGAAGGCTAAATTCTGACAAAACTACAATTCCCAGAATTCCATAACATTGAGCCGTGGCATCTAAAGTGATATCAAATTGGATCAATTCTGCAGTGCGGATGCAGCCTACTACAACTCCTAGAATCCGCTGTTTGCAGTTCTGCTGGTAGGGACGATTCTGGGAGTTACACTGCAAAAGTAACTTTCCCAATCTGTGATGCTGAGGGCAGTGAACCCTTCCTACTCTTTCTTACTAGAGAGGGTCTAGTGACTCATGATTTACAGATGGGACGGAAATGGCACTGAACCAATATCCGAAAGAGGCAAGGAATAGGGAGGTTTAGCCAGAGTTGTCAGACATAGTGGAAATTCTAGTCTTTAATGTAGGGGATGGGGAACTCTTTGGATCCCACATTGACCCCCTTGGAGACCTTGAATGGCAGCACCACCTATTTTTACCCCACAAACTGGGTGTCAATAGTTTTGCTTTTCTCCAAAAACTACCAACACCCCCATCTTAGGCATGCTACTTGCCATTTTGCATCAGTTTGTGGTTGTTTTTTATTTGCACCCCTTACTTGTTCTAAACCTGGACAGGCATTGTTTCCAAAAAGAAAAGTGGGCTCAAGCTGTCAACATGTACTAGCTAGTAGATCCAGCGTGACGTAGTGGTTTGAGAGTTGGACTGTGACTCTGGAGACCAGGTTTTGAATCCCTGCTTAGCCATGGAAACCTATTGGGTGACCTTGAGCAAGTCACATGCTCTCAGCCTCAGGCAAAGGCAATGGAAAACCTCCTCTGAACAAATCCTGCCAAGAAAATCCCATGATAGGTTTGCCTTAGGGTCGCCATACATCAGAAACAACTTGAAGGCACACAACACACAAACTAGCTTGAAGCTCTTGTTTTAGATAAGACTTGGAAGAGGTATTTTGACCTGTTAAAGGGGGGGGGGGGGTGTTTCCATACAAAAGGCTGGGAAACCCACCAAAGCATAAAGATCTGGGGAAATGAGGGCCAGATCAGCAACACAGGAAAGACAGAATCAGCCCTTGAAAGAAAGATTCTCTATCTCTGTTCTCACTGAAGTTGGCCAGATGCGTTTTTCAGATAAGTAGTCAGTGTCTCAGTCATGTTCTCTTCTGTTTGTTCATTGAAATGTTCCAGTTATAACCTGTCTGTCCTCCAGTTAGTCCAAAGTTATGTATGTGGCTCTCCCACTCTACATTTTACACAACAACCCTGCGAGGTAAAACAGGCAGAGAGAGCGAAATCTTATCAGATGCCATGATCAAATGGGCATCTGATTGTGGTCGAATTATTGATCTTGATAGTTGGAGTTATGCTCGGAAAAAATCAAAGAAGTTTACTAAGTGTTAAAATCTAAGAAAATTACATTAAGATGGAACAAAGATGATATCTAACCCCGAATCAAATTGCAAAAATGTATAAGAAAGACTCCAATTTATGCTGGAAATGTCAATCTGCCCCAGGCACATGGTTTCATGTCTGGTGGCGTTGTCCAAAATTAAAAATATTTTGGAAGCAAATACATACAATAATTGGGAAGATTTTACATATAAAATATGAGATGAGGCCGGAAATTTACCTTTTAAATATGTTAAATAAAATTCCAATACAAGTTGGGGAAAAATATATCCTGGATCATGTTGTATATGATAAATGCAGCAAGAATGATGATAGCGCAACACTGGAAAAGACAAGAGATGGCAGAGACAGATACTTGGTTATTTAAACTTTTAGAAAATGATTGAAATGGATAAACTAACTGCTTGTTTAAATCATAAAGATAAAGATGACATTGAAAAAGAATGGCTTCCAGTTTTAGATGATTGTAAATCGAAGTGGAAACAAGATGTAGGAACACGATAAGATTAAGCTAGGAAACAAACAAAACAATAAGTACAGATAAAATAACACAAGATTAGAATATGCTCTAGGAGATTGTTATAGCTTTGTTTCTTTTTAAAATTTCTTTGTTTATTCTTCTTGATTTTGATGGCTGTAAAATAAGTAAATGAGAATACGGACTTGTTACTGGAGAGACAGGGGAAGTTAATTTTTTTGCTGTAAATATGTGATGAATATGTATTTTTAACATTAGAGACAGGGGAAGTTAATTTTTCTTGGCTTTGTGGCTCAGTAGAGACTGGCAGAACCTAGAAATCTTAAATCCCAACCCAGATGCTAACCAGAGCTCTTCTTTTCTAATGCTGTTATAGAATCATGAGATTCTTTACATGATACTTCTTGAGCAAATTACTAGTATGGAGTTGGGTGGGGGATATGTCAATAAACAGGAATGAAGACTTTTTTCTCCCTCGGCTGCCAAAAAATCAGGAGGCTGAGGCTCCAGATGTTATATTGGACCAGGTGGAAACTAGCCTTACACAGAAACCTACTGCTCTCTTTTGATTCTTCCTCTCCATCACTCTGTATCTTACCTCTCTCAAACATCATGGCAAGAAGATGATACAAAAACAAAGGTCACTTTTGTTGGCCTGTAAGAACAAAACTAAAGCAACACCTGCATTTGGTTTTAGGATCTTTTAGGATCAACTAACTTTCTGCGAAGGCACGCAAACGTTCCAGTTCTCTAAAACTCTTCCTCTCTAGCCCAATGGCAGGTTCTGGAGCACTTGAAATTGCGCCCACTTTTGTGGAATGTTTGTTGATTCTAAGAAATATACTGCTTTCCTGTGAACACACGAAGATAGCAGCTCAGGTCCAAAACACACACTGCAGAAATACCCCAGTTTGAGACCACTTTAGCTGCCCTGGTGCAGGTTTAGCGAATCCTGGGAATTGTAGTTTATTGTGGCACGAGCTCTGTGACAGAGAAGGCTCAATGTCTCACAAAACTACAGTTCCCAGAATTTCCTAGCACTGAGCCAAGGCAGTAAAAGCAGTCTCAAACTGGATTATTTCTGCAGTGTGTTTTGGACCTCAGTTGTGAGCTGAAACTTCCAAGGACTGAAGAACTTTTTCCAATGCTGGAACACCTGAAGTCATTGCAAATGAGTGTCTCTAAACATACACAGAGTGCAGCATTCTCTCTCACTCCCATGCCCCTTTCTCTCTCTGTCTCTCTCTGGCTGTGTCCACACTGCAGAAATGATCCAGGTTGACACCACCTTTTAGCTGCCATAGTTCACTGTTATGGAATTCTGAGAGTTGAAGTTTGATGGGGCACCAGAGCTTTCTAACAGAGAAGGAGAAATGGCTCTCAAAATTCCAAAAATTCCATTGAACCATGGCATTTAAAGTAACATCAACCTGGATTATTTCTGTAGTGCGGATGCAGCCTCTCTCCCTCTCTCTCTCTCTCACACACACACACACACATACACATGTGCATGCACATACACAAGCCGCTGCATGCCTAAAAGGATTAGGAGGAGGCACCCATCCAGCTCACAGTGGGTGCCAACTCCAGGCCAGCTTTGCTCCTGGCACCTCTTCTTGGAGGAATTCATCCCTGCTGGACACCATAGATTTCCAATGTCAACCATCCCAGAAGACAGCATGCCCTACAAGGGCTCTCTCCCCCCATCGCAGCCCAGAGCAGTGCCGCCCCCAAGCAGGACTTCAGCTGCGGTTCCTGCCAGCTGCATGCCAAAGCATCTCTGAAGCCCCCCAGTCCATATGGCATCACACAACCAGAGAAGGCACACACCCCCTTGACATACTTGGGCTTGCTGCAGCAGCTCTGGAAGCACAAGAGAGCCCAGCCTGGGAAGATCCGCCTGCTGTCCGGCTCCCAAGGGGGTCACAGGCTCCCAGGCGCTTCCCAGGCCCCCTGCCCACCCAGAACAGGCTATCCCACCCGCCACAACTCCTTGCCCAAAAAGTTGGGAGGGGGCTGGAGTTGCTCACCCCTTCTTGCTGGCTTCCTTAACTCAAGCCAGATTTCCTCCAGGCAAAACAGTCTTCTGCAATGGATTCCACCTACCAGACCCTTCTTAAAGGCACAGGCTCTCCAATGCTGGGCAGTGGGATTCTGCTATGTGCAAAGGGGCGCGTGGCCTGCACTGCACTCCCCATCCCCAACAAAAATGTGTGCGGGATATGGAGGTTTGGAGCCAGCATGGCGTAGTGGTTTGAGTGTTATACTATGACTCTGGAGACCGGATTTTGATTCCCAGCTCGGCCATGAAACCCACTGGGTGACCATGGGCACGTCACACACTCTCAGCCTCAGGGGAAGGCAATGGCAAACTTCCTTCCTGATTAGTCTTTTCGATTAGTCTTCCCGGTCACAAGAGCCAGATCAACTGTTCCCCTTTCCTTTCCTTCCATAGTGCTGCCATAACAGCCATTTCTGTTGTTTGTTATTAATCTTTATCGTAAATCGTTGGCTCCGCCAAATTTAAATATTGTTTTAATTGACAATTGTTTAATATTTTTTTAAGGGGCGGGATGGCTGGGTTTGGGATTGATTTTATTGTATTGTATTTTGTGTTGGAAGCCGCCCCGATTGCAGAGGGGTGGGGTATTAATAATAATAATAATAATAATAATAATAATAATAATAATCCTCTGGACAATGCTTTCCAAGAAAACCCCATGCTATCCCAATGATATCCTTTACCCTAAGTCAGAAATGACTTGAAGGCACACAACAACATCATCATCAACAACAAAGAGGTTCAGTGGCTTACTGAGCAATCCCCTGTAGTGGTTTTATCCAAACTAGCGCGCTTTGTGAGCAACGGACTACAAATCCCATTTGCTCTAGCCAGGGAGCTAACAGGTTGGGAAAGGGAGACTTGAACCTTTGGAACAGAAACATATTAAGAGTTTGTAGCTGTCTGCATCTGCTCTCCCCAAGCCGAGGAAGCACTCAAAGGTTTTTCAAAATTGTTTCAAAAATCTCATCCCTCTCCTCCTCCTCCTTGTGTGCTTTTTGATAGGCAGAATTACAGAGTTAGAATGACAGGACAGTTTCGCTGGCCTACATTTTGCAAGCCACACTGGTGAAATTGAATATTAGTACCAAAAAGAATTTTTAAAATGTTCAGTTGCAAGTCATGGGAAGGAAAGATTCCTCTGATTGTTGGTCCTCATCTATGGGTATCCATGGCAGGGCTGCCTCATATCCTGAAGCCTGCATATATAGTCCCCATGGCTACTACCACTGTTGCAGTGGAACCAGCTCTTACAGGGTCCAGATGTAGAGACCTTCTCAGAAGCCGAGATGATGATGTCCTTCGTCCCTTAAGAACCCTTGACCCCACTGAGTTCAGCTGAAGACTTCAAGGCACTTGGAGGAGTGAGGATAATTTTTTACCAGCAACCGGGTATTGTTGTGAGCTCCCTCTGTTGTAATGCACACTATTTTGAGGATAGCTTGGCCTTGAATTGGAAATTAAGATCAATTCACTCTACAAAAACGGTGCTCCTGGTGGAAATGAAAGCTAGGATCTGGTGTGTTGCTACGGTTCAAGACAGCTGTCTATACTGTATTTTAGGGCATCCTTGGGGCATGGCTATGGAGGATGGATTTCAAAATATAGCATTATACCTCAACCACTAGAGAGGCAGTGTGGTGTAATGGATTCAGCACTGGATTATGACCAGGACGTAGAAAAATCTTGTAGCAATAAAGTCTACGAAAGCTCATGCTGCTAACTTCTTTCTTTCAGTTAGACTCAAAGATGCTACAAAATCTTTCTACGTACTGATTCTACAGACTAACATGTCTATATCTTTGAATTCTGGAGATTCTGGGCCATGGAACTCACTCGGTGACCTTGGGCAAGTCACATTCTCTCAGCCTCAGAGGAAGGCAAAAGCAAACACCTTCTGAACTAATCTTGCCAAGAAAACCCTGTGACAGATTTGCCTTAGGGTAACCATAAATCAAAAACTATTGAAGGAACACTACCACCATCACCACAGCCATCATTATACCTCCAACCACTGATATACCCTCCTAACCCTGCTCCTTGGATTTGTGTAATCGTGTATCACTAAGAAGGTAGATCCCAATGCACTGGTAGATCTGTGACATACTCAATCCATAGGGGATTCTGAGCCCCAAATGTTTTACAGTTGGAACAACAACAAAAAGTTTTCACACCTAAATTAGATTGCAAGATGCTGGGGGAAGGAAGAATTAGATTTTATGCTGAAAGAATGTGAGTTCAGTTTGGCACTGAAAAGGAATTCCTGGGCTCAGGCTGTTTAATTCTATATCTGTATATATGTCTTTTGCACCCAACATTAGTATATGGATCTTGGGGTTCTAAGTTTTATATATATGTATGGAGAGAGAGAGAGAGAAAGAGAGAGAGAAAGGTGGGAGTAGATCCCACAAATCTGAATGCTACTAATCCCAGTTTAATGCTCTTTAAAAGCCATCTCATCTGGAGGCCACACACATTCAGCAGCTAGTAATTAAGTTCTGGGAAATCAAAACTTGTTGACAAAATGTGTATTTAAGCAAGACTAGGGCTCACATTGCCATTAGGCAGAATGGGATGACTGCCTTTAGCAAGGTACTAGGGGAGAAACCTAGCCTGCTACCTACTCTCTCCATCACCAGTATTGAAGATTCAACTGCTAGTCCAGCTGGCATTTGTACACAGAATGGGGGAAAGGCTCATTCTTTGTCAAAGCAGTTCCCTGGGCCCTCTGACAATTCAGAACAGGCATCTAGCCCTGGCAAGAATCATATAATCCTGGTGTTGGAAGAGACCTCAAGGGTCATCCAGTCCAACCCCATTCTGCCATGCAGGAACACAGAATCAAAGCACCCCTGACAGATAGACATCCAGCCTCGGTTTACAAACCTCCAAAGAAGGAGACTCCGCCACTCTCCAAGAGACTGTGTGCCATTGTCAAACAGCTCTTACTGTCAGAAAGTTCCTCCTAAAGTTGAGGTGGAATCTCTTTTCCTCTAGTGTGAATCCATTGCTCTGGGTTGTATTCTCTGGAGCAGCAGAAAAGAAGTTTCCTCCATCCTCAACATGACACCCCTTCAAATACTTGAACAAGGCTATCATATCCCCTCTTAACCGTCTCTTCTCCAGCTAAACATACCCAGCTCCCTAAGTCTCTCCTCATAAGGCATGATTTCCAGACCCTTCACCATTTTGGTTATCCTCCTCTGGACACGCTCCAGCTTCTCAACATCCTTTTTGAATTGTGGTGCCCAGAACTGGACACAGTATTCCAGTGCCCTGGTCCACAATTCCATTCTCATATAAAATGGAATTTAACCAGTTTACAATTAACAGTTAACAACTGATCCAGTGGGGATTCAGTTCAATCAAGATCACATATGGAGGATGGACTTAAAAATTAATTTACAGGATCTACATGACAGGGGATTGGACCTGATGGCCTGCAAGGTCTCTTCGGACTCTATGATTCCATAAGAATGTACCACCATTCTGTGATCTGGAAATTGCCCATTCCTCACATGATTTTGAAAATGGGATTGGACCAAGGATAGAGAATATGTTAGGTAAAAAAGATAAAGGTATTCCCTGTTGACAAGGTTGTCAAGTTGTGTCCGACCGTAGGGGACAGTGCTCATCTCTGTTATTAACCCTAAGAGCCAGCATTGTCAGAGACTATTCTGTGATCTTGGAGCCAGCATGATTGCACAGAACGCACAGAAACACAGAATATGCTGGTGGACTATAATTCTCATTATACCTCATCACTGGCTGTATCATGTAGATCTCGGGGAGCTGCAGTCCAACAACATCTGGAGTGCCACACCTTTGGATTAGACCAGAGGTCAGCAACCTACGGCCTGTGGGCCGCATCTGCCCTGTGGACCCCCGCTTACCGGCCGCCACCGGCCGCCACTGCTGCACATTCTGGCTGCTGCACGGCCGCCATTTTGGCAAACAAAATGGCGCCCGCGACGTGCACGGAGGCGGAGGCAGAGGCGGAGGCAGAGGCGGAGGCGGAGGCGGAGGCAGAGATGAAGGCAGAGGCGGAGGCAGCGCGCGCAGCAGCAGGGTTTGCACACGTGCGCGCTCACCACCATTCCCCCCCCAGCCCACCGGAAGGGCCTGCTGGAAGGGACTGGCCCCAGGTAAGGGAAGGTTGCCGACCCCTGGATTAGATCATGAGTGCTGGGGGCCACATAGGCCCTCGGTAAGACCTGAAGGACTGACATACCCCCCTCTAGCTATGCTCCTACCTGATCTTTTTTTAAAATCTGAGTTTTAAAAAATGTGTGTGTGTGTGAGAAGGAGTGTTGAGGCAGATTCATTAAAGAAGTTGTATGAACAGCTAGAGAGCAAGATGGCTAAATGGAACCACCAGGTCCCAAGGCAATGTACTTTACAGTATCAGTTGCTGGAGGGAAGGCAATAAAGGGAGAGGTTTGTGGGCCTCTCATGAGAGCCTTTGTTGGTCTGCCAAGCCTAGGATTGTCTGCCCTCATTGGTAAAGGCTCCGCAGCAAGGATGGTCAGTGCCTCCAAGAAGCCCACATCATGCTGGCCCCAGTATATGACCTCTTGCAAAAGATCCCCCTCTCTTCTTTTCTTTTTTTGGTCTTGAAATGTACCTAAATGTTTCAGTTTACAGCCAACCTTTATCTCACTGAACTAACACTAACACACATAAATACAACTCTAATTCCTTCAACCACACCCCTAACTTTAATATTTTTTATCCTCAAAGGATGGTCTCAAGATAGCTTGGTGGTTTCTTTGCCTCAGCCTGCAATAGTCTCCCAAAGCTCAGGATCTCAGAGGGAAGAAAGATGGTAGGATCTTGCACACTGCAAGTAAAAAACCCACCCAAGGTCTATGGGACTGTAGTGAAGCATCTGGCAATGTGTCAGTCAGCCACACAATATGTTGATAGAGGCTGGTGCCAGATTACAGTACAATAGGCATCTACAGACATGCAAACAACTCTTTTTTTAAAAAAAAATATCCAGATATGTTAGTGGAAGGACTGTAGAATATGCATATGTTATCATGGCCCTGCTGACTGGGGGTGATAAGACCTAAATTCCAACATACTGGAGAGCATCAGGTTGGTGAAAACTTGGGTACCCTGACTGGAGTGGCAACATCTTTGTAGGGGTTCAAACATGAAACGTCCTCCCAGGAGATGCCAGGAACAGAACCTGGTACCTTCTGTATGCAAAGGTGTGTTCTGGCTACATCTAGCCCAAATTCTTGTATTGCTACTCTGTCATCCTTATCCCTCCATTCCA
Source organism: Phrynosoma blainvillii (assembly GCA_026167975.1). Classification (NCBI taxonomy): domain Eukaryota; kingdom Metazoa; phylum Chordata; class Lepidosauria; order Squamata; family Phrynosomatidae; genus Phrynosoma; species Phrynosoma blainvillii. The sequence goes on from JANUYF010000009.1 coordinate 9,500,975, forward strand.
TGATTAATTTGTGCCTTTGGATTCAGTCATCGCACATCTTCCCAAGCTAAGGCAACTGTTTCACAAAACCAGAATCAGCAATGTAGGGATGAAGAAGCAGTACAATAATCAAGGAAGAACTTATAATAATTTGGACAGCAAGGAGCAAAAGTGCTGATTTTGACATACCTTTGTTTCGGAGGTCTTCTGCACACACGAGTCAGCAGCTAGTTAAGAATGCTATAGTTCCTGACCCACCCTGTTGCAAAATCCAAGGAAATTAGCTTTCTGCTGGGTCAACCACTGTGTCTCACTGCCTATCTTCCTCTGTCTCAGTTGCAGCAAAGATTTTCTAAAGAATGCTTGAAGCTGCAAATGCTGAGCGGCAACTGAGCCTAAATGTTTTCTTTGACCAACTAGATTTTAATCAGAAAAAGCAGGAAGACTCCTTATCTTCACGTTATAACTGTCTTCAGTTACCTTGTTTTTCAGACAACCCAAAGGAACTGAACACTTCCAGCTTAGCTTGTGTCTGCCTGAGCATCACTGCACAATCCAAAGGAGGAGGCATTGGTTTGTTGTCCTACATTTATACTATGGAAAGTTTACCTCTTAACAGCATACAAGATTTACAGATATCTAAGCTCAACCTGAGCCAAGGCCTTAGGCAAGAGATAAGCTAGTCCAGAAGATGCAAAGGAGCAGGGAACAAGGAATGAGGAAAGGGAGCTATACCACCAGTTATACACCGGAGTAAATCTGCAAGTTGCATGACTTCCAGGGGAAGATGGTGGAACACAACCACATTGTTCCTGCTGTTGTTCCATTGACTGGCAAGGTTCGTTTTTTTAAAACCTGTACATATAAAAATTGTTGTTGTGAGTCTCCAAGCTATTTTTTTTTTTTTTTTACTTATGGTGATCCCTAAGGTGAATCTTTCATGGGTTTTCTTGGCAAGCTTTTCAGAGAGGGTTTGCCATTGCCTTCCCCTGAAGCTGAGAGAGAGAGCATGGTGAAATGGTTTGAGCATTGGATGGTGACCCTGGAGACCAGGGTTCGAATCCCAGCTCAGCCATGTGAACCCATTGGGTGACCTTGGGCAAGGTATGCTCTCTCAGCCTCAGAGAATGGCAATAGTAGAAGGAAGGAGAACCCAATTAACTTCCATACCTTTACAAAGGGGGGGGGGCATCTTATAATTTGTGCCAAGGATCTGAGATTGACTACAACCCCTCTCTCCTCTTTATTTAGATTGTTACCTAATTTTATCCTCAAGTCTGCAGGAAGAATGAAAACTCACCAGAAGATGGTGGTACTTTAGTGATGTATTGCAGCAGAAGGATGTGTTATTCCAAAGTAAGGCTAAGAAGAGAAAATCCAATGCAAGTGAAAGGGTGCGTCAGGGAGACTATACTGAGCACAAAGGGGGGAAATCCATTGAAAAGCCTAAAAGATTAGACCAGAGTGGGTTTGACGTAAACCTCAAGTTGAGGGCGAATTGGCAAGGTGAGGTGAATAGTAGTTACCAGAGTCCTACAAAACATTCATTTCTTGAGCCACTCCCTGTATCAACAGACAGTTTGGTGGTTGTTGGTTTTGCTGCAATTGAGATAATACTCTTGGGTTGAAACACAGAGCCATTTAAGAGGGGGAGAGAGAAAGATTCAATCAGAACTGCTGTAGGCCATTCACCACCTGGGAATTTTAAATGTTCACTGCTTCACCTCTGTACTTAAATACAGGACAATAAAATGAAGCAATCGTGCAGCTTTCCAAGTGTTTTAGATTGCGACTTCCATCAGCCCTGATCAGCACAACCAATGGTGAGGAACGCTGGGAGCCACCGTTCAACAACATCTGAGCACCACCCATGATATACACCCATGATACAATCCTAAACACATTTACTAGGAGTAAGTGGACCCACTATATACAGTGGAAGTCAATTCTGAGCAGGGCAAGTTACTTTTCAGGACTACAGTTGCCCATGCTTGCTGGGAATTCTGGATGTCAAAAAATAGACCATTTCCAAGCTCTAATAAATGTCTAGAGAATGGCATTGCTAGTCTTCTATGAGCAATCACTCACTTAATCAATCTCATACTTAATCATGCTCCCATTCCCAGTATATTCTCACATCTGGACTGCGAAGTCCTACTTTTTGTATCCATCCTTTTCCATGGTTCTTGCTTACTTCCAAGAGAAGCCTCCTCCCCTTCCAAGCCTCTCACTTTGCAGAAGAGGGGCAACTTCCCTAGTGAATAAATATTGGATGGATTGATTGATTGATTGATTGATTGCACTTATAACCTACCTTTCTCCCAAAATGGGATCCAAGGCCCATGAATACCCAATCATGCCCCACCACAGTAAAAATAAAATAAAAACCACCCATGTTGTCTCATGCTATTGTTATTGTTGTTGTGTGCCTTGAAGTCATTTTTGACTTGTGGTGACCCTAAGGCAAATCTATGGACCTTATCACATGCGGGAAATCCCGTACAGAAACGGAATTTTAAAGGCGGGGAAAACCCGCAAAAGAGGGTAGGTTTTCACACACATCGATGTTAAAGTGTGCTTAACCCGAACGGAAAGTAGTCAAAAGCCACTTCTTTTTACGTTCAGGATTTTCCAAAAGTAAAAAGAAGCAGCTTTGGACTACTTTCCATTTGGGTTAAGCACACTTTAACATTGACGTTGTGTGAAAATCTACTCACTTTTGCATTTTTTTTTCCTATTTAAAAACCCGTTTTTGCATGGGATTTCCCCCATGTGATAAAGTCCTATCACAGGGTTTTCTTGGCAAGTTTCTTCAGAGGAGGTTTGCCCTTGCCTTCCTCTGAGGCTGAGAGAGTGTGACTTGCCCAAGGTCACTCATGGTTCTTATGCTGGAGTGAAGAATTGAACCCTGATCTCCACTATACCATGCTGGCTCTCATACTCAGTAAAATCCACCAGGAATGACAAAGCTTTCTTCTCCGTGGCATATATTCCTCATTCTCATGAAAGAAAGAAGAGGCAAATCCACACAGAGATATATATCCCCATATTTTCCGGCGCATAAGACGACTGGGCGCATAAGATGACCCCCAACTTTTCCAGTTAAAATATAGAGTTTGGGATATACTCGCCTTATAAGACGACCCCTCTTCCAATGGGGGAAAATGAGAAATTGTTGGGGGGAAGGACTGCCAATATACTAGATGATGCATTCTGGAGTATGTACAATTTGCGGCCAAGTAAGTGACCCTGGGCATGTCACACACTCTCATCCTCAGAGGATGGTAATGGCAACCCCCATTTGAAGAAACATGCCAAGAAAACCCCATGATAAGATTGCCTTAGGGTTGCCATAAGTCAGAAAGGACTTGAAGACACACAAGAACAACAAAAAAGGCTGCAATTGTTTCATAGGTAGTACATGGGAATAGGAGGCAGCATGGTGCAGTGGTTTGAGTGTTGGACTTCCACTCTGGAGACCTGGGTTTGATTCCTCACTCTGCCAAGAAACCCAGTGGGTGAACTTGGACAAGTCACACACTCTCAGCCTCAGAGGAAGGCAATGGCAAACCTCCTCTGTGTCATGCCCTGCCTGGAGGATGATTCAGAGGACTCAGGGGATGAGCTGGAGCCCCTGGGACCTGAACCTGTGAGGGAGGAGCCAGGGCCCCTGGGACTTGAACCTGTAGCGGAAGAGCCAGAGGCTGGCCCTAGTTCTGCTGTAGCAGAGGCTGTGGGCCCTCCAGAGGTTCAACAGTCAGGGCTGCCCAATGCTGTAGTCAGGGAGGAGGATTTGGGCAGTGTGCCTACCTTTAAGGAGCGTCGAGCAGAAAGAGAGGGCTTGCGAAGGTCACGGAGGCTTCAGCAGAAGCGTGTTAGTAATCAGACACAGCTGAAGGCCAGCTCCTTGCCTTCTTAAGAACCTGGAGTATGGGTGGTGCTTTGCCAGTGGATATCTGACTCTTCTAAGGGAAAGACTTTGTCTCTGGCTCCGTGTCTCCCAGATCATCTTGACCACCCGGAAACCTTGACCTTGGACTGCTTATCGACCTGCCTATCTGATACCTCGAACCTTGGACCGTCTGACAATCTTTTGGTAAACCCTTGGGTTAGAGTTGCTGTGTATCTACAAGACTGTGTAGTAACACTGACTTGCTGTGCTGGGGATTTTGTTTATTTGAGAGCCAGCTGTCTTATCAGCCCTTTGGCTGCTTTCCCGGACACTCTGAACCAGTCTTGCCAGGAAAACCCCAGGATAGGGGTTCACCTCTTATCCGCTGCTGCTTCCTCCTCCTGCCTCATGCCACCCCTTCCTCCCCCCTCTTCCTCCTCTAACCTGACTTCCTCTCTTCTTCCTCCTCCCGCCTCCCGCCGCGCCACCCCTTCTTCCTCCTCCTCCTCCTCCACCCGGTGTATAAGACGACCCCCGACTTTGGAGAAGATTTTCCTGGGTTAAAAAGTAGTCTTATACGCCAGAAAATACTGTAGTTCTCTGGGTACCAAATACTCCTTTTAAAAAGTATTATTTGTACAGCTCTCTTTTATTTCAAACTATTATAGCAATTTACATTGAAAAGTCCCTTTTGTTCCGCCAACATATGGTCTCTAATCTTTCACATGCTCTTTTTTTAATTGCTTGGAGTCTCTCAAAATGGAACTTGCTAGGGGTGTGAATAATCCTCCATAAGGACCCTATGGGTGTACCACTATTGATGGCTGCCCTCCTTCATCTCCATGACATCTAGGACCTCATTCACACTATGATTTAAAGAGAATTGCTGATCAGATTATATAACCATCGTTCCCAACTGAAACCGGTTCTGATCCTATTGAGCTTGGTTTCAATCACAATGAAGCAAGGCAAACAAACAAACAAACAAAAAAAACTGCTGTTTCCTGATACTAGTTTTTTGCCATTCCTTTGAAAAGAATCAATTCCTAAGCGTGTTCAACAAGTGGGAACGGCGGATCCGAATTGCATCATTCTTGAGAGGAGGGACTAATGGCAGAGGGGTGTTTACCATCCATCCTCAGTTTTTGGGAAATCGGCCATGTTTCCCTCCTCTCAGAGCTACCTTTGTGCTTGTGGTGTGACTTATGGGCACATTATATATATATATATATATATATATACACACACACACACACACACACACACACACATATATAGACAGAATAGGTGATCCATTGTATTTGCATCTACTTGTAATTACAGGCGGATTGCAGCTCAGTGAGGCAAGTATTTGAAAAACCAATAGATTGCATATCCTGTCAATTTTTTAAAAAATACAGCTGCCCCTCTGTTTTTGTGGACTTGAAGTCCGTGACTCTCACTTATCCACGAGGGACAAATGGAGGGACATAAAATAGGGTGCACCCCCGGTCACCCCTGCTGGCATGCACCTCCATTCAAGCCAATAGGGCTTGATTATTTGTGTTTTCCCCTTTCTGCCGGGGGGGGGGGGGGTCCCCAGAAAGGATCCTGCATGAGAAAGGAGGGGGCGACTATATACAGTTCCCAAGCCGGACTGCTCAAAGGGGAAATGTTGTGCTTGAGAAGCCTGGGCTGATGAGGGGCAAAGGAAGGCTCAGTTGCTAAAGTCGTCCCACTTGGCGCCTGGAATGGCCCCATCCTCACTGTATTGCCGCTGGAGTCACCGATTATGTGCAGATCACTGACATGCATTTTGAAGCGGCGCAAACTAGTGGGAACGACAATTGTGCCAAAAAAGAAACGATTACAAGGGAATAATGAAAAGATCAACTTTCATAGTGGGAACGACGCCTCTTTTGGAATTGATTCACTGACACAGAGCAAAGGTGAATTGCAAACCAGTTTAAATGTAAGTGGGAACAAGCCCTAAGAAGTTAATTACATGAGGGGGGAATCGGGGGGTTTAAACAGTCATTATTCCAGGAAAGTCACACGATTGCTGGAAGATTTTCACATACGTCACAATTAAAGAGGCCTTATCCTGAGAATAACCAGGGAATAACCAGCAACAAATCATTCATGGGATTTCCTGACTGACTTTAGTGGGACTTAAATGTGCATAGGATTGCACTTTCAGTTAAATGTGCATAGGATTGCACTTTCTTGGTGATCTTGGTGGGAGTTAAAGTGGGGGGCAGGAAAGAAAAGTTCACCTACCCTGCAGGAATAATTGCAAAAGAAATTCCTGTTTCAAGAGAGAGAGAAATGGTATCTTCTTTTCTCTGTCTCACTTTTGAATACTTCTTAATATATAAGCCAATACATGTGCAGTAAGCTGGGCCTCTGCCACAAGGCAGATGGGTTTTGGAGTCCTTGTTAGCATCATACCCAAGCACTGATAACTGTCCAGTGACTGAAAGAGTTAACTTGTATTATTGCCTTTGTTTTTGCATTCATTTTGCAGTTTGAGGCTGGGGAAGATATGGGGGCTGGGAACAGACTGGGAAAATTAAACTCTTCTCTTGTTGCTTATATAATTCTAATAGCTACTGTGAGGTGGAGATGGGTCACACTTGCACACTTCAATTTTCTTCATTTGCGTCTGTACTGTATAACTCATCTTTCTTTGGTCTTGCCTGGGGTGGGCAGTGTGCATTCTGGCTCAAGGGCTTCCCATTATGTCCAGTGATGAGAATTTGAATATCACTGGCCAAAGGGCTAGAATATTTCTTGGCTCTGTACCATCTGCTGCATCATTCACCATCAATAAAGTTTATGCTATAGAAGCAACATACGTCAGCGTTTGGCTCCAAAAGAACTCTTGGAGAATCCTGGAACGACACCCAGTTCTGGCACAAGAAAACACATCTACTCAGAAATAAGAGCCTTCAATGAAGCCTTCAATGAAATTTACTCTTGCCTGCACTCAGCAGATAGTCTCCTCATCCCACTGGAAAGAAAGGCACTGAAAGGGAAAAATAAATCAATAAAAAGGATCTTATGTATGAATGCTGATTTCAGCATCCAACGGAGAAAAGTTTAATTGAAATAGTAGATCTCCTTGCAAAAATTATATATATATTGTATATATATATATATATATATATATATGGCAGGAGCACAAACGATTGAGGGTGTTGTGGTAGAAACAGCCATAGTTACTTTTTGACTACAAGCCCCAGAATCTCCTATTCTGCAAAGTGATTTTCCAAACTCTGGAAAAGAATATGGAAACTTAGGGGGGTTGCAGACTGCCAGAAATAGTGCAAATTGAGTCCACTTTAAGGGTTAGGGTTAGGGTTAGGGTTAGGGTTAGGGAATCATGGGAACTGTATTTTATTGTGGCATCAGAGTTGTCTGACAGAGAAGGCCCTATGTCTCAGAAAAAAACCAATTCCCATGATTCCCTAGCACTAACCCTAACCCTTAAAGTGGACTCAATTTGCACTATTTCTGGCAGTCTGCAACCCCCCTTACTCTGACTCAGACTCCCTCTCTAGAAAATCTATCTACTGACCAACACCCCCTGTTCACCCTGCAAAGATGACCCTAACCCTAACCTTAACCCTAATTTATTATACAGCAGGAGGTCATTTTAGAACAGTGCTTTTCCTGTTGCCTAAAATTTCCATTATGGGATAGCTTAGGTGCAGACACAGGGGAGGATCCTCCCCAATGTCTGCACCTAAGTTATCCCATAATGGAAATTTTGGGCATTCATTCATTCATTCTGCCAAGGAGAAAAAGCTCTAGATTAGAAGGTGAAGGAGCTACTCTCCTGCAGTGCCATCTGCTGGATTTTAAGAGATCATGCAGCTTCAAACTTGGTACACCTGGTTGGTGCTTGGTACACCTGGTTGGTACAGACAAGATTTTGATTTCACGCAGACAGGATTGATACTGAGAGAGTTTTGAGCAGACACGGAGAGGGTTATGAGCTAACAGAGAAGGCTTTTGGATTTGAACAAGAAGGAAGAACTGCCTATGATATGCCTAAATATAAATATATGTTACAGATCCCTTCTCCCAGGCTGACCCCACAATCCTGACACTTGGGATCCTGCCACTTATCTTGCCCTTGCTGCCCCCTTAATCCCATCCTAGACTCACTGGCATCACTAGGGGGGGCAGGGGGGTGCGGACCATACTGGGAGACATCCCAGAGAGGGGTATCATCCAGTGGGGCAGTACTGGAAGGATTGGGATTGCTACTGGGCAAACGAGAAAGGGTGCTTTCCCGCTTACCCAGCAGCTGCACCGGATCCTAAATGGGCCCTCTGGGGGCTGCAGCGCCACTTCCCTCTGCAGTCAAGAAATAAGAAGAAGATGAAGCTATGAAAGAATTAGAAACGATCCTGAAGAGCAAAGATATACAACAGAGCCCTAAAGTTAGAATAGTATTCCCCATCGCCATGTACAGGTGCAAGAGCTGGACAGTGAAGGAATCAGATGGAAAGAAAATCAACGCATTCAAGATGTGGTGCTGGAGAAGAGTGCTCAGGATCCCATGGACAGCCAAAAAGTCAAACAAATGGGCCCTTGAAGAGATCAAGCCAGAACTCTCTTTGGAAGCCATTATTATTATTATTATTATTATTATTATTATTATTATTATTATTATTACTGTTGATGACATAGCCACCCTAGGATGAATTTGTTATTTAAAATGTAACTTGTAATAGGATATGAAACCTCTTGTCTCCATTCAAGCCCCGAGGGAGAAACAAATACATGTTTCATTGCAGCTGTTTGCTATTGAAGTCTCTCTTCAAATATTTTGTTAAAGAACAGAGATGTTAAGCCAGCAGTACAATGGATGCTTCCCATCTGTGGGGGTTCCATTCCGGGAAATGGCAAAAACACAAGTGGTCACACCCCATATTATTCAATGGTTATGGCTCATGCCACCAATTGAATAATATGGGGCATGGCAATCTGCAGGTGATCAAATCTGCAGATCGCCAGCCTGTTAACACAAAGGATCCACTGTACACACACAACCAATAGGTGCAACCTTGCCCAATGCACATTCCAAAATGGTGTCAGTTACCACCACCATCCTCCTATGTTATCATAGTGTGCATGGATTTCCGTTCAAAATGCACAGCCTTTGCAATACTCAGATGCACACTAATTTATAAATGTGACCACCCTTCTTGCCTGGCAGCTAAATCTACAAGCATATGCTCTCATAACAAATTTATGAGCCCTAATAACAACAGCAGTGGCTTGGCTGACTTCCCCTCCAAGCAGGATTAAGGTGGTTGGGGATTCTAGAGCTGTTTCAGAAACAAGCCTTCCCCCCTTTGTGTGCCTTCTAGGTATTATAGCATAGAAATTAAATAAATGAATAAACAATAAACGAAATAAAAAGTCATACCCTCCCAATATTCCACAGGTGAAAACTGGGACATGTGTGGCCAAGCAACATTGAGTGTGGTTAAGATGACAAAGATTTAGGAATGAGGAAGAACACACAAGCTAGGAGAGGCTGCAGCAGTTTGCTTTTGCCTGAGTCTACTAGGAAAGGCAAGATTCTGTCCCCCTCCTAGCCTTTCTTCTCCCCCATACGGAGTTAACTGAGTGAAAACAACTTTTATACTTTGAATTCAGATTGAAGCAACTGAAGTAAGCTGAGGGCAAAGAAGGAAAGGGAGAGGAAGAGAGAAAAACTGGGACGTTTTAAAGGCAGCTGAAAAAATGGGATGCAAGAGGATTAATCAGGACTGTTCCTCACAAATCAGGACAGCCGGAAGGTGTGCAAAGTGCAACAGACAGCAGCATAAACATCTTCATGTGTGAATCCCATTTCAGCCCTGTAATTTCAGTGAGACTAAGAGCAAATCCCATGAATTTCTGCTCACTTCTCAAATAATGCACAAAGTATTGATGATCAGAGAAATATTATCTGAGGAAGAAGAGGAATTTCTTCAGCATTGGACTGGCCAGCCAGTGATAGGCCTGGAGCAACCACACCAACTAGAATAACTGATAATCCACTTCTGAAACCCTGATCCTCTGGGCCAGCTTTCTCCAATCCAATTCTGGCATCTTGCTTAAAGGATAAAATTCTATTCAGTCCTAACAAATACAGAAATCCCAGATCTTCTTTAATGGATGAATGTTGAAAGAAGTACCGTACCATCCAGTACATTCTTGCTCTGCTCTCAAGCTGAGCCATTCCCATTACAGTCTGAAGGTGGCAGCCGTTACCAAAGGGTGACTCCTGGGTGAATAGAACTGCTTCCATTCCTCAATCATGGCCGATATTCTGTATAAACTTGTGTTTTATTCTGATACTCATCTACACTAGAGATGGGGACCTTCAGCTCTCCAGATGTTTTGCTGTATAACCTCCCTAAGCATCCTCAAGCATAGCCAATGCCATGGGGCTGTGGGAGTCATAGTCCATAACATCTGAAAGGCAAAGATAACTTGATCCACAATGGATCCATATAAATCAGCTCTATCTTGACATGAGATGATAATTCACGAGTTTACAGAAAGAACGAAAGGCAACTCGTGAAGCCCATATACTCAATTGGCAGCCTTTCAATTAAGAAGACAATCTATTTCCGCAGAGAGATAAACACAGACAAATTACATTTTTGTCATCCCATCCTCCCTCTTCGTAGAGCTCCTGTACTTTTAAACAACTCTGCAACATAACTTAATAGCTGCAATCCCCCTCCCACAACACACAGGGGGGAAATGACGGGAAAACCTTACCTCTTAATAAATTTCTCCCTGTTGTTGAAAGGAACGGAAGCCCAGAAAAAGAAGTATTATTCCAATACACCTACACGTGAAACTATATCTTTACCATAAGGACTGGCAAAGGTCTCCGCATCTGTCCACATCCCCAAGAGTAAGTGCTTACTCCCAGAGTGGCTGTCTGCCACCAGGCACAAATGCTTCTTCCACGGTCCCTTACTTTGCCTTGGTTTGGTCCTGGCTCCCTCCCTGTGTGTACCTTCAGAGAAAGAACTGTTCCACTCTATGCAATGAACCCAGGAGAGAGAGACATCTGAATGTGAGGGGAGTGGCGTTCATCTTTCTTTCACTCACACAGGCATCTGCATGCACAAAACATACAAAATGACGATTCTCTGGGCAAGCACACTTGGCTCATTCAGCCAGGCGAAGGGAGCAAGGGAGTCACCGAGCCAGCTTCAACATCTTGACTGAAGCCACACTTTGTGCCAACAGCGGTTGCCCTGTGCGCACGCACCCTTGTGGCCCTCGCCGGCTGTCTGGGATGTTGCCAATGGGCACAGTGTGCTTGGTACTTTAGGGAAACATTGCCAAGAGGAGCGGAGTAGGAGAAGAGGCTTTTGAGAATAGGGATTCAATTAACCTGTTGTCTGCTCTGTTACTTGGCCTTAGCTGCCACAGGGGCATAGAGTGGGCAGCACATACACACTCACACACACTGGGTACTAAGCAAAGGAGCGACTCCAACAGAACCTGCAAATGGTTAAGAGCCCTGTGAAAATAGTTTCCAAAATCACAGGGATGGAATCGTATGAATTAAGGTTTGTGCTTGGTGCACACTTTGCTTTGCCAGTGTTTGTGTGCTATCAAAACGGGGCAATGCCTAGAAGAATCAGCTCTTATATCAAGAGGATCTTTCACTCTCCAAATGTTTTGGCTTACAACTCCCATCAGACTGGCCCAGTGTGGCCAGTAGTAAAGGAGTATGGGAGTTGTAGTCAACAGCATGTGGAGAGCCAAAGATTTCCTTCCCTGTTTTATAGTTCTTTAGAGTTATTTATCACACGGAGGCAAATTGCTTAAATCCCGTGCAGAAACGGGTTTTAAAAATCTGAAAACCCCCCGCAAAAGCCGGTTGTTTTTCAGATGTATTTGTGTAAAGGAGAAACAACGTGACGTTAACCCAAATGGAAAGTCACCAAAACCTGTTCCGTTCCCAAAAGTAAAAAGGAGCGGGTTTTGGCGACTTTCTGTTTGGATTAATGTCACATAATTTCTCCTTGACACCAATGTCATGTGAAAAACAACCCGCTTTTGAGGGTTTTTTCTAGTTTCTGTTCAGGATAACCCTGAACGTCGTGTGAAAATCCAGTTTCTGCACAGGATCCATCCTGTGTAATAAACTCCATTGTTGTTGTTGTGTGCTTTCCAATTGTTTCCGACTTATGGCTACCCTATCACGGGGTTTTCTTGGCAAGATTTGTTGGGAGGGGGTCGCAATTGCTTTCCTCTGAATCTGAGAGAGTGTGACTTACCCAAGGTTGGCTAGTGGGTTTCCATGACCAAACAGGGATTTGAACCCTAGTCTTCAGAATCGGAAGCCAACAATCAAACCACTACATCACACTGGCTCTTTGGTACCTTTTTGTAGAAACAGACTGCCAAAATGCAGTCCTGGGGCCATGTGTGACTCTCCCCAGGCTATTTTGCAGCTCTTGGACTCTCCAGACACCCTAGTCCCTGGACCAGCCTTTTCTGACAAAAGAGAAAGACAGAAAGAAGGAGGGAGGATCACCTCTTTTTGAAAGCCTCCAGGAATTGCATTTAAATTATAGGTTGCATCTTCCTGTACCGTAAAATAAAAAACCATTGTTTTCTAGCTACTTTAAATTCTTTTATCTATTTGGGGGCATTTTCTTTTCAGTCCATACAGCCCCACAAAATGTCCCAGAGACAAAATATTGGCCTTTAGATCTGCCACAGTTGCTCATGCTTGCTTTAGACATTATAGAATTCTTCTGTCTTTGTTATTGTCTTCCTTTTATCTCAACGAATATAAAAAGCTGCTTTTGTCTATAATTTGCAGAGGTTAAAGGCTTTGAGAATGGATGTATGATTTTTATTACTGGAAGCCTCTTTTGTTTCCAGTAGCTTTCTATTCTGTGAGTTATATATAACACACAGAGCCATATCTTTACCACATATATAACACAGAGAGAGAGTAAACTCCTAAAGGTTTTGGCTATAACTCTTGTAACTCTTCTTTTTCACTTCTGTTATTGTTAAAAAATTCTTCATAAAACACTGATCCCTTAATTTTACAGTTAGCAATGTGGAAGATACCTTTCCATGGGTCTGTCCCACACACTGCTGCTACAATATACTTGAAAGGTCCACTGGTACCATGCATTATTTGGCAGTCACTCCAGGAGTGAGGAACCAGTGTGGTGTAGTGGTTTGAGTGTTGGACTATGACTCTGGAAAGCAGGGTTTGATTCCCTGTTTGGCCATGAATGTTGACCTTGGGCAAGTCACATACTCTCAGGGCTTTATCACACAGGGGAAATCCCGTGCAGAAATGGGGTTTTAAATAGGAAAAAAACCCGCAAAAGCTGGTAGATTTTTCAGATAACATCACTTTTAAAGGAAAATCCCGAAAGTAAAAAGGAGTGGCTTTTTTTTGTAATAAATTTTATTAATTAAAAGAAGACAAACATCACAAACAACAACAACAACAAAACAAAGACAAAAACACTATCTTGAACTAACACTAACTCTAAAAACATTGGCTAAAAACAAACAAACTAACAAACAGACAGACAACATACTTCCTGAGCTGTGCAAAGAGAATGAACATCCGGAGATTAACATAACTACTTTACTCACAATCCATTTTACTTTTTACATCGTAAGTAGTCAAAAGGAGCAGCTTTTGACTACTTTCCTCTCAGGGTAACAATTTAAGTGATGTGTGTGAAAATCAACCCGCTTCTGTGGGTTTTCCCCAGCTTTTAGATCCCGTTTCTGCACAGGATTTCCCCTGTGTGATAAGGTCCTATGTCTCACAATGCCCCAGGTACGTAAAATGGGGCTCCTGCTCCAAACATGACATGCTAAGGCCTCATCAAACCTGGATCTGACTCTCCTCCTCTGCGTCCTTCCTATCCAAGCTTGTAACATGCCTTTTAAAGAACAATTCATTAGCAATTTGTTCCAAAACATCCCCTCCCCAGCAACTTGTTACTGTTAATACTGGTTCTGTTGCTCATTACTTTTTCATTGCTTCATAAAACAGGTCAGAGAATGGCACAACACTTGGACAATACCTCTTTCATTAAGAGTAATGAAAAAAATGACGAGAACTGTTATCATTACAACCTTAAAAACGGTGGTGCCATAATTGTTTTTGCAACAAGAGGACAATTAATGCATATTAACATCTACCAAAGAAGTGGCAGGTTACATCTAAACATCCAGGCAATCCTTGAGCAGAGAGGGGTTGTGTAAAACTTTTGTATGTGCCAAGGGACCACAAATCCAGGCAGGCAAAATAGAAACACAAAAAGAGAGACCACCCATTAAGTGGGATTTGCAAGAAGATTTCTAGTAAAGCCCTTGGCTCCAGGCACCAATCGTTTCTGCCCCAAAGAGGGCAAACTGTTCGGCACCATAACTCTTCCTTCTTTTATCTCCTTTGGCAGCATTTTTAGATTCCTCTTATCCAACCACCTTTTACAACATCAAGATTGTTTAAAGACTTATCTGTCTTCCCAACTGCGGTGGCAAGGAAGGGAGATCTGCCCCTGTGTGCACATGGTTCCAATTTGTATTAAGGCCGTTCTGGATCACATTCCCCCTCTCCCGTTGCCACAAAAAGGCTTTTCTTTTTAAAGCGTTATACCAATCTATTATTAGTTTAATAGCATCAGAGTACAGAGGATGTCTCAGAGTACAGCGGGACAGCCTCTTGCCCCAAGGAGTCTGCAATCTAAAAATCCCAACACAAGGAAAACAGAGGGAACCAAGTAATGCAGCAGTTGTTTCAGCTGCATGTGCATTATGGGCACAGCTTAGAGGGGTTACTTCTTGGATAACAACTCCCACAATCCCCCAGCAAACATGGTCAGCTGGTGGGGGAATCCTGAGGTTTATGCTCTCCCCCCCCCATAACTTTCATACTCTGTTGCAAGACAATAATTTTGTCTTATCTATGGATGCAACTTACTTACATCCTATGTAACTTAAAGCCTATGGATGTAATTTGCTTTCAGTGATCCTCTCTAGATCTTGAATAAAACAAGAGACTAATAGAGAGTGGTCATTAAAAGCTTCATTTGAAATACTGGCTCAGCTCTGAACCTTTAACTGTATTTTATGAAGGATTATTTTACCCTTGCCCAACCTGGGTCTTGTCAGATGGGCCAATAGGGATTATGGGAATTATAGTCTGACATACAATGATCCAGTGTAGTGTAATGTAGTTGGACAATGACTCTGATTATCAGGGTTCAAATCTCTTCTCAACCAGGGAAAACCACTGGTGACCTTGGGTAAGTCATACTCTCTCAGCCTCAGAGGAAAGCATACCCCCCCCTCAAAAATCTTGCCAGAAATCCCTGTGATAGGCTCACCTTTGGGTTGCCATAGTCGGAAACAACTTGGAAGTCACACAACATCCAACCTATCTGGGGTCATCTGATGGGGGAAAACTGAAGTGCTGAGCTTTGCTTATTTTATTATTTCCTTCATTTTGCTTTTCCCTTTCCCCATCATCTTATGGGAAGATGGGAAACTGTCTCATCTAGAGTCAGATCTTGGTCCATGTAGACCAGTTTTTTCTCTACTGACTGGCAGTGACTCTCCAAATGAAATATTTCCCAGCCTTACTGGGAGATATTGAGGACCAAACTTACGAGGTTGACATTTAAATGTGTGTTTTATCATTGACATACAACCTACAACTATGGACGGAGACTGCATTTTTTTCTTATTCTCCAGTGTTTAGAAGATATTATGTGTTCAGCAAATACAGAACTGGTTGCCACCATCTACACTAAAAAGGTCCAGTATGACACAGAAAACTGTACCTTTAATAGTTATGTACAAATGGAAATTTTCTTAAGGGTAGATTTTCCTGGTATATGATGCTGCAGGACCATGACATTAATCTCTTCTGTGCAAACATTCAAAGTAACACAGTCCATCCTCTTCTGCTTACGATTCATATATGAACCTCTCTTCTACTAAGTCCGGACCGTAGAAGAGCTTGGAAAGCTACATTTTAAAAGTAATTTGTTACAGCTGACAGTTTCAAGTTTGGAAAAGTTGCCATTACAGTGTTTAAACTGAACTGTTTACTGTGAAGATCAGTCTCCAAAATCCTTCTAGCCAAGATAAACTGTTTTTATTATTCTTTCTCAATCTGAGGAATCAGGGGAACCACATTGCCTGTGCGAGCCTACCCTGCCCACCACAAGCTTGGTGCTCCAAGAAGTTGGGCTAGAATATGGTTTGGCTCTAAATCTGCCCCTTGAATCTTCTGCAAATGCTACTCCCGGAGACTTATCTCTTCTAAATTACAACCTATAGGATGGGGTTTATGGATACTACAACATCCCCACCTCAGGGCACATATGGAAGGGTTGAGTCTCACAATATACCAGCACAACATCCCACATATACCCATCAGAGCACCCAAGTGAACATCCAAGCTCTGCAAATTTACCTCTGCTCCATGGCGTCCATCCTTGTCTCAGGCAAGAAGGGCCAAGCACGACCAAGAGGACTCGACTCCATTCACCTACAGGGCCCCCGAAGCATAGAAGGGAGGTTGTTCTACACTCCCTCCCTTGGGAAACAAGAAAACCTGTGGGAGTGGTGAGAAAGGAGGGTTGTGTGAGGCAGCGGCCAGGAGATCACACGCTGCTTCCCACCCACAGAGGCAGGGCAGGGAGAGGAAGAGAAAGACAAAAAGTAGGTGGGAAGCTGGTGATGGCCAGAAATGTCCTCAACCACCCACCTCTGCTTCATGGTGTGGCATAACAGTGGAGATCAGAGCTTGAAAATGCTACTTTTTGGAACACAATTCCAGAATCCTCAGTCAGGGTGGTCAACGGCTATGCGGTCTGGTGGATTCTAGGAGTTATAATCCAGAAAAGTTCCCTACATCCGAGATGTAGGGAAGACCAACCTTTTTCAGGCACACCTCAAAGAAATAATAAAGAGCTTATTGTATTGATCTTTGTAATTTCCCATTTTGCAAGTTATGCACATGTGTTCAGTTACATATTCTGAATTGAATTTCATTTTATTTCGATATCTCATCATGTCATCGCAAAGGTGTGGTGCGTGGTGCTCAGTTTGTAGCTTAAAAACAGGACCACAGAATAACAGGAGTGAAGAATCAACATACTCAGAGGAATCCCGAGTTTTGCATTAGTACAAAAACATTTTAATTTTAAAAAATTGTCCAAACTGTATTGTGTAATCTCAGTAGGCAGGTTATAGAGAGTGACACTTGGGAAGGAAATATCAGTCAGAGGCAGAAAGGAGTGAGGAGTGGAATGCCTGGAGAGCTAAGGCCAAAAAGAAGCACTTCCAGGAGGGAGGCAATTCAAAATTGCGTTGAAGGTAAAACTTGTCACTCCCTCTAACAGTGAAAGTGGCGAGTCCTGGAAAAAATGGAGCAGAAACACTGCCACTAAAATACAAGGTGCCAGGGTGCTTTTGGGAATTGTCAAGATCTACTGAAATAACAATTAAAAAGAAACTAAAGGGGCAATTCTTCCCGCACCCAACTAACCCAACGAGGAGTCAGCATACTCAGTATTCAGACACAGTGTTAGACCATGAAGCATTTTGGAAGGGGAATGGAGAATGGAATGGGATGGAGTTTCCAAAAATGGGCATGGTTGGCTTGGGCCTTTACAGAACTCCTCCTCCTAGAAGACGATGAAACAACAACTTTGATGAAATACACCTGAGTACAGTTATGCCAAACATTTCAAATGGCAAAAATATTTTTCTTACCCGCCATGAGATCTAGAACCCTATGTGATCCAAATCAATGGGATTTTAGGGTTCTTTCTTTTTAAAACAACAACAACAACAACAACAACAACAATTACATTTCTCACATTCCAATGGCATATATATATCTGTCGCTGGCTTCCACTCCACTATATACATCTGAGGAAACAGACGTTAGTCTATAAAAGCTCATGCTGCCAACTTCTTTTTTTCAGTTAGTCTCAAAGGTGCTACAAGATCTCTCTACATCTCTACATTTCCTGGGAAGAAATAAAAACATATCCCCCATGATGTGTATGAATACATGTAGACATGCTAGAGTGGTAACGTGATTTGTGATGTTCCATCAAATGAAGACACAGCCAACGTTTCTGGCAATACCTCCAGTTCTTTTGGACTGCAAAGCACCCCCCAAGACAAAGAAAAAAGGCAGGGTCTGCAGCATGCAACAGAAAGGAAGAATGACTTATTGGAGGCCCTTCCCTCCAAGGGCCCAGCCACTCCACATGCTATAGGCCAGAGTCCTGTATTTGCTGCCTCAGCGCCAAGGCATGCTTTCTTGCTACCAAAACGAAAATCCAATGGGCTGTCCACTGGATCAGCGCCTGCAATCTGGAAGTCATTTCCTCACTCAGTGTAGCATGGCCTGCCTGGAAAGAAGTGAGGCCTCTGGCCCACAAATTCTACTTGGATGGAGAAGACCTCTAAACTAGACTCTTGTTTTCCTCCTCTCCTTCATTATCCCCACCACACAACCCATCCTCCCCACCCTGTTGCAAGCTAGCATGTTCCACTTCTGACATTGCACATATCGAGTTTGCATATACATTTGTCCCTCCACTTTCGCTAGGATTAAGTGCACAGGACCCCTGTGAATGTGGGAAAAAACAAAAATACTATGTTTTTACCTGAGAGAACAAATGTCTAGGAATCTCTAGAGTCTTTTTCTTTTTTGTGCAACTCTGTTGTCAACCTCTGCCAGACATTGACCCTAGAATTGCACAGGAGGAGCTACAAATGCCTAGTGATCTTTCTAGGAATCTCAAGGTCCTTCAGTGCGACTTTTGGTTAAGGTTGATCATAGAGTTGGACTGGAGGACCTACGGTAGATATTCCTAGAGAGAGCATATTAATAAAATCTGTGAATAATCAAATCCGCAAAAGTCAAAGCCGCAAATGTGGAGGAACGAGTGTATGCTTTCAGGTCACTTGTCAATGTATGGCAAGCCCATGAATTTTATAGGGTTTTCTTAGGCAAGGAATACTCTGCAACCAGCTTCCTCCTAAAACAATCTAAGGCAGCTAGTATTCCTTAGTGGTTCCCCACCCAAGTACTAACCAGGCTTAACCCTGCCTAGCTTCTAAGATCAGACAGGATTTAGTGCTTTTGGGGGAACTGAGGCCTAGCACAGAAAGCCTCATAAATTCCCTGTGAAAAATGCAGAAGCCTGGTACATCTTAGCCATTTCCAGAGATAAACTACATTAATTTTATAGACTCCTTGGGATGCTGTTATATGACCAGCTTGTAGTGATACTCATAATATAATCTGAAGCTGTTTTACCTTTCCCGCCTCCATTTTTCTGTGTGTCTGAGGAAGAATAAAAGGCAGAAGGAATGGGGAAACACTTTGTCTAACTGAACATGGAAGACAATTCTATCTTGTTCTGCTTTAAAATTTCATGAATGAGATGGCCCAATTGCACAATAAAAGCTTCATCTGTCAGTTGCAGGACTGGGATTAGAAGTGGGTGGATCAGTCCATTTCCTGTCCACCACACTTTTGCATTTTTGTTTTATCTTATTCCACATTCATGTACAGTTTTTTTTCAGTCAGCACAAAAAAACCCGACATTTCATTATGTATTTTAGATAAGCATTGCTAGAATGTATCATCCCTTAGAATATACACTTCAACACTGAATTGGAAACAGTAAGCCACAACTGCATAAGAACATCCAAAAAGCATGGAACTAATGGTAGACTATTTCAATGCATACATTAATCTCTGTGAGACGCAGATCAGGCAACATTGGTCAAACATCCCTAATCAAGAGCAGCAATGAAATGGAAAATGTTAAAGTTTAAGGACTCATGATAGCCATTATTATGGTTGCCGGATTAAGAATATCCCAAACCCTGAGATATAGTCTCAGACAACCCCTTGTGATCTCACAGGAAAGGGCCTTGAGCATAGCACGAGATAATGTTGCAAAAGGCAGCCCTTGGTGATAACAACAAGCATGATATCTCAAGCATCAACCACATCCAAATGAGGAAACTTTATATGCCACTTGTCAAGATAGCACTCTTGCCATGAAATTTCTTTCCCTTGGCCTGAGGACTGGAGAAGGTTCAGCACCTGAGACCTCTAGTCCTTGTATCCTGCATCCAAAGGCAAGTCCAAAAAATGCAGACACCTCTGTCAAGTTATATAAACGAGAGTTGTAGCTAACAGGAGCAGGTGTTTTGTAAATCGAAGGGGTCTTAGGTGCCAGCTACCAGACATGTGAATTAAGACACTGCTAGGTAGCTTAGATCTCAAGACTTTGTAGGTTAACCTTGCAGGAAGACACTCAGGTTAAGATAAATAAAGGTCAGGCCAGAGAAACAATGTCTTCTGAATATTTTAGTGCTTTTGCTATTAGCTCAGCCCCATAATTTGCCTTGCACCCAAAATATCTTCCGCTGGGAAATATCTAAAAGCCATGCATAGGAAACACAGTCAGAGCCTCTGCATTCCCTTTGGATTGTTCCAAG
The DNA here is from genome assembly GCA_026167975.1 of Phrynosoma blainvillii. NCBI lineage: Eukaryota > Metazoa > Chordata > Lepidosauria > Squamata > Phrynosomatidae > Phrynosoma > Phrynosoma blainvillii. Next base: position 9,521,391 of record JANUYF010000009.1, read on the forward strand.
CCACAGCCTGCAAGGTCAGAAGCCAGCTAACGTCATAATTTTGCAGCAAAAAACAACAAACAGCTTATTTCTCTGAGGCCAGGGTGGGCTTTGCTCCCAGAAACTGTTTGGAATACAATCCTGGGAGCAAAGGGGGGGGGGGGGTTAAATCATTCCTGAATATCTATTCAGTTTGACAGTTGTGAGGGGGAGGCAGAGAAGCATTATTTCTTTGGCCAAATACCATTTTGGATGCAGTGAGGCTCTTCTTCTGCAGATGGAATACACTCATAACAAAAGGTAAAGCTACTCACACTGGCTTTTATTAGCTTTCTTTGCCTGGTCCAGAGCCTCCATTCATCTCCACCGTTGGGAAATCACTACCACTGAGCTGCAGCCTTTCCCCGAGGTTGCTGTTTTGTGCCTTCAGGTTGACTCCGATTTACGACATCCCTGTCACAGACTTTTGATGACAAGATTTCTTCAGAAGAGGTTTGCATTGCAGTCCTCTGAAGCTGAAAGAGTGTGACTTGCTGAAGGTCACCCAGTGGGTTTCCATGGTTTAGCAGGGATTTTAACCTTTGTCTACCAGAGTCCTAGCCTAACACTGAAACCACTGCACCATGCTGTTCTTGCTTTCCATAATATATGATGACAATATGAAGCTGTCTTGTACTTTGCTGAACAACCCAATGTTGTCTTCACTGATTGACAGCAGTAGCTCCTCAGGATTTCAGACATGGGTCTTTCTCAGAAACATGAGGTAATGAATTCGGGATCTTCTGCACATAGTCACATATCCACCCTGTGCCTACAGTCCACACAGAATCATAGAGTTGGAAGAGACCTCAAGGGCCATCCAGTTCAACCCACTGACATGCAGGAAGACACAATCAAATCAGGTAACTTATCCAGCCTCCAAAGAAGGAGACTTCACTACACTCTTGAGGCAGCATCTTCCCATCAAACTATTCTTACCATCAGTAAGAACTTCCTTATGTTGAGTTGGAACCTCTTTTCCCATAGTTTGCACCCATTCCTCCTAGTCTCTGCACATGATCTGTCCACCACCATCCTATACATGGAGGACATCCCAGAGAACTCCAGGTCATTTCTCTGTGTGTGTCACCCCTCTATTCCTCTGTTTCTACACTAAGGAAGCACTCTGGTGGTCCCTTTCCTCAGTGCTCTCAAATCTTGAAGCCCCTTCCCCAGAAAGCTTTCAAATTCACAAACCATTCTGATGCTGCTTGATGATATGATAGGCCACTACTTTTTAAATGATCTTCAGACCCCATATCTTCTTCTGCAGGAAAGCTGGGCTTGTTGTCCAGAGCAAGCATATGCACAACAGCATGCTGAGATCACCAAGAGGCAATGCCAAAACATTTCATTCTGACTCAACTGTTTATGCCGGGAAAAGAAAATAATAATTTTAAAGAAGAAACAGCATAATCCATAAAGTCAGTATTCCCACCCCCTGTCTTTTTTTGACTTCCCGAAATTTGCCAAGGCCTTTCAACATGGGGAGAGAGACTCATCCCGCAACAATGTAATTGTTCTGGCCTTCAAAAGGGCGAATCTATCACCTGATAAGGACTGGTTGTCCTCTGCAAGTTTTCAGTTCAAACAGGATGGAAAAGTTACTTTTTTGGTTACTACTCCCAGAATATCCCATGAACATTGGCAATGATAATTGGAGTCCAACATGTAATTTTTCCAAGCTCTGCCCCTTTCCAGCAAATGTCAAGAGCCTTGTATGGTCTCACCTATGTACTGTATCAATATCCAACAATTGATTAAGTGGTCTATTCTAGTTGGGGCTGACTGGAAAGATACCAATCCACATTTACTGAACAACAGATGAAGCCTCAAGAACTGAAATCCCTCTTCTGTGCCCCTCAGACTGGCATAAATTGAGATACAGTTGCTCTTTATTTGGGTTCTGGATGGCATCAGGAAAGTCTCTAAGTTGAGCCAATATTTTAGATTGTTATAGGGGTGTGTGTGACTGTGTGTGTCTGTGTATAGTCTATGACAATTAATAACAAGCTTAAATGCCGGATTTATTCCTTTAAACAGAAACACCAGACCAGATGGAAACAGTGGCAGTGCTAACCAGGTATGGTTACAGGAGGAAGTGGTGAGAAGATCAGATTGAGATCAACCAACCATTCCAGCAATAAGAAGCTATCTCCACTTTCACCAGGCATGGTGCCAAAATGCTTTCATGGAAAAACAAGCATCACACTCACACACACACATACACTCACACATCCAACTGAAAAGCAAACATTGGTCTCTATAGTTTTTAATACATCAGGAACAAACAAGCAAGGGCGCTAGCAGCCCATGGGTAGAGTGGGATGCTAGGGGATGCTAGGAAGACATCCCACCACTGTTGGGTTAGGTGCACTTCCACCTCTGCTCAGTCCATGAACTCTCAATAAATTTAATTTCCAAGCAGAAGACAAGATAGCTCAGGATCACTATATAGGGAGAACTTTACTCTCTCCCACACCTCAAGACTTCTGCCATTAGGCAAATTGAGGCAACCATCTCAGCTGAGAATATTGGGGGGGGGCAGCATTGGCAGTTTTCCTTCCACCATGTTTCCTGATGAATGATGCTCCCTTTTTCAGCTTCTAGGAAAATCCTGTCTGGAATTTTGACTTGACACTAGCCATTGCAAAGTGGGCAGCGGGCAAACACAAAACAAAAACCCAACTGTCAAAGTTGAGTCATCTATCAAGATTTCCTGATGTGTTATGACATGTTTCCTGTTTCGTTTCAGTGCAAAACTGGCTACTGTATCTGGGATGACAATCAAAAAACATGTTGTCAGATTTTAAGATTTCCCATGACTTCCCAATGAGTTATGGCTATGCTCTCTTTCTCCGCCTGGTTCTAGGGGCCCCCCATTTGGAATGTCAAATTTTCAGTCTAAAACTGAGCACTGCAATGCAATAGAATGACAACCAAGAACATTTTGACAAATTTTCAAGAATTTAGAACAAGACCTCGATGAGTTATGGTTATATCATGCTCTACGTGGTTTGCAGTTTTTGCATTTTTGTTTCTCTAACCAAACCATTGAAGTTGCTTGACACTGTTTCCATTTCACAGACAAGTCCTCTCCAGTCCAACTTCCTGTCTGTACATTGCCAGCTCTGCAGTTGGGACATATATACAGTCTCAGTGGAATAAGGAGTTCATTGACTCCTATTTCCTGCTTATGATTCCCAGCTTCAAGCACATTCAAGATTTCAGATCTTCTCTAGTTTGGCAAGACAGTTCACAAAGGCTGGAGCCCAAAAACTGGAAAACATCTGCACTCCACCCTGTGAGAGTGGAAGTGCATCTCCTTCCTACATGTTGAATCCAATTCCAAATGGCATTCTTGCTGTAGGTTTCATGTGTGTTCCCCCTCCAACCACCCAGAAAAATGGAATCATCCAGACTTCTTGCTTTCTTAGACTCCAAAAGCAAAAATAGGATCCAGTTACAATAGTAGATATTTGGTTTGTTCTACCCACGGCTCAGTCTGAACTAAGGACATTACTCCATGCTTTTAAACCACGATTACACCAGGAAAGAAGTGGCACTGGCCATACACATCGCATGACAACACCTCCAACCCGTAGCTGCACTGTCCCTAACACATCCCTTTTCATTGACAAGGCAAACCCGTCAATGACTTGGCAAGCACGCAAATCTTCAGGTGTGAAACATCACTCCTGGGGCAGTTGCACAATTGTGAGTCATGTGGCATCAGTGTCCCTCCATTCCCTGTTCCCCTCACTATTCTGGATTACCTTTAGTACCTTTACTTTTTGTTCTATGTCTTTTCTGTCTTTCTTTTGAAGTTAGCAGAGTTCCAGAAATGTGCGAAAAAGATGGGGGGGGGGGATACAAAAAAGGCATACTGGATAAGGCATAAGGCAGGAAGGTGGGGCTAAGGGAACGTCAGGAAGAGAGCATGAAGGGGGTAGCAGTCCCAGTCACGTGAATGAGAGAAGGTGCAGTGATGGCTGCCTTGAGAGTGGTATATTCTCATTTTATTTTTAGTAGCATTACTGCTGTGAGAACAGGTCTCATATGGAAGAGTCCTAACGTACACCAATTATTATTTCCATTTCTTCCATTATTTATTTATTCTTATGATAATGGTTGTAAGCCAAGAAAGCTGGAATATATTGTGCTCAGAATTGCAAAGTGTGAACCATGGAACCAGGTTGAAAGTCCCTCTCAAATATTGACCACTTTTCAGTCTATTCTACCATTCAGGGTTGTTGCAAGGGTAAAAAGCATATATATTGTCCCATGATCATCAGAGGGAGGGATGAAATTTAATAAATGTTGAACACACTTAGGACCTTGTCACATTCAAAAATAAAGTGACTTACCCCTTCCAGGATCCAGTCGCTTACGGGATGCACTCAGATATTATCGCTCACACTTTGCTGCCAATGCCGCTGGGCGACTAAAAGCCACATGAAACCTGGCTCCCAACCATGCTCAGCCAGCCACTTTTCACAAGTGGGAAGCTCCCATTTTTGAAAAGCAGCTGATTGACAGCATCTGGGAGCCAGGTTTCATGCAGCTTTTAGTCGCTCAGTGGCATCGGCAGCAAAGTGTGAGCGACAATATCCAAATGCATCCCATAAGCAACTGTATCTCAGAAGGGGTAAATCGCTTTATTTTTGAATGTGATAAGGTCCTTAGTCTCTGTAGATGTGCAAAACACTTATACCATGGAAGGGAAATGTATGTCTATCCAAATGGAATTTTCCAAGATCTTTCCCCACTGGCCATACTGGAATTTGAGGTCCAACAACACTGGAAGGACCACATATTCCATAGCATCAGCAGACCCCCAAGGAACTAGAATGAGGGAACATGGTTTTTAAGAGAACCCTGTGGTCATTTTCATTCTTATTTTATGGTCAAGAAATTAAGGAACAATGATTTAACCAAAGGGACACATTGCTAGTCTCTGATGGAGATGTTACATAAGCCCAAGGGTTCCTCAATCTCCCTGTTTAATGCTTTGATTTCAGCACTAATTAAATAGTAAAAAATCCAATAAATAACTCCACTGGTTTCAAAATTTACACTGATTTAACAAAACCTGGATTTAATATGTTTCAGAGATTGGTGCAAAATGATTACCATAACCAAAATAACACCAATATTAAATATACTCTCTCATCATCCTTGACTACTGGCCAAGCTAAATGGGGCAAATAGAATGTGTAGTCCAAAGCTTTTGAAGCTGACTAAGGCACTCCTTCAGTTTTACCTGTTCTTGATCAGCTTTGCTGCAGTGACCTGAGACACTACAAGAGACTTTTGGCATACGCCATGCACAGAGGGCAAACAGAAGGACAGCTCAGAGCAGATGGCGAAACATAGAGCAACAGGATGAGAGCTCAATAGGCACCGTCAAAAGAGTCCAAAACACCTGCAGATTTTAGAACGGAACTGGTCTCGGAGAAAAAAAGCCTTTTAAACTATGTCCTTTAGATACAGCCTTTGCTTAAAAATCTGATTCGCACACTCTTCCAAGGTGGACCAGGCAGAAAAACTGAAAGAAAAACATGCTAGGAACCAATGGTTAGATGGAAGGAGGCAAATATAGGCAAACGTATGTAGAGATTAACTGCAAAGGTGCTACAAGATCTCTCTACATACTGATTCTACAGACTAACAAAACAGTATCTTTGAACTCTATCAATAATATTATAGAGTTGGCTTATGGCGTCTCTCGCCCAATTATCTGCTCAGAGTAAGAAATCTGAAGCTTTTGCAGTGATTCCTAAACTTTGGTCCTCCAGATGTTTTTTGGATTTCAATTCCCAGAAGCCCCAGCCACATTGGCCAACTGTCAGGAATTCAGGGAGCTGCAATCCAAAACATCTGAGTGACCAAAGTTTGGGAATCACTGCTTTAGAATCACCGGATAGTCCACCTTTTCCTTGAGTGGGTTCCACGGTCAAACTGCCCTTATTATCAAAATATTTCTCCTAACATACAGTAAAATCTCCCTTCCCTTTAGGGCTGACCCAAGGTATTTGGTGCCTGAGGTGGAGTAACAAATGGTGCCCAAAGTCCAATGTATGGTATCCAAATTATTTGAAAACCTGAGGTTTTAAAAATCCCTCAAGCATCTCTTCCCTCCTTCAAAGATTAAACCAGTTATTACTAATCCCTTTTCTCGATAACAAGTGCGTAACTGTATTACATCACCACAGCAACTTAATGAGGAACAGTATCACTCTGTTTGGAGTTTAATTATAATTTTTAATTACTTTTATAGTTACAAGGGTAAATGGTGGAGTCTTGTGTTATTCAATTGTTATGACTTGGGCTCTTGCCTTGCATCTCCCCATGGATACTGGGATGATGGTGCGGCAGATGGTAGGAGGGTGATGCAGAATTCAGTTTCCCAACAATGGGGTGCAGCTGCATCTGCACTGCAGAAATAATCTGGTTTGACACCACTTTAACTGCCATGGCTCAATGCTGTGGAATTCTGGGAACTGTAGTTTGTTGTGGCTGTGGCACAGTATTGAATTCCAATACTGCGGGATCTTGGGAACTCCACAGCATTGAACCATGTCAGTTAAAGTGGTGTCAAACCGGATTATTTCTGCAGCGTGGATGCAGTCAATGGTGTGTAGGGTTCATAAAAGCATTGACAGAGGCAGAAGAGGCAGATATGTCAAGGGCTGACACATATAAAAGTCCTCAATATCATGAAATAAGCAAATAAATAGCCTCTTGTGGAAGTGGATTCTCTCTTTAAACAGAAGTTGGATGGTCACCTTCTGGGAGTGCTTTAGTTGTATATTCTTGCAGAGCAGAAGGGCTGGATTAGATGGTCCTTGTAGTCCTCTCCAGCTCTACAACTCTATGAATGTTTCTATATATATTGTTGTGAGCTATTTGTATTGTAACCAAGTATGGAGTGGATTGATTTTGAATAGACAAAAACCAAATTAACTTTGCAAAAGATCTGTTCCTGGTGGAGATGAACATTCTTAGAATGGGTTTGTTCATATGGATCAACACAGTTGACTTGCATTTTTGGATTCCCCTTTGGATGTGCCTGTGCTTCAAAATTTGCCACTACACCCCTATGCTCCAAACCCATTCCAACTGTTCAAATCCTTCTAAAAACTTGGAACTGGACCCAGAATGTCAGGTCACCAGATAATAAAGTGGCACTATTACGATGCATAATTTGGAAACTGCAGTCTCATTCCTGTAATGTAGGAATATATTTGTCTCCTGCATAATCCAAGAATTGGATGTGGATTAGCATCTGAACATGAATAGATAGCACTGCCTACACTTACAATATGAACACAAGACTATTGTAGACTAAGAACACCCGAAGTCCAAAACAAGAGTGCTTAAAGTTAAGGACTATCATGCTTTGCCCTGATGGTATCTCTTAGCAAATTGCTTGTATTTTTTCAGCACTGGAAAGTTTTCTTTTTGCAGGCAGCTTGCATTCTGGGAGTTGCAGTTTTTGTTACATCCCTTCAAATTGACTCTGACGAATGACAACCCTATCCTAATGTCTTCTTAGCAGAAGTCTGAAAGCCTGGTCTTTGCAAAGCCTGGTCTTTGCAAATCTTCCAATAGCCACAAGGACAGAAGGAGGAAGGGCCAGCCTGCAAAAGATACAATCCGCTTACCATCTTAACTAAAGACAGAAACATCAAAATGCAGGCATCTGACTTAACATCTCCAATTTTTCCTCCTGTTTGGTTTGTAACATCTTGCCTGATGAAGAAAAAGCCAGTGGAGCTTCGAAGTCTTGCAACAAGTGTATTGTGCATTTTGGTTGGCCAAGAAAGGTATCACTGTTTGGTAGATTTTTGTTTGAATTATTCAGGGAAGGTTTGCCATTGCCTTCCACTGAGTCTGAGAGAGAGTAACCTGCCCAAGGTGGGTTTCCATGGCCGAGTGGGGATTTGAACCCTGGTCTCACAGAATCCTACATTCAAACTACTACACCAAACTGGCTCTCAGTTCTAGCATATAGAGCAGGGGTAGGCAATCTTTTTGAGCTGGGGGCCAGTCCCCCGAAGTCCTCCCCTCCGCCGGGCCAAAGGGGGGGGGGGAATGGTGGCGCACGCGCTCCCCGCTGCCGTGCACGACCCCCATGCGCGCACTGCCACTGCCGCCGCGGCACGTGCGGCCGCAGCTGCCTCCGCGCATGTTGCGGCCGCCATTTTGATGTCCAAAATGGCAGCTGCGATGCATTTGCACATGCGATGCATTTGCACATGCGCAGGTTGTGAGGCGCGCAGCCGCATGGCGGCTAAAACGCACAGCGGTGATGGCACGCAGGGGGTGCGGGGGCGGCAGAGGTCCGCCTGGGCCGGTAAGTGCCGGGACCTGGGCCGAACCGGCCTGCGGGCTGTAGGTTGCCGGCCCCTGATATAGAGTAACCTTTTCAAATACTGTGTTCTGGGGGCTCCACAGTCTATGTTCTGCAACCACAATGTTACAGCACACAAAAGGGGTTATCCTGTCATATTACTATGGTATTCCATCAAACTTTGCTGCTGTCACAAGGCATGCAAAACTCCAACACAACATGCAACTTTCTTCTCTTCATATCTCTGTCTAGCTGTGGGAGATACTATGATGGGTGCCTCAGTTTCCCATGTTTTGTGAAGCCCTTGGGAACCGAGAAACCACATTTTTAAAAAATGCTTCTGAGTAGCCTGAATTAAAATTGAGACAATTCAGAGGAAAAACAGGATATCATCATCATCATCAGTAAAGATTTTTTAAAAATACTGACACATCACATCATAACACCACAACACATTCCCAAAAACAAAGTATACATACAAACAAGCCAGATGCATCCATTCTAAACGTAACCTAACAAAAAAATTACCGTAAGCATTAACATGACAAATAAGATCCCAGAAAAAAATTGAAAGGAAATATGGGAGAATATTATTATATATGATAACTTCAGCTCGGATGACGTTAGCAAAAAAATGGAAACTAATAGAAGTGCCATCAACCAGTGAATGGTTTACAAGGCTTATTGAAATGATGAGTATGGATATACTCACAGCTAGATTGAATAAACAAAATGTAGAAAGTGTAGAACAAGACTGGACCCCGATATTGCAATACTGTAAAAAAGAAAACTTACTTGAGTAGAGATAACCTGATTGGAAATTGTAAAATATTAAGTGACTTAAAAATAGTATGTGAATACTAACAGAAAACATTTATAATAACTATTATTAGATCAAAAATGGTTAAAGCGGATGTTATAACACACAGTGGAGTTAATATGTGAAATTGCTTGTATATGAAGATAATGAGTGAACTTTGAAGTATGGTTGAGTACAAACTGGAGATACTTTGGAAGTCAAATGTAAATATTTTGTACATAATTATTGTAAAAGATATTAATATTGCAATTTGATATGCATGTTTGAATAATACATGTTAATCAAATATAATGAAGAAAACAAAACAAAAAAATTACTGTAAGCATTAAAAAAACATTAAAACATTAAAAAAAATTCATTCTATAATAAAAAGCATTCATTCTATACTTCCTCATCTCTCAGTTGGGTCTTACTCTTCAAAAGTTTTTCCACTTTTAGTTTCTGTCTAAACCCAATAAATAGGTAGCAAAGCTTTTTTTTAACAGAAAAAAAAATGGAAAAACCTGGAAAATCAAAAATAGAGTACGGAGTATTTTCTTTTAGGATGTTAAGAAAAGCTTTGCAAGGCATTCACGTATTTACTCTCCCAAAATTATTTCTTAAAAACTCGTATGTAACTCAAAAGATTTGTGTGTAAGAGAACACAGCGCATCTGATCATTGCAATTCCTGGTCTTACATTCCTTTTCTTGCTTCTTTTTACAGGGATGGAGTGGCTTTATATCTGTTTGACACTACAGAGAGGAAACAAAATAATGTCTGGTGCCTTCCTCTGTTTTTATTGTTTTTGCTCTGTGTTAGTAAAGTTACAAAGAGGTTGTTTTCAGTGCAACGTAGAGCCTTCTAGCTCCAGTTAGAACAAAATAATAACAATGATAATAACAATCTTAAAAAGGAAATGCTATTTGTAATGATTGTCCGAATAACATTGACTTTTTCTATCCCAAGCATGATAATTTTGTAGCAAAAAATAATTATACACAAGACATCCTAAAGTAACAAAGTGACTCTCAACCTCTAAAGGGTGCTAATATTTAAAAAAAAATGTTGAATTTTCTGAAAAATTCTGGTTTGCTTTTTTTTCTAGGATAAAAACTATTCTCCCTCTGCGCGGCTTCAAAATTTCTGGAAATTTCACATTTCTGTTTGTGAGGATGGAGAAAACATCTCTTTTCACAGAACAAGACAGGCAAGAGAAGCCCAGCACAGTGTAGTGCTTTGAGTGTTGGACTATGACTCTGGAGAGCAGGGTTTGAACCCGAGCCCAGCCATATAAACTCACTGGGTGACTTTGGGCAAGTCACACTCTCTCAGCCTCAGAGGACAGCAATGCCAAGCTCCCTCTGAAAAAACTTGCCGAGGAAACTCTATGATAGGCTCGCCTTAGGGTCGCCATAAGTTGGAAATGACTTGAAGGCACACAACAATAGATGTTGTGTATGTTGTTTAATTGTATTTGGGGGGAGCTATTGGGGGACAGGATTGTTCGTTTTATCATGTAAGCCACCCCGGTTGTATTTTACAGAGAGGCGGGATACAAATAAATTTTATTATGATTATGATTATGATTATGATTATTATAAGTGGGGGAAGCCTCCCACACACAATAGATTCCAAAATGATCTAAATATCTGACTATTTTTATTAATCACCATCTGGAGTTTCTGAAAGGCACGCTTTGGTCCTCCATCCTCACTTGGGGATCCCCCTTTCCTCCTTCCAGCTCACCAAAGGAGATCTAGGCATCCCACTCATCAGGGGTGACACTATGGGGGTGCGGGGGTGAGGACCGAACCAGGTGACATCCTAAGGGGTGGGTGACACCACTGCTCCCCATGTCCTCCAAGTCCTGCAAGGCTGGGAGGGCACCACCTCAACTCCCCATGTCCTCCAAGTCCTGCAAGGCTGGGAGGGCACCACCTCAACTCCCCATGTCCTCCAAGTCCTGCAAGGCTGGGAGGGCACCACCTCAACTCCCCATGTCCTCCAAGTCCTGCAAGGCTGGGAAGGGCATCACCTCAACTCCCCATGTCCTCCAAGTCCTGCAAGGCTGGGAGGGCACCACCTCAACTCCCCATGTCCTCCAAGTCCTGCAAGGCTGGGAGGGCACCACCTCAACTCCCCATGTCCTCCAAGTCCTGCAAGGCTGGGAAGGGCATCACCTCAACTCCCCATGTCCTCCAAGTCCTGCAAGGCTGGGAGGGCACCACCTCAACTCCCCATGTCCTCCAAGTCCTGCAAGGCTGGGAAGGGCATCACCTCAACTCCCCATGTCCTCCAAGTCCTGCAAGGCTGGGAGGGCACCACCTCAACTCCCCATGTCCTCCAAGTCCTGCAAGGCTGGGAAGGGCACCACCTCAACTCCCCATGTCCTCCAAGTCCTGCAAGGCTGGGAAGGGCACCACCTCAACTCCCCATGTCCTCCAAGTCCTGCAAGGCTGGGAGGGCACCACCTCAACTCCCCATGTCCTCCAAGTCCTGCAAGGCTGGGAGGGCACCACCTCAACTCCCCATGTCCTCCAAGTCCTGCAAGGCTGGGAGGGCACCACCTCAACTCCCCATGTCCTCCAAGTCCTGCAAGGCTGGGAAAGGCACCACCTCAACTCCCCATGTCCTCCAAGTCCTGCAAGGCTGGGAGGGCACCACCTCAACTCCCCATGTCCTCCAAGTCCTGCAAGGCTGGGAAGGGCACCACCTCAACTCCCCATGTCCTCCAAGTCCTGCAAGCCTTCAAGCTTAGAGGGAAGAGGGCCGTGTCTGGGAGCGGGGCGTCCGTCGGGGCAGGTGAGTGGAGAGGGACCCCCGGAGCGATGGAGGGGCTCCCAAGGGCCCGAAGGAAGGAAGGAAGGAAGGAAGGAAGGAAGGGCTCCTTCCCTCCCTCTCTTCCTTCCTCGCTTCCTTCTTTCCTTCCTTCCTTCCTCCCTCCCTCCCTCCCTCCTTCTTCTCTCTCCCTCCTTCTTCTCTCTCTCTCCTTCCTTCCTTCCTTCCTTCCTTCCTTCCTTCCTTCCTTCCTTCCTTCCTTCCTCCTTCTTCTCTCTCTCTCTCTCTCTCCTTCCTTCCTTCCTTCCTTCCTTCCTTCCTTCCTTCCTTCCCTCCTTCCTCCCTCCCTCCCTTCTCTCACCGTGGGGGTCTCCTCGGGGGTCTCTGTCTCGGAGGCGCCGTCGGAGGCGGCGGAGTCTTCCTCGGAGGCCGGCGGCGCGTCTGCCCAGCTCCCTGAGGCGCCCCTCCAGCTCCGAGAGCAGCGCCTCCGAGCGGACGCAGAGCTCGGCCAAGGCGCGCAGGAGCCCCGACGGCACCGGCACCGACGACGACGGCAAGCCAGGCGCCTCCGGGAGCGGAGCGGGCGAGGAGGAGGAGGCCCGCGGCAGGGGCAGGGGCAGAGGCAGAGGCAGAGGGAGCCCCGACGCCCGCTTCCAGAAGGGCATGCCGCCCCACCAGGAGGAAGAGGAAGAGGCAGCAGCCCTCGGAGGAGCCCCTGCTCCGTCCTCCCTCCCTCCCTCCGTCCGTCCGTCCGTCGGGGCGTCCTTCCCGCGCTCCTCCTCCTCCTCCTCCTGCTTCTTCTTCCTCTTTAGCCCGAGGAGCCCCTCGGAAGGAGGACCTCAGCGGAGGAAGGAGAAGGAGAAGGAGAAGGAGGAGAAGGGAGACCCGCCTTCGAGGGCTTTGGCAGCGGAAGACTGTCGGCGCGAAGGAAGGAAGGGGAAAAAGAAAAGAGAGAGAGGAAGGAAGGAAGGAAGGAAAAAAAGAAAGAAAAAGAGAGAGAGAGAGAGAGGAAGGAAGGAAGGAAAAAGAGAGAGAGAGAGAGAGAAGAACGAAGGAAGGGAGGGAGGAAGGAAGGAAGGAAGGAAGGAAGGAAAGAAAGAAAAAGAGAGAGAGAGAGAGGAAGGAAGGAAGGAAAAAGAGAGAGAGAGAGAAGAAGGAAGGAAGGGAGGGAGGAAGGAAAAGAGAAGAGAGAGAGAGGGAGGGAGGGAGGGAGGGAGGGAGGGAGGAAAAAGAGAGAGAGGAAGGAAGAAAGGAGAGGAAAGAGAGAGAGGAAGGAAGAGAGGAAGGAAGGGAGGGAGGGAGGGAGGAAGGAAGGAGAAAGAGAAAAGAGAGGAAGGAAGGAAGGGAAAGAGAGAGGAAGGAAGGAAGAAAAGAATGAAAAGAAAGATGAAAGAAGGAAGGAAATAGGATGGGAGGAAGGAAACAGAAAGGAAAAGGAGATGGGAAGAAGGGAAGGAAGGAAGAGAGAGGGGAAGGGAAGAAGGAGGAGGAGGAAGAGGAAGGAAAGGAAAGGAAAGGAAAGGAAGAAAAAGGAAGAAAAGAATGCCAGCAAGCCCAGCCATCAGACAAGAGGCTTCTTGGGCAGCCCCCAAGATTCAACAACGGCATCCCTGACAGATAGATGACCATACATCTTCAGAGGCAGCCCTTTGTCTCTGGTACAGACTTCCCTAATCTTGTGACCCTTAGATGCGGTGGACTACAATGCCCATAAGCCCTCCCATTGAACTCTGGAAGAAGAGGACAATAACATTATAACATTGCAAGAAAGCAGAAATCTTGGCAGAGTATTTTACTCATGTAAATCCATAGACATTCATATATAAATAAATGGGTGGATAGGTATAGATATATAGATATACAGTTGCCCCTCCACAATTCACAGGGGATCTATTCCGGACCCCCCCCAAAATAGCGGCTTGCAAATATTCAAGCCCAATTTAAACTAATGGTAGCGTGCCCATGGCGTGCACACATGCGCACAGCCATTTATAGCCTTTGTCCCTCCCCGTATACAGGGACAACTGTATACATATATTTATACATAAATACAGATAGTTGAGAGTTAGAATTATATGAAAGGGAAAATATATAGGAAATCTTCAAGAAATGTCAAAATAAAGCTTAAAGGAAAACTAAGGCTGAAATATAGGCAATGTTCTTGTTACTATTCCCAGGTTGTAAATACAAAGATTATCACTATTTTGTTATTGTATACTGTCCAATCTGTCGCATAAGACTTTGTTTATTCTGACACAGCGAAATCTTAAGGCTAGATTTATGATAAGTAAAATTCAAATGACAGAAATAGAAATAGAAAAAGAATGTAGAAATGCTCACTGAAAGAATGTAAAATCAAATTATTGCTTTATTTTTCAGTCATTACACATGAACTATGTAAAACCAAAACATCTATGGAACGTCACTAGGCATGCACAGGATTCATTGTTAGAAGGCAAAAAGCACAAACTTTTTCAGATGCAGGAAGTGTGCTAATCGATACAATAGTTTTAGACTGCCATCTCATGGCCCTTGTATAAAATACCACAAATGGCTTGACCAGCTGGTAGAGAATTTCCAACATTTTATAATGTCTCTATTTACATTCAGAATGCAACACATTTTCTCAAATGGGGTGCTTAATTGTGTTGATTCTGACCAGTGTCAAGTACACCCGTCCCTCCCGATTCGTTCTGCCCGCCTATGAATCAGAAAAAATGCAAATACTCAAGGCCCATTGGTTATAATGGCTGCGCACTGTTGCGCGTGGCGCTGTGCATGCGCCTGGGGTACGTGGGCCATTTTGTCCCTCCTCACTTGCCGTCTGAGAAGGACTGAAGCCACAGACGGTAAGTCCTCGAATAGGGAGGGATGAGTGTATAAAACTTCCTTCAGTAACAAATATAAAATCCTGACATTGATCTCATTTTTCAAATAAGGTCAAATATTTTCTATCATGAGACCCTTCCTGGATCATGCCAGAAGTCTGTCTTAAGACTAAGGAGATTTATCACATGAGGTGCTAGTAATGGAATTGAAGTGAATAGCAACCGATGATTCCTCTCCTTTTCGTACAATGTCACTCATCCATTCCGGATCCATTGTTACACTGTTGTTATGGCACAATTTTGTGTCCCTCATTAATGAAAAATTGTGTGATAATAATGGTATAACAATGGATCAGCAACGGATGATTGATGGCATTGTGCAAAAAGGAGAGGAATCATAAGTGGTAATTCCACTTCAGTTCCATCAGTAGCGCCCCGTATGGTAATCTAAGAGTTATGTGGACGCTCCAAATGCTAAGCTACCTTTCCCATCATCCCTCACTGTTGGCGGTGGTGTCTAGGGCTGATGGGAGTTGCAGCCCAACAACATCTGGAGGGCTCACATGTCCCTCAGTCTTGGTTGACTTGGTCCAGCAGCCTGGTTCCCAGAGGGACAAAGCAGATACCTTTGGCAAGTCCTCAAACAGTGCAGGAAGACAAGAGGATGGAATGCTCCTGAGCAAGTGATACGCAGTGGTCAACTGCCCCTGAACATGGAGGTTCTATACAGCAATGGTTTCCTACCTTTGAACCTCTAGAGGTTTTGGATTGAAACTCCCCAAATCCTTGACCACTGGCATGCTGCTGGACATGAATTCCAACAACATCTGGAAATCTAACTGTTGCGAACCACTGCTGTGTAGCTGGTATGACTAGGTGCTATGGATGGACCTCTTGTCTTCCTCCTTTTCCCAAGACATTCAGGACAGTGGCCTCTGCCACATAATTGTGGCAGGAAATTCTATAAATCATTTATTTGAAACTTTGTCAGACTCTCCTGCCATTGAAGTTCAATGAAGTACATTGATACTGGAGTAACCACTGAAACAGAGAATCAGTCTGGTGCAGCGGTTATAGAGTTTGGACTACAGCTCTAGGAAACCAGAGGTCAAGTCCCCACCTAGCCATGGAAGTCACACTCTCTCAGACTCATAGGAAGTCAGTTGTAAACCCTCCCTCAATAAATCTTGCCAAGAAAACCCCATGATAGGGTTGCCATATGTTGGATATAACTTGAAGGCACACAACAACCACAGTGTTAACCATAATTTGCTACAAAAGTGCCCTTTCTGAGCTCTCACCTCACCTCACCTGGTACTGGAGCATCCCCATGGTCATTCAATGGCAAGGGGATAATGCAGATGTGTGTCAGGGGGTTGAAGTAGGTGGCTCTTGTGGTCCCTTCTAGCTCAGGTACTATTTTTGCAACTTCTCCAAATTTAATTTTTTTTTTCCTGCAACAGTGAGTTCACGTTTGGCTGTTTATACAGCTGGACAAGTTCCTGATCCGAAAACAACACTTCCAGTGAACTAGAGTATTAATCGGTGGTCTGATACAGAATGTGATTGTTACTGTGATCTGAAAGCATTTTTTTTTTCCTGAAAAGGCAGAAATTGAAGATGTAGATGGAGAGCTGCTTTGTAAACCAGACAGCCAGAATTCAAAGAAAATGGTGGTAGAAGATCTTGACCCCTTATGGCTTATTAGCCATTATTCCTTGATAATCTGTTGGAGGATAGTGCAGAGAAGGAGGTTTTGATGGAAAACTTTGAAAACAACAGATACAGGCTACAAGAGCTCACTGGTAAGTTTTATTACCACTGTGGTGTTATTTTTAAAAAGAGAGAGGGAGAGAGAGAGAGAGAGAAAGAATGAACACAGATCTCCATATTGCTTTGCCAGAAGTTTCTGGGATGCAAGAGAACAGTCTAAGTATTAAAAACACCCCTACTTTTTATAACCAAAAAAAAATTTGCATTTGATAACCCCCATCACTCCAGTGTCAATTGTACAAAATGCTCAAGGGCCATCAATCTATTAACATCACCAGAATCTGCTATATTGCAAGTATATAACACATTTATGACTTGTGTGTATAATGCCACATATTCTAAATTATAAAACGAAACTCCTCACCTATATGAAATGATCCATATGATTTATGCTCCTACTGCTGCACACATACAAGTTCTGCATCTATGACATCCAGTTCTGTATCAATGACACTTATGCGCGCGGATGTCCCTACCTGGATGTTGGGAAAGGATTCCAGGAGACAAGGGTTCAAATCTTCAGCCGTAGAAATCCACTGACTGATCTTGGGCAAGTCACATACTCTCAGCCTCAGAAGAAGGCAATGGCAAACTTTCTCCAAATAAATCTTGTCAAGAAAACCCTAGGATAGGATGACTATTTATAACAATGAGTCAATTTGAAAGCACATAAGAACAAATAGACCTATTAGATGTAAAGTTTGTTGCACTGAGCCTTTAACATGTTTCCAACTTATGGCAACCCTAAGGTGAACCTATTGCAGGGTTTTCTGGTTCAGAGGTGATTTTACTGCAAAAGCATAGAGTTTTCATAGCTGAGCAAGGATTCAAACCCTGATCTGGAGGGAGCTGTAGTCCAACGCGCAATTCACTACACTACACTACACTGGCTGTTATGTACACACTCCATTAAAAAAATGATCTCAAAGATAACCAAACATACCTTTAAACATTTTAAAAATCTACAAGCAGCCTTTCATCAAAGGCTGGTCACCTTTTAAAGCTAAGCAACTTGTTAAGTACTTGTTACAGTTAAGATGGCCCTGCATCTATAATAAAATGTATCAGTGGATTGCTACAAGCTTTTGCTTTGCATCTTTTACAGCAAAACAAAGCAACTTGTTGGTTAAAAAACAACAACACAGAAATCACTACAAGCAAGCATTCAAACAGAAGGCTGTTAGGTTTTAGAGCAAGAAAGCCTTTGGTTTGAATTTTTTTTTTTTTTTTTGGGTTGCCATAAGTCGGAAACAACTTGAAGGCATACAACACACACACACACACAAAATCTTAAAACATAGCAAACTCAATATATATATATATATATATATACCAGGAGCTATTCCACAGTCCAGTCAACTTTATTCACATGCGTAAGGCAAGTTCCCCAAAGTTCACAAAATCTATAAGGCAGAAGAGATAAAGGGAAAGCTAAGCCTTACAGTCATTTTGTAAAAACTTGGCAATGTTCTGGTAGGAAAAAGAGAGCTTGCCAAAATATTTTAAAAGAAACGATTTCATCTGTTTGTTAGCTTTTTATAAAGTTCTGCAAGCATCCTCCTGTTAAAGTCAGTTTAATGTGTCAGTATCCTTAAAGCTATGAACATTTAAACAAGAATACAAAGTGAATAAATACCTACATTTTCTGGAGATCTGAGGAACAGATTTGTCTACAGAAAAGAAAAAGGACATGATATCTAAATTTATATATAAACTTCGGATTAACCCAGTGGTTCTCAAACTGTGGGGAACTGTGGGGCAGGACTTCTTGGAGGAGAAGAGGAAAATGTATGCAGCATTTTTGTTCACGCATTTATATTTATCATCTTGGAAGGCAATAGCTCTCATCGTCATTTCCTTATGTTAAAATATGAATCTGTGAACGAAAATGCACCCACTAAGCAAACAAAATATTTTTTATTTATGTACTATATCAAGCAGGAGGGAGACCTCTGGGTGCAGATATAAAAGTGGGAGGGTATTTATTTATTTATTTATTTATTTAATATCTTGCCCTTGTCCCAAGACTGGGGCTCAGAGCGGCTTGCAAGATTAAAACAGTACAATTAAAAACACAGAAAAGTGTTATATTGAAACAGAATTGCATTATGACAATATTAAAACAGATTGCATATAAAAGAATAAAATAGCATTGAAAAGATAAAAGTGTTTAAAATACATTTAAAAGAATAAGGTCACAAAGGTAAAAAGCCTGAGAACCTCTGGATTAACCTGTTTTTAAAAAATTAAACAGACTAGCCTCCAAGCAATTCTGTTTCTGATCTTTGTGTTCTGGTGGATTTTTATCCTGCAGATATAGGACAGGTTTATACTTGCCAAAATACTCTGGGCCGCTCCCAGAACATACTGGCTCCGAATTCCCCCCAGATTAATCTTTTATTCCCTCTCTTCCTGCAGTGGGTTTTCTACTCTCATAATGAATGATGGGCAGCTGCCTTCCCATGCAGCCCCATTCATCGTCCAGCACTGCTGCTGAGGTTAGTACAAGACACCCAGCCATGCTATCGGCACTAGATCCTTCTTCGTTCTAACCTCAAAATGACTTGTGGCTGCAGTGACAGTGCTAACTAGCTTTCCGGGACTCCAAGTGATAAGACAGCCACTGCCAATGCTGCAAAAGGTTTTGGTTTTTTAGTGCGGGCATCATGACGACAGTGCGGACCCAATGACCCTGTGTCATGTAAGCAGGAGGCAGCGAGCTTTTTGCATTTTGCTGCTCAGAATGAGGCAGAAGAGTTTTAATCATCAATATATTCTAGCCAATTGTGTTAGAAATGTAGAAATAGATGTCCATTTGGCCACACACACAGAGGATTCTGGGAGAGTTTAAAAGTTGAGGCCTCTCTGAGAAGGAAAGGAATGGCAGAGGGTTGTTCAGATACATCTTGACCTTCTGAGGAATCTAATGCATTAAAGACCTTCATTAGCATCCATAATAATTCATTGGCAGCTACTCTGTCTGTGCAAAGGGGCCTTGATAAGGATGATACACAATGACACTGGACTGTGGCCAGATGTGTTTAAGTAGATATAATGTATTCTGAACTCTGTATTCTCATTGCTTGAAGATCTATATGTTTAGAGTTTGAAGTGTCCAATAGGGTGTGAGATTTGGATTTCTTTGTTTGATGGTGTATAAAACGAGGCCATTTTGATTTGTTTCTTCAACCAAAATTCTGGAATGTGAATTCCTTTGGGGCTGCCGGCATAATAAACCTGTGTTTGCCAGTCATTGAGGTCTCCTCTTTGGGCTCTGTTCTGCAAGAAACCCGAGAAGCTGTGAGTGAATAACTCATAGCCTGTTATTTCCTGCAATAATACCACTCCTTCTCTCTTCTCCCTCCCTCACTTCACCTCATAATGTGATACTTGCTTTCTCCTCAAGCCTGAAAGTCAGGGCAGACGTGTTTCTTTCAGAACAGTTTCATGAAAGAATGTCTCTACATTTGATCCATACATATATCCATACATCTACATTTGGTCCATACCTCTACATTTTTCAAAAAGTGAATAGCTTGGGATCCAGGCCAGATGCTGGTTCAAACAGGACAGCCGAAAGCCTCCATTTCTTGCATAGGTTTTCAACACAGAGAGAGGGGGGAGAGAGTCCAGTTCACGAAGGCATCAGTAGAAAAGCAGAGGTTGTCTAATCCAGTCCAGGTTCTTCACAAGTCAATATTCACTCTAGGAAAACAGTCCAAAGGATAATCCAAAAGAATAGTCAAGAGTCCAGGCAGAGTTCAAGGCAATAGACAATCAATCAAGGAACAAGGCACTAGTGTTGTTTTCTCCCAAGGAAAAGGATGGTTGTCAGCCATACTGGACCTTGGGAGGTTCTAGGATGTTTTATAGTCCATCCGTGTCTCGCAGGTGCTCCCTGTTTGCAGTGTGCTTCTTATTTAAATGCTCTGAGCGCCAACATCTTTCTCTTTTCTGGTGTTTCTCCGCAGGGTAGGCACTGGTAAGTCTTTCTTTATCTGAGGATTGTGGCTGTTGTAAACTTTGCTCTTGTGGCTGCTAGAAACTCAGCCCCTGTGTTGGCTGCAGACTCTCCTCCTGAGGCTGCTGGAGCTGTTGCAGCCCTGGCGTATCCCTGAGCTCTCAGATTCCCCCTCAGAGCCTTCAGGCTCAGAAGACATGCCAGGATCCTGAAGGCAGGGCATGACACTTGACATGCCTAGAACCCAGGTAAAATCCAGGTAAAATGGGTAGTATGGGAACCCTATCCATACTTCCTCATCAAGGATATGAGGATACGAGGAACATGGACTGTCACTGAGCTGGTATTGTAATGGTTGTTTTGGGAGGGTGGGGGAAATACGGTAGATTTTTTCCTTCATATTGGCAATATTCATGTGAGGCCTTTCATTTTCACTTCACATAAAGAAAATGTTTTTACTGCCAGTTGTTATAAGCTGCCTTATATCTGTGTGAGGTCACTGCACTTGTTGCTGATTGCTAGTGGTTCTTTCTTTAAAAAGCTGCCCGTTCCACAGCGGAGTGCAAAACATCCAAGCCCCAGTGAAATACAATCACAGGAGCTGTGTCTTCTGGAGCCCAGACCAGAATCTTTCATTCTGCTGCAAACTGCTTTGAACACTCTTTTGATTTTCTTTCATTAGCATGCAGAAGGAAGAAAAATGTCACTCAGTGGTGATCAGTCAGTGTCAGTTCTGTTTACAGTGATGAATGTCTTTCCTGACTTAAATGTGGTAGATCACGTCAGTAAAGCACTTGGGTTTTGCAGGCATTATAAAACACATCACAAGCATACTTAGTGGTTGGAGGACTGCAGTGTGTGCCACGTGGAAGCAACCCTTGTGGACTGCTGATACACCTCAGCTGTGGGCTGATGATACACTAAAGCCTAGCTGCTAACACAACCCCCCCATATGGTAGCTTCCAGATGTTTTGGACTACAACACCCATCTTTTGTGACCACTGGCCATGCTAGTCCTTCCCCCACATGTTCACATATTGCTTTGACTTAGAATTTAGGAGACTTCACCTTGGAACTCAGTGAATACGGACTGTCTTTCCAAAAAGCTTTTCTAGGAACTGCAGTTTGTAGTGGCCCCAGAGTGGAGCTCTGGGGCCACCGCAAACTACAGTTCCCAGAATTCCATAGCACTGAGCCAGGCCAGTTAAAGCGGTGTCAAACCACATTATTTTGGCAGTGTGGATGCAGCCATAGTTACTTAGTCTTGGCCACCAGATAGTAGGCGGGGGAAGGACTAGCATGGCCTTCTTGCTGGCTGCTCCTGCCCTCTGAAATGCCCTTCCATGAGAAGCAAGACTGGCCCCCTCCTTGCTTGCCTTTCATTGGCAAGCGAACATGGCTTTATTCAGGCAGGCTTTTGATGTACAATCATGAGGTGGGTTGAGTGTTTGTTCTATAGGATGAGTATTACGGTTTTAGTGTGGTGTTAATGTCTGTAATTTTATATTGTTTTTAGGTGATATTTTTAATTCTTTTAACGTAATATGTTTTTAGAATTTTTATTTGTGAGACACCTTGGGTCCCTTTCGGGGAGAAAGACAGGATAGAAATCAAATAAATAAATAAACAGGTGAATATGGATGTTGTAAAACTACTGAATTCAATTGTACAGACATGTAGGGCCATCTGTGAAAATATATGCCCCAAGCAGAATGCCAGCATATTGTTTTAGTGCAAAAGTGTCATTTACACTAATGCACTTTCATTGTTGTTACCCACCCTTGAGTTGATCCTGACCCATGGCAACCCTGTGGATGAGACATCTCCAAGACCCGCTGTCCTCCACTGCTCTGCTTAGGTCCTGCAAATTCATACCTGTGACCTCCTTAAAAGAATCCATCTAGCTAGCATGCAACCTTCCTCTCTTTCTACTTCCCTTCACTTTTCTGAACATCATTGTTTTTTTCCAATGAATAGCGCCTTCTCATAATGTGTCTGGATGTGCCTTCTCATAATGCACTATGGCACACTATAATTCTAAAAAATAAAAATAAAGAGAGAGAGAGAGGGGAAGAAAAGCGAAGAAGAGAATTGAAGAAGAATTTCCTCATTTTTTTCTTCCCTACATATCTTGTTGAAATGGAAGTAGAAGGTAAGGAAAGCAGCTCCTTCAACTTGCATACAAAGACTGCAGCCAGCACCACCATTCAAACAAATAGGCGGAGTGTTCCTCCAAACAAATCATCTATTGATGCAAAGGTGCTCCTCGGGACTCTTTTGTTCCCGTATGTCTTACAATTATTTTTTACATAAAACATTCAGGAATGAGAATTAAAAGTTACAACTGGTGCCAGGAATTGTCAGGAAACAGTCCAGGCCAACAAAAATGTCATTTGGATATATAATCCTGCATCTACCTTGAGAGCTACAGCAACAAATATTGCAATCTCTAGCAATCTTCTGACACAAGCACCTAGTTTGTTACTATGGATGAACACTGCTGCTACACCCCAGGGTATCCATGTTGGCCAAATAGCAAATCCAATAGCATCAAAAATCCACCAAACAGTGACAACTTTATTGGGCCAACCAAAATGCACAATATATATGTTGCAAGCTTTTGAAGCGCCACTGGCTTCTTCATCAGGCAAGGTGTTAAAAACCATACAGAAGAAGGAAAATTGAAGATGTTGCTGCTACATGCTGGGCAGGCCACTTTAGTGAGTCTCTCCCTACTTTTCAACATTGGCCACTACATTACTGTTTATGATCAAGCCCAGCTGAATTCTTTTTGGAAGTGCTAACGTTGTAGGCTATATTGCAGCGGAAAGACCTGGCAACACCATCTCTGAGTATTGCTTGCCTAATAAAACCCTATGAAATTCATGGGGTACCCATAAAGACACACACAGCGAGACACACACTCTCCAGCCAGATAAGTGATCACAAGTATTTGCCCAACTATTCTTCCAAAAGCCAGAGGGTGGCGGTGGCTACTTATTGATGAAAATACATTTGCCTTTCTAAACAGTGAAGATTGGGAGGAAAAAGTGGGCAGAATAGAAATAGCATTTTTCTAGTGGTCAGCATAAAAACTCCAGGGTTGAACCAGGGAATGCAAGCTTGATTTCATTTCTCCACCTTTTTTCCTAGCAATGGGGGCTGCCCCATGTCTTTCATGTGTCTAATGAGCATTCATCCTTCCTGCAAATCTACTTCATCCATTTTAGCAGGCAGGCCGTATTTCCATCACCCCCAAGACTGAGACCATTACTAACCTACTTATGAAGGATCCAAGCCTTACGTTACCTGTGAAATAAATGCTTCGTTCCATATGATAGCACATAGCCATGTTCCTTGTTTATCTGCGCCATTTGGCAATCAGTGTATACTGTTCCTGAATATAGCTTTCATGAACAGCAGTCCTTCATGAAACTGTCCAGATCTTTTTTAAAAATAAAACTCCCCCTCCCCCAACATCCGCTGTCATCATTCCCATGTTTGCTGGAATGAATTTCAGCCACATTACTTGAAGAAGCACTTCTGCTTCTTTAGCTATCCATCTTTCTTGAATTGCATGTTATTAGATAGCACAAAAAAGGGCCACAAATGGCTCACTAGCCCTTGCCATACTGGGCTCTCTGAAGGAGGGGTCAGTCCAGTACCTGAAAGCTCCTGAGACATTTCATTCAGTATGTATAGGGTTACCGTACCCCCAGTTTGGCCAGCTTTTTCCCCTGGATTCTGGGCATATCAGTTTGCTCCTGTCCATCTTTCCTGCTCATATTTGATTCCAATTTTTCATTGTAAATAAAAGGATCTCGCGCTTGTAGGAGCTGAGATGATGTAGAAAAATGTTGGTGCAGTGTTTTGCAAGAGACAAGCCTGTCCCTGCCTTTCAGGTAGGAGGAAAGGGGGAGTAAGGTGTGTAGTCAGGGAGTGTACGAAGTGAAGGAGAGGCACAATGTGAGGGCACAAGGTGAGGCATGGGAGGGAGAAGGGAGGAAGGGAAGGGAGTGGTGTGAGCAGTGCAAGTGGCCGCATGCATTGGCGTCTACACTCCTGGTGTCACTCGGTGTGGAGGGGCTGCTAGGGTGGGGTGAAGGGACTTGGGGGGCAGCCCAAAAGGCGCACTCGGCCCTCTGCTTTGCTGCTATGGCACTGGCCTCCTCATGAGGAGACCGGCACTAGTGCAGTAAAGTCAGGAGGGGTGAGCTCAGCTCTTCTCACCCCGCATTGGGAGGAGAGCCTGGCCAGATGTCACCCTTCTTCTGTCATCTGGTGCGGACTGAACCCCCTGCACCCCCCTAGTGATGCCACTGGCAGCATATAAGAAGTATGTAAGAAGCAAGGAAGAGGCGCATTGCAAGGGTGTAAGGGGAGGGATAAATTGTCTATTTACTGTATATTTTTATCTTCAACATGTAGATTGTATGCCTTCGGCAGGTTTTCTATTGTTTTGATGATTCTGTAAAGTGCCGCGTAAAACGTATGGCACTATATAAATAAATACTTGTAAAAAAACAAAAAAGAGGGGAGTGATGGAGTTGAGGAGGAGAAGGGAGCAGTGAGAGGGGCAGCCTGTAATAAAAAAGGGAGAGGAACTGCAAGGGTGCAAGGTGAGGGAGAGTGAACAGTGTGAGCAGCAGAGTGCAGGAAGCAAGGGAGGAATGCATTGGGAGGGTGTGATACAAGGCAAAGGAAAGGGGATGCTGTGTGTGTGGTGTTTAAGAAGCAAAAGAGAGAGGCATTGTGAAAACAGGAGGTGAGGTGAAGGAGTGAGTGGTGCGAGCAGTGTGAGCAGTGGCACATAAGAAGCAAGGAAGCATATTGAATAATAGAATCATAGTTGGAAGAAGAGACCTCAAGGGCCATCCAGACCAACCCCCTGCCATGTAGGAATACACAAACAAAGCACCTCCAACAGATGATAATCTCCTAGGTCTCATGGACACACTCACATGAAGATGAGGTTAAGACCGCTTTTCCAGGGACAATCTTTGGCATCTTCTCCCTGGCTGGCAGAAAAGAATACCTCCAACATTTCACAAATGAAAACCAGGACATCTGTGGCCAAGCAACATTAGAGTGAGATCAAGATGGCAAACATATTAATGAGGAGGAGCACGCAAGTTAGGAGAGGCTGCAGCAGTTTGTTTTTGTCCAAGCCTACTGAGAAGGTCAAGACTCTACCTCCTCCTCTCTTCTCCCCACTGCTGAGTAAACTGAGTGAAAACTACTTTTAATAATAATAATAATAAGAAGAAGAAGAAGAAGTTTTATTTATAACCCGCCCCTCTGCTTGGCAATCGGAGCTGCGTACAACAGATTAAAAATACAACAGATAAAAATACAATTCCTACCTCCCACCTCTAACCCACTCACCCCTTAAAATACAGGTAAATAATGACAATTTAAAACACATTTAAAAAGATAACACAAAGAACAAAGAAACAAATAACAATAGCTACAGCCAAATCAGGGATGAGCAGGATGGCTGTCTTTTGATGGCCGAGATATCTATTCTGCCAGAAGATATCCATCTTTTTTTTTTCATTTTTCCATATTATCATTCTTTAACTATTATGCATGTTACAATACATTATCTTGTATACCTTATATACATCATCTATTTTACATGGGATATCTGATACGTAAATTATAATTTGTCTTCTTTATCTTCATTATTGTTAATATCATATAAATTATTTGGATGTAATCCTGAAGATATCCATCTTAACAGCCTTTTTAAAGCTGTCTAAGGTGGTAATATGACGGATCTCATCCGGCAGGCCATTCCATATAGACATAGCCCACCTGTCATCCTTAGAGTATGGTCCCCAGCACCAATCCCATCTCCTCAACTTTTCAGAATCAAGAATAAAACAAAACAAAACACCTTGCCCCCACACAAAACAAATTATAAAACTACTACCAAGTCTTGAAGGAACACTGTTGGCTCTTTGAAGGAATCAAGATGTGGGGCTAATGCTAGACAGGCTTTAAGTGCCCAGATAAAGCATCAGCTCTCGGCTGAGACATTTCCCCCCCATTACATTCAATGACTAATGGGGAAGCTTAGGTTTAGCATAAAATGGGACACTGTTCTGAGACTTTGCTGGGTCAGACTTTGCAGTTTGCCAAGACGCTTCCGAATGAACTGTCTTTGAAGTCAAACTGGTTCCACTCTCTGTGAGCAAATGGGAATGCCCCCCCAGACCCAAGGAGAAGGTGGGGTAGCAGCTCCATGTCTTTAAACCCAGCGGCCGATTGCAATGACACCATGTTTAACAAGGGAGGGGGATCAGACAATGCCATTTCCCCTCCTCAAAGCCCTCCTGTGCCTTCCCATTCCTTTTCCCTTCCCGCAGAAAATCCACCCAGCAGGGAAAAACAGAATAGCTGAACATAGTATCTCATGATGGATGGTACTAGGGAACCATTGTTGAAGCACCCCCTATATCAGGAAAGCACATCTGCAAATCTTTGGGGACTTTGAACACAGAGTTTTGTGGGTTTGTTTATGCCTTTTTGCTGATAGATTTTCATGAGATGAAAACAGACATTTTTCAGTATCATTCCTCTGCTGTGAAGAAACGTACACCACCCCCCTCCACCCCTGTCTCTAGCGTTTCTGTTACATTGGGGGAAACAGGCCTGCAAAGCAGAAGACAACTCAGATGGTGATGACAACTAGAGAGATGAAATAGGTTTTCTTTTTCCAAGCAACAGTAATGCTGTCTGAACTGTCTTTCAGTAGTGGGGGGAGCAATACAGTTCTCCTGATATAGAAGCATTTGATGCGTATCTCCAGAATTGAATAGGACTCTGTCAATCCTCATTAATGTTCAGGAATGGGAGATTATGCAAGCTCTAGACTTAACCCAACAGAAAATCCTGCAATTTTCCTTCCCTTCCTTTGCTTTTGCTTTCATTGTGCTTCCCCCTTTTTTTCTGGTCCTGGTAATGAATTGCAAAATATTATTGTTTCCACAATCTCTTCTTATTTTATTACTAGCTACTTGTTATCTTCCCGGCATTAATCATTCACAAGGTTTAATGAATTCTGTACAGCATTAGATGCAAACCCAATGAATTTCATCAAAGTAATTGGAGGATGCCAGAACTTTAAAAAAAATCAAATTGAGGCTTCCTGGAGGTTATATTTTTGAATGTTGTGCACTAGTAACCTGCATCCAGAATACCCCTAAATATCAAGGGTTCCAGTTGTTACCCAGAGACCAGGTCCCCAATTACCTCTCTCCTATTTGATATCAATCAATATTAGATTGAGGCAAGTGACCAGTGGGTGACCTGCAAAGGCAAACTCAAGGCGGAAATCTGTCCATAAGATGGTTGGCTCCAGCAATGGAGTAAGCAAGGCCCACCACAATGAAATCACCCAAGACATCAACATAATCCCTTTTGTCTATGGAGGGCAATGATGGGACTCTAGCTGAAGGAGATGGTTGTTCATACACAGACAATGGACACTTCTCCAGCAGCAAGGGGTTTGCTTTTGTCTGAGATATTCACACCAACCATCTAAACATTTTCTATAGCTCCCAACCATTCTTTTCTCCTGGAAAACCATTTAGCAGAGTTAATCCAATCATCCTGAAGAATACGGCCCCAGTATTTTGAGTATGTATACCAACACTTAGACATAGCAATTTGGTCTAGTTTATAACCAAGCAGACACTCTGTTGGTTCTACTAGGCACCTCAATAAGCTGGCCACCCCACTTGCTTTGGTTTCTCCATTCCGGACTCCCGTTGATTTAAATTATGCTTCAAAATTGGTAACGTATTACCATTAGCAAGGCCTCCACTATTCACCTTCTCCCACCTTTGCTTTGTTAGTTCTTGTGTATGTGCATGAATGGATGTGTGTGTGTGTGTGTGTGTGTGTGTGTGTGTGTGTTGATTACCTTCTTAATAAAACTACAAAACCTATTTGGTATTGCCTCTGGAGTTCTGTGTGATTTGGAACTGTTCGACATAAGGCTGCAATCCTAAGGCTGACTGTTGCCCTGGTCAAAACATAATTTGAGCTATTAATATTCCCCTAAAGCATATTAATCTGTAAGTGCCCTCCTAGGACCCCAGCATTTTGGGAAACAACAGCTTACCGTACTTTTTAAAACATTTATATACCACCTTTCCTCCAATAACCTCAAGACAGCATATCCAGCTCACCTAATTTTATTTCATATTCACAAGACACTTGTGACATAGAATCATAGAGTTGGAAGAGACCACAAGAGCCATCCAGTCCAACCCCCTGCCATGCAGGAACTCTCAATCAAAGCACCCCCCAACAGATTGCCATCCAGACTCTGTTTAAAGACCTCCAAAGAAGGAGACTCCACTAAAGTCTCCATTGAGAGTGTGTGTTCCACTGTCGAACAGCTCTCACTGTCAGGAAGTCCCTCCTAACGCTGAGGTGGAATCTCTTTTCATGTATAACGTTGGACGTTATCACACGGGGTCTAAAGCAGTCCCATCCCTGTGCCATCCCTGCGCCATCGTGGTTTTTTTTCCGTGTTTCCACATGACGTCACAGAGAAACCCCACCCATCCCTGCGCCATCCCTGCACCATCGTGGATCCTTGTCCCGTGTTTCCACACGACGTCGCAGAGAAACCTCGCCCATCCCTGCGCCATCCCTGCACCATTCCGGCATCACCCGGCATCATCCCCATTCTTTTGAATGCCGGGTTCTTTTGGGAATTACTTTGCTGATGCCGGAATGATGCAGCTTTCTATACCGCAAGGGAAAAGGAACCACGGTGGCACAGGGATGGCGCAGGGATGGGACTGCTTTAGACCTCCGTGTGATAACGCCCATAGATTAGGCTGAGAGAGAATAAGAATAGTCCAAAACTATCTGGTAAGAAACTGGGGTTGAGTGCGGATTTGAATTTAGCTTTGTGCAGTCCTATTCTAAGACTCTACTCCTGGGAAGGGCCGACATCAAGCTTTTGGAATGTACTTTTCAAAACTAGAACTTGAAATCAGACCTTGGAGAAATTATTTTCCAAACATCACAGGAGATGTTGTGCAAAAAGTAACCTCTCCAAGCTGCACTTGAAAAGCACCATGGGAACCCTGCAGCAAAAAAAGGCTTATAATTCGAATTCCAAACCCCCACATTTGTCTTGAGTACTAGGTATGAAGGGATCACACAGTTCTTCCACACACAAAAATCCAGTCTGGAGCACCCCAATATTTCAGCAGTATAATTGGGGTGGGGAGTTATTTTGTTGATGTTGTTGTTAAACAATAGTCAGAAACTCCTGCTGATTCCACTAAGGGCCACCCAGAGATCTACGAGACTCATTCCATCAGGTTTGATGATGCCTACGAAATAGAATGGCAGACCTTAATGTCTCAGTAAGAATTACAACCTGGATCTCCCAAGTCTTGGTCCAACCACCACTTCAGCATAATACAGAATATTAGTAACAACAACTTTGTAAGCCGAGTGGGTAAAGATCAACATTTAAACATAAAAAGGTGAGGGATTGAATCAGACAAAGCATTTAAACTAGAGCTTGTGAAAATTACTTGTGGACGAAATTCCTAGAATTCTTTCGTTGGCCTAAGCAGTGGACATGCTGGTTGGGTTTTGGAAAAAATATACTTCAAAATAGACATTTTCAATCTCTGATTGAATGTCTGGAGATGTCCATTTTCCATCATATTAACAGATTTGAAATTGTATTGCCTCTCACGTATTGCCTTTTGTCCCTGATCTTCACATGGTCAAGAAGGAGAGCAGCCTCTGCCTACGTCGGTATCCCTACAGACCATTTCAATTGACACCAGAAGTAAAATATGAGACAAAGCATAGGCCTGTGGCTCTAACGTCATCACTTTTCTTCTCCTGTATGTTTTTTTAAACACCTTTGCCTGATGAATTATAGAATCATAATGTTGGAAGAGACAGAAAGGGCCATCCAGTTCAACCCGTGCCATACAGCAAGACAAAATCAAAGCACTCTCTATAGATGGCCATCCAGCCTCTGTTTAAGAACACACACACATCCCAAGAAGGAGACCCTACCACACTCCGAGGCAGAGTCCTCTACTGTCAAGCAGTTCTTACCTTCAAGAAGTTCTTCCTAATGTTTAGGTGGACTCTCTTTTCCTGTAGCTTGCTCCATGTCCTAGGCGCTGAAGAAGACTGTGTTGGCCTGAGAAAGGCATCACTATTTTGTAGGTTTTGGATTTTGTTTTTGTTTTGTTTGCTGCATGGCCAACGCCAGCTAGCCCTGAATGTGATCCCTTTTCCTTCTGACTTTTGAAAAAATGTTTTTCTCAGAAATGCCCTGCTTGACAGTCTCTGATGGGATTAACTGTCAAGAAGTAGATCAGTCGTTTACTGCTGTCTTGACACTGTGCTCTTGTTGTCACGGCTTGAACCTTTTTCCTCGAAAGCCCAAAAAGGAAAAGATGGATGAGGCACTGAGCCAAGCGGGTGTCAGCAGTGCAAGCCATGAATGAATGAAGGAAGGGAAGCAGCAAGGTGAAAGGAAATTTGATGGCTGCCTTCCCCCACAAATGCACCTAGAGCTTCAGATCTTTCATCCAATTCTTCTGCAATCACAATTATTCACTGAGTGGATTCTCAGGCCTCTTCATAAGTTCTTTTTTACATGTTCTCCCTTGTCTTCCCACAACTCCCATATCATCTGATAAATCATGGATGTATAATAATAATAATAATAATAATAATAATAGTTTTTATTTGTATTTTCCCGCCTCTCCCTATGGATCGAGGCGGGATTACAGAGAAATATAGAAAAAATACAATATATAAAATACAATATATAAAATAATAACAATAATAAAAAAAAACACAATCCATATAATAAAATCCAATACCCAATCATGTGCACAGATTGGTCATCATCTTCACATATCCGGGAGGCCATATCAGATAGTACAATTAGGCTTCAGAGTTACAATTGGGGAAATCAGGTGGATAGGCCCTCCGGAAGAGCTCAGTCTTAAGCGCCTTCTTAAAGGCTTCTAGTGTAGTAATAAGACGGATCTCTTCCGCAGGTCGTTCCATAGCTTAGGAGCTGCGGCTGTGAATGATCTCTGGGAAGTTACTTTTAATCTGGTATTATAGTATTCCAGTAAATTCACATATGCTAAACAATAAACATACATATGCTAAGATAATATGCAGCCCTGCTGGTGTGGTGATAAATTTTGAAAGGTACACATTCATCAACACAGTCCTTATAGCCAAGCTCCCAAGGGGAATCCAAAAATGCGTTGCTCCACATAAACAAACTCATTTTGACAGTTTTTAGTTCCACCACAAGCCGTTCGTTTGTAAAGCTAACGGGTCTTCATTGTTCACTCAAGATGAAGCTACCACAAAATACTTTACATTACAAGAAGTGCTCACAACAATGTATTGTTGCTGGGGGAAATTAATTCCTCTGGCTCCGCAGTTGTGGAACAGCCTCTTTTTGCACCTTCAGCTGGAGGAAGATCTTACCTGCTTTCATAAAGAGCTGAAGACTTTCCTCTTTGATTCACTGGATTGCTGAGTTGCTGAGTGTGTCTAAAGTGGCTGAGATGGGTAGTGACTGATAAGTAGTTTGTTTTAATATATTAGCATATGATTTTAGTATTTTAGCATTTTATAGTGTTGTGTTTTATCATCCATTTTTGAGTATATATGTTTGATGTTCCGCCCTTTGGTGGAAAGTCCATTAATAATAACATTTATTTATAACACGCTTTCCACCAAAGGGCAGAACATCAAACATATATACTCAAAAATGGACACTCCCTGTCAAATTGAGACAGTTAGAGGGTATGAATAAGTCTATAATCTATTACCACATTGTGTACATCCCAAGATAATAAGTAGTTATGTATTTATTTTACATGCCACCTTTCTCCTGGAGAGGGACCAGAGTATCCCTGCAGATTATCGCACTGCCTTTCCTCCCAGCCTCAGTGTGGGCTTAAACTTTTGAAAACTTTTTTTTAAATGGGTGTTATTGCACATCTCCATGCCCAGTCCAGAGGCATCCCATACCCGATCTGGGCATCCCGTACCCGAGCTGTACTTCTCTAGTGCTTTTTGAAAGAATGGGAGTTTCCTGTTCTTTGCAAAGTATGGGAGAAGTATGCATCAGGTATGGGATGCCCAGATCGGGTACGTGATGCCTCCTGACTGGACACAGAGGTGTGCAATAACACCCGTTTTTAAATAAAGTTTTCAAAAGTTTCAGCCCGTGCTGATGCTAGAAGGAAAGGCAGTGTGATAATCTCCCCTGAATTTAAATGGCTTTTGCTTTTCCATCTCATGAATTCACTACATATTCTCTACATATACCGGTATTTTTTAAAGCCCTGAGTGATTTGTAATTGGAAGCAGCACATTAGGTGGAAGACTTCAAACTTTTTTCTCCCATGTTGTGTTGTAATTGCAATTGTTCCTCTTAAACTGCTACTTGGTATCATCTGCACAATACTGAGCTGTTGAGTTTCCAAGGATAATTCAGCCCTTTTCTACTGCAGTACATAATTCTAGCACTATATTCTGCTTTAACTGCCAGGGAAACATCCTATGGAATTTTGGGGTTTGCAGTCTGGTGACGTCTAGCGCTTTCTGACTAAGAATTCTAAATGTTCCTTCCTGAACTGCAAATCCCAAGATAGTGCCATAACAGTTAAAGTGGAATATAATGCTATAATTGTGAAGTGTGAAAGGACCCAAAGTCACAATCTTGGGAGAAAAAAAGGGCAAAGTTTAAAAGGATGGTTCTGCATAGGAAGCACCAAGGTTCATGCAAGGGAACCTAAATGAAAAGCAGCCTCTGAGATTGCAAGTTTGAGTTAAGGAAGGTAAGGGACACACTTAATCCTTCTGTTACCCAGGGGCATCACTAGTGGGTGCAGGGGGTACAGACCACCCCAGGTGACACCCTAAAGGTGGGTGACACTACTGCTCCCCAAACATTTGCCTTTGCAGAAATGGGTTGTGACGTTCACCCGCATCCTTTTAAAATACTGAAGAGATGGGGTGAGGCTCAGTCGGAGGAGAAAGGAGAGGCCCCGGTTGTTAAAAAATTAATTTTTGATTTTTTTAAAAAATATTTTGAAATGTTCTTTAAAAACATAGCATCTTACGAGATTTTCACTTTCCTTCAACCACATGAAACTATGTATGTGTAAATCCATTTAGGCTTTGTATATGATGGACTAGATGGCCCTTGTGGTCTCTTCCAACTTGTTGATTCTATGATTCTATGATTCTATGATATTGTAACTTAAAAGTATAATTTTAATTTTGCTAGTTGTTTCTGTCACGACTCTTCCCATTACATTCAGTGATACATGGAAATTATGATTTATGAGTAATATTCATGCAAAAAACATTATTAAGGAGTCAGTGTGGTGTGGCAGGAGGAGGAGGTCAATGGCGGGTGGTGGTGACACCATGACTTACCACACTGGGTGACACCAAACTGGTTGATGCCACTGTTGCTACACACATATTGCTTTCTGTTGGCACAGGGTTGCAGATAAAGAAAATTATTGCACCTCTGAAACCCTGAGATGGCAAAAGCAGTTGGGGAGGTCTTTCAGGATTGAAGGAGGAAGAAAAAGCAGCAAGGAAGGGGTTAAGCATATGCTGCCATCCCCACACCATACCACCAATTTTGCCACTCCTCCACTTAATTTTCATTTTTAATAGACCCACCCAGGGTTTTTTCATGTTTGTTTTTGCACCAAAGAGGAAAAGTGTCAGAACCCCAAAGGGTTTTGGTTCTGTCATTATGGATGGAGTTGGGAGATGTATATATAATAAAGTCTGTATTGGTTACGATGTATGTGTGTATGTATGTGTAGATAGATAGATAGATAGATAGATAGATAGATAGTGTTATATGTATTAGTTGAGTTTGAATTTTGGCATTGTTTACAAAGAATAGTTGGGAGGAGTTTTATTGCAGTTGCCAGGCAGAAATTAAAAGGCTGCATAGCCGTTACCAGGCAGAAATCAAAAGGTTACATTACAGTTACCAGGCATAAAACAAAAGGTTGCAGTATAGTTACCAAGCAGAAATCAAATGGTTACATTGCAGTTACCAGGCAGAAGTCAAAATGTTACATTGCAGACAGGCGGGGCTAGGTGGCTCCAGTCTATATATAGTGACAAGAAGGCAGGGAAGGTTAGTACCAACCTAAACACTGGCTGATCACTATTGTCCTAGGTCTGCAATAAAATCTTTTTTGTACATTCAGCAAGACTACTGTCTGAGTCCTTGGAACAGAGCTGATTGGTACTGACAAAAAGAAAGAACACAGAAGCCCAGTATTCTTATAAACAGGCAAGTGGCAAGATGATGTTGAAAAACAGAGCTATTTTTCACCTTGATGCTTTTCCTGTCATTTGTTCACAACTCCAATAACCCTCCGAAAATTATTTCGCAAATTAACTCCATCCAGAATCCCTAGAGAGTAATGGGAGAGTGCGCTGCTTTGCTAGTATGTGCCAGTATACCTCTATATATTGATCTGATTCATTGCAGCAAAATCAAAAACAACATCCAAAGACAAGAAAACTAAACAGAGAGTTTTGAGAAACCAAAAAACTAACTGCAAAAAAATGTCCTAACAATGTTCGACTGCAATTCCCATCAACCCCCCTATGCCAGTATAGCCAATGGATTGTGGGGCTAACAGTCCAGAAACATCTAGGAATAAATTATGGGAATACTAGTCTCAACAACATCTGATAGGCCTCATGTTCCCCATCTTTGCCCTATATGCTAAAGAAGCATAGGGACGTTTGGAACAAAACGGAAGACTGTTAGCTGGACTTGGACATTCTTCCAGGAGAGCTTTAAACTTTTTCAGGCTGTGGCCAAGATCCTGATGGCACGGTATAGTGTAATAGTTCCACATGTGGAACTACTTTACATTTGGCCATTCAACATTCCTTGGACTTCTACAGCCCCATCCAATAGCCATTCGATGACCAGTGGAGAGGGATTGAAAGCAAGAAGCAACTGATTATGTCCCTGCAGCCAGATGCAGAATGAGTACATCATCCACTGAAATCCACCAGGGTCCTCAGGAGGTCTAGCAGATGACATAATCATTTTGCATCTTGCTTTGGGGACACAACCAGATACTTCTCCATTCCCACCACTACCAAGCACAAAATGGTGGCTGCGGCAGCTCCATGGTAAGTTGGGAGGGGTGCTTTTGTTGTTGTGGAAAGTGAAATGGATGATCCACCTCCACAATGACAAAAAACCACAGTACACATAGGGCCCACACACTCTCTTTTCCACCTAGTGTTGGCCTGGAAGTTCCGCAGGCAGCTTCTAATTTCATTTACTTGAGTTTCATGCAGTTAAGGATTAAGAAAATGTTTATCCCAGAAAACAGCTTCAAAAGTAAAACTCTCCCCAGAGAAGAAATACAGTTTCACATAAAAGACCTCATCGCATGGCACTTATAGGAACGGGAACGGGAACGGGAACGGAATGGAACGGAATGGAACAGGATAAAAACACATGTTACTGCACAGGAGAATGCCACCGATGCTGCTGGGAGTACCCAAGCTGTTCCCCAGCCATTCCTGGCAGCCTATTTTGGAAGAACGGATCAAAATCATTCTTCAAAATCGGCTGCTAGGAATGGCTGGGGAACAGCTTGGGGACTCCCGGAGGCATTGGTGGCATTCTCCTGTGCAGTAACATGCGTTTTTGTTTTGCTTCATTCTGTTCCGTTCCTTTCCATTCCCGTTCCTGTAAGTGCCATGCGATGTCTAAATAAGTATCTTTTAGCAGCCTAGCTCCCTCTTTGCATTGCTTCAGAATTTTTGATCATTGTTTCTTTCAATTGTGGTGCTGTCTGTGCTGAGCTCTTGTGATCTTTATTAAGAGTGGACAGAATGTTTCATCGTGCCCATCTTTTGTGGCCAGTTAGTTGTAGGGTGCAATTTTCTTGGCGGAAGAAGAAGAAGAAGAAGAAGAAGAAGAAGAAGAAGAAGAAGAAGAAGAAGAAGAAGAAGAAGAAGAGATCAGTG
Source organism: Phrynosoma blainvillii (assembly GCA_026167975.1). NCBI lineage: Eukaryota > Metazoa > Chordata > Lepidosauria > Squamata > Phrynosomatidae > Phrynosoma > Phrynosoma blainvillii. The sequence continues at coordinate 9,557,983 of JANUYF010000009.1, forward strand.
ATATATTTATTCAGTGTTTTGTCAGCTCTCATCAAAAATCCCCTTTCAAGCTTTGCTGCAACAATAGCAATCATAATCATATTGTTGTTTCTGGGTTCCTCCAGCGTGGCCAAAAGCCTCGGGATTTGACATGAGTTATAGCTGTAGCTACTGGGGATTTTTTTTTCCTGAGATCCACACAATATTCTTTCTGTTCTGGTGTTTGTTTTGTGAATTTCCAGTGGTAACTGCAATCACACATGCACACACGTAGGGTGGGTTTTCTTTCTGTCACAGGAGTTTTCTATACAAGCTGGGATAAATATCATGCATCTGTATCCATTGTCTTGGTTCCTTCCATGGTATTTTTGGATTGTCTCGCTGATGAGATCTCAGATGGAGGTGTGTGATCTTTGTCACAGAGCTCTTTCCAATGACCTTCAATTCCCTTGTCACATTTTTGGTTACCAGACTTGAAATGGTATAGTCTTCTATCACTTTAGCCTTATGACTATTAAAAATGTTTTTAAAAATTAAATAGACAGGAAGTGTGGAACATGGATACTGGAGGAGGACTATATGGTGTGTGTGTGTGTTGAGTTAATGGAGGAGATGGCAGGAAACCATGCCCATGCTATACCTTGACCTCACCTCAAGGGAGAGAAAAGAGTGGCTAAAAAAATAAAGATGTGAATCAGGGCTGGCACTACATCCAGCAACAAACTAGGTCCCAAACCCAGTACTGTATATTTAGGGGACAACTTGACGCGGGAGCAGAAACAATCATTACAGGGCATAAAATGCTGAAAGAAAGTGCGCCAACATTTCCTGGAACTATTGGGCTGTCTGGATGAGGCCTTGTTCATGGACAAGCTTGGCAGAGTTTGATTCTGGGTTCCAACCATTCTGTAGCCCCCCCGGATAAGCCATTTCACAATGTCTTTGTTCTATTCATAGCATTTTTATTCTGCTGTACATGCAGGAAGAGCCAGTTTGAGAAAGAGAGAGCCAGTGTGGCACAATGGCTTAAATGTTGGACTAGGACTCTGGAGACCAGGGCTCGATTCCTGGCTCAGCCCTGAAACCCACTATTTCCTCAGAGGAAGGCAATAGCAAATCTCCTCTGAACAAATCTTGCCGAGAAAACCCCATGATAGGGTCACCATAAATCAGGAATGACCTGAAGGCACAAAACAACAACAACAACAACAACAACAACAACAACAACAACATGCAGGAAGCTCAGGAAAGCTGGTCATTTTGGACTACAATCACATAATGTCTGGCAAGTCCACACTGACTGGAATTGATGGGAGTTGCAGCCCAAAATATTTGGAACCAGGCTTCCCAAGACATAGCATCCCAAGAAATAATCCTGGATACTGAAGATATCCAAGGCTTTTACTGGAGCAACCTTGCTGAACCTGAGCAGGCCTGGTTCTGGTCAGTGCCTTGACGGGAAATCTCAGGAAATCCCACATTTTTGTGTATAATTTTTGCAAAGACTTATTGAAGTAGAAGGACAATAGTTGAATGGCAGAGCATCTAGTCTGCATGCAGAAGGCCCCAGTGGCATCTCCACTTAAAAAGAACAAGTAACAGGTGATGAGGAGGACCGCTATCTGCTAGAGATCCTGGAGGTGCCTCTCCAGTGGAGAACAGTGGGTTGGATGGAGAGGTTGAAAGAAGTAGCTTCATATATAGTCATAAAGTGTTGTCCATTAAAAGAGAGAGAGAGAGAGCTATACCTGAGTAGCACCATCCCTGGAATTTCTCAGGAGAATTTATAATTCTACTTATTTTCCCTATCTTATATTGCTGGATGTTGGAAGGGATAAGGACTTGTTCAGAGTGTTCAGCAGGGCTGGTAGTCACTTTCAATAACAGATCATGGGAGGCGGCAGTTGTGTGCCATGCAGCCTGCCTTGTACCTCGAAAGCTAGTGTTCAGCCTTCAGAGACAGTGGAAGCCAATGTCACACCACTAACACTGAAGAAAGATCCAATTTCAGTCTTGTTGGCTTTTATAGTCACATTGGGAAGAAGTGTGATCTTGTTCTTTGCCTCAGGTAGCCTAATGTCTTGGGCTACTCTATCTTAATGGGGTTAGAAGTTCTGGTCAGTCTCACTTCAGTTTGTGAGGCTGAAGAAGGCCAGTATAGATCGGAAGCTTCCATCTCCTGTTGGAATACTGAAAATATTCTCCTTCTCCTCTTCATCTCCTAAACATGAATATGAAGTACTTAATCTGATCGAGCTTCTTTATCTCGTTCTCAGCGGAATTGGCTTTGTGGATCTCTTATCATGTCCTTATCCAAAATCTTGGCATCCTTTTCATTTTGTCAATATTATCCTTTTTAAATGTGATGCTCAGAAGAGACCACAAGAGATGAGGCATCTTTTTTAGTTTGGATGGGCATTCTTCTAGACCCCTTTATGAACCACAGGGCAGAGGACAGAATCTGTGGTCCCCCAGAAGAAACACATCCCTACTCTTTCTAATTTGAATGTGTCTAGTGTTGCTTTCAATATTTCTCAGGTTATGCAGTTTGCCTACCTCTCTCCTTTGATCACTTCTTTTCAGTACTTCCACTTAGATATTAGTGAGAAGTATTAGTGAGGGCAAAAGCTAACTGTCGATATTACTATGTGTTACTCAATGGAGCTGATGTTTTGTTTTGTTGTTAACTGCCCTCGAGTCGATTTCAACTCATGGCAACCCTATGGATGAGACAGACCTATAATTTCAAGGCAGATGGTTTGTTCTTTATTGGCCAGGCATGGGTGTGTGTGTGTGTGAGGCCTCTGGAAGTATTCTTGATTTTTCAAAGCATCTTCAAGGCACTGGGGTGAATACAAAGCTCTACCACCCTCCTGAACCACCAGTCCAAATGCAGAACTGTCATTTGAAATGTACTTCTGTGGGAAATGCAGTACACGGACAAATATAAGATGGGTGACATCTGGCTAGACAGTCATATAAACTCAAGGTATTTAACAATCTTGGTAGAGTACAAGCTCAACGTACCTCAACCGTGTGAAGCAGCACCAAAAAATGTCAATTCAGTTTTAGGCAGAACTATAATGTCCATATCAATGAACACAGAAGTGCCACTTTATTTTTCTTTGGTCACACCTCACTTGGAATACTCTATTCCATTCTAGGCACCACAATGTATAGTAAAAAGGATATTGACAAGTGATAGCCTATTAAGAGAAGAGCAACTGAGATGTTAAAAAGTCATACTCTTATGCGGAGCAATTGAGGGAGCTGCTTGTGCTTAGGTAGAAAAATAAAAGATTAAGAAATGGTATGACAGCCATCTCATGTGGGCTGTCACAAGAAGGTACAGTAAATGTGAAGGTTTACTGAAAGTACATATGTGCCTTCAGTACATATTTTAATGAAAGTACCTTTACTGTCTGAAGGTACATATGTGGGCTGTCACATGGAAAGCCCAATAAATTTGCTTTCTGCTTCTAGAAAAGGTAGGACATGAACCAATAAATTCAGATTACATGGAGCAGGGTTCTTACTAACCATTCAGAAGAACTTTCTGTTTGCATTGGAAAGAATGCTATCGAGAGGTTTGGGTAGCAAGCATTCATTGTTTTTTCTTGTAAACACAACGCAATTCAATTTTTTTTAATTGCCTGTGGCACCTTCCTTGCGTCAACACCGGAAGAGTTGAGTTTGGGGACGTTCTAGGATGGGAGGGGAGGAGGTTGTCTTAGCCAATCAGAACATGAGGACAGATTGAGATCGGTAGGATTATCGCACATACATCATATCGAACAGTCTGAAAGCGTTCTTGCTGGCTGAGGATGCATTTTTACAGTTCTCCTGTTGGAACGGGCTAGGGACTGTCAGAGCACAGAATGGGAACTCAGTGAGGATCATACCATGCGATAAAATACATTCCGTTCTGTTCTCATCACATACTCATTACGTTCTGAGAACACAGTGCAATAAGATTATAAATCTGGATTTCCAGAACATTACATGAATCTTCTTTTGGCTAACCACCTGATTTTCTGTTTCATCTACTGACTTGTTTCCTGCCCCCCTGACCTTGTCACAGCGGTGGCATCTCAGTGCACACAAATGATGCTGAGAGATCAGTAGATGTGACAAGACACCTCCTGCCCAGCTGGCCTGAGGAGAGAGAATGCTGGGCCAAGCTATAATTACATTATACTGGCAGAGACACATAATTCTTTAAATGAAAGAAAACGACATTCTTTTGGAAAATGTCTCTGGCCGTCTGATTATGGGATAAATATCACTTGTGAAACGAGATGTGGAATTCATCAATGTTGATACTAAGGGTAGCTGTCTAGATCAAATCACTGCATGGCTACTGAGTTTCTCAAGGATGTTGTTTCTCTAACAAGAGAAGGAAGGGCTGATGAAACCATTAATGTTATTAATTTGGGTGTAGGTATGTGTAAAAGTACTGGTAGCGAGGACTGTCGCGCCTCATCTAATTTATATCCAGTCCAAAGTCTCCTGCATCAGTGCATCTGCAAGATATATGGTTCCAACTGCATTTTTAGATTATATGCACTTGGGGAGCAAACCTCAAATATTCACCTAGAAACAGCCTGGAAATACTGGCCCAAATCCTATATTAGGAGATGTAGCTATGGAGATTTATGTACAGTCAGCCCTTATTATCCATGGATTCTTTATCAATGGATTCAAGCATCCACAGCTTGAATATATATATATATGTATATATATATATATATATATATATATATTAAAAAACAACAACTCGATTTTGCCATTTTATATAAGGGGCACCATCTTACTATGCCACTGCATTTAATGGGTCTTGAGCATCCACAGATTTTGGTATCCATGGGGGGTTCTGGAACCAAGCCCTAGCGTATACTAAAGGCTGACTGTATATCTCTGCAGCTTTATCTCCGGATGCTAACCTGACCAACTGACCTTTAAAGCAGTGCAGCCCTCCCATCCCAGCCATTTCCATGTTGCCGGAGAGCAGGGGGATGAGTGGGGATGCATCCAGTTCTTTTCCTGTAGCTGGAAGTGCTGCAAAAGGCATCTGCATCTGCAAAATGAAAATGGCCAGTTGGGAAGCTGCACTACTTAAAAGGTTAAGTTTTTTTTTTGGGGGGGGGGAATTTTGGTCCTTGCATGATCAGGAGAGACTTCTGACCTGTACAATGATCATAAAAATGAATTGCCATGGTGTGAGTCAGATGTATACCATTGTAATTCATGAACAAGATGTCAGCTGTTTTGTTTGTTTTACGATAATCCTCAGAAACTCTTTCCAGCATGGCTAGTGCTATAACCTAAAATGGATGGGAATCATGTGGTCCCTGAAATTACAAATCCTAGCTGCACCAGCCAGTATAGCCAATGACAAGGAATACTGGCAGTTGCAGTTCAGCATGTCCTGGGAGGGCTATATGATTCTAACCCTTGGCTAGTATACAGTCCTCATTCAACTCCCTGGTTTATGAGAGACTGGAATATGTTTTTCTCCACATTCCAGCCCAATAGTCATCAACTGGTGGCTTGCAAGTCACAAGAAGGCCACAGCCTGCCAGTGTCTTTTTCCCTTTGTTTCTTCTTCTTTGCTTTGTTGTTTTTGTTGTTATTATTGACTTCAAGTCATTTCCGACTTATGGGAACCCTAAGACAAACCTAGCATGTGGATTCCTTGGCAAGACTTATTCAGGGAGGTTTTCCATTGCCTTTCTCTGAGGTTGAGAGATTGTGTCTTGCCCAAGGGCACCCAATGGGTTTCATTGGCCAAGCAGGGATTTGAACCGTGGTCTCCCAGACTTTTAATCCGGCACTTAAACCACTGTGTCATGACAGTTCTCTCTCATTTTTTAAAGAACAGGAAGGATTGAACAAAGTGATGAAATATTAAGGGAGAAAAGTATGATTAGGTACACGACACAGTAAATCTTCTATTTAATTACTTATTTACAAAGATTTAAAAGTGGTGTACCACAGTTGTTTAGAAATGCAATGTAAAATATGTAAAATCAAGATAAAAACCTTTTGCATTATTACCTCTGTTGTTTAGGGACTTCTCATACTAAAGTATAGGTAATCTTCATTTGTCTATCTCCTTTTCTAACCCAGATGGATTTCCAGCAAGAATAGACTTTGTTGTGGTGAGGAATGTGTATTATAAATACTTCAGTCCTAAAGAAGCCTTAGTGTCTAATGGAGTTTTGAATCAGAAAACCACCAGAGCCGCAGGAAAAAACGTGCCTGCGATACCAGATGAAGACAACAGTGGAAATGATGCACTTTTGTGTATCTGTGTGATACACTAAATGTGATGAAACCAGCAGAGGCTGTTCTGTCCACAGGATCTGTTTCTTTTCCTCCAAATAAACTCATCTTGGCTTTTAAATCTTATAAGAATCAAGGCGGAATGTTAGTTGTACTAGGATCTTGTCATATATTCACTGAGCAATATTTATAAGGGGGGGGGGACGAAAACAGCAAGATGATGGATGGACTTTTTCAGTGACTTACAACCAATGACACTTATTTAAATCAAGACTGATGCAGAAGGTGCAAAGATATCTGATTATACAATGCTTCCTGATAACAGCCATCCTGTCAGAACGCTTGAGAGATTGTCTGCAAAAGGGAGATGAGAACTCACAAGATTTCACAACACTCTTTGAAATGTCTGTTTACCCGCTGGATACTACAGCACTTCCCAAAATCATCCAGTTCTAGAAGCAGTTGAATGTGAAATATGAGCCACTTCAGCTAACTCAGCCTCAGTTTGAGACTCCACTGCCTTCACTCCAACCAGCAGTTTTTCCACCATCCTTTAGAGAACTGATTCCTCTTTTCGGCCTGGATCTATTTGACTTGGACGAAAACGTCCTCATTTGAAAAAGCCTGCCCTGCCCAAATAACTAATAAATGTACTGAAGATGCTCTGGAATTCAATATTTGAAGATGTGATGATTTTTTTTTGAGGGGGGTGATGACTAATAAATGGCTAAAGGAGCAGCAAGATACTAAATGTATCCTAGAGCACATTTTCTTTCAAATGGTGGAGTTCAAGAAGCTAAACCAGCATTAAGGAGGACTTTATGCAAGATGCACAGAGGGGCATCTGTTTATAAAAGCCAGCATGGTGTCGTGCTTTAAGCATTGAACTATGACTCTGGACACCAGGGTTCAAATCACTGCTCAGACATGGGACGTTTTCACACTGTCCTCCTAAAGCCGGCTGGAGCCATTCCGGAACGGGTCGTGCCGCCGATTCCGGAATGGCTCCGCCGCCGAAAGGCTAATTCCGGTTGGACAGCCGGAATTACCTTTATGCCGCTTCAGCCGGAGTTATCCTTGGTTCGTCCGGAGTGACGCCGGACTTAGGGCTCCGTGTGTTTGAACACACGGAGCCAAAAGCCGGCCGGACGCAGGGATGACACCGGAAGGGGCGGGGTTTGCCGCCGCGTGTGTGTAAACACACGGGAAATGGCGCCGGAGCGAGGCCGGCGGGAGGCCGGCTAGCGTCCTCCTTTTGCGCAGTGTGAAAACGTCCATGGAAACCCACTGGGTGACCTTGGGCAAGTCACACTCTCTCAGGCTCAGGGAAAGGCAAAGGAAAAATCCCTCTGAACAAATTGTGCCAAGAAAAGCTTGGGATAGGGTCACCTTTGGGTGGCCATAAGTAAGTAATAACTTGAAGGCATACAACAACAAAGACTGAACTACATTGGGAGGCTTGAAAAATGGACCTGACAATCAGGATAGGCATCTGGTTGGCCATTGCAACTATCTCTCATACCCAAGCTATGAATGACAAATGTTTTATGAAATGTCCATGAAGTGCCAAGTCAAGGTCTTCTGTCACCCACTTGTAATCTAGCTTTGTATATATCCAGTTATGAATAGGAGTCTTCCTGTTTTATAATCATCAGCATAAGTCATTGCTTATGCTTGCAACACATTAGTTGTACTTTTTCACCAATAGGTAACATCCATATTCAGCTGAAGGTTATGAGAGCGCAGTTATGCATGTGGCATCACTGCGCACTTTTGCAATTTGCATGTTATACATTTGCATGTACTTATAGCACTTTGATGACATGACCATCCACTGTATGTTAAGGCACACTGAGCATTTGCTTGTACAGTTGGCCCTCCTTATCCACGGATTTTTTATCCATGCATTCAAGCATCCATGGTTTGAAAATATTTTTAAAAAGTATAAATTCGAAATAGCAAACCTTGATTTTACATTTTATATAAGGGGTACCATTTTGCTATGCCATTGTATTTAATGGGACTTGAGCACCCACAAATTTTGTTATTCACAGGGGGTCCTGGAACCAAACCTCAGCGGATAACAAGGACCCACTGTACAACATCACAGTTCTGTGAAAGGGTGGTGTAACATGACTGGCATGTAAATCTATGAGTGTAAAGATATGCTACATCTCTTCAGTGCGGGATCTTGGCCATTAATTATGAGAGGATGTCTAATAAATACAGGGAAGAATATTCCATATAGCACATGCTGATTGTAGAAAAAGGTGGTTTTCATTTGGTGTGACGTTTCCTATACGAAGCTGTGTTCTAATGAATTGCTCTTCCCAGCCCAGTAATGTTTACTTTGACTAGCAACAGCTGCCTAGGATCTCCAGCCTTTCCCATAACTTGCTATAGGGCCCTTTTTAGAAAAGACAGCAAGGATTGAAACAAAGGGCTCATTCCCACTTACATTTAAACCTGTTTGTGATTCGCCTTTGCTCCGTGTCGGTGAATCGATTCCAAAAGATCTGTTGTTCCCACTATGAAAGCAGATCTTTTCATTATTCCCTTGTAATCACTTCTTTGGCAACTGAGCCTTCCTCTGCCCCTCAGCAACCCAGGCTGCTCAAGCACACCATTTCCCCTTTGAGCAGCCCAGCTTGGGAACTATATATATATATATATATATATATATATTGACAAGATATGTGATCCACTGGTTTTGCAATTACTTGCCTTGCTGAGCTACAGTCCACCCATTATTGCAAGTAGTTGCAAATACAATGGATCTCATATTCTGTATATATATATATATATATATATATATATACACACACACACACACATAATCGTCCTTAGGTCACACCATAAGCACAAAGGAAGTGCTGAGAGGGGGGAAATAGCTGATTTCCCAAAAACTGAGGAGGGATGGTAAACACTTCTCTGCCATTAGTCCCTCCCCTTCAGAATGATGGTAATTTAAATCCATCATTCCCACTTTTGTACATGCTTTGGAATCAATTCTTTTCAAAAGAACTGCCAAAAAACTAGTGTCAGGAAACAGCAGTATTTTTGCATTTGCCTCACTTCATCGCAATTGAAACTGAGCTCAATAGGATCGGAACCAGTTTCAAGTGGGAACGACGGTCATATAACCCAATCTGCAATTCGCTTTAAATCATAGTGGGAAAGAGGCCACTATGCATGCAAGGCAGGCACTCTGCCACTGAATTATTTCTCCTTTGCATTTCTGTATGACAATTTATACTGCCAGTATTCCTTCTTTTCCATTTGGCCACCCTCAAGAAAGAACTGGAAAGATGGACAGTCTCACTGCAAATCTCCCTAATATAGCAAAGAAACTCATCCTGCAAGATGATAACACAAAGGAATTATCTACTACTTGTTTCCAAACACATTCCCTTTCCTTCTCCCACACGGGAAGCTACTTCTTCACTTGACCTGGTGTATACAGTATAATAATAAGAAATCTACACAAAACCTTTCAAAGGCATCCCTGGGGGAATTTAAATTCATCATCTTTCAGACAACACAACAGGCAGTGGTTTAATCAAGCCAGGGGATTTATGGGTCATTGCAACTGTCTTTCATACCAAGCCATGAATGCCAAATGTTTTATGAAATGTCCATTAGCTGCAAAGTCAATGTTTTCTGTCACCCACCTGTAATCTAGCTTTGCAAATATCCTATTATGAATGAGATCAACAGCTCCCTGCTTCATAAATCAGACCATTATCAGCAGCATAAGGATGCTCAGTCACTGTTTATTCACATGACTGCTCTAACACACCTATAATTTGGCTGCCTTTCCATTCTGCCCAAAGAAGAATTCAATGAAACTCAAAAGTTAACATGCTCCTGATCCAGTAGAAGGAAGATTAGTAGAATATCTCATGTTATGTTCTTTGCATCCATATCACAGCTAAGAGACGTGTGTCTTAAATAGGATGGAGATGTGCATACACAAATGGGTGATGTGGTGGGCACAGTTTGTGGTATTCAGATATAAGAATATAAGGAGAAGGTATGAGGAAAGGCTGGGCTATAGCATTTTGCTGCCTGAGGCAAAGGACAACATGGTTTCCCTCTCCATGTACAAAACCGAGCTGGATCACCAGTTGAATCTTCCTTCATCGCTGGCAAAGGGATAGTCTCCTTCACCACATTAGAAGCAGACTATAGCTCAAGGGTGAAGGGAAGTTGTATGGCATAGAGCTCTTTTCTCCAACACCTTGTTTGCTGTTTCTTTCCCAGGATCTGTCATCTAAGGCAACCATCTCACTGTGCCTAATGCTAGGACTGACCCCGCTGGAAAACACCCCAAGTCTAGAACCAGGGGTTCAAGCAGCTGGATTGAAACACCTTATTCCCTGCACCAGCTCATATTGTTGTTGTGTGCCTTCAAGTCATTTCCAGCTTATGGTGACTCTAAGGCAACCCTATCATGGGGTTTTCTGGAGCTGAGTGTGTGACTCATCCAAGATCACCCAGTGGATATCCGTGGCTGATCAGGGAATCAAACCCTGGTTTCCAGGGTCATAGTCCAGCACTCAAACCACATAGGCAGAGAAAATTCTCAGCTTCAGCTTTGTTGTGTTTTAGCAACTTCCATACCATAGCATGAAGTGGTACTGGTCCTTTTCTCTCCAGAAAGATCAAGATACCACAAGAGACCTGAATGATGGTTGATTATGCAGTCATATAAACTGTTTGTGAGTGCACACCTGTTGGAAGTAGAGTAAGCAGAGATGGCAGATTCCAAACTTCCCGGATCAAATTATCAGAATCATAGAATCCTAGAGTTGGAAGAGACCACAAGAGTCATCCAGGCCAATCCACTGTTGATGTTGTTGTTGCTTCCTAGACTCAGTGGTTGGCATTCAGTTAGTGACATTTGTAAGTTGTGCTACTTGCCATAGTGCAACAGACAGGCGTAGGGAACTGGGTATGTTTAGCCTGGAGAAGAGAAGTTAAGAGATGATATGATAGCCCTGTTTAAATGTGTGAAGGAGTGTCATATTGAGGCTGGAGCAAGCTTGTTTTCTGCAGCTCCAGAGAATAGGATACAGAGCAATGGATGCAAAAGAGATTCCACTTCAACATTAGGAAAAACTTCCTGACAATAAGAGCTGTTCAACAGTGGAAAACACTCCCTTGGAGGGTGGTGTAGTGTCCTTCTTTGGAGGTTTTTAAACAGAGGTTGGATGACCATCTGTTGGAGATGCTTTGATTGTGTCTTCCTGCAAGACAGGGGGTTGGACCGGATGGCCCTTGTGGTCTCTTCCAACTCTATGAATCTATGATTCTACATTTTGATGACAGCAGTGGCAGTAAAGTTGTGCTTATTACAACATTGCCATTGTATACTATACACTGCACACTGCATATTTCATATTGCTCATTGCACAACAGCACTCAGTCTTGTGCAGCGTTGCTAACTAGCATGGGGATTGTATGGTGCTGCTGTACTATAGCTCCACATGTGCATATTCATACTACATTGAGAGGATGTTGGACTGCAGTCTCCTTTGTGTCCAGGAACCGGAAACAGGTGCAAAACAGTGACTCAACAGGCATACGGTTAATCAAATTATAGAACTAGGCACATCAGAGTGCATGGATAAGACCAATAATCCTTTCATCGAGAAAGGAATTCCTTCTCTGCCCCATCTTTCATTTCAGTCCTCTTCATTTAAAGTGGGAAGAATTTACATTTCCTGTTACTAATAACTAAGAGTCAAAAATTCTTGGTAATCTACTGTACATTGCCCAGAAATTTACCATCATATTAGTGACTTATGCATGCAAATATTACCCTGCTGAAGCAGTTGGACATTTTTGTTGGATGTGATGGCACCAAATTGGTAATTAATATCCCAGAGGAGACATTTAGAATTTGGAATAATCTCAAAGGATTGGAGAGCAAGGCCAAAACAAAGAAAATGAATTCCAAAAGTAATACATTTAGGAGTCGGTGTGGTGTGGTGGACTAGGACTCCTGGAAGCCAGGGTTGAAATCCCTGCTCAGCCATATCTGGATAATCTCAGGCAAGTCACACTCTCACTGCCTCCGAAGAAGGCAATGGCAAACTGCCTCTGAATAAATCTTGTGAAGACAACACCATGATAGGTTTCCCTTAGGATTAAGTCAGAAATGACTTCAAGGCACACAAAAATAATAACTAATACTGCTACTACCAGGTTGAGTCTCTTATCAAAAATGCATGGGACCAGAGTTGTTTTGGATTTTGCATTTGCTTGTTTTTTAATTTTAGAATAGGTGTATTTTCATACACATACATAATGAGGTATCTTGGAGATAGGACCCAGGTCTAAACACAAAATTCATTTGTGTTCCTTATACACCTTATATATATAGCTTGAAGGTAATTGTATACAATATGTTTAAACACAGTATATGCATATTGAACCACCAGAAAGTAAAGGTGTCCCTATCTCAGCCACTCATGAAAAAAGTTTTGGGTTTTGGAACATTTTGGATTTTGGAATTCTGGATAAAGGAGACTCAACCTGTATTACTATATTTAGGTAGGAAATGAAGTGCACAACTATAGGATGGGTGACACCTCACTGGACAACAGTACATGTGAATGGATCTAGGGGTTTAGTATACTTACAAGCTCAACCTGAGTAAACAGTGAGATGTGGTGATAAAAACGCCAGTGCAATCCTAGGCTTCATCATCAGGAGTACGGTATCCATATCAAGGGTTCACCTGGGTCTCATGGCCACTTGTCAAGGATATTATAGCTGTGGATTCCTGCTCTGGCAGATGGTTGGATTAGATAGCCTTTGTGTTTCTTCCAGATCTATGAATCCATGATTCATAGGGGCTAGTAGTCATACTAGCCCCATCTTCCATGAATCTATCTTTTGTGAGAACAAATTTCAGAGTTTAACTCTGCACTGTGCAGAAGTGCTTCTTTTTACCTGTTCTTAATCTTCTACCATTCAGCTTTTTAGTGGATGATCTAGTATTATGAGAGAGTGAGAAGAATGTCTCCCTCTCCAATTTAACACCCTGCATAATTTCATACACTTCTATTATGTCTCTTCTTGCTCATCTTTTTGCAGAGCTAACCAGCTCAAATGTTTTCCTTGTGGTCCAACACAATAAATGCTTCATCAATAATTGTGATGGCGGGACTGTTCAAAGCATTTGCTAAAGAAGCAGCCATAAAAGACTGCAGAAGGTGAATTTATTGTCTTGGCTTAAAGAACCAAAGAACCTCATTTTTTAAAAAACGCCAATCAGTTAGATAAGCGTATAAAGATAATTGTGTGATTAATTCATGAATCTGGTGCCTCAGAAATGTGGTCAAGAGTTTATGCCTGTTATCTTTTCCACTCCTTATCTTTTGGGGAACTTTTCCCCCTACCAACTATCAGAGATATATCACCTTCAATTAGGTCTATCTCTGATGCTTTCAGCCCTGCTCCTCCTCCTCCTCTTCAACACACACAGTCCTGATGGCTTTCTATCAGACAGTGGAATTGAAAAAGAAATTTGCATTAACTTCTTTTTTTCCATCGTGGTCTTGCAAGACTATTGTGCACATATCTTTTGATTTCTGTCATCAGGAGAAAACTGTGAGAAGCAGATTACTTTTTTGTGTGTCTTGAAAAATGTGAACAAACTTGCACAGGCAATGGGAAAATGCATAAAATATGTACATTGAGAAAAGTGCATACCAAAACAGGCATATATTCCCAAGACGGAAGGAAAAACAAAGCCTCACAACCTGAATTGAAACAAAGATGCAAAGAAAATTCCAGTGGGATCTGGAGAAATGCAACAAAACTGAGAGGGAGAGATTATCACATCCCTGATAGATTTTTAGTTACACATCCTTGTTGTCCTAAATGTTTTCTTTGAGATATTTCTGCTTAATTTCTGCATTAAATTGCTCACCAGAATGTTTGGAATACAGGGAAGTGATCTAACAGAAGATACTTCTTAGATCAAGAATGTACTGTCATTTGGCTTTCAGAAAGACGGAGACAGAGATTTTGGTCATCTGACTGTGAATAGATGCTGGTGTCAAACACACAGTGTTTGTGGCCAGCGTATGTTTTGTGAGTGTCCATTCACATGTACTTCTACCTAGGGTGTCCACTTATACATTGCCGGAAGAGAAAAAAGATTACATTAAAAATAGGACAAAATAGGCCATTCACTAGATATTTGACTGGTAGAAGCAACATTCCAGGATAGAAAAGTGCTAATGGAAGGAATGGTCTGGTTAGACCTAGCTCTTTTCCTTTCATGTTAGGCCCCATTTCTTAGCTACAGGAGGTCATAATTTGATTAAAACTGGGGGAAGCCAGAGGATTACATTTTGTGGAGATAGTGTTTTGCTTCAATAAGCCCAACCACTACCTTTTGAGACATAATGTGAACATATATAGCTTGGGGATGCAAAGGGATCTTGTAGCACCTTTGAGACTAACAACGAAATAAGTTACAGCATAAGCTTTTGGAGACTTGGCCTATGAGGAAGTACAAACACTCATGCTACAAGTTATTTTGCCCAGTTCATCTCAAAGGTGCTATAAGATCCCTTTGCATACTGAAACACAGCTATGTCTCTCAGTTCTATATATGGCTTGAGAGAGGGTCACCTTCTCAGCCCCTTGTATATTTCTCAAGTAAACAATTTACATGCAAGACCTCCAAATGTTGTAGTGTGAAGTTCTCCCAGTACAGGGTTTCAGTTGGCCAGCTATGTAGAATAGCCACTTACAAATCACCAAAAAAAGACAAAGTATATTAGCCTATTACTATATTCCCTATTATATATTCTCTATTACCATGTATGGATGTGAGAACTGGATAGTCAAAAAAGAAGATATGAAGGAAATCCTGGAGAAGAGTGCTGAGGATCCCTGGACAGCCAAAAGGACAAACAAATGGGTCCTAGAGCAGATCAAGCCAGAGATTTCCCTAGAAGCCAAGATGACAAGACAGACTGTTGTGCTTTGGACACATCATGAGAAGGCATGAATCATTGGAAGAGACAATAATGGTGGGAAAGGTAGAAGGAAGTAGAAAGAGAGAAAGGCCACATGCTAGATGGATGGACTTTCTAAAAGAGACCACAAATATGAGTTTGCAGGAGCTAGGCAGAGCAGAACAGTAGAGGACAGGGCCCCCTGGAGATGTCTCATCGATAGGGTTGCCATGGGTCGAGATCAACATGAAGGTAGTTAACAACAACAAAAACCTCAAAAGAAGGGCAAAAAAAGACACAAATATACTTTCAATTTGTGTACGCTAACTGATATTTAGTCAAATAGAAACAAGGCTTATCATTTAAATGCCATACAACTCAGGATAGCAGTGAAGAGTGTGACCAAGAACTTGATAAGATGAAGCTAACAAAGCAGAATTTCAACAGGATAAAAGCATCTTTGATCAGTAATTATCACATGATTTCATGTCCATTCTGCTGCTGCTTTGCATTCCATTAATTAATGGACCATACCTTTTCAATGATGGGCAAAGCCTGTCAATGGCTTCCAATATTTCTGCTTTCCTTTTAGTGTTTTCCGTGTGATAAATATCCCTTCCACTGCAGTTCCAATGTGCCAGCACTCATTTGGCATCAATGGGCATGATTCCTCTCCTTTCCCCCTCTCAGCTGTCCCCTTTGCTATTCCCAACCAGGTTGTTTCCTTTCCCTTTCCCTTTCTTTTTTTTCCTTTTAAACATTTTCATTGCATTGCCATTATTGCTCAAATGTGGCAAAATAAAAATAATAAAAACCGAAAGCCATGCAGGATAGGGCAATAGGCAGGCAGGTGGAGTTATGGATGAGACAGAATGGGACCACAGATTGCCAAAACAGCATCTTAGCGCTATTGCAGAGAACTGCTCCCAACTTGGTATGTTTCCATTTCCTTAAACTAACACGCGGTGAAACAGCAGGCTGGTGTGATAAAGTCCTAAGTGACCTGTATGTCTGCTCAGGCTGCTATCCAAGTATTAACTGCCGACAGTCAGTTTCAGGGCTCCTGCTCTTCCTTCTTATGATCCTTTATTTTAAAAATGGACCACACCAAAACAGCGGATGCCTTCAGAGAGAGGACTATCCTCTGCCAACTCTTCAAAGAGAGGATGGTTCTCTATAAAGCAGGATACATGGCAACCCTACTCTTGATCTCCATAAACAACAGGAGTTCATTGCCCTAATGCAATTAAAGCCAATTTGTCCACACAGAAGAGAGGAGAATGTGTAATTTTATTTGCTTCAGTGAATAGGTGTCTCTCACTTACTCTCGCATTCCATCATCTGCTTCTCTGGACCTTATCATACGGGGGAAATCCCATGCAGAAACAGGATTTAAAAGCTGGGGGAACCTGCAAAAGCGGCTAGATTTTCACACACTTTGCTGTTGAACTGTGATTAACCTGAACGGAAAGTAGTCAAAAGCCGCTCCTTTTTACTTTTGGGATTTTCTATGCTTTTGACTACTTTCTGTTTGGATTAACCACAGTTTAACATCAACATTGTGTGAAAATCTACCCACTTTTGTGTGTGTGTGTGTGTGTGTTTCGATTTAAAACCCCGTTTCTGCACGGGATTTCCCCCGTGTGATAAAGTCCTCTGTCAAATTGACACTAACAGGCTATTTCTTAAAGAATTATAGCAAAGGAAACACATATACCTTTTTTCCATTCATATTGGCATGATATTTTCTACTGGTATCTCATACTGGTTACCATTTTCTCCCAGTAGACCTTATCATTCTGATCTGGCCCGTTAGAGAGTGGGGTGGATGTATCAGGCAGCGAACTGTCAGAAGTGGCAAATGGTGGTGGTCCTTCTTCCTACATGGCCTTGGCCACGTCTGCCCCCTTTCCTTCTCACTCACCATGCAGCCACCCAGTGGTGGCTCCCAGGTCAGAAGGGCAGTGGGTCTACTCCAGCTTTGAAAGCAGATCTCCAGTGTTTCAAACCTATTTGGGGAATTGGATTAAGCACCTTGGACAGGTCCTTAAAATCCTAGTTTAAAACCTGGAACGAAGTCACTGTCCACTAACATGGGACCCACCAGCTATCAACACTGGTCATCCTTCAGTCCCTCCCTTCTCTTCTCCCTCTTCCTTCACATTCTGTCATGTTGCCAATGATGCCCTTCCTCTTTCCCCATCTACCAACTTGCCTTCTCCACTGCCAACCTCCATTCTGCCAAGTAGCCTGGTTATCCAAAGCAGCTGGTACTGCTTTAAACAGAGGGCAATTGGTGGAGGCAGGCAAACAAGCAGGCAAGCCCTAATCCAATGGAAGGAGCAGGGGAAGGAAAACTGCAGCAACGCTAAGAGAGAGGAGACAAGGCAGAGCAAGTGGCGGTGAGCTGGAACCAACTTGAAGATCTATGATCTATGGAACCCTCTTGAAGATCTATGAAATATGATCTTGAAGATCACATTTAAAGAGGTTGAAGTGTGCTGTTCAGTCCTGGGCAGAGCAGCATGTGGTTTCCTATGGAAAGTATTTTTTACTCATAGTCATATATGTGTATTGAGACTGGGACACCATCTTCCCTATCATGTTGAGGTAAGGCGCTCACTCTGCTCGATTTAAAAACTGCCACCATCATGACTGTGATGTGATCCTTTCCATGAAGGCTCCTAGCCTGCAATTACTACATTTCTCTCTGCTACCGGTTGCTGAACAATGTAAGGTTCTGCCACAATGATGAAGATGCAGTTGGTCACCACTGTGTCTGGGTGACAGCCAAACAGCATTAGAGCACATTCTTCCTGCTTTCGCTCAACCAGCCTTTCTTTAAAAAACCAATCAGGATTTTTGCAAGCCAGGCACGGCAGCTGTTTGCTTTGTTTGGGGAACATTGTTGGCTGCATTTCAGTACCCTTTATCTGTCAAGTGATCTAGAAAAAAGAACATTCAGGACAGGGAAATAGCTCAAAGCAAAGCTGTGCTGGGTACTTTGGGTGGCAGCAAGTGCACTGGCTAGCACAGCCTCCAAGGGGATAGAGAGGAAGGGCAAGACAATGTTGGCATCCTCCAGAGAAACCAGTTCTCTGTGGACGAATCCAGAGGGCTTTTTAGTAAGCTCAACAATACGACAATAAAGATATCTAGTCAGAAATAAGGCTAATTGAACTTAATCTTGATAAGATATAAGACTGCACTGTTAGTTATTTACATTCCAGAGCCATTCAATTCATAGGAATAAAAGTGGACTATATTAATAAAAAAATTCATCCTAAAATATTAGACGCAGAAAAGTCATTATCCCTTGTGCCAGCCTACATTAAAAAATAACAACACCTTAGATGTATGATCAAGGTTCTCAAGGGGGGAAAAATGGTTTCTAGAATCACAAAAGCAACCAATGAAGACTTGGCGTAAAATCACGCAGTTGCAAAGTACTGAAAGGGCCATTCAGGCTAACCCCTGCCACAGCATTAGCAATCCTAAAAGGTGGACTTCCAAAATCTGTTTTAAAATCAACCACAAAGGATATTGTACCATCTTTTTCAGGGAGTCTGTTCCAGCATTGAGCAGCTTTTACTGTCAGCAAGTTCTTTCTAATGTTTAGTCGGAACATCCTTTCTCATAACGTGAAGCTCTGGAGCGGCACTTCATCTTCCACGTGGCCTTCAGATATTTACAGCTGGCTATCATATCACCTCGCAATGTTCTCTTCTCCAAGTTCAACATACCTAAACCTTGTCTTTACAAAAGCTGATTTTAGTAAACACAGGGAAGTACTGGCAATCTCATGGTCAGGAATACTAATAAAGGAGGGGTTTCATGAGAGAGTTTCTTAAAAGTGAAATATTGAAGGCACAACTTGAAACAGTTCCAATGAGGAGGAAAAATGGGAGGTTTCTAAAGAAACCAAGATGGATGTCTAAAGAACTTTCAGCTGAGCTGAAACTCAAAAGGAAGATGTACAAGAAATGGAAAAGGGGGCAAATCACCAAAGAAAAAATAAAACAAATACCAAGCTTGTGTAGGGAGAAAATCAGAAAAACTAAAGCAAAAAATAATCTCAGGCTTGTTAGAGAAGTTAAAAACAATAAAAAGGGCTTTTTTGGTTATGTCTGAGATAAAAGGAAGAACAAGGAAATGGTAGGGCCACTGCATAGAGAAGATGGTGAAATACTAACAGGGAACAGAGAAAAGACAGAACTACTCAACACCTTTCTTTGCTTCAGTATTCTCCCAAAAGGAAAACAGTGCTGAACCGGGGAAAATGGAGCAGATGATGAAGCAGCACAGAATAGGTAAAGAGTTAGTACAAGACTATCTGGCTACTCTAAATGAATTAAATGGCAATAATCTTTAAGTATTCCTAGAGAACAGGAGAGGTCTCAGCAGACTGAAGGATGGCAAATGTTGTTTCCATCTTCAGAAAAGGAAAGGAAGAAGACCAAAATAATTACCACCCAGTCAGCCTGACATCAATACCAAGAAAGATTCTAGAGCATGAAACAGATAGTCTGCAAGCACTTAGAAAGGAATGCTGTGATTACTATAAGTCAGCATGAGTTTCTCAAAAACAAGTCATGCCAGATTTCTTGATACAGTCACAAACTTGGTAGATGAGGGGAATGCTGTGGATGTAGCATATCTTAATTCATTGAGGCCTTTGACAAGGTCCCTCATGATATCTTTGCAAAAAAGCTAGTAAAATATGGGCTAGATAGTGCTACTGTTAGATGGATTTGTAATTGGTTGATCAACTGCCCCCAAAGGATAGTCAACAATGGCTCCTCATCTTGGAGAGAAGTGATCAGTGGGGTGCCACAGGGTTCTGTCCTGTGCCCAAGACTATTCAACATCTTTGTCCATGACTTGAATGATGGAATAGAGGCCTGGTTATCAAATTTGCAGAAGACACCAAATTTGGAGGAATAGCTAATACACCAGAGGAGAGGATCAAAATTCAAAATGACCTTAACAGATTAGAAAGCTGGGCCAAAACTATCAACATGAATTTCAACAGGGAGGAATGTAGACTACTACACTTGGGCAGTAAAAATAAAATGCACAGTTATAGGATGGGTGATATTTGGCTTGACTGCAGTACATGTGAAAAGGATCTAGGACAGAAGTAGGCAACCTAAGGCCCGGGGGCCAGATGCGCCCCCCCCCAAGGCCTTTGGACCGGCCCCAGACCGGTCCTGCCGCCGCTGCCTCCCGCCATGATGATATTGATTATTGTTGTTATTACTTGTTCTTGGGGTTTTCTTGGCAAAATCTCCACAGGGGTTTTGCCATGGCTTTTCTGGGGATGAGAGAGTGTGCATGCATATTTTATTTATATTTATATTGTTTTATATTTATATTTATTTTGTTTTAAAGATTGTATATGGTTTTTAATAGAATATTAGTTTAATTCAGTTTTAAGGGGTGGGAGGGTTAGGGGATTGGGATTATCTGTTTTTAACTC
Source organism: Phrynosoma blainvillii (assembly GCA_026167975.1). NCBI lineage: Eukaryota > Metazoa > Chordata > Lepidosauria > Squamata > Phrynosomatidae > Phrynosoma > Phrynosoma blainvillii. Next base: position 9,578,707 of record JANUYF010000009.1, read on the forward strand.
TTTATGTTTTAGTTATGCTGTAACCCGCCCCGATTGCTTTGCAGAAGGGCGGGCTATAAATAAAATTTATTTATTTATTTATTTATTTTTGGTGCTTCGGCCCCCCAATTGTCTGAGGGACAGCAACCTGGCTCCCGGCTCAAAAAGGTTGCCTACCCCTGATCTAGGAGTTAGTGGACCACAGGAAGTCAGCAGAGGTCACTTTCTGTTCATGTCCTGTTTCAAAAAGACCACTCTTTGACCTCAATCAGCTGGGGCCCCCAGACATGGTGGAAATGCTACCTCCATTCCTAAAGAGTGTTTTGGAGCAAATAAAATCACCTCTAGGGGCCACACTTTGCCCGTCCCTGGTTTAGGGGGACCTGTTCCAAGCAGCACATGGAACTCAAGACATGTGTAGGATTAGGAAAGGAAAAAGGATTAGGCCAGGTATAAACTGTACAACTTTGCTTCTCTGCAATGGCTTCCAGTCATGAAAAATGAGAGTTCCTGTACCATACAAAATCTGGTCCTCTTGCAGACCTGAGCTCTCCAGCTGCCCTTTTGTGCACTGGAAACATATCTTGGACGGATGTCTGTGGGGCTGGCCTAGTGGTGGAAATCAGTTCTGAGGTCAAACAGATCTGGTGGTCTAAAAACTATTACTGCTGTGTTTCACAGTGACAAAAAGTGGCTAAGTATGAATCTTCCTGCCTCCGCAACCAAAGTCAAGAGGTGAACCATAAAGTGTAGCAGGTTGATGCTCATTGTGAAGAGACTGCCATTGTTCCTAGACATTTCTGAAAGGAAACCTTACACAAAGGTGCTGCAAATTGTCCAAGAGTCAAGTTAACGGTGGGTATCAAAGACAATTGTCAAACCTTGCAGCAATAGGCCAGAGGACACTCTGCTGACCTAGTTTTTGTTCCTTTCCTTGCAGCTTTCTCCTGAGTGCAAAACTAGATTTATGGTAGATTTACCGCACTTCCCTGCTGCTGCTGCTATTTTTTAGCCTGTCAAAACTAATCCAACAGCTGGTGTGCCAAATGTTATGAAAGCAACAATAAGGTTTTGTCAGCTTATCTCAGGTCTAAGCGATGGGGCTAAATCCTGGTCCCAAAAGAGCAGTGGTGTTGGCTTTATTGTTGCCATTTTAATTAATTTTAAAACTTGTATGCCCCTTCTTTTAAGAATGCATACAAGATGGCTTCCAATAAAAAAACATAAATCATGGCCAGAACTGTGGTGGTGTCTTTCACATGTGTAAGATCCCCTACAGAAGTGATCAGACCTGATTGCCTAAAGCAGAATGTCTGCAGTCAGTTCAAGGTTGCAGAAGCAGAGCTGTGCATGTGATGCAGCTAAGTATATAGATGTGCATGAAGATGCAGATTTGGATGCAGATGTCAGTCCAATTGTACATTCAGTTGCATATTTGGGTCTGCTTTCAGTTTCACCATCGAAACAAGGGTACACAAATGATGGGTAACTCTGTGGTTGCAATTCAACATCCTCTCATAAATATCTACATGTGGGGACATGCTATACCAGTGCTAGCCAACCCCTATGCAGAATAGCAACATTGCACAACGTAGATCAGTAATTGGGTGTTGTTGCATAAAGTACAATGCACCTCAGTACACAGTGCACAGGCACAATGTGCAATATACAACTGCAATGACCTATAGTACTGTATGTGCAACTCAACTTCTGCTGGTGTCAACAGAATACATCTGTTGCGCTATGGAAAACAATGTGCTCTGTAGAAGTAGCACCGCTTATGCATGTGTATATCACTAACAGGGTACTGGCATATATGTACGGATTTAGGATCTTAACATTTATAATTAAAATGTATTCAGATGAATAAATCTGCCATCATGTTAAGCAACAAGCCAAAGAAAAACTCAAACGACGAAATCTGGAACTCTTAGAACCAGGAGCAAAAGCTAAACATTGTTAAAAATTAAAACTTTGCCATAGACTTTTCCAAACAACCATATTTTAAACCAAGCACTTGGAAACATTGTCTTGGGTGGAACATAGTGAATCTTACCTGGGAGAGAATTCCACAAGATGGGCACCACTACAGAGAAGGACCTGTTCCTTGTCTCTTCCTTCCTCAGCTTTGACTAGGAATGGGGATTTCCCCCCTAGTCTCAGGAACGAATGGTGACAGACAGGAGACAATATAAAGTAGGCAGAGCCGTATGTCTTTTGCATCTCTCCTCTTTCCTGTTTCATATATAACCCAACGGAACCTCAAGGCCTTTACTCTCCTTTGGTGTAGTTCTTGATCTTTAGACTGGATGTGGACAAAACAGCAGTTCAAACAGAGATTGCCTTCAAGTAGAGATCTGCACTCTGTAAAATAGGACAACTTTCATTCTTTCACTATGACGGCATCCCTCAGTTAACAATGCCTCCAAATAAGAAGGCCCTTTTCACAAAATCCTTTTCTGCCCATCTAGCCCCCCTTCTTTTCTTCCATGCCCTCTGTCTAGCTGGATGTTTTTATAACAGCATTGGCATGGTTGCAGCAGTAAAAAGGTAAAGGTATTCCCTGTTGACAAGGTTGTCGTGTCCGACTGTAGGGGATGATGCTCATCTCCGTTCCTAAGCCAAAGAGCCAGCATTGTCAGAGACTACTCTGTGATCCATTGGCCATCATGACTGCATTGAACACTGTTTACCTTCCCATTGAAGTGGTATCTATTTATCTACTTGCATTTCCATGCTTTCAAACTGCTAGGTTGGCAGAAGCTGGGACTAGTGACAGGAGCTCATCCCATCATGCAGCACCCAGGCCTTGAACTGCCAACCTGCCGATCTTGCAATCAACAGAGTTAACGTCTTAACCACTTGAGCCACTGCATCCCTTGGTTGCAGCAGTGCATCTCCACTAAACGGTGTAATAAAGCTTGAGCAGGAAAAGAATGGCATAATCCTGATTCTACTTTAGATGTGCCTACTTACAACAGGCAAGGTTACACAGCTGCCGCTAGAATCCCTTATTGTACATGCATGAACAGCAAAACAGAGAGAAAAGGAGAAAGAAAATTCGGCTGTCTTACCAGCTCCCAGGATGATGTAGTGGTTTGAGCATTGGACTAGGACTCTGAAGCCCATGGTTTGAAGCCCAGTTCTGCCATGTTAAACTTACTGGGTGACCTTGGGCATGTCACACTCTCTCAGCAAGGATGGCAATGGCAAGCCCTCTGAACAAATCTTGCCAAGAAAACCCAATGGACTTTCGGAGAGCCAGAATGCTCAGTGGCACCGCCAGGATTGGTTTCATCTGGTGCAGTAACTCATGGTATCACACACACTCCTATACCTCACCATACAGAATCCTTAAGTAATTTCTTTTGTACTAATGTTACTCATAAATCGTAATTCCCATATATCACTGAATGTAATGGTAATAATTGTGACAAAAACAACTAGCACAATTAAAATTATACTTTTAAATTATATATCATACTCACAGCCTAAATGTATTTATATATACATCATTGCATGTGCTTAAAGTGAAAATTTGGTAAAATGTGATGTTTTTAGAGAATATATATATATATATATATATATATATATTAAACATTTAATTTTTTTTTGAAAATTTGAAATTTTAATTAAAAAAATGGGGCCTCTCCTTTCTCTTCCCACTGAGCCTCACTCCACTCACCCCATCTCTTCAGCATTTTAATAGGACACTGGTAAATGCCACAGCCTGTTTCTGCTAAAAGGCAGATGTTTCAGGAGCAGTGGTGTCACCTGGTGTGCTCCACATCCCCTACACCCTGTAGTGATGCCAATGAGCATGATGTAGTGGTTTGAGTATTATGCAACTCTGGAGACAAGGGTTTGATTCTCCGTTCGGCCATGAAACTCAGTGTGTGACCTTGGGCAAGTCGCATGCTCTCAGCCTCAGGGGAAGGCCATGGCAAACCTCCTCTAAACAAATCTTGCCAAGAAAACACCATGATAGGGTTGCCTTAGGGTTGCCATAAGTCAGACACAACTTGAAGGCATACACCACCGCCAACAGCAGCGATCCTCATCTTGTTAAAAAGCATAGATCTATAAGCTTGGCTACCAAAATGGAAATTATAACAAAAGTGAGGCTGGCGAAAGAAAAAAAACACATCTCTGGATGAATTCTGGAAGCTGCTTTCAAGTGGTCTGTAGGCTATATTTCAGAGGAAGGAACTGGCAAAACTCCTCTAAGTATTCCTTGCCAAAGAAAAACCCATGGAATTCATGGGGTCGCCAAAAGCCAGTGGGCAACTTGAAGGCACACACATGTATATCCAGGGGTAGCCATGTTGGCCATATAGCAAATCCAATAACATCAAAAATCCACCAAACAGTGTAGCTTTATTGAGCCAACCAAAATGCACAATACACATGTAGCAAGCTCCTGGCTTCTTCACTAGGCAAAAGTGTTAAAAATCATACAAGAGAAAAAAAATGAAAGATGACAGTCATAGACCTGCATTTTGCTGTTTTTGTTTTTTTAGTTCAGATGGTATGGAGGAGTATCTCTTGCAAGCTGGCACCTCCACCTTCTGGCAATGTGACTACTGGAAGATTCTCAAAGTCTAGGAAATTTAAGATCCATTTTCAACACAAAAATATACAGTGGTCCCACCATATTCACTGGAGTTAGGGGTGAAGGACCCCCATGAATATGAAAAAACCACAAATAAAAAAACACTATTCTTTTTACCTGAGACAACACCTCTCTAGGAATCTCCAGGTCCTCCAGTGCAACTCTACAGTCAACATCTGCCAGAGGTTGGTCACAGAATCAGGTTGGAGGGCCTACAAATGCCTAGAGAAGTTTTTTTCTAGGAAGTTTTAGCTTCTCCAGCACAACTCTATGGTCAACTTCTGAAAGAGTTGCACTGGAGAACCTAGAGATTCCTAGAGAGAACATATGACTCAAAACTGCAAATAACCAAATCTGCAAAAGTCAAAACCGCAAGCGTGGAGGGTCAGTCGTACTTAGTTTGCAATACAGTATGTCTCCATCTTAAATGGATAGGTATAAGTTGTGTGGGTGTGAAATGGCACAGAATTCCCAACGGCAAAGAAACTCTACTGAGGTCATGTTCACAAGTGATCCAAGGAGGCTGCCTTCATGGGAGAGGAAGAAGATGATAATTGAATCATACACTTAGCTGATCAGGATGAAAAAAAAGGCAAAGTAAAAAAAAAAAGTTGATAACCACCTTCATCTGGTCATCATTTAACCAGTCGCTCTATGTTTGCATCCCTCTCAGCTCTGGACTGTGGGAAAGGAATAACCCAATCTGCATGACAAAAAGGGCTGGGATCTCTTTTTGTCAGGGCACAGTCCCCAACAAGGGGGCTAGAAATGAAACTGTGACAGATGCCCAGCTTTTCTAATTGGCAATCAAACCACTGTAGAGCCTGACAAGCTGGTAACAGTGTGAGTGATTATCTAATTAACCCCAACCCAGCAGAGGCAACGAAGGGGAAATGGGAAGCACATTCCTCCTCTGGTATTAAAGCCTCTATCTGTTTCCCAGCAGACTTTTGCCGGAGAAGGGAGGGGAAATGTCCAAGCATCAAAAGAGTTGGTGGATGGGGACAGGTCTTTCTAGATCAGGGGTAGGCAACCTTTTTGAGCCGAGGGCTGGGTTGCTGTGCCTCAGACAATTGCTGTGCCTCAGACAATTTTATTTAAAAAAATAAAAAATAAAATAAAAAAATGTATGCACACTCTCTCAGCCCCAGAAAAGCCATGGCAAAACCCCTGTGGAGATTTTGCCAAAAAAAACCCAAGAACAAGTAATAACAACAATAATCAATATCATCATGGCGGGCGGCGGTGGCGGCGGCAGCAGGACTGGGGCCGGTCCAAAGGCCTCGGGGGGGGCGTATCTGGCCCCCAGGCCTTAGGTTGACTATCCCTGTTCTAGATGATGCCCAGTGGGGAGGAACCTCTGGGGAATGGACAATAGGCCACACATGGAGCATATAGAAGCAATATGGAAACCAGATAGGGTGCCACAGGCCACGTTAGCTACCGGAACAGTATATTTCTTGGTTTGTGTGTTTAAAATATTTGACATGCTGCCTTTGAGTTTAATATAGGAGATTAACACACTGGCTGTCTTTTTCCCGATCTGGGCATGGACCGTGTCTTATCGCACAGCTCCATGCCCATATTAGACGCATCCCATACCAGATCGGGATTCCTCCCGTACTTAGCTAAGAATGGTTCTTTTCTGTTCTTAGCACTTAGCAAAGTAATGGGAAAGTTCCAATCAGGAATGGGATGCCTCCGATCTGGGCACAGAGGTGTGTGATAACACATGGTCCCAGCCCAGTCTCAGCCCCTGCCCAGAACAGGGAAAAAGCAGTGCAATAATCTCCGTAAACTAAACCACTTGGGGTATTATTATTATTATTATTATTATTAGGTTTTATTGAAAAACAAAATCCATAACAACAAACAGTACAAACAATGCAAAGCTTTCAGGTGCAGAAGTATACCCCTATAGGAAAAGACAATCAACCATTATATTTGGATTGCCACAGTTACAGGAGTGTACAATCATGTGAAAAGCTTATCAACAGGTGGGTGCCTCCTCCTCCTCTTCTTCTATTTATATCTTTGGACATGAATCTAGGGAGATGAAATGGTCATGATTCAACACACCTTTCCAACAGTCAGCATGAGAAGCTGGGGGTTATTAGTCTTTATATAATCAATAAAGACCGTCCCATTCTCTTGGAATATGGAGTTTTTCTTATAATCAGTACAGGACTGAATGTTGTATGAGAGTTTGTCCATCATTCAAAGGTCCCACACTCTTTGAGGTCTAGAATATTAGGAAGACTGTCTTGTCCTAACATGCATCTGAAGTAGTAGGCTCAAGTCTACCAAAGCTCATGCCGCCAGCTGCTTTCTTTCAATTATTCTCAAAGGTGCTACAAGATTCCTTTGCATATGATTTTCCAGACTAACACACCTATATCTTTGATGGCTTGGCCTAAATGAGCTTCCTAGAATATGTGATCTTCAGCTGAAGCTCTGTTGTGTGTCCCATTGTCTTGAGCAGTGGCTGGTGAGGGTACAAAACAGGGCCTTTTTGTCAGTAGCAGCAGCCCAGTTTTGGATCACCCTCCCAAGGGAAGCCAAGTTGGCTTCATCCCTATGGACCTTCTGACAGCCAGTGGCATCACTAAGGGGGTGCAGGGGTTTCAGACTGCACCAGGTGACACACTAAGAGGGGGTAACATCACTGCTCCTCAAACATCTGCATTTGGGCGGAAACATGCATTGGCGTTCACATCTATCTATTTAAAATGCTGTAAGAGATGGGGTGAATGGAGTGAGGCTCAATGGGAGGAGAGGCCCAGGTTCTTTTAAAAAATTAGTTTCCAAATTTCTTGCAGGCTGCCACCTCCTCCTTCTGGCAATATGGCTACTGGAAGAAGTCCAGTAAATTTAATACTCATTTGCAACACAAAAAGATATTGTACTTCCTTTGCACTCCAGTACGTCTCGATCTTACATGGATGGGTGTAAGTTGTTGGCTATGACTCTGGAGACCAGGATTTGATTCCCAGTTCGACCATAAAATCCATTGGGTGACCTTGGGCAAGACCTTGGGATCCACTCTGTGCTGCATCTGAAGAAGGGGGTTTATATCCACAAAAATCTGTGTGAAAATAAAAGCCAGTTCAGTCTTAAAGGTGCTGCTATATTTGATTTCCCCTCTCTGTCCCTTTCCTCCTTTTCATATCTCAAACAGGTTGAGTCTCACTTATCCAGAATTCTGGAATCCAAAACTGTTCACATGGCTGACTGAGATAGTGATACTTTTGCTTTCTGATGGTTCAATGTACACAAATTTGTTTCATGCACAAAATTATTTAAAATATTGCCTATAAAATTATCTTCAGGCTGTGTACGAGGTGTATCTGAACCAGAAATGAATTTTGTGTTTAGACTTGGGTACCATCTCCAAGAAATTTCACAATGTATATGCAATTACAGTGTGCTCTTGGTATCTACTGGGGTTTGGTTCCAGGATCCCCAATGCTTAGCAAAATCCATGGATGCTCAAGTCCTATTACATAGAATGGCATAGTGGAATGGTGTCCCTTATGGCAAAATCAATTCTTTTTGGAATTTATATATTTTAAAAATATTTTCAAGCCATGGATCCACAGATCCTCCATAGATCTGTGCATATGGAGGGCTGACTGTATTCCAAAATCCAAAAAAATCTGAAATCAAAAACACATCAGGAATGGCTACTGTTGCTTCCAGAATCCAAGCACGATTTGTTGTGGTTATGTGCCTTCAAGTCATTTCCAACCCTATCTTGGGGGTTTTCTTGGCAAGATTTGTCCAGGGGAGGGTTGCCATCACCTTCTTCTGAGGCTGAGAGAGCGTGATTTGCCCAACTTTACCAGGTGGGTTTCATGGCCAAGGTAGGAATTGAACCCTGGTCTCCAGAGTCACAGTCCAACACTCAAACCATTACGCCACACTGTCTCTCTCCAAACATGATGCGCGCAGCTTTAAAAATTCATTGGTACAAACAGAGGAAATATATCCACCTCCTATCCATAACAGGTACATCATTAACACACAGTGCAGTGTTTCTGAGATAATTGAGTCATGTCTTTTGTGTTATTAGTCATTCCTTTTCCAATTAAGTGAGCCCTGTGTTTGCAGCTTGTTATTGAGGGCAATTAGTACCTTTCCTGACTTGGCTTAATTAACTTTGCATACTGGCTTCCATGTTGGGCATCCTTGCTTTCAAGGCAAACACTATTGGGGCTTCCCCATAGCATTTAATTACCTCGCTCACAACATCCGACTCCAGCCTGGCCTTTCTTAGAGCTTTCTTGGTTCCTTTTTGTGTTCTGTAACCGTCATTGTTTCTATTCTCATAATAATAATAATAATAATAATAATAATAATTTTTATGCTGCCTCTCTGCAGCGCAATCGAGGTGGCGTACAACAGATTAAAACAACATTACAAGTTAAAACAGTCAAACAACCCCTTCCCTAACCCACCCACCCCTTAAAAATATATCAAACTATAGCAAGATGAAAATACTAAATAAAAAGAAAACAATACAGTGCAAATAAATAGCAGCTTAGCAACAAAAGAGCTGGAATCATTGTCATCTCCTTATACTTTATAATACACCATTATAAAATGGTGACCTTCCAAGGAGCACGGAAACACAAAACACTGGGACATGTATGATTTGGATCAGGGCAATGTTAGGATGGAGCCATGTGAATTGTAAGAACAAATTGAAGTGTTTCTGTGAAAGTAGCTTATGCCTCGAGATGATCGCTCAGTTTCGCAATTCATTTCCAAGATCCTTTAATCACCTCACAATTCATGTATTGTAAACAACTGTTTGATGTTCTAAATCAGGGATGCAAATACAGGCTATAAAAGTCACAAAGAAAATTAAATTAATCCACAACAAAGCAGAGCCTTTTGTTTCTAAAGAAGAAAGCCCTATTTGAAAGGGTTTCTTTTTCTGCACTTGGCATTAAAATGTTCCGCAGAAGGAGGACAATAGATTCCAAAACACCCTGGGATTTGCAGTATTCTACATCCATGCTGAAGGCCATCAAGCAGTAGATTTAAACAAGTTTTAAAGTTTTGATCAACTACACCGTCTTTCAAGAGAGCTGTAGCTGTGCATTCCTCCATGGCAAGGGCTTTAACTAAATGGCCCTTTTAGTCCCTTCCAACTCAGATTCTACGATTCCATGATTTTATGAAAGAAGTAGCTATCTTCTGCAGTTCTTAGAGTAAAGATGTACAACTGAGCACTAAAATTAGAATCGTCTAAACCAGAGTATTCTCCATCACCATGTACAGATGCGAAAGATGGACAGTGAAGAAAGCTGATGAGGAGAAAATTAAGCAATTTTAAATGTAGTTCTGGAGAAGAGTGCTGAGCATACCATGGATAGCCAAAACGATTCAAAAAATGATCAAGCCTCAAATCTCCTTGGAAGCCAAGATGATCAAATTGAGGCTTTTGGCCACAACACGAGAAGGCATGATTCATTAGAAAAGGCTATAATGCTAGGAAAAGTACAAGATAGTAGAAAGAGAGGAAGACTGAACACCAAAGGGATAGACTGAATTTGCAGGACCTGAGCAGAGCAGTGGAGGACAGGGGGGTCTTGGAGATGTCTCATCCACAGGGTCTCCATGAGAGAGGGTCAACTTGAGGGCAGTTAAAGTTGGACTTTACTAGACTTCACTAGTTGGACATCCAGATAACCAAGTGGTAACAAAAGGGACCTCCAAACAGATACAGTTCAGCTGACAAGTGGCAAAGAACCTCAATCCCCTGGGTGGGGAACCCCACCTACTTCAATGGGATATCCCAAACTCAATCCTACAAAATTATTGCATTACTGATTCTAATTATTCCCTTCAATTAAACTGGTGCAGCCAGGCAGCCAGTTACGTCTGCACTTATCCTGACTTTTTCATAGTGGTTGCTTGCTTAATTTAGACATCATTTTATTCACGAAACATGGAACTGGTTAATTTTAAACCCTGTTGGATAGGACTGTTTTGCCTGAAGAAAATTACTGTGATAAAACAATGGAGTTTCAGTAATTATCATTAGGGTTCGTGTTGGGGTTTTTTTGTTGTTGTTTTTTTTGCCTTTCCACTATAAAAAAAAATGATCTTTTAGGAGCTGCAAGACTTCTTGCTGGTTTTGTTGCAACAGACTTTCATGGCTGGAAATCAGAGCAGCAATATCACGGTTACTCTTTTGTTTTTACTTTGCAGCACCTTTCCTCGAATGAGGCCTATGGTTGGCTGCCATTGCAAAGCTACCAGCAGGTCATTCCTCTTATCTCCCCCAGGCCCAGATGCACACCATCAGCTTAGTTCTGCCAGCAGCACTTGGTTATATAGGGCATATAATTGCATACAGATGAACAGGAATTCACAACTAGGTTTCAAGGCTGCAGTAAGAACGGCTTTTGAGAAAATCCAGGAAGCACGACGTTGCTGGCATGCTCTGTTTGAAGCACAGCCGTTCTTGTTGGGAATCACTGCCTGGAGTAAGAGTAAAGTGTTTCAAACTGACTATTCTAAATGGAGCAAAAGAATATAATGGGGACATTGGCTGTTTCAATCCATCACTTGTGCTTGTTCTGTCCTGCTTCATCTCACATGCTTAGCGTGAGCTTTAATTACCTTTTCAGGCTTCTCCCCTCTCCCCTTCCCTCGTGCATTTGAACTCACGTTGGCTAGGAAGTATGCCACTTGGTTCCACATGCAAGAAATACTGGCTATAGAAAATGCACAAGATATTTTTGAACAGGAAGAGCTGGATGTATATCTTCCAACATTCCACAGGTCAAACCTGGGAAATGTTTGGCCAAGTAAACATTGGAATGTGGTCCAGATGGCAGGTGCAATGCTGTAGGACCATCACATACCATGCAGGGCTGTAACTCCAGTGCTGAGTAGTGGATTCAGGTCAGATCTCTGCTACCAAAACCCACTTATTGGTAAGTAACCACTGGGGTTGATGGGGGTCTATCTGTTCCCCTGCCAATTGTGAAGTGGCAGCTTGCCATTACCATTCCTCCATGAGTGATGTCTGGTGTGGCAGGGGAATAGAAATAGGAGCCCTGGCACAAATCCCTATCACATCAAAGATCGTTCATGCAAGGGGTGGTGGGAATGTCAGAAAGCCACTTCTTTAAAAAAAAAAAATTATTTATTTCACATTAACTATTACAAATATAAAGAGATGTGGTGGCTTGCCAATTAAGATGCTCGACCTTGTTGATTGTAAGATCGGAAGATCAAGACCCAAGTGCTGCATGATGCTCCCATCACTAGTCACAGCTTCTGCCAACCTAGCAGTTTGAAAGCATGCAAATGCAAGTAGATAAATAGGTAACACTTTGGTGGGAAGGTAAACAGCATTTTGTGCAGTCATGCTGGCCACATGACCACAGAATTGTCTTTGACAATGCTGGCTCTTTGGCTTAGTAACAGAGATGAGCACTGCCAACCTTGTCAAAGGGGAAACCTTTGCCTTTTGCTTATTACAAATATAACAGGTAAAAAAATAGGTGAATAAAACATAGTCAAAAATTGAACAAATTGAAATAAAAACAAAAATGAAGGAAGATGGATGGTAATGTTATAAAGATTAAAACAGCCACTTCTTGATCAACAGGGAAATGGACCCCCATCGATCCCAGCAACTGCTTACTGGTAAGCAGTGTTGGGTGGACTTTCACAGTCCCTGTGTAGTTTAAACTACTTATAGTTTGCTTTTGCATGAGCCTACTAGGAAAGGCAAGATCCCACCCTGTCCTCTCCTTAGTTGAGTGCAAACTACTTTTGCACTTTAAACAGGGTTTTCAGCAGTTGAAATATACTGAGGACAAAAGAGGAAGAGAAAAAAAAACCTAGGTCATTTTAAAAAAAGGTGGCATGTCGTAGGATTCATTGAGAGCACCTCTGTGAAATCAAGAAAGTTGGAGGGTTTGGTGTAGGAATAATAGATGTTTATGCTAACCACGGCAGAATGGGCTAGTGAGATTATAATTAAAACAGAGATAATTAATCTGGTTTACACTTGTCAAGGAGATAAAGACAAAGTAGTAAGCTGCCTTTGGTTACAAAAGCCCCTAACACTGGATGTTAGTATGGAAATAAGCTAGCTATCATTGGAGTTTATCACACGAGGAGTCCTGTGCAGAAACGATGCTTTAAATTGGAAAAAAACCCGCAAAAGCGGAAGCAATTTATCAACGGGATTTCCCCGTGTGATAAACTCCAGCACAGTTAAAAGGGGGTTAATCTGAACATAAATTAGACAAAAACTGCTTTTTACTTTCGGGATCTTCCGAAAGTAAAAAGAAGCAGTTTTTATCTAATTTCCGTTCAGATTAACTTCCTTTTAACAACGACATCATCTGAAAAAACACCCGCTTTTGCGGGTTTTGTTTAATTTAAAGCTCTGTTTCTGCACAGGATTTCCCCTGTGTGATAAATTCCATTGTGACATTTGGAGCCTCTTTTTCAAAGGGAGCAAAAGAAAACAGGCTATCTTCCTGAGAAAAAGGGACAGTGATATCAACGGGTAGGAAGTAAAAAGGCCTAAGTAGCTAGAACCAATAAAAAATATGAGAGGAAAACCTACTCTCCAGCATTTCTCAGGTGAAAACAGGGATACATGTGGCCAAGACATGTCAGAGTGCGGTCAAGATGGCAAAAACGCATAAACTAGGAGAGGCTGTACCAGTTTACTTTTGCCTGGGTCTAGAGGCCAGGGCAGTATTTTGCACCCTTCTCTCCCATCTCCTCTACTGAATTCACCTTGAACTCAGTTTGCAACAACTGAAGTAAGCTGAGGACAAAGGAGGAAAATGGGAGGAGGAGAGAGAAACTGGGGAGGTTTAAAGCAGCTGAAAAAGTGAGATGATGGAGGATTAATCAGGACTATCCCTGTCAAATTTGGATAGTTGGAGGGCATGAAATCTCTAGGGACTACCTAGCTTCACATTGTCCTCACCCAGAGACACTTGATTTGTTAATGTTATGTGCCTTCAAGTTGGTTCCTACTTATACCAATCCTATTATCTATCCTATCAATCCTGGTAAGATTTCTTTCAAGGTGTGCTGTAGCCTTTCTCTTAGGCTGAATATGATTTCCCAAGGTTATCCAGTGAGTTTCCATGGCTGAGCAGACGTTTGAATGCTGGTTTTCCAGAGTCAATTCCAACATTCAAATCACTACCCCATGCTTGACGGATGTATTATTACCCCTTTACTTCCAATGTTGGAGACAATAGTGAGGGAAGAGAGTTGATGTCTTCATGACCTGTTTTGGAAATTCCTCACCAGAACTTCAGATGCTATGGGTGGTGGGAGTTGTGAAGAGTTTGGAATGTACTTTTTTGGACTCCAAATCCAAAATCCCCTAGCCCTATGGCCATTGGCCTGATGCCTGGAAAATTCTGGAAGTTCTACTCCAAAAAGTATCAGTAACATGCTCTGGAGTTCTGGTCTAAGACATTTGAAGGGGACTGGGTTGGACAAGGCTACTTGGGACAAAGAGCAAAAAAATAAGCCCTGCAGGATCCCTGCAGGATCAAACCACAGATCCAGCTAAATGGAGCCTGCTGTCCTGTTTTCCATTCAGATATGTCTGGGAAGGCTAGAAGCAGGACACAAGGATCATCCCTACTATTGCTCCCTTGCAACTGGTATTTGGAGAAAGGCTACCTACAATTCTGACAGTAGTATGATTAAGAACTGTGGAAAGCTTTCTTCTCCGCAGTTGGACTCATCTCCCTTTAAAGGTATCCATGCTAGTGAATACTTTTACATCTTGTAGTATCAAATGATACATCTTAACAATATAGGGCATAAAGCAGTGCATCTCAACCTATCTGATATGGGGGATGGACGCACTCCCAGTGTGCCAGGGACCACTTTTGTTCTATCCTAGAAACTCACCAGGGTGGCCTGTGAAGTGGCACTGGTCCATGGATCACTGCTTTGAGTGAGCCAGTCCATGGACCACTAGTATAAAGTACTCCCTCTTTGCCTGTCCCACCATTTAAGTTCAGGATGATCTGAACTTCAGGTTCTAGCATTATGAGATGAGAAGGAAAACTAAATGAATCCTTACCCCAGTGTTGGGGAACCTATGGATCTCCAGATATTTTGGAGTACAACTCCAATGAGTCCCACCAAACCTGAGCCCCTTCCCCACTGCCATTCCCTTCTCCTTTTGTGCCATATCTTTTTAGATTGTAAGCCTGAGGGCAGAGAACCATCTAATTAACTATTTCGTGGCTGAAGAGCGGGGTATAAATACTCCAAATAAATACGTAAATAAACAGGACCAGTGAACAGGGAGTTGGAGCTCAACAACATTTGTAGGGTACAGGTTTGTCACTCTTGCTGATCCACTCCCGCTGTATGCTTTGTGTGTCACCTCTCCCTTCTCATACCTTGCACAAAACTGATTCTTTGTAAGGGAGTGGAGACGGGAAAACTGGCTTCGGACTGAGACATTTGAATGAGGTAAATAGGGAGTTGCAGTGATGGCTTTGACTGCTCTGCTTCCCCCCGTCCCCCGGTCAGACATAGAATGTCTCCTGGTCCAATTCTTCTTTCAGTTCCAGCTCCAAAAGGCTTGAGGCTTTCAGATGGTCACAGCTTAGATTGGTCATGTCTGCCAGAAAGTCCAGCTTCCTCACCTGCCTCTTCCAAGATCATGAAGGCCTATCGGCCAGAGAGCAGCAGCATCTGGATGCTCTATCGCATATTCAACAACATGCCAAGGCCTTTTTGCATTCACTGTGCACCATGTAGGCACATCTCCAAAGGCAGTGGCAGAATTCCTGCATACCAAATGCAGGATTTTCTGCCACTAGTGGAGTCTGATCAAGGCCTGTCATTAATATCTTCATTTTTTTACACTTTTGAAGCATTTTCCAAAAAGATCTGATGTGTATTTCCAAGAAAAGCAAATAAATGTTCCTGAGGCAATTATTAAAAAAATAATCATGGACACTACTTGGGAGGTTCTTTGGAGGAAGAATTTAGGATAAAAATTGCATCGATAATGAACAGTACTAAACCCACTGGATGTTCTTGAGCCTTCCTCAGTGTCTGTTGTGTGTGTCATAAGGATAAAACAGGAGGAAAAGACATTCAGTTCAGCTTCTTAATAGAACACTAGGACATAAAAACAACAAAGTTTCTTCTATTGGATTAATGGGGCCCGAATCCTATTGGAATTCCACTCATGTACCCTGTGACTGTATATTAATCTTAATGCATACTAAAAGGAGATATTTAGTACTGCCTAATACAATGCTCACCCCAACACTAGAAGGAGGGCCACTCACCACTACAGAGGTGTAGTATTATATTCTGCCCAGATGATGTAGGATTGCACCCATAGTTTCCTAGACCAGAGCCCTGTTCATGATCTAGGGCAAAGAATGAACTCTTGCATCCGTTTGTTTCTGTGCAGAAATATTTACTGCTGAAAGTAGATTGGAGTTATACTGGGACATTTAGTAGCAGCAGCAACATTTCTCATGCCATGTGAAATTCTAAATAAAGCAGCCTGCTGTAACCCAGTGCTCTCCAGATGTGTTGTGCTACAACTCCCATAATTTCGGCCATCATGGCAAAGGGCAGAGATTCTAACTCACCCAACATGTATGCATAATGGAAATAAGCAGTAGACTGATCTCAGATGGGGTTTAATCGAAATATGAAGTTAATTCACCAAACTTTTAATTCTCCCCCCCCCCCCCAAAAAAAAAAATGCAAGCATGGTGCTTGTGGGAAAACAGCCTGGGATCAAATGGAAATGTTTGCACAGGCAATGACAGATTTCCTGAAGCAAACTACAACTCCATAACTTCTAGCCATCATGACCAATCCACTATGTAATCCAGCACACCTGGAGGGCAGCCAGTTGGGTGATCCTGGGGTCTGAGTGGTGGTTCTCAACTTTTAGGCCCTCCAGATGTTTTGGACCAGCACCCCTAATCCTTACCCAATAGTCAAGCTAACCAGGGCTTCTGAATCCAAAGCATCTGGAGAAGCAAAGGCTGAGCTCCATTGGGCTACAGCATCTTGATTGGTCTCAAGCTTTGGGACAGTTTTTTGGAACCATTTTGGAATAAGGTCCACTCAAGCTTGCATCCTTCCATAGCTCCCTAAAATGAGTATACATTGTAAACCACTTAAAAAGTGCTAGTTCACTGATAAGCGGTATAGAAATGTATTTGCTGTTGCTATTGCTAATAGTTCTCTTTTTCACTCCACAGTTCCCTGAATCCCTGTTCTGTTTGGGAGTTTCAGGAATAGTAGTTGAAAAAAGGGAACATTCCAGGCTCTGGCTTGTTCTTACCATCAAGGAGTCTCAGGGTTTGTTCCCACTTACATTTAAACCAGTTTGCAATTTGCCTTTGCTCTGTGTCGGTGAATCAATTCCAAAAGGTCTGTCATTCCCACTATGAAAGCAGATCTTTTCATTATTCCCTTGTAATCGCTTCTTTTTTGGCATGATTGCCATTCCCATATATATATATATATATATATATATATATATATTGACAAGGTATGCAATCCATTGGTTTTCCAACTACTTGCCTCACTTAGCTGCAGTCTGCCTGTAATTGCAAGTAGTTGCAAATACAATGGCTCACATATCGTGTCAATTTCTTATTTTAAAAAATATATCATGCACCCATAAGTACACCACAAGTACAAAGGCAGCACTGGGGGGTGGGTGGGATGCTGATTTCCCAAAAAACTGAGGAGGGATGGTAAACACCCCTCTGCCATTAGTCCCTCCCCTCCAGAATGATCTGATTCAGATCTGTCGTTCCCACTTATTGAACACGCTTCGGAATCGATTCTTTTCAATAGAACCGCCAAAAAGCTGGTGTCAGGAAAAAGCGGGGTTTTTGCATTTGCCACGCTTCCTCACAATTGCAACTGAGCACAGTAGGATCGGAACCGGTTTCAAGTGGGAACGACGGTCATATAACCCGATCAGCAATTCGCTTTAAATCATAGTGGGAACAAGGCCTCAGTTCCAAATTCTGCCTTTGGATGAGACCTTCTTTTTCTCAGGCAAGTGCAGCCATTACTGCAGCTACAAGCCGCCAACCAGCCCACTCTCCTGGAAAGTCTGCTAGTGAAATCCTGCCGTTCTTCGACAACTCGCTTTTTCGGCGTGACTCCCTTGCTCTCACCTTGTACACGATTCCATTAAGTCAATACTCCCTTCCCAGCCTGATGGTTGAGGGTGCCGTGCATTTAATGAACAGCTGCAGGGCCCCCTAATCACACTGGCAATTAGGGCTGTAATTAGACCGACTTGCAAATGGTTTTTCATGCTGATAAAACATGACAGAACGGAACATTTTCACTCACTGTCAGCTGCCAGACAATCTGCTACCCATCTAACGGCAATTTAATTACATTTCCTTCACTACCTTTTCGGTTTCTGAAATGGCCCTGCTCCCTGGCCTGGGTGGGCCAGCATGAGTACAACGCCACCTGACAGCAGGTCTAATAGCTATGGATGAGAATTGGCCAGGCTTTTTCCTGCAGAATAGCTGGGTCAGCAGCTCCACTTGTGACTGGTGATTAGATCTACCAAGAGGCCCTCATTCAGGCCGCCAGAAGCCTTGTCAAAATGCTGTTTCCAGGAAGGTGGCCTGAAAATCAAAGGCCGCGGTGGGGGAGGAAGGCACCCTGAAAAGTCTTCCGAAGAAGACCTGGGAGATTGCAATGTAAAGACTGCTTTAAGTCAGGGTTAGGTGGTAAAGGGATATTTCTTATCATAGAAGTGGAGAACTGTAGAATTTGAATTTAATCCAGAGTTCATCCAGACCAGCCCCTGCCAATGCAGAAATCCATAGCGAATGTGTCTCCAAGAGGCAGGCATCCAGACTGGTTAGAAATCTCCAATGAATGTATTCTAAGAGAATCCATTCAAGTGTTGAACAGATCTTACCGTCAGGAATTTTTTTCCCGGACGTTATCTCCTTTCTTGTAATGTGTATCCATTGGTTCAGATCCTGCCCTTTGGAGCAGTGAAAAGTAAGCTTGCTACATCTTCCATGTGATAGCCCTTCTATATTTGAAGATGATTGTCATATCATTTCTCCATCTTTCCTTATATTTTCTATTATTCCTCCATCTCTCTCTCTCTTGATTTCCAGATCCTTTTATCTACTTTCCTCTGGACATGTTCCTGTTTTTTTTCTGTCCTTCTTAAAATATGGTTCCCAGCACTGGATACCATACAGTATTCATGCAAAGTAAAATTATAGTTTGGAATCCACTCTTATCAATATATCAATGCTGCAACATGTGGGGAGGCCTGCCAGCATATGGTCAAATTAATCATCAAGTTGAGTGCATCTTTGCATTTATTCTGCATGATTTTATTTAATAAAATGTAAATATCAGTTGCTAGGAAGATGGACTTGATTTTTGGGACTACTACAGATGAGAAGAGGGAAAGTGCAACGCTTTTCTCTCTGGTGGTGGTCTAACAAAAATATGTTATTTGCACTGGAAAGAAATTTCCCACTGATACAAACAGATTTCCTCCCAATGCAATAGCAGCTCAGAAAGAGAAATGTTAATTGAGGGCACAGAAAGGGAGGAAAAGCTTAAACCTACCTTGCTTTTGAGATCCCAGTAATGATTAGCTACCCTGGAAATGATTGCTATTTGTGTTTTTAAAAGTGATACAAAGGCGCATTTAATGTCATGCATCGAGTATAATAATAGTTAAAAGAGTCCCCATACCTTGGACCAAACACTGATCACTCAAGAAATAAGAAGAAGACAAGAAATGGGAAGGGCAGCTATGAAAGAACTTGGTAAGATCCCAAACTGTAAAGATATGCAACTGAGCACTAAAGTGCAAATTGTCCAAGCCATTGTACCCCCCCCCCCTTTCATGAATGGATGTGAGAGCTGGATGGTGAAGAAACCTGATAGAAAGAAAATCAACTCATTTGAGATATGGGGCTGGAGAAGAGTGCTGAGGATACCGTGGATAGCCAAAAAGACAAACAAATGGGTCTTGAAAAGATTACGTCTGAATTCTCCCTGGAAGTTAGGGTGATGAAACGGAAGCTGTCATACTTTGGCCACATCATGAGAAGGCATGGCTCACTAGAAAAGGCAACAATGCTAGGAAAAATAGAGGGTAGCAGAAAGAGAGACAGTTGCTAGGAAGATGGTAAGAGAGACAGACCACACATCAGATGGAGGGACTCAATCAGGGAAGCCACGGCCTTAGTTTGCAGGACCTAAGCAGAGTACTGGAAGACCAGGGGTCTTGGAGATATCTCATCCACAGGGTTGCCATGAGTCTGGTCAACTGAATCTGGTTAATACACAAACATATCTGGCAGAAGATGGCCTTTAAAGGGAATTGTCTAAATTATTTTATATTAGGCCTTGATAGCTAAATAGGCTATGTACCTTTGGCTATTAGAGGATGTTGGATGCTGGGGAGGAGGACACATGAATGGGGTGAGCTGTTGTCCTCCTGCCATGCTTGTAAGCATCCAGCTGCTTGCAGGAGTCCCAGCTCATTCCCAACTTGCTGTACAGGAACTCTTGCCTGAGGAGTGATTTAGCTCAGACTGTGAATTTATAAGTAGCTGGGAACTTCACTCCTTTGTGGTTTTCTCTCCTGTCTTGTTCTGGGGAAATGGCTACCTGTGCTTTCCCTCTTCCTCAACAAGCATGTCTAGCTTGTCTTGCCTCTAGCATCTGCAAAGCTCCTGGATAGCTATGTCTCATCTTTTTTTGAATAACAACTGATGCATTCCATGCTAAGTCCTGATACCATTATGTAGCTCGGTCTTTCCCTTCCAAATATTTTGGATTATACTTTCCACAGTCCCCAGGCACCATACTCAGAGTATGTCTAGGATGCTGCAGTATTTTTTGTGCACAGGACTGTTGCGTGGAAAGCAGTGATGCAGGGTCTGAGGCAACAGTAACAGAGAAGTACAGCATCTGGATCAGGAGGAATAATAGTTATACTTTATTCTGCTAAGGTTGGCAATGCATCTGGAATGCTGTGTCCAGTTCAGAGCTCCATACCTTCAGGGAGCCATTGAGAAACTAGATTGCATCTTGAAGATGATGACCAAGGATGCCAAGAAGCAGAGACCAAACAATATTTTGGGGGCCTAGTACATCGCATTTCCCACACTGATACATAATTCCTCATTTTATATGTGGGGGGGAAAACTGACTAATTCTCAAAATATTGTTATGTATTACATTTTCTGAAAAATGCTCACCATAACAACATAAAAACAACACCCAGTCCGAGAGCCTACAGGCTTAAATAGAGCTTAAATAGCTATATAGTTATAAGCCCTGTTTCCTTGTTAGTTCTACAGGTTTGCCAACCATTTGGTAAGTTTTTGTCATTAATAACAAGATTCCCATGTCAATATCTTCATTTTTAAAAAAATTCTAATGAACAAACATGGGCACAAACATTTGACCAATTCACTTTGGGACTGAAATCCTGTGCAAAACTCGGGGAGGCCAAAGTTTTGTCCATGTGCATACCTGGAATCTGGGCTGCTGGGGAAGGAGGAGGTCAGCCCAGCAGTGGCATGAAGGATTATGACCAACCAGTGGCTATTTGGGGTCAGGCTGTTCTGGGCATCATCTTGCAGCTGTTGTGCTGCCAAGCAAACCTCTTACCTAAGGAGCTACTGGATGCCAAGAGTGCTACCACAATCTCTGCTTTAGTATAAAGCCCCAGCAGGATTTGGCCAGAATGCTTTATTTATTTTTCCTCTGGCCTTTTTCATTGCAAAATCATGAATTAATGCTCCTCTACAACAATTCCTCTTCTAAGTTGACACTCAGCAGACAAGATGGTTGGGTGGCTTTACAGTTCTTGCTCTGTTGCAGAATGCCTGCAGTTTCTGTTGAGCGCTTGCTTGCTGAAACCTTTTTCAGCTTCAATCACACTCACAGGCAGTGTACTAAAACATCTGTATGTCTTCTCCACTTCATTAAAAATGGGTTGCTCTTGTTTCTTATAAATCTTCATACATGGATAGCTTATAGTTATTTCCAAAAGTAGGATATTTTAAGATATTTTAATGTACAATATTTCACTGTGCAAGGGAAAATGCTTGGAAGATCTGTAGGATACTTGTGAAACAGACACTTTTAGTTGCCTCTTCCAGTTCCTCAGGCGCTGGAGCTTTATATTATAGTGCTGAAGGAAACCTAAACCAAGGGTTTCTTCGAATTTACATTTCAAAGTTGCCTGAAAATTGTGAATGTCAGTGAACTGGACATGTACTTAAGGGCTTTCAAATCCTGTGCAGAAGCAGCAGCAGCAGCACTTGCTCCCATGTCTTATGGTGCTTTGGTTTGCTCTTCCCACCAGGCATTGCTCCTTCCTGGCCATGGAGAAACTTGCAGTTCTTGGTATGACTGGGCATGTCATAGTGGACTTTCAAGACCTTGCATAAGGATTGGGCCGAAGATACCGCTATCAAATGACGGTCTTTTGTCAGAGGATCCTGGCTTTGCTCTCTTTAAAGGCAAGGGATATGGAACCTCTGACCTACAGGTCAGATAACGTCTATGGAAAGGGCAGGATTCCATATGACCCACAAGCTTCTTCTCCAATTAGTGGTCAGAAAAGAAGCATATATTTAAACATTTAAATATCAGTGGTATATTGGAGCCAGGACTGACAGGGTAGAAGCCTCTGGACTTTTCATTAGGAGGGATTAGGAGCCTAACATCCCCTCAGTGTAGCCTAACATCCCCTCAGTGTAGCGTAAATATCCACATGTGGAGATATGCTCCACCAGCACTACAGAGCCCATGTACCAACATTGTGCAACACATGTCAATGACTGGGCACAATTGCATATTACACAGTGAGCAACCACAATGCACAAGATGCAGTGAACAAATGCAGTGTACAATGCTGAGGTATGTATGACTCTGTTTCCACTGAATATCTCTGTTGCAGTATGGTAAATAATTAATTCGGCATGTGTAGTGTGAGCTACGCATGTAATGTCTGGGTAACAGGATGCCAGCCATCATCTGTGACAAACATCTTCTGTATTCCCTCTGAATGGAGCTGCAATTCACGCAGTGATTGGATGGTAAATGAATTTTCCCAACAATTATAAGTAGTTATGAGCTATCTCTGTTGCAGTCCAATGAATTTGGAGGAGGATTTATAACAGACTTATTCCTAGTAGAGATTAAAACGGATAGAAAATAGTTTAGATCGACACGGCCATTCACAAGGTTGAACTTTTTGTGGAGGGCATTGTTACCACCCCAGGGGTAGGCAACCTTTCCCCTTTAAGGGCCAAGGGACTTCAGCTCCCAGAATCCCAGGAGCTATTGGCCAACATAGCTGAGGCTTCTGGGAGTTGAAGTCCCTCGGCCCTTAAAGGGGAAAGGTTGCCTACCCCTGACTTAAGCAATCAGCTTGCCTGATAGGCCTGTGCTTCAGATTTTAACCAATCGTCATTGTTAAATACCCTGTGCAGAACCAAACAGAGTTTTACAGGCAAGAAAACTTGTCACACTGAGGCTTACATTGCTAGGTTTGCATAAAACTAAGCTGTGCTTAGAATGCTTGGTGGGAAAATGTTCAATTTGTTAAGAATTACATCTTGCCCTGCCTATTTTGCATTGCCCAACCTGCTCTTAGCTCCATCCACATGCTCAAATGCGGCCCCAGAAACTCTTCTCAAATTGGAATTCAAATTCACTGCTTTAAGGAAGTGAACCTGAGACCTTTCAAAGCCCAAGCCTTTTCTCTACAACTTAAGCAAGCAGCTTGCCAATTGCTCACAAATCATTCAGCATTTGGCCTGAATTCAAAACACACCAGGTGCCTCTCATACGCAGGGGAGGCTGTTGAGTAATGTACCTCCTTTGGTTCACTGGAAGATAGTGACCTACTAGGCCTTTAGCATACCACAACAGCTGTTAATTCCTAAAACATGATATCTCATGAGGTCAAAGACACAATAAGAACAAGTACTCTGTTCCCAGAGCAGAACCTGGACAGATTGCATGAGTTGAATCATTCATGTCAAATGACTGGACTGCCTTGATTACAGACCTTGCCAGGAAGGGCTGCTAAAGAATATAGTCAAGGTACACTGTATCTGGGAAGCTGGATCTAAAGACCTGAGCTGAGCATCCAACATAACCTCCAGCTTTCTCAATTTGGCAGGGAAAGCCCAAATCCATCCTTTGCTATCTCACTTTTTCAACTGCTTTTAAAATGTCTCCTGCTTTCAGCCTCAGGTGAAGGCAATGGCAAGCCTCCTCTGAACAAATCTTGCCAAGAAAACCCTGTGATACGGTTGCCATAAATCAGAAATGACTTGAAGGCACACAACAACCTGCAATATTCACTGCTGGAAAGGACCTTCAAAGGACTGGAGCATCTTCCTCCTATTTAGTGGTCATAGGAGAATGAGAGGCACTTGGGCACTGCCTGATTATAATTATGTAGCTGGGGAAAGAGAGCTGATATTCTCCTCCTGGATCTCCACCAAGTACTCTTGCACTTGCTGGACTACTCTCTGGAGATCAGAGGGCAACATCAGCTCTCTTCTCCCAGCTTCAGAATGGCAGCCATACAGATGCTGCCTGGACACCTGCCCTCAGCCACTAAATAGCTAGGGGAGCATACTCTAGTTTAGCCTCCTGATTCAGGGTGGAAGGGGTTGCACAAAACTGTAAGAGTGGAGCATTGCCTTCTGTCCTGGATTGCAGCCAGCATACACAAACCTATGCCGATAAGGATGGCTCAACAAGGTAATTAGCTAAGCAGCTGGAAAGAGACCACAAACCTTGCAGGGAGTGAGAGAAAGAGCAAAGTCAAAGCTGAAATCAGGGATACCAGAGTCCAGTCCATTCCGAAGTCAAGAGTCAAGGCAACAAGGAGTCGCGATGCAGGGAGCCAGTGCAGGCAGCAATCACACCAAAGGATCATGCAATAAACTCTAGCATTGAGTTGGCATCTCTCTGCTTCCTAAATAGGGGACGCCCTCCCCTGTACCAGATGAGGCTGGTTAGCTAATTGCCTCACAGCAATTCTCTGGGATCTGAGTCTGCCAGCACTTTCAGCCCTGCGCTGCATGAAGGAGGGAACCTTCAAGCCTGATTCCTCCCCAGAGTCACCACTAGGCTGCTGTACCACCAGAGGAATTCCATCAGTACTAGGACCTGGCTGAGCCTCCTCCTCTGGGGCTGGGAGATCAGGGCTGGGCTCTGGCAGAGCAGAATTAACACCTGGTGTAGCCTCAATTACCTCCTGCACTGGAGCAGGATTAGCCCCTGGTGTAGCCTCCATTACCTCTTGCTCTGGAGGAGCCCCATCCTCCTCATCATCCTCCAAGACCTGGTCTTGGCTGGCTGTGACACCTTCCACCTGCACAGTGACCACCGTTTTTGTGATGGAAGCCCTATTCCAATGAGATAGGGCAGGAATGGAACAGAGCACTTGGATATGGAAAACATGCTATAAACTCTGGTCTCAGCTATGGGGGCCTCTGCAAGATTCACACTGGGGCATGACCCTGTCCATGTCTTGTACTGGTTTTGGCACCGGGTTGGATTCTGGTGGCAATGGGGGACCCCCCCCCCCCGAATGCTTGTCTCCTCATTTGATGGATCCCCTTAAGGAATTTGGGGGATGAAGCTGGGCATGGACTGCTGGACCTGCTTTATTCCAAAATGAGAAGGGGATGAGCCATCAAGTGGGCCATGCCATGTCACAGTTTTCTAAGCAGGCAGGGTTCATTTTATGGCAAGCAGGTCACACAATTTGTCCAGTATCCATTGCCAAGGCTGTACAAATTGTTCCTAAGTTGTCGCTAGGTTTTAGTCCCAATTTTTAATGTATCTATATTCTTTGGTCCCAGTTCATCCATCCATCCCTTTTAAAAGGCTGCCAAATGGAAAGGAAAGGAAAGGAAAGGAAAAAGAAATAAACCAAAATCTTACCCATCTCTAGCAGTACATACAATCTTAGGTAGAAGGCTTATATTGATTGAGAACATTGGTTATCTAGCACACAACTTAAGAAAAAACAGCAAGCAAGAGACATGGTTAAGGTACAATCCTTTTTCGCAGGGGATCCATTCCAGAACCCACCCACCCTGCGAAAAAGGAAAAACGCAAATATTCAAGCCCTATTGGCTTGAATAGAGGTGCATGTCCATGGGCGCAAGCGTGCGGGTGCTGCGGGCGCCCCCTATTTTGTGCCCCTCCGTTCATCCCTTGCGGATAAGCGAGGATCATGGACTTCTGCAAAAATGGAGGGACAACTGTATATGAAATTATGCATAGTGTAGATAAAAGCCTAAATGCCATCGGTAGCCCCAAGCAGAGTAGATCCACTGAAGAAATGGGAACTTGGTAGGTGAACATGTATGCAAATTCTACTGATGCAGTGGGGCTACTCTAGTGAGAATGAACAGGAGGGTTTAGGTCAAAGTGGATAAGGGAAACGTTTTCTTCCATTGCTCATAATCCTAGAACTCAGTAGGAGATTCAGGACAGATAGAAGGAAATACTGCTTCACACAGTACAGAGTTAAACTCAAGTTGGCAGCCATTGCTATACATCTATCTATCTATCTATCTATCTATCTATAGGGATCATGCTACAGGGATCATGTCACCTATGCTGGCTGTATGCTGGCTGCCAGTCCATTTTCAGGCAGAATTCAAGGTGCCTTTAACCTTTAAAGCCCTAAATGGCTTGGGTCCAGACTATCTGAAGGACCATATACATGCCAACCTGAATGCTAAGATCAGCAGGAGAGGGCTTTCTCTCAGTCTCACGACCTTCACAACTGCGGTTGGTGATGACTCAGGAGAGCACCTTCTCCGTGGCTGCTCCCAGACTGTGGAACTCCCTGCCACAGGAGGTCAGGTTAGCCCCCCTCCCTGCTTTCTTTCCGCTGGCAGCTGAAGACATTTTTATTTAGGCAGGCGTTTGATGAGTAGATTTTATTTGGGTAATCTGGTGTGCTGTTTTAACATTTTATGATTATTATTATTTTGAATTATGTTGTTTTTTATCTATGTTTTGTTAGTAGTGTTTAATTATTTTTTAAACTTTTGTAATCAATGTTTTAGCCTTGTCTTTTTAAATACATCGTAACCCACGTTGAATCCCACTGTGGGAGAAAGGCAGGATATAAATCCTGGAAATAAATAAATAAATAAATAAATAATATTGAGTTGTGATGTCTGTCAACTTGGAAAGCTTAAAAAAAATTGGGGGGGGGGTTTGATGGTGGATTACATTAAATCAGAAGGATGGGACTACCAGTGGCTACTTGTCAGAATGGGAATCTATAGTCCTATACAGTTCAGAAGCTGTACGTCTGGTGGTATATCATTTATGAGGAAACATAAGCCAGAAAGTACCATTTTGCTCATGCCCTGCTGGTTGATCATGTCTGAACAGAATGCTGACCTGGGTAAGCCTTTGTTCTGATCCAGCATCTTATTTCCTTCTGAAATATCTCAAAATATTTCCTGCTTGTCCTCTCTCATTCCTTCCCTGCACTTCCCCTTCCAGCCACATAGGAAAAGCTGAAATCTCTCCTTTTGCCTTCCAACCCGCCCCCATTCCAAATGAATGGATCAGGTCCACCTTTGCTCTTGTTCTGAGCTCATTGCCTTCAAGCAGCTTTTAAGACTGTGGATCCATTCCAATAAGAACAGCTGCTATACAATCCTTAACCCCAGCTCTTAGATGAACGTTTCATGGGAGAAAGCCCTGAGCAAAGGAGTAGAGAAAGAAATGTTTAATTTTACAGTGTTGGTTTGCACCATATGTTCTCTGCCTTATAAATATTTTATAAACTTATGTTCAGACAGGCTCAAGCTGCATCAGAGCATCTCATTTTCCCACGATGGCACGGGCACCATACCTACTTCTCTCCCTGTCAAAGCTGCATTACAGAAGAAAGGAGAAGGAGAGAGCCATGGCTTCCTTACATGGCCATGGTCCAAGGGATGACTGGATGATTTGGGAATGTCACCCTAGAATACTGGGTTGGGTTGAGCTGGGTTGGCTCAGAGGACCACCTGCTTTCCCTAATTCCTGCATAGCTGTCAGATCTGTGCTTGCCAGATGGAGATGGGGAAAGGGATAGGATCCTGTAAGCAAGGCAATCAAAATATGAGATAGAGAGAGCTCAGTCTGAAAAGGCACATCAAAGGAAATCTTAGCTGAAAGCCTGTTGGTGAATTACTATGGTGTATAGTCAGATTTTTACCATCACAACTCACTTTTTTTGGTCATTGTGGAGACTGGAATTCCCCCTCAAAACAAAACAAAACAAAACCAAAAGCAAAACCAACCCCACCTTGTAAGAAGCACAGCCATTTCCATGTCTTCAGACAACAGGGGGGGTCAGCAGAGGCATACAGATGTCATCTGCAGGGATCTCCTGAGGACCTTCGTTGGTCCCGGTGGATGCCTATTGCAGTGCTTGCAGCTACACAAAAATAGCTGGACATGCCCTACTGATCCTCCTACTGTCCAGCAACACAGAAAAAGATGTGTTGGGCAGCTTACACTGCTTTCAAGGTGGATGAGGGGACACACAGTCCTCTGAAGCAGAGTGTCAGCCCTTTTTTACTTACTAGTTCATTTAAATCCCACCTTTCCTCCAGAGGGTTTAAGATGGCATACCTGGTTCTCTTCCTTCCCACTTTATTCTCACAACAGCCTTGTGAAGTAAGTTATTGTTCTTATTATGACTCTGCCTTCTTCTTGGCACCTTGTGGCATATACATGTATCCCCAATAGATATTACAGGGAGGAACGGTAGAGAAACAACTGCAGTGATGGAGGCAGAAGGATCCGTAGTCATCTGCTGCAATGTATGTACAATGTATGTCTTCTTTCCAGAAATTATCAACTAGACCTTCATCAAATGCACATTGGTATAGTGAAGGTCAACACACTATAGCCACCTGTTGAGTCCCTTGAATGCATAAAATAACATGAAGTCTTCCTGGGGAGAACTGATCCTACAGAACTGAGAGGAAGAAATTTCCAAGGAATATTAAGTCCAATAATAATGAAGAAACACCCTGAAGGACAATCACTGCCAGGAGCAGATCATACAGAAGGGTTTCAGAATTCCTACATCATCATGAGGAAAGCAGCAGTGAAGATGCTCAAGCAGGAAACTAGCAAGAAAGGATACTGCACACCAAGCAAGGAGTCAAGGTAACTATCGGCCACAAGAAGAAGAAAAGAGAGGTGCTGATGGTTGACAACTCATTGCTCATGGGTATAGAGGCACCTGTGTGCCAGCCTGACAAGATGAATTGGAAAGTGTGCTGTTTTCCTGGAATGCATATCCGAGATGTCACTGACAACTTGCCAAAACTCACTGAGAACAGAGATCAGTACTATGCAGGATCTCAAACAGGGAAGAGTCACCATAACTTTTACATTTAAGGCTGGTGGTCAACCATTGATGGTCCCTCCCAAAACTACTTTACCACCAAAATGGGGATGGGAGGAGAAAAATGCTGGATGTACAACTATGTTGTGCCTTTAGAAAATGCTGAGAGCCTACTGGCGAAGACAAAAGAATTGCAGTTTCACACTTCACAGCGTCTAGTCTCAGGGCTGACCTTTCCCATTCATGATGGAGATGCCTGTGTCAGAAATTCAACCATGCAGGTTAACCAGATCCTTGATTCCACACAGACACATCTGGAATGTATACATATATATTATATTTTTATGTATATATATATATATATTTATATATACACATTAACAAAGAAGTTGCAAAACCGATTATGATACACAGGAAAAGAAAGTTTGACAGGTTTCACGGTAACTAAAAGCTCACCACATCCCCAAAATTGGATATAATGCAGTTAGTATGATACAAACATCCCGACATGGCTTTGGGCATCATGAAGAACCAACACATGTTTTCCGAGGGAAGAGGAACTCCACAAGGGTTTCCCCTGAGGCTCTTTTCCCTTGTCGATCGCTCCAAAATAGACAGGGAGAAGAATCTTATAACTGCAGGTAACTTGGAAAAACTCATAATTTAACACCAGTCTCTTTCTGCTGACTAGATGACTTACTATGGGCTGCACTACAAATTGTTTGATCCCTTCGGGGCTGAGTAATTTCCCTGAAGTGGCATCCCATAGTTCTGTCTGACACATGGAAGCTCAACATAAGATGGGGAGTTAACACCATATGGTCAAGTCACAGGAGTTTCTGTCTCAAATGAAGAACCTCTTCATGCCAGGAGGTGTTTCTCCACTGGGGATTTCCCTCTTGAGAGGTTGGTACATACTGCTAGGGATGGAGCATTGACCAGGGAGAAAATGACCACCTATATGGACCAACTTGGTGCCCTCTAAACAGACTGGAATTATTAGTATTATTATTATTTTTTAAAAAATCCCTCAGCAGCATGAGCAACACTGTCTGTGAAAGATGGGAGTTGTAGTCCAACACACAAGCTCAGGGAAAACTGAGATGACAGGTTGGGACAGTGGGGTAAAAGGCCACAGAGCTGCAGGGGGGATGTCTGGCAAACTGAATACAGTTACAATGGGTAGAGTTTTAATAACAAGTACCTAGCTGGCTATGGTTGTTTCCTCCATCAAATTACTGGTAGAGAACATGAGAGTGGGTTGTATGCTAACAACCAAAGCCAAGAAAATAAACATTTTGTGCTAGCTGGACCACAGCTGTAAGCATCACCATCCAGCCATAACCAGATGTTGCCTCTTCCTTTCCATTGCTGTAGGAATGACTTTAATCAGTGCACCTTCATCCTGCATAAAGGCATTAAACATCACATTGAAATGGCCCTTGCGTTCAAAATGCTCTTGAAATCTCCCTCATTCTTGTGCCACCAGATGTGATGGACTATGACTCCTCAAATTCTCCCAGTCAGTATAGCCTGCTAGAAGATTCGGATACCTGAGTCCATCACATCTGACACGTACCAGGCTAGAGCAAAGTCTGAGATAAGAAATGTTACATAGCCTTCCAAAGCAACCTGCAACAATTATACCAAGGGGACAGGAAGCAAGTCCATTATTTCCCTGCAACCCTAGCCAGCAACGACCTAAAACCTATTCTTAGTCCCACATAAGAGAAAACCCAATGGATTAACTGGATTTACCTATGTGTTAATTCATTCTTCAAAAACTGATTCAATAGGCCTACTCTAGTTGGGACTAACCAACAGGATTTCAGCTCAAATAGTGTAAACATCCAAGTTAGGATGTTGCAATTGGGCCCTCTGAGAAAGGGGGGACAAGCAGTGAAAAAATCCCCACCAAATACTAGGGGACAACTTATTAGCTTGAGCTGGTTTGGGTTAAAAAGGTAGACAGGACTCTTGTGTCCAACTTCTTGTGTGGGTCGGCCACAATATCTCCAAGAACTGAATCTTTTCCTCTCTCTTTTCCAAAGACACAGACACACACATACTTTTTCAGGCCATGACATGGAACCTAGGCTCTGCTTGCAGCTGCAGTCCTTTGTTTTTAATAAAACAGCAAGCCCCTGAAAGCTGCTGAATTACACAAAAGGGTGTGTGTGTACATTGTGCTGGGGAAAGTCTTTGGCTTTTTCTGATCTGCTGTCCCTACAAGGAGCTATCATCACCCTTGTACTATGAGCAAAAGCAATCCCAAGTAGATGTAAAAGCACTGGTCATTGCAACAATGGGAGCAGCCACCACCCTGCATGATTGTTCTACAACCCATTTTGCTTTCCATGTGAGCTGAAACTGGCAGAGGTCTGCAACTGGGTGCTCCATCACCCACTTCCTTGAGGTGCATGAACTCCTTCACAACAGAGAGCCCCAAAGGAAGACCAAGTGCTGCCCAAGAGCAGCAGCATGGGCTGCATGATGTGACAAGTGGAGGCAGTGGGAGGACAGCCTGTTATCAACAGGAACTCAGCATGAACAGCTGACAGCTGGAACTGGAGCTCCTTGAACAGCAGAGGGATGACAGGGCCAGCGCTGTGCAAAATAGCTCAGACAGGTCATAAAGGGTGATGCCAGGACACCATCTCTGGACTGGCTCTAGCCTTTAGAACAGCATGAGCTTCAGACACAGCAGCCCTGCCTATTGGAAGACTGTGATGTGTGCATGGGGATTCTTTGGCCCAACATGTTTAGGACTACAACATTCTCCCCACTACAATCCCCTGGCCTCTTCTTCTTTGGGACCCTGCATTGCCTGGGGCTCCTTTTCTGATAGGTCAGCAACTATTGATGTTCCACAACAGCCTCCCCAACCTAGTGCCTTCCCAATATTTTGCAGATCATGTTGGCTGGCCCTGATATCAATACATCAAGGAAACCAGCTTTGGGAAGGCTCTTCTAAAGGTTTCTTGGCTCTTCCATCCATCTGTCTTTGGAGTCCAAAAGCCAAACAATGGCACCTGCTGTCATCAGCATGAGGGACCGGCAAACCCACTTTTGTTCAAGTGTGAGTTTTCAGTGAGGAGTTACCACACAGCAAATGCCCAGCACCAAGATGATGACCATATTCACACATAGAGACTGGAATATGACATTTCAGCCCTTCCTATTAGGTACGGTAACAAGTTAACAAGCAACTGACTGGTTTCTAGCGTGCAATACATGTTCACTCTCCTCGTGCTTCACCGTTATGAGCTGTTTAGCGATTCCATTTCCCTTTCTGGAAAACCTCCCTGAGAAACCAAATTGAACTCAGATAGGAAAACTCTTTGTAATTGCATTTGTGCACTTGATAGAAAAGGGCCAGTTCTTTCCATCACAAAAGCCAGATATGCTACAGTAGTCACAACCCTCCAGACAGCCACTGCTTCACTCATTTCTTGTGATGCTGCTTAAGCAGTGGAGTTTTTCCTTTTTTTAAATAGCATGTAGGCATGCATGGGAGGTCTGACGGGCCAAGGCTTTCAAGCATACGCACTTCATTTCACAAGAGTGCTCTGCAGATGTTGTCTCTGAGCATTTAAACTATGTGTGGAGGAAAAAACCAAGACTGAATCAAATGGTCTCTCTCCTAACATTGCATGCCCCATCAGTTCTGCCCCTTCCAGTATGTGCGGAATATCTGCAAAGGCAACCATTTGTTTCTGATTATGTGTGAGCTCCTGTTGGCAGACACTGCATTGCATGTGCAGAACCTGGTGCAAGCAGAGCTAGTAGGGGCATGCAATGCTGGTGGGCATGCAATGCCATCCTGCTTCTCTTCCCTGGCAGTGGTGAAGTGGAGCCAGGATCTAAAGGAACATTTTCAGCAATGGAAATTACAACATCATGTGCCCCCTTGCTCAGGCTTCCCTGCAATCTGAGCTTCCTTGCAATCCTAAGAGAAGCAGGGGCAGGGGCATGGGGAAATGGATTTGCCCAGTAATGATGTATTCTTATGAACTATCACTGTCGTATTTTCAATGGCTTGGTCTTGATTGGGCAGCTAAGGGCATTCATAAAAGGTCTTTTTGTGTTTAAGATAAAAATGGCTGGATCAACATGGCTGTCTGCATTGGATGGATGGGTGGGTGGGTGAGGGTTGGCTATTGGGACTGTTGTAATGAGTTCCTGAACTTCAAGATGTACCACTACACCACTTCTCCACACATAGTGAACATGTATAGAGGACTTTAAAAAGACCCATGCATGTGACCATTTGCTATGATGTGAGACAGTCCTGTATTTTCTAGGCAGTTCTGTCTCAAAATGGCAGGCTGAACCATTACAAGGTCCATTGGGAACTCATATGTATGGTTTATCTCCCTCCCACATAGTAGAAAACTCTCACTTTAACAACTTCCCGGCAGCTCCGAGGGACCAACCTCCCCTAATCCCTGCCATGACACCCCTTTCCCCACCAGGAAATGGACAAGACATGCCAAATTCCATCTGAGAAAATTCAGTAGTGCTACCAAAATAAAAATAAAAATTTTAGTCCATGATAACA
This sequence comes from Phrynosoma blainvillii, assembly GCA_026167975.1. Lineage (NCBI taxonomy): Eukaryota > Metazoa > Chordata > Lepidosauria > Squamata > Phrynosomatidae > Phrynosoma > Phrynosoma blainvillii. The sequence goes on from JANUYF010000009.1 coordinate 9,612,295, forward strand.
ACCCCTCTCCACACACATACATACGCACACTCTCACACACACTCCTCTGATGGCTGTGCCACAGAAGGTGAGTTTTCCTTGGGACACGAAGCTAGCCAGATGTGGCAAGTCACTGTCGAGCATCACCGGACTGGAAGGGAAAGGGGATTCCCTTACCCCTCAATGACAGGTTTTCATTCCTGATACATAGGGGGACTCTTGTGGTCGGCAGTTGCATTCTTGCTGCTCAGGGTAGTCTATAAAGTCTGGAGCAGGCAAACCCGAGACAATCATTAAAGATTTGTTCCAAATGGTGAAGGTGGGGCAGACAGGCAGGATGAAGGAAATCTCAAATGTATGGAGGTGGAGGGAGTTAGCTGGATCATAGAAGGAGAGGATGTTGTTGTCATAGTCCAGGAGAATGCCCAGGCGCTTCATCTGGGGGTGAACGTCCACTAGCATCTCCTTGTTGTTATGCCGCACTACAAAGTTGTTGTTGCAACGAGAGAAGACCCAGGAGGAGGAGTTCTTGCCAATCCACTCATTCTTGGGGGCTGATTTGTAGGCAATGCCAATAGCATACCTAGAGGAACAGGAAAAAAACAAGAGTTATCTTCAGGAGAATGGACTGAAGAAAATGAACAATTGGAGTTGTGAGGCTAAGGGCTGGACATCTTCCAGGAAGCTCAGAGTTCAAATATCCATCCGACCCCAACACTCACTGAGTGAGTTTAGGCCAGTCATTATCACTTTCACCTTAACCTACCTCACTGGGTTGTTGTGTGGATTATACGGTAGAAGGGGAAATATGTGTGCCAGCTAAAGATTCTCAAAGGAAGGGATGCAAATGTAGATGATAATAAAGTGTTTCATTTATTGTCTCTGCCACTGAAAGGGCTACAGGTGGCTACAGGTGTCAGAGCCTACTTGGAGATGGCACTTCACTGGATTGATGCTCTTCCCAAAGAGGTTGGCCTGGTGCCCACCTTAATGTCATTCTGGTGGCAGGCAAGAACAGGTTGCTTACCTGTAACAGTATTTCTTCGAGTGGTCATCTGCGAATTCACACAAATGGGTATTCACTGCGCATGCGCAGCAACTTCGGATCCTTCTAGAATCGCTAGGCAGATCTTAAAGTTGCAACTTTCCGTTAGGCTGGGCTTAAGTTGCAACTTTTTGGCGGTAGCGCCGCCCATCCCTATATAGGCTCCGTGCCGGTACCGCCCCCTTCAGTTCCGAAAGTTCGCCGCCATCTGTGAAATAAACAGAAACATAAGCAGGCACAATGAGGGGAGGATGGGCGGGATTTGTGTGAATTCGCAGATGACCACTCGAAGAAATACTGTTACAGGTAAGCAACCTGTTCTTCTTCTTCGTGGTCTCTGCGAATCACACAAATGGGTAGGACTGACAAGCTTAGGTGACAGGAGGGGGGAGTGCCCTGCCAGAGCACGGTACCGGCACAAACGATACCGCAAGGATCAAGGGAAACACCACACTCACTGTGTCCAGTCGATGGCTGGCAACGATCAGTTAGTGTAACCCCGACAGCAGGACTGCCCTCCCGAAGGCTGCCTCATGTCTGGCCCTTGCATCCAATCTGTAATGCTTGACAAACGTCAAGGGTTGAGACCAGACTGCAGCCTTGCAGATGTCTTCCAGCGGCACCCCCGATAAAAAAGCGGAGGATGCTGCCACAGCCCGAGTTGAGTGGGCTCTCACTCCAGCTGGGAGTTCTTTGCCGGCGAGCTCGTAGCAGAGCTGGATCGTGGCTGTAATCCATTTGGAGAATCTTTGTGAGGAGACCTGCAGGCCCTTCTTTGGCTCCCCATAGCAGACGAAAAGGTGATTGGATCGTCTCCAGCTCGATGTCCTATCAACATAGAAGGCTAGGGCTCGTCGCACGTCAAGGAGGTGCAGCCGTCTCTCCTCTATAGTAGTAGGATTCGGGGCCAGTGTCGGGAGCACAATGTCCTGGTTCAAATGAAATGCAGACACCACCTTAGGTAGGAAGGTGATGTCAGGCCTCAAGACTACCTTGTCCTTGTGGAAGATGAGGAACGGCTGATCTGCTCTCAAGGCACAGAGCTCACTGACCCTGCGGGCCGAGGTAATCGCTACCAAAAAGGCCGCCTTCCACGATAACAGTTTGAGATCCGTAGTGGCCAAGGGCTCGAACGGAGCTGCTGAAAGTCTGGAGAGAACGATACCGAGGTCCCACCCCGGTGTCGGTACCGTTGCGGGAGGATACAAATTGGAAAGTCCTTTAAGAAAAGCCCTTACTAGAGGCTCCTTGAAGAATGATGGCACACCGCGGAGGTGGTAGAATGAACAGATTGCTGATAAATAGCATTTTATGGATTGAGTGCTAAGCCCGCTATCAGCTAGAGACATCAAGAAATCTAGAATTGTCTCCACCGAAACCCGTGATGAGGACAATCCTCTAGAGTCCAGGAAGCGTTGAAACTTGGCCCACTTTAGGGCATAAGATTTTCTGGTAGACGGTTTCAGGGAAGCTCTGATAACAGTCCGCACCGGAGATGGCAGCCTGTTTAGGGCAGAATCCTCCAAGCTACTAGTTGGAGAGAATCCATGTCCGGATGGAGAACTCGGCCCCCGTGCAGCGATAACAAGTCCCGTCGGGGATCGAGACGGAGAAAGGTCCCTCTGGAGAGGTTCAAGAGCGGGACGTACCATGGTTGTCTGGGCCACCAAGGGGTGATTAGTATGACATTCGCCCGGTCCCGTCTGATCTTGGCCACCACCCTGGTGATTAGCGGGATGGGGGGAAACATATACAGGAATTCCCCCGCCCACTGGTAAAGGAAGGCGTCTCCCAACGAGTTCGGGGTTTTGAGTCTTGAGCAGTAGAGCCGACAATGAGTGTTTAGGTGAGTTGCGAAGACGTCGATCCGCGGCTCTCCCCACAGCTGGAATATGTAAGCCACCGACTCCGGATGGAGACGCCATTCGTGACACGAGTCCTTGGTCCTGCTGAGGTGGTCCGCGAGCTCGTTGTCTTCCCCTGGAAGGTGGATCGCCTGCAGGGTGATGTTCCTTTCTATGCACCAGTCCAAAATCTGTAGAGTAGACTGGAGTAGGGAGCGGGACTTCGTCCCCCCTTGTTTGTTGATGTAGTACATCACGGTAGTGTTGTCTGTGGAGAGCAACACTACCTTGTCCCGAAGCTCGGGCTCGAAGGCCCTGAGGGCTTTTTGGACCGCGAGCATCTCGAGCTCGTTGATGTGGAGTAGTCTTTCGCTGCTGTTCCAATGGCCCTGAACAGTAAGTTCGTTGACGTGAGCTCCCCATCCTTCCATGGAAGCGTCTGTAGTCAAAGACAACTCTGGCTGAGGGGGGAGGAAGGGCATTCCGGAACACACATTCCTGGGCTCGAGCCACCATCGGAGGGAGCGCGCCACTGCTCTCGGTATCGGCAAACGGCGAGATGGAGGGTCTCGAAGGGCGTCGAAGATCGATAGGAACCAGGCTTGGAGGGGCCTGAAATGTAGACGGGCCCATCGTGTTACAAAGGTAGTTGACGCCATGTAGCCTAAGGCAACTTGTATGGCATATGCTGAGACGTGCCTCCTGCCGAGGCATTCTCTTACAGCAGTCTTTAGTGTCTCGTAGCGATCCGATGGTAGAAAGGCCATGGAGACGGTGGAGTCCAGGGTAGCCCCAATGAACTTGCATACTTTCGAGGGGACGAGATTGGACTTGTGTAGATTTACCATGAGTCCAAGAGAGCGAAGAAGGTCCATGGTAAAGTTGATGTCTTGCAAAAGTTGGTCTCGGGATGGAGCAACCAGAAGCCAATCGTCCAGGTATGGGTAGACAGCTATAGCCCGTTGATGTAGAAAGGCCACGGCGGGGGCCATACATTTCGTGAAGACCCGTGGGGCGGTGGACAGGCCGAAGGGCAAAACTCTGTAGCGGAAAGCCTGGTCGCCCATAGCGAACGATAGGAATCTTCTGTAGTCCTCCCGGATCCCGACATGAAAGTAGGCGTCCTTGAGGTCCAGGGTCGCCATCCACACGTTCTCCTGCAATAGTGGTAAAATAGAAGCCAGGGTTACCATGCGGAATCTCTTGCAGGACAAGAACTTGTTAAGGTGTCGGAGGTCCAGGATTGGTCTGAGGCCCCCATCCCGCTTCGGTACCGTGAAGTAACGGGAGAAGAAGGAGGATGAGTGAGCCGATGGGTCCACTGGTTCTATGGCACCCTTGTCTAGTAATGAGCGCACTTCGTCGAGTAAGGTGGGGGAGGGGTCAGTGGAAAGGAAGTTTCCTGTGGGGGGAAGCTCTGAGAATTCAAGAGCATAACCATCAGCAACAATGGAAAGGACCCAAGAATCAGATGTAATTCGAGACCAAGAGGTAAGAAACGGTCTCAATCTGTCCCCAAACAGGAAGGGGCCGGCGAAGTGCGCTCCAACATCTCACTGTGTCTTTTTGGACTTGTCACCGCCTTTCTTGAACTGGCGGTATCTAGACTGGGGCAGCGGTCGGCGTCCCGAGGAAGAGGAAGATTGGGACTGTTCCCTCTGTCTGGGCTGGTCAGACCTGTCCTGGTAGTAGCGCTGGTGTTGCTGCGGATACCAGGGTCTAGAGCCCCCGAAGCGGCGGCGAGGGTGTTGCGAAGACGAAGACGTACCATGTTTCTTGGCAGCGAGCTTCATCTTATACTTGGTATTAAGCTTCTCGTCTGTGTTCTTATTGAAGAGACCAGAGTCGTCGAAGGGAAGATCTTCAATCATAGTCTTGGCGCTGGTTGTCAAATCTGAAGACCTGAGCCAGGCAAAACGTCTCAGGGCGATTGAGCCCGCAATCAACTTGGCGGAACAGTCCGCCGCATGGCGTGCCGACACGATCTGCTGCGATCCGATGGAGTGGGATTCGGATTGCAGGGCAACGGCCAGTGCCTTCTTATCATCCGGCAGGTCCTCCAGGAGGGGCAGGAGACGCTCCATTATATGCTGTTGGTACGCCCCCATACACGCAGCATAGTTTGCCACCTTCATATTTAGGACTGCGGCAGCGTAACACTTTTTAGCCAGACCGTCTATTTTCTTCCCATCCTTATCCACCGGCGAGGTGAATTTGGAGGACGATACCGTCTGCGCTCCCTCCACGATGTCAGAGTTGGGGCGGGGGTGCTCGAAGAGCCACGAGGCCTGGGAGGGGGCGATCCGGTACAGATTTTCTATCTTCCGAGATGTGGAAGAGACGGAGGCCGGGGCTGACCAAGAGCGTTCAGCTATGTCCTGAAGAGACGGTAAGAACCCCAGAGCTGGAGGAGTGGGGACTTTGCCGTGCACTCTACGCTCGACTGAATCCTTAGGTTGGCTCTCCAGGCGAACGAGCTCGACCTCGAGAGCTTCTGCCATCCTAGTGAGTTGTTCAGAGAAGCATCTCACGTCGTCCGTAGGGGAAGCAGGATGGTGCTCAACGAGGGTACTCGGCCTTCTTTGCGAAGAAGAACCCGAGGAAGAGGCCGAACGGACAGATAACACTGAAGGAGATCTCGAAGGTGGAGATGGAGACCTAGAGCGGGAACGATCCCGTCGGGTGCGATGATGCTCTCGAGCCCGAGGTGGGGACTGAGAGCGGGATCGAGAAATAACTCGGCGAGAGCGGGATCCATGGCGCGGAGGCGAAGGCGAAATGGCCCTGGGAGGCTGAGTCTGGGCCCGTGGAGGTGGACGAGCCAGGAACGTCTTCGGATCAACCCTCATCAAGAACTGGTTAGCGAAGGAATCATAAACCAGATTCGGGTTGTCCTGGAGGATCTTTTCCGTCTCTGGATCAAGTGGAGTAGCCTCAGCTTCCGCACCCAAACTAGCACGATCCCTATGAAGGGTGGAAGGTCCCGGAGTAGGCACGATGACGTCCTCTCGAATTTCGCCCTCCGATTCGGAGCCAGACACCAGAAAGTGCGGTGGCTGACGGGGAGGAGGCGACAAAGCAGACTCCAAGACGGGAGGGCTGCGGACTGACGGTCCCGCCACTGGAGAGGGTGATTTGGAGCGGGTCGGAGGAGGCGACTCGAGCCCGTGACTCTCCTTCGACTTCTCAGGTCGAATTTTAGACCTTTTCGTCGGTTCCTCCCTTGCAGGCTCATCCTCCCTATCCAGGGAATGATGCCGCTTGGTAGAAGACTTGGTCTTCTTGGGACCCGGTGAACGGCCCCTCTCAGAATGCGCCTTCTTGGAGGTTTTAGGGGCCTCCTCAGGTGCAGAAGTCGGAGCGACGACCTTCTTTTTTGGTTTAGAAGGAGCTCCAGTAGGGGCCTCTCCCGCTGAAGCATCCTTCGAAGGTGGACGCAGAGTCTCCTCGTAAAGGGCCGCTTTAAGTCGCTTGTCCCTATTTCGTAGGGCTTGCGAGGTCATAGATTTGCAATCCGAACAGCCCTTCGGATTATGGGCCGGGCCCAAGCATAACAAACAGAGAGAGTGCGGATCCGAATTAGGGATCTTGTTGGTACATCTTGGGCATTGCTTGAAGGATTTCGAGGACATCCTGATTAAGGGAGTCAACAATCCGATTCACCAACAGCAATAACGTAGAGCCAAAAACGAAGTCAAAGTCAGTCCGAGGTCAAAAACACGAGCGATTCCAAAGCTGAGATTGCAAGCAAAGCAAGCAAAGGTTCCTCCGAAGCTGCTAACGCGGCGGACAAAAGGAACTGAAGGGGGCGGTACCGGCACGGAGCCTATATAGGGATGGGCGGCGCTACCGCCAAAAAGTTGCAACTTAAGCCCAGCCTAACGGAAAGTTGCAACTTTAAGATCTGCCTAGCGATTCTAGAAGGATCCGAAGTTGCTGCGCATGCGCAGTGAATACCCATTTGTGTGATTCGCAGAGACCACGAAGAAGAAAGACCTTTCTATTCCCCCAGGCCCTATGAATCCCCTGTACATTTTTAAAAAATCCTGCTTAAATGCTTCTTTTTCATTCTGTGGACTGCTTTTCTATTGCTTGTTGTGTATGGTGGTGTTCTCAAGTTCTTGTGTTAATGTTGTACTGCAATGTTTGGTATGCTGCTCTGGGAACTTCACGAAGGGCAGATTATGTGATTTTGCAAATCACATAACCAAAAGACTAAATCGTAAGTAGTTCCCTTGCAACAAAAACTAATGGTCCCCCACCCCAGGATTCTGCTGAAAATCTAAGTGTGAACCTACATGAGACCTTTTGTTAAACAGGTTAGCACAAGAATCAGGTTTTAACACTGGTAAGAGTCTAGGGACTGAAATATATTATGACTCACTCTGAGCCTTTAGGGTCAGCTCTAATCCAAAATTACCATTCAACCGCCACACCAAGGTTGAGCGACAACCACATTGCAACACCCCTAATAGTTGAAAAGAAAAATGTAACTATAAGAGCTTGCATAGAGTTTGAAGTGGCTTGCTGGCCATGAAGCTATCAGGCAAGCTTCCCCCACAAAACTGAGCTGTGAGCTTTGTGGGGAGGGAGGCAAAGGAAGGCTGGATGCTGGCTCAGAGAAAGGCAATTCAGTCGGGAGACTGTGCAGGGACTGAGCACTTTCCATAGCAATGGCTGGAAGCTGCATGTCCCTGCTGTGCTTTGATCAATGTGTTTCAGCGTGACACATGCCTGAGGCTCGCTTTGAATCACAGTCATACCCAAGCTCAATTATATGTGCCTGTCCTCCCTGTAGTGCCAACTGAGTGGTTGGCTGTTTGTGTACCTGGAAGAGCACATACGTGTGTGCGCTATTCCTGCTGCCATTTTTGGTTTTGAAATGAAGTCCATCGGCAAAAATGGCTTGCAGAGTGAGACACACACACACGCACATTTCCAAAGCCAAAACAGCACCCTGAAAAATGGCTTATTAATGCAATCTGTAAAGTTTCTGGGTTGGCCGTGTGACATGCTGGCCGGTGGCACTTGAAAGCCTCTTCTGCTTAGGGATCTACTTCTTTGCTAATTTCACTCCTGAACGAAGCAACAAGTCCTTTTAGCCATTTTCTTCCCACTGTGAGAAAGTCTTTAAAAACTGTACCATTAGTACATATAATGGTGGGAGGGCTAGGGTGCGAGATATGAATGTTTTAGCTGCTGTTTTTTAACCTGTTGTACGCCGCCCCGATTGCTGAGCAGAGGCTATAAATAAATTATTATTATTATTATTATTATTATTATTATTATTATTATTATTATTATTATTTACAGACCATATACAGTTCAGGACTTACTCTGCACAAATTTCTTAAGTGGCATTTTTGCACAGAAAACAGCAGTTTTCTGCACAGAAAATGTGACAGTTCAGGATTCATTCTGTGCAAAATTTGCATGTGTTTTTCTTTTAAAAAAAAAACCAGCAGAAAACAGGGGAAGCAAAGCTGGGGAAAGTTTCCTTTTTTTGGACCAAAGCCCCAAGCCATGGTCATGTTGATCAGGGGATTCTGGGAGTTGTAGTTCCAAAAAGGGACTTTTTCCAGTCTCTGCTAAAGACTATGGCCTGAAAAGTTATTCTATTTTAGTTGTTCCCTGGAGGAACTTAGGAGAAGGTGGGAATAGCAGGTTCCTTGCAGGTCAGCTCAATAAGTCAACAATTTGCTATTAGCTACTGATTCATATTTAAGTGCAATTCATGGTTTATAAAACCTTAAACAGTTCAGGGCCTGTTATTTGAGAAACTGGCTTCTTCCATATAAACTACCTTCTTCCATATAAGTATGATACCACTATAATTGTGTAATGTGAATGGATCCAGAGTCCTAGGCGGGATGTTTTTTGCCACCAACTGAATACACATTTTTTTGACCGGGGTATCCTCTAATTTTAACATCCCCATTGATTTTAAGGCAACATTTTATTATGTCAACATTGTCTTATTATTTTATTAATTAGTTTAATAATGTTTACCAGTACAAACTGCTTTAGGACTTTTTTTTGACAAAATAAAAAATGATATCATGTATTTCTTTAGTAAATCAATACATTAATTTTTAAACCTGACTACTCTGCTCTCTGTGGCATCAAGATTATACTTTATGTAGTGCTCTTTCTTGAACAAGTCATGTCAGTCGAATACCTTTGTCTTGTTTCAAAGGAATGGTTCCTCCCTTTTACTAAACTAAAAGAAATCATCAATTGTCAGGCTTCTGGAGAATACTGAGAGCTTGGGAATGTTACTTTTTTGAGTTACTACACTCTGAATCTGACAGCCAGCATGACAAATGATGAGCAGAGCTTGAAAAAACAGTATGTTTTGGACTACAGCTCTCAAAGTTTCCTAGCCAATGTGTCCACACTGGCTGTGGATTCTGGGTATTGTAATCCAAAACATGTAACACTTCCCAGCTCTGCACAGCTCTAGGAATGAAGCTACTTACCAAGTGGAGGAGCCCACCGTCACCTCCCAGTAATGGCAACCACTGTCGATGAAAACGTTGCCCGTGGCACCATAGCACCCCGTCCCACTGAACCTCTCTGGTGTGTGGCTCTTTTTCAGGGAGCTCTCATCTTTCTCCATTTGGAGCCCATCATTGGAAATTTTGAGTTTCTTGTGAGCCGTCTTGGGGTCCAGTTTGAAGGGCTGGCCTGGAAAGACAATGCAGTTCAGAGTAAAATGCAATGTTAATCATAGAATCATAGAGTTGGAAGAGACCACAAGGGCCATCCAGTCCAACCCCTCTGCCATGCAGGAACTCCCAATCAAAGCATCCCCGACAGATGGCCATCCAGCCTCTGCTTAAAGACCTCCAAGGAAGGAGACTCCACTACTCTCCGAGGGAGTATGTTCCACTGTCGAACCGCTCTTACTGTCAGGAGGTTCATCCTAATGTTGAGCTGGAATCTCTTTTCCTGGAGCTTGCACCCATTGTTCCGGGTCCTAGTCTCTGGAGCAGCAGAAAACAAGCTTGTTCCCTCCTCAATATGACATCCCTTTAAATCAGGGGTAGGCAACCTTTCCCCTTGGCCCTTAAAGGGGAAAGGTTGCCTACCCCTGCTTTAAATATTTAAACAAGGCTATCATATCACCTCTTAGCCTTCTCTTCTCTAGGCTAAACATCCCCAGCTCCCTAAGTCGTTCCTCATAGGGCTTGGTTTCCAGACCCTTCACCATTTTAGTTGCCCTCCTTTGGACACACTCCAGTTTCTCCGCATCCTTTTTGAATTGTGGTGCCCAGAGCTGGACAAAGGATTATTCCAGGCCTGACCAAAGCAGAATAGAGTGGCACTATTACTTCTCTTGATCTAGACATGATATTTCTATTGATGCAGCCTAAAACTGCATTGGCCTTTTTAGCTGCTGCATCGCACTGTTGACTCATGTTCAACTTGTGATCTACCTGAACTCCTAGATCCCTTTCACATGTAGTCTCATTCAGCCAGGTGTCCCCCATCATATATCTGTGCTTTTCATAATAATCCCATTTTGCAATGGGACTAGCCTGTTGTGAGAAGAATAGATGCATGTAGGGCATCCCCATGAGGATGGGGTCAGATAGTCTCGAGATGTGTGTTGTGAGTCAAGAAACAATTCTCTTTGGGTTATTGCAGACCAGCCCAAAGGGCATTTTGCCACTCTTTTAGAGGTGGCAAAGGAAGGATCGGGGCCGCGGCGTAGAGTTGCCACAGCCCCGATCCGCTGCTCCCCAGGGTAGCTCTCTGCATCGGCCCTTGGTTCCATCCATTGCTGAGGGACTGTAGTTTATGAATGGATTCCAATTCTGCTGTTTCTCTTTCCAATCTACCTTTGTAGGTCTTTTGTTTAAGGACTGCTGTTCTGAGGTCTGAGATGGAATGACCAGGGCGACTGAAATGTTCTGCCACTGGTTTTTGTGTATTCCCATTCCTAATGTCTGATTTATGTCTGGTGTAGGGACTGGCCTGTTTGCCCAATGTAGAGTGCTGATGGGCACTGATGACAGTATGGTATAAATCACATTGGAGGATGAGCACGTGAAGGTCCCCCTAATATTGTGGGTGATGCCGTTAGGTCTTGTGATGACATTTCCTGGATAAATGTATGGGCAGAGTTGGCATCTTGTTTTGTGGCAAGGCTTAGTACCTGTGTCCCCATCTGTGTCATGTGGGTGAGTACCTGTTTGAGGTTTGGAGGCTGTCTGTAGGCAAGTAAAGGTCTGCCACCAAGAGCCCTTGAAAGAGTAGCATTATTGTCCAGAATGGGTTGTTCATTGATGATGCGCCTGAGATGTCCCAGTTGGGAGCTGTATGTGACGACTAGTGGGATTCTGTCATTTTCTCTCTTCAGTCTGTTCTGTAATAGATCAGTCCTGGGTACAAGTCTTGCCTTGTTTATTTGGCTGTTGTTGTTGTTTACTTCATGTGGTAGGTACTGTAGTTTGAGGAACGCTTGTTGCAATTCCTTGAGTTTGTTTATATGCACGTTTACTTGAAAAACAAGGCTTGGGTTTATGAAAAGGCTTGGGTTTAGGAAAAGAAATGCAGTGCTTTGGCTAGAAATCCAGGAAAGCTGCCTTGCACCAGGTCACACTATTTGTCCATCTTGGCCAGAGGTGAACAACAGGGACCCTCCAGATGTTTCTGGACTGCAACTCCCATGATTCCTCAACTATCGACTAGGCTAGCTAGGGCAGTTGTAACTGTAGTCTAGGAACAGCTGGATGGCTACCATTGTCCACCTCAATCCAGTCCACTGTTGTCTGATCTGACTGATAGGGAGTCTCCTCCAGACACCTTTCCCATCTGCTTCCATTTCAACTGGAAACACCAGAAACTGAATGTATGGCCTTTAGTATGCAAAGCATGGGCACTGTTACAGCGGTATGCCCCCCCTTCAACTTGTTTTTACAAGTTATTACTCATCATGGTCTGCTCACTGAAGTCTTCCGCTGCTTTATGAAAGGCACAATCTTGTCAAAAGCCTCACGTTCCCAGAAATGGAAGAACATCAACTAGCTGTCTGGGAAGAACAGTAAAATAAAAGAGATGCTTCCCATAAAAACAAGGAAATGGCTTCTGTAGCCTATTAATTACACAATAAAGGATAGAGCAATATGTTATGCCTTTTTAATGCATTTTTATCCTGTGCGTGTCTCTCGGTCTCCGTGCCAACAGCTTCTTGGTTTGCAAACCAAGAGCTCAGTTCCATTCTGCATCTTTCCTGGCTTAAAATAGTTACTTGCCTAGTATCAGAAATAACAGGAGGAGCATGGTGGGATGCATGTGGGATGCAAGTGGTTCTTCCCTCTACTCTTTCATCCTCACAAAAGTTTTGCAAGGTAGGCTAGTATGGGTATGAAGGGGGGCTTGCCTGTCTTGGCTCCACATATGGCTCCCCTGCCCTCTACTAGCCTACCAGCCTTCTATCTACCACTAACCGATATAGCCCCAAAGGACTCCCCAGTCAGCAATGCACATGAAGATGCACACTACCCATCCCTGTTATATAGTGCACTATGCTGAGTACGTAGCTACAGCTTCCCCAAAACTAGCAGACTGGTTGCCTGTTGTTTCCACAGCCCATTTAAAGAACTCTTTTTGGCTGCTGAAGACTTGGTCCTGGCCTTCAGACTGGCCTTTGCGGCCCTCTTTGGTGTGCCATGAAGAAGTATCATACTGGTAGGCACCAAGGACTGGGTCATTTTAGTTGAACAAAGGGATACGCTCTCCTTTTGTCATGGTTATTAATTAGATGTTAAAAAATGCCTTTGTTCTGTTTGGCATCTGAATGTTGGCTATGTATGTTATGGGCATAAGCCAATGTGGTGCTGAGTGTTGGACTAAGACTCTGGGGTCCAAAACCCACTGCAGAAATAATCCAGTTTGGACTGCTTGAACTGCCCTGGCTCAATGCTAGAGAATTCTGGGAACTGTAGTTTTGGGAGATATTTAACCATCTCTATCAGAGAGCTCTGGTTCCACAATAAACCACAATTCCCAAGCACTGAGCCAGGGCAGTTCAAGCGGTCTCAAACTGGATTATTTTTGCAATGTGTTTTGGATCTGGGAGACCAGGATTCAAATCCCCACTTGGCCATGGAAGGGAGGGAGGGAACCCAGTGAGGTTCACAACTGAGTAAGGACTTTAATCTGGATTTCCCAAACCCTACTCCATCATTCTAGTCACCATACCACACTGGCTTATGCTGCTGTTTACAATTATAAGTCTTGTTTTGATGCTTGAGAAATGCATTTTATTAACCTTTAGGTGGCCCATAAGCACATTAAATAAAAATATATGAAAAGCAACCCCATCAATGTGATTCTGCTAGAAACGGAGAATGGTAATCCCCAGGACTCTGTTACATGGTTAGAGTGGAACTGATGCTGAGCATGTGAGAGGTTCGAGGCTGTCTCTGCATCACACAAAAACAACCAAGTTCCCTTTGGGACGTTTTCTGGATGCATGTGCATTTTTAAAATACCAAGACATAAATCTTTATTTCAGGAGTGGCCTCTGGGAGGTATTTACTGGGATGCCCCAACTGGACAGTTTTCACACTTAAAGAACAGCTCCATCTGCTCCAGGACTGCTAACAGCCAGCCAGGGAGATGTTTCCAGAAGGGGCAGAAATGGAGCTAAAGACCCGGCAAAGTGGGAGAAATCAAGTGTAAGTGGTTTGAATTCCTTTAAGACTTTCCTCTCTATTAGCATTAATGGGAGTTATCCAGGCACATTGCAGGGGAAAGAACAACCCCCTTAAGTGCTGGTATAATAGCCTCACGAAGCCATTGAGTCCAGCAGTGCATCATTTACTTTTTCTCCCTCCCCTCCCATCCAGAGCCAGTTTCAGTCACTCTTTGCAGCAGATGCTCTGTTACTATATTGTACAGGAAAACATGCCCTTGTGGCTTCACAGTAATTTTTCTGGCACCAACAGAAAAGTCCCAGCTTCAAGGGCCTTTTTCTCACACACCTCACAGGCTGCAGAAACCAATCAAAGGCAGAAAATGAATTTAGGGTGATCAAACTCTGCCCTCAAAGTACACATTTCCCACGACTAAAAGGGAACAGGAAAAAGGAATATTCCTGCAATGTGCCAGCATCTGAATCAACATGCGCCTCCCCATCGACCGCCACTAGTGCTACAGTCAGCCCTCCGTATCCACAGATTCTTTATCCACGGATTTAACCATGCACAGTTTGAAAATATTCAAAAAGTATAAATAAATTCCAAAAAGCAAACATTGATTTTGCCATTTTATATAAGGGATGCCATTTTACTATGTCATTGTATTTATTGGGACTTGAGCATCCACAGATTTTGTTATTCATGGGGGGTCCTGGAACTAAACCCCAGTAGATACCAAGGGCCCACTGTATATCTAATCTCTATGTTTTTTGTGTTTGTGTACATGCATGTGTGTCCGTGGAGATGTTAGAATAAACGTGAACAACTTGTGGCCCTCCAGACAACATTGAACTGAAACGCCCATCAGCCCCCATCATAACAATGAATAGGGAGGAATGATGGTAGCTGCAATCCAATAATTTTGGAGGAACACCAAATTGGTCGTCCCTGTTCTAAAAGGTAAGATGCTACCCAGCTGAAAGTTCTTGAGCTTATTAGATTAGTACATTGTAAAAACAAAGCTGTCATTTTTAAAAAATTAATGATGTTTTATTCAAGAGAACTTTTATGTTTAGTTCAGTCTGCCTATGGTGGCATGGTTTTAAATTAAAGGGTAATTTTTGGCTTTTGCTGTTTTGTCATGTTCTAATTATCCTGTCCTCTAGGTAGTGTGGTCCTCCAGATGATGTTGGTCTGCAGCTCCCATGAGGCAAACCCAGCAGATCCAGCAGTGATGGAAGATGGGAGCTATAGCCCAACAACATCTGTAGGACCAAGCATACCCATTCTTGAGTTATATGGACTGTGAGGTTTGCACCAATAGTCCAGCAGACCAGAAACAGATCCCCTGTGCCACTTCATCAGAAGGAATCAGGTGATCCTGGAAATCCAACCCCCCACTTTTGCCTGCTGAAATAACTCCAAGGTCTCTCTGTAATCAGGGCATCTTGTTAGTGAAAGAAGTCATATGCCCACTTCCTTCCATGGTGGACTGTGGAACATTTGCCCCTCAAGATGTTCTGAGCTCCCACAAGTCTTAACAGCATACAAGAAGCTCTGGGAACTAAAGTCCAAAATATTTGGAGGGGCAAAGGTTCCTCACTTCCACATATACTTGCTGCTTCTCCAGCCATTAGGAATGGGATCCTCTCAGCACTTTTGCCAGTGGTTTCCAGCTTTTGGTCTTCCAAATATGTAGCCCTTCAGCGCTCAGAATCCCTGATTATTGGCCATGCAGGGTTGGGCTATAGTGACCTGAAGTCTAAAACATGTGGAGAACCAAAGCTATTCGAGTTACAACCCAGAATGCATGCTTATGCCTCCTCACCATGATAATCTTAAATGCCATAAACTGGTGGACAGTGAATAGTGCCACCGTCTATGTATAAGACAACTGAATAAGCCAGTGCTGAACACACACTCCTGGAGGGAAAATAAACAGGGCTTGGATTGGAAGAGGTCCTGGAGGTTATCTACCCTACTAGTTCTCAACAAATGGTGAGGAATTCATATTTTGGAAAAGCAATTCCGTCTGATGAAAGAAAACAACAAAGCTGTTCCAAGGGAGAAGGAGGGGGGTCTCTACAGGCTTGTTTCTGGATACTTGCAGCCAGATAGGCTGAAGTTTCTTAGAACCTATTCTCCTCAATACGTAACTGATGATACTGGGCAGGTCTCTGAGCTTAGGTGCTGCAGCAGCCGGCCAAATTCCCCCTGAGGGTTTTTGTGGGTTTTTCGGGCTGTGTGGCCATGTTCTAGAAGAGTTTCTTTTTGACGTTTCGCCAGCATCCGTGGCTGGCATCTTCAGAGAATGCTGGAATGGAAGAGAGTGGGTCTATATATACTGTGAGATCCTGGGTAGGGAGGAGTGATTCCCATGTAAACTGTGTATTGTTCTGTTGTTGAATAGGTATTATTCTGTTGTTGATGGCATGGCTTCAGGGTGGGAGGATATGCAAAGAAGGATATTGTCTGCTATCGTCTGCTGGGAAAGCCCTTGACCCTGATTGGTTTCCCATTTGCATTTGCTGAGTGCTGAAGCCATGCCATCAACAACAGAACAGTTACATGGGAATCACTCTTCCCTACCCAGGGTCTCACAGTATATATAGAGCTACTCTCTTCCATTCCAGCATTCTTTGAAGATGCCAGCCACAGATGCTGGCAAAATGTCAGAAAGAAACTCTTCTAGAACATGGCCACACAGCCCGAAAACCCCCCAAAAAACTATGGATGCCGGCCATGAAAGCCTACAACCCCCCTGAGGGTGTTCTCAAACTTGGTGGAGTTACCAATTTCAATCTTAGGCAGTTTCTGCAAATCCAGTATATGAAAGGACAGTAAACATGTGTGCTTGGGAAGGAATGGAGTAACAGTTCTATTTTGATTTCTCAAGACAACCAGAATTGCTGATGATCCCCTAAAGCATGTCTCTGCTAGCATTCAGGAGGGCTGTCAGATCAGTCTACCTGTTACGTCCCTCCTTGGATGAATCCTCTACCGAGTGTGGCCTAAAATTCCCTGAGTTGATCATGGAGAAAGAACCTTTGTAGGAATAACCTGACAGGACCTTAAGGCAGATCAGGGGTATTTAAGGTTCATGTGAGGGATGGTAGTCAAACTTTATCCTCTCAATACTTCTCTGAACTGGAGAGAGATGTACTGTAGTCATGTAGGCCCAAAGAATGCAGATGCCTGAAGTTGCAGGCTTGATCACCTACTAGATGCAGCAATGTTTGCTTGAGAAAGCAAGCCTCCTCATGAGTAAAGGCTTATTGAGACAAATCAGTCACTTCCACAAGTGATATTGACAGCCTGCTGCTGTGCTCTCAGCGGGACTCTGAAGGCTCACACACACAAAAAATCCTCCTGCTACAAACAAAGAATACTAAAGGATATCTTTGAAATCCTCTCTTTTTGTTTTTGTTTTCTTGAAAAAGAGGATGCCACAGATATGGTGGGATTGCATCGGTGTGACTTATCATGGGGAAGGGACAAGCACATCTTGAGAGGGTGGCTGGTAAAGCCCAGGTATTTCCCTCCCTGCTCAACATTTATAACATGGACAGGTCACCAGGTGGTGGTACAGCCTTCTTCCTCTTTACAAAGCAGTTTGTCACTTTTTTTCATGACTATGTTCTTGTTTCAGCCAAGAGGTCCAAGACTAACTCATCTTTTTGGAGGAAGGCACAATCCTGCCCTACATCACAATCCAGCACCCAACACAGAAGCTGGACCAGCCCAAGCATTAGGCAGACTAGGCAACAAAATCAGGTCATGCAACCTGTGCATCACCCCCTATTTCAAATGAAACAGAGGACAATGCCCCATTACCAGCCCTGAAACTATCAGATCAGAGTTCATAATGCACATGGAATTGTGCCGAGGGAGTATGGTGGTGCCATCTTGTACTTCACCTAAGGCAGCAAAACATCTTGGCACTGCCTAGAGGGAAAAATACTTTACACAAGGCTTTACTAAAGTGGTTTTTCTAAAAGGCAGCAAATAATGGACTATGCACAGAGCTTGGAAACATTAATTTTTTTGATGACAGCTCCCAGAGCCCTCCTGCCCACACATGTGTGTTTATTTTAGATCACAGCAGCCCAAATCTGCCCTGTGACTTCCTGTGCCATTGTGTCCATGTCAGTCCCAACAGGTTGAATGCTGTGCTTTGGGTGTCTGTGTGTCAGGGAGGCTGGACTGCAGTACCAATGTCTGCTTCACTATTAGTCAGGCTGCCAGGGGCTAATGGGTACTGGAGTCCTACAACATCTGGAAAGCCATGGATCCCCCAACGTTGACGTAGATCTTGGCTTGACACCATTTTTTTTAACCTGACTTCTTCTCTGTTCTCAACTGCTTCACTTGCAACTACATAGCCTGCTTTTTTAGCCCTAATCCTAATCTGCCATTGCTGGAATTTCACCCATGCCCTACTCTAGAAGTGCTCCTCGGGATTAACATCCATGGAACCCCAAATCTGAATGGCTGGGGTGTGTGAACCACATTGGGGTCTGTGACCTTCGCTTCCACTGCCCACTATCCCTAATATGCTTGTAACTCTGCCATGCTCGGAGGAATGCTTTTCATCCCAGGGTCCCTTTGCCTTCTTTCTCTCTCCTAGAGCTCTTGCTGATGCTTCTGACACTCCTTCTGGAAAGCAGCTTGCACCAAGGGTTTGCTTGGGTCTTTGAAGACAAGACTTTGTGAACCTGGCTAGAGATGACTGGCCAGGCCAAGCAAATATGGCTCCTTAAAGTCATTAAAACAACAACAAAACAATGGGAACATTTGCCCCCCCGAAACTGGGAAGGTCAACAGAACGGGAGACAGCCAAGGAACACTTCCAAAGGCCCAGCAATTGGGAAAGGAGCCTTATGGGTTCTGGAGCTCCTTTGTCAGTTGGTTTGTTGCAGAAGAGTCAGAGCCACTTTAGTTAGTAGGCTGACCTATATGAGTACAGCAATAGCAATAGCAATTGTGGCACTCTCTCTTTGAACCTCCTTTTATTTGCTCTCTCAGAAGCTAGATACCTTGTGCTTCAACAGTCAGGCAATCTTCCTGGTACAAAAAGGGAGGGGAAGGGGAGGCAGGCGCTGTTCCTGTTAACAGCCTCTATTACGAGCTGGCAATATAATCAGTCGAGTCGGGACTTCTGTGGCACTTCCCTGCAATCCCTGCTCCATATCTGACAAGCGTAGGAAGCTAAAAGCTGACAAATCCACAGCAAAGAATCCCAATGAAGACTTTGACTGGGTGCTGGGTTAATCTAGCAAATGGAGTTTCTCTGTGATACAGAGCACTTAGCATGGCTGGCTGACAGAGTAGGCAGCCCCACTTTCCACACCCCTCTTGTTCCCAATTCATTGACATGAATCAACACCCCTCAAAAGCGGGGGGGGGGGGGTGTCTGTTAGCACTTGGCTTATCCATCAAGCTAACAATTCACCCCTTTGGAAGCCCACACAAATACCTAAGTAGTACTTTCTGAACAATAATAATGGTTTTCAAAAAAACAGGATGGATCTGAGGCTTGCTCTTCATCAAAGTCCAAATACAGTCGTCCCTCCCCGTTTGCGGGGGATCTGTTTCGGCCACCACCCCGCAAAACAGAAAAAACATGGATATTCAAACCCCATTGACTATAATGATGGTGCGCTCCTGCGTGAGGTCCTGCACACATGCCATGGGCGCGCGTGGCATTTTGTATCTCCTGGCTTGCATCCACAGAAACTCAAAGCCGTGAATGGGAAGCCCACAAACAGGGAAGGACAAATGTAGTTCTCCTTAAAGCATGGGTGGGATCTGACTTAATTTTTATCTTGCATGCACACTGTGCTTCCTGAGGAGTGATGGGAGATAATACATCATTTTAAACATCCAGTCAAGTGTGCAGAAGGAGATGGGATTGAAGCATCAGGCTAAGAGAGAAGCGGGGAGGGATTCCTGAACACACTAAAGTCCAGCTTCAGTGGGCCAAGCAAAGCTGGGGACATGTTATTCCTAGCAACAGATCTGAGACTTGCCTTTAAAGATCTCCTGCACAACCTGCCCCCGTTTCTCTGTTTCTTTTCCTCCTGCATAATTAATTCTATTGATCAAGGAATAAGGATTCAGCTTCTGTTGGATGGTCCTACTGCCCCCTTGAAGCCTTAGATTTGCAGTTTGGGAGTACTACTGGATGCAGTCCTGAACCTGAATGCTCAGATTTCAGCTGGTGACCAGAAAGATATTTGCACAATTAAAGCTAATACTCCACCTGCTCCTATTTCTGGAGATGTCTGATCTGACCATACGAGATCCTAGTTCTGATTCAATAATTCTAAACAATTTGGGTTGAAGCAATTGCAAAGACAGTTTCCTAGGTCTGAAGATCTTCAGAGAAGTACCTCCTCTCTGCTCCACTGCCCTGAGAGGCATATTTGTGGTGCAAAAAAAAAGAGTTTCTTGAAGTTGTTCCCAGGCTCTGGGATTTCCTCCTAAGGGAATCTAGACTCTTTTTCCTTTTTCCCTTGTGCCAGCACAAAAAGGCATTCTTCTTCAAACAGGCTTTGGTATCTAAACAGGGCTCCGTCTGAAGGAGGCAGCTTCTTTTTACTAATGTGTTCTTAATCTGCTATTCTGTTTAAATTGTATTTGTTTTTATCCGAATTGTGTTAGCCTCTCTAAACCCTTTCAGGGGAGACAAAAAGGGACTATATAAATGAAATCAGTTAATCAACAGAGGATCTATAAAAATGGCACTGTTTTAATCATATTTCCAATGGCTTGGGTGTCTCAGTGGGTCTTTGTAGGGTTTGAAAAGTTATTTTAAAATAATGTATTATTTGGTTAATTGCAAAAAATCTCCAAATGGTAAATCGGTACCATTGACCTTATGAACTTCTTTTCTTGAATAAGAGGTTATGACCCATTAGATTTTTTAAAAAAACATTAATTCCTGGTAGAGTTGATACCTACTAATATGGAACAGAAGAGCTGCCATATTTTTTTCTTTTACTCTCTCTGTGGGAGTTGCTCATTGAAACTCTCAAGAGGAGTACCTGCACTCCAAAATATACCATGACACCACTGATGTCATATAGCTATAAAGAGGCTTTGCTAACTCAACCATTCACACTGTGGTTTTCCCTTCCTGTTGGCAGCTCAGGGAAAAGAAACAACAGCTTAGGTCTGGAGACACATACTGTTTGTCTTGAGCCGGGCGGGTTCACTGTTCCGACTGCCAGCCTGGTTTATTGCCTTGACGAGGAAGATGTATCGTGTGCCACTCTGCAGCCCATGCACTGTGTAGTGATTCTGCTTGATGTTGGGGACAATCATCCAGCTGTCCATAGAGTTGTACAAGCCTGGAGAAGGAAGGAGAGCACAGAGGACATATGTTGAGTGTGGCAACATATGAGAGCCATTGAGCTAAAGCATAGAAATAACACATCATAAATTATTAGTTAACTTCAATTAACTTATTTTCCCCATATAATGAAGAAATAACTGAGTTACATTACACTTGTAACTCAAACAAAGAATGACTGCACTCTTTTCACATTCAAACTATAACTTAATATTGCATTTATAATTAAAGGGGCATAGGCTTATTAAATTGATGGTGAAGAAGGAGTATCCCATGGCTGAAATGTTGCTGCCTCATGCTTTGTTGTAGGGACCACAGGCGGCGGGTTTATAGCATTCAGATATGTATGTATGTAGTTTTTTTTTCTAAAGAAAGTAATTGAAAGTGACTGTTTTAGTTTCTTATGAGAAATTAGAAATAAAAGAGTTGCTGTTAATATTTGTAATTATCAATATGCTAAACTAAATTACTTTTGCAGAGGTATAACTAACTACTTTTCAAAAGTACCTTTCAAATTCTACATCTATCTGGTCTTCTCCAGAAGCTATATGAAAACAAAGGAAGTTCATCAGATTTTTTTGGTACAAACATCTCAAATTTGAACCTGCCAAAATTACAAGCTAATGCTTGTGTAGCTCTGTACCCCAAGGCCACACTTTTCAGTATCCTGTGATTCCAACATAAATAAAGGATACAAAACTACAAGTGTTAAGGAAAAGAAGTACAGTATGCACAAACTCCATTGTGTCAAGGGAAATGTGCTTGCAACAAGGAAAATGCACATAAATGTTCACAAAGGTTTTCTCTGACAAATCTGCTCTTGCAAACTGCTGCAAAAGCAAACTGAAATGGGTTTGCCGTTGGTAGGGACTAAAACACCCAGCAATACTGAAATCTGTAATTTTGCATTGCCCGTGTTTGGGGGCAACCAGATGCTTATTGGAAGCCCACCAGCAGTACATAAATGCAACAGCCTTTCTCATGCTTGCTGACCTCCTCAACAACTGGCAGGCTAAAGCCATGAGAATTACTAGTAAATTTGTCTAATCCAGAGATAAGACTGATCATCTTGTAATGGAGTCAGGAAGCAACAACAGGGGTGGGATGGGGGGGAACACATCTTTGTAACAGATTTGGGGTGTTTACACAATTATAACACTTTGATACCACTCTAACCATCCTGGTTTTATCCTATGCAATCCTGGGATTTGTAGTTTCATTATTCACAATTCTCTTCCAGAGAGCACTCTAGTGGCTCCCCAAACTACAAATCTGCAGATTCACCAGGATGCAGCCATGTCAATTAAAGTGCAATCGGAGTGCACTGTGAAAGGCCCTTAATCTCGTCCCTAGCAGGGCAGAGGAAGTATGAAGAAAAATTAAAAGCAAAGCCTAGAATAGAATCATAGAATCATAGAGCTGGAAGAGACCACAAAGATCAACTAGTCCAACCCCATTCTGCCATGCAGGGACATACAATCAAAGCATCCCCGACAGATGGCCATCCAGCCTCTGTTTAAAAACCTCAAAGAAGGAGACTCTATCACAATCCAAGAGAATGTGTTCCATTGTCAAACAGCTCTTACTGCCAGGAAGGTCTTCCTGATGTTTAGGTGCAATGTCTTCTATTGTCATTTGCATCCATCGTTCCGTGTCATAGCCTCTGGAGCTGCAGAAAACAAGCTTGCTCTATCCCTTCAAATATTTAAACCAGGCTATCATATCACCTCTCAGCCTTCTCTTCTCCAGGCTAAACATACCTAGTTCCCCACGTTGCTCCTCATAGAGCACGGCTTCCAGATTTCTTTACTATGGACACTCAATGCATTAAGGCAAAGCTATGGACTGGCCCAGCCTTCCTCATACTGCTGTAGTTCCCTCTCCAGCTAGATTATATTATAATTTCCATCGGTCTTACTCAGCAGATCTAATGTCCTGCCAGGCTAGAGATCACTGGAGGTGCAGCACAGCACAGCGGGATGGCTCTCATGCGGAGGAGGCTAATGGTCTGGAGGTCACATCCTTGCATGCGATCACTTTTCCACAGGGAGGGCAGGAGATGCAAGACCAGCGCTTTGGAAAGCAACCGAAAACACACCGGAGAGGGCTGAGGCTTGTTTGGCTAGCTGGCTGCTTCTGGAATGAGGTCACTAGTGGACCTTTTGCTTGATCTAAAAGGGGCTTCTTTATAAATGATGAACCTACTGCAGCAAATCGGCAGGGAGATCATAAAGCGTAGAAAGAGATAAGGTGTGTAAACAGTATACTAATCACAAGAAGTGGATTATCTGGGCTCCGGTTGCAGGAGTTGTTCATCAAAGAGCTTTAGTAACTGTAGCAACAGGAGATAATAGCTGTTGGTAACCACCTGGGTCAGCAAGGCCAAGATTACATGTATCGCCTTTCCTCTGTAAGCCCTAAGCCCACCACCCCAAGCCAATGCACCTGGACACACAAAATCTGGCAAGATCTTAAATTACTCTCACAGCCTTATTCCTCCTGCCACTGTCGTATCTCTGCCTACAGTTACATCAGTTCAATGCACCAGCAGCAACCGTTCTTAACCATCATGGCTGGGGGACAATGGGAATTAGAGTCCAACACTGGGAATGCTGGTGAGTGCTTGGGGAATGCTGATGCTATGTGTGAAAAATACCTCTTTTACGGTAGCGGCGCTTTTTCCTGCCTGTGCAACAGTGGTCCAAAACACATTGCAGAAATAATCCAGTTTGAGACCATTTTAACTGCCCCGGCTCAATGCTAGGGAATCCTGAGAACTGTAGTTTTGCGAGACATTTAGCCTCCTCTGCCAGAGAGCTCTGGTGCCATAGTAAACTACAATTCTCAAGTTTCAACCAGGGCAGTTAAAGCGGTCTCAAACTGGATTATTTCTGCAACGTGTTTTGGACCCAAGTCTATTAAGAACATTTCTTTTCCTTAAAAACAGAAGCTGCTTGACTGATTTAGACAAATTAAAAGGTGGGAGGGGTTGATCTAAATGGTCTGTAGATTGAATATCTTTTCAGAGCAATGGGCTTGAATTGGCTGGCTGGCTCACTCTCTTGCTAAGATCAGCTAGAAAAAGGAACATAAAGGACAGAAGTCTACTTTCATTAAGGGATCTGCTTTCTCATCAGTTAATCAGGCTAATTAATCTGATACACGGTTGCAAATTTAGGATATCAACAATGCTTGGAATAAGTCTGGGGTTGAGGTATGTGTGTGTGAGATAAGGCCTTTTTCCCATGTATCAGCAAGTCAAAGCAAAGCAGTAAGTGGGAAAAATATGGTTGATAGGACCGAAACCTGCAGAGTTCATACAATTTAGACTGATCTAAATCTCTACTCTCTCTGAATTTCTCAACAACAGTTCTGCCTATTCTCCAAGAAAAATATGGCACTCCCATGCAGCAGAAGTACCAAGGGCCACTCAAAGAGGCAGCTGTATTTTCACCCATCATTATGTATCATCTATCCAGTGGCTCCATGCATAAAGCAGGCAGCAGCTGTGGCACTGGAGGGTCCTAAGACAGGTAGCACAGATTTAATTTTTTTAAAAAAATGAATCACTGCCTGCTATAACATGGAAGCACACTTGTCCTTAACCATGAAACCCCTGGAAATTTCCCCCTATCTTGAAAACCATAGAAATAATACAGAACCACCACCACCACCACTGCACACATTTCTTTGGAAGAAAGCACTAACAAAGAGGGTAGCTATGAGATTTGAACAGGATGTGGCTTGAGTGTTGGACAACAACTCTGGAGATCAGAGTGTGATTCCCTATTCCACCATGGAAACCCACAGGGTGACCCTGGCTGAGCCACACATTCTCAGCCCCAAAAAACCCAGTTATAGATTTGCATTAGGGTCAGAAATTACTTGAAGGCACCCAACAACAACATCTGAGCAAGCTTAAATAACCTAAAGGCACCAGATCTCATCTTGGAAGCTACACAAGATCAGCCCTGGTTAGTACTTGGATGGGAGATAGCCAACAAATACCAGATGTTGTAGGCCACATTTCAAAAGAAAGTACATGTATTTATTTATTTACTTATTTATTGGATTTACGGGTTATCCTTCCTTTCTCCCTAAATGGGATTCAACAACCTCTGAGTATTCCATGCCTAAGAAAACCCTATGAAATTCATGGACTAGACATAACTCAACAGGTGACTTGAATGCACATATGCACAACACTCTCAGAATCCCTCTGCTGTGCTAGGAGTGGTACTCAAAAAAGGTAACTTTTCCAAGCTCTGGGGCTAACATATGTACCTATTTTCTGCAAATTTCACTAAGACCTATCCTGGATGACTTGGGGTCTTTGTCACAATATCAGTGATTCCATTATCAGAGACTCCTGGTAAAACACTACATAGAATCACAGAATCATAGAGTTGGAAGAGACCCCAAGGGCTACCCAGTCCAACCCCATTCTGCCATGCAGGAACTCACAAGCAAAGCACCCCCAAGAGATGGCCATCCAGCCTCTGTTTAAAAACCTCCAAAGAAGGAGAGTCCACCACAATCCAAGACAGCGTCTTCCACTGTCAAACAGCTTTTACTTCAAATTTGTGGATCCTCCATCTTTTAAAACAAGCCACATGGAACTCCATCCCCTTCCCCTTGATTTGGGGCTTAGTTTTTGTTGCTTAAAGAAAAGACTAAGCAGAAAAGGACAGAGGGAAAAAATAGGAAACCGAGAGAAGTAAAACACAGCAAGAAGAGATCACCCAATGAATTTACGGAGCTCATGAATGTCTTCTAGCATGGACCATTTTATTAGTTACCTTGCTTTCCTCCAAAGACCTGGAGGAAGACCTGGAGGCATCAGGCAAGACTCATCTCCTCTGCATTTTTATCATTACAGCAACCCTGAGAGGAAGGTTGGGCAGAACAGAAGTCACTTGGGACCCAGAATGCTTCATAGGAGGGTGGGGATTTGAGACCGGTTCTTGATTCTGCTTCAATGCTCAAATCCCTACTCTCTTTAAACGGGCATTAAGGCAAATTCATGATAGACTTTTAAAAACTTGGCTATATGGAGTCTCTAAGATTAGGGACAGTGTGCCACTGAATTCCCATTGTTGGGGAAGCTGATTGCCTTCATTCTCTTGCTTGGGGGCTTCCCAAAGGTATCTGGCTGGTTGAAAAGGAGAAGCAGGACCAGAAGATGGTTTTGCTCTGGTAGGATCTTCCTAAATTCTTCCGGAGAGCTACTGCAACAAAATATTATAGAAAGCTATAATCCCAGGCAGTGCTTGGGAAAATTACCTTTACTGGACTACAATTCCTTCAATTTGCTGGCCAGTATGTCCAAGGCCTGGAACAGATGGGCAGGTCGAAATCCCGCTGCCCGCATGGCCCACTCCTAAGGTGGCTCGAATGCGCACAGCCTGACTGCGCACTGGGTAATATTTTTTTTGTTGCCGACCCACCATTGTTGCATTGTTGCACCATTGTACAAACACACTGCTGGCAATCCCAAGTACCTCTCATGTTTGCTCAATGTCATCCCACTGGATAAACGCCCCTTTGAACAGCCACAGTTGTATGTGCAATGCTCTGCCCATACATAGCATTGGACCATTGTTGTGCGAGTGATACATTGGCAAAGTACTATCATGGAAGCCTGCATGCCCCCTTCACCCTGCTTCACCATATGCCCCTTTGTTGGACTGTCTGGTTTGTGTATATTGTGTATATTGTAATTACATCCATTGGCGTTGTGGCACTTTCATTGCTTTGCTTTGCTGCACTCCCGCACTCATGTTTACATCCAGGGCAAAGATGCATATCTTCTGCACTAAGCTGGACTATCCTAGGTTCTGTTTGCTCTGTTTTTTAGCCCCAGAACGTGGCTTCGGTCTGGTTTTCATCTGCTTTGGAGGTGTGCGTCATCTAAATGCCCCGTCTTCAAAGTGGTTGGAAACTGCTTTTTTTTGTCCATCTGTTCCACCCCAAAAACTTGCATTTCCAAGCTCTGGTTCCTGACAGGCTTACTTGAGAGTCACTGAAGATAGAGGGGGTTACATCCAAGAAACCATGTGGAGGATTGGGATGCCCAAGGGGGTCCATGTATTACAGACTGAAGGCCTAAAAAGTTGAAGAGAAATGTGACAAGCTTGGCCCTAGAAGGAAGAGAACTGCATCTAGACAGCTGAAGCAGTCTTCCTCTGGATAGAAATGTAACTAGTGGCCTGCCACATTGTGACTGCCCCCCCCCCATTAGTTTTCTGGGCAATGCTAATTCCTCTCCTAATTGTGTGCATACATGCAAGGAGGAGGATAAATGGGCTGTGATGCAGGTCCCTGAATAGCTGTGACAGCAAGCTACACAGAGACTACATTTTATTTCAGAATGATTCATTGATCCTCCCACTGCTCTGTATAACAATTCAGTTCAGCCTTCCACCCCTCAAGCAGCAAAGGATGACTAGCACAGAACGTCTCTCCCTATCTCAATACCCTTTCTTCCACTCAATACTTTTGCTGGATGCCTGGAGACCTCCCTTTACACAACAATTCTTGCAATTCCTTCTAAGATTACACTTCTCCCAACTAACGCAGTCTGATCTCCAGAGCTTTGAACGATGACATTTTAGACCACAATTCCCAGATTCCCCTGCCAGCCTGGCCAAGATGAGTCTGGAAACTATAGTCCATAGCAGACACATACCCAAGCGCTGCTGACCCCTACCAAAGTTGGTTTGGGGGCAGTCAAATGCCAATGGAGTAGGAGGGTGGTGAAGGCAAAGAAGGAAAGAGTTTCTCCATTTCCCACAAATTCCCCTGTATCTATTGCCAGAAGTTGAGAGATTGTATTGGCTTGTATTCCCTTGCCCTGAACATCTGTACTTCTGCCACATCACCATACCCCAGCTGGGTTATAGGTGCATCCGAACATTTGTCTTACCCAATAACGGATTAAATGAGGCAGCCATTCAGGAAAAGTGATACCTGTATCTCAAGAATATGCTATCTCAGCATGGAGGTAGTAATTCCAGGTTCAAATTCTCCTCCATGTTAGTTTCCTGCCCATGGAAAGTTACCATGTCAGGGTGAGGCTACAGTCACTTCCCACCAACCATGCAACATCCTTACTTGCTTTCTGATATGATGAAGGGGGATTATGCCATGGATTCTTAAATGGTGTAGGAGATCTGTACCATGTGTAGTCCTTTGTCTAAACAGATGAGTGAATGAACCAGCAAACTGTCTCTCTTTTTAGAAAAAAGGATTTGGGGCTGGCAAGAGATGGGAAGGGAGGGAGGAATAAAAAGAAGTCGGTGGCGATCAAGTTGGAAGCTGGTGTTTTGCAGATGTGCTAGATTACTTATAAACAGCCTTGGGAAGTCAGTTTTTCTGCCCTCTCTATCACATCAAGTTAGCATTTGGCCACCACACTCTTCTGCCCTGCAGCTTAACTCTATTATCTTTTTGACAGGTTGTCTTGCAGACCAGCTATTACAGAAATAAGCAAGTCACTCAAGAGATTTCGCTGTACAATATTGAGTTAAAATGCTTATAAACAACTCCCTCTTCTTCCCACTCAGCAACTCCGTAATTTTATTTAGCGGTGTTGCTAAGGGCCGGTTCATAACCAAATTGCCATGCTGAGAGCCTGGGTTGAGGACAGAAGCCGCTGGGTAGTGCTGTCTTCTCAGCCCAAATTAATCCATGTTTACTGCAGCACCACTGAATGTTTAGCTGCTCAGTAAACACCAGTTTACTCCCACGTTTCTATGGCCCACGCCTGCTTTGCAGGAGCTCCATTCAGTTCACTTTCACTCTGCCAGTACTTCTTGTGAATATGTGCTGTTTTACACAATACGCAGCAAGCAGGCTCCTATCTACTTACAAGCATGGCAGAAAAGTCTATCAATGGCCCTTTGGTGGTTTTATATTGCCTTCAGTATCTGAGACAGCATGCATCTTAATCCAAGTTTCTGGGAAACGTCAGTGAGGGTACTATTATGCTCATACCCTGCTTTGGGCTTCCCATGGGCATTTATTTGGCTGGCCACTTTGGAAACAGAAGGGTGCATAAGGCAGACATCTGGTCTTGTCCAGCATGGTTCCTATATTCTGTTATCACATATACAGGTGTTCATATTGTGCTACACATTCCATGTTGTACTTTATGTTTCTAACCTAACTCCTCTTCCTTTAATGTCTTCATAGGGGAAGCAGGAATTCAACAGATGAGTTTCTAGAAATGAAGTCCCGCGGCACAGAATTCTTTGCTGGTTACATTTCTACCTGCACTGCATCCAGAGCTTCATTTTTTTCAACGAAGAGGAGCCAGATATCAAATCTGGAAATTTCATTCCTCTCCTCTTACAGTCCATCTCCTTAACCGCCTCTGTGTGTGGACACCAGGGTCAACTATAGTTTTTTGTGGGTTTTTCGGGCTGTGTGGCCATGTTCTAGAAGAGTTTCTTTCTGACGTTTCGCCAGCATCTGTGGCTAGCATCTTTAGAGAAAAAGAAGATGTGGCTAGCATCTTCAGATGCTAGCCACAGATGCTGGCAAAACGTCAGAAAGAAACTCTTCTAGAACATGGCCACACAGCCTGAAAAACCCACAAAAAACTATGGATGCTGGCCATGAAAGCCTACGACTTCACACCAGGGTCAACTGTTATGTAGTGGAAAAGGCACTCTGCAACTGCTCACAAACTCTGTCATCTCATGGAGAAGAAGTCCATATCTCCAGTAATGGAGGCAGTTCACCATTCAATATAGGCTACTGTGGAACAGGAGTGAGAGTTCGTGCTATTGTGTTCATATTCTGCTTGTGGACTTTCAACTGGGGCATCTAGTTGGCCGCTGGCAAAGCCCAAACACACTAAAGGTACCAGAGTTGTCTGATCTTGGAAGCAAAGCAGGTTCAGCCCTCGTTGGTACTTGGATGGGAGACCACCAGTGAATCTCTGGTGCTGTGGGCTACATTTTCAGAGGAAGGAACTGGCAAAAGCATTCCTTGCCTAAGAAAACCCTATGAAATTCATTGGGTCGCCATATGTCAACAGGCGGCTTGAAGGCACATTCACACACACAGCTGGCCACTGTAGAGACAGGATGATAAAACGGACTGGCCTTTGGTCTGATCCAGCAGGGCTCTTCTTTTGTTCTGGTGTTTGCTTAAAGAATGTCACCTTTCATAAAAGCCATTAAAATTGTTACTGATGACAATCGAGCTAAGACACTTCTCAGGCAACATTTCTCCAATATCTTCCTAAAAGTCCTATGTAAGCTCTGATAACTTAGGAGGGAAACCTTATGAAGAGATGAGTGATGTTGACAACCTGTCTGGAAGCAGGCCAAAGTAATCACTCTTTCCTCTCTAATGCACCTCTTATACAAGCAAATGGAGGGATTTTCAGTTCTTGCAGGGCAACAGAGAAGTACAAGCAGGGCCTTATGAATAGTGTCCCTAGTCCTATTCATCATTTTCTGTAGCAAGCCTAACTGGTTTCTGGAGGGAGGGATAATAGGAATCCCACCTTCTCCTCCATCTTTAAGTTGTTGGGGAAAAGGATTCAGAGGATTCTGAAGCCTGGCACAGTGACAGGAAAAATGACCACCCATTTCTTCAGTTCCAAGTGGGAGAGGAAAGTGGCAGTTTTTGATAAGGAGGGACCATGTTATCATCAGCCACATTCCCTTTCAGGCTTCCCTGCTCCCTCTGAGCTTAACCTCACAGTAGATGGGTGGTAGAAGTGGATTTTCTCAGCAACAAGATAATGTTGTGTGTTTTTCCTGTTGTAATGCACAGAATTTGGGAATGGCTTGTAAATGGATGAGCAATTAGAATCCATTAGCTGTACAGAAGACCTGCTCCTCAAAATGAAATTAGATAGTACTGATCTGTTGCTACGGATTAACATAGCTGCTTATATTTTTGGACTCAGTTTGGGGCAGCATGACTCCTGGGACTATAGCTTGTGTACCTTATAATCAATGGCTATACCGCTGCCTTTAGGAATCTGGTTGGTAGCAGAGGCACTAACCAAATCTGAAACTGGAAAGGGGTGAGAGGGCAGGGGCTTAACTCTATGCTGAGCTCCCAAAGTGCTGTTATGCCCAGTATCAACTTTGGGGCCCCTGGCTGACCTCCCCTCCCCACCCCTATTTCCAGTTCCACATCTGGAGATGAAGGAAGAAAAAAAAGGACCTCCCTTCATTCCAACTGCCATTGCCATGGCCTCAGAGGGAGATAATACCTAGCCATGCCTAGCCCACAGGAAGAAAGAAAGGACCTCCCTCCATTTCAACTGCCACTGCCATGGCCTCAGAGGGAGAGAAGAGGCGGCAGTTTCTGCTGGACTTAACCCTCTCCCCAACTGCCACTCCTTTCCTTGTGTGTCATGTCTTTAGAGTGTAAACCTGAGCGCAGGGAATTATCTAATTACTAAATTGTAAGCCGCTCTGAGAGCATTTCTGAAGAGGATATAAACATTATAAATAAATAAAATAATAAAAATACTTTAGTGCTTTCTCTCCTCAATCTCACGTGAGGCTCTTAATGTACACCTGTCACTTCCACAGCTGTACTGCTTCAACATATGCAAGTATTTTGTACCTTAGTTGTCTTAGTTGTCTGAACTACAGTTCCTTATAGAATCCAAGCACTGTTTCAAAACTAAAAGCATGTGTCTACGTCTGGGAGGGAGGAAGGGATGAGGAGGAAGAAAGAAGAAAGAGAGATACAGACAGACAGAGTGGGTGCAAGAGACAGCAAGTGCCAAAGTATTCACAGATGGTATTTCTGGTGAAGGATTCTGCCTTTATAAAATGTACCCTATATCAGAATTTGTGGGAGAAGGGAGGCTGCAAAAACGAAGAGGGTTTTTGGTCATTCTGATTGAAGGCATGAAGCGCTGCTCTCATTCTGATCTGGCTTTGTGACACTGTCCCATATCTGGTTGGCAATGTGAAGACATGGCATCATTAAACTGCCTTACTATTCTCTAAGTGACCAAGTCTGGCAAAGAAAGAATACATTTCATGCATTTAGGAAAGTGATAGCCATGCTTCAGAACACAGAGGAAACAAACAGGCAACGAATAATGTTTGGAAAAAGGTAAATGGTACGGTATATACGTGTGAGTGAGAGGAAGGATGGAGGAGCAATTTTCCCATCCCCAAATGCCTTTGTTACCCTAAAAAAGGTTTATAAGTAAACATTTAGAGCCTACACACTCTCTCAGACTGTTTAGTCAGGGGAGGGACAGATTTATGTTGAGGCTGACTATGGTTTTGAGGCAGTTATTTCACTAAAAAGTGCACAAAATTTCAAGGTTGTCTGTAGAAGTTAGGAGACAGGCTAAATCTGTAGTTACTTACTAATGAAGTTGGCCTGGCCAGTGAAGATGGTATACTGAAGCTCATATGAGCCGACGCAGAACTCATCATCTGAGATCCAGTGGACAGTGATGGTGTCATGGGAGGCAGTACAAAGTTCTTCACGGACTGATGGCGGGTTGGGTGCTGTAAGGAAAACAGAATATAACAGAGCAGACATTAACATTTTTGTGGATGTGGCTCTCATATGCTTTGAAAAATCTTTTTAAAAGAATGAGGATCTTGTATCCACATGGTTCAAGACCAAGTTAAAAGTGGTAACTTTGGGCCGGGGCACAATTTGTACAATCTAGCCACTAGGGAAGTATGTCCATAGGGTCACGAACAGATAGATAACTTTCTTGTCAGAACTTAATTTAGAGCAGAACTTTTCTGCCAAACTGCATCTGTCTTGTAGACTTCAATGGCTAGCACCTGCATCACAGAGACCTCATTCATCCCCAGTTCTACAACTCTTTTTATAATACAATGTTTGACAAAAATAACCTAAATCTAAATCAAGGGTAGGAAACCTAAGACCCGGGGGTCGGATGCAGCCCCCCAAGGCCTTTGGACCAGGCACAGGCCAGTCCTGCCGCCGCCGCCGCCACCCCCCGCTGCCGCCACCACCGCCCGCCATGATGATATTGATTTTTGTTATTATTACTTGTTCTTGGGGTTTTCTTGGCAAAATCTCTACAGGGGTTTTGCCATGGCTTTTCTGGGGCTGAGAGAGTGTACATGCATTTTTTAATTTTTTTAAAAAAATTTAAAAAATATATTTATTTATTTATTTATTTATTTATTTATGGTACTTCAGCCCCCCAATTGTCTGAGGGACAGCAACCCAGCCCCCGGCTCAAAAAGGTTGCCTACCCCTGATCTAAATACTAGTCCCAGTCAGAGGAGAAAAACTAATTCAATGGCCCTACTCTATTTGGGATTAGCAACCAAATTTCAGCCAATATGTTTTTCTTCAAGAAAAATACTTCAACGAATAACATTTAACTAAACACTCATTTCGGTGGATCATAGGAAAAACAATAATAGGCAAGACAGTCCACAGGAAGCATGTGTATGAAAAACGAGGCCGAGGAGAAATTAAGCCTCTAACTGCTGATATATACATCTCCCAAATGCATGAGGGAGCTGAGGATTTTATGTCAAGAAAAAAAGTGAATCCTACTTTAAAGGTAGATCTGTACCTAAGGCTTTATGGGCCTATCTAGCTAGTTTTATATTTTCAGGCTTCCAAACCATCTGAGCTTCTTCCCTTAGGCAATACCGCTCTGTGTAAAAAGACATGGGTTAACAATACGCTGTACCCACATATTTTTCTTAGCTGCCAGGAGATAACAGAAGTATTTCAAAAGCGGACTATAGTATCCAGGTAGCTCAATGCAGGAAAACAGTTCTGTATGCCTTTCAAGTCAAGGCCAATGACTAAAAAAACCCCACAAACACCAAATCTCCTTTCATTTCAGCAATGGCTTGTCCTCAATTTCTAAACCAGGGTTAGGCAACCTAGCACACTCTAGTTATTTTAAACTGCAGCTACCATAATTCCTATTCAGGCTTCCTGAGTACGCTGGCTGTGTTGGCTGGGACATCTGGAAAAACACAAGGTTGCATACCCTTTTCCAGATAATTAAAATTGGATCCGCACATCCATAGTTGGAGCTTGGGCTGGACACCGCAAGGCTGAGATGGAGGACAGAGTCTATCTGGCTTCCCTCTTTCTGCCTCAAAGGGCTGGGAGCAAAGGAGGCAGAGCAGTATCTGGGAAAGGGATTCCAGTAGCAATGGGAAGCAGAGTGGGAAGAGAAGGGAGAAAGGGGGTTCCCTCCTCCGTAATTCTTAGAAAGGCTGCCGTGACAGGAAGCATTCAATTCTTTAAATTTCCTCTTCATTCAGAACTGTCAAAAAAGCACCTTTAAGCCATGCTGCTGCAGCATATAATTACACGTTGCTTTAATCAGTTAATTGATAGACTCATCCACATGAAAACGAGGCATCTGATTTGCTTAAAGATCTGTAACTCGATGATGAGCAAATTGACAGGTTTTTCCCAAAACCTGTATTGCGTTTTGGGATGTTAACGTAGTCTATGCTGAACCATTTGGGGACAAAAGGAAAACAAAATCCCATCATGGATCTTCTGCTAATTAAACATAAGATGCAATCCATTCTGCAAACCACGCTGAAATGAACAGATGCTGTGCAAGAGCATGACTGGATGGAGGACTACTAAATTCAGCCTACCTGTATTTACCAACTATCTATGATAGGTGTGGTTGACTGGTGGCCATCCAGATGTTGTTGGACTGCAAATCCCATCAGTTCTAGCTAGCATAGGCAATAATGAGGGATGAAGGCAGTTATGATCCACATGGTCTCTACCCATGATATACACCTTTCAAGTTACAGTGAGTCCTATGTCTTTGAGTCTGTAACTCAGTGGTAAGACCACTTGTTTCACATGTGGAGGGTCTGCTGTTAAATTATTAGCAATTCCAATTTTTCAAAACAGATCAGGTAGCAGGTGATGTTCACTTTCTTAAAAGGAAACAGCTTTACATGGGACTCTGTCAGTGAGGGGAAAATAACAGACAAGTGAGGGATAGCAATAGCAAGTACATTTCTATACCGCTTATCAGTGCATTTAAGCACTCCCTAAGCGGTTTACAATGTGTAAGCTAATTGCCCCCAACAATGTGGGTACTCATTTTAACAACCTTGGAAGGATGCAAGGCTGAGTCAACCCTGAGCCTCTGGCTGGTACTGAACTCACAACCTTGTGGTTTGTAAGTGAGTGGCTGCAGTACAGGCATTTAATCATTGCACCACCAGGGTTCCTGGTGATAAAGAGATAAAGAGACTGACCTTATAGAAAGCAGTTCTACTATAATTTCTTATTTTCCACTGGATTGTTTTCTGGCCTTACAATTGTTTGCAGAACCTGGAAACATTCTTTTGGGGGACTACTACTCCTTGACTGCCCAGCTAGCATAGTCAGCGGTCATGTTGGCAGGAAGATTCTGGGAACTGTAGTCTCAAAGAGGAACTTTTTCCCTCCAAATTCTGAATGCTCTCAGTAGCACACCAACTCCATTCTTCCACCTTGATAAGGCAATTGATGAGTTCTGTCCCCTGTCTGTTGAAGGACACATAGGCTAGAGGCAGACAGAAATATTAAAGCAGAATTTAAGGTGGCTTGAGAAAAGCCTAGCCTGGGCAGGCCCTACCACAAGAATAAAGATCCCAAGGGCAGAGGTCAGATCTTTGTACACAAGATCCTTTTAACTTGTGACAGCAAGGACTAAACCCAAGGCCTTGTGCCAGGCTTGCTGGGGATGGTGGGATGTGTGGTGCAACTATCAGCAGGACAACCATGGGGAAGGCAGATGTAGAGTACTGAAGAAAAATGAAAGAACAGTAAGATATATCCACATATTGGATGACCAACGCATTTCTTATCTGTCCAGCTGCCATATGGCAAATGACCAATAGCTTTTGTTGGTTTTCCATGATGATGCAATATATTTTAGCTCAGACATTACCAACCTGGCACCTTCCAGATGGACGACAAACTCCATGCTACCTAGGGATCATAAGAATATTAATCCAAAACATCCAGGGTGGGATGTCAGGTTGAAGAAGCATTATTTGCCTGTTATTTCATTTCCTACTCCTGCTTTTAAAGACCTAATATTTTGCATTGCTCCAGGTATTAACAAGGTGCTAATTCTCATTCTTTCTACAGCTTATACCCACCAGGAGACTTTACCAATGTGATTGGTGGCCATTTCTGTAAAGTGACAGATGGCTGGGAGGAACACCCATCCACAGAAGACAATGAGATTCAACATTAATGATGTAATATTGAAATCTGAAGCAAGTATTTAGACATAATTAGGTTAACAACTAATTAAAACCAAGCTGGCCCATCACAACTTGTGTGGTGCAGAAGGTGGGGTAGCCTGAAATGGCATTTTTAATTGAAACCTTTCAAACAAGTCACATTCTGCTGCTCACAGTCAATTTTCATATGCTCTCCTATGAGAAGAAATTGGATTTGCTTCTTTATATGTTTCTTAGGGCAGTGGTTTCACCATTTGGTCCTCCAGATGTTTTGGATTTAACCCCCAGGATCCCCAACCACTGACCATGCTGTCTGGGGATTCTGGAAGCAAGTCCAACAATACATGGAGGGTCAAAGGGTGAGAACCGTTGTTTTAGGGAACCACGGAGAAACTTCTCCAAGCTGAATTTTGAGTGTTTTTGTTTTTTTAAAAAGAGCTCTACTTTCTTAACTGGCTTGCTTAAGCAGCAATCTATTACTGATGGTACAGCCAAGAAATGCAGTCAACTGGCAGCTGCCTTCTCTTCTATAAGAGATTCACCACTGAAAAACCAGTCCTTTGTAGAATGCTTTCATTTACGACATATATCAGAAATACTTGGAAATGTCCGCCTGGGCAAGCAAAGATCACAGGTCCCTTTTTGAGGAATAGAGAACAGCTGCCATTTTCTGTTGCTTCAAGAAATAGGAGTAGAACCAATGAGAGACAACTTCAGAGATACAGATTTGGCTGAACCCGAGGAAGAATGTCCTAACAAATGTGTTGTGTTTAACAGTGGAAGTCACTGTCATGAGGTTGGTGGGTCTCCTTCACTGGTGCTATCTAAGCAAAGGTGTGATGGCCATCTGTCACTGAAACTGTAGTTTCACCTACATTGTAGGACAGAGAACGG
Source organism: Phrynosoma blainvillii (assembly GCA_026167975.1). Classification (NCBI taxonomy): domain Eukaryota; kingdom Metazoa; phylum Chordata; class Lepidosauria; order Squamata; family Phrynosomatidae; genus Phrynosoma; species Phrynosoma blainvillii. Next base: position 9,649,278 of record JANUYF010000009.1, read on the forward strand.
GAAGTGCTTTAAGTGCTGTTGGACTGAAGTGTCAATTGGCTCTAGCTAGCACAGTTAATGGTGAGGAATCATGGAGATTACAGTTCACAAAATATCTGGAGTACATGTTTCCATGAGAGCCAGAGTGGTGCAATGGTTTAAGTATTGGGATTACAACTCTGGAGACCAAGGTTCAAGTCCCTGCTCAGTCACTGGAAATCCATTGGGTGATCTTGGGCAAGTTGCACTCTCTGTGCCTCAGAAGAAAACAAAAGCAAACTGCCTTCTGAATAAATCTTTCCAAGAAAACCCCGTGAGAGATTCACCTTAGGGTTGCCATAAGCTGGAAACGAGTTGAAGGCACACAAAAACAAAAACAACAACAATGTTCCCCGTCCTGTTGTAGATAGATCCCACACTAAGCCAAGTGACACACACCTCCCAGCGCTAACTTCAGCATAACAGGTGAGAGTTCACATCTGGTAACTTCCAGGATGAACTAACTTGCACATAACCGTGAATCCACACTGATCTGATCTGCAGTGGCAAACCAATAGCCATATCTTACATTTAGTGGCCTTCTTTGCTCTCAGTTGATAGAAACAGCGCCCGCCGAAATATCAAATGAGCTGTACTACTGATTTTAAAGAACCTCAGATGTAATTTAGAGATAAATTTCTTGTCCTCATCCCCATTCATAGGGGACTGTAGCAATGAAGGAATGGTAAAGCAGAACAAGGCAGAAGAAATAATAGGGCTTGGTGCTGGAGGAGTGAGTGGGGAAGGGCTGGGACTGCAAAACTGGCACAAACCTGTAAGATAATCCAGCCCCTCCAGCAGTTTCTTCTCTCTGGAAAAATCTAAAGCAAAGTTTTCAAAGGCATCGTTAAAATTGATATCGGGTATCAAAACTTGAGAGGATGCGGTTGCCATGGCGACCCTGAAAGACAGAAGAGAGCATCAATATACATTAGGCAGTATTTGCAACTCCCAGTCGGCGCTTTGATTTTTGATTAAAGAGCTGCAAACAGCCTTGCAGTGATGCAACCTCCATCAGGAAGTGGGTTGGGAGGAGGAGAGACTCACCGATTTAATATTCAGGACCTTAAATCACTTATGTGAGAGACTGGTGGTTGGGCGATGGTGAACTGATTCACCCTAATTCAGATAGTTTTTTGTTGATGTCTACAACAACCATCAACATCCCATTCACCTTCAGGATGTGCAAAAATCAGAAGCCCTTGAAGTGTGCTTCCATGATTCCTAAAACTACCAGGGAAGGAACAACATGGAAGAACTCACAGAGAAGCATGGAAGATGCTGTTGCCTAAAGCTCCTATATAATTCAGTGAACAAGGTGGTGAGGCAATTGTAAGACAAAAGACTTGTCTGGAGGCACCCATAGTCTCACACTCTGCCAAAAGAGCAGCTTTTTACTTTCCAGCCCTTAAAGTCAGAGCTTTGAGAAGTTACTTTTTTGAACCATGCCTTACAGAATTACCCATCCCACATGTCCAGTGGCCATGATGGCTGAGAGATTTTGAGACCTATAATCCTGAGGAATTCTGAGACCTGTAGTCAAAATAAGTAATTCTGCTTTTATCATCACTGTTATGTTTGAAATACTTTTAAATTGTTTTAAATTACTACTGTTTTTTTTAAATAAAGCAGTTTATTTAACATACATTTTTATGATTATGATTATGATTATTAGCCAGATATTGTTTTAATTTATATTACAAACATATTTGGGAGAAAAGTAGGATATTAAATAAATAAATAAATAAATATCTAACTTCAATCTATAATATGGGATCCACTTTTCATTTTCCTCCCCCTATACACCAGGGTATCCTCTGAGCAATTTCAATTTCTGCCACCTTCCTTCCACATGCTCCTTCACTTCCATCTTTGCTCTTTCTTATGTTCCAATGTCGCTTAAAAAGAAGATAACCCTTGCCGTCTCTGCCAATAAATAGAGCTTTCCTGTGCAAAATGGAGTGAGCTTATTTTTCACTGCTCCAAATGACAGGACCCCAACCAAGAGATTCCAATGACAAGAAAGGAGATTCCATCTAAACATTTGGAGGAACTTTCAGACAGTAAGAACTCCTTGACAGTAAAATTGCCTCATTCAGAAGGTGGTAAGTTCTTCTTCACTGAGTTTTTAAATCAGAGATTAGACAGACTCCTTTCAGATGTGCTGTAACTTGTAGGTTCCTGTGCTGAGAGTGAGTTGAATTAGTTGCAAATCCCTTCCAACTCTATAATTTTACAAGAGAAAATGTCTTAGAACTAATGAGTGGCAATTGAGCATGATGAGATGCTTATGGGATAAGCGTTGTTTCACAAATAATTTACAATCATTTCAAAACACAGATCTGAACTATTTCTTACACCCCCAGTTCACAATACCTTAAACCTCATGCTATGGAATGAAGTTCCACTGCATTAACACCCCCCTCCCCAATCTTATAAGTGTTCCAAACCTGGTGCCTTCCAAGTTGTTTGGACTATAGCTTCTGTCACCCATAGCACAGCACAGCACAGCATAGCATATGTTTGACTTGTAGTCCAACACATTTGGAGGACACCAGACTGGGGCAATGCTTCTTTCTCCCCTTCTGCTTAATGACTGAGTAAATAAAGATGATCGAATCATAACATAATGGCATTATGCATGTCTGCTTAGAAATGAGTCCTTCTACAGCCAACAAGACCATTACAGAGCATGTTTGTCAGGATCCTTGGACTCAGTTCCCAATAACTAAGAAAGTATCTTATTGTGGTAGAAAACAAAAGACTTTAATTCCAGACATCATGACAGAAGTTCACAGTCTGAGGTTTATGCCAGAACTGGAGATCTGTTTCCCTTACAATGAAATTAGAATTCAAACAACCCAAACCCCCTTCCTGGCTCTGGGTGCCAGGCTTCAATCCTGATCAAAATTCCTTTACCTCCCTCTATTATCATTCAGTCAGAAAGTACCCCTTCTTTACAACCTGAATCCGCTGTAGGAAAGACTAGGTCATAAAGCTATAAATCCCCTTTGCTCTGTTGTCCATTTGTCCCTCCTTCTCATGCTCAGAATTCCTACATGATTAAGATCTAGTGCATTTCAATATTTCAAACATACATCCTTCCCAATAAACCATCATGACAGAACCATGCATATAGATCTGACAATGTTGTCAATAGGATGAAAGTGGCTTGTTTCCCAAAGGCCAGCACCCTCAAGTGTCATCATTCTTCTACAACTAACTGAGACTACTGTCCTTCCTCCATTCCCCACATACAGATCTCTTTTAGTGCCCCAGGAACCAAACAAGGCAACAGGCCAGAATCCAGAAATGGTATTTTTGGACTCTGACCTTGGATTGTTCCAATCTTGGTATATGTGCTTCCAAAGTGAAAAATATGGAATGTTTCACAAATTTGTATGCCATCCTTGCATGACACAACTCTCAGAATCCTTCAGCCAGCATGGCCAGCAGTAATGATGATGCATGTAAATCACACGTTTTGGGCTCACCAGTATGTCGGATTCTTGCTGTCTACTGGACTGCAGGTCTTACTTCATTCAAGACGTAGGTTGCAGAAATAATGCAGTTTGACATTACTTTAACTGCCATGGCTCAGTGCTATGGAATACCCTCATGAGGCCTCAAATGGGCTACATCAAGATCTTCATAAAGCAGGGGTAGGCAACCTTTCCCCTTTAAGGGCTGAGGGACTTCAGCTCCCAGAATCCCAGGAGCTATTGGCCAACATGGGACTATTGGCCAACATGGCTGAGGCTTCTGGGAACTGAAGTCCCTCGGCCCTTAAAGGGGAAAGGCTGCATAACCCTGTCATAAAGCTTCACCAAGGTCTGATTTCTAGAACAGAAAAGCATGCACAGCACATGCTCTATCACTGGACCATGCCCCTGCCCTGTATTTAATGCTAGGACCTAGTAAGAGCCGCCACATCAAGTATGGTAATAAAGAAAATGGAGCCTCAAAGCACATTCCCTTCCCAAATCACAGAATAACTACAACCCACTCACACACCAACAGGGTTGGAAGATACTGATTCTACATAAGACAGGAAAGCTCCCAGGAGACCTACTTTCTAGTTTTTGGAAACTAGCCCCTAGCAACTATGGTTTAACTCATGAGACGCAAAAAGAAAAAGGAAAAAAAGAAAGAAAATCTGACCTGGTTTGGCAGCAGCAATCCAACCACATACATCTTTACTTCTGCTCTCTTCCCCAGCCTGATGGCCCACTTCTGTATTCTCTCTGATCTCTTTGGGGTTTATTTGACAGTTGCAACAGCAGCTCCAACTCCCAGCTGTTAATTTGGCTGAGCTGGAGGCGCTCTCATGTACTTACGGAAAGCTCTCATTAAATCGGTAAATAATTGAAAGCAACAAAACCAAAGACTCTTTTTTCCCTTTAGTTTTAGGTGAGCTATGTTGGAGAACAGAGCAGAAAGAAAGACTGAGAGGAACAAGCTGTAAAGGTCCAAATCTGCTCAGAATTGCTAGTGAGAAAGTAGATTACTGCTCAGAGATGCCCATTGTTGCCATTGGAGGGTGTGGACAGGCAGGAGGAACAATAATGACCAAGATGGATCCATGGTCCCAATTTGTACATGGTGCAGTGGTCTGAAGGTTGGACTATGATGCTGGAGAATAGGGTTCAAATCCCCTCTGGATGTGAAACCCACTAGGTGACCATGGCCAAGTCACCCTCTCTCCACCTCAGAGGATGGCAATGGCAAACCCACACTGAAGAAACTTGCCAAGAAAACCCCATAGTAACTTTGGCTTAGGGTTGCCATAAGTCAGAAATGACTTGAAGGCACAGAACAACAAGAGCACCTATCTTTATAAGAACCTTTCCTCTCTAAAATTATAGCAAATTCATATTTGCTGTGATTTCCTGAACATGATTCTCCCTTGCAGGGTAAGAAAAGGAGATGTATATAATAGTATTATAATAGTATGTATAATACTAAAAGGGATGTGGTGGCTTAGTGGTTAAGACGCCAATTCTGATTATCGTAAAACTGGAAGGTTGGCAGTTCGAGGCCCAAGTGCTACATGATGGGGTGAGCTCCCGTCACTAGTCCCAGCTTCTGCCAAACTAGCAGTTGGAAAGCATGTAAATGCAAGTAGATAAATACTTTGGTGGGAAGGTAACAACATTCTGTGCAGTCATGCTGGCCACATAACCATGGAGCCATCTTCAGACAATGGTGGCTCTTCGGCTTAGTAACGGAGATGAACGCTACCTCTTACAGTCAGTTATGACTAGACATTTATGTCAAGGGAAACCTGTACCTTTACCTTTTTATAATAGTGAAAGCATGGCTTCCACTACATAACCCCTGCAGCTGTGTGCAGTATAGCCCATACATTGCTCAGTGCTGTCTAATCTAACTAATTGCTGCATCCCAGAGACTCAAACACAAGGCCCTCCCAAAATCTGCCACCTGATTTTTTTTTCCAGCTGGAGATGCCATGGGTTGAACTGATCTTCGCCCTCAAACACATGTGGCTCACTGCAGCATGAACTGCATCAATGAATGGAGAATGTTACAAACGCGAGTTCCATTCCTAGCTATTGTAGCTACTAGCGCTAACAGGACTATTCTTCTGGGGAATGTATATCACACTTTCAAAAGTACTCAGTGTGAGTGCCACATTTGTAGCAAGGCGTTCAAAAGGTTCATAAGCTTTTGTCCTGCATCAGTACTTTGGCTTATCTTAGATTTGCTGCAAATTTCTTTCAATGGATGGCTGAGTTCAAGTGGGTCAAATAGGGTAGGGCTGGCATCAAAGATAGGTATGTTCAAGCACCTATTGATGGTCCACAGCCCAGTCAATAAGAGTTTCTGGATTGTTCTTCTTCATCCAGCAAGTCTCTCTTGCCTGAACAATACTCTGCACTTGCTCATTGTCTCTCTGCCTGTCAAGCCAGCAAGAGGTAGTAATAAATGGCAAAGAGAAGTAAAAAGAGAAGTAGGAAGAGGAATAGCAGCTATAGTGCTAGAGGCTTGGCAATAAAAGGCAATCTTACGAAGGGGGCCCACTGACATCCAGCAAGAGTGGTTTGAACAAGGGCATGAATAAAATAGGAGCTGGCACTGTAAGGATGGGTAAGGTCCCCACCCAATTATTTTCTATAACATCCATGAGCTTCACAATACCTCTAATGATGCTCCATCACAATGTCATGGGGAGAAAAGGAGCTCAGGTTGATGGCCATGTGGACCTCCCCCCCCCCCCCACTCAAAAGTGCTAGCTGTTCTCCCAAGCCTTTTGAAGAGGGAAGGGGGGGCTTGCAGCAATACCTCTCTGCCACGTTTTTTGCCGTCTGCAGGAACCGTGCATGGTCATTCTCCTTAAGGATGTGCTCGGCTTGGTTGATGAGGACGGTTGACCGTTCCAGGCACTGTCGGCAGTTGGCTACCTGCTGGGCCAGCTTCCTCAGCTTCATCACCTTGGAGAGGAAGGAAAAAAACAAACAAGAGGATGCTTAAATGGAAAACTCATTAGTTGTGCAAGCACGCACTATTGGAAGGGAACAGCTGGCGCCACCAAGGAATTGCAAGCACATCTGAAGTACCTCTATAAAAACCAAGGGGAAAAAATGAAGCCTTCTTCATGGTGGGGGAGGCTGTAGAATAGACAAATGAATGAAAGAACAATGCTGGGGGGCCAATCTACCCCAGGGAACCCTCCTTGCCAGACAGATGCCAGGAAGGGAAGTGTTGTGGCCATCACAGGCAGGGTCTTTCTCCATGGGGAATCTAGGCTTTGGAGGCCCTGGAGGAAAGAACAGCTTTTAGAGGCTCAAAGGATCACTGGTGGGTACGTGATTGGAATCTATCATTATATTTAACAGTAACTGTTGTCCTGTGGAGTGTGGAGGAAAAAGGTTACTCTCAGGGAATACAGTGTCAGGACACCCTAATCTTCTCTTTCTTCTTCTCCCATTTCACTCACTCATTCTATTAAAATGCACTTTCTGCATTAAAATCTAAATTTAGACTGGATGCCCATTGAGGCAGTGGACCTATCACTTCTTATTTGCTGTCCTGCTTTCTGTTCCTCTGCAAATTGTCACCTGTGTTAATGGTGCTGTGTACATAATGCACAGCAGCACTCCTTGTGGACCTGCAGGGGCAGGATGAGGTTCATCTATTTTGCTGCCAGCCACAAAACAAAGCAAGCACATGAATAGCTAATTATGACTCTCTTAGACAAATGTGAAAAGAAGGAGCTGTGTGAAATGTTATTGTAATGGACAGATTTGTTATTGTAGACTCTAATATTTGGAGTTACCACTCTCTAGTCCAACAAATCCAAGTGCCTGAAAAGGGAAATCCAGAATGAGAGGACCACCAACCAAGGGTATCCAACTTCTCCTTGAAGGCTTTCATCAAAGGAAAAACCTATCACAACTCTAAATAACGGGCAAAGCCTGAGTACAATGCCCACAAGCACCGAGCCAGTGTGGCCACTGGTGATTCTGGGAGTTATAGTCCAAAGCAGATTAATTTTTCCGAGCTCTATAACTGGATCTTTTGTCATGTACGCACTTCTTTTACACTGGCTGAAATCGTGTATGCCACAGTGTAGAGGGGCAGTTAGAAAGGGTTTTAGGTACCCAAGAAAAGGACAAAGAGTGTTCTTAATTAAACTGTTGTAGTGTTCTCCGGGAGACAGAGGAGATTATCACATGGGAGGTTAAAGTGTCTTTAAAGTGCCTTTAAATTGTCAATAATGCGCAATTGAAGTTCACATGCTCACATGTTTGTCATGTCTGTAAAGTGTCATGGATGTGTCCCCAGCTCCCTGTTCACCTATCCCATCAGTAACATGTCCTTGGAGCCATCATTTTTCAATAACACGATCTTCTGTTATTGAAAAATGATGGCTCCAAGGATATGTCACTGATGGGACAGGCGAGAAGGGAGCCAGGGACATATCCATGACACTTTACAGACACAACAAATGTGGGAGCATCTGAACCCCAATCACATGTTAATGACACTTTAAAGACACTTTAAAGACACTTTAGCCTCCCATGTGATAATCTCCATAAGTGTTTGGTGACTAGTAGAGTCACAGGTAACCAGAAAGGTTATAAGATACAAAAGTTTAATAAAGGTTCTGTGAGGACCTAGCCTGTAAGGGAGCATATATGTAAATCTATAAAAAAATAATTACAAAGACAAGCTAAAGAAACTGTGAAACTGTGTAACTAATAAAGTATTTATACACCGTATCCACTGTGAACACCATCCACTAAAAGAGATACTGTATTCAGCCTGCCTTGTAAATAAATTTACAACTTTGTTTTAACAAGCAGATGTCTGAAGTGATTTCAGAAGTACATTAACAATGCTACCAACATTGAGAAAAGTCTGAGGATCTCCACACACTGACAGGCACACATTGGAAAGTGGGTGTGTGGCTGTCAAAGAATAGTTGGTGTCAAGCTGGGGGGAAATTTGAAACCCAGAGTGCTGGCATCTAAAGAGGGTTATAGTGCAGGAGACACTTAAGAGAGTCCCGGGTTCAAGTCTCGCAGTGAGAAATTGGTGAGATAGTGGCCATCACCTTCACATAATTGGTGGCAGTGGTGGGATCAGGAAGACCCATTGGGTTGTCATCCAAGAAAGTGGTTGGGTGGGTGACAGATGCCATTCAGGCAATTAGCAATTCCACTCCTTTAAAGTAAATGACTGCTGGAGGGATGATCTTGATTCAGGACCTGATTCAAGTAGGGACAAGGAACGCTTGTGCTATCTGTTTGGGGGTTTTTCAATCAGACTTATCACTCAAACTGTAGCACAATCACTAAATGTGTGGATGATGGCATGTTTAGACAGGCTTTTGGTCTGCCTTTTCTGCCAACCTCCATCCATGTCTCATCATTCTTTAGCTATTCTAAACTGAGGAAGGCATCAGAGCTGGAGCTCTGTAGTATTATCTCTGTCTTTAATCTGGACTCTTTTGTGTTAATTATTTATGATGCTCAATTAATTATGTACATAGGCCCAGAGGCATCTGGGCATGGGGTCTGTTTCAAAGGAGGAAAGTAAAAGGATTTTGGACACACACACACACACACATACACTTCTCTCCTTCCCACTCTGGCTGGGAGTACAGCAAGGGTTACATGGTTATACACACATCACTGTACATACAAGCACGCATCTATATTCAAAAGGTTTAGGCACACAGCTCAATCAAATTCCCTCTTCGCCACTTTTTGGGGTACTCCTGTGCTCCGTTCAGAGGTCCACTGAGCCCGCATGACAGCACTTTCCTTTGAGCTTCTAAATCAGAGCTGGAGCTGCTGCCTTGGGACAACTTGTCAATTTGAAGTCCGTTTCTGACAAGCGACAGAAAGATGGCAGAACACTGCATTAGTGGACAGGCAGAGATGCTGCAACATCTCTCTTTTACTCTCTGGGTACCTGTCACTTCTATCAAAGAGGGCACAATTAACCCTCGCCTTGATGCTGATACCAGGAATGCGGTGGCTCAAGTGGTTAAGACGCTGACTCTGTTGATTGCAAGATCGGCAGGTTGGCAGTTCAAGGCCCAGGTACTGCATGATGGGGTGAGCTCCTGTCGCTAGTACCAGCTTCTGCCAAACTAGCAGTTTGAAAGCATGCAAATGGAAGTAGATAAATAGGTGCCACTTTGGTGGGAAGGTAAACAGCGTTCTGTGCAATCATGCTGGCCACAGGATCACAGAGTAGTCTCTGACAACGCTGGCTCTTCGGCTTAGGAATGGAGTGAGCACAACCCCCTATGGTTGGGCATGACTTGACAACTTTGTCAAGGGGGAATACCTTTACCTTTACCTTGATGCTGAGCTTGCAGAAGTTACTTTTTAAAAAAACCAACAACTGCCAGAAATCATCTAACAGTTGTAGTCCAAAAAGCAAATTTCCAAGCTCTGATGTGGTGCCAACTTTAGCATCATTCCCACCCTTCCTAGGATGTGCTCAAACCTGTTTTCTCTCCAGGGTTTTTGAGGGAAGGGGTGTACTACTGTGTGCAAAAATCTACATTCAGGTTTGACCAAAAAAAAAAAAAAAATTGATAAAAAACAAGACCTAATCACCAACATGTCCAGTTCCAAAAGAGCAAACAACAATGGAGTCTCCTTCTTTTAAACAGAGGCCGGATGGCCATTTGTTGGGGGTGCTTTGATTCTGTGTCCCTGCTTGGTAGAATGGGGATTGGACTAGGTCTCTTCTAACTCTAGGATTCCATGAATGGAGTTCTGAAAAAGCAGCACACAACTCTATCCCTTCTTTATCCCTTAGCTCCAACCTGGTGCCCTTGAGATGTTTTGGATTCCATGAAACTCCTTCATCATGGGAATGGATGATTGGTGAGGAAGATGGAAGTTGTACTGTAATAGATAGTGTAGTCTATTGGTTATGTATTCCTGCATGGCAAGCGATGGAAAGATAGCCCTTATGGTCTCTTCCAACTCTATGAAACTTTATGATTCTATGATTATCCAACCCAATCACCAGGTAAGGATGGGTAAGAATTTCAATTCAATTCATTCAGTTCAGAATGCTAGAATTACACAGTTGGAAGAGACCACAAATGCCATCCAATCCAACCCCATTCTACCATGCAAGAACTCTCAATCAAAGCACCCCCAAGATATGGCCATCCAGCCTCTGTTAAAAGCCTCCAAAGAAGGAGACCACCACTCTCCAAGGCAATGTATTCCACTGTCAAACAGCTCCTACCCATCAGGAAGCTCTTCCTAATGTTTAAATAGAATCTATTATCTTGTAATTTGTATTCATTGCTCTGTGTCCTAGTCTCTGGAACAGCAGAAAGCAAGCTTGCTCCTTCTTCAATATAACATTCTTTCAAATATTTAAACATGACCTTCACCTTCTCTTCTCCAGGCTAAACATCCCCAGCTCCTTAAATTGCTCCTCATAGGACATGGCAGAAGTTATCCAAGTTCATATTCAGGTTAGTAAAAACACACACACACACACACACACACAAACAAACAAACAAAACAAAACAAAACAAAACAAAAACTCAGGATGCAAATCATTCACACACAGTGGAAATCAAAACTGACAGATTCCTCTACCAAAGCCCAAGGCTCCGGGTCTCTAGTGTCACCCATCGACTTGAGTCTTCTGGCAACTTACTGGATCCAAGAAAGGTAAACTTTCCTTACCACTGTCCACTCAGCCTCTGCCAAAGGAAACTCAGACCTAAACCAGACACTCTTAAGATTCTACAACTCAAGGGCCAACATACAACCAATAGTAGAGTCTTAAATAGATACAGTTGTTTCACTAGGGTTCGCATCATCCAGTAAGGTAACTCATGGAGTCACCCCCCTTGATCTCCTCCCATACCACACCATACAGAATCCCAAGTAAGATGTACCCCATTTTGTACTAATGTTAGTCATAAATTGTCATTCCCATATATCGCTGAATGTAAAAGTAATAGTTCAAACCCAGATTTAAGATTAAACACCACACCTTGTGCCTGCATGGATGAATTCCCATTGACTATGCTGCCTACAACTGTTGGGGAGTCACAGTTCAAGAATATCTGAAGGAGCACACGATTCTCACCCTTCTGATATATTGCTCTGAGATGATGTCATTTTCCCCAATAAGTAGATGAAGCAGAATGTAGCAGAGGTGGTCTGAAGCATCTTCAGTAAAAACACAGCCAGATGCTATTTGCCAGTAGCAACTTCAGCAAGTCAAATACCTGACAAAGGAGGCTTATACTGGCAAATGACCATATCATCAACATATACTTCCTCCACTCCAGTTCTCAGTGAGTTTTGCAACTGTCTGGCAAATCACAGCTTGGAAACAGTACTTTTTTTCCACTACAGCTCTCAAAATCCCCTGGTCAACAAAGTCACTGGCTGCAGGGTTCAGAGTTGTAGTCCAAAAAGTAACTTTTTCCAGCACGAGAGTGGGGGAGTCTGATTAAACCACACAGCCAAACTGGATTCATATCATGGGTGAACAACTTGCTACAGCTATTACTAAGGATCATATTTTTTCACTATGTGAGATAACTGTTCCCATAATAGGAGACTGCCTTATATAGTGAATCAGACTACTAGGTCATTTGGCTCAACTGCATCTACACCAGAACAGGTAACTCCCCAGCATTTGTAAGGTATCATGCCCTCAACTCACTGGGTGCTGCACAAGGGTTTGTCTCCAGTAACTAAACTTCATATCCTATGTTTAGTCCATCCAACATTATTTGATTACAAATACAATGTCCCTCCATGGTTCCTAAGCACCTTCACAAATCATAAAGATGCTTCTAGACTGGCAGGACAGAGTATCCCTCTCCCTTTTAGAGTGAAAGGAAAAAGGTGCTCAATTTTGGCAGGTGAGCTTCTAGTGATGCCATCAGATGAAGCTAGTAGGGCCCACATGACAGCTGGCGATGCACACCAGTGATGTGTGTTTTTCCGGAAAAAGTAGAACAGGGAAGTTTCCAGCACTCTTGATGGTCTGATTTAGCACATTTGGTTTAAATGTTATATTCAAACATGTTCAAAACCTGATGCAGAAATTATTTCAATTTTTGTTAACAACACAAAGGGAATAGCATAAAAAGTCGTTCCTCTTGATTCGTGGGGGATCTGTTTTGGACCCCTCTGCAAATTGGAAAAACCGCAAATATTCAAAGCCTGTTGGATAAAATGAGCGCACATTTAGCAAGTGCGCCATTTTGTCCCTCCCCACCTGCCATCTGCAAAGGAGCGATACTACGGACTCCAAATCTGCGAACGGGGAGGGACGAGTGTACTTCCCTTATATTTAACAAAAAATGACTATACTTGAATGGATACATTTAAATGTCATTGCTGTGCTGTTGGTGCCTTATGTTTCTGTGCCTTATGTTTCCAACTTATGACAACTCTAAGGCGAACCCTGGTTTCTTGGCAAGATTGTTCAAAGGATGTTTGTCATTGCCTTCCTCTGAACTTGAGAGAGTGTGACTTGTCCAGTGGGGTATTTATTTATTTATGGGTTTCCATGGCCAAGCAGAGTCAAACTTTAGTCTCCAGAGTCCTAGTCAACACTCAAACCACTATGCCCTGCTGGCACTCACTTTTCTTAGGATATGTACTGAAAGACAGTGATACCTGATATATATTGACAGTTTAATTTTCCTTTGCAGAGGCATAACTGTAACATCTTCACCTTCACTTACTCACTCTCTGCATTACTTATCAGTTCCATTTTAAGTTGAGAAAAATCTGATTCATAACAATCTTTTGAATATTTCATTTCACTAAATGATGTGTGAGTTTGTGGGCAACTCATGACATTTGCCTGAACTACGTGTACTTTTGACTGACTGAGAAGCAACAGATTTTGCAAAACAGAAACAAGCTTAGCAGAGTTCACTGTTTAGTTTATCCCTCTGAACAACAGAGTTTGTCAGTGCTTTTCTCCCATAACTAGGACATCATATCCCATATGTAGCCCGTCTAACACAACTGAGCACAAAACAACAGTCCAGACAACTATGAACAAGTGTGTGTGTGTGTGTGTGTGTGTGTGTGTGTGTAAAATTTTCTATCTCACATCTCTGATGTATGCAACCCATATCACTGATGCATGCAGTGTGCATGTACAATCCAGGTGTCCACAGCTCTCTAGGGTTTTAGATAGAAATCTTTCCCAACCTTATCTGGAAATGAAATGCCAGGATGTGAAGTTAGGGCCTTTTCTATATATAAAACATGTTCCTATCACTGAACGATGGCAATTCCCCTTACATCTAAGCGAGGCATTTAGGTGGAAAACCCAGGAGAGAAAGAGGGTGTCTTTCTGCTCCAAAAACCCATAACTGTGATCTGGGAGGAGAGTTGCAGGTGGCAGGGAGGAGGTAGGGGAGAAGTGAGTAAAATGCAGCTGTGAAGAGCAATTAACACACTTCTTTCCTTCTTACTGCCAAACTCTGCTCACTGGTGCTGCTCCTGCCAATCTTCCGCTGCTCACCTTCATTCATAATTACTATGAAATGTCAAAGCCAATGCCAAGTAAGAGAGAGAGAGGCTCATTCCAGCTAGCAGCAGGCAAACCAAACTTCAAATGGTTGTTTGAACAAGGAAATGACTCTCGTGCTGGGACTTAATGGGCTGATGGATGGTTCATTTTTTATGCCCAGACTCATCAAGAAAATGATTGGAAGAAAGGCAAGGGGGGGAGCAGCAAACACCTGGCATGGCAAGGAGGTGAATGGCATGATGCCCAGCAATCCCTGCACACCAAAGAAGGCGCTGGAAGGACAGCGGTGCAGGTAGGGGCGAACACAAGATGAGGAGTCCCGTGTTGTGTTTTCTGGAGCGATGTGGGATTTCAGTAATTAAAATATCTGATATTGGAACTAAGTCCAACCAACCAAGATAAAAGCCAAATAAGCTATTCAAATCTAAAAGACAAGGCATTGTTAGTATGTAGAAAGATCTTGTAGCACCTCTGAGACTAACTGAAATAAAGACGTTGGCAGCATGAGCTTTCGTAGACTTCAGTCTACTTCCTCAGACGCATATAGTGGAGTACTCTTAGTTCCTCAACCTTCGGGTCTACAATTCTCCCTTTCTTTGAGGCATCTCTCCACAATGGTTGTGTAACTGTTGCTTTGTTTTGTCAAGCAGGCATCAATTCTGCCTGCATCCCTTGGCAATGCCCACATAAAGCCAATTTAATTGTGAAGTCGAAGGCTTTCATGGCTGGCCTCCATAGGTTTTTGATGCAGGAGAAACATCAGGAATACATTCTTCTAGAACACAGCCTCACAGCCCGAAAAACCCACAAAAACCAATTTAATTGTGTTTCTGGCTTAAAAAAGAAGAAGTCTATAGCGAGCTGGGAAAGCCAGGGGAGAGGATAGAATTCTGAATTCTGCAAACTAGATAAATTATTACATATACTTCCCTAATTTTAGTGGGTTTCTATTCTTTCCATTGTTTTTTCTGGTCTCACTAGTAATGGCAGGAGATAAGAATAACCCTACTGGGCATTGATGTCCAGCCTACAACTATAAGAAATCTTACTCAGCCAGCCTTGTAGCTTCTGATATTTCAGCAGATACTCCCCGTTTAATATCAAGCGCACTTTCAAAGTCACTAGTGTGGGGGGGAAAATCCGATTGTTAGTAATGATAAATTCTGTGTTAGGAACTCTGGGAAGTTGTCCCAATTCCTTGAGAGAGGAGGCCTCACATTGACCTTGTTTTCCACTTTACATTATCTCTTTAAATGATCTCTCCTGTGGTATTCATTTCTAAAGGCTAGTAACAAGAGCTTCTACTAATTAATGAACTGTATTCCGCTCCGTTCATCAGGGACCGAACATGGTTTCTCATACAGCTGCAAAGCTAAGCTGGAATAGTTGAACTATGAATGATGAATTCAACTTGCCTTGGGTACTGAAGATTTGGGAGTATATTAAAAAAAAAAAAAGATCTGGCAGTGGGACCTGCTTTTTCTTGTTGTTGCATGCTTTTTGGTTCTGTGTTATTTTAATCTTGGTCTATTTGAGATACATATTTGGTATATGTAAAATACAGGTTCAGTTATTCTTTCCTTCGTTTTCTCTGCTGCACCATTCTCAAGCTGCTCACCATCACCACCACTTCAATGCAAATAAATCTACCCATTTAGAAATATTGTATAATACTGGTTATTGCCTGCAACCTTTACACTAAATCTAGTGTGTGGCTGCTTAGATACTGCTACTGGAATTGGTTTTTGAGACTTAGGAGATCATCACGTGGGGTTATAAAATGGGAGAGAAGGGGAATGCTCCCGTCATTATAGTGCAGTCGCATGAAAATTTTCACATGACGTCACAGTACTTCTCCCGTAAATAACCTGGAACTGTCCTGGAACTTTTTATTTAACTGGGAAACTCTGTGAATGGTTTGCCAATAACGCTTCATACAGCCTATTGTGAATGTGTGGAATGTATGGAAGCTAATAATAATGCATTTGGGCTATTGGGGAGCTTTTCCCAGACTACATTTCGGCACAGGCAATTTGCTCTCATCGTTAGGATCAATTTTGGAATAGATTTCTATCTCATTTTGAGGTACAGGGCACTATTTTACTTGAACTGGGTATATATCATATTGTTAAATACAACCACTAAGTGGTGGCTTAGTGGTTAAGATGCCAATTCTGATGATCAGCAGATCAGAAGGTTGGCAGTTCGAGGCCCGGGTGCTGCATGATGGGGTGAGTTCCTGTCACTAGTCTCAGCTTCTGCCAACCTAGCAGTTCAAAAGTATGCAAATGCAAGTAGATAAATAGGTATCACTTTGGTGTAAGGTACCAGTGTTTGAGCAGTCATGCTGGCCACATAACCACCAGAGCAGACCTTGGACAACGCTGGCTCTTTGGCCCCCTACAAGTCAGTTACTAGACATTCATGTCAAGGGACTACCTTTACCTTTACCTAAATACAGAAATTTTATTTTATTCTGTTTGGGAGAAGACCATATTTTTCAGACATGTGCGGTAGCCCGATAATGACGCATGTGAAAAACATCCAATGACAATATACTAACAATACAGCAACTGATTGACTCTTGTATGTGGAATGTGACCGTTGTTTCATTTTTGTTTTGTTGTCATAGTGCAATTGCGCAACTGTGCGGAACTATAGATCGCTATAGTGCTATGCATCCGTTATCTTCCAATAGTGCGATTGTTGTGGAATTAGCCCTAGTGTGATAATCTCCTTAAAGAAAAATATACAAAGGGCCCTTGGTATCTGCTGGGGTTTGGTTCCAGAGCCTCCTGTGGATACCAAAATCGGCAGATGCTCAAGTCCCACTGAATACAATGGCATAATAAAATGGTGTCCCTTACATAAAATGACAAAAATCAAGGCTTTCCTTTTGGAATCTATATATTTAAAAATATTTTCAGTCCACGGATGCTTGAATCCATGGATAAAAAAGTCTGTGGATAAGGAAGGCTGACTGCACTTGCCACTTGTCTCCTTCTCTTTTCAGGAACTACCTGTAAGGTCTATAGGTTCCCTGACTTGGACTGAGCTGGACAGTTATGTAGGGTTATGTAGGGTTGGAAATAGCTGTGGAAAACTCTCTGGGATAAGAGAGTTGAGAACAGTGGTGATTGCCAGTTTCTCTAAGTTTCCACCTTCCAACCCAGGAAGCATTTGACAACAAGGATTACATGCTTGGTTCATTTTTTGATCAAAAATGGAAGCTGAGTTGCTTAGAAAGCTAAATTCTGCTCCAAATACATGATCTGACTGTTTGTGTCTCTGTTTCCCATGGAATATGGGCATATACAGAATTCTAACCAAACACCTACAAACTGATTTCTATGTACAAAGCCATTTCTCTGAAGGAAAGAGAATCACTATTGCTCTCTTCATCTTCACTCTCATTCAAGGACCAAGTCCCAGTTTTGCACTTGCAATATATGCCTCTTTCATTGGTGATGTATGCATCTTGAACTTACCTATGGCCCACCATGTTCAGTGAGATTTTCTCAAAAGGAAACAAGTCGCATAACAATGCAATTGCATACTGTACATCTTTACATAGCAGTAGGTATCATAGCATTCAATGGGCTTTCATCCCCAATGAAGAACATTAGGATTGTAAACTATGCGTGACCTCTACCCTTTATTCCCATATCATATTAACATTCTTTATTTAGGTAAGGGTGGGAATTGTCTGGCTTTCCAAATGTTGTTGAACTACAGCTTCTAGCATTCCTACCTGGGGCTGCTGGGAACTGCAATTCAGCAAAAACCTGGGGGGCGGGATGACAAGCACTCCTTTGATTTAGATATTGCTTCTTGAAATGTGGAAATCTGTGCTTTGTCATCTTCATTTCATTTAGCCTCATATTAACTTTGTAAGAGATTCTACTGGCTTTCTTACATCATGGAAAGGGAAACCAAGATTGTCTAAGAAAATTAGGTGCATATAATCCAGACGCAGAAACACAGCAGTCCCTGGTGAGACAGTGTCCTATAACAATATCACACTATAGTTTTCCCTCCTTTTCGCAGGGGATCTGTTCCGGACCCACCTGTGAAAACAGAGATTCACCAATATTCAAGCCCCATAGGCTTGAATGGGGCGCACCCCATTGGTTTTAGCAGAGGTTACCCCTACGTGAATATACAAAAACGTGGACTTCAAGTCCATGAGAATGGAGGGGTGACTGTAAATTCTTTCTTCCTTTGGCCAAAATCCCATCACAAAATTCTGACATGGATATAAACAGAGCTTCAAAAAGAAACTTATTGGACTACGGTTCCCAGGATTCCCCAGCCAGCATAGTCAGTGGCTACATTGGTTGGGGGATTCTGGGAGCCGTAATTCAAAAAGTAAATTGTCCAAACCCTGGATATAAGAGTGCTAATTACCCTGGCCACTTTGGCTGGCCAGCCCATCTGAATGAAAGGGCTTTACACATGGGTTTTGGCATGATTCCTAAGGGACCGACGAGCGCACTGAAAAACTTCACACGCCAAAAAGGAAAATGATATACCAAAATGGAAAGGGCTCTATCACGATGATGGAGAGGAGAAAAAGGAGGTGCAAAGTGGAGGAAGGCCAATAAGCAGAGTCTTGTGGTCCTACCTTTGTTTCTTTTATCTTTACAGCAATCACTTGCTTACGCTGACGGATGATTTCCATCAGCTCATCGCACTCCTCCATCAGCTTTGCTTCATGCATGGCTGTGTTCACCTAGTCAGAAAAAACAAAGGAAGCTGTAAGAAGGAACCGGATGGCAGGGCTGGCCCTGCTATTAGGCAAAAAATAATGTTACCCGCCATGCCCCTATTTATAAGAGTCCTCCTTGGAAAATAATCTGGATCTTTCTGGGCAAGAATGGGTGGGGACTACCTAACTGTTTTGACATTAACCTGATTTTTACATTCAAAATTGTGCTACTAGCTGGTCCCATGGATGTAATCTGGAGCATTAAAACAGCAGATCAGAATAGGAGTAAGCATCTTCTCTTTGTAGCTACTCACAACTGCTGCCTCCCATTTTCTCTCTTTCTCTCTCTCTCATTCTTTTGTTGTTGTTGTTGCACACAAAATGTTTTGTAATGTTTAGGTTGATCTTAGTCAAAAGGCCAAGATGTAACTTACTGTGTTTTATTTCTATCTTTTCTTCAGCCCTGTTTGGAGGCACTCTAAGTACCAGAATATGGAGAAAGACAGAAATATAAAACAAACTATGTTCTCCCCACTGCCCCAACATTTCCAGGATGATTCATTTGTGAGTTGGGAAGCTCCATGTCCCAAACAAAGTGTTTCTGAGTCTGTGCTGTGCTGGAGCGCTAGGATGCCTGCATCACAGTTGAGAAGCCATTTTTTAAAGCTACATGGAAGCCTATTTATCAGAGATGCTCAAGGCACATTTTTCTAGATGACTATCTTCATGCTATATTCAGAGCAAAGATGGTGTTAAAAACAGGAGTGGAGAAATTCATTCAATTTGCATTTTACTGAAGAACTATATGAATGAACTGCAATTGTGCTTTGATTGTTGCACTTTTCAGAAATTGGTGATACTGCTTTTGATTTTTTTTTAAAAAAAAAGAATATAAACAGGTGTTAATCAAAGAAATGCATGCACAGAAATGCATATATTAGTGGAAACATCAAACAAAAATTCATTACAATGGGTACACATGTTTATGTTTATCTGTGAGCTGCCTTGGTTATCTATGAGCCACCTTGGGTCCCTTCTGGGAGAAAGGTGGCATACAAATAAAATAATAATAATAATAATAATAATAATAATAATAATAATAATAATAAATGTAGCCTTTCAAAAGTGTGCACACACAAAAACTGATGCAGAAATAAGATGCAACCACCTTAGGGACAAAGAGATGAGGAAGAAAGCAAAACTGAAATAGATTCACGCACCTGGACATAAATGGGATTTTGCACTCCAAGTGCATTTTTAAGAAGCAAAATATAAATTGAAGCCACTAGGAAAAAGGGGTTAAGTATTAGGATTGTAACAGGAAATTAGGCCATTTTTTAAAAGCCCTTCCTCCAATGCTAGTCTTGACAAAAATAGATTCTCTGAAGCTGCTGTTTGCATTCAAAGGGATTCCACCATTGATCCGTACCTAGTATATATTCAATTAGGTTTTCAGGACAGGAAAACATACTTGCAACAAGGGCAGTTAGAAATGGGAAGGGGACAAATGGGGCATTAGCCTCCTTAACTCTGCCCCTGCAAAAAGGTCATCCTTTTTGCAATTAGACCCCCGTTCAAGGGGTTGTGGAATATGCTTTTCCAGTGCCAGGATTGAGTTGTCTCTCTGGATAGACAGGGGATCATAGGAGCAGGCATGGTGGAGTATGTCTTTAGCTTCAAAGGTCTGCGGCTGCTTAATTTCATGCCTATTCTCAGGCCTTTTCCTCTGAAGACTGGCAAGATGCAAGCTCACCAAGAAGGAAAAAGTGCATTTCCTCAGCTGCGCTGGAAGGAGCAGTTGATAGAGCTTAAAACTTTTAAATGAAGTGGAAAACTGCAGCCCTTAAGGGGGGATTCAGAGACTTGACAACTGAAAGAAAAGAGCAAATCCCATTTGGTATGTCCCCTTATAGGTCTTGAGGCAACATACGGCATCTGGTGCAGGGAGGGGGTGGTGGGGAGAAACAGAGACAAGAATGGGGAGAGAGAAAGAGAAAGAGAGACAGAGAGAGGGGGAAAGAATATGCATGCATTTGCTACAATGGTGTGGCCAAAGTCCACAAACTGCAAAGGACATAAGAGCCACGTGTGGTCAGACAAAGGACCATCTAGTGAAACATTCTGCTTCTGTAGTGACCTCCAGGAAGCCCACAAATAAGACTTGAGGGGAACCACATCAGGAGGGCCTTATGGTTCCCCATTGTTGGCCAGAAGAGAGAAAAGGAGAGAAAGGGAGAGTATTCTGGGAGTCCTGGTGGCATAGTGATTAAATGCCAGTCTTGCAGCCACAAGGTTGTGAGTTCGATCCCAGGCAGGGCTCCAAGGTCCACTCAGCCTTCCATCCTTTCGTAGGTCAACAAAATGAGTACCCAACTTGTTGGGGACAATTAGCTTACACATTGTAAACTGCTTAGAGAGTGTCAGTTCACTGATAAGTGATATAGAAATGTACTTGTTATTGCTCTTGTTCTCGCTACTGAGGAAGAGTCAGAGTGAAGCCCACTGCCTAACCTTCTCAAGCCAACATGTGCATGCAATTTGCCCAGAATCCAAGGAGATGCCAGGGAACATTGCCATGCCTCCTGCCTTTTGGCCCCAAAAGTGGAGAAAATCCTGCTCCCTAACCTGAAATGGTTCCTTGACCGCTGGTCTATCTGAACAGGCAGAGAAAACCCCTGCAATGCCCTGTCTCTGACTATCTCAATGAACAGACTGCATGGATGAAACCAGAAAATGTTTATCGACTATCAGGTTCAGCACAGTAGCAGTTAATCGCCAGAAGTAAATCTACAGGTTAAGATTTGCTTCTATAAACCTCTTCGGGAGCTTCCTCTTCCGACAGTCTTTCCCACTCAGTACCAGGCGGCTAGATGATCTTGGTTCCCACATAACAATCCCTTGAAGTTTCTCACTTCTCCCGACACACTCTTACTTCTAACATGGTTCCTGCACAGCTAAACAGGCTTAACCTAATTGTGCACAGAGGGGCGGGGTACAAATAAATTTTATTTTTATTATTATTATTATTATTATTATTAACTTGGTAGAGAGCTCTGAGAGGCAACTCTGACAACCCCTCACTTTACTTCTTACCAGGCTTCAGTTGGAGAAAATACAGCTGCACCTATTGCTTGTTGCTGCTCTCTGAAATGCTTGTTTAACTGTTGCTTTGTTTTGGCTTTTAAAGTGATTTTGTTATTATTACTTTATGAATTACATTGTTACATCAGGTCCTAGGAAACTAATAATAATAATAATAATAATAATAATAATAATAATAATAACTTGTTTATTTATAGCCTGCCCGATCACAAAGAATCCGGGCGGGTTACAACAATAAAAATACATAGAATACAATAGAATTAAAAAATTAATCCCTTCCCAATTTTACTGAACAGTGCATTAGCCCTCCCTCAACTGAACAGAAACAAAACTATTTGGGTAAGTTCTTGTTGTTGTTGTTGTTGTTGTTGTGTGCCTTCAAGTTGTTTCCGACTTATGGTGACTCTAGAGTGAAGCTATCATGGGTTTTCTGAGGCTGAGAGTATGTGACTTGCCCAAGGCCACCCAGAAGTTTTCCATAGCAGTACAGGGAATCGAACTTCAATCTCCAGAGTCCAAGTCATATCTTCGAATCACTACACCACACTGGGTAACTATTATCCTTTTAAAATTCATTCTTATCATGTTCCCTAAGCCTCTGTTTCCATTATTTAAGTCAGGCTGGGGAACCTACTGACCATGCTGGCTGAAACTTCTAGGAGTTGGATGGCCATCTGTCAGGGATGCTTTGATTGTGATTTCCTGCATGTCAGGGGTTTGGACTGTATGGTCCTTGTGGTCTCTTCCAACTCTATGATTCTATGAGACTAGAACACGGAGCTGGAGTTAATAGCAACTGGAGAGTTGAAAGTTCCTCAACCCCTCACTTTAGTAAACTGAAGAATGCCCTGTAATATCAGAAACAGCACATTCTATAGCGTTCATCTGGACAGGTTCTATTCCTAAATGCTTTCTAAATTTAAAAATATAAAGACATTGGTTTTCAATGGATTCGAGCCATTCAATACATAAATATGCTTGTAAAGCCTTCAGTCTGAACTACCTAACAACTCATATTAAGTAGTTCATCTTGACAAACTTGTCAAGTAGCCAATGTCCAGTAAAACAGACATCTTGTATAGGGATCAGCTTTGATCTGACCACATCAGGTTCTGCAAAGCTTGTTAAGCCCAGAGACTGGATTCTACTAGATCAAAGCAAGGCTAACTCCAAAAAAAGTCAAGATTTTTTTGGTGAGCTAATGAGCTTATAAAGAGCTGAGCTACCCTAAAATAAAGTTGCAAGAGGCCCGAGAGTTGATGAAAGAATGTTTGACTTTGATCTGAAAGGTGCGGCTCAAAGATGAACTTTAATTGCCAGTAGCTCAGGATAGAGAAGGTAACAACAGCTGCAATTAAGGCGAAGTTACAAGATCAAATTGCAAAAGTAAGGGATATGGGGAGACGAAGGGGGTTCCAGAAATGAAAGATACCTGAAAACATTACAACTGGGAAACTCAGGATTTTGCATGGGATTTGTAGGCCCCAGCTGCTGTTAATAATGGGAGGCAGCAATTCAGATTGAACCTCTGAATTTATATGGGGAGATTACAGATGGAAAATATGAATTTAATGTTAAAAATTAATTTATCCAATTCATGACCTATCAAGAAAAGTGCATGCATATCTTCTGCTTTCCCATTTTTGCAAAGAATCCACAATGGCAGATTTCCCCATGCTTTCTTTTTTGAATTATATGTAAATAAATGTATAGAAACGTGTGTATGTTCGGAATGTATACCAAAAATAGGATTGATTTCCCTCTCTTTCCCCGTCTCTGAATACAAACCATCACAACCTAATATGGAAGAAGAACCAGAAAAAACACAGATGGATACAGAGGAATGCATGAAAGTGAAAGATTTTTAATACCTTTGGAAGAAACATGTGAATGGCTCCATTAAAAGTCAACAAGGCATGACCAAACTACAGAGCCAGCTGTGCTTTCCCTGCAGACCCGCAGTTCAGATGTAATTGCTTATATCTGGGTTTGCCCTCTATGCCCACCCCAGACAGAGAGCTCCAGCAATGGCAGGGCTGTTTGGAAAAATGGACCACGATCCAACTAGGTATTATTTCTCCACAATCCCTCTGTCTTGGCAACCAAATGAAGAGACAGACAAAAAAATTCTGAGCCTTTTTCTAGACAAGGGGGAAAACCTCCATACTGATTGCTTGCAATATTGCAGTTGGGTAATTTTAAGACTCTGGATTTATATTCCTTAGATGTCAATGTGCATCACTTCACTTACTTCAAAATAACGAAAACCTGCCTTGCCGCATTTTGGGAGTCTTCCTTCTCATTCTACTTAATGGGGTCCCTTGATGGCATCACTGGAACCTGGCTCAAATCCGATTCATTTTTTCCATTTTTTCAAGTGCTTTATTTCTCAAATTAGAGGAGTTGTGTCCAAAGCCCTTCACAGTAAACCTCACTTTTAATCCAAGATGCATAAAAACTGGTTGCAGCAATCATCAGTAACAGAGCTCCCTTGTTTCAATATTCTGCAATTCACTTTTAAGCATTTCCTGGACAGCTCAGAATTTATAATTCAAACATTAACAATAGTTCAACTATCACATAATGGACCCCCCAAAAAGCAGAATTTCTGTACACTCTGAAGGTTTTGTATACTGATTTCATTAAAAAAATGAAAAAAATTCTATCTTCAGTGTGAGGTTTTATCCCTGTTTTTCACTTCTTTGTGCTTGCTTATTTTTTCCTTCCTCAAAAAACTTCCAAAGCAGCTTCCTATTTGCAAAAGGAAAGCAATGAAAATACAAAAATCACAAAACAGAAAAGCAGAATCTCTTAAAAGCAGATCTAAAATAAACCAAGAGTGGAAATACAAATTAAAAGCTCTCTTAAGTTAGAGAATTCCACAGATGGGACACCAACAGACACGGTTCATTTTTCTGGTTGCCATCCAGGCCAGCTCTGATGCTCGGATACATTGCTGCACAGGAAAGCATGCTTCTGTAGAGATTCTCACCATTCAGGCAGGTTTGTGTTAGACAAGGTGATCCTTTTGATTAGGATGGGGTCCCAACACTGGATAGGTGAGCATCTGATTCCTCCACCTACAGATTTTGGTAGGATGGATGGCTTTAGGGGTATAGCTATGCTTCCTGACATAATAGGTTCCCTGGCTGAAACCCAAGGGGGAGCTTTTCTACTTGGCACTTCTACATGGCATCTTTGCTCCTCTTCCATGTGCAAGGAAAGGGGAGGAAGAGCAAAGCCGGCCATAAGCTTGGCTGGCCTTGACTCCATCTCCCTTCCCATACTATCACCAGTCACCTTGGTTGTTGTGGTGTCCCTTTAAGTTGTTTCCTACCTTAAGACCAACCTATCATGAAGTTTTCTTGGCAAGCTTTGTTCCAAGGAGGTTTGCAACTGCCTTCCTCTGAGGCTGAGAGTGTATGACTTGCCTAAGATCATCCAGTGGGTTTCCATGGCCAAGCAGGGATTCAAACCCAGAGTCGCAGTCCGACACTCAAACCACTACACCAAACTGGCTCCTCTAATCACTTATGAGAGAGATAGTGAGGATTTCCTTCAAGGTAGCCTCCAAGGTGTGGCTTTCAGGATGGGGAAGGAGTCCACAGATCTCCTCAAGCTGGAGCTTCCCCTCCCCTGCTTTAGATCCTAGGAGGGAAACATTTTTCCTCTCTAAAGGTTGCATTCCCGTCTGTGAAAATTGCTGGGGGTTAAATGCCACTGGTGGGAGGAGAGGAGATGGAGTCTTCTCATGGACACAGACACACACACTCCTTCTTGTCTTATCTCTGTTGTTGCTGTGCACCTTTAAGTCACTTTCGTCTTATGGTGACCCTATCAAGGGGTTTTCTTGGCAACATTTGTTCAGAGAGGGTTTGCCTTTGCCTCTCTCTGAAGCTGAGAGCGTGAGACTTGCCCTAGGCCACTGAGTAGGTTTCCATGGCTGAGCCAGGAATTCAACCTTGGTTTTCAGAGTCATAGTCCAACACTCAAACTACTACACCACACTGTCTGTTCTTGTCTACCTACCCTTTATCACATCCTCTCAGTCTCTCCCACACATCCATTCTCTCTTCCCTCCTCCTCCTCTTTCTGTCACTCCACCCAGGAATACTCCTCCGACCCAGGGGCATCTCTAGGGGGGTGCGGACCACACCAGGTGGCACCCTAAGGGGAGGTGACACCACTGCTCCCCAAACATGTATCCCATGATACATGGGAATTACGATTTATGAATAAAATTAGTACAAAAAACATTACTAAGGATTCTGTATGGTGTGGTATGAGAGGAGGTCAATGGGAGGGGTGACGGGAAACCTGGGTGGGGGCAAAAGCTTCTACTAGCCACATGGGTAACTGTAGTGCATGTGGAGGATTAACATTTCCCCCTCCAGCTTCAGCCTGACAGCCATTATGATTTTTAAAATATGTTCAACTCTTGATGAATTAAGCTCAAACAAAGCCTAGCCTTTTCCTTTTGTCCGTCTGCCACCAGTGACACAGAAAAACCAAGGTTAGCATCAGCTCCCGAGGAAAACTGACTTCAGAAGCAGAGGCAAAAGCCGCACGTGGTGAGAGAGGGAAACGTTCTTTCGGTTGGCTGCCCTCTCTCTCAGCAAGGCTAAGGAGGGAAAAGGCTTTGCGGCTCCTTTTCATCTGCCTTGCTTTTGATCACGTTGCCAACTAAGCGGAAACACAATGCAGCTTCCAATGGCATTTCGTGGTCCAGGACTCTTGAACGGCAGGAAGATGATGCCTCAGCAGGAGGAAGATTAACCTCGCAGGCACTTCTGAAAGCAGCCAAGTATGAGGTGACATGGCATGAGATGGCAACAACTGAGACTGAAGGAAGCAGGCAGTTTCGGGGGCAAGAGCACCGACACTTGGACAAGCCTTCAGCAAACTGCAGTTCTTTTGCCCGAGGCCACCAAGCATGTGTTGGAACAACAAGAAACCTGCAACTCTATGTAAGGTCATCTGATGGTGCAGAGTTGCAAACTGGAGCACAAGGGCTGGGAGCATTTAGCTCTCCAAATGGTTTATACTTCAACTTCCAGACAGCATAGTCCATAGGGAGCTGTGGTCTCAAATATGGTAAAGCATTCCCCATCCCTGTTCACAAGCAATGAAAGATTCTTGAGGCTTAGATTATTCTTGCTCACTCAGAGTGACTACTGGGCCAACCCAGACAGGAAGGCCTATAAGGATTTGCTTTAGGACATGGATTGAGCAACAAAAGCCTTCCCCAGCTCTGTTGCTTGTTTTGGAGAGTTCTTTAGCACTGGCTTCTTTTCCCTTTCTGATGCTGCCCCTCAGTTTTGATTCCATGGTACAAGAATTAAGCGTTCTAACTCTTAGCACCCCTTGTATGGCTGCTTATGACTTGGCGCTGCTATCATTGTTATTGTTGTTAGCTACCCTAGAGTTGGCCCCAACTCATGGCGACCCTGTGGATGAGAGATCTCCAAGATCCCCTGCCTTCCACTGCTCTGCTCATGTCCTGCAAATTCATGCCAATATGAATGAGTCTATCCATCTAGTGTGCAGCCTTCCTCTCTTTCTTCTGCCAGTTATCTTTCCTAGCATTATCATCTTTTCTAATGAGTCATGCCTTCTCATGATGTGGTCAAAGTAGAACAGCCTCAGTATGGTCATCTTGGCTTCCAGGGAGAGTTCAGGCGTGATCTCTTCAAGGGCTCATTTGTTTGTCTTTTTGGCTGTCCACTTTATCCTCAGCACTCTTCTCCACTTCTCAAATGCATTGATTTTCTTCTTATCGACTTTCTTCACTGTCTAGATCTCACATCCATACACGGTGATGGGGAATACAATGGCTTGTATGATTTTAACTATTTTGCTTAGTTGTATGTCTTTACTCCTTAGAATCTTTTCCACTTCTTTCATAGCTGCCTTCCCCATTCCTAGTCTTTTGATTTCTTAGCTGCAGTCTCTGTCCTGATCAATGTTTGATCCAAGGTATGAGAACTCTTTAACTGTTTCGATTTCCTCATTATCTAAGCTGAACTTGTGTAGCTCCTCCGTGCTCATTATTTTTGTTTTCTTTCTGCTCAGCAGTAAGCCTGCCTTTGCACTTTCTTCCTTGACCTTCCTTAATAGTTGTTCCAAGTCTATGATGTTTTCTGCTAGTAGCATGGTGTCGTCCGCATATCTTAGATTGTTGCTACTCCTTCCTCCTATCTTCATCCCTCCTTTTTCGGTGTCCAAGTTGAACAAGTAGGGTGATATCATACAGAGTCTTTAATGGGGATTCTTCAGCCCTTCTTCAACTTCTCTCTCCCAAGTTGCCCCAACTATTTATCTCTCCAAAATTGCTCCATGTCTGGTGAAAATCATAAGACTTGAGCATACAGAGAAAGAGAGAGAGAGCTCTGTTGGTCAAACATGGCTTCCTACCACACTGGGACTTAGAGGAAAAAAGCTACTGGACATTTTGGCTAGGAATTTTGACAGAATCAGCCCATGATCCTCAGAAACTGGAAGGGTGTGTGATGAAACCTTATCTCATGCAGCTGAGAAGTATTAAAAATTACAAAATTGGTGGCCTGGCGATTCTCATTTTCCCTCTGTGCATCCAAATCCTTATACTGGTTAGAAGCATTCTTTATATTCCAGAATGCTTCTAACCAGTATGTCTCCAATGAAAGGTCTGGCTGATGTAGCATCCTACCAGTGTTTCCTAAGCAAAACTACTGTTGTCTAACCCTGAGATAGTTGGAAGGTAGCTCAGGAGCTACCAGAAGACAGCTGGACAAGTTGCTATAGATGGGAAAATGTTCAACGATAGCAAGGGCAACAAGACATCCCTCATGTCTTTAAATTACATTGTTAGAACCCTGATCCAAACATGGCTTCCTACCACACTGAGTAGGAACAATTCCCATAATCCTTGATCATAGGCCACAATGGCTGGGACTTATAGGAGCTGTAAAATGTCTAAAAGGGATTACTTTCAAAGTAACTCAGAGAAAGATTTGTAGATGGAGTTCAGGGGCATGGGATAGGTTTTGGCCCCACCATTTTGTTACTGGCCATGCATCATACATCCCCATGCCCTATATTTCATACCTGACTCTTGTTTGGGTTCTAATAAAAAGGTAGTAAGACTGATGACTTCCCTCAGGCCAGGCCCTCCCATTAGACAGAATGAGGTATTTAACCCAGGTGCTATAACTTAAGAGGTGGCAAACTCTGCCTCCTTCCTCCAGGAGGCCCTCCATCGCTCAGTCTTGTTGGCTGATCTCCCAAAGCATTCCTCTCTTTCTTTGGAGATCTTTAAAGAGATTAGGTGGCCATGTCTCAGGAAGGCTTTAGTGGTCTATTGCTGTATGCCAGGAGTTGGCCTAGAAGATGGGCCTTGAGGTCCCTTTCAAATCTATTACTCTATATATTCAAGGAGGAGCCAGCGTAGTGTAATGGTTTGAGTGTTGGTCTATGATTCTGGAGACCAGGTTTCAAATTCTGGCTTGGCCAGGTAAATACACTGGGTGACCTTGGACAAGTCACACTCTCTCAGCGTCAGGAGAAGGCAAAGGCAAACCTCCAAACAAATCTCCAAGAAAACTCCATTTCATGAAAGGTGTTGTGTCCAAAGCCCTTCACAATAAACGTCGCCTTTAATCCAAGATGAAATCTCATTTATGAGGTTGCCATAAATTAGAAATTACTTGAAGGCACACAACACCAAAAATCAAAAATATTTCTAAGGAAGGCCCCCACACAGATAATAGGGACAACAACTCTGTACTTGCTGCCTTAAACTCCTGGGAGTGGGGAACATATGCAACAGCAAGCATGCAATACAAATGCTCATGGACAGGTATTAGGGAATGGTACCTAATGGTACTAGTTGCTGTAACCAGAGCTGCTGAATGAAGCAATGAAACAACCCTTCGTGAACAAAGAGAGAAAGTTAAAAGATATGGGTGGTTTGTTAAACTGGAATAATTGGCTGAACATTTTCAAGGACCACTGGACTCACTCCATATATTTTATAAATGAATGGTATATAGGCATCATCCAAGCCAGTAGCCTCTCAGGGCCAATAAATTCCTTTGTGAGATTTAAACCCAGTGTTCCTTCCTCTTGTTCCAGCCTGCTGCTTACAATGATTCCATTTATTTAGCTTTACAGCCTGCCCAAGGGGCTTGGGATGAGAGTTTTGACCATTAGATGACTGAAAAGCAGGCGGAGTGGGTGGCCAAAAGGGAGGAAGGAAATTGATCTTCTACAATGAGCAAAGTTTGGAAATGAAATTGCTGCAAACACAGATCAAATCCATTCCCAAAGGACAGGTTGGCACAGACGTGGAGACTTGGCGAGGAAAATGGGGAAGCATAATAAGAGATCCAGTGGAAAAGGTTTGGTGGGCTGGTGTGACAACATTATTGGGCTGCAATATTAGGTGTTTGCTATTTTGCAGTAGTCCCAGCTGTAACCTAAAACCAACATAATACCTAATAAAGCCTAATCCAACTTTCTCCAACCCAGTATACTTTAAAAAGGGAGAGGGGAGAAAAAAGAAGCCAATATGGTATAGTGGTTGAGTGTAGGGACTAGGACTTCAGGAGACTAGGGTTCGAATCCCAGTTCACCATGGAAGCCCACTGGGTGGCCTTGGGAAATTCATGCTTATTGAATGAATCTTGCCAAGAAAACCCCATAAAAGGGTCACCTTAGGGTTGTGGTAGGTAGGAAAAGACTTAAAAGGCAGACAAGAACACCACGAAGAACGATGTCCACCACGCTCAACAGCCAGATGGGTTGAAGATGATAGGAACTGTAATCCAACACAATTGGATTGTGCCACACTGGAGATGGCTGCCCTAACTACGACTTGGAAGTTACACATTAAAGGTTATGTTGTTGCTTTCTATTCATTGCTCATTACCTTTTTTATTTTTAATTCAACAATGTTAATGTTTTGTTTTTGTTTTTAAATTTTAAATATAAATTTATTGGTTAAAAAAAGAAGACATTGACAATTCCATACATATAACACGCACAACATATATACATAAAAAAGTATAAAAGAGGAAAACAAAATAGTATACACACTGTAAATAACAAAAAAAGGCATTAAAGTAAATTATACAACCCAACGTATGGTGTTACCACCAGATATAGGTTATACGTCCTTTAGTTTATGACAATAAATTGGTAAAAAAAAAAGAAGAAGAAAAAGAAAAGAAAAGAAAAAAGAATAAAAGGAAAGGAAAAGAAAAATAAGCAAATAAAGTAACTTTATACAATAAAAAGACTTCCTTTGTCTAACACATCTTGTTAATGTTAAGAGGGTTTTTTGTTTGTTTGTTGTACTGACTAATATTTAGTCATTATTTCAGCTATATCACTTTCCTGGGCAGGGATGACTACTGGGGGGTGGTAATTTTTGCCACTACAACCACCCATTATTGCATTATTTCTGGTTACTGTTTTTGGAAGATTTTCATCCCCTCCCAGAACTGTCATGAAAAAATATATATTAAAAATGGAGGTATTCAGGGGAGCTTTGGGGACTGTATTTAGCCCACATACCACTATTTCTCTGCCTCTATTTTAGGGGAACTCAGAGGTGACTTGGACATCTCTGGCCATTTTAATTATATTTTTGTAACTTTTTAAACATGTTGGAGTAACACATTACATTTAATAATGTAATCATGTGTTGCTCTTAAAATATAACCACAAATACGCAATGTGTGCTTTTTGGAGTGGAGTAAGGTGATGCTTCCATGCTACAGAACTCTCTGCCATAGGAGACCAAGCTTGGCCCCTTCCCTGATCTTCCACTGCCAACAAGTAAATACTTTTTAAATTTGAAACAGCATTTGATGACTAAGAGTCTGAGTAGAAAGGTGTTTATAATGGGTATGTGTGTGCGCTATTTTTAGTTGTTCTTGTCATGGTTTTAAATTATTTTAAATTATTTTATATTGTTTCAAACTATTGATATTTGATATGGTTACTGCAGTCAGGAAATCAGAAGAAGACTAAGAATGGGGAGGGTGGCTATGAAAGAATTAGAAAAGATTCTAAAATGCAAAGATATACAACTCAGCACAAAGGTTAGAATCATACAAGCCACCGTATTCCCTATTACCCTGTATGGATGTGAGAGCTGGACAGTTAAGAAAGATGATAGGAAGAAAATCAATGCATTTGCGATGTGGTGCTGGAGAAGAGTGCTGAGGATCCCATGAACAGCCAAAAGGACAAACAAGCAGATCAAATCAGAAACCTCCCTGGAAGTCAAGATGACTAAAGTGAGACTGTCGTACTTCGGACACATCATGAGAAGAGAGGACTCTTTGGAAAAAACAATAATGCTGGGGAAGGTGGAGGGAAGTAGGAAGAGAGGAAGGCCATATGCCAGATGGAGGGACTCTATTAAGGAGGTCACTTTGGGTATTAAGGGGTTGCAGGATTTAAGCAGAGCAGTGGAGGACAGAGGGTCTTGGAGATGTCTCATCCATTGGGCTGCCATGAGTCAAGATCGACTTGAGGGCATTTAACAACAAACAACAATGGTTACCTTATTGTGTTCTACATTCTCCCTCCTACTATGGCTTTTTTGTATTAGCTTGCCTAATGAAAAGAGGTGGGTAATTTGAAAGCTTGCCCATAGTTTTATATGATTTTGGTTGGTCCCCAACAAAGGTGTACTTGCCTGTGAATGTTGGAATTTTTATTACAGAGCTTGCTGCATTTTATCTGTAACGCCTACATTGCTAATCTATGTGTGTTTACAGATAAGAATCAGAGGGAGATACCATGAGGGAAACACAAGGTTCTAAGAAGACCAATTGGAAAGAATGGGAAGGGAGAGAATTGAAATTTCCCTTGTCCACTGATGCTCCCTTCCCAAAGGTGGTATATCTGAATCTAGTAGAGTATCCGTTTGGTGATGGACAGGCTCTCAGCAAAATGCCATCAGTGGGACCGCTCCTGTTACAGTGGTTTCTGGGCTTTGATTGTCTGACAACTGCACTGTGACTAGTTTAAAATAGTTTAGCTAAAATAAAAGGAGTAAACCTTCCTTAGGAAAGGATGGTGGTGGTGAGAGCAGAGTTACTTGCGTGGAGCAGTCAGCTGCTGTGATTGGAAACTCTAAATCCTTTACACTAAATAACCAGTCATTAACTTGGATGTCACTCCTATAGATCTGTGTACTACTTTTCATGATTAAAAAGAAGACGCAGTAGTTTGTTTGAGGAACTGCTTCTTAATTTAGTAACTGAAAATCAATAGCCAATTAAGAAGAAACTAATTGCAATGGCTTCTCCCCCTTGCACTGTCTCCGTAAACAAAGCAGCAAGCTAATGCACAATTAATTCTTCTGCCTCTGGAAGAAGAAAGCAGCAAAGTCCCTTCAGAAGCGGATGGAGTCACAGATCATACCACTAATAGGCACAGAGAAACATTAATCTGTTGGCGGCTGGGTATAATAAGAGGGAAGCGGGTAGAGAAAAAGAAGATGGGAGAGGAAAGAGTAGGCACACATGGGAAACCAAACAAAAGGTGTGTGGCTGGTTTCCAAGCCAAAAAGACTTTCAGCAAATGCTTGGACAGAAAAGGGTACTTTTCCGCAGTGGGATTGAGGGCAAATGGCTTGTTTCCTTTGTCATTTCCTGTCCTATCCAAAGTCCCTCTTGGTCCCAAGAAGAGATCCCAGTTCCCTTATGAAGGGATGCACCAACAAGACAGAAAGACAAGAATCATCCGTCAGTTTTGCTTTTCCCACCATTTGAATTTTCCTATACCTCAAGGTCTTTCCTTCTCAATATAAAGATGTTTGTAAAGTTTGATAAACTTTTCAAAAGCGAACAGAGATTAATTCCCCTCCTTTCTGTTGGTCAAATTTGATTAATAAAGCAGATATCCCAATATAGAGCACCATTCTGCCTACCTCTTAGCCAGGTGTTAAAGAAGAACCTCTCAGAATAATACAAAAGTGGCAAGATTTAGGTAGTTAGTGTGATATTGTGATTAAAATGTTGAACTGGGACCTGGGAGATCTAGCTGTTAGTCCCCACTCAGCCATGAAATTCATTCAGTGACTTTTGGCCAGTCACACTCTATTAGCTTGACTCACCTCATGGGGTTTTGTGAGCGATGGGAAGGAGAGTCATATATGATATATCTTGAACTCACGAGAAAAAGGTAACAAATACATTACAAATATGAGAGATAAAGAAGTGGCAACCCTCCTTCAGTACCATAAACACAGTTGGACATGAAGGAATTTGAACCCAGAGTTTTAAGAGTCACACACTCAGTGCCATGAGCCTGGGTCAATGAATCTTTAAATTTAAATTGCTCCCATATGTTATGTTTTAAAATTTTAAAGTCTTCCAATGCTGACTATGAAGAAATGTGAATATATTAGTAATTCTTATCAAAACCAAAATGAAACTCATTTCTCACCTATCACTACCAAGTACCCAAAGAATAATTGATTTAAAAAACCAGGAGTGGGTTGTGCATTCATTTTTTTAAAAAAAAATAATTTGATTTAAACCAACCTGGTTTAAACCAGTCACCCCTGCAGGATAGGTAAGGCTTGCATAAGTAAACAAAACCATTTTGAATCTTCTACAGACTACCTGAAAGCTTCTTCCAAAATACATCACAGGATTAATTTTTTTCTTTCAACAGCCTCCACTTTTCTTTTGAGTTGGTGGCGAAATTTACATATCTATGCTTTTTCAACATGCTAGCTGGTGAAGCAGGCTAATCTGCTTTCCCCTTTTCTCTATTTTGCTCTTCACACATGCTCAGTAAATGATGCTGGAGACAGCAATTTACCTGTTGCCCACACAGCTACAGTAGGAGCACCTACAGTAGAATCCCATTCTTCCCAAGCTAAAGCTTTATTGCATTATTTCCTACAGCACATTCCTGCAACCCAACACTAGACTTTTATCACATGGGGGAAATCCTGTGCAGAAACGGGACTTAAAAGCTGGGAAAAACCTAATCCAAATTTATTATTACAGCAGACAGACAGTACGGAAAAACTTGCAAAAGCAGGTTGATTTTTATACACATTGCTGTTAAAACGTTGTTAACCTGAACAGAAAGTAGTCAAAAGCTGCTCCTTTTTACTTTTGGGATTTTCCGAAAGTAAAAAGAAGCGGCTTTTGACTACTTTCCGTTTGGGTTTAACAACAGTTTAACAATGATGTCGTATGAAAATCTACCCACTTTTGCAGGGTTTTTTCAATTTAAAACCTCATTTCTGAAAATCCTTCCTTCTCCAGCCCTCCTTTATCATCCTTCCAGTGCCAATACTGTATAAAACTTCCAGCTAGACAGAAGAGAAGTAAAAAAGGGGAGGCTGGGCTGGGCTCTCATAAAAAGACTTGTAAAAAGGAGCTTCTTTGTCAGAGGCTTTGTTAGTTGAGGCATGTCTGTATTACAGATCTATATAAAGTCAACATGAAATTAGCAGAAATGTGAGGAATACGCGGGAACGGTGAAGATAGTGCAAAGTTTTTTCCAGACAACTGCAGGCCAAGATTCAATCTGTGTTTAACAGGGGTAGGCAACTGTGGCCTTCCAGGTAGTTTTCATCTGCAAATTCCTTCGGCTGAAGCCGGTACAGTCAACATTGGGGGATTGTGGGATGTATAGTCTAAAACAATTGGAAAGTACATTTGTCCTCTCCTGGCTTAAGAACAAGGCATCTGGGTAATTGTTTGATGAGAAGGAAGACGAAAGGCTAAAAAAGAAACACTGAGGAGCTGTTCCTGGAAACAGCAAAGCAAGGATTACAAAATAGGCATAGTTGGTGGAGACATGGGAGTTTGTCACATGGGAGGGATCCTGTGCAAAAGGAGGATTTAAAACAGGAAAAACCCACAAAAGCAGATTGATTTTCACGCGACATTGAGCATTAACCCGGGCAGAAAGTGGACAGAAAGTGGGGAAAATCCACAAAAGCGGATTGATTTCCACACAATGTCGGGGTTAATCAGCAGTAACACAACATTAACCCGGACAGAAAGTGGACAAAACGTGATTCTTTTTACTTTTGGAAAATCCTGAAAGTAAAAGTAAACGCGTTTTGTTGACTTTCTGTCTGGGTTAATCGCTCAATAACCCAGATATGTGTGAAAATCAACCCGCATTTGTGTGGGGGTGGGTGGGTTTTAAATCCCGTTTCTGCACAGGATTTGGGCACTTTGCCCTGGTGTGATAAACTCCATGGTGGCTTTCTATATTCAGGGACTTTCTTCTCTTAAAACCATTCAAACACGTGATCCTCCTGCCCCTTGCATCTAACTCCAGTTTGAAAGGATACAATTGAGAATGTTGAAGCAAGTGATTCAGAACATGATGAACAGCTGTCCATGAGGCTTATCTTGAAAGAACATTGCTTCATCTTCTTGCATTGCACGGCAGGGTGTTTGGCAATGGGACTAGTATGCTGTTCCCATTCAAGGGACCTTATCCCACGCTGCTCTCAAAAGTGGCAAGAAAGCGATATGAGCATCATTCCAGTACTATAGCGCTAGTATAAATATGGCGCTAGCACTATAATAGTGCTATGGATCACCTCGCGCTATTGCAATGCCCGCTGAAACCGACATTCAAAAAAATGCGAATGATGCTGCATTCCGAGCGGTTTCTTGCTGGAATCTGAGCGACGTCGTGGGATCACGCAGAAAACTATAGCGCTATAGCGCCTGATTCTTAGCGGATTCTGAGCGACGTCGTGGGATCACGCGGAAAACTATAGCGCTATAGCGCCTGATTCTTAGCGGATTCTGAGCGACGTCGTGGGATCATGCGGGAAGATATAGCGCTATAGCGCCTGATTCTTAGTGGATTCTTGCTGCTTTTGGCCCCGTGGGATAAGGTCCTAGGTCTGCTTCCATCTCACCCCGTACCTGATACCAAACATCAACATGCCCTCACCGCCACCACCAACACCATGGATAAGTAGCCAACACATACCTCTACCTGCTGGCAGATCTGTATCAGTTTGGCCATCTGGTTTTCTAGCTCACTATTGCGCTTAACCAGGTTCGTGAGGTTCATCTCCAGAGTTTGCTGCCAGCACAGGAAGGAGAAGGGAGACAAAGGAAAACAAAAACAAAGAATAAACATCAATAAGCCATGAGATGGGAAAAACCAACCACAGAGCCCCAGCCAATCCAAAGCAGGGCAAGAAAACTTCAGCAGGCCAAAGCAACAACCTGGGAAGTACACTGCTAGGCTCAGCAGAATGAATGGGTTGCTTTGCATCCTGAAGACGGGGAGCCATACATTGCTCTAAACTAATTTCATGCACAGTATTTCCCCCATACATATATACAATTAAAAGCGCATCTCCCTCAAGCTCCATCCTCTGCTGCTGTTGTTTGATCTTCTTTGACATAATGGAAAAGTTTAACAACGTGTTAACCTGTGAGGAGGAAGGCACTGAGAAACTGAATTTTAAATTTCCTTACTTCTATGATGTGAGTGAAGGGTCGCATTTCCTAGCAGAAAACCAAAATTCACACTGTTGAGTACTTTTTAAAAAAAACAACTACTGAGGAGAATCTAGGAAAAGGGAAACCAAGCAATACTGAGGTCAGAGATTAGGAAAAGGAACATTAGGCGGGGGATGACAGATGCTCTACACATGAAAGCATGATGCTCTTACAAAGAGTCAGGCCATTGATCCATCTAATTCAGCCTTCTCTGTTCTGGCTGCCAGCGAGTCTTCAAGGTCTCACACAGAGGTTCTCTCAACTCTGGCAAAACTAAGATCTTTTAACCAGAGATGCTGGGGAGCAGGCGTCACACCTTGTAGATGTAAAATATATAATAATATAATTTATTTATATATCCCGCCACTCCCTGCGGATCGAAGCGGGAGTACAGAGATAAAAGGGAACAATACAACAACATTAAGACATAGCAAAAACCATAACAAAATAAAATAATAAAAATAAAATTAATACAATAGAATTATTAAAATTACAATAAAATTACAAGTTATTAAAATTACAATAAAATTAAAGTACCAGTCCTATGTTTGGCCAAGGAGCTTAGGGACCACTTGGCCTACTGATTTTAGTGGGTCCTGGATTGAAAGGTGGTGTAAACATGCTTTTAAATAATCAGGACAATAAATGCATCTAAGAGGAGGAAGATAAAAGAAAGACAAAATAGAAAAGGATAAAAGGAGGAAGCTCAGAGCCAGAGGAAAAAAGAGAACAAAAGCAAGAAGGGTTGGCCTTTGGGACTCCAAGACCTGAAGACAAGAAGAGCTGTGTGTTGTTGTTGTTGTTGTTTTCAAATGGAGTGGGCAAGAAAGACTTCAGTGAAGGCCCAGCATCAGTGTGTGGCATCTACAAGCATTTAGGAGCTCACCAGAGATGCCCAACTCTATGTCCCCCCGCAAATGATTTTTCACTAAACAATTCAGATTGAGAGCTGCCATTCCAGTATCTTACAGTGCCCATGATACGATGTGACTCTGGGACATGGTGGGATTTTTAAATTATTATTATTAATGCATACAACTACATATATACAATTACATATAGTTAAGCTAACACACTATACATTCTTATATCTAAATAATATCTATCATACTCCCTCTTCATCTCCTTCCGGTGAAGATGGCAGGCGCGATGGTCACCTTTTAAGAACAGCTGAAAAGGAGACAGCTGCTGTGGTGATTTGGCTCAAAATAGAAGAGCCAAAACAATCTCCCTGATAAAGGAGGTTCAGGTGGGCCCTATGAAGCACCCCAATATTGCCTCAGCGGATCCGGCAAGGATAAGGTTGGTAAGAGAAGCGAGACAAGAGTAACGGAGACCCGGAAGGGAGCCAGGTGAGTGAAGAGAAAGGAGGGGGAGCGCAGGCATCCAGTCCCATGGTGGGACATTTAAACTGCAACACTCAGTGGGGATCTGAAAACAGACAATTTTAATTTTTTCATTCGAGTATAGCTGCTATTTCTTTGTTGTGTCCTACAGCAGGGCGGTCCACCGAAGCAGCAGGGAGCCTACCAGAGGCCATTTTACTGACAGCTTCTCAAAATTCATAACATAAGAAGAACCTTGCTGAATTAGACTGAAGCCTGTCTAGACCAGTATAGTCAGCCCTCTGTATCCACGGATTCTGCATCCACAGATTCAACCATCCATGGCGTGAAAATCTTCCAGTCCTCCCCTCCCAAAAACAAACCTTCATTTTGCCATTTTATATAAAGGAATTGAATTACGGTACCACATTGTATACACTAGGACTTTCATCATCCGTGGATTTTGGTATCCACGGGGGGTCCTGAATCCAAACCTCAGTAGACACCAAGGGCCCACTGTATTCTGTCCCATTGTGGCCAATTAGAAGCCCATAAGAAGGCAATGACTGCAATACCACCCTCCTGCTTCTGCTCTTCAGCAGCTGTTATTTGGAGGCATACTGTCTCTGGAACTGAAGGGAAGGAATATATAGCCACTCTGAGTGATAACCATGAATTTCTCCAATCTCTTTTTAAAGCTGCCCAGTCGGCAGCTATTCTCTACAACTTGTTGTAACCAAACTCCTTGGTATAACTCTGCAGTGTGTGGAGAGGTACACCCTTTTCTATGTTTGGAATCTGCCTCTATTCACCTTACTGGATGATAACCACACTTCTAATATTCCAAAAGAGAGAGAAAAGCTACTCCCTATCTACTTTTTCCACACCATGCATAAAACTATACATCTTCCCCTTCCTTACCTTTTTGTAAGTAAGCTAAGCATCCCTGAACATTACTACTTTTCCTCCTGGGGGATGTATCCAACCATGTCAGGTACATCTGGGGTGGGCTACCTGATCATGTCAGTTGCCCTTTCCTGCACTTTTTCTATCTCTTACTTTGTTGGGGTGCTGGGGGAATATGGACCAGAAAGCCAAAAGAACAAGAGAAGCCAGAGTTGAGACAAACCTATGTATGTGTGTATGCCTGCCTGCCTTCAGGCTTGTGACTTATGGTGACCCCATGAGTTTCATAAGGTTTTCTTAGGCAAGGAATACTCAAAGGTGGTTTTGCCAATTCCTTCCTCTGAAGTATAGCCTACAGTCTTTCACGCATTGGGCAGGCCACAACAATATCTATCTAAGTGAACAAAAAAAATCCACACAAATTAAAAAGGAATCATATCTAACTGAAGAAAGGAGAGACCAATTTCAGAGGTCCTAAACATCCTCTGTCACATATTAAGATCAGAAAGACTGAAAGCCGACACAGGAACTTGGAAGTTCATTAGTAAATCTGACTGTTCTTCCCATGTTTAAATAAGGGATTATGTGCAATTCAATTGCTACTAAAAATAATTGTCTCCCATTTGTTGCTGCAGAAATTGCTTAGTATTCATGCTTTGTTGCACGACAAAATATTCAGATGATGAGTTTTATTTCTATTTGCCCCACAGCTACAGAACTGCATTCCTAGTATATCTATTCAGGGATATACACACTGTGTGCTAAGAAAAAAATGAGTAAATTCTGTGCCAAGGCAATCCAGGCTTTCATCTTATTAACCTGGTTTGTCATCCACTAATATAGAGCATTTTGATACCACAGCTTGACAATGGCTCCACCGCATAAAATCCTGTGATTTTTAGTCTGGTGAGGTATTTAGGATTTTCTGCTAGAGAGCTCTAGTCCACCCTCCTGAACTTCAGCACTAGAGCTCTATAGCAGAAAATCATACGTACCTCAACAAATTCCAAATCACAGGATTCTGCAGAACTGAGCCATGACTATTAAAAGTGTTAGCAATCTGTTGTAACTGTGCAGTACAGATACATAAGCTTATAGCACTGTGTTCTCAGAACGTGATGAGAAGATGATGAGAATGGAACGGGACATATTTTACCGCACGGTATGATCCTTATTGAGTTCCCATTCTGTGCTCTTACCGTCCCTAGCCTGTTCCAGGAGGAGAACTGTAAAAATGCATCCTCAGCCAGCAAGAACGCTTTCAGACCGTTCAAGATGATGCTGTGCGATAATCCTACCGGTCTCAATCTGTCCTCATGTTCTGATTGGCTAAGACAATTTCCTCCCCTCCCCTTCTAAACATCCACAAATTCAACTCAACTCTTCTGGTGTTGATGCAAGGAAGGCGCCACAGGCAATTTAAAAAATATTTATTTTTGTAGACTGAATTGCATTGTGTTTACAAGAAAAAACAATGAATGCTTGCTACCTAAACCTCTCGGTAGCATTCTTTCCAATGCAGGCAGAGGGGTTTTCGCAACAGTGAGCATGCGCCAATGAGGGACGGCAGAGGAACGGCTTTAGCGCCGGTACTGGTACAACAGTAAATGCTGTATGATAATATGGGTTCTCATAACGTTACTATCACATTATCAGTAGTCTAATGCAGTAACACCCGTTCCCATATCGTTATGTTCCAGGGACTCAATGGGAACTTTACAGGGACTAATGCGATAAGCTTAACACTTTAAGCCAAGGTTGGGAAACCTTTATTGCTCTGGATGTTTTGGACTTCAACACTCAGAAAACCCAGCCAACACAGCTAATGGTAGGGGATTGTATGAGCTGTAGTCCAAACTTCTGAGAGCCACAGCAAAGCTGAGAAACTTACATTTCCCACAGTTGTTTTTTAAAGATTAAAAAGTACTAACTCTCCTCATCCAAATTTTAGTTGTGGAGGAGGAAGTATTCGAGACACATCTAAGACACAACACAACACCTTCACAAGTCATAACAAAATATATAGCAAAAGGTGGGTTGGGATCTAGCTACAGATCTCAAGGTGACTTGCAGTAGCTCTATAAAGGTTTACGTTTCCCAACTGTAAGCAACAAGACGCAACCTCAACTTGTAGAAATTAGGAAAAATGCAGGGAAGGACTGGATTTTTGTATGAAATTACTCTAAGTTGATTTGTGATATTGAAAACAATTGTTGGACTGAATTGTATGATCAGAGGCAGAACCTGAGGTTCTACTAACATACATACATACATACATAAGATCCCGGAAGCCTGAAATTAGCCCACCCCAGATGTACCTGATAAAGTAGAATACAACTGAGGGTATACCAAGCTACAAACAAGCATTCTTGTTTTAATTTACACTATGTTAATTACAAAGACATGAATAGAAAGTTGTTTTAAACAGTTGTAATCACATGCCTTTCTCCAATCTGTTTAATGTTAGCCTGCAATTCCCATCAGTCCTTGCCACTATGGCTAACAATCACTGATGCCAGGAATTGCAATCTAACAATATCTGCTCATGGAGACCCTATGGATGAGACATCTCTAGGCCCCGCTGTCCTCTCCTGCTCTGCCCAGCTCCTGCAAACTCATATTTGTGGTCTCTTTAATAAAGTCCATCCATCTAGCATGGGGCCTTCCTCTCTTCCTCCTTCCCTCCGCTTTTCCCAGCATTATTGTCTTTTCCAACAATTCATGCCTTCCCATGATGTGTCCAAAGTACGACAGTCTAAGTCTTGGCATCTTGGCTTCTAGGGATATCTCTGGCTTGATCTGCTCTAGGACCTTTTGTTTGTCCTTTTGGCTGTCCATGGGATCCTCAGCAC
This sequence comes from Phrynosoma blainvillii, assembly GCA_026167975.1. NCBI lineage: Eukaryota > Metazoa > Chordata > Lepidosauria > Squamata > Phrynosomatidae > Phrynosoma > Phrynosoma blainvillii. The sequence goes on from JANUYF010000009.1 coordinate 9,691,714, forward strand.
TATTCCCCAGCACCACTTTATCTCAAATGCATTGATTTCCCTCCTATCTTCTTTCTTGACTGTCCAGCTCTCATATCCATACATAGCAATAGGGAATACGATGGCTTGTATGATTCTGACTTTTCTGCTGAATTGTATGTCTTTGCATTTTAGGATCTTTTCTAGTTCTTTCATAGCTGCCCTCCCCACTCTTAATCTTCTGCCTTAATCTGAATCTTAATATCTGCCTACTCTGGCCATATAGCTCCATTTCCCCCCTATAAAATAGGCATGGGTAGTTATGTAGGAATGGGCCTGGAAGCCAGTTTTTCATCTTCCCCAACAGACCATTCCCCAAAATGCACCATTATACCTTCCTTTCCCCTTCCTTTCTCTTACAAAATGGTGACCAGAAGGGATGTCCTGTCATTTCCAGTCACCTTTCTGAAGGAAAAATGAAGAGCAACGAACGTATTTGAGAGGGGATTAGGAGCTCTGAGAGAGTGGCATGTTTGCATGCATTTGGGGTTTTTAAGAGTGATTTCCTAGCTATTTTTGCCTGAAAATTGTGCCTTTAAAAAAAAAGAAGAAGCTGGGCTTTGGGGACTTATGTAGGGATAGCAAAAGTGGAGTCTTAAGGTTGTAGGCAACTAATGGGCTTCACTTTCCCCATCCCTGCCATGAAAGGTTGTCCTTATTAAATGCATAGATCTTGTAAATGTTTCATACATTCAGTTACATACACACTCAGTGACACTTCCAAAATAGATAACAAAAGGGAAAAACTAAAGTGCAGAAAGGAAGGTGAAAGAGAAATAGACAAAGAAAAAAGAAAAGGGAGGATGGACACTAGACGTCATCAATATTGTCTCCTGTTTCAAATTACATTTTATTCATTGACATGCTGCATCAAAATTAATTTAACCACATAAAAAACAGCCTCATTTATCATAACCTCCAAAAATGCAACATCATAGACCTTCCATTTTGTAGATATCCATTATTGCCTAAACTGATTTTGCTTCTCTCATGGATGGTCTGTACAGAATACAACTGTATACAATGAGAAACATCAATTCTGGAAACATTTCGCAGCTAACAAAGCACTAAAGAAATTGGTTCTTTGATCTGGAGGGCTGCAAGGTGCTGGAGAGACAGGAAAACTAAGGGATGGTATGGTGACAGTGAACAAAGGAAGGACGCAATCCACTTATCACAGGAGAGGCTGAAAGTGGAAAGAAAAGAGCAGCCGAACGATTGTCTGCCTAAAGTGGGGCCATTACCAGGATGAGGTGGTCCAAGCCATTTTGCTGCCTGAGGCAAAGGGCAAATTGTTACTCCTCCCCCAAAGATTTCACATACAGAAGCATATTGGATATGGAGTTGGATTTTATTTCAACAAAACACTCTACTTTACATTCAGGTGGCAACCGGTTGTATATATATCCATGTGCTGCCGCAACTAAGGACGTTATCACACGGGGTCTAAAGCAGTTCCATCCCCGCCCCATTCTGGATCCTTTGCCCCTGTGATCACACCACGTCGCACAAAACCCCGCCCATCCCTGCACCATCCCCGGCGCATTGCAGCATCATCCCCGTTCTTTGCAATTCCTCTTTCAAAGAGGAATTACAGCTGCCGCGACCAGAACCATACTGGAATGATGCTGCTTTCTCGTCTGAAGCTACAGGGTCCATTCCGGTATAGTTCTGGATTGATTCCATGCCGCTTTCTTGCCGCCGCCTGTGATAACGCCCTAAGGAAGATGATGCCTTCTTCCCTTAGCCCTGAAGCTCCATGTTTCTTCCCTATTCAAAGATATAGCTGTGTTAGTTTGTAGAATCGGTAGGTAGAGAGATCTTGTATCACCTTTGAGATTAATTGAAATAAAAAGTTGGCAGCATGAGCTTTCATAGACTTCAGTCTACTTCTTCAGATGCAACTGAGGATGCAGACTGAAATCTACGAAAGTTCATGCTGCCAACTTCTTTATTTCACTTAGTCTCAAATGTGCTACAAGGTCTCTCTACATTTCTTTCCTATGTTCTAGCCTGGGAGAAGGTTGCTTTCTGAATTCCCAAATATATCCTCTCTATACATGCAAAGGCATGCCAGCTTTGTGGTATCTAGTTATGAAAGGACCACCCCAGAGAAGCTTGTCTGGCATCTTTGCTTTTGTCTTTTGGAAGTCCTTTTTTATTTTTACTGGCCTTCCCAAGTGTATCTTGGGGAAACTACAAGGTTATATTAATTTCAGGCTACTTAATTGTCTGCCATGGCGTCATCTTAACAAATCCCGAGCTTTGTAGTTTGCTGAGGTTATAATTCTCTGATAGAGAGTGCTAGTACATTCCTTTCAGCAACAGGTCTGAGACCCTGAATGTCTGTCTATACAAAAGAATTAAACTGACTTCATTCAGTACCTGGGGAATTGTAATTCTCTTGCAGAGAATTTAACTACTTCACAGTCTACAAATCTAGGGATTCCTTAGGATGGAACCACGGCAGTTAACGTGTTAAGAAACAAATATAACTCCTTGGCATAAATACACCCATAAGCTCAGTATATTTCAGTGCCCTGCAAACCATTAGGTATGAGTTTAAGGAGCTGCAGGCATTTGTTCTGTGGCTATTGTCATAATCCTCTGTGGCTTTTTAAGACTGTATTTAGATTGTATGGTTTTGTGGTTTGTATATAACAATTGTACTTTAGTTGTCAGCCACCCAGAAACTGATGTTAACTGGGTCGCATATGTAGTTGATGAAAATATACATAAATAAAAAATGGAAAAATTAAAATAAGAGTACAAATGCAATCTGTGCTTCACAGCAAATTATGGGCGCAGAATCATAGGATCTTAAATTGGAAGGGACCACCAAGGCCATCTATTCCAACCTTCTGCCTTGCAAGAATATACAACTAAAGCACTCCTGAAAGATGACCATCCCACCTCTGTTTAAAGACCTCCAAAAATAAGGAGTCCACCACCCTCCAAGGCAGTCCATTTCACCGTCAAGCAGTTCTTACAGAAAAGAGGTTCTTCATGAAGTTTAGGTGGAATCTCTTCTCTTGTAATTTGAATCCACTGGTTCATGTTCTAGACTCTGTAGAATAATCTTTCCTTCTTCATATAGAAACTCCATCATTAGACAGTGTGAGGCAGCCACTACAAGTGTAGATCAGAGGTATTAAAACTGGCAGCAAATTGCTTAAATATGAATAAATCCAAGATGATGGAGAGTGGGATTTTCTACTTAAGGTGTGGTACTTCACCTGAATTAAGTGGCTGGCCAATAGCTACTATACATACCATAATTCTGTGGTATGGTATTATTATTGTCTGCTTTCGTGTAATTTTCTGACTAATGGTGACACTACTGCGGGGTTTTCTTGGCAAGATTTGTTATTTCCTGCTCTTTCTCAGTCAACAAAATGTCTTGGGTTGGTTCTGCCCCATCGGGTTACCAAGCCTCCACTTGTCTGATGCCTTTTGTGCTAATTCTCCATTGGTTGGCATCTCTCTGATGGAATGTTCCTTTTTGCAGTGTTTATCAAGCAAAAACCCAACCTCGTCCCTCAAAGAAAGAAGCCATTTAAAAAATTCCTGATATCTGTGGGCATATGCCAGATGAGTCTTTCTGGCTGTCAATAATTAAAGCGACGCCACATTTCCATGACAAAAAATGCATGGTTCTGCTCTGGGTAGGTGCGGAGAGAGTTTTACAACAAACCACTCTCAACCTGTTGGTATGAGAAGTCATGAAAAGGATCCCTCATTAATACTGCAGTTCTCAGAGCCAAAGGAGAATTTCTCCAGTATGGAGTTTTCAATCCAAGCTTGGCATGGAACAGAGGCACTTGTCTTACAGAAAGGAGACGCCGTAAGCCAAGATCTGAGAGCCAGTGTGGGTGCAGTGGGTTGAATGCTGGACTGGGATTTAGAAAATCTAGACTGAAGTCCCCTCTGAGCCACTATGCCCACTGGATGACTTTAAGGCAATCACTCTCTCAGCCTGACACATCCTCACATTTTGTTGGGAGGATAAAGTGGGAAGAGAGAAAGCTACATCTGCCCCTTTGAGCTCACTGGAAGAAATGCAGGATATAAAAAGCAACAGATTGTAACTTGGTGAAAGAGGGATGATGCTAACTATATAGATTGCAACGGTTTAAATGCTACTTTCCCCCCAACAACAACAATTCCCAGAATCCCCCACTTAGCATGGCCCATGGGGAGGTTGATCATAGGATCTTAAGTTGGAAGGGACCACAAAAGCCATCTATTCCAACCTTCTGCCTTGCAAGAATATACAACTAAAGCACAGAGGGCCAATTCTAAGAATTGTAATCCAAAAAAAGATACAGCTTGTCTAAGTTCTGGCCTCATATGAAGCAATGATTGATGGTTCAAGAATGCACAGCTGCTGTAGCTGGTGTTCCTTGATAATTAATTGACAAGTGAGGTTGGAATGCTATGGAACTTGGAACAGATCAGAACTTCATTCCGTTCATTAAACATTACCAATTTCCTTATTAACAGGACCACCCCCCTCCAGAATTTTTTAAAAAATAAATAAAGCCCAGGTGAGGTGGGGTGCTTGAGAGCACCCAACAAAAATGCAATGAGTGCTTAGGTTTTCACTTTTAAAAATCCAGCATTGGCCTCTGGAATATTTTGGGTAGTGATGCATTGGAGCCAATGCACAAGGATGTTTTGCTTAATAAAGATGGCAACAACATATGAGTCTCCTACTAAAGTAGCAGTTCACCATTATTTGACAATGTCCTCTCTGGGTTTAGCTGCAAGGCTTGAGGATGGAGGAAATGGATTTCCTGAAACAATAAATTATTCATGTTTTTTCAGCTGTAATACCAAGTATTTGAGGAGGCATGATTTTGAAAGAGCAACTAAAATCTATGAGCTTCACATATTACCTGATCCTGGTAAAACTGCTTGTCCTAAGTAGTGCCTCCACTTCAAAGCTGCACTTCTGGAAGACAGTGGAAGTTTCTCTAACTACCATGCCTCTCTTTGTTCTTTGTTTCTGTTTTAATACAAGGACTTTAAAGAGTTCATCATTATTTGACAATGTTTAACAATGATGGGAATCCTAGTTCAACATACCTAGAAGATGTCAGGTTGGGGGGAAATGGTTTAAAGCATGTGGTGTGCAAGGATGTGGAACGTTTGCTGTTTTTTTCCCAAACAGAATATTTAATTATAAACAAACCAATATTGATCTTTTTCTCTTTTTTAAACCAGCTGGTTACAATCTCCTTTGCTATCATGTTTTCTTACAGCTCAATGCTATTAAGAGCATAATTTGACTAAAAACAGTGAACATTTCACTTGCTAATTATCTCTCTCATCGCCAGCTTGGCAGCTCAAAAGTTTCAGTTTTGAGATGGAAACAGACCCTCTTTAATGTTCTAATGCAGCTAATGAAGGAAAATTAGCAGGGAGTGTTCTCCAAGAGGCAAGACACAAGAAACATTTTTATTTTATTTTATTTGCAAGAGGAGTCTGCGAGGAACCTGCTTTTCTTCTCGAATGATTTAATGCACGTTTCTGTTTGCAAAGCAGTCTGTTTTATGCTGCACATCAATTCTCAGGGAACCAACAGCAACTTAAATGAAACCCAGAGTCTGTTGTTTTAGGCCAAGGGAGATGACATGAACAGCAAATTTCTCTTCAATGTTCATGTTGATGCTCTGAAAGGAATAGGTTTCCTTGCTCTCGGATCAAGCAATGATGTCCCAGCCTTTATTTAATCACATTACACTAATCATAACTCCGGGCAAATGAAAACAGGGCTATTCTGTATTTGCTATTCAGAAAAGACAATTTACACAAGTGCTGCAGAAGTAAGAAAACCTACATCCACTGAAATTCTCCCTCATGTACAGTGAGTGGCTGGAACTCAATAGTACAGCAAATGCTTTAAAAACATAGGAATGTCCCTGAAGAATCAGACCAAAGGGTTACCTAGTCCAGCACCTTGTTTCTCATGGTGGCCAACCAGATGCCACTGGGAAGCCTGTACAGAAGATAAGAATTCAACAATCTTTTCCTGCATAGGTTTCCCACAAATGGTATTCAGAAGCATATACTGTATATACTCATGTATAAGTCTAGAAATGTTGGTCAAAAATTGACCCCAAAAAGCTGGGTCGACTTATTCAGGGGTCAATGTAAGTACCGTATTTTAACTCTTATTTTAAAAGGCAGAAAGGCAAGAGTATAATCTGTCCTGGAAGCACTGACCTCCCTCTATACATACTCTCATCCATCCAACCTTACTATAAGCACAAACAGGCCTGCTGGAATTTTGTAAGTTTTTTGCCATTGCTTTGTTTTGATCCTTTAGATCAGGGGTAGGCAACCTTTCCCCTTTAAGGGCCGAGGGACTTCAGCTCCCAAAATCCCAGGAGCTATTGGCAAACATGGAACTACTGGCCAACATGGCTGAGGCTTCTGGGAGCTGAAGTCCCTCGGCCCTTAAAGGGGAAAGGTTGCCTACCCCTGCTTTAGATCATCTGTTGCATGCCCCTAAGTTTTACCTTCGACTTTTCCACAGGTGATGCCAAAATCCTTAATTTTGGCCCCAAAAACCTGTCCTCGGCCTATACATGAAGGCAACGTATAGCCGAATATATACAGTAGTCTCCAGTCTTGGAGCTGCCATACAGGCACAAGAGTTAGCAGCCCTATCTGTGCCAAAAAAAATCATGTGGTTTTTTTTTCGCAGAAAATGTCATTTTCTTCAGAGAGAACAGCATTTTCTGTACAGAAAACAAGTTTCTTCAACAGAAAACATTATCTTCTGCACAGAAAACTTTCTACAGAAAACATGTTTCCCTTATAGAAAAAAGCAAATAATTTTCTCTGAAAGAAACATGTTTTTATATGCATAAAACCTGTTTTAAGCTATTTTCTACAGAAGGAGGTGCAATTTTTATTTATTTATTTATTTATTTATTGCACAGAGGAATTCCTCAGCTGCAAATAGTCTTCGAAAATCGTGCAGTTTTCAACAACTTTCTCACAGTGAGGGTAAAATGGTAAAATGATTTGTCCTTGCCTGTAAGAATTAAATTCATGAAGAATTACAACCCTGGTTAGCCATCTCTGTATCTTGCAGAAGTGGACTATCAAAATTAAGTACATGCTTCGTTTCCTTCTATCCTGAACGAAATTTAACTGGTTGGCTTGTTTTGAAATATTGTGAAAGACAGTATGCCCCAGCTCCTCCACTATATAATTTGGAAAATTCCTGGGCTTATTTCTGGCCCATGTCAATTTCATGTAATTTTGCTCCACGTTCATATGTGATTTTATTTTTATTTTTAAAAACTGCATAAAATTCATATATACATCATTTATTTACCTATCTATGCATTTAAATATGTATCCATATGCATGCATATTTAAATATTTTGTATTTTTCAAAAACTAAGCATTATAAATGTATCTAAAACAACAAATAACAACAAAGTTTATTGATGATGCCCTTTTCACCAAAGAGTGGGACATCCGACACATATAATCTAGAACAAAACAACACTATAAGAACACAGCACTATAACATACTAAAAACAAAATCCTCACCATCCCACAAGTCACACACTCAGTAGTTTAATCCTGTAAATCAAAGAGGAAGGTCTTCAACCCTTTACAAAAATGGAGAAGATCCTCCTCCAGAGATGCAAAGAAAGACTGTTCCACAAATGCGAAGCCAGAGCCTGAAAGGCTCACAGCCTTGATAAAGTTATATGCGTTGGCGGAACTAACAATAATCTTTTGCCTGTAGATCTTAAATTCCTAGATGGTACATACCATGCTAGCTGAGCTGCCAGATACTGGGAGAAGTTAAAGCGTAGAGCGTTAAATACAGACAATATAGACATGTACAATTTTTGAGCCAAATGAAGTACAAAATTAGGAATGATGCAAAATCCAAAAGATAATTATATTCTAATCCACCCAATTATCTGGTCTGGTCAGTCTGCATCGTAATTTTAAAAACGTCCCTAACGTTACTCTTTTAATGTTTCCTGCATTCTTTCCAGGTGCTTCTTTAAAAGGAAAGGAAGTTAGTTCTAGGTTCTGTGATGGTGGAAATCAACCTTTAGTTCTTAAAAAGGATCTCAGTTCTCTTGATGGCAGATAAAAGCTCAGACGGACAGTTTCAGGATGCCTGGAGGCAAATTAAAAAAAACCCAAACCCTGATATCTATTTCTAAAATCTCATTATTTTGGGCAGGGCGTGGGAGTCTGCCTGAGGGTTTTTGAGCATTCAGGAATGAAAGCAGTGAAATACTTCTTTGCATGCTCAGGGGAGGCAAAGAGATGAGAAAAATACATTCAAATCCTTGAAACTACACTCAGGGTTTTAAAAAGAAAAAAGCTACAGCATATTTACAGAGAGGCAATATTATTAAGAAGAAATCCGGCAGAACGGACAGCAACCAGTTTCCAGGCTAAATCCAACCTGTTGGATATTGCCTTAATACTGTAATCTTAAAGCAGTAGTAAGGAACCTGTGGCTTCCAAGTTTTGTTGAATTCCAAAGCCCATGGGCCCAAGCAACATAACCAATTGTCAGAGATGATGGGTACTATAGTTCAATAAGATCTCAATGCCATAGCTTTTCCACCATTGCTCTAACAACTTGGGTACCAGCAAATGAACAGCAGGGGTTGGCAAGATGCATCCCATGTCCCATCATCCACAGCAGTAAAACTGCTGAAAAAAGGTGTAGGTTAGGAGAAATGTACCAAAAAATGTATATATATATGATTGTGTAGATTTAGGAGATTATCAGACACTTGAAAGTGAAGGGAGCAAAGCGGGACGCTCCCATCACAATCGTGCAATTGGGCCAAGAATATCAGATTTGTCCCTTCCTTGGGGAGCAATTCTCCTGTCGCTTTTCATTAATGGGAGTTTCCCGTTAATGAAAAGCGATGGGAGAATTCCTCCCTACGGTCGGGACAAGGACAGGATAATGGCGACGTCACGCAACATCGTCTGATATTCTTGCCCCAGTTGCGCGATTGTGACTAGAGCATCCTGCTTTGCTCCCGTCACTTTCAGGACTCTGATAATCTCCTTAGTATTGCCAGTTTGTCTAAAGAAGGGAAGTATGGTGTGCAAACCAGTATCAACCTACACTTTCCAATTGTGGCCTGACAGGAAAAGGACAGACCACACCTGGCCACTCTGAATGAAAGAAAAAGCGACAGCCGCAAACAAATCAGGCAGGGAACACAAGAATCCAAGAAGAGCCATGCTGGATCAGGCCCCAGATCAGGATCAACATCCACACATGGGACAAATAGAAGAGGAGATTGTGTCTTTGAAATGAACAAGGTGATCACAAGAGCTTTTTCATGTCCTGTGGTGGCACTATGTCCAAACTAGTTCTGTAGGTACGTTTTCTTCTGGAGTGGTAGCACTAACTATGTGACTTAATATCTAAAATTCCCCTGAAGAGTGACTTCTGACAATCTGAAAACTCATCTAGAAGTATTCTGAGCTGCCTGAAGAATTGAGTCTCAAGATCTACCACTTATAAAAGAGCACAGAGCTTGCTGGGTGCTAACCACACATTTACCACATCACAGCAACCTGAAAGAGGAGACTGTAGCCGACATGACTCACGTCATGGTTTTAAGCAGAAGACCAATAGAAGGGACCAACATTAACAACCTGCCAGTAACTAAACTGATGGAGGTTAAAGAGGAGTGCCAGACGAATGCGGAAAAGGGCTCTGAGGGGGGTTGTCAGCCAAGCTATTCTGGCAGAATTTCTGGCTTTAATAAATGCAGCGGCACGGTCAAAGGACGCTACCACAAGCAAGACCAATTGTTTTGCAGAAGCAACTCCAAATAAATCTTTAGCTCATAATATAGAGAGGGGAAACCTTTGTGGGTCATCGCGTGCCCATTTGGGACTGGCTGTGCACAAAACAAAAAGGGAGTGTAAGGGAGAAAACAAATGCTTTGTGTGCTATAGAAAAGCAGCACATTCCACATTACATCTATCTATCTATCTATCTATCTATCTATGAAAAAATATTGCAGTAAGGAAAGCCAAGTCGTGTGCCAATTAAATTCTAGACAAATTAATGCCAAGATAGATTGATTTCTCATGCTGTATCATTTACTCTCCTTCTTGATAGTTACAAGGAAAGAAAGAGCTGTACAAGTTATTAAATACCCTGCTGCCTCCTCACCACTGAAAGTTCAGTATTAGGCACTCTTTTTCTGAATTTTACCTTTTCACATATTGATTGTGCATATATCTCACTTTACTCTCATCACTGAAGTTTAGGCATTGAGCATGGAGTTCCCCAGTGGTCTTCCATCCACATACTGAACAGAGCTACCTTTGCAAATCTTTTCTTGCGTACCTTGTCATGTCAATGAAATGTCACTAGACTGAAATTGATTTTAAAGGGAGTGCTGACAAACCAGAGGCCAAAGCACTCAGTAGAGCAGCAACATCATACAAAGACTCATTTGGGTATTGGATTTGTTCTATATAGTTCTGCCTGATGGTTAGCCAATCATAGAATCATAGAGTTGAAAGAGACCACAAGGGCCATCCAGTCCAACCCCCTGCCATAATAATGTTTCCATACTTTCTTCTGCTAAGAGGATGAAGGGAAGCGAGAGAGAGAGAAGAACAATAATGAGAAACAACGCAAGTGCTGGAATTAGTTGGCAAGACATGAGCATGGCAGTTGATGACAGGGCCACTGGAGGTCCCTTATTCATATGGGCACCATAAGTCGAAGTCAACAACAAGTATTACAACAAAGCCCAGTGAAACTCAGCCTCTGGGGCTACTAGTACCTCTACTGGGACCCCCAATCCATCCTAGCTTTCTTCTCATTCTAAAAGGGTTAAATGTCTTCCCTAAGGCTTAGCTAGTGGCTTGCTGCTCTGTGCTTTCAAGTCAGTTCCGACTTATAGCAAACGTAAGACAAACCTAGCAAGAGGTTTTCTTGGCAAGTTTGTGCAGAGGAGATTTCCCACTGTCTTCCTTTGAAGATGAGAGTGTGACTTGTCCAAAATCTCCCAATTGGTTTCCATGGCCAATGGGGGTTCGAAACCTGGTCTTCTGGAAAACTAGTACAATACTAAAATCATCACACCACGCTGGCTCTCTTTAGCTAGTGGAAGTATGTACTTAAACCTAATCTATGCTGCTAATTTTGACCCTGCCCTTTTGCCTTTGGACCCACCTACCACTGGAATGCAACCAGAACATCAATAAAATTAAATTTGGTCCTTGGGCTGAAAAACATTCCTCATATTTGCCCTACTTCAGAGACAGGCAAATTGTAACCCACAGGCTGCATGCGGGAAGTAATGTGATGTTATTTTTTGCCACCATTTTGAGATACACTGCAGAGGAAAATGGAGGTATTTGGGCTTACTGTGGGGGGTCATGGAGAAGCCTGGGAGAACTAACCCCTGGTCCCCATGTAGGTGCCCTACCCCTGCCCTACTTGATTCTGGACAGGAAAAGTTACAGAATCTAAAACAATGGCCTATAAGGAGCCCATCTTTTCATTTACCACCATGACCAAGAGGGACCACCATTGGTGTACTGGTCCTCCCTATCAGGCAGGTAAACTTGATCAGACTCAAAAGCGACACAATAAGGAAGAAGAGGTTGTCACTATGGCTCGCTTGCTTGTCTGACCATCTCTCTGGGAATCCCAGAGACAGAACACAGTAGATGATGGCTCTTCCCTCTATTTGATCACTGACTCAGCTAATCCACCAAAGCTGGACCAAGACATTTTCCTGCCTTAGGCAAAGAACAAGATGGCACCGCAACCCATTCCATAGACATAGACAAAAGCTAGCGGATTTGCAGTGGGATTTTTCTGGTGATGGGAAAGCACCCTCTAGCACACCTGGCAGCAGACTAGCTTCAGGAATGAAGAGCAGGCCACACAACAGAGAGACCTTTATTCCAATACCTTGTTACCACCAGCAGTCTGAAGGTGACTGCCTCAATCTGCCTATTGGCAGGACTGGCCCTGCCATCCATCACCATCTAGTAGGAAAAAGCAGCAGGTGACTCTTTCTTCTGTCATCACCACTTGCCCCTTTGTTGGTAAATGTGAAATAAGAAGTATCTAGGAAACTTCCAAATCTGCAGATATTTTGGACTCCAGCTCTCACAATCCTTTCCTACTGGGCATGCTGGGCAGAGCTAAAAGGAGTTATAGGCCAAACCATTTGAATTGTGCCCCTTGATCTAGAGATTCTTGAGATTCTCCATCTCTCTCTAAGTTGTACTTTAGAGAAGTGAACTTATAAAGAGGGTCACAGAGGGCAAACAGCTAGAAGTGGCGCTAATGGCTGAAAAGACCATGACCAAAGCAAGATGGATTCCAAGATTCCAATCCCAACTTGTTAAATTCAAATAGTCTCTTATTTCATCCCCCACCCTTCATACCACCAGCCTGTGTGACAAGCTTATTGTAAGAATTATGGAACCAGTAATTACTGAGCTATTATAAAGAGTCTTGAATTAAGGTATCTAACAAAAACTTTTCCAACCTGGTACCATTCAGATGTATTGGGTCCACAAATCACATCATCCTTAGCCAGCATGGATGTTGTTCACACTAGGTGGTAATGTTGGGAACTTCAATGCAACAAATCTGGAGGGTACAAGGCTTCTTTATTTAGTTAGTTACATTTATACCTGTCTTTCATCCAGTGAGCTCAAGTCAGCATATATGGGTTGGCTCCTTGCGAGGTACATTGAGGTGAGAAAGAGTGGTCTTTCAATGAGTTTCATGATTGCTGTGTGTGTGTAGAATCTGGATTTTGCAAGTCATTGTCCAACTCTCTAACCACTACATGACACTGGCCGGTCAGAGAAGGTGCTGTGGAAATGCTGAATATGAAATCAGCAGCCTGCCCTAAACACCACACTTTCTTTGCAAAGAGCAAGGTCTCTTTGCTGCCGAAGTTGCAGTGTTACAATACAGTCTCCAACTGAGTAGGTGTACGTAAAGGTAAAGGTAAAGGTAAAGGTAAAGGTAAAGGTAAAGGTAAAGGTAAAGGTAGTCCCTTGACATGAATATCTAGTCGTAACTGACTGTAGGGGACGGTGCTCATCTCCATTACTAAGCCAAAGAGCCAGCATTGTCCAAAGACTACTCTGTGATCCTGTGGCCAGCATGATTGCACAGAATGCTGTTTACCTTCCCACTGAGAAGTGGTACTTATTTATCTACTTCCATTTGCATGCTTTCGAACTGCTAGGGACTAGTGACAGGAGCTGACCCTGTCATGCAGCACTCAAGCCTCAAACTGCCAACCTTACGATCTTCCAATCGACAAAACTGGCATCTTAACCACTAAGCCACCGCATCCCCACTGGGGCACTTGGCTAATTAAACACACAGCATCAAACGATGCCAACAAAAGCAGATGGGCTGGGAAAAGCAGATGGAGAAACTCCCAAAGTGCAAAGCACAATTTATCTCCTCCCTGCATCACAACAAAATAAGTAGTTCTCTTCTGCACCATCCTCCCTCCACCTTCTTTCGCCAACTTGGCCTGCTTTTCATTGTAACACCGCACCTTGGCTATTTCTTCCCACACTCTCCATCCGCCTACCCAAATTAGCAGTGGAGAAAATGACATATTGATCCTGACTCCATCTGAGCTTCACAGAAGGGGGGGGGCAATTTCATGTGGGCTTATTCCCCCCCCCCCCCCCGTTCGAGATTCCTAAGCTACTTGGAAGAAAGCCAAATACTGATAAACTATGGCATCGATAATCTCACTTCTTTCCCAGTTAAGACCCAACATTAAGCAACAGTTTGCTTCCTTGCTGTGTGTCTCATTGCCGAAGGGTACAGAAAAGACAACACATCCACAGGCACTCACAAAACACAGAAATTGAATGGGGTATGAATGATTGTAGGGCTAATTGTAAGACAGAATGATTATAGGAATGATTGGTAAGGTAAGAACGATTGAAAACTGCTTAGTTAATTTGAACAAATCCCTAAACTATATATATATAGTAAAATACTAAGAAAAGATCCAAATACAGCATGGATGGGTTAAATGGGATTTTTTAAAGCATGTATCTTGTATTTTTAAATTATATTTTTAAAAGGTTAATAAAAAAACCACAAAAATTGGAAATGAGCCCAAAAGGAAAGACCATCACCCTCATTGATAAAGAGTGACATTATGAGGTTCGCTCCTGATGGTTACCAAGAACATGCAAAGAAAGCAACACCAAACCGGGGTACAAAGTACAAAGCCAAAAGGAGAAGGAAGGGGGATGACTGCTGGTTTTCCTTTTTACACAGCAAGGAGAATGAGGATTGCTCAAATTGTTCTCCTCCCTACCCGCTCCATGGATACACATCTTGTGAAACCTTTAAAGCACTCCTAAGAACCCATAAGAATTGAAGGTCTATGGCAGGGGGTTGGACTGGATGGCCCTTGTGGTCTCTTCCAACTCTATTATTCTACGATTTTATGATTCTTGTACAGCACTGTGCTCCCACAAGGCAACCAGATGCCCCAACAAAAAGTCAACAAGAAGAACATGAGGACAGCAACTTCCTGCTGATGTCTATTCCCCATTAAAGATGTCCAGGTTGGTAGTCATCACTCCATCTCATGGTCAGGAATACCAAGTTCCCCTATATACCCTTTGAAGACATGCTTTCTCTTATTTCTTTTAGCTTCACTGGATGACCCCCAGTTCTAGAATAATAACAGTGGGGGGAAGCACCATTCCTTGCCCATTGTTTCCACTCCATGCTTTTATACCCATCTATCATGGCCACCCCAACTTAACTTGCCTTTTTCTCCAAGCTAAAAAAAAATCCCCAGCCATTGTGAAATTCCTTATATGAGAATTTCTCCAGCTGATTGTTCATGTCTCATAAAATCTTCTTCTTCAATGGCTGTTGTCCCTGTTGAGTGACATTTAATTCTCCAAAACTGGTTTAGTGGTTCTCCAGGGGAATCTGATTTTTCCAGCCCTCTTTTCCATATGCAGTGCAATGAGTCACACAGCAAGAGAGTAAACTGTCGCTTGACATTTAACTGGCAAAGAAAGGAGATTATCAATGCTGTCGCACCAAAGCATGTTTTTCAGGAGGAACTTCTTTGTATGATGCTGAGTTATACTGAGGCAGAAAGCTCAGAAGGCCATGAATCCTAGGCGAGTTAACTGGCAAGAGGAACTCCAAAGTATTCAAAGTATTTTCTCAGCACCTGCTACCCTGATAATCGTTTTTAAGTTGGCACCATTACCTTTTGGACTACAACTCCCAGAATCCCCTGGCCACTATGCTCAATGGGGTCTGAGCACTGTAGTCAAAAAAAGAACTTCTCCAAGGCCTGGTGAAGCTCCTAGAGACCGCCAGCCCCCACTCCAACCCTCTGGAAATTTAAAACCACATCTCCATTCTCTTTAAAGTTACATTTCTATATTTAAATTTCTTTTTCTTTTCACTGCATCTGGGAAGAAGGGAATTTGGTTGGGTCTTTAATGCTGCAGGTTTCACTCATTCCATCCATAATGTTTCCCTGATATAAATTCTCTCCCTCTAAAGCTGTTATTTGTTCCACTGGCGGAAAAACATATAGGTGACCCAAATTTTTCTCTAGCAAGTCAAATAGCTGCTGGCTGGCTGGGCAGAATTTATATTGGGAATTCAGACATGGATTGTTTTTTTAAAAAAAAGCAGGACCACAATCCCAGTTCAATTTTGCCCCCACACAACCCCCCCCCTTGTAAAAGGACAGTGGAATAAAATTGCTTACAGTTTACTTGTCTGTGAAGAAATCATATGAAGCATATGAAACATCAAAATCAAACCCACACAGTGCTTTTAAAAGACAGGAGATGTGATCTCAGGTCACATCTTGTTAACCCCTGAATGTAGAATGTTAAATGTACACTATAAAGTAGATTGCATCCCTACATCAGCAGAGGTTCAACATATCTCTATTTTTTCTAGTATATGCTAGGGAAGAGCCAATTTAAAACATGGGTGGGAAACATACAGCCTGCAAGCTATATACCATTCTCCCCAATGTTTTTGTCCCATCGTACAATCCTTGCTGCCACCACTGCTGAAGTTACTGTTGTAGTAGGGGGAGGTACTCACAATTTTTCGTTTAAAGTTTCCAGTGCAATGCTGAATTTCGGTAGGATAGAAACAGCAAAAAGTTGATGAAAGCACATGGGGATCATGTCTTCTGAAGCCAAATGGAATTCCCAGAAGCTCAATTCAGGTTCCAAACAAGGTGGCTATTTTCCATGAGTTTTGTTTCAGAATCATATTGCTTGTTTGGGGCTGTTCTGCCTTGCCTTGCCTTGCCTTGCCTTGCCTTGCCTTGCCTTGCCTTGCCTTGCCTTGCCTTGCCTTGCCTTGCCTTCTTTTGCTACCACACCACTGAATTTTGGGGACACAAGGGTACAACCCCAGCCGTGACCCATGGAAACTGCCCATTCCCACCTGAAACACTGAATGAAATCACATGAAGTTCAAAATGTTGCTCTTGTTGTCATTCTGGAGCTGGGACTCTAAAGCTGAAGATGATAAATAGATGCTTTCATCAATGAACAGTCTCATCAATGGGCTGCTGAGATGGCACATCTACTATTAAATAAATTAGACAATATTTGCACACTCGTAATATGGTCAATTGATTGCCTCTCTTCAATCTGGCAGCTCTCCTGGGCGTCAGCATTTGATACACTGAGACTTCTATTTGACTCAATTGTTTGTGCAGAAATATACTATCTGGAAGAGGGGCAAGGGAGGGCATATCTCCATAGGTGAGTGACAGATTGCATGCTCTGCATGCAGAAGATGCCAGGCTCAGTCTCTGGTTCAGTCCATTTCATTTCCACTTCACAGGATCAGCTGGAGGTGACAAAATATTTATTTTATATCCTGCCTTTCCCTTAGTCCGGGTCCCAAAGCGGCACACAACATCTTAAAAACACCTTTTTAAAACTCTTCATATGAAAGTTAAAATACAATTAAACTAATTTAAAAACGCAAATTATTATGGCATTAAAAGGCATTTAAAACATGGGGAAATAAAAAAACACTGCATCTTGCCCCCCCTTATAAGCTATGTCTGCTGTCAGCATATCCTTTTAAATTCTATTCTATTTTTAAACAAATGATCTGTTATCATATTGTAATAGTTTAATTCTATTTTGTCACTTTTGTAGGTTTTTGGTTGTACTGTGCTTTTAGACTGCAAGATGCTCTGAGTGCCAATTTTGGGGGGAAAGCGTGGTACAAATAATTTTTGTTGTTGTTGTTAACTGCCACCAAGTTGATCTCGACCAATGACGACCTTGTGGATGAGAGATCTCCAAGACTTCTTGTCCTCCACTGTCTGCTTAGTTCCTGTAAACTCATATCTGTGATCTACTTCATAGAGTCCATCCAGCTAGCATGTGGCCTTTCCGTCTTTCCTAGCATTATTGTTTTTTCCAATGAGTCGTGCCTTCTCATGATGTGTCTAAAGTACAACCAGCCTCAGTTTTGTCACCTTGGCTTTCATGGAAATTTCTGACTTGATCTGTTCTAGGACCCATTTGTTTGTCTTCTTGGCTGTCCATGGGATCTTCAGTATTCTTCTCCAATACCATACAACAACAACAACAACAACAATATGCCACCTTAAGTAAAAACATCTTCACCTGCCAGTGGAAAGAGAAAGGGGAGGGAGCCAACAACCAGATCTCCCATGGAATGGCATTCCACAGCCTGGGAGAAGCCACAAAGAAGGCTCTCTTTTGGGTCCTCAGTTGGTAGGACTTCCCCTGCAGATCTTAAGGCATATACTGGCTTATATAAGACGATAGATAAAGGTATTCCCCGTTGACAAGGTTGTCAAGTAGTGTCCAACCATAGGCTGGAGAGACAGCATTGTCAGAAACTACTCTGTGGAAAGTATATACCAGGGGTAGGTAACCTAAGGCCCGGGGGCCAGATGCGGCCCCCCGAGGCCTTTGGACCGGCCCCAGGCCGATCCTGCCGCCGCCGCCCCCGCCGCTGCCGCCAACTGCCATGATGATATTGATTATTGTTATTACTTGTTCTTGGGGTTTTCTTGGCAAAATCTCTACAGGGGTTTTGCCATGGCTTTTCTGGGGCTGAGAGAGTGTGCATGCATATTTTTAATTTTTTAAAAAATATATTTATTTATTTATTTATTTATTTATTTATTTTTGGTGCTTTGGCCCCCCAATTGTCTGAGGGACAGCAACCCAGCCCCCAGCTCAAAAAGGTTGCCTACCCCTGGTATATACTATTCTTATAATTATTCCAGTAAAATAATTTCCACATAAAGCTTTGAATGTGTTTGAATATAATATTTAAACTAAATATGCTAACGCATCATTAGTTAAGAGCACTGGACATTCCCCCCCCCAAAAGAAATCACATTACTGTGAGCAAATCCCATCACCCATGCTCATTGGCCATCTTGGGTGAAGTTGATGGGAGCATGGGAGCTGGAGTCCAACCAGGGCTGGCTGAAGGCATTTTGCTGTCTGAGCACCTTCTACCCACTGAAGCTGACGGGACGGGCTTCAACGCTAGCAATTTGGCAGTGTTCCCCACCACACCTAAGAACAGAAGGCGAGTTCAGAAGATGCAAGACAGGTTGTGTGACACACACAGTTCTGTCCCTGTAGAGAAGGAGTTGGGAAGGAAGGATAGGAGGAATAGGTAGGGCAGCTGCCATTGCTTTGTTGTTGCTGTGTGCCTTCAAATTGTTTCCAAATTATGGCAACCCTAATGTGAACCTATCATGGGGGTTTCTTGGCAAGATTTGTTCAGAGTGGTTTGCCACTGCCCTCCCCTAAGACTGAGGGCCTGTGACATGCCCAGGGTCACCTAGTGGGTTTCATGGCTGGGAATCGAACCCGAGTCATAGTCAAACACTCAAATCACTATGCCACACTGGCTCCCTTCCATCTGCCATTGCTAATCATATGCTGCCTGAAAGGAGAATAACTCAGAGTCCAAAAACATTTGCAGGGTTACATCTATACCAATCAATCCTGTAATTCCAACTGGTTTTCATGTTAGTTCTGGGGAGCCTTCGAGACGATACATCAAGGAGTGCAAGTCCACACTGAACAACAGCAAAGAAAATCCTGTCACCTCAATACAAATGTGATTCAAAACCATGGAATTACTTGGAAGTCTGTATCACTGAAACAACAAGCCATTTCAGTCCACAGGTATGCTGTTCATCATTGAGGGATCCTTTCACACTGCTCAATTGTAGCACTTTGATTCCATTTTAACTGCTTTGGCTTCATCCTATGGAATCTGGGGTTTGTTGTTTTATGACACCATAGCGCTCACTGTCAGAGAATTCTAAATATTCCTCCCAAAACTGTAAATCTCAGGATCCCATAGGGTGTTGCCATGGCAGTTAAAGAAGAACCACAGTGCTATAATTGTGTAGTGTGAAAGGGCCCATGGTTCTTAACAGTTAGCTTCTGTGTGGAGACTTGTGTCCATACTTGCAAAACACACAACAGCAAAGAAACAGATTGACACCTCAACCGTCTATAGCTGGAAACAACCAGAGCCAGCTGCCCGAGTCTCCAACGTTTCTTTAGAAGATCCATCTCTTTTTGAAGATGTGATGCACGGTTAGATATTTTACATTAATGCAAGCAAGAAAGTGAACAAAATGAATGTTTCATCCTTTTGGATGCTGAAACGGATTTGGCCAAAAGAGAACTGTGAAGGTGTTGTTGTTTTTAAGCAACTTGCATCCAGGCAACTGCAGTGCCCTCTCAGCTCCAAAAATTATAGGTAATCAAACGAAATGCACACCAAAACTCACCAAGGGCGATGTTGATGTGGTAGATATACCTTAGACCTCAACTCGAGGACTGGGACTGGAAGCTGAAAAGAAGAGCATAGCTTTCTCCCTAGCTGTACATGTTTGGCAGGCAAGAAATACTTCATCAGTCAGCTTGAGAGAGAACCGGCTGGCTGGCTGGCTGCAGCACAAGGGGACCAATTATGTACCTCTTAAAGTCTGTTCCTACTTGGGTTTATTGGGCGACACTCCAAGACTAGGAAAGCTCCTGGGATGTTCAGCAGAATCTCATTAGCCAAAGCGTGGTGCTTCGGATAGCAAGGACCTCTGACTTCCTTTCCCCCCAGACAGATGTTGTCTCCTTTATGTTTTAGGATGGCCATCCTGGTAACTTAAATTTGGGGTTGCTTTGTTATGGTTTATTTAAAAAAAGAGATCCATTATTTTTTTTTAAAAAAAAAAGCAAGAACCAAATTAGCTGCAAACAGAAACAAGCTGTTGAGCTCTGATAAGAGGACTCTGGAATACCAAGTTACCATCAAAAAACCTCAGGAGGTTCTGGAGAACTTGACAAAGTGTTCGAGCTTGTCAGAAAAACCAAAGGACTGTCAATGTGTCCTCATAAAGAAAGTTAATCACATGGAAGAGACACACGCTATTATCTCTTGCCATGGATCCCAAATAGAACATAAAGCATCCTGCTGGCTTAGTTAATTTAAACTAAAGCTTGGTTGAAAATGTTACTTTCTGGACTATAATTCCCAGAATTCCCCAGCTATCACAGCCATCTGGAGTTGTAGGTCAAAAATAACTGTTCAAATCTCCCATCCAAGCATGCCTTTGGGGACCCCATACTATCACTATTACTTTCTGGTCACCCTTACATTCACTGATCTTTTAACCAGGTCTTCTCAGCATAGGTATATTTAGAATTGGTACACTGTGCCCACTGGCTATCATGTACTCTGCACTTTTGCTTCCCAATGTATGGTGTATACATACTTAATGGTCAAAGAGAGGAACAAAGGATCAACTGACAGACTCTTAGGAGATTTTTGTATGGGGATATAAAACAGAATGAAGTGGAATGCTCCGGTCACAATTGTGCAATTGCACAAAGGTTTCCACACAACATCGTGTTCATCCAGTACTTTGGTTGTGAATAGCCCATACTCATCCTGGAACAAGTCATTCTCGTGAATGGTTTCTCAATAGCACTTTTATTGATTTTTGATTGATTGATGATTATTACGGCACATAGCCAGCATAGTAAAGCTAAATAAATAAATAGACTTTTATTGCACTATTGCAAACATGTGGAAGTCAATGACAATACATTTGCGCTATTGCGGAGCTATCCGGGACCTTTTTCCAGCACTGCTTTGTAATACAGTCAATTCATTCTTATTGCTGGGATCATTTCTGGAGGAGATTTGTGTCCATTTGAGGTGCAGGGATTGATTTTGTTTGAAGTAAATGAACATAATGTTGTTAAATATACAAATTTTATTTTATGCTGTTTAGGATGGAACCATGTTTTTCAGACATGTGCAGTTGCGGGAAAACAACGCATGTGTGAAATGTTCAATCACGATATAATAATGATGCAAGAATGTGATTATGTGGAATAGCACTCAGCTTCCCTTTTGTTTTCATATTGTCATTATAGCACTGCTGCGCGACTGTGCGGAAACATAGATTGCTATAGCGCTTTGCTGCTGTTATCTCCCAATGGTACAAATGTGGGATTGGCCTTCATGTGATAATCTTGTTTATCTGACTATGATTAAATATTCCATGAAGCCAAACATTCAGCTCTGGTTCCAAGCTTTTTGGGAAGCTATAGGCAATATGCTTCCAAAGGGCTTCTTCCTTCCTGAGTGCACTGTCTTTTTGTCGTTGTAACCTGTATGCTTGGGCAATGACCTTTATGCAACCAATCCACACCACAATCCAGAAAGCCAAAAGAAATGGAAGCCTCTCCTCCTCTTCCTTCTTTTTGTTGCTGTTTCCCTTGTTGGAAAAGGTATACACACAGGCATGAGCAACAAAAAGGCAGAGCAGAGTCAAGGGAATCTGGGGATCAGTACTACCCCCTGGAAACTGGCCAGTCAGTTTCTTGCTTGCTTGCAAGAATGCTACTCTGTAAATGGTTGTTTTCTTTATGACTTTCTATTTTAAAGTTTTTGTTTTTAAATGTTGCTGTTACATTTCCTTTTAATTTCATTTGCTTTTCAACCTTTTAACTGTAAGATGGATAATAGGCCAAATGTTTTGAACTTCAATTTGGGAGCAAATGGTTACAGCATTGGACCAGGATTTGGGTCATCCAAGTTCGAGCCCTCAGAGAGCCATAAAACGCACTCATGCCAGTCATTCATTCTGTCTGACCTACTTCATAGGATTGTTCTGAGAACAGAAAACCTTGAACTGATTATAGGACATGTAGGATATAAATTCAAAAACATTCCCACCAGATCTAGGCAACTCAGCTGTCATTTGGGCATTAGGAATATCTGAAGGCACCTAACTGGGCTGCAGTGTGACCTTGCTATTTCAAGATAAAACCCAAAGGGAAGAACTTTTCAACACATCAGTCTCAGTTATAGAAACTTACTTAACATTAAGAGTCATAAATAATAACAATTATTTTTCTTTTGAAAAAAGGTTAATAAGAATTTTTTAAAAACTTAATTTTTATAATAAATATAAGACCTTTTAATCAACAAGCTAGGATGTGTCCAGAGAAGGGCAACCAAGATGATCAAAGGTCTGGAAACCAAGCCGTTTGAGGAATGAGTGATGGAGCTAGGTATGTTTAGTATGAAGATTGAGAGGTGACATGATAGCCGTCTTTATATACCTTCAGGGATGTTACAGTATGTAGAAGATGGAGCTAGCTTGTTTTTTGCTGCTCCAGAGACCAAAACACAAACTAATGGATTCAAATTTCAAGAAAAGAGAGTCCACCTAAACACAAGGATTAACTTTTTTTTTTTTACTATAAGAGTGGAATAGATTGTTCTCAAAGGTAGTGGACTCTCCATTTTGGAGGTCTTTAAACAGAAGTTGGATTGGCCTCTTTCAGAAGTGTTTTAGCTGTGTATTCCAATACAACAGGGGGTTGGACTAGGTGGCCCTTCCAATTCTTGCTCAAGATGGATTCTACCCACCCTAGGGCCATCTATCACTGACTAGGGTGGCTCCTGGACCTTCAATGATTGTGGTGGAAGAAAAAAAATTAACAGGTGTTGCTCATCATACCACCAGGTAACAAACACCTACTGAAATTCCCTCTTCTACACAGCCATTAATGGTGCTATCTTCAGTTTTCAATTTGGCAAGCTTACCACTGACTGCCCTGTGGGAAGGATCCTGATGAATAATATTTTAGCTTATTTTTTTTTTCTGGTGTATATATATTTTATTAACATATACTATTCAAACATATCTATAAAGTTAACACAATTTCTTTTCCAATAATTAAATACAAATATTTACAATTGACTTCCAAAGTATCTCCAGTTTGTACTCAACCTTGGTTCAATGTTCACTCATTGTCTTCATATATATGCAATTTTAGATATTGAATCCACTGTGTGTTATAACAACAGCTTTAATTATCTTGATCTTTAATAGTCACTTTTCACCTATTTTTAAGTCAGTTTACTAATTTAAGGTATCCCATCAGTCTATATCTCTATTCAATTAAATTTTCTCTCTTACAGTATTGCAGTATTGGAGTCCAGTCTTGTTCAGTACTCTCTACATTTTGTTTGTTCAGTCTGGCTGTGAGTATGTCCATACTCATCATTTCAATAAGTCTTGTAGTCCACTCACTGGTTGAGGGCACTTCTGCTAACTTCCATTTTTTTGCTAATGTAATCCGAGCTGAAGTTATCATATACAATAATATCCTTCCGTATTTCCTTTCCATTTTCACTGGGATCTTATTTGTCATGTTCAACAGATATATTTCTGGTAACATGTCATATCTTATTTTAAATATTTCACAAATTACCTTATGAACAGTTGTCCAGTACTTCCTGACTGTGTCACAATTCCACCATACATGTAGCCAACACCCTGTAGTTTGCTTACACTTCCAACATCTGTTATTACCATTCCTACAAATTTTTGCTAATTTCGCTGGGGTGAGGTACCAACGTTGCTCCATTTTTAAATAGTTTTCTTTCAAGTCTTGACATTGAGTAAATTTTTGTGTCTTCAATCTTGCCCACTCCCAACTTTCCAAATCAATGTCTCTACCAATGTCCTTGGCCCATCTAATCATCGTATCTTTTACTAAGTCTTGTTCCAAATCTATGGCTTGTAAAGTCTCATAATATTTGGAAGTTAGTTTTTTTCCATTTTGCTTAATCACTTTATCCAATTCGGTGTCTGCCTCTTCAAATCCCAGTTTTTTATCATCTGCTTTAAATCTATCCATTAGCTGTTTATATGGAAACCAATGTAAATTTTTATCCAATTCTTTCAAATTCTCTAAAGGCTTTAATTCATAGCTTCCACTCCTTGTTTTGCTCAAGATGTCTCGATATCTCAACCATTTGGATACTTCTCGCCATCTTCCAAAAAAGGCTTCTTGTGGTGACACCCATAAAGGTAGTTTTCTGTAGAATTTTTCCTTACAATACAGCCAAATCCTTATCAATGATCTTCTAACATAGTGATGCTCAAATTCTTTGTGCACTTTTGTCTTATTATACCACATATATGCGTGCCAACCAAATCTCAGATTAAATCCTTCTAAGGTGAGAGTTCTATCATTTTCTAATTTTGCCCAGTCCGTGATCCAAGTTAATGCATTTGCATAATAATAAGTCTTTAAGTCTGGTAAGTTGCAACCCCCATTTTTCTTCTTATCAATCAGTGTCTTCCACTTTATCCTAGATTTTTTACCTGACCAGATGAATTTTACAAGATCTTTCTTCCATTGTATAAGTGGTTTATCATTTAAAAGCACTGGAATGTTTTGAAACAAAAAGTTCATCTTTGGTAGTATCATCATTTTAATTGTCTCTATTCTTCCCAACAATGATAAATTTAATTTTGTCCATTTATTAAGATCTTCTTTAATTTCTTTCCATAGTCTTTCATAGTTATTTTCAAATAAATCAGGGTTCCTCTTTGTAATCCAAATTCCCAAATACTTAATTTTCCTCTCAACTTTGAATCCTGATAAAGACTGTAGTTTAATCTCTTCTTCCTTTGTCATATTCTTTGTAAGCATTACTGTCTTTTCTTTATTTATCTTTATTCCAGAAACTTTTTCAAAGTCCAACAAAATTCCTTGAAATTTCTCTATCGAGCTTAGAGGTTCTTCCATAAATATTACCACATCATCTGCGAAAGCTTTTAACTTGTAATGTTGTCCTTTAATCTTTAGTCCTTTTATATCCATGTCATCTCTAATTTTGTCATTCAACAATTCCGATATCATGATGTATAGCAAAGGAGATAATGGACATCCTTGCCTAGTACCTTTTTGAATATCAAATTTTAAACTCTTCTCTCCATTAATTATCAATTTTGCACTCTGCTTTTTGTAAATATTACTTATCCATTCAAAAAAGTTTTCTCCCATGTCCATTTTTTTATCACCTCCAGCATAAAGTCCCATTTTACCTTATCAAAGGCCTTTTCTGCATCAAGAAAAACCATTGCAACTTTTTTCTCATTGTTTTTTTCATAATATTCAATTGCATTTAATACTGTCCGTATATTTTCTCTCATATGTCTTGATGGCAAGAATCCTGCTTGATCCTCATGTATTAGTTTTTTTAAAATGTTCTTTAATCTTGAAGCTAATATTGTCATGAAAATTTTGTAATCCACATTTAATAATGAAATCGGTCTATAATTCTCTACTTTCAGTTTATCTTTACCTTCCTTTGGTATAAGAGTGATGTTAGCCTCTTCCCAAGATTCTGGTATTCCTTGTTCTTTAATTTTGTTAAATAAATCTTTAAGTGGTACTACTAATTCCTTCTCAAATATTTTATAATATTCTGCTGTAAAACCATCTGGTCCAGGTGTTTTGTTTATTTTTTGACTTCTAATTGCTTGTTCTACTTCAACAGTAGTAAATGGAGCATTCAACATTTCTTTGTCTGCCATCGAGATTGTTTTTACATTCCAGCTCATCAATGCTTTAACTAACAGCGTCTTCCGATCCGTTTCAGAGTTTGGGTCCTTATATAATTTAGCATAATATTTTGTAAATATTTTTTTAATCCCTTCTTGATTAGTTATAGTTGATTCTTTATCAACTATTTTTTGAATTAATTTCTTTTCTTTTTCTTTTTTCAGTCTGTTTGCCAGCCATCTCCCAGTCTTATTTGCAAATTCAAATTTTTTTTGTTTAAGATATGTTAACTTTTTTTCGACTTCTTTTGTCAATAATGCATCCAGTTTAATTTGTAATATTTTGAGTTGGTTTCTCAGTTCTTTTCTATTAGATTGTTCTTGGATTTCTTTCTCTTTCTTTTGTATTTCTTCAGTCAATTTTTCCAATTCATCTCGTGCTTTTTTCTTCGTTTCCGCCCCTCTCTGAATAAAGATTCCTCTCATCACTGCTTTGCTGGCATCCCATACTGTTTTCATTTTCATTTCATCAGTGGTATTTTCGGAAAAATAATACTTTAATTCTTCCTTTACTTTATTTACAAATTCCTCATTTTGAAACAAATAAGGATTCAAACGCCACGAATACTGACGTTTTGGTCCCAAAATACTAAGTTGAACTTTTTTTTTTTTACTATAAGAGTGGAATAGATTGTTCTCAAGTAGTGTCAAGTAGATTGTTCTCAAGGTAGTGGACTCTCCATTTTGGAGGTCTTTAAACAGAAGTTGGATTGGCCTCTTTCAGAAGTGTTTTAGCTGTGTATTCCAATACAACAGGGGGTTGGACTAGGTGGCCCTTCCAATTCTTGCTCAAGATGGATTCTACCCACCCTAGGGCCATCTATCACTGACTAGGGTGGCTCCTGGACCTTCAATGATTGTGGTGGAAGAAAAAAAATTAACAGGTGTTGCTCATCATACCACCAGGTAACAAACACCTACTGAAATTCCCTCTTCTACACAGCCATTAATGGTGCTATCTTCAGTTTTCAATTTGGCAAGCTTACCACTGACTGCCCTGTGGGAAGGATCCTGATGAATAATATTTTAGCTTATATGGTGCCTGGATGGGGCAAAGGTCTGCAAAAGGCAGACGGGCTGCCTCCATCCACCAGGCCACATGATTCCTTTGTAAGCCACCAAGGAGCAATAACTGGCCATACAATCCACTCAAGATCTGGATAGTTGATGCCTCACTCAGTGGAACCAAAACCACCTGAAGAACCAAAACTATCATCTCAGATTGGTCCTGAAAAAGGTAAGTGGGCTGCCTTCATCCACCAGGCCACATGATTCCTTTGTAAGCCACCAAGGAGCAATAGCTGGTCATACAATCCGCTCAAGATCTGGATAGTTGATGCCTCACTCAGTGGAACCAAAACCACCTGAGGAACCAAAACTATCATCTTTTATTATTATTATGAAATATTTATACCCCGCTCTTCAGCCAAGGGCTATCAGAGTGGCTTACAAATTGATTAATTAGACGGCGATTGTTTGCCACAATTGTGTCACAATTCAACCAAGTGACCCAGATTGAGTCTGGCGTTTGAGCTAGGTGATTCTCCCAATGACATCAAGACTTATGGAGCCATGGAGCAATAATGCCAGTAAGTCACGAAATGGCACCCAAAAGAAACAAATACACTCTCAGGAATATGTGTCTGTTCTATTGGGACTAGAGAGAAATACAGTGATCCCTCCATATTCGCTGGGGTTAGGGGTGAAGGATCCCTGTGAATGTGGAAAAAACATAAATAAAAAAACACCATTCTTTTTACCTAAAATAACACCTCTCTAAGAATCTCCAGATCCTCCAGTGCAGCTCTATGGTCAACATCTGCCAGAGGTTGATCACAGAATCATGTTGGAGGACCAACAAATGCCTAGAAAAGTGTTTTCTCTAGGAACTTCTAGGTTCTCTAGCACAACTTTATGGTCAATCTCTGGCAGAGTTGCACTGGAGGACCTAGAGATTCCTAGAGAGGACATATTAATCAAAACCACAAATAATCAAATCTGCAAAAGTCAAATTCGCAAATGTGGAGGGCCAACTGTAATTCCTTATGGAAGTAGTTGTTTTAAAATCGAAGCAAACTGAAAAGTAGGTGAATTAAAGGTCATTGCAATGGTTGTCCCATCCCCCCCCCCTCCATCTTTAATTTAAAAAGGCCTTGAAAATATTCAGAGGCTCCAAAGTCACAGGAACTTTCAAAAAATAACCACGGAAACTTAGTAAAAGAGATCAAACCTGCATTCCTATAATTTAAAATGCACAGAATGAATGGTGAAGTATGGAATCAAAGATAGGAATAAGACAGCTGGAAGGAGCCAGGCAATGATGAAATGGTTTTGGTAATGAAAGTGAAAATCATCTCGGCAATGAAATATTTAAAGGGTTTCCAACAAATTCTGTGTATGTGTGTGTGCATGCCCTCAAAGCAAGTATGTGAACATGCATCATGTGCAATGCTATCTAGAAAAGAAGAGCTGAAGATCCTATCTCTGCTCACCATTAACAAATTCTAAGGTATTTCCATGAAGGCTTGGAGATTTACTAAGGAAACTAGTAAATGGGTTTTGTCACTCTTCCAAGCACAAACACACACACTTGAAGAAACAGCCACTGATTATTACATTTGAGAAATTGTATTATGCATAAACATATTTCCCATTTAGATTAGAGTTTGCAGCAGACGCTAGATGGCAAGAACGAGGAAAACCAGTTTGGGTGCATGTGAAAGAAACATTTAAGTGTTCCAGCAACAAAATAAATGAGAAGAAAGGCAAGCAACAAACAAAAAAACCCCAACCAGACGAACACATACACACAGAGCACAAAGGTGAAAAAAATTCCAAGCAAACACTTACATTAGCAGATACAGGAGCATGATGGCTCATAAAATAACACAAACGTTATCACCAAAGAAAGCGGCCACAATACTCTTGAAAATATGCTGTGTTACACTTCATTCTCCTGTATTATCTACTCAGGAACAGATCAATTAATTTACCGTAAAACCCATCTGTGACCAAGGTGTCTGTGCGTTCAAGGGAACACTCAAACATAAAGGTTTTCCATGCTAGTGCAGAACAGGGCTAAAGAACTGGTTATTGACCTACAAACTGCCATCTTGCAAACAAAAAAAGGGGGATCTATGCTGGCTGGGCTGTGGGAAGCTAGATTCCAATAAAGCTCTGAAAGGCAAGATGTTCCCCAGCCCTGAGTTAAAATATTGTAAGGATTTTGCTGCCAGATACAGAGCATTTTTGTTGCCGGATAGAGTTTGCTGCAGTATCCCAGTTAATGGCATCATACACCCATCGATGCAAACTGGACAGTACTTCAAGACAATCAAATTATTTTGGTCTATGGAAAAGAAAATGAAATTGCTATTGTCTTCTCTCCATTTTCCTGGCACTAAAAGCAAGTAATATTAACCTAAACACTAACAAATTCATAGCAGCCATAATCAGATGCCTCACTCTTCCTAACTGCAGGACCTGCCCCTTCAACCATGGCTGCATCCACATGGCAAAAATAATCCAGTATGACCCCACTTTAACTGCCATGGCTCAATGCTATGGAATTCTAGGAATGGTAGTTTGTTGTGGCACCAAAGTGGGGTCATACCGGATGATTTCTGCAGTGTGGATGCAGCCATAGTTGTAGGGCTGGTCCTATAGTTAGGAATCTGATTGTGGCCACCGTGAAATTGTTAGTTTAGGTTAGTATCTCTTGTTTTTACTGCCATAAAAAGGGAGAGAAGACAATAGCATTTTCATTTTCATTGCTTTGAGCTTTGCTCCGGTGCCACAACAAACTACCATTCCCAGAACTCCGTAGCATTGAGACGTGGGAGTTAAAGTGGAGTCAAACTGGATGATTTCTGCAGGGCGGATGCAGCCTAGGTTTCCTTGGCAAACGTTTGTTGCTACACCTTCTGTTGTAAAGTAAAGTAAAACAATAGCAACAGGGTAGGGGGAAATACCATACTCATCCCATGCTTCAATTTCCCCTGCAGATGCCCACCCTGCTTTCCTCCTAGCTGTTGCCCTTACTTCTACACTCAAAGTTAACCAGAAGGGGGGAAAATACATACTGCTAGGGGAGAAGCAGCAGAGAACTCCCCATCCACCCACGGATTCTGCCACGCAAATCAGCAAAGCCTGCATTCAGATACTTAGCACTGTAATAGATATTCCCAGCTTGACAGGGGTGCACGTTTTGAGTTGTCACAGATTGAATGACAACTGCAATTTACACCTGGGAGGGGGGGAGGGATTTTAATAAAACAAATAAAATACAATACTGCTTCCACAGCTGTTAGCATTTGCCAGAAATTCATGCTGAAAGAAGGTGGAACGTTCCACAGATCAATCATCCTTGGACTACTTAAGAGCCAAAAGTGACATTTTTAGAGTTCCAATTTAGCCTTAAAATATGGTTTTATGGTTCACGCTGTCACTAGGTTTTGAAATTTATTCTTGGCACCATTCCTGCCTTTTTCTGGTTTCGCTGGATTTGAATCATACATTATTTCTTGTAAATTGGCATCTCTTTCTTTTTATGGTATTTTAATGTGGCGGCTTCATGGCTTAATCCATTAATAATCGGAACTGAATGTTCTTCTCCACCTCCACCTTTCTGGAATAATACAATGTCCCATCCCTCTAAAAGGGCAAAGTATCTAAGACCAGTCTAATCACTGGGCAGAATGAGATGACTGCCTCAGGTGGCAAATAACAGAAGGCAATGGTTGAACCTACCTACTTTTTCCTCCTACATTCCCTGGTTGTTCTCCTCCAAAGGAGGACAGAACTGGGTACTTCACATAGTCTATCCTAGACCCACAAGCTAAACTGCTGCCTTTGCTGTGATGGGCAATGTTGTCACATTGCAAAAGCTGACGTATGTTTCAATTGCCAAATTAGGCATCTACTGTACATTGGATGTCATCTTATCCATCAGGGAACAAGGAGACCACAACAATATAAATGTTTTTCATGGGCAACTAGTTGGCTTTAGGGAACAGATTGCTGGAATACACAGACCGTGGGTCTGGTCCAGCAGAATTTATGTTGATGCCACATATGTCATTGGCCATCATAACATTGTATGGTATGAATTCCGTCACTGAGTTTATGCAACGATTGAATATTTCCTAGTAATCATCAACTTTTGACTTTCCAGATGTTTTGGACATGTACTTCTATAATTCCTGACCACCGCCACACTAACTGAGGCTTCTGAGAAATGAAGTCCAGTGTATCAGGACGGCCAAAAGTTTGAGAACAAAAGAAATAAAATATAGTTCAGTACATGTCCTCTTCCCCAAGGTCATCATTTTTGCTCAGGCAGCAAAAAGCTGCAGCCTCAAAATGTATACCTTTAATGGATCTGAAATCAAACATTTGTCTACATTTGCTAACAACATTTTTTGAAACTAAAAAAAAAAAAAAGACAGAAACAAAAAAAAAACTATGAAGATGGCTCAGAAAATATGTTTTCATAGTCAACAAGAGGTGATTCTGAAGTTACGTACACAAATTTAGCCCAAAACAAATGTATCATTCATCAATTTTAAGTACGTGGGGATGAGTAGCAATGAATAAAAAAGTTGCCCGTTTTAAGCATCAGTCACAGATGCTTTCAAAGGAAGCCTTCACTCCAGGGAAGCTTGCATCCTTGCTATCATTCTGTCCCAAAGTGCACTTTTCTTGGACTCCACATTGCATACTTTGTGTTAGGGCTTTGTGTAGATTAAATAGTAAGTGATGGTACCATAATAGTTCCTGCCTGATTTTTTTGTTAACACTGATTAGGAAGGGAAAAACAAATACAAACAAGCCACATGTTTACCTCTGCTAATAAAAAACATAAAAAACATTGCTTCATAATTGGAAACAAGCAATGCCTACGCATACAATTGAGCTGGATTTCGTTGGAGGAGTGAGTTGGCATAACAAAGAAGTGGCCAAGCTACAGAATCTTTTAATGTCTTTCAGAATGGGAGTTGAAGTCCAAAACACAAGTAGGACACAAGATTGGGTATGTTTTAAACGTTGTATCTACATTTTAATGCTTTTGTATTGTGAGGAGACGGCAGCTGAAGTCCAAAACACATGGAGGACACAAGATTGGGCATGTTTTAAACTTTGTACCTACATTTAATGCTTTTGTATTGTTTTAAACTTGTGCTGTTTTAAATGATGATGATGATGATACCAACTGTGGAGTGTGTGGGCTGGGAACATGATTTGAGATCAAGGAAATGACATTTGTCTCTTTCCAATGAGGGACAAATGAGAATTTTGTTTCAGCTCTTTTGTGATAAGAATTTACCAACATGCACAAAAAAATTGTACCTACTGAATTTGACTGGTTCAAATGGAAAAATTCTAAGTTTGCTTTTTGCAGCCGGTGGGGGGGGGGGGGGGGAGAGATAAACCCACCAAAATCTGTATCTGTTTCCATACTGAGGACAGAAAGAACCTGAGGAGTAAGAAATGTGAATGTAGGAGAAAGCAGAACAGACAGATTTTTCTATCCCTGGTGCCCCTCCATAATATAAACTGTTCTTCCCCCAAATAAACCATTACCAATGGAGGGGAAAACATCCAATGTGAACACTGTGTACCCACCCTGCAGGAAGCCCCATCCCCTTCAATGGTTCCCCTTTGTAAGTAAATCAGTTTGTAATCTTAGAAGCCAATGGAAGGACGCCTGGAATTTCATCTGGGCATATGAGCCAAATGAGACTGACAATCTCCATTCTTTCATGGTTGCATTTTTAAAAAAAATTTTGTGAAAATTGTACAATTACTCATTAAGGAATGCATCTGTGCCTCTTCTTTTCTTTTTGTAAATAAGCATCCTCTGAACTCTCAGCTATCAGCAGTCACAAGAATGCAAAAGGGAGAAACAGCAGTGGGTCAATACAATCCTACAACCTTGTCTAGCTCCATCCAGAAATACAAGTGCTAACCTTGATTTGTATACTCCGACCCACACTGTGACACATATTCCTTCATCTCTGTTCAATCTGAAGGACTAGTGTAAGCAAAGAATTTTGCTCTTCTTCACTTGGGTACATTTTTGGTGGAGCAATACCAGGCTCCATTGGTTCCAAGCTTTTTTTAAAGACCGATGTTTTTCTTGTGCTTCATTAACTGGAGCATATTATCTCTCAACCACACAAACACTCCTCAGAAAACTAAGCTCTCCTTCCCTTCACTGCTCTCTGACAATACTAGACCTCTCGCCATCCCATGGATCTGACTGGGAAGAGATTCCCAACACAGAGAAGAAATCTATGGAACTCTATGGCAGCGATGGGTTCCCAATGCAGTCCCCTGGGCTTCCCCATGAAAATCAAGTAGTTTCTCCGGGGGGGGGGGGGGGTCTTTGCATATTTTTCTTCTTATTCAAAAGGGTTGAAATGCTTGTCCTAGTAAAAGAAGGTTAAGAGATGACATGATTCCCATCTTTAAATATTTGAAGGGATGTCATATTGAGGATGAAGCAAGCTTATTTTCTGCAGCTCCAGAGGTTAGGACACAGAGCAATGGATTCAAACTACAGCACAGGAAAAAGAGATTCCACTTAAAAATTAGGAAGAACTTCTTGACGGTAAAAGCTGTTTGACAGTGGAATATGCTGCCTTGGATCGTGGTGGAATCTTCTTCTTTGGAGGTTTTTAAACAAAGACTGAATGGTCATCTATTGGGAGTGCTTGCATTGTGTATTCCTGCATGGCAAAGTGGGGTTGGATGGGATGGCCTTTGTGGTCTCTTCCAATTCTATTATTTAATTTTATGATGCTAAAATACTGAAATACTCAGTAAGCATTTTGAGCGAAAATGTGCTTGAATTTTTGGTCCTATACCGGGTCCCCCTCCTTTGGCTCAGAGCATTATCGGTAGCCTCCGAGAACCTCTCTGAAATTGAATCGAGCCCTGAAACTGAGTCCAATCCTTTGTTCTCATTTAACAAAGCCCTTCTTACATTCTGAAATTTAAAAATGAGGTTGTTGTTGGGGGTCTGCAGGCTTTGCATTGCTTTTAAAAAAAAAAACCTGTCAAAGCTATTTGACCAGTACCGACAGAGAAATAAAAGAAGAGTAGGTATATACTGCTAAAGGCAAAGCATCTCTCAAACCATCTTCACTATGTTTTCTCCAATCTTTTTAATACCAACTGGGGGGGGGGGAGCTGAAAGACAACTCAGAGGATCCAGCCAGAAGCTTTCATGAAGCATCCAGCATCCCTACAGAGTCTTTCTAATGTCCCTTCAAGGCTTGAAAACCAGTGCTTACACTGGGATTTCTGACATCTAGGTCCAAGTCTGCACTGTGCCACAACAGTCACTGCATGAACTTGACCCAGTCACATCTCAGCCTGATCCACCTCACAGTGTTGTTGTGAAGGTAAAGCAGGAAGGAAGAGAACCATGCACACCACCTTGAGCTCAATGGAAGAAAGAACAGAAGGATATTATTACTTAAATAGTAAGTAAGCCTCCACTCCTTCCTGTTGCCTTTGTCTTTCTGCTGTCTGCTGCTACTGATATGTGACTTGTAGCCCCAGAGGCATATATGCAGCACAGTAGCTGAGGCTGGCTGGCGCACTGACCATCACCATCCCTGACAGTTGCATCCTGCAAGAGATGGGCCCCAGGCTACAAGCAAAACAGAAGTGCCCACGTGCCCGGCAAGTGAAACTGAGTAAAACTCAGTAAAGCCCCAGGGCTTCCAAGAACAAATATTAGTAATCAGAAGACTCTCTGAGTAACCACAGGGAGGTCTGGGCACCAGGTGGCATCCCACAACAAAACTTCTGGGGAACAGTTTTGCTCAAATGGTGGGTAGAAAACCACAGGGCAGTGGTAGGGCTGTGCACTGCAGAAGGTCCTCATGTTCCATCCCTGATCTCTCCAGGTATGGCTGAGAAACCCTCTGGATAATTTGCAGATAGATGGACTAATGGTCTAATTCTTATAAGGCTTTTCCCTGTGTCCCTATTTAAACCATTCTTTTATTTAGCGTCATATAGACCAGAGGTGACAGCCAGCATGGTGTTAATGGTTGGAGCATTGGACTAGGATTCTGGAAGAGAATGGTTCAAATCCCCTCTCAGCTAGGAAACTAGTTGGGTTAGAAAAAGATAATGGCAAACCTCTCAATACATCATGTCACGAAACCTTTATGACAGGGTCACCGCAAGTCAAAGCTGACTTGAATCATTGAATCATACCGTTGGAAGAGACCACGAGGGCTATCCAGTCTATGCAGGAACACAGAATCAAAGCAGTCTCAACAGATGGCCATTCAGCCTCTGTTTAAAGACCTCCAAAGGAGACTCCACCACTCTCCGAGGAAGCATCTTCCATTGTCAAACAGCTCTTACTGTTAGGAAGTTCCTCCTAATGTTGAGGTAGAATCTCTTTTCTTGTAGCTTGCATCTATTGTTCCATGTCCTATTCTCTGGAGCAGCAGAAAACAAGCTTGCTCCATCCTCAATATGACACCCCTCCAAATACAGGGCTGTCATATCACCTCTTAACTATCTCTTCTCCAGGCTAAACATACCCTGCTCCCTGAGTCTCTCCTCATACGGCATGGTTTCCAGACCCTTCACCATTTCGGTCACCCAAAATCTGGACATGCTAAAGGTCAGCAAAGACCTGAAGTGGGAAATATATGGCCCTCCAGATACTGCAAGACTGCAACTCCCAGCAGATCTACCCAGCCCTGCCAATGCTGAGCAGTCCTTTGTGGCAATACTACAACATTTCAAACATTGTTTGGATGTCAACTGTAATCTTATCTCATATTGAGGGGAAGAGCCACAGCACATTTACAGAGCAAATGCTTTGCATGCAGGAGATCCCACGTTTAAGCCACAGCACTGCCAGTTGTTGTTACTGTTGCTGCTGTTGTTCTTTTTAAAAATATCAGAATGGTTTCAGATTAGATTTGTAGCTTGCCCTGGCCCTGGATCATGCACTGAATTTTTATGGCAGCTTTATATGACATCATCCTTTGCTAGTAATCCTACTATTTTCCACTTTATCTTCCATCTTTGTTACATTAAGAATAAAAAAACAAAACAGTTGCACAATGCCTTGCAAACAAGCTTGGAAAAGTTAATCTTGTGGGACTACAACTCCGAATTATCGAGCTAGTCTCAGGTTCCAACTGTTAACGTGAGAAGCCTTCCCTGTGCAAATGTCTTCAGACAATAGGAAAGACTCTACTCCTCTCCCAGACCCTGGCAGCCAAACAACAACAACAACAACAACAACAAAAATTTATTTATATCCTGCCTCTCTGCATAATGCAACCGGGGCAATTTACAACATCAAAATATACATTCCATATAACACAATCCCACCACCCTTAAAATACTATTAAACAATTGACAATTTAAAACACACTTAAAATAATAACACAAATAAACAATAACTGCAACAGAATCAGGGATA
The DNA here is from genome assembly GCA_026167975.1 of Phrynosoma blainvillii. Classification (NCBI taxonomy): domain Eukaryota; kingdom Metazoa; phylum Chordata; class Lepidosauria; order Squamata; family Phrynosomatidae; genus Phrynosoma; species Phrynosoma blainvillii. Next base: position 9,728,209 of record JANUYF010000009.1, read on the forward strand.
AGCAGGCTGGGCTATCTTTTGGTGGCCAGGATATCTATTCAGGAATGGCCTACCGGAAGAGATCAGGCTTAACAGCCTTTTTAAAGCTGTTTAAGGTGGTAATATGACAGATCTCATCCAGCAGGCCATTACATAATCTGGGAGTGGCTGCCGAAAAGGTCCTCTGGGCGGTTGCAGACCATCTAGTGTTTATAGGCTGCAGTAGATTCCTCCCAAAGGACCTGAGTGCGTGGGGTGAATTATATGGGAGAAGGCGGTCCTGAAGATAGGTTGGACCCAAGCTATTTAGGGCTTTGATGTATTCTAAGGTAGCTTTCCATGATGCCTCAGAGCAAGGCTGGCAGGATATGTAGCCCTTCAGATATCATTGGACTTGCTGTTTTTGATAACTGACCTCGCATCAACTCTGACCCTGTGGATGAGACATCTCCAACAATCCCTATCCTTCATTGCCTTGCTCAGATTCTGCAAGCCCTTGCACATAAGTCCCCTCACCAAGTCTATCCATCTGGTCTGTGATCTTCCTCTCTTTCTTCTACCCTCTACCTTTCCCAGCATTATTGTTTTTTCTAGTGATCCATGTGTTCTCATTATATGACCGAAGTACAATAGTCTCAATTTGATCATCTTAGCTTTCAAGGAGAGCTCTGATCTGTTCTAAAACCCTTTTATTTGTCTTCTTGATTGTCCATGGCAGCGGTAGGCAACCTTTCCCCTTTAAGAGCCGAGGGACTTCAGCTCCCAGAATCTCAGGAGCTATTGGCCAACATGGGACTATTGGCCAACATGGCTGAGGCTTCTGGGAGCTGAAGTCCCTCGGCCCTTAAAGGGGAAAGGTTGCCTACCCCTGGTCCATGGTATCCTAAGTACTTTTCTCCAGCACCACATTCTGAATGAGTTGATTTTCCTTCTGTCTGCTTCCTTCACTGTTCAGCTGTCACATTCATACATGGTAATTGGGAATACAATGGCCTGAACAATTCTAATTCATGGCAACCCTGTGGATCTACTGAATCATTGGACAACAGCTCCCATTAATCCTCACAATTCTGGCCATGCTACCAGATCTTATCATCAGGAAGTTCCTCTGAGGGCTGATGGAGATGTAACCCCACATCTGGAGGGCCATTCATTTCCTATTGCTGTCTAATGCTGAGCTAACTAGAAAGCCAAGTATTCGCTTCCATAACATTCAACCAATAAAGCTAATGGGAGGGATAATAGCAGGCAAAATTATGCAGGTTTTTAAACAGCGCTGAGACCACATGCTAAGCAGACGTATAATTACAACGGTGGTGCCTTGCTCAAATTATTAGTGGTGCTAATTAAATGAATATAAATAGCCACATCAGGCTCAGCTTTCCAGGAGTAGTGGAGAGGGGAAACTTCCAACCTATACTCTCTCCAACCCCCCAAGCATGGGATTATTCTATATTCTTTATAAGTAGAGTCTGTTCTTCTGGTGAACACCAGAAAAGAAAGGTGATCACCGGAGAGGCACTGGACAAAGTCTCAGGCTATCAGTGATGATGCTCTCCAGGCAATACAGACTCACACACACTGTTCCAACTCAACATAATCACTTATTCTAGCAACAAGAAATCACCGCTTGGGTGTATCTGGCATTTCCTCCCCCAAGACTTGGCTAATCTCAGAAGCTATAATGAGATATATAATGACCTGATGTGATCTGCAGCTAATATACAATAGTAATTCTGTGTGATGATGCAGTGAAGCAGAGCAAGGTATTAGTTCACTGGCAATGGTGAGTATCTGTGCCCTGCCATGCCACACTTGTTCCAACTTGTACAGGATCAGCTGCTTCCTTCCAGAAATTCAACCACCAACACTAAGCAATGCTTTGCAGAATTTCACAGAACAGTGGTGCATTGGGCAGAGGTGAACTATTGTGGGAGGCTACGGGGTCACATTAGCCATCCCTGAGAGAACATGGAAGGCCGTACCACCCCACTACAAAACAAAAAGGTTTTTTGCCCCCAAATCCCCTCTAAAGAGTGTGAGGGCATTCTCGCCCTGTTTTTAGGATCCAGGCTCCTGTTTTTAAACACCAAGAAGTCACTTCTTTTTTACTTCCTTTTTAAAAAATCCTCTTCTGTCAGGCCAAAAACATGGTGAAAATGCCCTCATACCCCCTAGATGACATATGGAAACCAAAAAAAACCCTTTTTAAAAAATCTGCGGACGATGTTCTCACACTCCTGGCACAGGCAAAGCAAAATTAGGCTTTCCTTACCACACTTGTGATGCACCTGCTATTATAAATGGCATTTCTCAAGGGTTAGAGCATGGCCTTATCCTTCAGATAAAGAACTATTATTCGCAAGGATAGCTAACAACGGGGCCTTCTTATTTAGAGGCAGCCATACCTTGAGCTGTTATGTGCTCTACCATTTCACAGTCAAAAGGACAAAAATTAGAACCAGGCATTGTGTGTAACATCCTGAGATTCCCATCTTTCATATCATTTCCATCTTTTCATATTCAGGAGCAGCAAACATCTGGCTCTCACAATGGCAAAGTCAAAAGGATAGAGGATTATTAAGAATGGAGGAGAAAGGCTGCTTTCTGGTAGTCAGGGTTTCTGTGCCCTGCTTAGCTTCTAGCAGCCTTTCCTCGTCCTTCTCAGTAATTAGCAGAAGTAGAAATGAGCAAAAGAAGCAAATACAGACCCATTTTCTTAATGAAGAACTTGAACTAGTCTTCATCATTTTCTTTTTCTTTTTTATTCTGGAGCAAAATATATTTTTTTCCTTAACAGAAGTGTACACAGAGTACAGATTACCTAGCCAAAAGAAATATGTGATGGCTATGCTGCACTTATTGGCCAGGCTGCTTTGAAGCATCCTCAGGTAGTTACCTATGTCTTGCATTTCACCAATAGCCAGATTTTCAAACTGTGTTCTATTATATTTCTGTTCCAAAAATTCTTGGCATGTCTATAGATGGTCTATGTGTGACTTAATTTTTTAAAATAATACCTACCCTCACTGCGCATCACTGAGAGCTGCTGCCAGAAAGGAAAGAATTGCTCAGCCCAGCTCTCAAGCCTCCTTACTAAGAACCCATCAAATATTTGCAATTGTGCCCTTTTGCTATAGTGCATCCAAATCTTGGAAAACAATCTGCTTCCCTTCCTTCTCCTCCCATCAGCCAAAAGACTAAGAGCCACTAGGAGCCTTGCATCCACATCTTCCAGAATACATATCAAGGCAGACATTCCCTACCAAGCATTTCCTGAAATAAAAAGGAACATTCTTAAAGGAGCTTGTTATCAGCACAATGTAGGCCATAAGTGATCAACTGAAACTTGATAAGCAGTCTGGCTTATCAAGAAGATCTTACTGGCATAAGCAGCACATCACAACTGGCTGCCATATGCAGTTATGATACATAGACCAGCCTGGCCACTACTACTGAATGGAATTGACACTACAAGACCAAGATTGCTTTTCTCTATCTACTAGAAACAAAATTCAAAACTGAAACAAAATTCGGGCAAAAATCAGCTGTTGGGACAGGGTAACTGAAGGAATGTATACTCTTGTCCACAGTTTTGGAAAGTTACTTTTGGGACAAGAGTTTTCAGAATCACCCAGTCAGCAGAGTTCTAGTTCAAAAAGATAACATTTCCAAGTTCTGCTATGGCTTCATTGATTAACTTGAGATTGATTGGTTGTTTCAGAGACTGATATAGAAAGAGTAGGTGTGCTTTTGGTATCTGGTATAATTACATAAAATCATAAAGCTGGAAGGGATCCCAAGGAGCATCTAATCCCACTTTGAAGCATCCCTGACAGGTGACACTTCAATTTTTGCTTAAAAACCTCAAATGAAGGACAGGAAACAACCTTCTCTGGTAGCCTATTCTTCTTCTCTTCCCTTCCCATTTGAACTATTCCTTTTGAACAGCCCCATATCCCACAATTATAACATTCTAGTTATGATATCATTCTACCAGGTTTCAGTGGTGTCTTTTAAAACATTTTTGCCTTCACATGTTAAGAAATCAGGTTCATCTTGTTTATTTTCCAATCTTTGTGCATCCATGTAGAAACATCTGTAACCATGGATCATTCCATTCAGCAGCTAACTTATTGTTGTTTTCCCTGCCCATTACTGGGCTTCAGTTACCCCTGCATCATTGATACTACTGTTCCTAGTTATTGGTATCCTCTACTCCTCTGAAACACTGTCATCCTCCTATGCAGATTTTAGTCAAAGTCCTCCTGAACAAGTTTGCAAGATTCCCAGAAACATATTCTAATCAACTTTCCAGGCATCCTTCTTCATGAAGATGCAGAACATAGTCCTAGAAGCCAAATCTTTGCAAACACCACCTGTGCAGTGAGTTGTTCACTTTACTATTCTCCTCTCAACTCCAGGGCCATGCCTTTCAACAGACAGGAGTAATGAAACAACCTGAATTTCAAGGTCCTTCAGCTCTTGCAGTCTAACTACCACTTGGAAATGTTTGAAGGCTGTTTCTGGCAGAATCATTTGCTTCCACACAGATCAGAAGGAAGGGATAATGATGAGTGGCTTTGATCACTTTGGCAGCCTTTCTGTCACTTTTTGGATGGATGCACCCAGAAGACAGCACACCTCTCGACAGATCCTATTAGGTCTACACACTGCTGCCTCTATTTTCCTCAGCAAAGAATCACCCACAACACCAAACACCTCTTCCTCCTCTAAGAAGAAGCAAGAGTCCTTCCATCCACAGACACCCTCCTCCAAAACTATATCTGTACTCTCTGGAATGTCTGAAGGGGAAACTAAGGGGGGTTGCAGACTGCCATTAATAGTGCAAATTGAGTCCACTTTAAGGGTTAGGGTTAGGGTTAGGGAATCATGGGGACTGTATTTTATCGTGGCACCAGAGCTCTCTGACAGAGAAGGCTCAATGTCTCAGAAATAAAACAATTCCCGTGATTCCCTAGCACTAACCCTAACCCTAAAAATGGACTCAATTTGCACTATTTCTGGCAGTCTGCAACCCCCCTAACATGACTTTTTTTTGTCTTATCTTGTTATTCCTCCAGAAGAACAAGCTGACACTGTTATACGGTATATAGTTATATAGTATATTTTGTTCCCTACAACACCAAGATACTGGGGAATGGGTTATGCAGCAAGGATTGGGGAATGATTGTTTGCCTTAAAGGAGGCAAACCCAACCAATTGATGCCTAGAAGCCCAAACCTCTATTGCATTTGTTAGATTCAATGAATTTTCCCAGCACATGTGGTTTGCAACAGTGACTTGGAAACCTTGACAAACTATATTCAAATGTACAAACTTGTGGCTCAGGGCTCCTATTCTCCTTAGATTCTGGGCTGTCATTTCTGTCCCTAAATAAAGTTGGCTCCTTGATTCGCGAGCTCTAGTCTTCTAATTTCTCCAAGAATTACTGGGAAAGGAAAATCCCTTTCATATCCTGTAGCCTTGAATCACGCTCTAAGCAGAGGGCCTGGCATCAATCATGTAGCTCCAAGAACACGTTTCCTGGTGGTTCTCTTTGTGTGTGCCACATTCTTCTAAGCATTTGCTTCCTCTGGTTCTCTTCCTCTCACCTAGAGGCATTCCACTTTCTCCCAAGAGAACCTGCTTGGCCCCCAAAACACTTCATCCTCTCTGATGTGAAGTGGGCCTCACAACGTTGGACCTTAGCTTCTAGCTAGACAACCCAGCCTGTAGTTGTTGCAGGTATAGCCTTCTAATCCAGAGGCAGGACAACAAAAAACTGCACAGACGTTGCAGCAGACCTCTCACTGCCTATAGCTCTGTCCTGTTCTCCTGCTCAAGTCCTCTGCAAAATGTCCAGGCCAAAACACCCCTATTTATTCTCGTTCTTCTCTACCTCCTGCTCAGAAGCTAACAGAGACTGGGGCAATGGCTATATACACCTTGTGGCTCTCTCTGCCCACAATCAAGTCTATTGGATGAGACCTTCCCATTAGACATTGTGCTCTAGCAAAGCTCACACACCAAGACAAACAAAAGCTAATAAGCAAGCCACCAAACAACTTAGTCAAGCAAGGCTCACAAGTGAGTGGTTGCTAGCTGCACCCCAATAAAGTCAGCAACTGCTTCCTCTCAGAAGCCCCCTTCCTCTTTAGATAATTTGCTCTAGCTTGGTTTATCTCAAGCTATCAGATAGGATTGTAGGGTAGCAATTGTTTCTTTCATATCTACCATGGACAGGCACCATACTTGTGCACATAGGCTACAATTTTTTCTTTCTTCTTGGAAACTCATTAGGGACCAAGAGCTAATGGCACATGCACCAGCACCAGTCCATGGGCCATCACTTTGAGCAAAACTATTGTTTGCTGTGTGCCTTCAAGTCATTTCCCACTTATGGTAACCCTACGGTGAACCTATCATGTGGTTTTCTTGGCAATTTTCTTCAGAGGGGGTTTGCTATTGCTATCCTCTAAGGCTAAGAGAGTGTGACTTGCCCAGGGTCACCCAATGGGATTATATGGTTGAGCTGGGATTCAAACCCTGGTCTCTAGAGACACAGTCCAGTGCTCAAACTACTACTCCACACTTGCTCTCACTACTGTAGCACATCTCATACACCAAAAAATGCAAAAAAAACAAGTTGCCTAAGAGCTCAGCCAAGCATAGCTCAGCCAGTAATAAATAAACAGCTTATAAAAGATTATAACAAACCGATTTTTACACTATATTATGTGTAATGTGAGAAACACATTATTAAAAGATGGTGTATAAATCTTCATAAAAATAAATAACCCTTCCCCAATGTAACTCCAGCCGCAGATAGCAGAGGCATTTGTTGCTCCTCCAACCCCATTTAAGCGCCCTCAGACCAACTTTCCTCATCTTGAAGCCCTCCAGATACATTTTTAATTTTTTAAAAAATATATATTATGCAAAGTAAAAATTGCATTATAAGGCTCTCAGATACATATTATGATGTTCTAATAGGGCAATAAAGAATAAGGAGATTAAAAAAGAAGTCATTAATTTCAATAAAAGCAGACCAAATATCCAAATATAAATTCATTTGTAAATTGCATCAATATATTACTCTTTCAAATGTTACAAGTGTTGTTAAATCTTCTAACTCTCTAGATATGTTGTACCAGAACATGTGTTATCCTCATCCAGTCGCCAGAAGCTGCAGATGATAGAAGCTGGTAGAGGGCACCTGGCTGGGAAGGTTGCCTTGGCCCTAACTAAGCAAGACTTTTGCTTTGCTAGCCTTGAACAGAAGCCAAGACACTCAAGGAATAGTTCATCCTTGCAAGCTAGATGGTTACCAGGAATGTCGCTATGGGGAAGAACAAAGTGAGGATGATGCCTCCCAATAAGAATTCTGCCCCACCAAATGAAATTTTCCTCCAGTCCTCAAATTCCTTTGTTGTTGTTAACTGCCTTTGAGTCGATCCCGACTCATGGCGACCTTTTGTGTATGAGACATCTCCAAGACTCCCTGTCCTCCTCTGCTCTGGTCCTATAAATTCATAGCTGTGACCTCCTTAATACTGTCTGTCCATCTAGTGTGTAGTCTTCCTCTCTTTCTGCTTTCCTCCATCTTTCCTGTATTAATGTTTTTTCAAGTGAGTTGTACCTTCTCATGATGTGGCCAAAGTACAACAGTCTCAATTTGATCATCTTGGCTTATAGGGAGATTTCAAGCTTGATCTGTTCAAAGACCCATTTGTTTGTCTTTTTGACCATCCATGGTATGTATCCTCAGCACTTTTCTCCACCACCACATTATCTCAAATGCATTTAGTGTCTTCTTATCTACTTTCTTCACTGTCCAGTTCTCACATCCATACATGGTAATGGGGAATACAATGGCTTGTACAATTCTGAACCTAGCATTGAAGTAATGTAAAACTTATGTGGTGTATTTAGAAAAACAGCTCGAGCATCTGAAGAAAATGGACAAGCAAGGTGAACGTGAGAATGTGGTCGAGGTGCAAATGATTTTCAGTGTCTCAGTCTCTGCAATGCTAGAAATCTGGGGACTGAAGGAAAATTTCCTTAAGGGTCAGAAGTCTTATTTAGGTGGGCAATGTCTCCATATCCAGCCCTAGTATCTACAACCCTGCTACACATTGAATGGCAGATTACTAAGGAGTAGGTAGAGGATTAGTTAGGTCATTATAGGAGCTTGACTTGTTTCATGTACATGGCTCCATTGTAGTTTCTGCATTGAGCGCTGCATTGGAACATTTCTTGTGTAGTCTTAAAGCTGGCACCTAGAAGTACAGGCTGCTGTTGCCTGTGTGAGAGTGAGAAAGCAGAGACTTTGGAGACTTACTTTTTAAAAGTACTTATATATTTATTGTGTTCTTACCTTCTTTTATTCCCTTTTTATACATATGTGTCGGTCTATGACCGTAATAACGATTCTATTCTATATATTTATTGTTCCAGCATGCATAGTAGTTGGTTGCCAACTGAATGTTACAAGTCTTCAGCCTATGGCAGAAAGTACATTTTCCTCCATACACCAGATGCATCTGAGGAAGCAGACTTAAGTCTACAAAAGTGCATGCTGCCAACTTCTTTCTTTCAGTGAGTCTCAAAGGTGCTACAAAATCTTTCTCCCATACGTCTTGTCATTTCCCTCAACACCCATAAGAGAATACATAAGCTGGCACTGAAACTACGGAATAATTCCTGCTTCACCTTTCAGTGAGACCACACTCCCATACAATTATGTTATAACTGCAAATTCTGGTAGGATAACATCACTTCTTTAACAGTGTAAATGTAACTGTTTTAGTTTAAAAGTATTTAGAACAGTTACGTTTATGCTACAAAAGGACTGAGGTGATCCCTCATCAAGTTACAAGTGGAACAACATGCCCTTATCCCTTTGTTCATTGCAAAAGGAATGGGTTACAAGTAATGTGTTACTTAAGCTCTGATTGAAAACCCTGTTTCTCTTTTTATATGTGTGTATAGCAGGGGTAGGCAACCTTTCCCCTTTAAGGGCCGAGGGACTTCAGCTCCCAGAATCCCAGGAGCTATTGGCCAACATGGGACTATTGACCAACATGGCTGAGGCTTCTGGGAGATGAAGTCCCTCAGCCCTTAAAGGGGAAAGGTTGCCTACCCCTGGTGTATAGGCTTTATCACATAGTTTATCTATAGTTTATCCTGTACAGCCCCTCCAAAAAATGCGTAATTACACGCAAAGATTTCACTTGACGTCGCACAAAACCCGTCATTCCCGGATCTTTTTATTTTCAGGATTTTAGCAAAAATGAATCTGCGATATTACTGTAATTGCACATTTACTCTAGTGTGAAACTCAAATTCGGTTTATTCATGCAATAATCCTCCTTTCACTCGTTTTTCCGTTTTTCCCATGGTTCTGTGGGACCGCTTTTACTCGCACAAACATGCCAGACAAAAGTGTATCCATTCACACAAAGCAAAAAATCCAACTGTTGAGAATAGGAAAGATTGTAATGGCAAAATAACATGGGAACACAAAGAAGAAGAAGCATCACACAGGAAATGAAGCAAGGAAGGTTCCTTTGACACACTAACTATGCATCCCTCTGTGCATGTGTGAGTATACCATTTCTACTTCATATACAGAATTCGTCTGCTTTTGTATAAAACACAAAAGCAGATTTTTTTTTGCTTTTTGCGTTATTATGCGTTTATTCTAATTGCGTGTGATATTCATTCGCGCAATTAAACTCTATTTTTGCTTTATTTTCAGGATGGTTTATTTGTGCTTTATTATCTCTTTAAAGACAGAACTGGCCCCCCGTGTGATAAAGTCTTATGCTGAACGCAGGCACTCCTTTGCTCTGCTTCGGAAGCTGGCAATCTGGGCAGTGCCACTTCTCATCTGCATACACATGCACAGCAACGGGCACAGGTAGACAGGTTTGCCACCAACCTAAAATGAAACCAAGTGTGCCTCGCTCACTCTCGCACACACATCCTGGGATTTTCTGCTACTGCAGAAGAGACTTGTCAGTACAGGAAAAGCCTGCCTGTGGAGAGCAGCCCTCCGGCTGCAGCAGCAGATCGGCTGGGCAGAGCCTTGTCTTTTTCCAGCACCAGCCTTTCAAGATGTGCTACAAGAGCAAACTTAGCAAATGTCCGGGGAAAGAAATCAAAAGCTTTCCTTGGTCTAGGAAATGCAGGGGAAAGCAGAACCACTCCCCAAACAGCTGCCCAAGAGCCATCTTGGTTGCTGACTGGCATCTGCATGGGCAAGAGGTGTCAAAGTCAAACAGCGGCTGCATCTGGTGCATTGGCCGGCACATTTACGATATCATTATGGGTTGCTATGATGCCTGGCAAGCACAACTAAGGGGTCACTCCAGAGAGATTGAGAATTTTGCATGTCCAACTACAAATCCACAGCTGTCTGCCAATGCATGGGATAAAACAAAACAAAAACGTGATGGGGCCAATCATACAGAGTACCATCTTCACATACATATACACGCATGCCAATTTGCTGTTGCAGCAGGTTTTTACTCTTTTGGGAGATGGTACTCCTAGTAATTGTGTAATTAGTTAGTCCTACTTGGAGTTGATCCACTGAAATCAGTCAGACTCAAAATTAGTTAAGAATAATAAGACCCAATCAATGCAGAGGTTCTACTGTTAAGTACAACTAATGTTGGGTTTGGTCCATTTATTATCATCATTATTGATAATGTTTTTATCAATATATGTTTCTAATTGATGGGAATTCACAACATTTATACATTTATTCTTTTTATTCGAAAAAAATTATGCCTGCCCCTGTTTTTGGTTACAGTTATTTTAATTTACTCATTATTTGTTCTAATCTGTTATTTTTAAGTATGTTTTAAATTTTAATTGTTTAATTTTATTTTAAGGGGGGTGGGCTACTGGGGGACAGGAATGTTTGTTTTATCTTATAAGCCGCCCCGCTGTATTTTACAGAGAGATGGGATATTAATAATAATAATAATAAATTATTATTATTATTATTATTATTATTATATATGCATGCTTAGGTGTAATAAGCACTATTTTTTTATGGAAAGACAGGATAGATAAGAGACAGAGACGGAGATAAATAAAGGATGAATTCTCAAAGTAAGCGCCACTGCATTAAGAAAATATATCTGAAGAGGCACTTTCCCAGGCACTGTCTAATATACATTTACTCTTTCTGTTATTTGGGCAGACAGTGGATGTTGCTGTTTAATTATTGTAATTGTTCCTTGTTTTTAATTAACTTTTATTATTTTACCTATTGTTTGGTATTTTTAGATTGCACGCCCTTGGCAGGTTTTTATTTCTATTTTATGCTTTGATTGCCTCTTTGTACAGCACTGTGTACAGTGACAGCACTTTAGAAATAAACTTTGATAATAAAAATAATAATAATGAGGCCACATCTGTAGCAGAGGCAGCTGATTCGCCAACTGCTCTCTGGCCTGCAACCATTTATCTTGACTAAACTCCTCCTGAAGCAGCTGCACACTGCTGTGGTGCCAACTTCATATGGTGTCCCTTTGCATTATCCAGGTTGATGTGACAAACTGGTGCAACTAATGAAGGCAGTAAGCAGGGGAGAAAAAGACCATTCATTCCCATTACAGCATCCCCATTATCCCAGTTCAAACCAGGGGCAATCCTGGCTGGCGTCCAGGATGCTAAACCCCTGGACTTGATACACTTCACCCACTGCAAGACAACATCTGGATAGAAACTAGCTCATGTGTCCTTACAGAAACATCCCTTTAGTAACTGGAGAGAATGAGGGGGTTGTAATCCTGCATCTTTGGAGGATGCTAGATATATAGATATAGATATAACTATAGATATAGATATAGATACAGATGTAGCTCACCTCGTGTCTCCTTTTAGTTTTGTCACAAACACAAAGAAAAAAGTTCTCCCCAGCAAAAAAACAAAACAAAAGCCCCCCCAAAACAGTACCTCCTACACAAGTATATGCTAAACTTGTACAACAGGCTAAGTCTAAGATACAAATATGAAAGAACTGTTGTTGCCATTGTTATGATCTATCCAGATTACATCTCCCTACAGTGCTTTGTCAAAACTGACAAAAGCACAACATACTTGATTTCTTATGGAAGACAGCTGAAAACAGTCCGTCCAAATCTTTCTTCCATAGCACTCATCTTGTAATGTATTTAAATATAAATGTAATGTGCATTGGAGAAGGTAAATATGATGAATGAATACAAAACATTTAATCTGAGTTCAATGTGAGTGCAATAAAACTTTTCCAGTAGTACAAAAGACTGACTAAACTACTTCAATATCACAAATTAAACTTCCAAGACGTTTTTGATAGTGCTGACAATAACAGTTTTTCTCATATTTATATTTTTAAACTTAGCATATCATACAGACCTAAGTCTATTTAGCTGTCTTTTATCCATGATGTATGCCTAGTTATTGCAAATCTTATGTTCTCTTTTGATATCAATAATACTACCAGTATAGCCGGGTGGATAGAAAGGCAAAATCAAGGCACTGACCCTCCCAAATAAGAATTCTGTTTCCTTCAATGAAATTTACTTCAATTGTCAATTTTTAATATTGTAATTAAAATTAGTATTTTAGGAATTAGTGATAGTAATTAAAATATTAATTAAAATTTCAGTTGAGTGTTTAGAAATACAGCTTGACTATCCAAAGAAAGGGAGTAGGCAAAGATACCAAAGACACAACAAACAGAAGAGCTATAGGTGTGAATAATTTTCATTGTCTCACTCTCTGCAAAGCTAGAAAGGACAGCTTTGAGGACAGAAGAAGGAAAATTTCCTGGAGATCGCAAATTCTTATTTGGGGACATAATGCCCTCATTTTGTCCACTCACCCACCCCTGTAGTTACATTGCTGAATATTACCCACTCCATTATGGGTATTACCCATTATTACCCATATTACCCACTCCATTATGGGAGTTAATGGGCTCCATTAAGGGTGCATTTCAGAGGAAGGACCTGGCAAAGAAAACCCTATGACTTAGACAAATTCTTGCCTAAGAAAACCATATGAAATTCATGGGATTATCATAAGTCAACAGGAACACACATAAGTCAACTTGAAGGAACACACACATACAGGATTGTCTGTGTTTTTCCTATCTTCCTCAAGTAGAAGATGGCAGGGTAGTTCTTTCCTACACCAACCCTATGAAATAGGTTACACCATCCAACAATCTTCATGGCTGAGCAGGAATTCAAAGTCAAGACTTTCCTGCTCCATGGTCAAACATATCCTCACCACCTCAGACTTAAAATCAATACAAAAAAGCTATGACTTGGACTGTCACTCTCAAACAAAAATTAAAGCAGAGGTAATGGAACACAGTGGCCTCACTGTGACCCAAGACATGAAGCAGAGGAGCTAAAGTGGCATAGCCACCCTCCTCAAAGTCAAGGTATGTAGTCAAAGTCAAAAGTCAAGGTATGTAACTAGACCAGCCAAGCTATTTTGGCATCTGAGACAGAAAATCTCTCAAAAACATCCTTGGTACTAAAAATGTATTTAAGATGAATTAAATCAAGAATCTGATGGCTCCCCAAAACTGAAACCAAGATAGATGCCTTACTGTGCCCTGTGTTAGGGCTGGCCTTGAGCAAGAAATACCATGACCAAGGAGGGGAATGACACTTGGCCTTCCTGGTCTGAAGTCCAATACTCTGATCATTACTGCCTACCAGCCATGCTTTACAAGAAAAGCAAGCCAGAATGTTGGCTTAATATATATGAGTAACATGCTGGTGAAAGCTACCCAATCATTCCCACTTGGTTCTTGCCATCACAGTAGCAGTTAAATTAGTCAGAAACTAAGAAGCAAAAGCACACATTACACTGAACCAATATTTTTCCAATCTTGTAGCTTCTAAGCAAAGCAGGAATCAGAAACCACACCTAGATTCTGACTCTAGCTTGTGAGAGGAGCAACATCCCAACTCTGATGCAAGACAACCCTCCTTGTTGTGCCTTCAAGTCATTTCTGACTTATGGTGACACAAAGACAAACCTATCATGGGGTTTTCTTGGCAAGTTTTGTTCAGAGGAGGTTTTCCATTGCCTTTCTCTGAGGCTGAGAGTGTGACTTGCCCAAAGTCACCCAGTGGGTTTTATGGTTGAGCGGGGAATTGAATCATGGCCTCCAAAGTCATAGTCCAACACTCAAACCACTTCATATTAAGAAGGCTTATTATCGTACAGGACAAATGAGGTACATGGATACCTCCAACTGCTGCTAGATTACCCTACCCATCACCAGTGTGCATCAGCCATCTAGGCTAAGATTGATAGGAAATTGAGCCCAAGAACATCTTAAGGGCAACAGAGTTTCCCACCATTACTTTAAAGAGCAACCAGAAAACAGCTACTGTTGGACACAAACATTAGCAGGAGGCTACCACTTTTGTGCATTCGCTGTATAACTGTCAAGAGATACCTGGCCAAATCTTGTGGAATAGAAGTTCTTTTGGATTATAATTCCCACCATCTCCAACCCTGGCCATGCTGGGTGGTGCTGATGATAATTAGATTCCAATGTGATCTGAAAGGTCACACATTTCCCACCCTGGAGTAGATGAACTGATGGCCAATGTGTTTCTGCCTTTACTGCCTATCATCAAGTGGCAGGTGGGCCGAAACACTGAGAGCGATCATTAAAAAAAGAAAGTGGAATAATATTTGCAGCCATCAATTTTGACCTTTTCATCCTTGAAAGAGCTACAAAGCCAGCTTGCCAAAGGTCACCAGTGGAGGGTCTGCCTCTTTTGTCATCTGCTTTATTCCATTAAGGAGACATCAACAGCAATGAAGAGGCTTTGCTAAAAATCTTTCAGCTACTACAAGTGCTTTATGGGAAACAGGGGAGGTTGGATTCAGATAGGGATGGGATAGGAACCTCAGGTCCTGGAGCCAAATTTGGCCCTCCCAGAGTCCTGATCATGTTTTGTTCCCCATGCTACCATCATTTTCTAGATTTCTAGCTTCTGTACAGTTCCACCACTACCTGGTTCCCAAAGGCCGAAAGGCATCTCTTTAGCTTTAGTTAATGGAAGCAAGAACTCTAATCTAAAATGTTTTTGACCCCCGAGTCCACTGGAATGAGGCTCTATAACTGGAATGAGTTTTCTATGAAACTGAATTCAGAACCCAGGCCAAAAAAGGTTCCCTACCTTTGGATAGATGAAGCCGGTAAGTGCAGGGACCTGGGCCGGAACCGGCCCGCGGGCCGTAGGTTGCCGGCCCCTGAACTATACAATTCAATTGTAAAACAAATTATCCAAATAAAATACAAAATAATAGAATGTAATATAGAGAAAACTTATGTGATTCGACCTAAGGCAACTTGCCGGAACCATCACTGGTGTAGTGGTCAGTTTTAAAGTACAAGTGCTCATTGCCCCATTGCTCCATATTCATTCCCTGCCCACATGTTATTGTGTTAAACCATGGAATTAAAATAGATTTAATTTGCATTGTTGCCTCTTGATACACAGAAGACACTCACCACTATGAAGGTACAAAATATATTTATTGTGGCACAGAAGATAACTAAACAAACAAACAAAAAACTGGTAACAATGCCAATTAAATCCATTTCAATTCCAGGCAATAGCTCAAACCTGTAGAAGAACTAAAGGGGACTGAATACTACTACAAGGCAATGTATGTCCATAAGGAAAGTCCAAGAATGCAGGGAGCAGCACTGATCTATACCAGCGATGAGGAACATGTGGCCCTTCAGATGCTGTTGGACTACAACTCTCAGCATCTTTTGTCATTTACTATGCTGGCTAGGGCTCATGCAAGTTAATGTTCAAAAACACCTGGATAGCCTCCAACCAACAAACCAGGCAATAACAAACCAACTCTGAGTATTCCTTGCCTAAGAAAATCCTATGAAATTCATGGGGTCGCCATAAGTCAACAGGCACACAGACACAGCAGCAAGTCTCATGGAAAGTTAAGGGCTGTTAACTGTCCAATCAAGACTAAAACAAAAAGGTTCCTGGATTAAAATTACAAGAAAAAAAATATTCCACCTAAACACTGGGAGGAACTTCCTGATGAAAAGAGCTATTTAGCAATGGAACAGACTGCCTTGGAGTGCGGTATTCTCTCCTCCTTTGGAGGTCTTAACAGAGGTTAACACTGAGAGTCGTTCAAATGTGGGCAGCAAGTAGCACCAAATATAAAATGGCACCTTTAAAGAAATCCAAAAGGCTGTTCTCCTTTTAGCCATTTATTATTATTTACTTTATTTATATGCCACCTTTCACAAAAGATGCTTAAAAAGAACAATAAAACGCTACAATTTTAAAGAATGATTAAAACATCACATTAATATAACAAGTCAAAAATGTAAAATCCTTTCAAATACTAAGGTAAAAATATAAAACCATTAAAAACATACCAAAGCAAACACCCCAATCAGAAGCCTCCCTGATGCACATAGATATAAAAAGTCCATTTGAAAAGTTTTTGCCGGCCAGTGAAAGGATAGCAGAAAGGCAGCCTCCTGCAGAAGGGAGTTCCAAAGGGTTGGAGCAGCCACTGAAAACGCTCTCTCTCTCTCGTCTCCTCACCAAATGAGCCTGTAATGGTGGCAGGACCAGGAGAAAGCCTTTCTCTGTAGGATCCTAGGACCCTTTCAGGTTCGTATGGGGAAATACAGTCTTTCAGGTAGTCTGTATCAAAGCCATATAGGGCTTTATAGGTTACGATCCTCACTTTGAATTGTGCCCGGAAACAAGCCGCTGTTTCAACAACCGAATTATATGCTCCCCATAACTGGCCCCAGTCAGCATTCTGGCTGTCACATTTTGAACCTGCCAAAGTTTCCAAACAGTTTGCAAAGGAAACCCCATGTAGAGTGTGTTACAGTAGTCCAAATGGGATGTAATGAAGGCATGTATCACCATAGCCAGATCTGATGTCTCAAGGAACAAGCGCAGCTGCCGCACTAGTTTTGACAGTGCAAATGCACTCCTGGCCACTGCTGAGACCTGGACACCAAGCTCAGTTGAGTCCAGGAGAACACCCAAACTGCAAGCTTAAGACTTCAGGAGGCGTACAACCCCATGCAGTACAGGCAAAGTCCCCTGATCTGCCTTTTCACTGACCAGGAGCACCTTTCTGTCTTGTCTGGATTAAGTTCTAGCCCTCATCCAGTCCGTTACTGACAACAGACTTTGGTTCAGTACCAAGACAGCTTCCTTGGAATCAGATGGAAAGGAGGGCACCATGGTTGATGATATCAAAAGCCACTGAGAGGTCCAGGAGAATCAACTGGAACATACTCCTCCTTCCCAATTCCCTGTGTAGCTCACCCACCAAGGTGATGAAAGCTGTCTCTGTCCCATTTCCAGGTCTGAAGTCAGATTGAAATGGATCTAGATAATCTGGTTCATCCAGAAACCTCTGAAGTACATTGTACAACCCACTGTCTAAGTGCACACTGGCAGAATGTATACTGACAGCAGGCAGACAGCCTGACTTCTGGAATATGGAGAGGCCAGAGTTTCAAAGGTATTCTCCTCTCCAAGTGTCCAGTGCAGCTGCACAATGGACATAGTTGATCCTCCTGGCAGGGAATATGGATCAAGAGAATCATTCCATCTGAAATTTTCTTTCACTGACTTCTATCCGCCTCTTCATTATTTGGAGCTAATCTTTCCCTCAACAGGGGCTTTTTCTGTTCTTGTGAACTACAATTCTTACATGTGCATTAGCAAATAGCTCTGCAGTTCTCTCTTTTAAAATGAAATATAGAAAAAGCCCAGCGAAGCTTTACAAAAATATCTGTACAGAGGTTATTTTTCTTTTTTTTTATTTTAGAAATGTGCATAGACAGATAGATAGATAGATAGATATAATTTTAAGCACATAACATAACACAAAATACACCACTTGCATTTGAGATACATGTGGCATGAATTTATATCTGTTGTGACTTCTCTTAAGAACTCTGAGAATTTCCATGATAGGTGGAATGAAAATTTTCTATTCATCAAAACTGCCAGGTTTTTTCCCCTCACTTCTCCATGGCCACGTAACCTAGAAAGAAAGAAAAATCTTTCACTCCTTCCACTGAAGTGCTAATGCTCTGGTAATGTAGACCCTCTTAGCTATGTCTGTGGTGCACTCAGTTGTCCTTGGGTGCCTTTGATTGAAAGAAAACTGACTTTCCAAAGCAGAATATTCTGCAACTGCCCCTAAGGGAAAAAGAATTCATACCAGAGAGATTGCTGTGATTCCTTCAATGGCTTCCCCCACAAGAAACACTGCCCTCCAAATAGTCAGTGTTCACGTGATTTTCACAGGACAGAAGGCCATCCTACGCCCCGACTTTAGCAGTCTGTGAATAAATGCTAACCCAAAGGTTCCTGCGACATAAGAAAAATAGAAATGTGGGGGACAGACAAAGACTGCCTTGTTTATCGAAGAAAAAACCTATTACAGATTCATGCTCTTCAGCAGCTTTTACTATACACTCCAGTTCCAACAAGCTTTGCTCCCAGTTTCTCAGCAACCACAGCCAATTAATTTATGTGCTAATTTTTTAAACTTTCAGAACTTTGTAAGCCTGTATGTTTTCCTTTGTTAGTTCTTGCTTCTAAAACAAGCTATTACTACAGGTTAGAGACATAGTGTCAATGTCCTTTAACAAATAGGATTGGAATAATTCTTCATAAATGTTGGGCACAAGTTCACAGTGACCAAGAGATGGAATTATCTATACAGGAAGCCCCTGCCTTTTGACGTCCTGTTATCTGACAACTTTTGCTCCTTCTACACTCCCAAATTAAGGACAAATTCCATTAATCCAACTACAATTTCCATCATTTCAGCCAGCTATAATCCCGAGCCACTATGGCCAAATATAGGAGCTGTAGTTCTATACATGTGAAGGGTACTAAGTTGGTGAAAACTGCTCTGAAATACTCTACAGGCTGAGTTTGAAAGTCTGAATCTTATTCGGCCCTCTTTGTTGTTTTTATCAGAAGCTGTCTTTAAAGAAACCAGATATATATATATGTCTTTAAAGAAACCAGATATATATATATGGTTTCTTTAAAGACATATATATATGATTGTTCCTACAAAGACAAACTTCATCTGTATACCATGTGAGATAGGCCATTACAAGAAATAGCAACCAGAGCTTTGCAAATCTGCAGTCCTGTTCCCCAGAACTCCATCAACTTTGTCATCATGTCCTAGTTTATTTATTTAGTTTTGTAGTACATTGCAAGATTATTTTTCCACACATCAATTTGCGTACACAACGCTGTATGCATTCTTCCTAATACTAACATTGTTTATACATTTTCTGGTTGACTAGTGTGCCTTTGTTGGCATTTTTCACATATAGGAATGAAAAGGGAGAGACTAAAAATACACATGGCTTTGTGCACATTTTTCTTCAGCACATTTTTCTTCAGTGAGACACACTGCAGTCCTCATGCACATACGGATTTCCAAGGCAGCATGATTATCATCCTGTTGCCAGCCTTGGGAGTTAAAATTCCCTATTTTATATATAGAAATGCAAATGCAACAAAATTTATTTTCCATTCCTAACCAATTATTTTCCATTCCTCCACAATCATAGCCATATGAGGCTTTGAACTCAGGTCTCTCCTATCCCTTGTCCAACACTTAACCCACTGCGCCATGACAGCTCTTGTTACCTGGCTGCCTCCAAATATCAGGAGAATGGTCAGTTCAGTTTACTCAATCCTTGCAAGCGTCCACTTTGCATCTTCCCCCACTTTGCTCTCCAGTCTACTGACACTAGTAGAGCAGACACAGCAGATGGAAGAAAGGGAAGGAAGAAAAGCAAAAAGTGCCTGTTTAGTTGATAATTTATGAAGCAATTTATTCCAATGATGCGCTTGACTGCAGCACCTAACAGAGAGCTCTGCTATCAGCAGGTAGAGAAGTGTCAAGCACGATGCAGGAACCCCAGCAAAAGGATATTTTTAAAAATGTAAATATTGCTGGAGAAACAACCGAAGTGGCAAAGGTGAAGTAAGGAAGCTAGTTCTGAAGTGCTCAAATAAGAACAGGCATGCCAGGCTGCTTAAACAAAATGACTGACCTACATCAGCTATCAAGGAATACCAGAAGATGCCTAAGTTAGACCATTTTGTTTTGTTAGCATTGAACATCAGTGGCTCACACGATCTTAGATGGGGGTCTTTCCCTGTCCCACCTGGGTTCTTCAGGGATCACCCCTGGGACTTTCTCTTGAAAAGCATGTGCCCTGGTGGCATAGTGGTTAAATGCCAGTCCTGCAGCCACAAGGTTATGAGTTCAATCCCAGGCAGGGCTCCAAGGTTGACTCAGCCTTCCATCCTTTCGTAGGTCGGTAATATGAGTCTCCAGCTTGTTGGGGACGATTGGCTTACAGACTGTAAACTGCTTAGAGAATGCTGAGTTCACTGATAAGCGGTATAGAAATGTAAATGCTATTGCTATTGCTATGCGTTCTATAACTGAACTATGGCTCTTCCTCTATATCGGGGTGGGAAAAGCACACAGCCTGTGGGCCACATGTGGCCCCTGGACCTCAATTCCTCAAGTCTTCCAAAGGCCTCATTTTTTAAAAAAGTAGGTGTGGTTTTCAGTTATTTTCATCCAATAATTGCACAGGAAACCCACCAAATGCATGAAAACATGTGAAAACATCTCCACCTAGTCCCGAAATCCTCCAAATAGCTTCATTTTCATCACAGCCCCTCTCAAAATGGCAAGAGAGATGTCAGACAAGGGAAAATTGGTCCCGGGCCTCAGCACTCTTACCCACCCAGCCCCACAATTTGTCCTTAGAAAAGCATGGTGAGAAAGCAAGACCTAGAAAAGAACAAATTTGTCTTTTTCACTTTCATCTTTCAATTTCACATTCTTCCATGCTCCTTTAAAAGTATGTCAGCTTCAAGACAGGGTTGACAATACTGGTCTAGAAGGATGAATGCTCACATGATTCAGTGGAAAGCAGCCTCCAATGTTCCTCTGACTGCTACTTGCTATAATGTGAGCCCCAGAAGAACTGCCTTCCTCTGCATTTTGGTGGCACAGAGAAGCCGCTTCCTCCTTCTACTTTGCCTCAGAGTCTCGGCTTTGAACAATCACCCTTTGAGCTAATATGAAAATAACAGTGCAAAAATTTGCCAAGAACAGAAAGAAAATCGGAACGGAGAAGTGCAGGCTTCTGAATGTTGAATTGAAAGGGCCCTTTCCAGTACACTCAAGGAAAGAGACTGCATCAAAGTGGGCTTTGCAGGTTCTTTGGTTGAAGAAAGCAGCAGATCTAAGTTCCCTTGACTTTCTGGGCCACTGCCATACCCAGAAAGGAAGACACGACTACACTCTTAGGAGAGCCACCTGTAAAGCAAAAGCAAAACCTTGACATACGAAACCAGGATATGCATCTCTCATGAACCAACCAATGTTTCTGTTGGAACAATCTCAGCAGCACCATTAATCTCATAGACTCACAGAGCTAGAAAGGATCCCAAGTCATATAGTCTATCCCTGTGCCTGTACAACAATAAACAGCTAAAAGATCCCAGACAGATGGGCATTTAACCTCTGTTTAAAAATCTGCAATGAAGGAGATTTTCTTCCAAGTTAAGCTATTCCACTATTGAAAAGCTCTTACCTTCAGAAAGTTTTTCCAAATGTTCAATCAGAATCTCCTTTCTTGTTAATTTGAATTCCTCAGGTTCTGGGTCTATCCTACAAAGCAGTGGTTCCCAGACTTTGGTCTTCCAGATGTTTTGGACTTCAGCTACCAGAATTCCTGACTGTTGGCCAAGCTGTCTAAGGCTTGTGGGAGTTGAAGTCCAAAAAACCCTGGAGGACCAAAGTTTGGGAATCACTACTCTAGAGCTATAGAAAACAAGTTCATTCCATCTTCCACCAGACAGCCCTTCAGATACTTAAAGGAGGCTATCACATCATCTCTCAATCTTTCCTAGCCTAAAGATATCCAGAGAGCCACTAGACCATGGAAACCCACTGGATTATCTCGAGGAAGTCACTCTCTCAGCTTCAGAGGAGAACAATGACACACCCCCTCTGATCACATTTTGCCAGGGAAACCCCACATGATAGAGTGTCCCCATAAGTTGGAAATGACTTGAAGACACACAACAACAATCATATCCAGTTCCCTCAAACATTTCTCCTTCTTTGGAGGTCTTTATATAGAGGCTGGATGGCCATCTGTCAGGAATGGTTTGATTTTGAGTTCCTGCATGGCAGAATGGGGTCGGACTGGATGGCCCTTGTGGTCTCTTCCAATTCTATGATTCTGTGATTCTATGATTCTCATATAGTTTGGTTTCCAGATTCTTTACCATCATAGCCACTCTCCTCTAGACACATGCCAGTTTGTCAATATCCTTCTTAAACTGTAGTGTCCGGAACTCGACACAGGTCTCCAGGTGAAGTCTGAACAAAGAAGAACCGAGTGGTACTTTTACTTCCCTTGATCACTATAGTTCTGCTGACATAGCCTAGAACTGCATGGATTGTTTTGCTGCTGCATCACACTATTGGCTGGTGTTTAGTGTGTGGTCTAATAAGACCCTTAGATCCTCTTCACGAATACTGCTGTCAGTCCTGGGCAACCCAACTTATCAGAGAAGTATTGGGTTATGTGAATACTTTTAATGCAATGCACTAGCCACAGGCAGCAAATATTCTGCTGCATTCTAGTAAGAACTGAAATAAGTGATCAGCAGAAACTACAAAGAATCCCTGGAACCTTAGTATGTTTATTACAGCATAAGAACTTCATGACTACAGGCCACTTCATCAGATGAATGATCCAGAATTTCAGATCACATACACAAACACACAACAAGTTCACATGGTTAGGGTGGTGGTGCCTGGGAGTAAAATCAAATGCACAAAGAACTGACAGGATTGATATTGGCTGCTCACATTCAGTGGTAACATAAATATCCTGGACAGATGCAGAGTAATAAGAAAATTTCATCCTGATTTAAGCATCTGGAGGTAGACTTGAATCAAGGAAATCCTTGGTGTACCTCCTACAAGGCTGCACTATTTCAGGCCATGAGTGACAGGCGTGAGTGAATGGCATCCCATTTAACATCAACATTTCAATCTCACTGACTTACAGAACTAGGATATGGGAAGAAGGTTGCTAACAATATAATTTTCCTCCCAACATGTTAATTCCCTAAGTTCAAAGGATCAGGTCAAGTTGACAGACTGCAGATGCGGCTCTTCCCCCCCCCCCCCCCCCCCGCTTTTCTGGGCACATGCTCTCACATCCACATTGCCACCAGCAGAGTTTCTATTGCTACCATCAACATGGCACAAAGGAGAAGCATGTCTTACTCCACAGCAGAATCACATTACCAGACAGAAATGGGCTTGAATTTTAGCAGTTGGAGAAGTATTAGTGACAGTGTCCGAAAAATCAGTTGCAGCAGTTTTGAAGGTGGGAAGGTACAGCCAGCAGTATGTTCCAGGGAGAAGAGCAACACAGTCTTCTCCAATCTTGGAAGCTGTCCATCCCATGGTTTAGACCAGGGGTAGGCAACCTTTCCCCTTTAAGGGCCGAGGGACTTCAGCTCCCAGAAGCCACAGCCATGTTGGCCAATAGTCCCATGTTGGCCAATAGCTCCTGGGATTCTGGGAGTCCCTCAGCCCTTAAAGGGGAAAGGTTGCCTACCCCTGGTTTAGACCTTAGTGACCCTTTTTTGCAGACAGAGGTGGGAAAAGTGTGGACAATGGATACATGAAGTTCCTTTTGCGGACCCTGGAGCCCCATTCTGCAAACCCCCAAGCCTACCTGAAACTTCACAATGCTCCATACCCCCAAATTTTTTAAAAGGCAATTTTTCCATTTAAAAATGGCTTGATCCCACCACAAAACTTAGCAGCTTTACTCCCATAGCCCTACCCAATTTCCCACAAAATGTAACTCCCCCAGAAAAAAGACTGACTGAGTGACTGATAGAAAATTAAAAAGGAAGGAACATTACATCCCTTACAATGATGCTGGTGCACTAGTGCAATCTCTGGGGACCCAATGATCCTGCCCACTGGTTACCCACCAGTAACCCACTGGTTACCCACCCATGCTTGTGAATATAAAGATGGGGCAAAACCATTCACATAGTTCCAGTATTTCCTGGACAAAGCATCACCCTCCCTCTTGTGCATATTTCAAAACAAATTTTAGTACACTATTAAAAGTGAAAGATGGATTCCAGTTTTGCCTTCGTTTGGTTCAACAACAACGTGCCCACCAAAACCTCCAGAGTAAGGCAGACCAAAAGGGCCGCTGCAAGTGCCATTAACCAAAAGCAACAGGTACTACCAAGTTGGTATTTCAATTCGAGAAGCAACAAGCCTCCGTGCCCCTGCAGTTAAGATAAAGAAAGGGGTCTCTGCTGCAGAGTGCTTTCGTTCACTTTGCCAGTTCATCTGAATATCATCCTGATTGAATCCTGGAGGAACAACGCACTGCCAGGATGAGATTGTGACCCCCGAATACCTGTGCAGGGAGTTGCATGAGAGCATCAGAGGGCACTGGGTGCCCCCAAGCTGTCAGTTCCCATCAAAGGCAACTCCATGGTCTAGGAGGCATATGGGAAATGCAACAGCAATAGATGCAAGAAACAGGCTCTCTGCACCTAAGAGATCATTCAAGTCAGGCTTATTGTAGTAAACAACAAAGAAAACTCAGGCAGGAGTGTGCAGAAATTCTTCTGGAATGTTTTTGGGGGAGGATAAGGGAAGATAAGATTTCTTTTTCCAACACATACCATCCTACCCAAAAGCCAGATAACACTCAGGGACGGGAGGGAATTTTAACTAAAAGATAACTTCAGAAACCACATAAAAAAGCCAGTGTAGTGTAATAATTAGAGTGCTGGACTGGGATTTGGCAGTCTACCTTTATGTTCTCACTAAGCCATGAAACTCAATGAGTAACCTTGAATTAGTCACTCACTCTCAGCAAGACCTACTTGACAGCATTGTTGTAAGGACAACAATAGGAAAGAAGAGAGCCATTTATATTACGCTGATCTCCCTACAGGAAAAGGAGGATATAAATGGAACTAATACGTGGAGGGAGGGGTGGAATAGTCTCTTTGGACTATGCCCACACTCCAGATGTAGAGATCAATGTTATATAACTGCATATAAAACCAAACAATCCCCTTTCCCCAATCTTTATATGTAGGAGCAAGCACACTTTACAACATTCTGGCTACCACCTTAGGGGATTTAAAGAAAACTGGCCAGTTCTCTGGGCACCATCAGTCAAAAGCACTGTGTGTCTATTCTACCTTCATACTGGATTTTTAAACAAGATAGCAAAAGTGGTAGGACAACATGGAAAGAGGCAGTTGCAGGAGAAGAACTTGGTCTAGATGCAACTTTGGAATATCGGGTATATCACTTCAACCAATATTTCAAAGCTTGGGGATGCAATTTACAGTAAACCCTAAATGTTTGCCTCAAGAGAGGCACTACAACATCTGAGTTCAGATGGAGTACTACCAATAGCACTACCTTTCCATGATGGTGGGATTGTATAATCCTGTAAGGCATGAGGCTATGCTGAAGACAACAGAGCTGCTGGTAAGGTCTTCCAAGTCAGGAAGGCTTTTGCTGAGGAGCCTGACCAAACATACCAAGCAGCAATTCGGCAGCAGCAGTGGGCAAGGGGACACTGGTGGAGGATTTCTCAGAGACAACAGCAGTGGCACCAGAGCTAATACTTTAGGACTGTGCAGAAGGAGGCACAGTAAACCTCTTTTGAATGTCTCTTGCCACAAAAACTGTATGATGATACAATCCAAAATGAAACAAAAGATAGAGCCAGAATGTGAAGTGGAACTTGCACTCGGGGCATTAGGAGAAGTACATCACCAGGAACAGATGACATACCAATAGACCTGCTTCAAGTTATAGACAAAATCTACTCTAGTTATAACTAAAATCTGTCTGAACAAGACTGGACTCCGATACTGCAATACTGTAAAAGAGAAAATTTAATTGAATAGAGATATAGACTGATGGGATACCCTAAATTAGTAAACTGACATAATAATAGGTGAAAAGTGACTATTAAAGATCAAGATAATTAAAGCTATTGTTATAACACACAGTGGATTCAATATCTAAAATTGCATATATATGAAGACAATGAGTGAACATTGAACTAAGGTTGAGTACAAACTGGAGATACTTTGGAAGTCAATTGTAAATATTTGTATATAATTATTGAAAAAGAAATTAATATGTCAACTTTATAGATATGTTTGAATAGTATATGTTAATAAAATATAAATTAAAAAAAATAACTAAAATCTGTCAACAAATATGGAAAACAAAACAATGGCCCACAGGTTAGAAATGCTCGCTATACATTTCAGTCTCTAAGAAAGGGGACACTAGGGATTATAGTAACCAAAGGACCACTGAATTAATTTTCTATGCAAGGAAATGATGCTCAAAATTCTACAATAAAGACTTTTACCACATATGGAGCAAGAAATACCAGATGCCCATGCTGGGTTCAGGAAAGGAAGAGGCACTAGGGATCATACTGAAAACATATGTTGGGAAATGAAGCACACCAAAGAATTTAATAAGAAAATCAGCCTGTACTTTATAGATAAGCAAAGCCTTTGATTGTGTAGATCATGAAAAACTATGGATTGCTCTTAAAGAAATGGGTGTGCTACAACATTTTATTGTCCTGATATATAACCTTTAGATTTGTTAACCACCTTGAGTCCCTGTACTGGGAGGAAGGTGGGATATAAATAAATAGAACAACAACAACAACAACATGTACTTTAGACAAAAGTTTACTGTCAGGAAAGGATACAGAGAAACAGAAAGGTTTCCTGTTGGCAAGGAGGTCAGGCAAGGCTGCATTTTATCACCGTAGGTGTTTAATTTGTACACTGAAAGTATTATTAGACTCAGAGGAAGGAGGTGTGAAAATATTAAGAAAGAACATCAAAAATTTAAGCTATTCAGATGACACCATACTACTAGCAGAAAATAGCAAAGACTTGGGACAATTACTGAAGAAAGTCAAGGAAGAAAGACAAGCAACCATTAAGAACAAAAATAAAGCCCATTAATGAGTTACATAACTTTAAATTCGACAATTAAAACATTGAAATAGTTCAAGATTTTCCATATCTTGGCTCAGTCATTAATCAGAATGGAGACTGCAGTCAATAAATCAGAAGAAGGCTAGGATCTGGAAGAGGAGCTATGAAGGAACTAGACAAGGGTCCTGAAGTATAAAGATTGAATACAGAGAATACTAAAATTAGGATTGCCCATTGTCCTATTTTCTACGTATGGTTGTGAAAGCTGGACAGTATAGAAATTGGACAGGAAGAAATTCAACTTGCCTGAAATCTAGTGCTGAAGGAGTGTTCCACCGTGGACTGCCAAAAAGACAAATAAATGGGTCCTAGAGCAAATGAAACATGAATTCTCCATAAACGTCGAAATAACTAAATTGAAACTGTCGTATTTTGGGCATATCCTGAGAAGACATGACTCACTAGAAAAGACAATAATGCCAGGTAAGGTAGAAGGCAGTAGGAAAAGAGGAAGACTGCATTACAGATGAATTGACTCAATCAAGGCAGCCACAGACCTGAGTCTGCAAGACATGAGCAGGATTTTTGATTACATGATGACCTGGAGGTCTCTCATCCATAGGATCACCGTAAGTTAAATTTGACTTCATGACAGTTAACAACAACAACCTCAAAAGAGGACAAAGCTGGAACACGGAACATAGGTACTTCTCGGAACAGAACACTCCCCACTGCAACATTTTATTGCAGGTTCTGCTTTTCATCATAAAGTATACAAGTAAAGGTATGGTCGGGCACGACTTGACAACCTTGTCAATGGGGAATACCTGTACCTGTACCTTCCGCTTGTCATCATAAAGTACTCTACAAGTACTGGCACGAAAGGCACCCAAGAGAAGTAACACCTTTGCCTACCTCTGCATTTTACCCATTCTAGACCCACATCCAGTGGGTAGAGTTTGAAAAAGTGAATGAAAAATAATCACCATCACTCTGCACAGCACTTGTAGCACCTTTGAGACTAACTGAAAGAAAGAAGTTGGCAGCATGAGCTTTCATAGACTTAAGTCTACTTCCTCAGATGAATTTGGTACTACAAGATCTCTCTACATACTGATTCTACAGACTAACACGGCTGTATCTTTGAACTCTGCAGAGCACTGTGTGGCGATACCACTGGAAGATTTTTGCATTCTCTTTTCCCCTCCGTAGATAGATAGGGATTTCCTGCATGCGAACTCCTCTCTCTTTCAAATTAACCATGTCACTTAGGTCAATTCCTCTTTGGGATTATTGGTATTTTCTCAAAAGATTTTTCAACTGAGCTGTTCCCATCATTCTGCTCTCCCAGCAGTCTTTGGAAAGATGGTGAGATAAATATTTCTTCTCAACCCAAACTATTCACTAGCTAAATTAGGATATAGCTTCTATGTAAATACAGATTAAAGTCATTAGTAAATTTTTGTTTTTAAGCCACAAATTATTTGTTTGTTGCTGGGTTTTTTGGAGTCAGTCTCAGTTCTTATGGTAGCATAGTTAGGCAAAGGCACATTTCTGCTACTCTGCTAATTTAAAGCCAAACTCTTAACAGGCTTGGCTTTCATATTTTGATATTTAAATATATTTGTTTCCTTTAAAAGGCTGAAGCCTTAGGAAACTTAAATTATACCACAGATACATGTTGGGAATTCTGGGAGTTTTAGTCAAAAACTTTCCCAAACTCTGGGTCTGTACCAGACTGCCATTCTTATCTGGAGTTATTCTGATTCAGACAGCTCCCAGTAGAGAAACATGACCCTCCAAATATCAATGTTAAAGCCTCAACAAAAAGTCTCTTTTTCCCCAACTTCTGCTCTGGAGCAGAGTCAGTGGAATTTGGGGCCGACTGTTTGTTCTCTTTATCAGAGACAAAGGGGAATGATAACAACAGAGAAGCAAAGCCAAGCGTTTGAAGTTATCGATTTGCTGTCTCAATAACTAAAGGCTTTAGGACTCTTTTTCGGTTTTTATTTTTATTTTATTTTTTGAAGTTGCCCGCAAGGATATTGTGTTCAACCCACAACAGCAATCTGGGTCTCCCAAACACACTCAAGGCAGCAAAGAAGGAATCACAGGAACTGGCAAGCTGAAAGTCAAGCTGCATGGCAGGTTCATTTGGGAATAAGCCAAAAGGAGACATACAATTCGGTCAGACAGAAAGGAGAGAGAGGGAAGAACCTAAATTTCACCACCATTGTTATCAGGGTCTGAGAATAACAGCCAGGGAGAAGAACATCAGCACTTTCCTCCCCTCAATAGTTATTCCCATAGAAGGCTGGAAACCTATTTTAAGATGGCTCGGCACTGGCACTTCCCGCCTCCCTGCACTTAGCACCAGGGGGGAAAAGATAAAGCACTAGCCTTTCAGAACAATGAACAAGACCAAGAGCTTTCCACTTGGCTCCGCTGTTCTGGGAGTATACCATTTCTCAGCCCGTACCTTTTAGAGCAGGTGTAGGAGTAAGCCCCTCTTCTGCGGCCCCACTTCCCACCGTTTGAAAAACGTCCATGCCAATTTCCTCCCAAATGGTCGAAAACGCACCAAAACAGGCAAAAATGGTCTGTATAAAAGTCACCGCCACCACAAGTCCATTTCTGCTTACTTCATTGGGGAGGAGGGGAGGGCTGTTAGTTGTTAGCTGCCCTTGAGTTGGTTCCGACTCATGGTGACCCTGTGGATGAGACATCTCCAAGAATCCCTATCTTCCACTGCCTTTCCCAAATCCTGCAAGCCCTTCCCCATAATAACCCCCCTGGTTGAGTCTATCCATCTGGTTGGTGGTCTTCCTCTCTTTCTTCTACCCCCTACCTTTTCTAGCATGATTGTTTTTTCTAGTGATCCCTGCCTTCTCATGATGTGTCCAAAGTACGATAGTCTCAACTTGATCATCTTTGCTTCCAAGGAGAGCCCTGGTCTGATCTGTTCAAGAACCCATTCATTTGTCTTCTTGGCTGTCCATGGGATCCTCAGTACTCTTCTCCAGCACCACATTTCAAACGCATTGATTTTCTTTCTGTTTGCTTCCTTCACTGTCCAGCTCTCACATCTGTACATAGTAATTGGGAATACAATGGCCTGAATGATTCTGACTTTAGTGCTCATTGTATGTCTTTGCTCTTCAGTATCTTAGAAATAGGGAAAAATGAGTGACCAGAAATGATATTGCATTACTTTCAGTGCACCCTCCACAGGCATTTTCTAGGCTTGTAAGTTGTTGCATGACTTTTCTTGTGCCATTCAGGGGATGCAAGAACCCCCCCCCCCTTAAAGAAAAAACTCTATGGACCTTATCACACGGGGTCCAAGCAGTCGCATCCCCGTCCTATGGCGCTTCCTTCCGGTCGCGGGAAATGTAATTCCCATTTTGACCAGGAATCCAAAAGAACGGGGATGAGACGGGGATGCGACGGGGATGCGACAGGGATGGGCGGGGTTTCCCTGCGACGTCGTTTGATCACCCGGGGAAAGGAAGCGCCATGGGACGGGGATGCCACGGGGATGGGACTGCTTCAGACCCCCGTGTGATAAGGTCCTAAGATAGACCAGCAAGCCAACAGGAAGGGGATCCCTTGCTTGACCACTGTTTAGGCACTGATGGAGTTGCTCTGGTGGGTGAGGGCTAGAAGCATAACATGGTGTAGTGGTCTGAGCATTGAACTAGGACTCCAGAAGCCTTAGGTTTAAATTCTTGCTCAGCCATGAAAACCCATTTAGTGACCTTGTGCCCATCATACTCTGTCAGCCTCAGAGGAAAGCAATAGCCAACATCCTCTGAACAAATCTCACCAAGAAAGACCCATGACAGGGTCTCCTTAGTATTGCAGTAAGTCTGAAAGAACATGAAGGCACATAACAACAACAAAAATTCCTGTTCAAATATCAAGATCTTTACCTGCTGGCAAAAGGAGAGCAGAGCCAGGTTCACCCAGCCCACAAGGGAGGGAGACATCACCAAGAAGGACCTCTCATAGGTCTTCACTAGACAGGTCTGTGAGTATGGTGAAACTAAAAGGAAGCCCTCCCTGAAGATGTTAAGACTTGGGCAGATTCATACAGGTAGAGAAGGTCTTCCAGCTGGTCTGGGCCTAATCAGTATGGGACTTATAGGTCACAACCAGCACTCTCAATGTGCAAGTTGCATGGCAGGTTCATTTGGGAATAAGCCAAAAGGAGACATACAAGCGCGGGAGCCGTTGGGCCTTCCAAAATGGCGCCGCCCATGTGCGCACACATGCGCATGGCGGCAGGCGGCGGGTGCATGCATGCGCGGGGGGACGTGCGCCATTCTCTCCCCCCGCCCCCTGGGCAACAAATGTTGCTGACCCCTGTTTTGGACAATGAAACTGTCTTCTAGGCAAGAAAGGAATTTGCTAGACCTTAATGTTTTGGCTGAGTTTGATTTCCAACAAATATCAGGATAGGTGAAATCTTCCATCACTATCACATCTCTCCTTTCTCTGTGTGTGGTCATCTGTTCTAGAAAGGCATCATCCAATTCCTCAGTCTGACTTGGGCATCTGTAGTAGACTCCCACAATAACATCCCTGTTGCTTCCCTTCCCTTTAATTTTTATCCAAATGCTCTCCACCTGGCTTCCAGGATTTAAGTTCTGGATCTCTTCACAGATGTAGACATCCCGGACATATAATGCTACTCTTCTCTTTCCTGTTTGGCCTATTTCTCTTTAAAAGGTTATACTCCTCTATTACTACATTCCAATCATGAGACTCAACCCACCAAGTTTCAGTGATGCCTATTATGTCGTATTTGCTTTGCTGTGCTAGGAGTTTAAGTTCATCTTGCTTATTTCCCATGCTCTGTGCATTAGTGTAGAGACATCTAAGAGCATGGGTTCTCCCTCCTAGCTACCTGTGTAAAGATTTCTCCCTCCCACTGTTGGGTCCCTGCACTATTTGCCTTGTTTCCTCTATAACAGTTTGACTATTATCTCCAGCCCTTGATGGACTCCTGCCTTCCACAGTACTGTCTCCCTCCCCTGCATAACTCAGTCACATGTAAGGAAATTGCACTAGAGCTCCTATTGACTGCATTAACATTAAAGATAACATTAAAGATAACAATAGCTAGTCCAAGGTGATTGCATGGGGGGATTTGGGAGGGGTGGTGGATTTGCACAAATATCTCCTCCAGCTGATTTCCATATCAACAGCAAGATGACATACTTGCAACTAGCCCGGTTACTTAGCAGCAAAACAACCAGCCATCACACTAAAGCCTTCACAAAACATATGAATTCTTCTCATTTACTTGCTTTCAGAGCAGAGATCACAGACAGAAAAAGGAAAGAAAAATATTTGATTAAACTTCACCGTGCTGCACTTTCCTTTGGCAGATGTTCTTTGCTAGAGGTAGGGAGCCAAAGCAGCACAGATTGTATGGGCTCCATTGTTTCTAAACCACTCGGCACGCAAATGCACAAACACAAATCAAAGCTCTAGATGTCTTTAGGAGACTTTTACCCTGTGTTTCCCAGCTGGCCCAGAACCAGTACAATTGATTATAAAAGAATGTGGCTGAAAGGCAACCAAACTTTCAAGAGGAAACATTTTTTGAAAAGTTATACAGCAATCTTCCTCAGCCTGGTAGCCTCCAAACATTTTAAGCTACATCTCTCCTCACCCCGGGGCATGCTGGCAGGGGCTGATTAGGGCTAGAATACAAGGTCTATGGAATTCAAAGATATAGCCATGTTAGTCTGTAGAATCAGTACACAGAGAGATCTTGTAGCACCTTTGAGACTCACTGAAAGAAAGTAACTGGCAGCAGGAGCTTTTGTAGAGGAAGTAGACTAAAGCCTACAAAAGCTCATGCTGCCAATTCCTTTCTTTCAGTTAGTGTCAAAGGTGCTACAAGATCTCTCTACATACAAGGTATATGGAAATAGTATGGTGAAGAAGGCTGGGACAAAGAATATTAAAGATGATGGATTAAGAGTCCAGTGGAAATTTCTCTGGGACATTCTGATTAGGAATGGCTAACTGCATGGGGGCCAGGACCAATTTTCCCCTCAGTCTTGAGGGCCACAACCTCCCCAATACACACACATGAACAGACACACACATCTAAACATACAGAGCAAACCCTAATACCTTGCTTTCCTCTGCATTCCCTCTCAAAAGAGACATAGAAAGTGAAAAGAGAGGGACTACAGAAGAAAAATGAGGTATTTGGTGACAGTATGTAGTTCTGAGGTCCTTGTGGAGGTATTTTTGCATATTTGCATACATTTGGGGGGCTCCTTGCCTGGTTTTGAGGCAAAAAATGCTTAGAAATTACCCAAAACATTTTTTAAAAAAAATGTGAGTTGGGGTTTCTTTGGTGGCCTAACATGCAGCTTCAGAAACCACTAAAGCGGGACACAGGGTCTGTATATGGCCAGTGGGCCACACTATAAGTCCATCTCGACCTGTGTGTACATATGAGTGTGTGTGTATGATAGTAATAAAGCAGACTGTAACAGGAAGAGACACAGAGATAGCAACTGAGACTCACTTTTGAATTACAGCTGTTTTTCTGTGACAATCTGATGTAGGTTTTGTTGACTCTGGAGTCTCTATTTTCTGCATCCTATTTCGCTCTAAACTCATCTCCACAGTGAAGTAGCTGTGCATACATACTCAAGGGCTGAATATGGTACTCAATCAATGCATCAGAGGAAGTCGGTTGCAATTCATGACAGCTCAAGCGAAAATAAATCCATTATTTGACTTTTTTGTACCTTAAACCAATTCTAATTCTTCCTTCTTCGCCATGTTCTTTGTCATCATTACCGTATTTTCTTTATTTAATTTGAAACCTGAGCGTTCGACAAATTCTTTTTATATTAGTAGAGGTCTCTCTATATTTTCACTGGGTTCTTCCAAAAAGATGACTAAGTCATCTGCAAAAGCCCATAGTTTACCGTTATCTCCTTTTATCTTAGCTCCTTGTATCAATGGGTCATGTCTAATCTTCCAATTTAGGATTTCCAATATAATTATGAATAAAAGCAGAGATAATGGGCAGCCCTGTCTAGCTTCCTTTGTAATTTCACAAGTTTCCTTTTTCTTCCTTTCTTCCCCTTCTTTTTGTATTAAAACAAATTAACATGGCATTCTCAAAATATTAGTAAGATCAAGCTCTCAAAATAGAATAGAATAGAACAGAATAGAATTCTTTTTTTAAAAAAACTCATGTTTCAAAAGTTATGGGAGTGACACAATATATCCAGTAATACCTTGTGTTATTCACACTGCCATTAAAGAGAACTCCTGCCGTCCTCCACTGTACTAAAAGGAGGAGAGGAAAGGACCACTGGAAAGGGGCAAAACAAGTGGCTGGCAAGGCTGTGACCCAGCAAAGCAGTTCATACTATCTTAAAGATGAGTACATATTTCAGGATGATCCTATATACCTGTGGTGGGCAGACCTCAGACCTGTAGGATCTATTTTGAGGTCCTTTTGCTAGACCTCCAAACTCCAACGGAGCCTGATGCAAAAGATGTAGCCTTATGGTTAAAGACATCTGAGCCTCAACATTTATTCAAGCCAGAGCTTTGAAGTATCACTTTTTTACCACAAGTTCAAGAATCTCCCAGCTAGAACAGCTACTATTTGTGGGAGGTTGGAAATTGGTGATTCAAAACAGTAACTTTTCCAAGCTCTGATTTTGTCTGTCAAAATTGAATGTTGCTCACAGTTCTTCTGCGCAGAAATCTATCCGTTTCATTTTAGTGATATACATTTTTCAGGATAAAATAAGCTTGGTTTTGATACTGTCAATCAACTGGGAATCAGAAATCCTTACCCATCAACCGCAAATCATCCGGAGGTCCGACCTGTGGATCCCAATCAACTTTTTGTTGACTTTCAGCGTAAAGCATCAGATAGAAGCCTTTCCTAGTAGCCTCTTTTCAACAAAAGGAAAGTCAGCCCAAGCAAATGAAGTAGACCCTCCATGTAGTTCATTCCAGTTCACAGCCGCCTCAAACATTATGAAGCTTGTAGCCTAGAGGTGATGCCATCACACAATTCCACATACTCTCTATCTCCGCTGCCTGATGAAGAAAGACAGGACTGATCAGAACAAAATGACTTTTATTTGCAGTTCTGAGTTGTAAGGCAGTTCACATCACATCCAGATAGCCTAATGTATTTGGACAAATTGCCAGAGAGGCTACCTCACCTCACATTACTCTCTCTGGAGGGATGGAAACAAATCAGCAGAACAAAGGAGGGGGAAATGCAAAAGAAACTCTCAGGGGCGACAGCTAAACTACTGTGGATCCTGGCCTCAATGACTGTAAACTCACTAACAGCATAGTTCTACAGGAGAGCAGCAGAATCCCAGGGAAGTCTCCCAGTTTGCAGCAACACAGTTTATGCAAAGCTAATCCAATCACTAGCTGCACATATGCAACGTAAATGGCACAGAAAAGCATAGATAAAGGAGGACATTCATCTGGTTTTGCATTTTATTGCAACATACCTAGTTTTGCATTTTCCACCCGAAAGTAGAACTGAGAATCAGTTCTTCAAAATTCACTCTTTCCTTAATGTTACAATGGAGTTTGTCAATAAACACATTTAAAAATGTAATATATATCTGGAATTACAGATTACAGAAACTGCAGCGAGTGCAAAATGTGGCAGCTAGATTAGAGTGGGCAACTGCGGAAAACTTGGGGGCCACAACAGAACTGAAGAACTATTAACTGAACCAAAATTTTCGCCATCCTCTAAAATGAAATTTAAGCTCAACACACACAGCAAATGCCTCACAACACAGGCAAAACACAGAACGCCACAGTAATTCCTGTTGGTGCAAGACAATGAGCTCTCATTTGTGTACTCACTGCTCTCAAGATGCTGTGATGACCATGAGCTTGTGTGAATTTTAAAAAGAATTTTGGCTGTAAAGGCTAAATAAATTCCCAGGCTCACAAGTACTATAGCTATTAATTCCTATGTGCTTCAGACAACAAACAAGGGAGTTTGCCTTCTGGCTTGTAGGAGTCCATAACAAGATTGCCAGAGTAGATGAACTCACAAGTGAATCCAGCATCACAGTTTTGACATTCTTCAAATGAGGAGAAGAGAAAACAGCTTAGCGTGGGAGGGATCTTGGAGGTCATCTACTCCAACCCCACTGCTCAGTGCAGGTTCTACAAGGCATGTGCCACCGTGGCCAAATCTGACATCTCCAGAAATGGGGGCACAGTTGGCATACAAGCTTTAAATGTGCAAAAGCACTCCTGGTTTTCTTGTACTTTGGGCCACTGTGGATGAAAAAGCTCCAAAACTGGCCCAGATTTTTTGTAGGGAAGGTGTCTGGAGAAGACCTGGGAGCAGCCATAAAAGTGAGGCTTGGAACCACAGGAGGCCACTGATCCTGTTTCCCCATCCCTGTATTAAAGTCAAAAGACTTGAAGACTACCCATCCATCTGCTTGTTTCTCACTTGCTTAAGAGAGCCAAACATCTCAAAAACTTGCATTTGTTTGGGTAGAGGTGGTTAGCACAATATGGATTTCGAGATTTCTAAATAGTTAAGTCATAACATTAGCAGAGATGCAAACCAGGATGAATAAAGAGCGATGGGACAATTTTGATTCTGCATCTTCTGAGGACACTCTTCCTGAAGACAGCACTAGAGAATCAAAAGAGAATTCCAGAAGAGGTAGGACACACCATCCCCAACAGCATCACATCCTGCTCAGGACTAAACAACCTTTTGAGAAGCAGAATAAACAATCCTATTAAAGGATGCACCTGCTACCAGAAGTATGCAGAAAGTCCTGGCGAAAACAAAAACAACACTCTCGATTGCAACCGTGACTCACATGGCATCGCTAGTCGAAATGGCTAATGAAAACCATGCGCTGCTAAGACAGACTCATACAAAACAGAGGAGAAATTTGCAAAGAAAATTGTTGTGTGACTTCAAGTAATTTCTGACTTATGGTAACTACCGGGCAACCTACCAGGGAGTTTTCTTGGCAAGGTTTCTTTAGAGAGGGTTTGCCCTCATGTTCCTCTGAGGCTGAGAGAGTGTGACTTGCCCGTGGGTTTCCAAGGCTGAGTGGGGATTCAAACCATAGTCTCCAAACACTCAAATCACTATACTATGCTGACTGTCTCTCAAAGAAAATTGGCAAAGGAAAAGGGGAAGAAGAACAGGACAGAGAACTGTGCTGGATCAAATGAAAAACCAATCTAGTCCAGTATCTTGCTTCCCACAGCAGTCAAAGAGATGCCTCAGAGAAGCTCACAGGTGAGACACGGGTGCAAACAGCAGCCTCCTGCTCATGTTCCCAGCACACTGTGCATGACATACTAGACGTAATATACAGCCATCATTATTAGTAGCCACTGATAGTCTTATTCTATCTACATTTTGTCCACTCTAGGGACGTTATCACACGTGGGCCAGAAAGCGGAAATAAAAGTGGAAATGAGGCATCCCGAAAATAAACGGGAAATAGCCCTTGTTTCCGCATACGTCATTACCTTCATTGCGCATTTACAGTAAATGTATCGAACGTCCACACACAAGAGAAAAAAACCCGTAAATGTAGCCGAAATGAGCCTCCTGCACATGCGCAGAGAGAGGAATGCTCGCTGGAACCATGACAACAGCGGGGAAATGCACCACAATACGTATTTGGTTATCAGACCTACGGTAAATGCGAAATGATTCCCGTCGCGCAATTGCAATTCCTGAAGAAACCGAAATTCAAAAGATCTCGGTTCTTTCCACTTTCTGTCAGGGTTCTGTCGGGGTTCTGTGCGACGTCGTGTGGAAACACGGGCAAATAATCCGGATTCGTTCGCCATTTCGTTTGGATTCTGTTTGGATTGAGCCCCGTGTGATAACGTCCATGGATAGAAAGTAGATTGTCTTAGAATAGACAAAATGTAGACAGATATCTGTTAATCATGATAGCCGCACATTATGTCCAGTATATCATACCACAGATAGACACAAGCCTAAGAACGGAAGTAATACCAGGTTTATTTACAGGGTAACCCAATCTTTCTCCAAGGAATTCAGAGCTCCATGAATTCATCTAGCCCAGGACAGGAAAGTAAACCAAATTCTGAGAGTGGGAGTGAAACAAAAATTATTTATAGCTTAGGCAGAGAGGATGTGGCTGGCTCAAGGTCAATGCACTGAGTTTTATGACTGCGCAGAGATCTGAATTTAAATCTCCCCATTCAACACTCCAACCACTCCATCAGGCTTTTTGGTGGTTCAGCCTGATCAAAGACTGTCTCATCATAATGTGCAGGATGTTGTCTGCAAACTGGGATAAGTGGTTTTATAAAAGAGTCTTCGTTTCATATTATTTTTATTTCTTACATAAAGAAGTAAAATTATTGCTGCAACTGATTATGTGTCAGTATTTCTTTCCTTGAGTTATCATATCAAGGTTGCTAATTAGATTTCACAACTAAATTATATTTCAGTATTGTAAGATGAAAGTGGTACTCATACTCAAAGTCAGAGTTCAGCGGTGGACCCCAAAGAACCAACCACAGAGAAAAGCCAACACCTCTGAGGCCAGCATTGAACGATGGGCCTTTGCAGACTGCCAGAAATAGTGCAAATTGAGTCCACTTTAACTACCCTGACTCAGTGCTAGGGAATCATGGGAACTGTAATTTATTGTGGCACCAGAGCTCTCTGAAAGAGAAGGCTCAATGTCTCAGAAAAAAATACAGTTCCCATGATTCCCTAGCACTGAGCCAGGGCAATTAAAGTGAACTCAATTTGCACTATTTCTAGCAGTCTGCAAAGGTCCTAAATCAGGGACAGGCAACCTTTTTGAGACCTGGGCTGGTCTCCTGTTGCCCAGGTCTCAGCTGGGCTGAGGGGGGGGTGCGTGTGCGCACCTTCCTCCTCCGCGCATGACCTCCCCGCGCATGCGGTCGCTGCGGCCACGGCCGCAGCCGCCACAGCACATGTTGCGGCCGCCATTTTGGAAGTCCAAATTGCTCCCGTGACGCGTTTGCGCATGCACAAGAGTACTGCGCATGCGCAAACGCGTCGCGGCCGCCATTTTGACTTCCAAAATGGCGGCCGCAGCAAGTGCGGCCAAAAACGCACCCCGGCGGCGGCGGTGGCAACCTACGGCCTGGGCCGGTAAGTGTGGAGCCCGGGGCCTTAACCGGCCCCCGGGCCGTAGGTTGCCGGTCCCTGCCCTAAATCAAAGATTAGAGACCTGTAACTCTCCAGATGTGGCTGGATGTCATCTCCAGTCATCTTCCATCAATCATGCTGGCTTTGGAGCCTAACAATATCTGGAAAGGCCTGCATTTGTTCCATACCTTTGTTTTACAGTAATCTTCCCCCATGCCTACTAGATGTTTCAGACTGCAAGTCTCCACCATGCACAGTCAGCATGGCCAATAAAAACAGCAATACCTTTGTAGTGCAAGAGTTAGAGCGTCCAGCTAGGAGTAAGAAGAACCAGAACCTCACACAAACTCTATGCCAGCATTACCTTCCCTGTTGACCCTGATCCCTTCTGTCATTGCTTTCCCCATGTGAAAATGGCAAGTATAAGGAGGAATGCAAAGATGCTTCTATACATGGGGAGGTTCTCTACAAAAGCAAAAATCTTGGAAAAATCAGCATTCTTGCTGGTACAGAAAGGATCCATGCATACAGAAGCCTCTCTTCTCCAGACCCATCGCCTTCTGTCATGGAAAGTGATGCAAGGGATAGGACTAGCTCACTCTTCACTTCACAAGATAGATTAACATGGAAAATAAAGTCCGTTAGGGCTCCTTCCATGAAAGGCTGCTAGGTGGTTTTGAGGCAATCACGACAGTTCTACCCCAAGTATAAGCACTTTTTACAACCATTGTTCAACCTGTTGATCAAAGTGAAAGAGAGAGCGGACAAAACACCTCTGTGGGGACTTCTCTATCAATAGGGCCATGATGTCCTAAGAGCTCCCAGGGATCACGCTGTATCATTATCTTACTCTCATTATTTACTCTCAGTAAATGCAATAATGTGGTTTTTATCTTTTCTGTCATTGGTCACTGAGAGCTGTTTTTGATCTATGAAGTCCACAACAAAACCTTGAAACCAAATTAACTGAAGAATCAGAACAGGTTTTGATGTCACCTTCTCAGGTGCAGCTGCTGAGAGAGACCATGAAATGTATAGGGTTTTGTAGAGTTTTCTTAGGCAACAAATACTCAAAGGTTAGCTCCTTCCTCTGAAATATAGTCTACGGCACCTGGTATTTGGTGCCAGTCTCCCATCCAAGTAGTAATCAGAACTGACCCTGCTTAGCTTCCAAGACCAGACAGGATCTGGTGCCTTTAGAGTATCTAGGCGTGTCTTATTGTTACTGCAAAATTTATGTTGTTGAGTGCTGTCCAAACATTTTAAATTCTAAATTTATTTTTTTTCCTAAATATTGCGACTAACAAAATAAGGTTAAGTAAATATTTATGCTTGAAAATGACAATAAAGAGCTGGAAGTGGTTTGATACCTGATTCTCCAAGATACGCCTAACCTTTCCTTTTGTTGCACTCTGGTCAAACTCCCATGAGTTTCAAATGACATAAAACATATTGATTAGAGGCAAAACATGGGCTGCAACATATATGGATCACAAGCACAGAACTTTCTTCCTGATCATCTTTAGCTCTCCTGAAGCTAAACTGCAGTTTTACTAAGGAAGAATTTTGTTTGTGGACATTTCTAAGTGATCACAACTAAGTCACACTTCCAAAACTAATGTACAGATTGGGAAACGGTTATTGTTTCCACTGTACACTTCTTTAAGTACTGTGACACAGTCCTTGGCTCAAAAATTGCATACAACGACGC
Organism: Phrynosoma blainvillii; assembly: GCA_026167975.1. NCBI lineage: Eukaryota > Metazoa > Chordata > Lepidosauria > Squamata > Phrynosomatidae > Phrynosoma > Phrynosoma blainvillii. The sequence goes on from JANUYF010000009.1 coordinate 9,769,253, forward strand.
ACATATATGGGGATGTTGTGCATAAAGTTGTATATATTAGGAAACTCTACACACATAGATAAATATATTAGGGAAAGGTGCCTACAAAAATAAATGCAAAGCGTGTGTTATCTGTGTATGTCTAAATCTACAGACTGGTGAAGACATGGAATAGACTTGATGGCAACTAAATATCTGTTAAGCTAAGATGATTTTATTATTTTATTATTTTATTATTTTAGATTATTTGAAGAACTGTATTCTCTTATACATCTGTCTGGGGGGGGACTTTTTATTCCCGCATTTTTTATATTAAATTATTTTTAGGGGAAACAGGCCTTGTATAATATGCTGGACTTTCATTTATTGTTATTGTTGTTCTTGATATTTATACAAGTTTATATTTTTATTGATTTTAATATTCTGAAAGTTTAATTCCTTTTTAACTTTTATATACTGTAAATTTTTAACAAGGTCTGCTTTAACTGTTGTAAACCATCTTGACTCTCAAATGGGGGAAAAATGGGAAGAACGATGATGTTGATATTGATGGACATATAGATTGATTTGTCCATCCTTATGTCACATTCCTGATTTAAAAGGTTCCTGGATATGGTCAGCTGCCATTTTCAGGACTTCCCTTTGCTTCCTCTGGGATCAATCCACACTTGAAACGGGAAGGGAATAAACATCAAGGAGGAGGAAAAATACTTAAAACACAGAGGCTACTCACTGGAGATCCGTCAGATAACCAACTTAGAAGGTTTTTAAAAAGCCATTAAGACGGATCTCTTCCGGCAGGCCTATCCAGAATAATTACTTGTCTGTTTTCTACCATATCCCCCCCACATTTCTAGAATGCCTAATGTTTTAAACTTTGTTTATGGTTTTAATCTCTGTTTTTAACTGATATTTGAATTTAATATATTTTTAAGGGGGGGGTAGTGTGATTATTAATATGATTTGTTGATTATTGTGGGATAATTTACGTGTTGTTTTAGATGTAAGCTGCCTTGACTGCTTCGGCAAAAGGTGAGGTATAAATAAAATAATAATAATAATAATAATAATAATAATAATAATAATAATGTTGGCAGGTACCCAACAATGGCAGTTCTCTGGATTCTAGATCTGCCTTGGCATCTCTAACTAAAGTGCTTGCTAGATACAAAGACTGTCAGCATTCAAAATATAGGTTTTCCTCTAGTACAAATCCCCAACTGCAAGGACTTGTTAAAAGCAACAAGAGCAAACTCATTAGTACAAAGATTGGCCTTGTAATAGAAACTCTCACAATCCAATCTTAGCCATTAGCCATGCTGAATGTAAAGAGCTCCCTGGATAGACTTATCATTGCTCACAGTTTCCTTAAGACCCGACCACTTGATGTTCTGAGATCTCTTCAAATATCTCCCACAGGTCCAAACTTTTGCAACTCACAGATCCACTTTTTTTCTCTTCAGTCGCACTCCAAAAAAAAAAAAAACCCAGTTGGTACTAAGGAATAAAACCAACACTGAAAGGCATCTTTAAAGACAGAAGATAGGATCCGAATTCAAAATTACCGTAACAGATAAGAAAGCTGGGCCAAAACGAACAAAATGAGTTTCAAAGGGAGAAATATAAGGTACTATGCTTAGGTAGAAAAAATGAAAGGCTCAGATGGATAACACCTGGCTTGACAGCAGTACATGTAAAAGGGATCTAGAAGTCTCAGTGGAGCACAAGCTGAACATGAGTCAGAAATATGTTAGCTTAAAAAGTCAATACAATTCTAGGCTGCATCAATAAGAGTATAGTGTCTCTAGATCAAGGAAAGTAATAGTACCATTCTCCCCCTCCCTCTCTAGACTGGAAAAGAGAAAGCTTTGGTCAGGTCTCACCTGGAATAATGTGTCCAGATGTGGCACCACAATTCAAGTGGGATATTGAAAAGCTGGAGCATGTCCAGAGGGGTTTGACCAAAATGATTTTAAAAAGTCTGGAAGCCATGACCTATGAGGAATGGCTTAGGGAGCTGGGTATGTTCAGCCTGAAGAAGAGAAAGTGAAAGGATAACATGATAGTCATGTATAAATATTTGAAAGGTTGTCATATGGAACACACCCCCTCGGAGTGTGATGGAGTCTCCGTCTTTGGAGGTCTTTAAACAGAGGCTGGATGGCCATCTGTCAGGGATGCTTTGATTGTGAGTTCCTACATGGTGGGGGGTTGGACTGGATGGCCCTTGGGGTCTCTTCCAATTCTATAATTCTATGATTCTATTCTATACTGAAGATGGAGCAAGCTTGTTTTCTGCTACACCAGAGACTAGGATGGGGAGCAATGGATTCAAACAACAGGAAAAGAGATTCCACACCTCAACATTAGGAAGAATTTTGTGATGGTAAGAGCTGTTCGACAGTGGAAGACACTCCCTCGGAGAGTGATGGAGTCTCCTTCTTTGGAGGTCTTTAAACAGAGGCTGGATGGTCATCTGTCGGGGATGCTTTGATTGTGAGTTTTTGCATGGCAGGGAGTTGGGACTGGATGGCTCTTGTGGTCTCTTCCAGCTTTATGATTCTATGATTTTTAATATATGATTAAAACAATACAACCTATTTTCCTTCTATTGCTATTCAAAGAAGGCTTTCATAATTGCCTGCAGAAGCTTCACAAGTTACTAAAGTGGGACAGGCTGGAACAAGAGAAACAGTATAGAACCTATGGTTGGTAAACCCTGTTTTTCTGATGAAGTTCGCCTTCCCTTGGGGGTAATCTATGGGGCTGGGGGGTAACTCTAAGGGTGATTTGGGGCTTTCTTTCCCTACCTCTTCTTCCCTGTCCAGTGGGCTGACTGGTGAAGGACCGTGCTGCCTTGCCAGAGATCTCAACATTTGTAGATGTCTTCTCAAATTATGGCAAATGCCACATAAAACTAGGCTACGAGCCATATGTTGCACACTCCGGCTTTACGGAAACTTCCCTGGAATTTAATTATGAGTTTAACTGAGTTGGTCTTTACAGTTAAAAGGTTACTGGGTATAGGAAGAACACATATGCACTGCATGAAGTTCATATTGAGTTCAGTTTATTTGTTCCGGCCACTGGCCATAACAAAACCTTAAAAAAAGAGTACTACAAAGAATAAAATAAACCAAAGAAACCCATACGAAGGCACCCCACAGAGCAATCACAGCCCAACAATAAGTGATGTTCAGCATCAAAAATCATAAAATACAATAATCTATAGTCTGCAACACAAAGTATTTTTCATGTTGCTTTGCAGCTGTCAGAACAAAAAATAACGCACATCCCCCATACAGTTCTATGAAGTTCACATTTTCAAACCTGAGACAACCGACTTCGATGATTAATCACACAAGTCTTTTTTGCTTTTTTGAAAGAAAACACACACACACACAAAGACAAAATATATTGGTTTTCTGAAGTATGCACTCAGGGTGCTGAGCGGATTTGTGGAATCTCACCAGAAAGGAACTATTTCCATGAATCCTACCTCTGCAAGAGACAACATACAAAAACTAAACATTTCCAGCTCAATGTATGACAGATTTTCCCCGCAACAAACAGCTTTAAAGTAACAAGCATTTGAGAAAGTTGTACTCATCTCCACTTTTATAGAGTCAAAACTAATCCCCCTTTTTTTTGGAAATTAGGTATTGTAACACTGAAATGCTGAAATAGTTAATTTGTGCCTCTTTTTTATCAGAACAATTACTATATTAAAACAAAAAAAAACAGAAGCCTAACACTTCTAGTCCCATCTTGTAAATTTGTCCTACTCTATCAGTATTAACAAGTCCAAAATACTCTAAAGAAACCAGACCTATCTGATCTTGGGTGCTAAGCAGGATTAACCCTGGTTAGTACTTAGATGGGAGGCCACCAATGAGTACCAGTTTTCCCCTTGCTTTGGGACCTTCTCTTGCATAGTTTTATGCCAATTTTATCTTTTAAAATCCCTATTTGTGAGGTCTTGGGATCACATGTGTCCCATGGACCAGAGACCAGCCCAGACTAGCCACAGTCTCTCACACAATCTAACCTACCTCACAGGGTTGTTGTTTGGATCAAAATGAGAGAGGAAGACCATGTACATCATCTTGTTTATTATATTTATATCTTGTCTTTACTCCAGGGAGAGGAAGATGATGTACATGGTCTTCCTCTCCCTGGAGTAAAGACAAGATATAAATATAATAAACAAGTGAATTTAAAATAATTTGTGGCATTTCACAGCTGCAGACACCAAAGGCACTTGTTCAATTAAACAAAAGATGATGAACCAGTTTTAGAAAGCACCGGGTGAGGCTTTGAAGTGGCTCACTTGGGCATGGAGTTGCCAGATTGAAAACTGGAGAGGACACCTGTACCTGTAATGGTTGTGTAGAAAAGGGGATTTCAACAGGTGTAGCTTGCTACTTGGTTGCTTGATAAGTAACAGCTGTTGAGATTCCCTCTTCTGCACAATCATTAAAGGTACAGGAGCCCTCTCCAGTTTTCAATCTGGCAACCCTACCCTCCATGGAGTCAAAAATAGCATGCCTCTCAATATTAGTAGCTGAGGAACAGAAGCAGGAATTTGTGATTGCAATTGAATGCTCCTGGGCTTCCCGGAGACATCTGGACCAAAGCTAACAAAATTAATTTCAATATGGATAAATGTAAGATACTGCACTTAGGGTAGAAAAATGAAATGCATAGATATAGGATGGAGGACACCTGGCTTAACGCAACTACATGTGAAAGGGATCTAGGAGTCCTAGTAGACCCCAAGTTGAACATGAGTCAACAGTGTGATGCGGCAGCTAAAAAGTCCAGTGTGATTTTAGCCTGTATCAATAGAAGTATAGTATCTAGATTCTAGATCAAGGAAAGTAATAGTGCCATTGTATTCTGCTTTGGTCAGGCCCCACCTGGAATACTGTGTCCAGTTCTGGGCAACAAAATTCAAGAAGGATGTTGAGAAGCTGGAGCGTATCCAGAGGAGGGCAACTAAAATGGTGAAGGGTCTGGAAACCATGTCATACAAGTAATGACTTAGGGAACTGGGTATGTTTAGACTGGAGAAGAGACGGTTAAGACGGGATATGATATCTGAAGGGGTGTCATATTGAGAAGGGAACAAGCTTGTTTTCTGCTGCTCCAGAGAACAGGACCAGGAACAGTGGATGCAAGCTATAGGAAAAGAGATTCCACCTCAACATTAGGAGAAACGTCCTGACAGTAAGGGCTGTTTAACAGTGGAACACTCTCCCTCGAAGAGTGGTGGAGTCTCCTTCTTTGGAGGTCTTTAAGCAGAGACTGGATGGCCATCTGTCGGGGATGCTTTGATTGAGAGTTCCTGCATGGCAGAATAGGGTTGGACTGGGTGGCCCTTGGGCTCTCTTCCAACTCTATGATTCTATGATCTGGTTGCTTGGCCATGCTGGAAAATGTGTGGCTTGATTAAACTAGTCAGATCCAAGAGAGCTCTTCTTTGGTTCTTACGCAGTCATTTATTTATTTAAGAATATTTTGATTCTTATTTTTTTAAAACAAAACCCAAACCATCTGCAGTAGTAAGAAGCAATCAAAATGCAATTTAAACCCCCTCAACTAAATAACAAAACAATGGTTAAAAACCATACAATGCTTGACTAAAATCACGGTGCAACTGGCAAAACCAGGGCAGGGAAACCAGGACAGAACTAGCCTAGTGGTTTGAGTTAAAGGATAGCAGCTTTCAGTTGAACATCTCGAAAAACTTATTAAACTACAGTTCAACAACTGGTGGTGGACTCTACAGCCCTGTGCCCCCAGGTGTTAGATTCCAGCTCCCAGCATCCCCAGCCTGTACAGGCTGGGGATGCTGGGAGCTGGAATCTAACACCTGGGGGCACAAGGCTGTAGAGTTAGCCATGCAACTACTTCCATGCAGAGCTTGAGTATGTTGTGATTTTTGGACTACAACTCCAAGAATCCACCACCATGGGGGAAGTTGGCATCTGTGGTCCCATCAAGTATCCCTTCCAAAATCTGCCCGGAAAGACCTTTCTGAAGGTGCTCAGCTGGCAACAAAGGAGCCGATAATGGCAACCAGCAAAGGGAGCAACACAGAGGAAAAGACAATTAAGGAAGACACACTGACAGTCGGCAAGAGACTGTGTCAGCTTTCATTTACCGCAGAAACATTTTAATTGCATTATTTATTGTAAGCGACGAGAAGTGAAAAGCAAAGCATTCTAAATACGGTAAGGAAAACCAACACAAGCTTGCCAGGGGGATGCCAATCCCACATCAGTTGCAGCAGTAACATACACCTCAATTTTCTTATGCATTGGAAACCAGAATGAGGAGGCACCAAAAACGTTCCCAGGATGAAATGAAAAATTTCGTTTTTCCAAAAAATTAAAAAAAAATTGCAGGCAGCATCAGCATAAAGAAAACGGGCGAGAGAAGGTTCCAAAAGCACCAAGAGCAGTTTATAAAATAAGATGAATCAAAGCTGCCACGTTTTCCAAGACTGCCAATTCACAACACCTTCAGGCATAGCCACAATTATGAAGACCCAGTTAAAGCCAAGGAAAAGGCACAAGGAAGGCCAGCTGGCTGAACCGGAAAAGCATGATGCTTTATGAGCCAGGAAGATTTCACTGGTCTTAAGGATGGAGGGAGGATCCTGGCGAAATCCAAGCGATCACACAAAATGATCAGGGCCTCCAAGTCTTACACTCCCCTTGAGCAACTCTCATGCCCAACCTCCAAAGTCCTGCCCCACTATTTGGAAGCCAAAATCTGAGGCCAGAATTTGCTTTGGGTAAAAAAATGAAATGGAGCTCATCGTTCTTGTTTTGTCTCTTTCTTTTGTATGGCATAGGGCCCAAGGCAGCTCACAAATAACACAGTTAAAAGCATAACAATAAATTTTTTAAAAAAACAATTAAAATAATCCCACTGAAACAACATACAGTCAGCTCTCCGTTTTTGCAGGAGATCCGTTCCAAAACACACACACACGCACCAAAATGGAGATTTGCAAATATTCCAGCCCCATAGGCTTGAATGGGGCATGCACCCGCAGGTGGTTATGGGGGCGTGCCCAGTTGATTTAAACGGAGGTCGCCCCTCCGTGAATATGCAAAACCATGGACTAGAACAGAGGGGTGACTGTAACATTACACATACAAATGTTAAAAAAATAAAACAGAGTACACACACATGTATAAATACTTCCCTGACAATTATTCTGAATTAAAAGCCTGCTTGAACAAAAATGTCTTTGCCTGCCAGCAAAAGGAAAGCAGAGAGTGGGCCAGGTGAGTCTCCTGTGGGAGAGAGTGCCATAGGATGGGAGCAGACATTGAGAATGCCCTCTCTTTCTCTTTATCTTTCTTATGTCCTCTCTTGTGTCCAAGCAAGCCTGTGATGGTGGCAGGACTGGAAGAAAGCCTTCCTCTATAGGATCTTAGGGCCTTTGCAGTATGGAGAGATACGGTCTTTCAGAAAGTCTGGACCAAAGCTGTGTAAGGCTTTCTAGGTCATGACCAGCACTCTGAACTGTGTCCAGAAACCAACAGGTATCCAGTGAAGCTGTTTCAAAAAGTGAGTTATATGCTCCCTATAACTCGCTCTGGTCAGCATTTTGAACCCACTGAAGCTTCCAAAGTTTCCAAAGGCAGCCCCACGTAGACTGCATTATAGTAGTCCCAACAGGATGCCATCAAGACATGTGTCACTATAACCAAATCGGACATCTCAAGGAATGGGCGCAACTGGTGCAATATTTTTAGCTGTGCAAATGCACTCCTGGCCACTGCGGAAACCTGGGCATCCAGGCTCAGAGTTGAGTCCAGGAGGACACCTAAGCAGCGAGCCGAAGATTTCAAGCTCAACCCTGGCCAATATAGGCTGAAGCCCTATTCATTAATCTGCCTTTTGACTGACCAGGCGCCTCTCTGTCTTGTCTGGATTAAGTTTCAATTTGTTTGCCCTCGTCCAGTCCATTACTGACACAGAAAAGTTCTGTTTCTGGTTAACCCAAGTTTTCTTCAGTTCCATTAATGTAGGCAGGACATTTATACAGGGGTAGCAAGGGAGGAATGGTCTCCTTCTTTGGCGGTCTTTAAACAGAGGCTGGATGACCATCTGTCGGAAGTGCTTTGATTGTGAGTTCCTGCATGGCATAAGAGGGTTGGACTGGATGGCCCTTGAGGTCTCTTCCAACTAGATGATTCTATGAAGAGTCTTTTTTTTTTTCTTTGATGCAGGGATTATATAACTGGGAATGTTGAGCTCTTCCTCCATCCACTGCAAATAGATGCAAATTAGACAGAAACTATCCAGTAGATTCAGACCTACCTTCTGCTCACCCGTGATCTAAAGATCCCAGTTGTACTGTAGTGCTTGATGCAAGACTTCAAACAGCAAGCAATCATTAACTTTTTCAGGATTCCCCGACATGAAATTGATAAGCTGGAGAGAAGCTAGGCCCACTCTGTTTTGGGGGATGTAGTTGTTTGAAATACACAGACTCGTTTGAAAAGCTGGCTTGGTTCAGAGTTGTCGTCTTTTGACTCCTTCTCCGGATGCCTACATTCCAAGCCATCATATCCCATATTATTTGACTTCTCAAAGGTAGGCAAAATATATGGCTGAATAACCATGCATCTGACCAAATAGCAGAAGCGTGCATGTCCTCATGCCATCCTCCATATGCAAAAAGAGCAGGTCCCAAGGGTGTCTGCTAATTGCATCCTTGTAAGGAGAGGCACAGCAGGGAGCAACCAATTATCCTGATGATTCTCTCCATAAGCAAAAGAAACCTTTGACTCTCCTGACATCATGAAAGAACATGCACACCCAATGCTGGCATTCCCCCACTCTCCTGACATGCTCATCTCTAGATCAGCCATGTACTGGAAGAAGCGCAGCACACTGTCAGGAAGTATATGGCTTCAACCAAAGATCACCTGCCTCAGTTAGACTGCTGTTCTGCAAAAACACAACTTCCCAGACCTTCTTTCTCCATAGCTGCATGTAGCTGACACATCGTAGCCCGCTGCCAACAGGGGGAAACCAGAACATCTGAATCTGTCAGATAGCTTCATAAGCTAGACTTGAGCTACAATAAGCAGAAGAGTCCTTACAGACCATGTCACAAGAATAAGCGACAGAGCAATTTACGCATACAAATACATGCACAATGGCAGATACTGCGGCAACAATCCTTCATATGCTGGGTGAATGCTTGGAAATACCGATATACACTAGTGAATCTGTGATATCGTGGTTGAATTTAAATAAAGTCACTATGTCCCAAGTGCAATACAAATTTTGTGAGTGTACACAAATGTAGACGTGTGTAAATCAGTCAATAAGTAAAACAGGCAGCAGTCAGGAGCTTCTTGCCAAGATCTAAAGCTGCCTTCCTCAACTTGGCATCCTCCACCTATAGAATCATAGAGTTGGAAGAGCCTACAAGAAAAAGCATCCAATCCAAGCCCCTGCCATGCAGGAATACACAATCTGCAGATTGGTACCAAATGACAATTAAGACCCACTCACCTACCTGCTCCTGGAGAAAGACCTGCTCCTGGAGGTGAAAATGACTAAAACTGGTTAGATGATATGGATCAAGAAGTTGTCTGCATTTTTGGGCTCTCCTTAGGGTTGTGGCAATAGGGTGAGGAGTACCTGCACTTCCAGATTTACTGCTATCCCACTGAAGATAAGCACACAAGTGTCCCACAGAAGCAGACACAGGTAACAATATTCTTAGCTATTACTGTAGTCTTACTCTCCAATGAAGCCTAAAATCCCTTTTTCTATTGCTCTCCCTTACCTTGATTCACATTTGCATTATCGTATCCCACCTTCAACCAGATTGGAGCCCAGGCATACTCCAGCCACCAAGCTGCAATCTTGATTCCATCCAACAACCTTCCCATACAACTGGCATGTGGCACTCCAGATGTTATTGAACTACAACTCTCACAATCCTTCACCAAGGACTGTGCTAACAAGTAAGGATAGGACCTGCGGTCCAACAATAGCTGGAGGGCTACCCCTTTTCCACCCCTACCATACCACCTTTGGGTACTTCTTCTTCAATCAATCATAGTGCTGGAGAGGAACCTAAAAACCACTTAGGCTGCATCCGCACTGGAGAAATGATAATCCAGTTTGACACTACTTTAACTGCCATGGCTCAATGCTATGGAATTCTAGGAATTGTAGTTTTGTGAGACATTTAGCCTTCTCTGTCAGGGAGCTCTAAAATTCCCAGAATTACATAGCACTGAGTCATGACAGTTACCATAAGTTGTGTCAACCTGGATTAGTTCTGCAGAGCGGATGCAGCTTTAGTCTCACAGTCCTTATGGGGAAGGGACTTTCATTTTGCCAGCACTGCACCTCATTAGCTGATTTTTGCAGGGATTCCAGCGGATGCCGTCCTCCATCTGCAACCTTGTAGTGAGCTGGGTCTCTGCAACTAGGCAGATAGGTCTTGGAGTCCTTGATGGCATCAGTAACTGTCCAGTGGCATGAAAGGATTCATTTTCATTAGTGATCCTATTTTATTCTTTTTGCATTACCTTGGCAGTTAGCTGTGCAGTGGAGAGATGGGTTATCCTTGCACTCTTTGATATTCTTGGTTTGCTTCTGCACTGTATCATCTTTGGAAGTCCATCTTCTATCAGTCCCTCCTTGGAGAAGGTGCAGCCCAGTGCAAGGGTCCCATTTAGCTAGTGATAGGGAATTTGAATTGCCAGCTCAGGGTAGTCTAAGTTGCACCCGTAGTTTAGGGCCCCAGTTCTTACATCAGCTGTAAGGGGATGCTGGACTCCACCAGCAAAAGGGCTGTAATGCTCCTCTGCAGTGTACCATCTGCTGCATCATTTACTACCAATGCTATATAGCATAATGTGGGTCAGTGCTCAGCACTGGACAAATTCTTGGGGAATCCAGGAACTACAGCTGACCCGCTGTATCCATGGATTCTTTATCCACAGATTCAACCATCCAAAGCTTGAAAACATTCAAAAATATAAATTCCATAAAGCAAACCTTGATTTTGCCATTTTATATAAGGAGCCCCATTTTATTATGCCATTGTATTTAAAGAAATTTGAGCATCCATGAATTTTAGTATCCACGGGGGGGTTCTTGAACCAAACCGCAGTGGGTACCAAGGGCACAATGTACTTCCAGTTCCATCATAAGACAAACTCTTCCATATGTTGTCTTTTTTCTTATCACAGAACATCCAGTCAGGAGGGAAAGACAGGATATCTGTTCAATGTATCTCCTGAATGGTGGCACAAAGTGACATCTGTCTGGAAAGATCTTAAACCCTGTTCAAAGGCGGTTATGTCCTTTCCTCCTCCGTGCTCCCTTCCCAGTTCCCCTAGGTCAGATTAAAAAAGACTAACAGGTAAAAGGTGTGCTTGAGGAACTCATCAGGAGGGTCAGACTACAATCGCAATAGCAAGTACATTTCCATACCGCTTATCAATGAACTAGTACTCCCTAAACAGTTTACAATCTGTAAGCCAATTGCCCCCAATAAACTGGGTACTCATTTTACTGACCTATGAAAGGATGGAAGGCTGAGTGGACCTTGGAGCCCTCCTCTAGGATTGAATTTATAACATTGTGGCTGCAGGACTGGCATTTTACCACTGCACGACTAGGGCTCCTTCCTGTAGAAGTATTCATAGAATCATACAGTTGGAAGAGACCCCAAGGGCCATCCAGTCCAACCCCATTCTGCCATGCAGGAACTCAACATCAAAGCATCCCCAACAGATGGCCATCCAGCCTCTGTTTAAAGACCTCCAAAGAAGGAGACTTCACCAGACTCCGAGGGAATGTGTTCCTCTGTCAAACAGCTCTCTCAGTCTAGAAGTTCCTCCCAATGTTGAGGTGGAATCTCTTTTCCTGGAGCTTGCATCCATTGTTCTGTGTCCTATTCTCTGGAGCAGCAGAAAACAAGCTAGCGCCCTCCTCAATATGACATCCCTTCAAATATTTAAAGAGGGCTATCATATCCCCTCTTAACCGTCTCTTCTCCTGGCTAAACATACCCAGTTCCTTAAGTCGTTCCTCATAGGGCTTCATGGTTTCCAGACCCTTCACCATTTTAGTTGCCCTCCTCTGGACACGCTCCAGTTTTTCAACATCCTTTTTGAATTGCGGTGCCCAGAACTGGAGACAGTATTCCAGGTGAGGCCTGACCAAAGCAGAATACAGTGGCACTATTACTTCCCTTGATCTAGATCAGGGGTGGGCAACCTTTCCCCTTTAAGGGCCGAGGGACTTCAGCTCCCAGAAGCCTCAGCCATGTTGGCCAATAGTCCCATGTTGGCCAATAGCTCCTGGGATTCTGGGAGCTGAAGTCCCTTGGCCCTTAAAGGGGAAAGGTTGCCTACCCCTGATCTAGATACTATACTTCTATTAATGCAGCCTTAAATTGCATTGGCCTTTTTAGCTGCGGCATCACACATATTAGTGGGGGGGAAGGTAAAAATAAACCATACTAGGTGCAAATATAAATTTGCCTCTATCTTAAGGGGTTATGTCAATGTGAAATTTAGAATCCCAAAGCCACACCTGGGAGGGGGCATGTGGGCGAGCAGGAAGCAGAGGTTTTACCTCCTCACGTGCCACATGGGAAATTCTTTTAAAAGCATGTCAAATTTGCTGTCGAAATGACATTCAAATTACACTTTTTAAAGATGCATGTCACTGTCAAACAAATCCCCCAACGACACCTGCATACCTATAATGGCTGAATCAGAGCCTCTGCCAATGTTTGAAAGCCCGAACATGAAAACCAGTCAGTACTAACAAGCAGCAGGGGGAGGGCAGGGGGGTTGCATACCAATGATCCCCCCTCCACTCCATGGGCACAATGATTTTGGGCACTCCATGCCCTCAGAAAGGCTCTCAAGAACACAACGTGTTTGGAATACCTATATTCCACCCAATGCAAAATTGACTATGGTATGCTAATTCACAGTGTGCATATTCATCATGGCATTGAAGGAGCATCTTGAATATTAAATCTACTCTATTTATGGCAGGAATCTTAAATGCTTTATCAAAAACCGATGGTGAAGAGGCAGGGCAGGATATCTGATGGGCCTACAAACCCCCTTGGCACAAAGCAAAAATGAATTTCCATCTCCAGACAATAAGAAGAAGCAACATTTTCTGATCCGAGCTGCCTGAGCAGTTTTAATATGGTCTACATGTTTTAATACATTATGTGTTTAATACTTTTTTTTAAGGGGTGGGTGGGTTCAGGGATTTTCAGGTTTTATGTATGTTGTAATAAATAAATAAATTTTATTATTGTTATATTATTATTATCATTGCAAGTAGGGTCAACCTTATGGAAAGGCAAGAGGACTGCTCATCTTGGGTGCCAGGCTGAAGTTGGCATGGTATAGTAGCTAAAGAGTGTTCCACTAGGATGTGGGAGACCTGAGTTCAAGTCCCTACTTGCCATGAAGTCCACTGAGTAACCTTGTTTAAATATCTGAAGGGATGTTGTGTTGAAGATGGAGCAAGCTTGTGTTCTGCTGCTCCCAAAATTAAGACATGGAGCAATGGATGCAAATTTCAGGGAAAATGATTTCACCTAAAATAAACATTGGGGAAAACTTCCTGATGGTAAGACCTATTCAACAGTGGAACATGCTCCCTCGGAGTATGATGGAGTCTCCTTTGGAGGTTTTTAAATAGGGGCTGGATGGCCATCTCTTGGGGGTGCTTTGATTGTGCATTCCTGTATGGCAGAATGGGGTTGGACTGGATGGCCCTTGGGGTCTCTTCCAACGCTAAGATTCTATGACCCCAGGCTAGCCATTTTCTCTCAGGGATGCTATGAGGGTGAAAATGGGGAGGTGGACTGTACACACCACCTTGATCTCCTCAGATCAATGTAACCCACAGTAATAAATAAAGAGGATGCCAAGCTGAGCTTGGTGATGTTGTGTTTCCTGAGTGCATACAATTTTTCAGCAGTGAAAAATGATACTTTCTTCAGAGTAAGCTATGCCTTGAGTTGCACTGGGACCCAGCTTTGGGTGAAAGGGGGATATAAATTAAGGAACCCAAAACAATATAATATTGTAAGTACCTTTCCCTTACAAGTCTCTCCCCTCCCTCAAAAAAGTACTAATGGTTGCCCTATAGATAGGTTAAGCAGTAATTAGAAATAATAACTGGAACATGCTTTAAAGTATGTTTTATTTCAATATATATATATATATATATATATATATATAATGTCACTCATGCTAGCTAAAAAATCAGCAGCATATGGCTTTAGTTTGAGATGACATTACTAAGTATTATAAGAACTACAAATAATCATTTGTAAAAGACAGTTGTAAGCAATGGAGCAGGGGGTGCTTGCAAAGGCATGCCTCTCCCAGGCCACAGTTTTGCTTAATGTAGAGATTGGAAGTGTGTGGCCATCCAGGTATTCAATACCTATTCAACACAGAACACACAATTCACCTGGGAACCACTCCTCCCTACCCAGGGTCTCACAGTATATATAGACCTATGCTCCTCCAATTCAGTTTTCTCTGAAGATGCTAGCCACAGATGCTGGCGAAACGTCAGAAAGAAACTCTTCTAGAACATGGCCACACAGCCCGAAAAACCCACAAAAACCATCCAGGTATTGTTGGACTGCAATTCCCAGCAGCCTAGCCAGGATGAGCAATGGTGATAAACTGTCGGAGTTGCAGCTCAACAACATCTGGAATGTCATAGATTTCCCCATCCCTGGCTTAGAGGCCACCCCTGATTTCAGATTCTTCACACTAGTATAAACTCAACTTTCCTGTTTGCTTTAAGGCAAGGCTGTATGTTGTTCAAGCAAACGCATATTCTCAAATGTACAAACTCTGGGGTATCATACATCAGACCAGCTTCAAGGGTTGCCTCTCTTTCCTTTGCCTTTGGGATTTCAATATTTTGACGTTGCTTTTTCACAACATTTTAAAGACACATATGTAAATGCATACATGGCTATGTGTAGACTCCACCATACCACATGAAAATATTCAATAATAGATGTACACCGGATTCAGTTGAAGCCCAAAGTCTGAGCAAAGGTAGGCCTGCTTCGTTCCCCTGAAGCTGAATGCGAGAAACACGAATCCAACTGAAGTTTCCTCAGAGGTTCAAAACCAACAACTTTTCTATGGAGTGGAAAAATTGGGTTATTGACTGTTCCACTTTGTAATCACTGAACATGTTTTATGAAGGATCCTCCAGTTACTCTTCTTCAGAGGAGGCTATGGCTGACTATCTCTACCTCCTAATACCACCTTGGGCAAGAAAGAATGGTGTCCGATCGCTTCAGGATGGTGGCATGCAAACCCAGCCACAAAAGGAGCAGAAAAAATTCACTCCTTTCCGGCAGTCCATTCCAGTATAGCTTGCACACCCTAAGTTAACCTGCGCTCTACAGATAAGGTAGAGAATACTGTCCTGTCTCCATTGTCAATGAGTAGTGTGTTGATTCTAATACTTCTAATACCATTCCCTTCCAAACTGGTGGGTATGGTGAAGCTTCTCTTTCATCCTAGAGAGCAAAATGTTGTTTTTTGGTGACAGCTCTATTACCACTTACTTTCAAGCAAGCTTTTAATAGGCAAGACAGGAAGGTTCTTATCAAGATGTTTATTTTATTTATTGACTTTTGTATGGTTCTTAAATGACTTTATATTGTATAGTGTGGGTTTTTTTTAAAAAAAATAATCACATTTTTAAAAACTTTTGAAACCACTTTGGATCATACTCGGGGACAAAGGTGGCATTTAAATGAAGTAAATAAAATAAATCAATTCTTTACCTAGAAAGATGTGCATACAAGGGTAGATACACAGACTGAAGGTCATAGAAGGATAGACACAAGGCAGCACAATTTCTGCTTCTACAACCTCATTTTTTGCCATACACCCAATAGAGCAGGTAATTATTTACCTCCAGTTCCTGCACCTTCTCCAAAACTGCAAGTGAAGTCTTCCTACCCATTCCAAGTCTGCCAAGAATTTTAAAAGTGAAGGGAGAAAACTCAGAAGCAATTGGCACATAAATTACTTCCAAAATAGGTATTTTTCAAACCAGAAGGTGGAACAAATTGTCAGCAAATGCAAACATTTTGCCAAGAATCTAAGTCACTTTGTTAATACTTTTGTAATTCAAAAAAATGAAATAAAAGTAAAACTCAAGAAGAGAACAAAACCAGTCATCATACCAAAAAATGATTTAAACATTTCCACAGAGTTCATTGACAATGTAAGGAACAGATCTGCAATACTAAGTATAATAGATTGTGAACCGGAAGAGCTTTGGTCTGAAGCCAGGGACATAATAAAAGGAGAATGCATAAAGACACAGACAAAAGGAAAGTGAAGAAACCATGAATGAGAGATAAAACACTACAAGCAATAAAGGAAAGAAGAGAAAATTACTACAACGACAAATGTAGAGAAATAGAAGACAACAACAAAAAGGGAAGAATGGGAGACCTATTCCACAAGATTCAAGAAATCAAGGGAAAGTTCAAACCAAGGACCAGGACGCTCTACAACAATAAAAATAAAATAATTCAGCACCAGGAAGGGGGAAAAAAAGATGTTGGATGCAATACACAGAAAAATTATACAAAAGAGATGACAAAGTGAAAGACACATGGAGGGAAGAGCCATATGAAGATGAAGCCCAAATTCTAAAAACTGAGGTGGAAGCTGCAATAAAAGAAATGGCAAAAAACAAGACTCCAGGAACAGATAATATATCAATAGAACTGTTGCAATCCACACTGACAGAGTCAACTCTAGTGCTAACCAACATATGTCAAACAGATCTGGATGGCCAACAGATTGGAAGCGATCAATATACATCCCCATCCACAAAAAGGGAGACGCAAGAGACTGCAGCAACTATAGGACCATAGCACTGATCTCCCATGCAAGCAAAATCATGTTCAAAATACTGCAACCTAGATTCCAACCACACATCCTATCACTTCAACATGGAAGAGGGAAGAGTGAAAATAGGAGAAAGAAATATCAATTATCTAAGATATGCTGATGACACCATAATATTAGCAGAAAACCTCACAGACTTGGAACAACGACTAAGGAAGATCAAAAAAGAAAGTGCAAAGGCAGGCTTACTGTTGAACATAAAGAAAACAAAAATAATGACCGTAGAGAACTTACACACATTCAAACTAGATAATGAGGAAATAGAGATAGTAAAAGAATTCTCATTGATCAGAATGGGGACTGCAGCCAGGAAATCAGAAGAAGACTAAGAATGGGGAGGGTGGCTATGAAAGCACTAGAAAAGATCCAGAATGCAAAGACACACAACTCAGCACAAAAGTCAGAATCATACAAGCCATCGTATTCTCTATTACCATATATGGATGTGAGAGCTGGACAATTATGAAAGTAGATAGGAAGAAAATCTGTTCATTTGAGATAATGTGGTGCTGGAGAAGAGTGCTGAGGATCCCATGGACAGCCAAAAGGACAAACAAGTGGTCCTAGAGCAGATCAAGCCAGAGATATCTCTAGAAGCCAAGATGACAAGACTTAGACTGTCATACTTTGGACACGTCCTAAGAAGGCATGAATCATTAGAAAAGTCAATAATGTTAGGAAAGGTGGAGAGAAATACAAAGAGAGGAAGGCTACATGCTAGATGGATGGACTTTATTGAAGAGATCACAAATATGAGTTTGCAGGGGCTGGGCAGAGCAGTAGAGGACGGGGGGGGGGGGGGGGCTGGAAATGTCTCATCCATAGGGTCGCCATGGGTCAAGACCGATGTGAAGGCAGTTAACAACAACAACAATTCACTTTTAAAATTTCCCAGCACCGCAAATTCTACCAAACCCTTTCTAGTTAAACCTGGCTGCTTTGACATCTAGCCTTCATACAATCCTGCATTCCTGTGGCTGGGGGGACTGTTCTCATCTTCTGTTCAAAGAGAAAGCATACATTAATTTCTCTCACACATCTCCCCTCTATGGAAAAGATCTCTCCCAACTTGACCTGGAAATCAGGCCCTGAAATTTCATCTCTAAACAATCCCCTCCCAAGAGATGATGGGGTGGCTTTATTGTTGCCAGGGTCCAGATGGGAACGGATCCAAAATAATATTCCTTTGGAGAGAAGCTGGTAAGCTTTGCTACACAAACATTACAAGGGTCTGGAAAAATATAACAGGAAATAGCATTGTTGTCATCACAGAAAATTAGCAGCACATCACAAACCAGGTTGGCTGCATTTGGCTTATAAAAATGGCCAGTGGAAGACATTATCAGTATCTTGCTGGAAATAAAAATTAGAAATAAAAATATTCCCAGTTGCTCAGTTCTTCAAACTCTTAATAATCTGCTAAGCAAGTACAAAAATATAATAATATATATTCAGTATTATACCAATCTAATGCCTAACTCAACACGTGTGTAAATTTTACACAAATTGTCTCTAACACAACCACCCTCACATACACCAATGCTCTCAGATATGTACACACTCAGGCATGTTCTTTCATTCACACACATACTCATTTATTCTCACACACAGTCACACAGAAACATGCATCCTCTTCTATATATGCAAGTATAGACAAGTGCGTATGCAAACATGCAAAAAAGGACGAAGAATGTGGCTGAGTGTGTGTGTGAGTGTGCGAGAGAGAGAGAGAGAGAGATACAGAATTTATATGTGAGACTATGTGAATTAACATGTCTGAGGAAGAGAGTCAGAAAAGTGCCTTCCTCGCTTTTGTCTTCCCCTCCAAGATGGAAAAAGTTTGGGAAGTAGATCATGGCCTCTAAGTTTCACGTCCCCCTTGAGCAAATCTCACACACCCCTGTGGGTCCCATCCCACTGTGTGAAAACCATGGCTGTAGACTATATTTCAGAGGAAGGAACCTGCAAAACCACTTCTGAATATCTTGCTTAAGAAAAACCTATGAAATGCATAGGGTCACCATAAATCAACTTGAGGTTGCATGCACATACACATTTTTTTGTTGTTGTTGCCATCAAGCAGTTTCCAACTTATGGCCTATCACAGGGTTTTCTTGGCAAGAGTTTCAGGGAGGGTTTGCCATTGCCATCCTCTGAAGCTGAGAGTGTGTGCCCAAGGTCACCCAATGGGTTTTTATGTCCCAGCCCAGATTTAGACTCTGGTCTCCAGAGTTGTAGTCCATTGCTCAAACCATGACACCACACACACAAAGCAACTACAAAAACTGGTGACGGCATGTGCTGTGTGCCCTGTCCTGTACCCGGTAAGTCTGCTTGCTGCCTCTATGTGTGCTGTAGGATATTTCTGAAGCATTGGTGAGGATACTGATGTCCCATCACCACTTGAGAACATTCGAATTCTGCTCTGGTTTGGCTCTGTATTTGCCCATTGCTTCAAGCAGCCAACCAGTACTTATGCCACAGATAGGACCTTATCACACGGGGTCCAAAGCAGACAGAATCCAAAAGAAATCCCGACCTAATACGTATTATTTTTCCGTGTTTACACACGACGTCGCACAGAACCGCACAGAACCCCGACAGAACCCCGAACGAATCCGAAACGAATTGAGATCTTTTGAATTTCGGTTTCTTTAGGAAGTACAATTGCGCAACCGGAATCATTGCGCATTTACCGCGGGTCCGAAATGCATATGAACAGGCAATACGTATTGTGAAGCATTTCCCCGTCATGACCCATGGTTCCCCGAGCTATTTCCCATGGATCTGTGAGGAAGCATCTTATGACGTGTACTTCCTGTTTTGATCGGGCAACAAACGAAACGGGTAAACATGGTCCTCTCTGTTCCAACGCGCGACCAGGGGTTGGTGGGAAAGCAATATTTCTGAGCATGTGCTAGAACATCATTGCTTGGTTATTTATGGGAATTTGTAACATGTGTGTGAACGGCAAATACGTATCCAGGATGCGCTTTCTGGGAAGCGTGATAAATGCGCAATTACGGTAATTGCGTGTGATAGCCATTTACGTATTGCGGGGGCTCTTTCGGTTCATTTCAGTATAGTACTGGATTTATTCTTATTTCGGTTGCTTTTCGCTTCGTGGCCAGAGTGTGATAAGGTCCATACACAGAGCTTCTTGGAAGGCTATGTGTGTGCTTCTTAACAAATAAAACTAAGATCATATTTTCTATGTCTCATCCAGTTTGTGTGAGCACATGAAAAGAGCTACTGGTGAACAGAAAAACAACAAAAACCAAATTCAAATCTCAGCTGTAGCTGATGAGATTTTACATTAGCATTACAGACACAGAAAGGGCTGAATCCATTATAAAGGGTCATGCTATATAAACAAACACATGTGGAACCACCAACATTTTTGTATTAAGCTTTTGCGGGGGGGGGGGGGGGGTAAACTGGCTTGTCCTGTGATTCCAGGTACATATTTATAAGAGTAAATTAAATACACATTTGGAAATGCAGAGAAAAATGCAGCTTGGGGACTAGGCCCAGAAGGCAACCAGTGGGAAAAGGATTAACCATTCCCTCCTCAAAACCACAACCCCCATTTTTTAACAAGGTGAGATTCCATTATGTGTACAATAGCCATGTTACAGTGGACTGTTCTCTAACTGAAGGGTTATCAGAGGAGAGTCATTTAATGGAAAATAATCTCTGTCCAACACATTGGAAATTATTAATATACATCCCAATCCACAAAAAAGGAGACACAAACGACTGCAGCGACCATATTACTATAACATTAATATCCCATGCAAGCAAAATTATGCTCAAAATTCTGCAGTATACACTCCAATCATACATGGAGAGAGATCTCGTAAGTACAAGTGATATTCAGAAAAGGAAGAAGCACTAGGGATCACACTGCAAACTTATGATGGTTAATGGAGCACACCAAAGAATTCCATAAGAAAATCAGCATGTGCTTTATAGACTACAGCAAAGCCTTTAACTGCATAGATCATGAAAAACTATGGAATGCTCTTAAAGACATAGGAATGCCACTACATTTGATAGTCCTGATGAGAAATCTGTACTTAGAACAAGAGGCCACTGTCGGAACAGAATATGGACGAATAGAATGGTTCTCAATTGCCAAAGGGGTCAGACAAGGATGCATTCTATCACTCTACCTGTTCCACTTGTACACAGAAAATATCATACAAAGAGCAGGGTTAGAATAATAAGAAGGAGTGAAGATAGGAAGAAGGAATATCAACAATCTAAAATATGCAGATGGCACCATACTACTAGCAGAAAACATCACAAACTTGGAATAATTACTAAGGGAGCTAACAGAAGAAAGTGTAAAGGCAGGCTTACAGCTGAACATAAAGAAAACAAAAATAAAGAGCATGGAGGATCTACATACATTCAACCTAGATTATGAGGAAATCAGAATAGTTAAAGAATTCCTTTACCTTGGATCAAACATTAAGCAGAATGCAGCTATGAAGGAACTAGAAAAGATGCTAGAGAGTAAAATATACAACAGAGCATCAATGTCAAAATCATCCAAGCCCTTATATCCCCATCACCATGTATGGATTTGAGAGCTGGACAGTGAAGAAATAGAACAGAAAATCAACTCATTTGAGATGTGGTGCTGGAGAAGAGTGTTGAGGATCCCATGGTTGGCCAAAAAGACAAACCAATGGGTTCTTGAGCAGATCAGGCCTGAATTCTCCCTGGAAGCCAAGATGACAAAAGTGAGGCAGTCGTACTTTGGCCACATCATGAGAAGGCATGAATCACTAGGAAATGCTAGGGAAAGTAGAAGACAGTAGAAAGAGAGTAAGACCACATGCCAGATGAATAGACTCAATCAAAGAGGTCATGGACCTGAATCGACAGGACCTAAGCAGAACAGTGGAGGACAGGAGGTCTTAGAATCATAGAATAGAACAGGGGTAGGCAACCTTTCTCCTTTAAGGGCCGAGGGACTTCAGCTCCCAGAATCCCTGGAGCTATTGGCCAACATGGGACTATTGGCCAACACTGCTGAGGCTTCTGGGAGCTGAAGTCCCTTGGCCCTTAAAGGAGAAAGGTTACCTACCCCTGGAATAAAATCATAGAGTTGGAAGAGACCCCAAGGGCCATCCAGTCTAACCCCATTCTGCCATGCAGGAACTCAAAATCAAAGCATCCCTGACAGATGGCCATCCAGCCTCTGTTTAAAGACCTCCAAAGGAGGAGACTCCACCAGACTCCGAGGGAGTGTGTTCCACTGTCAAACAGCTCTTCCTATCAGGGTGAGTTGTGGTTGACACAAGGCCCGTTAACAACAATTTTTGTCTATAAGACTGTCCAGTCCAACGGCTGTTTAAAGATTAGCCAAAAGCAAGGAAAGCAGGAAATGGAAAAAATGAGAGTAGGTACCCCAAGTCCTTAAAGAGTGCGCCTACACATCTGAGCAGAATCTGTGTTAAAGGTTGCAAAGTTTTATATGTCGGTATGTTCCTCCAGGACTAAGTTGGTCAAGTCTCATCACAGCTCACCCTAAGGAATACTATTGGGTTTGATTTAGAAGCAGGCTGCTGAAAAGCCACTTATGCATATATACAGGAAGCCCTGTGTCTTGATTTTTCTGCTGTTTTGCTTTTGCCCTTTTTATGACTCTGTGAATGTTGATTGACTGATGGCTATTTGAGCCGGGAGCCCAACACGGAAGCTGCCTTGCCCTGTTTGTACATATGAACAACTCTCCTCTTAAAGACTGAGTTCAAGGGAAATCCATTCTTCTTCTTGGCTGCAGCACAGGTCAACAGACTAGTTGACTGTGACATCAGAAAGCTCTTCTGAGGAGCAATTTTTCAACTTTTAAAAAGAGGCCGTGAGTGTGGGTGTATTAATGCATGTGGGTTTTAAATAAGACACGTAAGGTTTAATGAAGATTCATACTTCACTTTAAAATTAAGACTGAAAGATGAACAGCCTTTTTAATTGCCAAATTAGCATGTCTGTCAATGGAAAGAAAACAGAAAGAAAACAGGGCTACCTTCTCCTTCATCTTTCCAGAAAATTATGCTCGATGATGCTTCCTTTGAGTATGTCTATAAGCATCCATAAAAGAGCCAGCATGGCATAGTGGTTTGAGTGGTTTGGGGACCAGGGTCCGATTCCCTGCTTGGGCATGAAATCCACTGGGTGACCTTGGGTAAGTCACATTGTCTCTGTCTCAGGGGAAGGCAATGGCAAAGGCCCTCTGAACAAATCTTGCTAAGAAAATCCCATGATAGGGTCATCACAACATTGGGAGGAACTTCCTGACAGTAAGGGCTGTTTGACAGTGGAACACATTCCCTTGGTGTGTAGTGGAGTCTCCTTCTTTGGAGGTCTTTAAGCAGAGGCTGGATGGCAATCTGTTGGGGATGCTTTCATTTTGAGTTCCTGCATGGCAGTGGGTTGGACTGGATGGCCCTTGTGGTCTCTTCCAACTCTATGATTCTATGATCATAAGTTGGAAATGACTTAAAGGCACAGAACAGCAACAGTATGCACCCATACTGTGCCCAAGCCTAAGAAACAACTGGTCTACTCTCTCCTTTGCTGGCAGAGCTCACCATCCAAGGCTGTCAAGGAGTGACAAAAGGCTTGGAAGCTAAAAGTAGCTGCCATTCATCTTTTAAGTTAACATGTTGTCCTGACATCTCTGAGGTTTGTGCCCTGCAGCAGGACAAGTGGCTGTTATCCCTTGAAGAACCTGGCCTCGCTATTCAGCTTGACACAGTTCTTTTCTACTGTTATTGGTTGTGTTTGACTTTGGGGGGAAATTGTGTACAGGTAAGCAAAAAAGGAATAGCCACAACAGCACTTCCAATACCAACTTCTCTCAATCTAGTGCCTTCTGGATGTTTCAGATTAGAACTCCAGCGATCCCTGACCATTGGCCATGCTGGATAGGGTTAATGGGAGTTGAGATAATAGTATCTGGAGGGCAATGAGGTTGAGGATGAATACTCTAGCCACACTCCACAGATCACCACACCAATCATAAAAATTGACAGCCTAAACTGTAGATGGGATTGCTGGACCTCCACAACCAAAGTGCTCAAAGAGCAGGACAAAAATAATATCTCTCTTTGTAATAGATCAGAGTGGGAATTTCAACACAACCCCCAAGAGACCACACATACCTTTTGAGATGCAGCATCACCAGGACTGCAAGGAGACATCACTGCCTACACCTCTGTGTAGTTCTTATATAGATGCCTATCCTGACTATATCCCCCCAAACACTGGACTCTCTGCATCTGCCACTAAAGAAAACCACAGATCTATTTAGGGATGGATACATCTGTCAGTTTCTATTTCTTTCTATTTAACTTTTTCCAGTCTTCAATATGCCCAACTTTGAGAATTTTTCCAATCCTAAATACATTTCTCTTTTAACTTAGCTTGAACATTTGTATGCATGTGTGTGTGCATCTCTAAAATACATGTTTCTCTAAGCAATGTGTTTTAAATATACAGCATGCATTTTGTAATTTATACATTTCCTCTGATATTTAATGTTTTACAGGCATTTTTAAAATAGAACACTTCCCTGCAAGTTTAGCAGAAGTGGGAAGAGAAAGATAATTAAAATAACTAAGTGTCCATTAAATAGATTTGAAAGTGCAACATTAGGCAAGGTAATATTAAAATGTGAATCAAACAAATGTATCCTCCATCCCAGTCTGGCATCTTGGAAAACAGTAGGTATGTGCTTCCACGCCAAAGGCCTTGAAAACCAGGGCGGAAATCAAAGATGAAGCAGTAGCCAGAAACAACTTGATTTTTCAGAGTGAGGGCATATTAAATCATGTCCCAGATTTATTTCTTTCCCTAGCCCCTCCAAGCTATCTAGGCCAGAAAAATTCTAATTTGAATATGACTCACAATGTTAAATAAATTAAAGCCGATGGGTATCCTCACCAACAACTTTCCCAGCTTTTGTTGCTTAATGTCAGTGCTTCAAAGGCCAGCTTTTCAATGTTCATTAGAGGTGGTGTTGCACCACATTAACCCAATGGTTACCCCCCAAAATCATGCAAATAATTGTTGTTTCTAGCAAGAGAATAAAAAGACTTGTTGAGGCCTCATGCTGCAGAATTTATAAGAATCTGTATGATTGTTCTCATTATCTTTCTATCCCCTGCCCACAATTTTTATGGTGCACAAAATCAGTGATTCACAGCTCCAGTTAGTATATGTAGTTTTCATGGGACACATGCAGATGAAAATCTGGCTGCCTAAAAACACGTCTTATAAAATCTTGCATCATCCTTAGCAATCTGTTGCTGCTGCTGCTGCTGCTGCTGCTGCTGTATGCCTTCAAGTTGCTTCTGACTTGCGGCAACTCTTATCACAGGGTTTTCTGGGGCTGAGAGAGTATGACTCACCCAGCAGATTTCCATGGCCAAGAGGGGAATCGAAATCTGGTCTCCAGAGTCATAGTCCAACTCTCAAACTACTACACTATGCTAGTTCTCTCTTTATTCTCTCTGTTCCACCTAGCCCAGTGATTGCGAACCTTTTAGAGATTGAGTGCCCCAAGTTAAAGGTATTCCAGTACTGGGTGTTACATGGAGCTGGAGCCGGGACTTCCAAGGGGTGGAATTTCTGCCTTCCAAGGGGTAGGACCTCCTCTCCCCACCGTCCTGGCCCTTCAGTTGTCTCAAGTGCACGCCTGTTCCTCCTCTTCCCCCATCCTCCCATCTCTCCGCATGCCCTCCAAAATGGCTTCGTGTGCCAAAGATGGCGCGCATAGCGTAGGTTCGCCAAGATGGACCTAGCCTGAACCACCCTACTTCTTTCCTCTGTTGTTTATAACCATGGCTTGCCATCTAAACCAGGACTTAAATCAGGTTATCAAAGCCTAGTTAAGAAGAAACCTGATCAGCATCACCCACACTTAGTATCAGGGTAGATGTAAGATGGAGCCATGTTCAAAGCCAGGAAAAAGAGGGAGCGGGAAACTGAAAGTTGGTTGAGTTGAGAAGGGGAATAGGAGTTGCTAGAAGCTTGTTTGGAGCCAGACTTATACCTGCACCAGATCCCAGGTGGTTCACACATCTATGCTTTAAAAGCTTTGTTCTTGTGTGCCTTCAAGTCATTTCAAACTTCATGGCGACCCTATCACAGGGTTTTCTTAGCATGATTTGTTCAGAGAGGTTTGGCCTTTGCAAAACTGAAACTGAGAGAGTGTGACTTGCCCAAGATCACCCAGTGGGTTTCCATGGCTGAGCTTTGAAAGCATAAAGACTAAAACAGGCAAAAGGGGGAACAGTAGGAGGAAAGGGTTGTCAAAGGCACTAGCAGGGCTCCTCTACCTGTTGTTTTCGGAGGGCGTCACGTTCTGCAGGAGGAAGAGGTAGGAAGAGTTTCAAATTCCCCAACAGCTTTCACTAGCGTAGATATTTTTTTCCTTTTCCTCCTACTGCTGTGGTTCCCCGGCAATTCTTTTATCTAGGCCAAGCTATTACTTTTACTCATAATCTGCATTAATTTTTAATTTGATCTTTAGTCCTAATTCTTAGTAACTCTTAACAGTAACCTGTTTTTCTTCCTCACTACTGTAAGAGGGAAACAATTTGCTGCAAGTGCAAAAAAGGGGAAAAACCAACCCAAAACCAGAACCAAAATGGGAAGGCATGGAGGGAGAAAAAAAAAAAAAGAAACAAGCAGCAGTCACTAAGGAGAAACAGGCAGTGCTTAACCTGCAGTTTTCAAAGGAGTGCCTCTTCCCTCTTCATATCTGCCAAAGCATGGAAATCTGGAAGCTGGGGGGCCATCACAAGGCCAGAGAGGACCTTCTCAGCTATGGTACCTCTTCCCTGAAGGCCTGTATGGAAGCTGCCATTGGCCGCATGAGGGATGTTAAAAATTGCTGCAATTCATTCTCACTGAGACAGTGCCAACAAATCACTGACCTCCTCCCAAGAAGACTTGGGATGACTTTCTTATCTCCAGCACAATAATGAGACAAGGGCCACTTTTTTGCAGACTTTCTGCAATTTGTGCAGAATTTCTTTGCACAAAGAAGTGTCTTTTCCTATTCTGAAACAAATCACATGCGCACAAACAAGCATGGAAATCTGGTTGATCAACAAAAGGCAAACAATGCATCAAACTCTTCTAAGTTTTATAAGTCCACGCAACCATGCAGGAGCTATCAAAGTTTTATATAATTTGAACTGGATCAATTAATGCAGAAATTGTCCTCATAAGGACAAGAAATCTCAACACTATCAGCAGAACATATCTCTCCACCTCATAGGCAAAAGAGACATAATTTGCAGTTTCTCACGTACAAGCACAAGAGTAAAACAGGAAAAGATGTGCATTCCTAATTTTCACCCAAGCTTTGGGGCCTAGTGATCATGAATAGATTTTGATCTACTGGGTGTGCTGCTTGCATGTTGAATTTGTTAAATGGTTGACAATTGTTTTGAAACTATTTTTAATAACGATGCCCATCCTGAGATCTTCTGATGTATGGTGGGTTACAAACATTTTAAGATAAATAAATAAAAAATACTGTGCTTGCTCTCGCTCTCTCCAACTCTCCCATTAAAAACACACACACACACACACACACCCTAAAATCCAATGTGGAGGAATCATCACTCAGTTCTCTGCCCCATTTATGTACAATGCAGGACCTGGATGGTGAAGAAACCATCCAAACTGCTAAAGAAATACAGGAGAGGGTAACTGAAACTTTCTCCTCTCATACCTCTCCTTACCACCATTGGTGGCCAGTTCTCTCCATTTTTCCTAGGCAGATGAATCCTAGAAGTCACCTGGGCAGAGGAAAAGGGGATTGAGCATCAGGAATGAGCTATGAGTAGCTGTGGGGCTGATCAAATTATCAAGGAACTAAAGAACAAGTGAGAACGGGGAAGACAAGACCAAAGGACAATGGTCAAGAAAGGCAAAAGTTGGGACTGAAGGACAACCAAGGGTAGAGGAACACATCAGAGCTCAGAAAAGCCAATATTATTACCTAGGGTAATGATGGTATAAGGATGCTGTGATAAGTGGGAGTCCCTCCATTTATCATAGCTTTCTTCCCAGATAACAAAAGGGTAAATGTTGGGAGAGGTACATGTTGGGATGGCAACTGCCCAGTGAGATGGGGAGTTGGGCAGAAGCACAAACCTTTGAGATGGTTCTAAGAGAGAGGTTTTTAAAAGCCTGGATAGCTGGGAGCCTGGACAATGGAGTCCAGGCTCCCAGCTATCCAGAAACATCAAGGACTACAAATCCCATCTGAACTGTAAGGTTAGGAACATGTACTAGTCCACAGGCATTAGATTTTGGTGTGTTTTATTGGTTTGACTGAAATTATTGTACTCTGTAACTTCCACTTTTTGTTTGTGATGGAAGACAAGGTGGTCCATGTAGTGATATCCTTTTGCTACAGAACTCCTTTAGTTAGAATAAAGTTTTTCTTTAAAGTTCTCTGCCTCTTGCACTCTTTTTCACCAGCAGCGTCACTGGGGGGGGGGGGATGCGGGGGATGCAGACCACACTCCCTGAAGGGAGGTGACACCCAAGAAGCGGGGGTGACACCAGGCCAGCTCTCCACCCCCATGCAGAGCTTTTCGGGCCACCTAGACCCTGCACAGGAGACTCTTCCCTGGGGGCACATGGGACATCTCTGGCCACGCATGCACTGCTGCACACACCAGAAATGCACTGGAAGTCACACATTGGAAGTCCCACCCCCATGAGTGACCGCACCAGGTTACACCTGTTGGGGTATGCAGACAGCGTGGATCTAGCATACACACATGCAGAGTAGATGCACGTAGGCAGGAATGCCCAGAAGCTGGTCTTCTGTGAAGAGTCTGCTCCACACGGCACAGGAAAAATCCTCCCATACGCAGCTGCTGCGTTTCAGCTTGGAGAAAATAGCTTCACAGCGAGGCTTCTCTTAGCGAGGGCTTTAATCTTTGTTGCAAATATTTACAAAGATATACACAGAGTACCAGACGTCCATCTTGAATACTCACAGCTATACAGAGTAACAAAGTGCTTCGCCAACCACCAACCACAACTAACCACCAAGAGATTCTGACTCTCTCCCATATATAGGTGGTCCTCTTGAGAACATTGTGACAACCATGCACTAATGAAACCTTGCTGGTTTCATTCCCAGTGCCTGTTGCATCAGGCTGTTGCATCAGGCCTCCCATGATGCATACCTGGCTTGTCCTATCCACTGTGCAAGTTGCATCAGGCTTCCCATGATGCACAGCTCACCAAATGCTGACTCATGTACCTGTAGTAACCCTGTTACTATTGCTCCAGTTCCTCTCAGTGTAGTAACCCTGTTACTATTGCTCCATTTCTTCTCAGTGGCCACATCCATGTCATTTTCCAGACCAGGGTGCCACATGGTCTTGACAACACAACCCTAGGGACCCACTGCTTTTCACATTCCTTAGCTTGGCTATTTCTTTCCGAAGTTGGCAAGGAAAAGTATTAGTGAAATTGCCCAGCAAAGTCCTGATGTGTTGCTAAAGGGGAGAGAAGATACTTCATCAGGTGGCGGCAGCAGCAAGGTTTCTTTTAAATAAAAAGATGGTCTCGAGGCCAGCTCAGCAGGAATGGAGGGGGACCCAGAGAACCATAACATGGTATCAGAATCATGACAGATGCTATTTTTTTTTTTAAACAGTGTAATTACTGGTAATGGCACTAATTTGTGAATGGGCAAGCAATGTTACTCATTGTTCTTAAGCTGATACTTCTGGGAGAGCCACAGGGAGTTGGCCATTGGTTGTATTTTGACAAGTTTTTTTTTTAAAGTAACTAATTAGGAGTGAATCAGTAAACATGCTAGTAATGTGGTGTTCTTCAAATAGCAAGTATACTGGATTCCTGTACACTCTCATTACAAATGATGTTACAAGTTCCACAAGCTATAGTAGAGAGAAGTGCCTGTTAGGTATTCCACATCCTTGGAAGTACCTTCACCAGAGATTCCCCCTAAGATGTAACCCACCACTGAAGTCCAAGTTATACACTACATTTTCTGACTGGGTATTCATAGCTAAATGTGCAAGCATCCTGTTATGGAGAAGAAGCTGACCATTTCTACAGAGCATGAAATCCTTTTTGCTACTTCCAATTTTGCCTGCACAGTACTCTAGTCCTGGAGAATCTACCAGGCATTGCCCGCATTTTCAAACTCATCTTTATGACATTCTCAGGATAATAAACTCCTTGCTCCATACCAATCTGCGCACTGGCCCTATGAAATCACAGAATACATGCAAAACAGCCAGAATCTTTCGTAAGCTTTCATAAGTAATGTTAAAACTTTTATTCATGAGACTTAGAATAGCCTATACTCTAATTACATAGGTATATTTTAATATTTTAAATAATTCTCTTTGATTCAATCATTGAGGTTGTTTTAACGCTACCCAACCCAAGGCCTCAGAAATAGAGTGAGATCTAAATATGAATTAAGATGTCCCATCATGTTCCCAAACTAATCCCCTTGGAAAGGTAGGTGATACACCTCTCAGAACTTATCCTTAGGTGGAGATGTTCAAAGCAGACAAAAGGAAAAGACCAAGTTACATTGTTAAGCTGATGTTTACTCAGCTCGGTCTCCCACCTCAAAAGCACTGAGATGTGGAAACACAGTTAATGCAAGCAATGCTAGTTAGGTTACAAAAGGACTAATTGGCAAGTTAGAAAAATCTTCTCAGTGGGACAAAGTAATAAATGAAGTCGGGGGGGGAAGATATTCCCAAAGGTCACCTAAATCAACCAGAAATAAACCATGATTGTTTTGTCTGCAACAGCTGAGCCACGTAGGCCCTTGGGAAGAAAGGGCACATGTATCGGTGTATGTGTACACTCTGAGAGAGAGAGAGATCAGTCAAAAAGCTCTATATACAACTATCCCATCTTTTCCTTTATAAATGATTTTTAAGGTAAGAAAAAAGAGGAAAGAAGCAGTGGGAAAACATCATTAAGTTACAAATGGAAGCTGATGTTGACCCACACAAACACACATACACACAACAGTAAAATTCTGTGAATGAAGCAGGATGCTTTGCACAATCAATGCCTCCTCTGGAAGCACAACAGACAGATGAAGCAGAATAGAATCATAGAATCATGGAATCATACAGTTGGAAGAGACCACAAGGGCCATCCAGCCCAACCTCATTCTGCCATGCAGGAATTCAAAATCAAATCATCCCTGACAGATGGCCATCCAGCCTCAGTTTAAAAACCTCCAAAGAAGGAGACTCCACTACTCTCCGAGGGAGAGTGTTCCACTGTCGAACAGCCCTTACTGTCAGGAAGTTCCTCCTAATGTTGAAATGGAATCTCTTTTCCTGGAGCTTGCACCCATTGTTCCGGGTCCTAGTCTCTGGAGCAGCTGAAAACAAGCTTGTTCCCTCCTCAATATGACATCCCTTCAAATATTTAAAGAGGGCTATCATATCCCCTCTTAACCGTCTCTTCTCCAGGCTAAACATACCCAGTTCCCTAAGTCGTTCCTCGTAGGGCATGGTTTCCAGACCCTTCACCCTTTTAGTCGCCCTCCTTTGGACACGTTCCAGTTTTTCAACATCCTTTTTGAACTGTGGTGCCCAAAACTGGACACAGCATTCCAATTACAAGGGCCTTGTAATTCAAGAAGCCAGGGGGTTATTTTGAAAATTAATGAACAGGTAGTCAGCTGCAGGTGAAGTGATGGTGTCATCTACTGGGTTTCCAAGAAAGGTGGGCATATGCTGCTATGACTACAGACACAGGAGTGACCGACAGGCATCTTCTGAGAGAGGGAAAACAGGACTTCTCTGAAGGCTGAAAGGCCAAGCATTCTACCATGCAGCTCCCATAGGATAACAACAACTCATGCTAATGACAACAAGGATATAAGAGTATAGTGTGTGCATTGGGGTTATTTTTGCAAATGGACCTGAGACCTTTTTATTTAAATAAAAAAAACAGACTTAAAATGCATGATTACAAAGGAAAGGAAGAAAAAATAAAGGGAAAGGGGAGCTTATAGGTTATGAACAATCATGTTTCAAGATTATATTTTCTTGAGGGTTTGTATCTATAAAATACACATTCATACACAGCTAAAACATTAAGATCTTCTGACCATTGAACAATACATGATGAACGCTTTTATTCTTGGCCTTAGGTGTTGCATGAAGTTCCCTCCCAAACTCCTATTCTGTTAGCACAATTTAACACATAAACTAAGCAAGTTTCATATTGTCTGAAGGAGGGCAGGCAAGCATTTCTTTTTCATTTACATCCTAGCTATTTGAGATGAAAATCCAGAACTCACAAGGTGCTTCTTTATGCTTGAAATGACATACTTGTCAACGTAAAATCCTAACATGAATATTGCAGTGTGTTTCACCACTTAACGGTGTTGCTGAATAAAATTTCTTTGAATTTGTAATAACTGGAAACCTTTGAAAAGCAAACCACAGGAGAAGGTCGGGTGCTGGCTCATTTCCCCAGATCCTTCTTCCCTTAAGAGTACAAGGGATTGGTAACAGTCAGGCATTGTAAATGCACTTCAAGCTTTAATAAAAAAAATCTATCCCAAGAAAAGCAACCTGCCAAATCGTGGAAATTTACTGTCATTTCATGAAAGAACTCCTGTTGATTAATAGCATTTAGTCAATTAATTGATTTGCAAATTGTTAAATGAATAGTATCCAAGCAAAATTACGGTATTTCTTAATTGGGTTTTGGGTTACTTGTGCCACATCTAGGGACAGGCACTTCTGTCAGTTTTATGTTCTTTGTCATTCAGTTGTTTTCTTTTTTATAATAAACTCAGGCTTCTTCCATCCCAAATATAAAGGCAATTGCAGACTTTGGTAAATTTTTAGAAAATGAACTGAAATTCTCCTCCATATTTAGTAGACACAGCTATTCCTAGCATGGAGAGGGCCCAACTGCCATATAAATGATAAAGAGCAGAAGCTCTTTTCAAATCTCAAAATTATTACCTTTCCAGATATTAAGATAGTTTCAAATGTTGGTAAAATCTAAATGAAATGAAACAAAGCTCTAGCTAACCCTAGTCACAATCCTAGAAAAGGCATTATTCCTTCTTTGTGGGTGTATGAACAAAAGACACACAAAGAAGAGAAAGGATTCCTTTTTCAAGAAGATGCTTGTCATCTGCAGTTTTTCTTCTATTAGGTATCTCACTTAAGAATATTTGTGGGGTTTTAAAAAAAAAATCTGTTGCCCAATTCATTGGGGGTACCTTTTTATTTGAACAAAAGGCTTCTAAGCCAACCAACTGCTCAATCCATTAAGAGTGTAACCCCATTTTTAGAAAGAAACTAACTTGTAACGTGTGCTTTTATTGTTGTTGTTGCTGCTGCTAATTATGAACAAGAGAAAAGAAAGAAATATGCAGGATACATAAGTTGCACACAAGTTCTGCTTTAGCTGAGTGCTGAAAAAGAACCAGGATCTGGCCATGCAAAATTAGAAACCACTTTGTGTACACTTGAAAGCTAAAAACCTGCATGGGTTTTAGGAGGAGAAAGGGGAGAGGTCCTTCCAATTGTGCAGTTATCAAGCAATCCTTTGCCTTGACCACGCTTGTTACTGGTTCCCAGTCTCTGTTCTCAATTTGGAAGCGTGCGTAGTTAGCAAACAGCCACTTATCTTGTCATAAGGGCTGTCTGCAAAGGGCAAAAGGCCCATGTTCTCCTCGGTCTCACATTGTCCAGTTTGAACAACACAAGCCATTACAACTGGGCTGGGATCAGGCTAGAATCTGGCAGTCTGGATGCAGATCTGGTAGATCTGGACTGATCCAAGGGTCTTCGAAAGGGTCAAAATGACCCACCGTTTCCCATGGAGTTTCAGTGAGAAGTCCCCCATCACCATGTCTAGCATGGAAATGGGGCACCATAGCTGTAGCAATCCATGGTGTGGGGACGGGTAGGTGTTTAAACAACCACTCATCCCAGCGCCACCCCGGTTCCCCAATCTGGGTTGGGATCTGGGCCAGAGTAGCAAGGGCTTCTTGGCCCATGCTATCCTGGCCTCTCTGTTCAGAGTCCAAGTTACTGGTTCCCAGTCCCTTTTCTCCCATTTGGAAGCCTGTCCTCTTTTAGTTGCAGCAACCAAAATCTTCAGTTCATAGCCAGACTAGCTTGGTGATTCCAAACAATGCTGAAGAAATTCAAACCGTGCTATAAGAAATTCAAGCTTCAAATTCTGGCTTCTTAAAGGAACAGCAAACCAGGAGTCCTGGTCATTTTCTATTTGGTTTAGTCACTCTTGCTAGCGTTGCAAACCAAGCAGAAATGATCAGGTAGAATGTACTTGCATGTCTCATGAATTATGAGTCAGGACTGACCACAATTCTGGTTCATTTTCAAATGAAATCATTTTAACTGTGAGTTGCCTTGGGGGGCATATCTAGGCCAAAACACACATCATGACTGCCTAATTTAAATAATAATAATAATAATAATAATAATAATAATAATGTGAAGTCGTAGGCTTTCATGGCCGGCATCCATAGTTTTTGTGGGTTTTTCGGGCTGTGTGGCCATGTTCTAGAAGAGTTTCCTTCTGACGTTTCGCCAGCATCTGTGGCTAGCATCTTCATTTTCTCTGAAGATTTTCTCTGAAGATGCTAGCCACAGATGCTGGCGAAACGTCTCTTCTAGAACATGGCCACACAGCCCGAAAAACCCACAAAAACTAATAATAATAATACACAAACATGTACTAATTACTGTTTTCTAGGCATCAAATAATTCTGTATAAAATTCAAAGGAAGGTGTTTTTGAGTTCTAGCATCTTTTATGTTGGAAATTAAGTACCGACAGCCCTTAAACAAACAAGTGCAACCCAAAGGTTAATAAACTGTGAATGTGTACAGGGATCTGGCAGTGTTTCAGGACAAGACTGTAGGAAGTAAATCATGCCCTGCCCAAAAACATGAAACCAGTTTGGAAAAAGCTGTGCAGAACGGCATCAGCTGTCAACATCCCTTGAGGTGGGCAGCTCAAACATTTACTATGAGGCACAGCTTAAAATCTGACTTGCAAACATTCCCAAGTAGCTGAAATAAAACCAGGCAATCGGATTATGCAGCAGCATTTTAGCATGTAAATATAAAATTGTTCCAAAGCAAAGTTTTTCTTTCCAGGAGAGTTCGGCTCCATAACTTCCACACTTTTTTATATACAAAATGCAGGGTCAAGGGACAGTGTGTGTTCTTAAGTTCCAACCATCAAACAACCATATATGTTTTTAGTTACCCATGAGATTTTTCTGGACTAGAATTATTTGCCCAATTTCCCGTGCAATGAATAGGTGAGAGATGCTTCATTTTATAGTCAAGAATCAAGACATCCTGATTCTTGTTAGATTCTGTAACGTCTCAATAAATGCATAAAAGCCAAGCATAAAAGCACTCGGACTAGACAAACAGATGCATGACCACTCCATATTGAGAAGTACAGAACAGTGTCTCCCAAAGTTTTTGGACTACACGTACCATCAGCCTCACCTAGCAAGATCACTGGTCAGGATGACAGGAGTTGTTGGCCAAACAAGGATGTAATTCTTCACTAACCTTCTTCTCAAAGGAAGCAACAAGTAACTTTAGCCATTTCCCCCCTGTTTCAACAGTAATTGAAAACCACATAGTTTTTCAAGCCTGTCCACAATTCCATACTTATTCTACGCAAAATTTGCACGTGGTTGTTTTGCACAGAAATAAAAGCATTTTCTAATGGAGGATACAGCGTTTTCCTTGCAGAATAGGTTGTTTTCTAAGCAAATCAACCACATGTGAATTTTACAACATTTTCTACATAGGAAACAGCTTTTTCTGTGCAGAAAACAGTATTTCTGCATTAAAAAATGTTATTTTCTGTGTAAAAGAAGAAGAAAGAGAATAGGAGAAAAAGAGGCCTAAAGAACAGAGAAATGGAAGAGAAGAGAGCCCAAAGAAACAGAAAGGGGGGGGTAAGAGTGAGGTGCGTTTTATAGAAAAAGGAGAACCGGAAAATTTTCAAAAGTATTTATGAAAATTATTTTATTGAAATATCTGTAATAATGTAAACAGAACAGCATGCACTTCCTTTGCATTTAACAAAGACACCTGAAATTCACTATTTTTAAAAGTTGCATTATCTATAGAGAATGGATGTATCAAAATAGCCTTCTTTTGCTGGGGTCCAACTACAGTATCTTCAGATTTACTCATTCACTCTGTACTATGTATCAGTTCCATTTCAAGTTGAGAGAAAAAATTATTCATTACTAGTTGAACTTTTTATTTCACTAAATAGGTGAGTCAATGAGCACAGACAACACATCACATCTGTCTTGACTAACTGTAATAGTGACTTGGGTGAGAATCAAAAGATTTTGTGAAACAGAAATAAGCTCAACAGTGCATGCATTTGCATGGTCCTCTGAGCACTAGGGTTTGTCAATGCTTGCCTCCTTAAAAGAATAACTAGAACTTGGGCTGCATCCACAACTGCAGAATAGCAATAGCAAGTACTTTCATTTTACCGATTTACAAAAGGATGGAAGGATGAGTGGACCTTGGAGCCCTGCCTGAGATCGAACTCACAACCTTGTGGCTGCAGGACTGGCATTTAACCTCTGCCCCAGCAAGGTTTGACCCCACTTTAATAGCTATGCATAGCACTGAAGCATGGTAGTTAAAGTGAGGTCAAACCAGATTACTTCTGCGGTGCAGATGCAGCCTTTGTATGCTATATTTATCCGTATGACTGACTGCAGTACAACAGCCCAGACAACCATGGATAAATACACATATGCACACACATATACATATATACATATACATATGTGTGCATGCATGCACGTGTGTGCACATGCACGCACACACATATTGCTTTATGTAGTATGGAAATTTTTCCATGGAAAAATATTGCATTTCATTCCTCAAAACTTATAGCACCACACACAACTGGGGGGATCATTTTGCCTCTATGATTGGGTCTCCCTGCTGGGTTTAAAAACAAAATGGAGATATGGGAAAGGATTTTCTCACATGGCAATATTGAGGGGGCCACGCTTCAGGTCCTGTGATGTCTTTTAAAAGCAATGAATTAACTTAATGCCTAATGTAAGAAGTAATTTTACAAATTAAAACATTTCTCCAGCAATGTTAACATAGCAGAACACAATTTTCTAAATCTACTAACGGTGAACGATTTTTTTAAAAAACAAACCTTAGCTATCCAAGCTTTAAATTTTCCTACCACACAACACAGAAAAATACTCTGGAGAGCATAAAGGTTAGCTAATGTGTCTCAGAGCTGCCACTGTATCACCTGGACCCCCCAAGCAACATCAGTGTGGTCAAGATGGCAAAAGTTATTAATGAGGAAGAACACACAAGCTATGAGAAGCTACAGCAACTTTTTGCTTTTGCCCGAGTCTACTGGGAACAGCAAGATTCTATCCCTTCTTCTCTTCTTACCCTGCTGAGTGCAAACTACAGCCACCCCTCCGTTCTCACGGACTTGAGATCTACGGACTTAAATATTCACGGAGGAGTGACCTCCTTTAACTTCAATGGGGTATGCACTGGCAATCATGTACCCCATTCAAGCCTATGGGGCTTGAATATCGGCAAGTCCCCATTTTCGGGGGGGGGGGGACAGATGCCTCGCAAAAACGGAGGGCCGACTGTACTTCTGCACTTTGAGCTCAGCTGCAGAAACTGAAGTAAGCTGATGACAAAAGAGGAAGAGGAGAGAGAAACTAGGACATTTTAAATGCAGCTGAAAAAGTGGAATGCCAAAGGATTAACTGGGATTGTCACTGCAAAATCAGGACAGTTGGGAGGACATGCAGTTCTAGCACTTTGATTCCATTTTAACTGCCATAGTTCCATCCTAGGAGATTCTGGGACTTACAGTTTAGTTAGGTAGTAGATCTCTCTAGTTGAGAATCCTAAATGCCCCTCTCTAAACTGCAATTCCCATGATTGCATGGGATGCTGCCATAGCAATTGAATGGAAGATACTGATATAATTGCATAGTGTGAAGGGGCCCAGGAGTGGGCAGACAGGTTTGCTGACATACTTGCAACCTCTTTCCATCCACATGGGTCACCAAAACAGCCACGATAAATCTTTCTGAGTAAGACAACAAATTAACCTTCCCTCTCATGGAAGGTGCCTCAAAGAATCCAAAAAGCTTTTAATCAGATATTCTCTTCTACCTGCAGAGCGGCCACCAAGAAGACCTGATAAAGGTAAAAAAAAAAATACCTAAAAACATACATGTTATTGTTATAATGTAATTAAACTATCTATAGAATTAAAAACCATTTTAGGAACCTCTATCAGGTTTCTGCCTGCCTGTCACTTTCTTTTTCTCCAAAGAAAGGGGACCCAATGTCTATTTAACATCCCTTTATAGCTCAAGCCCTTTCCATTTTCCTTTCTTAAAGCTCAGAAAAAATTACTTTTTGCACTATAATTCCCCAGTGATCATGGCCAGTGGCCATGCCAGCTGTTGGGTTTCTGGAAGCTGGAGTCTAAAACAGTAACATTTCCAACCTCTGTCCCATGACCAAATCCTCTACAGTGCACATTGACCTGACCATTTCTCCTTTGCAGCCCATAGGCACCCTTGACAAATACCAACACTCTTGCTGCTCCCCTCTTCTAGTGTAAATGACGCATATACAAATACAGAGAGAAAGAGAAATTGACTTTAAGTGCCTGCCTGGAGGCCTTCTCTGTCATTTGCAGTCAGATCTCATATACATGGCCAAGGGCTGGGCAAGCAGAAACAGGCATGATGAAATTCTGCACCATTCAGAAGCTTGTCTTGTGGTTCTCTTTTAAGCTCTACAGGGCATACCAGGTCTTAACTTCAGGGCTTTCCAGTCAGCCAATGTGCACTGCTAAGCAAGATTTCCACACCCAAAAAGAATACAGCTTCATCTCCAAGACAGGCACCCATCCAGCATACTCACCTGCCTCCATCCATCTCAAGACCAGTCCTAGCAATGGGCAGAAACTGCCCAGGAAACAGGTTGCTGAAGGACAGCAGTGCCACACTCCTGGGTGCTCCTACTGATCTCCATAACTGTTCCCCTTGGTCTAAACCAGGGGTAGGCAACCTTTCCCCTTTAAGGGCCGAGGGACTTCAGCTCCCAGAAGCCTCAGCCATGTTGGGCAATAGTCCCATGTTGGCCAATAGCTCCTGGGATTCTGGAAGCTGAAGTCCCTCAGCCCTTAAAGGGGAAAGGTTGCCTACCCCTGGTCTAAACTAATCAAATGTTTCAGGTATACTGGAGGACCATCTCTCACCAGCAACGATGAAATAAATTACTGGCCTTTTACATGGAATGAAGAAGGGGCACCATATTGTCTGCGCTTCAGTCAGCAAAATGTCTTGGATCAGCTCTAATCCTCTTCCCAGAACACTACCTGCAGCTCCTGACAATTCTTATGTGATAATACAAATTAAACAGATGATGTGTAGAAACAGGAAAACCTTGACTACAGTTCTCTGGTTCATAGAACAACCAATTCACACAACCAAGGTAGAGCAGTGGACAGATGGGACTGAGCTGTCCCTATTGCTTTTTCATAAAACTAGTGCATAACTACCGTCACTGCTACTGTTGAGAGGAGAACACTCAGTGGCAGATCCCCTGCTTGGGAGATATAGTCCCAGGCTCAACCCCTCACACCTCCAGTTAAATAATCTCTTGTAGTCCATGACGGTCACTGTTACTGTCAGTCACAGCAGCCAACACCAGCCTACAAAAACAAAGGTGGTTTCCACAGAGATCGCTCCTAGTTCTGCCATCCAAAAGACATCATGCATCTATTCCATCTTTTCCTCCTCAATGGGTCTCTTGTGGTAATAAGAAAGCCATAAGAAATTGGGAAGGGAGGGGGAAACAGTAGAATTACAAATAGAAATTGATGGCATCTGGATCCCTCATAAAATTATGTGAATGAGGCAAGATGCTCATACAAGCACCCAAAGCATCTGACCCCAACGTATACATTCCTAATCATGGTATTAAATTGTTTTACAGTATTTTGATTGTTTAACCTGTTGTTTTTACTTGTTACCTTGTTTAATAGATGTTTAGCCTTTAAAAACCATTTTTTTATTATTTATACTGTTTTAAATTTGTCAAATTGGTTTATTGTACCCTGCCATGAGATCTCTGTATAGAGAACTGGGTATAACTATTTTAATAAATAAAACTGCAACTGCAGAGAGTCTGTTCAACTTATATTCTCTTGGGGCTTGGAACCTTGTTAGTGAACACACAGGAACAACCCCCCCCCCCCAAAAAAAACACAGCAAACCCACAACGCCCCACAACATCCCTGTTCTTCTTCACCTCATCTTACCTTCAGTTTTTCAAACCGATCACTCAATGATGCCACTTGGTGATCCCGATGCCGCCCCACCAGTTTGCATAAGGCACAGATGAGCTGGTCATCAGCCACACAGTACATGTTCACTTTCTCATTCTCATGCTCAAGACAAGTGAGTCCACGGAAGTGCGCATCCGGCACGGGCTCCACCAAACGATGACTGGTGAAAGGCTTCTTGTTGGGGTGCGTGGCCCGCAGGCAGCGGTCACAGTAGGACACCTCGCACGTGATGCAGGTCTTGACGGCATCACGTGGAGGGTCTTGCTCACAGAACTGGCAAGCTATCCTGTCGCCCGCCGTCGACATGGTTGGGCTCTGGCGGTATGGCCGCTCACGGCAGTTCTCCCCAGGGGAATTGGGGCCGCTGAGGGAGGCCTTCTGGAAGCGATCAATGATGTTCTGCAGTGTCACATTGCGCTTGAGGCCTTCCAGGCCCCGATGGTTGAGGGAGATGACATAGCGGCAAGTGGGGCACTGGAAGGCAGTGATGGGCTCAAG
The DNA here is from genome assembly GCA_026167975.1 of Phrynosoma blainvillii. Lineage (NCBI taxonomy): Eukaryota > Metazoa > Chordata > Lepidosauria > Squamata > Phrynosomatidae > Phrynosoma > Phrynosoma blainvillii. The sequence goes on from JANUYF010000009.1 coordinate 9,810,204, forward strand.
GGGTTCCCCGGAAGAACAGCTAGAGACCAGGATGCGGTGGGCACAGCTGAAGCAGAGGCTATGGGCACAGGGCAGGAGAAGGGGGTCTTCAAACAACTCTAGGCAAATTGGGCAAGTCAGTTCCGACTCCAGTGTTTCCATCTTTAGTTAAAACAATCCGGCTTCAGCTTTAAGAATGAGGGAGGCAGGGGAGACACCTGCAAAAGAAAACAGGAGGGAAAGAAAGAATTATTTATGATCTTTCATCTCCCTCCCTGCCTTCAAGGCAGCCCTGAGAGGGGAAGGAGAGAACATAATGCTGTCCAGCAAGGCTTACAGCTGAGCAAGGTTTTAAATCTTAAATCCCCTCTCCAAAACAAAAACTGTGATTCAGGCACTGCCAGTCCACCAGCTAATCTTACCTGCACACATGCACACACAAACAACATAGTTTGCAGTAACAAGGATCTCTCCTTACAATGAATGTCTCACAGGTGTTTTCTTCCACATATTCAACTCCTCTCCCAGCAACCAGCAACTAGTCAAAAGAAAAGTACCCTAACAGCATTGACCAGAGAGGAAGGCAAGACAGGCAGGCGTTCCTGACATGCCAAAATGGATGGGATGGAGAAACTGGAAAGAGCCTGCTCTGAATGTAGAAAGTTCTACATTCAATCAACATATTTTTGCAGGGATATGAATGGTCTTTCTCTAAAACCCCACAGAACAACCACCATACAGTGCAGAGGTGCTAAATGGACTAGCAATCGCACTTGGCAGCTTTATATATTCACATAAAGATGGCACAACCTTTCCCATTTCAAAGAACTCCCACTGTTGGGAAGTTTACCTCTCGGCCAAGTCCTTGGCAGAGCTTGAAAGGGTCATTTCCTTGAACTACAAATTTTCAGAATTGCCCAACCATTGCGGCCAACTGCTTCTCCCAGTTCTGATCACTGGGAGGTTGGAAACCCAAAATCCACATCATCACTAAAAAGCAACCCTTCTCTGAACAAATCTTGCCAAGAAAACCCTGTGATAGTGTGCCTTTAGGGTCACCATATGTCGGAAACGATTTCAAGGCACACAGCAACAGAAAACTATCAATATATTATATATTCAGATGAACTAAAAATCCATGCAGTCAATGACATCCATAAAGAACACAACAACAAGAAATGTCTTCAAATACAACAAGGAACGTCTCCAAATCTTCCACTGCCCAAAAGGATAAAGCTTCCTGCACTCGCTGCATCATTATATCTCAGATGGCAACAAAGCTATTTCTTTCGCTGATGACAAAGTTATGGGAAAGCAAAGCACTAATCAAAGGGAAAATAACTACATGTTCTAATTTCTTACATGTCTACAATCTGTGCCAAAACCATTTCCTATTGGGCAGGAGAGAACAAGCAAAACAGAGAGAAAAATGAAAAGTCTCTTATTGATATTTTAGACAGCCTACTTGGATGGAGACAGCCAACAAATACCAGGGGCTTTAGGCTATATTTCAGAGGAAGGAACTGGCAAAACCACCTCTGAGTCTTCATTGTCTAAGAAAACTCTATGGAATACAAGGGGTCACCATAAGTCAATATGCGACTTGAAGGCACATACACACCCACTGGTATTTTAGAACGATAAGGAAGGTGGTAAGTCTTTTGAACTTTGCAGGCAATGCCACTTTAATGCAAAATACTTTTAGTGGAAAATTATGGCATGATAGGAAACTAATTTGTATGTATTAGTTGTTATTTGTTCTCTAATGCTTATAATCGGTTGTAAATTAATTTTTTAAATCTATTGGTCTATTTAGTCCAGCTCTATCAATTTTGACTAGTAGCTGGAGTAGTTCCTGGAAAAGCTACTTTTTGGACTATGTTTGTTGTTGTTTGGACTATGTTTGTTGTTGTGGACCATGTTTTTGTTGCTGTTGTTGTTGTATCTTCAGGTCATTTTCGACTTAAGGTGACCTCAAGGTGAACCTTTGGTTTCTGTGGCAGGATTTGTTCAGAGGAGCTTTGCCATTGCCTTCCCTTGAGGCTGAGAGCATGTGACTTGCTCAAGGTTATCCAGAGAGTTTCATGTCCAAGTTGGGAAGTGAACTCTGGTCTCCAAAGTCGTAGTCCAACACTCACACCACTGTGTCACATAGCCTTTGAGAATTGTATAGGCACAATGCAGTAAGCAAAGCAGATGTGCTACTGGGCATTACCACTTTAACAAAAAATTTGTTACCAGAGGCAGAAACAGAATGAAAAGAATAGAGATAGTTTCACCAAAAAGTAAAGCAGTTCTATATGTTTTGGCAAACGTTTTATTGAGAACTTACAATGTTTCCATGTGAAAAGAAACAACCAGGTCAGGTCAGCCTTGCATACGTAAAAACATTTTCAGCCTTCAAGAGACCACTTGAATTATTCTTCCAAAATGGAATGTTTTGAGATGTTTTACTTTTTCTCTTTCATCAGCATCTACTTTTTCTTATGATTTTTATTTTGGTGGCCAAATTAGAGATCTATGCCTTTTTAACATTCTGGAGATATCCAGTGAGATATCTGGTGTATCTGCTTTCCTCTGTTCTCTCTGGTTTGCAGTTCCTATGTGCAGAGTAAGATATAGTGGCGGCAGCTGCTGTTTACCTTGCCTGTTGTAGGCAGGCAGAAACAGCAACAGTAGGATGGATCAGAGTAGAATCCCACTTTTTCCCAGTGCAAGCTTTATTATTTTTGCAGACACATTTCTGCAATATGGCACCAAAATATTCAACTTATATTATTTAGCATGAGCTTTTGGTGACTGTCACCCTTCTCAGCAGATTCATAGAGTGCTGTCTTCACGAAGTTGGCAAGTTATTATACACATGCTTGGGTAGCTGGGTGAGGAAACCTAATTGTCGAGGCCTTATTAGAGTATTAACAGCTACATTCCTTGAAGTTGATATTGGGTTGTAATAGGATTCATTTCAAGGAGAATCTTTGCTTTTTAAAAAATGTATATTTTAAAAGAACTTTATTTCTAGCTAGGAGAGGAGGAGAGATGGGCTGTAAAATGTGTGGCCAGATGCATTTCTGGAATTGGCGTCTGTGGGATTGCTTTGCAGCCGGCCACCTTTTTTGTTTGCTCACTCGAGAGAGAGACTTGGCTGCGGACCAAACCTGGTTGTGATTGGGCCTTATCTCACCTGCACAGCATGCTGTGAGAGGAATGCAAGACACTCATTTTTCCTCTTTCATTTTTTGGGTGGGCACTTGTTTAAACAAAGCTTGTTTTGGACATATTTCTCATTGGCTGGATTTAATCCAGAGTTTGGAAATATTTTTTTTTAAACAACAGCTTCCAAAATCTGCTAGTCATTATGATCATGCTAGCAGGTAAGTTCTGGAAGTTGTAGTCCTCAAAAGCAACCTTTCCAAGTTCAAATTTAGTGTGATGAGAATGAGCTTCTGTGAGCCTTGGTTACACATACTTCCTTCCCACTACTGTAGCTGTGAAGAGGAGTTTGGAAGCTTTTACTTCTGCTTTTGCTTAACCACAACTTGTCACGTCGTGCAAACTGTTATACCATGGTTATGGTTAAGTATAGTTTGTCTGAAATGAGCACTTTGGCACCATGTCTTGTTTGAAATAAGCCACAATGAAAATTTACAACAGTGTGTTGGTTTGGACGACCTGCGATGCAGTTATTGTTAAGTATGGTTTATTTGAATCATGTCAATTGGCAGCCTTGGTTGGTTTGTCTGAAACTAACTTTAGTTAACAGGAGTCTCTTAGCTCAGACAAAATGTCAAGTTATTATTAAGTAAAAGTTTCCAAAAACTTAGTGGCAGTGCTGGAGGGGGATTGAGGAACGGGAGTGCATAAGTCTAAGGGTTGCTCCAACTTGTTCACATTGCACTAAACTGAGATTTTGTATGTTGCCTGAACATTGTCAGTATGATCAGAAAAAGATGGTGAATCCTGTTTCTGGACTGTATGTGCTTGTGATTTCATGTGATACAGTCTTCCTCCTTATAAAAATAAAAATTAAAATTCCCCGAGTAGGAGAAATTAGCACATTTCAGGAGGAAGTCAAGCCAGGATGTATTACCTAACTCTCCGTTGGCGAACCTATGGCACGTGTGCCATCTCTGGCACACAAAGCCATTTTAGAGGGCACACAGAGAGATGGGAAGGCATGTGCCTGTTCCTTCTCTTCCCCCCACCCTCCTGTGCCTTCAACTGCCTCCCTGGAGCATACCTGTCCCTCCTCTTCCCCCCAACTCTCCCAAGCCTTCAATTGCCTCCAGAAACAGCTGAAAGCCTGGGATGGTGGGGAAGAGGAGGAACAGGCACACACCTGTTCCTCCTCTTCCCCGCCATCCCGAGCCTTCAGCTGTCTCTGGAGAAGCAACTGAGGGCCCGGGTGGAGGGAAGAGGAGGTCCCATCCCCTGGAAGGCAGAAGTCCTACCCACAGAAGGCAGAAGTCTCCCCCCCCCGGAAGGCAGAAGTCCCACCCCAAAAAGTGTCGTCCCCCCAGCACCAGGTAACACTCAGTCTCTAAAAGGTTGGCCATCACTGACTTAACTCATATTGCGTGCGTGCGTGCGTGCGTGCGTGCGTGCGTGCGTGCGTTTGAGACAGGAAAACAATCAGTATTGTAAATTCTCATGTTCAGTATGACTCAGTACTGTGTGGGCTTTCTACTTTATCTTCTCTTGGTAAGGAATACCATGAGTAGCATAGTTTATGCTAAAGCACCATAGGAGATGCAGTCCAGCATTTACCCAAACATATCTTATATCTTCTAAGAATGCAGGTTTCCCCAACCCACAACAAGATTTAGGAAATCCCATACTTTCTGTGAACTGTTGTTAAGAGGAAATAGTAGATATTAAAAATGAGATGTAGTGACTCAGTAGCAGAGTACATTAATGGCATGCAGAAAATTCAGGTTCGGGTTGAGGCTTTGTCTCAGTTCCATCACCTTCACAAGAATGTCTGGTGAGGAGGACAACTGGGTCTTCTTAGTGGCTCCTTCCAAATTGTGGAAGTTTGGTTGCCCCCCCCCCAGCTCTCCACCCCCCAACTGACAAAACCCATCTTAGTTAGACAGGTTTTTAGCCGATTGATGTGGCAGGGTTTTCTGATGAGGGATGCTGGACTTCCCACCCACCCCCATTTATTACATTTTAAATGCTTTTAAACTGTTTTATATTTTCATGTAGTTTTAAATAGAAAAGCTTAGGTGCTTTTTTAAAACACTATGATTCATTTTAGTTACCTTTTGTTTTAATTTATGTTGTAAAGCCAGCTTGGTCCTATAGCAGGAGAGACAGGAAATAAAATAAAATATTTCTCCAGTATCTCCAGATATGCCTGGAAAGGAATCCTGCCTGAAACCATAGCACCAGTATTTGCTCCTCTGATGATGAGTACTTGCCCTATTCACACACTGATCTAGCTGAAGATATTGTTCCATGATGAAGAAAATGGCACCCATATTTCTCCATGCCCCGGTTAAAGCTTTGTATGTGCTAGGAAACTCACATATAAGCCTATATGTTTATGATGGGGCTGTTGAACCTATGACCCCACCCCAGACATTGCTGGATGGCCTCTCCCATCACCCCTGACCATTGGTTACATTAAGAGTAAGATGGTAGGAGTTGAAACCCAAGAACATCAAGAGAGCCAAAACTTTGATTTATAGGTTTTGAATAGATCAGTTTTAATGAGGAAGACTATTGTGTGCATTGGTCATCCATGAATGTTGGCTTACATGGGGAATGCTCCCTCCCAAAGCTTCTTATTTTGTCAGAAGGAAGGAATTCTGACTCTTACCAGGACAACTGTCTGAGCTGTTGTCCCCTAAATCCAGAGGTGAGAAATTGGTTCTCCATACGCCTTCAACTCTCACAAATTCTAACCATTATGGCCAATAGTAAGGGGATGTTGTGAGGGCCACAGTTTACCCACTCCCCACCCTAAAGGGCCCAGTTCAAGCCAGGATACGGGTGTGTCTGAACGGTGACTTCTCATACTGTTGGTTGTGCAGTATCTCTTCAAACCTGTTGGATGAGAAGTAGTTCTTAGAAAAGAAGAGGAAAGGTATAGGGTTGCTAGACCAGCTGGGATTTTTGCTGAGCCAGATGGTTGCAGGTTTGGCTATACTGAATTGGCACATTGCATGAACACAGTGTGCCTCTGCCTGGGAACTCCCTCACATACCTTTCTCTTTGGTTCAGTACATCAAATATCACTTTTTCCAATCTTTTTTATGCAATATTTTTTAAATATGTTGTGCATGAAGCCAAGTTCGTATACACAGAACCATCAGAAAGCACAAGTGTCACTGTCTCAGCTGTCCATGGAAGAAGTTTGGTTTTTAGAATATTTTGGAATTCAAAATTCCAGATAAGGGAAACTCAACTTTAACACCACACAATATCTTTCTCAAAGCCATAGGCATGAGGGAAGGAGGCAGAATGTGGGGACATGGTTTATCTTGAACTGATAAAGAATAGTTTATTGCAACAGCTTTCAAGATCTGCTTTGGGGATTTTATCATTATTATTATTATTATTATTATTCAAACCCTAATTTTCACCAGTCAGAACATGGTGCATAAGACATATACTTCTAAGTTCAAGAGTCCTGAGCCCTGGAATTTGTTCTGATTGCCAGAATGTAATAGAACCCCACATAAAAGTCTCTCCACTCAAAACCTTCTTAAGTTCAACAGTTATCTCTGTGGGAGGGGTCATTTTGTTGCTCCTTTTGTTAAATATCTGTGAGCAGAAAATCCTTGAAAATCTGCTACAAATCATCCACAAGACCCAGATTTTGGATCGACTCCAAACTCTTATCTGGTCTGTTGGCTTGAGATCATGATGTCCAAACTGGGCCTGAAATGTCACATTCCCTTTCAGTTTGGATCTGGATCCTCATTTTTGGCCAGCAGAAATTATTATCTAGGAATTATTTGGAAGCAGACCTAGCTTGGAGCCAATATGGGGGGGGGGTGTCTGAGTCTTGGACCTGAACTCTGGGAGACCAGTGTCCTAATCTCCGCTTGGCCATGGAAGCCAACTGGACGACCTCGGGCAAGTCAATACTCTCTCAGTCTCAGAGGAAGGCAATGGCAAACTCCCCTCTAAACAAATGTTGCCAAGAAAACCTCATGATACTGTCACCTTAAGGTCACCATAAATCAGAAATGACTTGAAGGTACACAAGAACAACAAGCCTAGCTTTCTTGCAGAGTTGCATGTATGCATGCGCAGCTATAAAACCAGCCATAGCCCTGATGTTAAACCATTTGCTTTAAAGGGTTGTGGCACTAGCCATAGGCACATTTGTTCCCGTGTTTTGACTCACAGTACTCCAGTTAACTAGGCAGGGCCCAGCACTAATGCGGTTCTCATCTTCTCATCAGAACACCACAATTATAAACTCACTGCCAATGCAAGCAATGGCCCTTTTGCTCCAATCCCTGTTTCTAAACAAGTTAAATTGCAGCCTCCATGCCTGGCCTGCTAGCAAAGCAAGGAAAAGATCAAAACACACATAAAAACTTGATTCTTTTGGCCTCCCTGATGGGTTTTCTTTGGAAAACAAACACACTCTGTAGCCGTAAAGGGTGTTAAATATGTTTGGGCTCTATTTTTGCTGAAGGACACCATCAAGCATTGATATAGTGGTTCAAGTGGACTGGGACCTGGGAGCTTCAGTTTGTAGTCTCAATTCAGTCATGAAACTCTTTGTAGACCTTAGGCTAGATGCACTCTCTCAACCTGACCTACCCATTTCACAGGGTTATTCTGCAGATAAAGCAAGGGGAAGAAAAACCATGTAACTACCATCAGCTCACTAGATGAAAGATGGGATATAAAAGAGACAAATAGATAAATAGAAGGCAGAATGCAGTGGTGAAGTTGGGCAAGTATAAATGCTTGCCTTAAAAATCTTTCAGATGAGTGCATTATCTCACTTATTCCAAAATGTGGAAAGCCAACCCAGTTGTATGTTTGAGGCCCTTCTGCTTATTCTCCAGAGTCCCAAACTTGGACTTCAGTCCCAAACTTCTGTCCCAGTGGAACCACTCTTCCAAAGGCCTGCCTGTTGTCAGATGCATGAACCTCAAACCCTGCTCTCCTAAAATGGTCTCACACAACTGATAATGAGGACCAGAGCAAACAGATGCACAATGTGCTTTTTCATCCAACAAAACCTCTGAAAGCTCAAAAATAACTACAGCAGACAAACTGTGCAGTCGATTCATGTAGTTCTATGACATCTTTGAAGGAATACCTGTCCCAGATGATCTATTTGTATAAATAAAACAGGCAAAGCAAAACATCTCTTTCTCCTAAAACTAAAATACTAACACAGCAAAACATAAGCATTATCAGAGTTCAGCAAAATATCTACATAAAACCATTTTAAACAACTAAGAACAACTCACACCCCATAGCACTATAAATAATTAACATTATTTAAAACTCTGCTGACATCTCAATTAAAAGTTATTTGAAATAAATGGCTGAGAGATCCAGAAATATGGGTCAACCACCAAGAAGACGTTGTTACTCTCAAGCCATCAATCTACATGATCATGAAGTAGGCTGATGAACATGTCCATTGCAGCTGATCTTAAAGCATACGCAAGTTTGAGAGCCAGCGTAGTTTAGTGGTTTGGGTGTTGGACTAGGACTCTGAAGACCAGGGTTTGAATTCAGCCACAGAAACCCACTGGGTGACCTTGGGCAAGTCACACCCTCTCAGCCTCAGAAGAAGGCAAAGGCAAACTTCCTCTGAACAAATCTTGCCAGGAAAACCCCATAATAGTTCACCTTAGAGTTGCCTTAAGTTAGAAATGACTTGAAGGCACACAAAACAACAGGCAAGATCAGATCAGTGTATGGAGCTTCAGATAACTTGGTTCTAAGCAGCTCTTCTGGTTTAAGCCATTTTATACAGAAAATCAAAGTCCTAAATAATCTAAAAGTGGAGTTATTTTTTTTTTTAAAAAAACTATTACTAATTAGTTTTGGGGAACCTTGGAACAACAACTGTAACTACTAACCCTACAAAAGTAATTGTCCAAGCATGTCCAGGGCAGGGATCTATCTATGGAGAGCACCCTTGCACATCTACTCCATCTCGCTTGGAAGGCACACTGTGTACTTTCATTCCAAGGACTTTGATGCCAGCTTTGATGTCTGCAATTGATGCGGTGTATGGAATAACTGATTAGATTAAAATCTGTTCTGTTGACAGTAATTAATTCCCCATGTATCCCAACGATAAAATATTAACAAGGCTTACAAGGCAGTGGGATACAACATGCACCAGAGATCATCCACAGCAAAAGCCCTGCACCAAGTCAACCCAAGAAAAAACCTCTTAAAGCAGCAGCCAAGCAACTGTGTCGGTTATGACCTATAAAGCTATGTGTGGCTTAGGTCCAGGATTTCTGACAGACCATGTGAGCCCTCCCAGGCCTTGAGATCCTCAGAAGAGGCTCTTCTCTCAGTCTCAACATCTTCATAGGTAAGCAGGAGAGATATGGCCTTCTTGCTGACTGCCCATAGGCTCTGGAACCCCTTTCCTAGGGAGGCCACAATGTCCTTCCGTCAGTATGCAAAGATTTTTTTATTCTGAGTTTTAGAAAGAAAGGATGTAAAGCAGGGGTAGGCAACCTTTCCCCTTTAAGGGCCGAGGGACTTCAGCTCCCAGAATCCCAGGAGCTATTGGCCAACATGGCTGAGGCTTCTGGGAGCTGAAGTCCCTCAGCCCTTAAAGGGGAAAGGTTGCCTACCCCTGATTTAAAGGGTGTCATTTCATTTATTGAACTCTTCTAGTCATAAATTTTTAATTGTTCTAACATTAGGAATACTTCAATTTTATATTTAATGTTGATTTTTGTGTGTGTTTTACCTAAGCTGTACCTGTTTTAAACAAACTCGAGCCCCAGTTTTAATCATTGGAATCATCTTCTAAGGAAATATGGTACTGTATAAAAATGAAGATGACAACAATAATGGGAGAGTGTGCAGAGGTCAGGGAAAGTAGAGAGAGACAAAACTTCAGGAACATCGGGCCTCGGCAGACAACTAATAGAGTCGTCTTGGAGGCCCGGAAGAGGAGGAGCAACCGCACGCGCGGCGCTCCTTCCTCTTCCTGAGGTCGCCCTGGGAGCTGCCGGCCCTCCGCGCGGCCGGCGCTTCCAGGGCAACCTCCCGCTGCAGCGACCGGATGCGCTGCGGTGGAAAAGGCAGGGAAAGTGCGCCCTACGCTTTTAGGGCGCACTTTCCCTGCCTTGTGGAAGGAGCGCTGATTTAGCGCTCCTTCCAGGGACACCGCAGGAGCGCCGGGGTGTGGAGGCTGCGTTCCCGCGGCGCACCGTCCGGCGGCGTCTCCGGTGCCTCCGTCTGCTTCCCCCCATCATCACAAAACCACCATCTCTTTTTGCTCCTATCTTCACTGAAGTGGGATGACTCTGGGAAGGAGTCCATGCTGGACACAGAGATAAGATGTTGGACTAAGTAAATCTTGGCCTACAGTATGACACTACCCTGCACATAGGTCAGACCACTGGTCTATCCAACCTAGAATTATCTACTTTAATATATCTGTTCACTAAAAAGTCAAGTGCACACCCTACATTGTTGACTTTGAGCATTTTCATCAAAATGCCAGGCCAGAAATGTGGCAGTTTTACGCATCCAATCTACATATTTTGTGCTGCCTTCTCCAACTGGGCATCTTCCAAATGTACTACAACAATTTTCATCATTGGTCATGCTGGCTAGAATGATGTGAGTTTTATTCAAGACAAGGAAGACGATTTCAGTTTTGGTTCCTTCCAGCTTCCTAATCTTACCTTCATTCCAACCCACTGCTATGCTAGTTTGAGGCATTTTAAAACAGTTATTATGAGGAATTTGCATGCCACTTCATTGACATTTATCCTAATACGTTCATTGTTGGGTTTAATTTTGTCTAATATGCTTATTTTTGGTCAGTTATTTCCCCTTAATTTTTTTTTTTGTAAGCTCTTTGATATATTCTTTTAATTAACGCATACATTATGTGCGGTTTCACTCAGATGTATCCTAATATACACATTTCTGTTTGTAATTTTGCCCAATATATTGATTTTTTAAAAAATCATTTCCCCTCATGTTTTTGCTATGCTCTTTTCATTAACACACTTTTCATCAATTACACATTTTTGTGTGTGATTTCATCATAGATAGATAGATAGATAGATAGATAGACAGACAGACAGACAGACAGACACACATTCTATCTCTAGTTGTAGTCCAAAAGTCTAGAGGGCATCATTTAAGCCTTACTTCTGACAGAGATTTCCACAGAAATCTAGGATTTCTGACTCAGAGCTGGCAAAGTGTATTTATTGCCCATGCATTGGCTATTCTACTTCCAACTTTCTTTGCCTGAGGCTCTTTCCATGACCTCACTAACCCAACGGATGTGATGGGAAAGTAGGACAGAGATTGTTCAGAGGCAGACTGTGAGTACCAACATTGTTCCAACCTAACAAACAATGTAGCTTTCTCCAGGAAACTCTTGCCAAAACATAGACACACAAAATAATAAATGCTTATCAACACATGCAATTGCAGAATACAGTCTGCACATCACTGAGCACTACAGCATCTGCTTCCAAGCCTGTGTGCTGACTACATATTTTCGGGTTTGAATCAGCCATCCTCAAGGGACCCATCATAAGCTTTCATATTATTTGGAACTCTACATCAGCAGCTGATCAGATTTTTTTTTAATTGAATGCTCCCTGTACGTCATTCTTCATTTGCATTCCTTTGCAGAATAGGTGAATATTCTTTCTGCCAAATGAATATCACCTATATTTGGAAGAACCTCCTGACTGTTCAATAGCGAAACACGCTTCCTCGGAGTATGGTGGAGTCTCCTTCTTTGGAGGTTTTTAAACAGAGGTTGAATGGCCATCTCTCAGGGGTGCTTTGATTCTGTGTTCCTGCATGTCAGGGGGTTGGACTGGATGGCCCTTAGGGACTCTTCCCACTCTATGATGCTATGATTTTTGGCAAACAGAAAAACATCAGAAAAAAGGAATTAGGTACTGTTTCTGGAAACTGCTACAGAGGTTTAAAGACATAAATTTAATTAAAATTGGCACTTTTCGCATCCTTATATTCCATTTCTGCTATAATTCAGGGATAGAAATTGTATCTTGGTATGCCTGTATTGGTTTGTTGTAATATGCAATTGTCCAAGCCTTTGACTGGAACAATAAAACTCCTTGATCACTCTAACCTCTACATATGAGCTCTCGATTTGCAACAGATGTAAAAACCCAAGAGGTGCAACTGACTTTGTTCATTTTACATCTCTTTTGTTCCAGAACAAGGAAACTCCCTGGTTGGATCACCATAAAAAATAACCTAAATCAGAACACGAAAACATAAAGAACGTTCGCTTGGCTGCTTGCTCTCTGAGGTCATCACTGAAAAAGAAAAATGTTCCTGCTTGTTTCTCTTTCTCTCTCACATACACACACATACACACAGAGAGAGTTCTGTGGGTCTGAGAGAAATGTTAGGAAGGGTGTTCTCAGTCTCTGTGAGTGAATGGTGTATGTGTGAAGATGGTGTAGTAGCTCCATCCACTTGCGGCAGCAGCCATGTCCATCAATGGCATGCAGCCCCATCAGTCCAACACAGGGCCAACTTTGTCCTTGGGTTGAAAATAGTTCCTCACCTGTGTTCTAAGAGGATATCTACCCATATACCATCTTATAGCTAGATATGGAACAAGCAAAACTGGCCATCAAACAAAGGATCTTAGATATTGAAGGCCAGATGGAAGTTGCAGCTTTTTCTCAACATAATAGTGATTAACAAACAAATGCTGGTCTCATCACCTGCGATATACCTATTCTATATTACAATTCCCAAATTTAGGAGAGCCTTATCTCTAGCTGGATTCAATGTCCTCCCATCAGCAGTTTTAGAAGGAAGATACAGGAAAAGACCTTATGAATCTCGGCTTTGTCACTGTGATGCTGGTGCTATTGAAACCATAGAGCATGTTCTCTTGTATTGTCAATTCTACAAGAACATTCGCCATCAGCTGATAACTCCTCTCTTGATTAAACTCCCTGGTCATACTGACTCCTTCTATGTATGTTATCTTCTGGACAATCAGGAACCCAATATTGTCAAAATTTTGCTACATCGTTTGCAATTTGTGTCCTCATTTGGTTAATGGGAACTAATGTAGTCTTAGGGGGGAAGCAGACGAGGGCGTCCAAGACGCCCTGCGACGGTGCACTGCGGGACTGGAGCAGTCGCACCGCGGCGCACCGACGGCGCCTCTGAAAGGAGCGCAAAAATAGAGCTCCTTTCAGAAGTCAGTGAAAGTGCACCCTAAAAGTGTCGGGCGCACTTTCACTGACTTTTCCGCCGCAGCGCGTCCGGTCACTGCGGCGGGAGGTTGTCCCCGGAGCGCTGGACGTGCGGAGGGCCGGCGGCTCCGAGGACGACCTTGGGAAGAGGAAGGGGTGCCGCGCATGCGGCTGCCCCTCCTCTTCCTTGCCTCGGAGACAGCTCAATAAGCCGTCTGCCGAGGCCCTTAGTTGTCTCTGGAATGTCGATAGTGGATAGGAGTGGAATCTTGGGAAGGCTGGCATTTGGCCCTAGCCATGCCAGAATTCCCTCTCCCCTGAATCCCAGGGTTATTGATTTAAAACTGTATTGAGAATTGTTGATAATTTTATTGTTATTGTAATTGCATTTGTAGTTTTGCAATTTACTGACTGTTGGTCGATGACCCAATAAACTTTTACTACTACTACTACCCATATACCCATAGCAAAGGCTCTTAATCTTTGGCCAAGAGGCTTTTCACACCACACAATTGCAGCACTTTGATTCCACTTTAACTACCATGGTTCCAATCTATGGGCTCCTGGGATTTTCAGTTTAGGAATGGACCAGAGAGCTGAGCTCACCAAACTACAAACCTCAGGATTCCATACAATCGAGCCATGGCATTTCAAGTGGGACCGTAGTGCTATAATTGTGTAGTGTGTGAAAGGGCCCAACTGTTTTGGTCTTCAGCTTCCAGCAATCCCCATCATTATGATAAATGGTCAGAGATTTGGACAACTGAATTCTGAAACATCTGAAGACCCAAAGGCTGAGAACCAAAGGTTGATACAGATATGTACCGAGAGAGATAAACAGAGATACATCATAATTCTCAAAGGTAGGCAATTAATTAAGCTAATTGTTCTGACAACATCCAACCTTTCCTTCAATGACCTTGTCTGCTACCCATCCCAGTTTAAAATGAAATATTCATCTCATTTGGAAAAAAAAAACTCCTTGGGGGAGGAGGTGCTCCTGACAGTAAACTATTTTGGCTAATGTTTAAGCACCATCACTAATGTTCTGTTCGTGTAGTTTGATTGGATTAGCACTTACTGGGAAGCAAAGACTATGGCATTTATTTTTAAGTAGATCACACCATTCAGCATACAAGACATGCCACTTAGAAAGCCTTGAGAGCATCTCCCATGTTCAGTAGGGACATGGAATAAAGAATCTCCATCTTTTTCCACGGTGTCAGGTGGTAAGATTCACAGTACATTTGTTAGGATTTCAAGAAGGAGCTGTAAATGTCCAAATGGAGCAATATCCACAAGCAATCGTTCTCAGATAGACAGAGAACACAATGGTATTTGACAGCAGTTACCTGGGCATGAATTTTTTATATGGAATAGTGAAAGGAGATCATGGGCTTCCTCCCTCTTCAGATGTTTTTAGTAGCCAAAGGCTGACATAGGAAATGTGATAAGTAAAGTTACAGGAGAGGAGCCTATAAGAATAGTCTAGTGGGTCTGACCAAAAGGGCAGTAAACATACTGTCAACCAGATGTTGTTGGATTGCAAGTTTCAGAAAATTTGCCCAGCATAGTCAATGATGATGAAAGCTGGGAGTTACCGTTCAGCAACATCTGAAGGGATTCAAGATTCCCACCCCTAGCATATCTAATCCAGCATTTTGTTCAAAAATGGCATAGAGAAGGATGCCACCAGAGCATGAACGAACTGCATCCTCCATCTCACACCCCCAGCAAGAGTTATCCAAGATCATAGGCAGAAGCACTATAGAGCCATGTTGACTAGTTCCCATGGACAGCCCTATCCTCCATGGCTATATCTAATCCCCCTTTAAAGCTTTTCCAAATTGGCAGCCATCTCTACCTTGTGTGACATTGAATTCTGCAGTTTTACTATGTGCTATATAAAGAAGTCCTTTTTCTCATCTCTCCTGAATCTCCCAGCACTCAGCTTCATTGCTTCGAGTATTGTGAGAGGGAGAAAAGTGTTTCCCTACCTATTTTCTTAATATCGTGTATAATTTTACATACTTCTATCATGTTTTTGCCTATCACATCTTGCCTTTTCCTCATTGTGAAGTTCTGTGCCAGCTCCTTATTGAAACGCTAACAAGAGTCTTTCAATGGCAGTGGCCACAAAGGTGGAGAACCTCCCATGTGTTGCCACTGCAAGATCCAGAGTAAGGAACCTTTAGACCTCTAGATGTTCTAGGCTACAATTTGCACGACCACTTATAGTTGCCAAGCTACTGCATATAATGGACAATAAGTCAACCTCATGTGTAAGACCAAAACTATGGATTTTTGATATAACTTGTGGAAAAGTAGAGGGTAAAAGAAAAGATGCAAAAGACGATGCCAAAAAACTTTAAAAATTCCAGCAGGCATAACTGTTTGTGCTCACCCTAAAAGCTGGATGGATAAAAACTATAGTAAATCACAGCTGTGTGATGTGTGCGGGAGACAGCCAGGCACAAGCAGAACTAAAAAACTTGCACATGTGAAAAAGGATAAAAAGGCAAAGCAAAGAAAATGGAAACTACGGTACATTAGCAGTGATTATTGTCTTCAACTTGAATGGGATACCATTGTCTGAATTTGACCCAGAAAAGGTGACAAACATACACTAATGTCTTATTCATATCTTTCAAGGCCTGATTCTTCTTGGTGCTCCTTAGAGCTGCCACCACTGCTATTTTCCCACCCAGGCATTCAAAAACACCAGACGTGGTGCTGCAGCAAAGAGTAAAGGGGGTTGATGCTTCTTTTAGGTGCTCCTGGGACAATTAAGATTTCGCCTTTCGCCACTCTGCTCTGAGAAGGAGATGATTCCTTTTCTGATAAGAGTTACTTACATTGACCTGTGGATAAATCACCCCAGGGTTTTTTTGGGGAGGGGAGGGTCAATTTTTTTACTAAAATTTCAGACTTATACTTGCCTATCCATTCTCGCAGACTTGAAGTCCACAGTCTTGCATATTCACAGAGGGGTGGCCTCTGTTGAAATCAATGGGCCGTCCACCTGCGGGAGCACAGCCCATTCAAGACTATGGGGCTTGAATATTGGCAAGTCTCCGTTTTCGCAGGAGGGAGGGTTTGGAATGGATCCCCCATGAAAACAGAGCGCCAACTGTATACAATATGTGGGGCTGATGGAAGATGCCAAAGATCCCCCATCCATGATTTAAACCAGGGGTTGGCAATGTTAACATACCTGGGGCCGGTTGCTGGTCCTCAGGTCTTCTGCTGGGCCGGGGGGGGGGATGGCGGTGCGCGTGCTTACACACGCTCACCCAGCCGCCAGCCACTGCCGCCACCACGCGTGTTGCCACTACCGTGCGTGTTGCGGCCGCAATTTTGTTTGCCAAAATGGTGGACGTGACTCGTTTGCGCATGCGCAGGAGTACTGAGCATGCACAAACGAGTTGCGGCTGCCATTTTGGCAAACAAAATGGCGGCTGCAACGCGTGCGGCAGCACGGCGGCAGGAGTGCACAGCAGCAGGGGTCAGCGGGGGCAGGGGTGGGGGCCAGTCGGTGGGGGCCAGAGGGCCAGATGCGGCCCGCAGGTTGCTGGCCCCTGATTTAAACCATGGAATGGGGGGGGGGAATAGTGGTGCTTAGCCATTGTCCGTTCCCCTGTTGACTTCCAAAGCCACAAATTAATTTCATGGGGGCAAGGCAATAAAAGTATAGCTACTACAATAATCTGTTTGCCCCTCTCTCAACTAATAGCAGCATGGAGAGATGAGGTTTAGACTGGAGAAAAGGCAAAATCCCTCTCCTGGCCCCTGATCTTGCCTTGGGGACAAGACATCCTAATCACAGCCCTCCGTCATCTTCTTTACTCTGGCTCTCAGTAGCCATTTCCATTCCAACTTAAATTCAGTTCACCTTGTTCTTCCTTTCTCATACCCAAATCCTTCCTATAAATTAGTAGTTTTTTTTCCTTGCTTCGATTTTTTTAGTCAAGTTCGATTTGCAAAATGGCAATGTGATGGATGCATACAGCAAGCTGCCTTCAGACCCAGTTAATTGCACTTAATTTCCATTGAAAGCAAACAGAATTTGCCCATAGATTGCAATAGGACTTACATTTAACTAAATGTGATGCCCTGTCTATACATACTAAATATGGAATATTAAATGAACTGCCCACAACACAATGACAGTGCGGACTGGTTGCAATTTGTAACAGTGGATAAACTACCCAAACTAATGAAAGCACAATGTATTCAATGTATTCAAAGTGCATGTAGATACACAGACATTTACAGTGTTTAAAATACTAAATCACCCCATGCCTGGAGAAAGGTAAGATATAAATAAATAAAATGTATCCATCAATTTAATGTAAAAAATTTGTATGTTTCTGCCTCACAGTTTTACCTATTGTTAAACATGCAGTTACATGCAAGTAAAGACTTTTTGAAGGACCTATCAAATGTACATGGAAGTGGTATTAATGGCTGTTGTGTCTACAATCATAAAACTTCCAAAAGGTTTTGAAGTGAATTATAATGCTTTTAGCCAATACAAATAAAATCAGGACAGGACAATAAAATAATGAAGCAACAACAGAGTAGCATAAGAACAACAACACAGGAGGAAGACAAAACAACAACAAACGAAACAACAGGTCAACAAAATTCTTGCTGCTGCTTTTGCTGCTGTTGCTGTGTGCCCTCAAGTCATTTCTGATGAAAAACAAAAATGAGTTAAAGATTTTCCATACCTTGGATCAGTCATTAATCAGAATGGAAACTGCAGATAAGTAACCAGAAGACTAAGATTTGGAATGGCAGCTATGAAAGAACGAGACAAGATGTGCAAAGACATTCCACTGAATACTAAGTCCATGCCATTGTATTTCCCATCGCTATGTATGGACATGAGAGCTGGACGGTGAAGAAAACCGAGAGGATGAAAATCCAGTCTTTTATGCAGTGTTGGAGAAGAGTCCTATAGATACCGTGAACTGCTAAAATGACAAATAAATGGGTCCCAGAACAATATCAAGCCTGAACTCTCCCTAGAAGCCAAGATGACTAAACTGAGACTGTTGTACTTTGGCCATATCACGAGAAGGCTTGACCGACTAGAAAAGGCAATAATGCTTGGCAAGGTGGAAGGCAGCAGGTAAAGAGGAAGACTACATTTCAGGTATATAGACTCAGTCAAGGAAGCCACCACCTGAGTCTGCAAGACAGCAACAGGGCTATCAAGGACAGGATCTCTTGGAGATGTCTCATTCATAGAGTCATCATAAGACAAGGTCAATTTGAAGGCAATTAACACCCATATATAAAGGCAAACCTATCACAGGGATTTCTTCCAAGAGGGTTTGCCTTTGCCTTTGTCTTTCTCTGAGGTTGAAAGAGTGGGTTTCCATAGCTTCAGACCCTGGTCTCCAGAGTTGTAGTCCAACACTTAAGCCACTATGCCACACTGGCTCTCTAGCAAACCTTTTCCTTGAGCAAAAATATCTTCACCTAGGATGTTATCAGACGTGGGCCAAAAAGCGATAATAAAGTGGAAATGAGGCATTCCGAAAATAAACCGAAAATAAACTTTGATTCCGCAAATGGCTTTCACATGTAATTACCTTAATTGCGAAATTACAGTAAGTGCATTTAATGTTCACACACAAGTGAGAAAAGCCCGTAAATGTACTAGAAATGATCTTGCACATGCGCAGATAGTGGAATGCTCACCGTGGAACCATGGGAAAAGCAGGGAAATGCTCCCAAATGCGCATTTGCTTTTCACATTATGGTAAATGCGAAATTACTGTAATTTTGCAAATGCATTTCCTCAAAACTACCGAATTTCAAAAGATTTCGGATAACACCAGTTTCTGTCCAGTTTCTGTCCAGTTTCTGTGCGACGTCGTGTGAAATCGTGAGGCACAAATCCAGTTTCTGTTTGGGATTTGTGTGGATTAACCAGCAGATTTCCCCCGTGTGATAACGTCCCTAGTGACAAAGTAAGTGAATGGGTAAGTCTTAAGGCAAAGCAGAGTGTTGTAGCAGTGGATTCCATGCATCAGCATCAGAATGAGCTTTCCACCTCTTTGGATATATACATTTCTCATAGTAGCGGATTTCATGATCTGGGCACTGCCACAGAGGTCTTTTCCCCTTGTTCCCACTGATGTCACTTCACTTCAACCAATTCAACCACCCCACTTCAACCAATTGTGGGGAAAAGGAATTGTGGTGCTTCACTTCTTCTGGACTACAACTCCCATCGGTCCATTGCCCTGCTGGGTATACTGATGGGAGCTCAGCTCCACATCTAGACAGCTAAACATTCCCTATGCTTAACCTTAGGGTCAATGAGGGAATATGGGCCTAAGCCATTTAGCAATTTAAAAGCAATGCAACCAGTACCCTGAAACTGGGCCCAACAATACAAACCAGCAGCCTGTGAAACACACAATTCAGCTCCTAAGAATCCTATCTGTGCAGCACCTGTACTGTACAACACCTAAGACTGATATCACAGTTGTAGAGCTTGGAAAGGGGATTCTGGGATCTGTAGTCCAAAACAGTAACTATTGGAAGCTCTGCTGGGTTCAAGGGAAAGGAAGTGAGCATAATACAAACAGGGCTGCAGCACAACTAATGCCATTTTTATCAAATGTACTGTGGTCAATTATTTATTGATAAAATCATGAAATGCACATATATTTGCATATGTGTAAAAACAGCATTTCTGAAGCAAGAGAGTTTTCTTGATTGTTTTTAAAAATCTAAAAAGCCTGCATTTGTATTCCCTACCCATTTAACAAATCATCTTATTTGGTCTTTATTTGTCTTATCCATATACATTTAAATAGACCATTTCTTCTTCCAATATTTGAAGACTGCTTCTTCTTCCCATTTCTCAATTGATTTTCCTCTAATTAACCTTTTAAATCTATCTAATTGTAACATCTAATGTTTTCATACAATACAAATACAGATGTAAGCAAATTTTTTATATTATTGTTTAATGTAAGTAGAATGAAAGTATAAGATTCATATAAAAAGGAGGAAAGGGAAAAAGAGGTAATTTACTTTTCAAGGAGTGAATTAGTGATTTAATTATTGAAATAGAAGAAATAATGGAAAGTGTGATTGTTATTTGTATGTGCTTGTAATATGGGGAGGGGGATAATTTATAACAAATTTAAAATGGAACCAACTGGACTTGTTTACAGAAGTTAATGTGATATTATGTTTAAAGTGGTAACTTGTTTAAAAAATTAAAATCTAAAAAAGCAAACCAAGAAAATGCCTCACTTCAGAAATACTGTTTTTAGAATCTGAGTGGACAAAGCAGGCACCACCTTCCAAAAGTCATACCTTCTGTGTAAGAGAGAAAAGAAGAGAGTGACTCTTTTTAAGACAGCCCTATCACCTGCTGATTTTTGTTAGTGCTGTATTAAAAATAATAATTTATTTATACTTTAAAACCAACCTGCTGTCCTATTCATCTGGACGACATGTGGCTAGTTAATACCTTTTTAAGCAATTGATCTGAGTTAATTATTGCAATTTAACAGTTGTTTTATTACTGTGGATCTTTTACTGCCAGGGAGAGGAGACATGTTTGTGCAATTTCCAGCCTCACATGTTTGTGTTTTTTCCAGAATAACGCAGCTGGCTTTAGGTATAATGTACCTTGTATATTGTTGAGGAGGTTGGCAGAGACAAAGGAAAATTGAGAGAAAGTTTTATTATTTTTATATTGCAATTGCATTGTAATCATTTCAGTTATACTGTGATTATTTTAATGTGCCAGCTTTCTTGAGTACCAGTTCTAGGGAAAAAGTGGGGTATAAATTACGTTAACAACAATACTGATAGTAATAATAATGAAATATATGCATACTTATTTTCGTATCAAGCCTGCATTCATTTGCTGTTTTAGGGACCTAGAATACTCCATTTGGTTGCATATAAAATTGTGCTATCTGGCATTTTTATGAAATTTAAAAATATAAAAGCCTTCATTTTGTACAAGGAAAATTGAGGCACTGTATCTGCCAATCGAGATGTAATTCGAGAGCTGTTTGAGCACTGGATTAGGAATGTAGCAGACAAGATGTTATACAATGCACAATGTGATCTCAGGATCCCAAAACATACAGGCAGCCCAGTTTTTTAGGATTCTCAGGCTGAGAATGTTGCTTTCTATCTGGTCAGGAATGTTTGACCTTTTATTATTGTCTTCCTCATCTTTTTTTTACATCAACTGTTTGTCTACCGGATGGAAAAGCGACAGAAACAAATAGCAGCTCTCAAAACTCTTTTCTGCCAAAAGGGAGAGAGGCTTATAAACAGACCTGTAAATCATCCAGCCTTGCACCAAGATGAGTTGGAATAGATTAGAAACTGCACTATAAAAGAAAGAAGGAAAGAACAGGAAAAAAAGAAAGAAGGGAGGGAAGGAAGGAAGGAAGGAAAGGAACCTCAGGATGAGAAAAGCAACCTTCGCTCTGCCAAAATGGTCCAGAGGACTGAGGGCAACAGACAGAGCCATCAAGAAGTCCATGCCACCTCTGCTTTACATATAACAAAGGCGGGTGGATTTCCAAGGTCGGGGACCTGCACTGGATCTCTCCCACCCGGAACCCCACTGGGGAACATACTGCTGCCAAATTTGCAGTATCTACCACAACTGACCAAGAAATGCAGTGGCAAACGTGGCAGCCTTCTATAGTGCAGGAAGGAGCCAGAGAAACTACCTTGTAGCACAGATTGTGGTTGTGCCAGACGTTTAGCCTTCTCTGTCAGAGCACGCTGGTGCTACAACGCACTACAGTTCCCAGAATTCCATAGCACTCAACCGCAGCAGTTAAAGTAGTGTCAAAGTGAATTATTTCTGCAGCGCGGATGCAGCCTAGGAAAGGAGCTCCAAAGCCTGGGAGTAGCCAGCCCCATGTTGTCACCAGATGTACCTGTGAGAGTGATGCGACAGAGGGAAGGGCCTCCCCAGAAGATCGCAGAACATGGACAGGCACCTATGGGACAATGCAGTCCTCCAGACAACCTGGACCTGTCATATAGGACTTTATAGATCATAACCTTTGAACTATCTCCAGAAGCGGACTGCCAGGTAGTAGAGCTGTTACAACAGAGGAGTGACCAGTGTTGCAGTTCCTGCCCTAGACACAGAGCCTCTTCTATCTCCTTGTCCATGCTAGCAAAGAGAAGCAACAGAAGCCAAAATGTCAGAGGTGGGGGAAGAAAGGATGAGGGGAAAAGACAGAATCAGATTTCACTCAGATGGGGATGGGAGGCAGACTAGAGACCTACAAGTAGGGCCTGTGGGGAAAGGACATTAAAGTTCATGGCTCCATCCGACAACTCAAGTCCTCTTCCAAGTTGCAAGGAACTCAAAAAAAGACATTCCACTCCCTCCTTTGCCCTCATTTTTACTTGTCCCATTCCCAAATGAAAGTCCAAATTCCATGTCTAGACTACGCTTGCCTCTTTTCATTAAACAGTAGAAGGGGGCTTTTGGTACTTTGAAACCTTGAGTATGCCAATTTCTCCTTCTCATTTCTCAGTGGCCCCATTATAACTCCAATCCTTGCAGCAATCGCTACATGAGTCCACTAGCAGCTAAAGTAATTTTATTTATTTCTAATGGAACAAGTTGTTGTTGTGTGCCTTGAAGTATGGTGACCCTAAGGCAAGCTTATCACAGGGTTTTCTTGGCAAGATTTGTTCAGAGGGAATTTGCCATTGCCATCCTCTTGAGGCTGAGGGAGTGTGATTTACCCAAAGTGATTTACCCTGTGAGTTTCTGTGCCTGAGCAAGGATTCGAATCCTGGTCTCCCAGTGTCCTAAAGTCCAGCACTCAAACCACTACATTACACTGGCTAGAGTTACAGAATTCCCTACTTTAGGATAAATGGCGATGGAGACTTTCACACTGCACTTTAATAGCCACGGTTCCGTCCTATAAAAACCTGCAATTTGCAGTTTAGGAGTGAATATTTAAAATTCTCAGCTGGAAAGTTCTTGTGCCTTATCAAAGTACAAATCCCAGGCTTCCACAGGATGCAGCCACAGCAGTTAAAGCAACATCATTGTGTGATGTAAAGGGTCCCAGCTTTCTCTTTCTTAAGAGTGATTCTACATATATTGACAAGAATGGTTGGCAAGTAAGGAATACAGTATTTGGGTTCATTGATCCACAAGAAACTGGTGTCTATCTGCCATCTTTTTAAGTACAACACCCAGATTCAAAGGCAGCATCTCTCTGAATTCCAAGGATAAGATCTGCAGGGAGAGTTTTTAAAGTCTATTTGTTGCTATTTTGTGTCTTCTAGTCATTTCTGACTCATGGCAACCCTAAGGCCATATCATATCATGGGATTTTCTTGGTAAGATCTGTTCAGAGGAGTTTTGCCATGAGTTGCCTTCTTCTATAGTTGAGAGAATGTAACTTGCCCAGTGGGTTTCCTTGGCCAAGCAGGGATTCAAACCCTGGTCTCCAGAGTCATAGTCCAATGCTCAAACTACTATGCTTTCCGCTGGCTCTCTTTAAAAGCCTTTGCAGAGCACCAGAGTAAGAGCATTCCTCTTGAATCAGGAACACCCAAATTAAAATGTCTGTTTATCTGATAAACCCATCCAATAAACCTATGGTACGTCAGAGTCTAACTACACTACACTGAATTTGTTGTGCAAATACTAGCTTCTTATAAGCAAAATGAGTTTCAAATGTGATACGTACAATAAATGGAAAATGATCCATTTTGCACCAAATCTGGTCAAGAAAAGACAGTAATCCACAGAAAAAACTAGAACTCTAAGTCTCAGATTCATTCCCTGGACTTCTGGATGCCAAAAAAACAAAAACAAAAAACAGTCTGCAGAAATGTGAAGTCCAAGGCTTTCGCAGCCGGCATCCATAGGTTTTTGTGGGTTTTTCAGACTGTAAGCCCTTGTAGAAGAGTGTATTCCTGATGTTTCGCCTGCATCTGTGGCTGGCATTTCTCTGAAGATGCCAGCAAAAGAGCCAGGCGAAACGTCAGGAATATATTCTTCTACAACACGGCCTCACAGTCCGAAAAATCCAAAAAACCTAAAGTCTGCAAAAAATACACAGTTGGAACCATGGATAAGAGTAACTTTCTCTTCCTTAAAAATGATTTCATAGATGCTGACAAGAATGGTTATCAAAAAAGGAGTGAAGGGCTTCATTGATCCACAGGGAAGTGATGTCCTTGGGTAGCTAGCACTGCAGCCAAAATCATATGCTGCAAATCTGTAATCTCACTATTATTTTGCCGGAAATATAGAAGGCAGGCACAAAATGTGAAAGTGTCCCTCCTCCCCTCCCCTGCCCTTGAATCCTTTTTATATTCAGCTGCCTACACTGTTCAGAAAGAAAGGAGGTTTGCTGGGTGTTGTTTTTTTTTAGCAAGATGATTTATTTTGTGGGGAAATGGTTCTCGCTTTGAAAATACATTAATATCTTTCACAGTTCATTTCGGTGGCAATATTATGAATAACAGGCATTGAAAAAATAATTAAGGTAGACTTGTCAATGAACCTGTCACTTCCATCTCTCCCAGTATGCGCAGACCCAATCAGGAACTTAAAAGTGGTGAACAGTGCAAGACCAGGGGTTCATTCACACTACAGAATTACAGCACTATTGTTCCACTTTAACTGTCCTGGTCCCATCCTAGGGTAAAATGAGATATGCAGTTATGGGAGGGGAGTATAGTTGTCCTGCTAGGCTAGAGCCACAGATTCTTTACCCACAGATTCAACCAACTACTTGAAAATATTTAAAACGGAAAATATTTTTTAAAAATACATAAATTCCACAAAGCATTGATTTTGCCATTTGATATAAAGGACATCATTTTTCTATGCCATTGTATTTAATGGAACTTGAACATCCACAGATTTTGCTATCTACAATGGGTCCTGGGACCAAACCAAAGTGGATACCAAGAGCCTACTGTATAGAATTCTCAGCCAGAGTGCTCCAATACCACGCCAAACTACAAATCCCAGGATTCCATAGAATAGAACCATGGCCATTAAAGTGGAATAATAGCACTATAATTCTGTAATGGGAATGGACCCCAGAAGCAGGCTAAAAAGTGCAGCTCAGGTTAGACATGTGGACAACCAGACTTCCAGTTAGCCAACAGACTTGAATCTGACAAGGTTTCCTCCAGCAAAGAGCGTGCAGCAGTACATAAAAGAAGGGATGCCACATGTAATAGGTACAGGCCGGGAAAACCAAAACGGGTCTTTAAACAAAAGGGACTGGCAAGTCCTGGTGGTTTTTCTGTGGTAAACAGCTATCGATAGGAGTCAAGATGCCTCCCTACCTTCAATAAACTAAGAATCATGCAAGATACCAATTGTGCAATAACAATAGCAATAGGAAGTATTTTTCCATACCACTTATCAGTGAACTAGCACTCCCTAAGCAGTTTACAATCTGTAAGCCAGTTGCCCTCAACAAATTGGGTACTCATTTTACTGACCTACGAAAGGATGGAAGGCTGAGTGGACCTTGGAGCCTTCCTCTAGGATTGAATTTATAACATTGTGACTGCAGGACCAGCATTTAAGCACTGCGCCACCTGGGCTCCTTACAAAATTAGATAGTTAAAAACGCTTCCCAGAAGAAATTCAATTGTTTAAAATAAAACAAAGGAAACATCACACAACTTTTAGGGGCTGAGATGAATCAGAAGCCTCATCAAGCATTCCAAATGTCTCCTTATACACACATCCCACGTAAAGAGAATTTCTGATTATTATTTTTTCTGCCTTTGAGCTAGTAGAGGGCAGAAGTAAGGAGAGGTATGCCAAGAGAAATCTTCCAATTCATTCG
Source organism: Phrynosoma blainvillii (assembly GCA_026167975.1). Classification (NCBI taxonomy): domain Eukaryota; kingdom Metazoa; phylum Chordata; class Lepidosauria; order Squamata; family Phrynosomatidae; genus Phrynosoma; species Phrynosoma blainvillii. The sequence continues at coordinate 9,836,443 of JANUYF010000009.1, forward strand.
AGAGAAGGAAACAGGACAAAAAACAAAACAAGCCCACTTCAGCAAGGAAGAAAAAAAATGCTATAAATGAAGTCAGAAGATGCTTTCTGAAGAAAAACAAGGAGGCTAAGCAAAGGCCATGCTAGCAGCAGAGCCAAACCTGCCTGCCAGACATTCCCTCCTTGCAACGCAGGGCCAACTTGGCTCAGCAAATGGAATTCATCACAGTTTGTTCTTGTGCGCAAGGCAGGCCCCAGCATGTCAAAGGCAACAAGCCGAGGGTGCATTTTTGAGTGATGCATCAATGCAGGGCACTAACAGGCGGGCATGGCCCCAAACATCTTCTGCCAACTGAGCTCACATTTTGGCACTGGCACCACCACTGCAGAGGCAAAAAAGAGCCCCAGGCTTTGGAAGTGCTCAATTCTGGATGCGAGAACATGCCAAGGTAAGAAAACCAAATCAACCAGCCCTCAAAGAAATCAGTAAAATGGAAGATGACTTCACAGCGTTTGCCTAAATGAGTTTTCAGTTTTTGCAGATAAAGTTTGAAAGAGGGAGAGACAACATGAGCAAGCACTACTCCAGGGAGGGTTGTGTCGGAAACATTTGAGAGACTCTAAAGTGGAAGCTTCAAGTACGTGTCAGATGCCTAAGCATAAACAAAATGCTCTCATGCAGACAAAGACAGCAAATCTCCCTTAACAGTTCACAATCTCCCCCAGCGTCACAGGCCTGCTGTCACTCCAGCTCATTTTGGGCAGCCCTACACAGCCATCATCTTCAATCCATGTTCAGCCTCTGCTTGGGAAAGTTACCGTACTTGTCTGAATGAGAGCAGCCAACACAGCCAGTGGCCGTGTTGGTGGATAGATTCCAGATGCTACAATCCAAAATGTAACTTTCAGCAATGATCTAGCCCAGTGGTTCCCAAACTCTAGTTCTCCAGGTGTTTTGGACTTTAACTCCCAGAAGCCCCAGCCAGCTTGGTCAATTGTCAGGAATTCTGGTAGCTGAAATCCAAAACATTTGGAAGAAAAAGTTTGGAAATCACTGATCTAGCCCATCTTATCTTTACAAGTTATTTCCTAACCACTGGGTCCTCCTCCCCTACTCTACAGCCTCAGCCTTTGCACATGTGCAAACGCGTCGCAGCCGCCATTTTGGGGAAAAATGGCAGGCGCGATGCACGCAGCGGCGGCGGCAGCACACGCAGCGGCGGGCGCACGCAAGGGTGGGGGCCGCGGGCGAGCGAGTGCGCTGCCATTCCCCCCCCAGCCCGCCGGAAGGGAGCTGTTCTGCGGACCGGCCCCCGCCTGAAAAAGGTTGCCTACCCCTGATCTAGACACTATACTCCTATTGATGCAGCCTAGAATTGCATTGACCATTGTAGCTGCCATGTCACACTGTTGACTCATGTTCAGCTTGTGGTCTACTAGACCCTTTTTACCTCTCCAAACGAAGTGTCACCACCCATCCTAAATCTGTGCATTTCATTTTTTTTTCTCCCTAAGGACGTTATCACACGGAGCTCAATCCAAACAGAATCCAAACAAAATGGCGAACGAATCCAGATTATTTGCCCGTGTTTCCACACAACGTCGCACAGAACCCCGACAGAACCCCGACAGAAAGTGGAAAGAACCGAGATCCTTTGAATTTCGGTTTCTTCAGGAATTGCAATTGCGTGACAGGAATCATTTCGCATTTACCGTAGGTCTGATAACCAAATACGTATTGTGGCGCATTTCCCCGCTGTTGCCATGGTTCCAGCGAGCATTCCTCTCTCTGCGCATGTGCAGGAGGCTCATTTCGGCTACATTTACGGGGTTTTTTCTCTTGTGTGTGGACGTTCGATACACTTACTGTAAATGTGCAATTAAGGTAATGACGTATGCGGAAACAAGGGCTATTTCCCGTTTATTTTCGGGATGCCTCATTTCCACTTTTATTTCCGCTTTCTGGCCCACGTGTGATAACATCCTTAGTATACATCTTACATGTCTCCCCGTTGAAATTCATTTTGTTTATAACCAATGGGAGGGAGACGAAATGGAAAAATAAAGATATAAAATATTAAAAATGGCATAAGAACATGCAAAGTCAAAGCCATTCAGGAAAGCCAAAGAAAAATGGTGGGCTAAACACTGCAGAAAAACCAAAAATCTAGAGAAGATCCACAACTTCTTCAAAAAGATCAAAGACATAACAGCCCTGTTTTTTAAAAAAGAAAAATTACAGCTCTGCCACAGACGGATAGGAATAATTCTCCAATTCTTGTTGTCAGGGATAAAATCTCAGCATGTAGTTAAAGAGCTGTTTGAAGATAATAGTACAGAATTAATCATACTGAAAATCAATACTGGACTGTAAATAGAGAAAACTAACATCTGAAATATATTGAAGTTAATAAAAATAGAAAAGATCCTGGATTTGATCATCCTTTTGCAGAAATATTAAATAGGAAAAGATTGAAAGAAGGATGAATTAACAAAATAACATTGTTTAAATGTTTTTGTGAAGGATTTTGATTCAATCTGCAAGGTTTATTTTGAGATTGTTCCTGAAATATGTTTGCAGTCATTTTTATTCTATTACCCAAAAGAGAAATGTCAAAGTTTGCCCTAACTAGCAGAAGCAGCAGAAGCTAAGATTAATTAACTACTTGTTTAATATTTTCTTTAAAATAATATTTGGCAGATCTTACAAAAAGTATAAAAATGAGGCAGAAGGCATACAACTGCAATTCAGAGGACCAAGAGCTAAGTAATGAAAAATGTATAAACACTATGAAACACATAAACTACACATAAACACATAAACTAGTTTATGAAACACATAAACTACAGATGACTCATAGTGTAGCGATTTCAGCACTGGACTACGACTCTGGAATCCAGGGTTCAAATCCCTGCTCAAGCATAAAAACCCACTGGGTGACCCTGGGCAAGTCACACTCTCTCAGCCTTGGAGGATGGCAATGGCAAATCCTCTCTAAAGAAACATGCCAAGAAAACCCTTTGATATGGTGGGCCACCATAAGTAAAAAGATGACCTGAAGGTACCCAAAAACAACAATAAATAATATTTTGGTGATATAACGAGAAGTGAAAGGTAGTGATCGTTAAAGCTGATTATTCTAACCAAAACAAATGGATAAAGAAATGTAGGAAGGACATCTTCGCTTTAAAAAATCTTTGAAAATAATTTGGATGATATAAAATTCTCAATGCTTCCAGAAATATATCTTTTAAACATGACTAACAAAATTGCGGACACAGAAGCCAAAAAACATAGTGAAACAATATTGTATATGATAACATCAGCCAGAATCCTTATTGCACAAAAATGGAAAACGAAAGAACTTCCTACGATCGATGAATGGCTTTTGAAGTCGTTAGACAGTATAGAATTAGACAGACTAACAAAAATGATAGAGAAAAAATCAAAAAAATGTAATGAATATAAACTGGGGAAAATTAAAAAAAATTGTGAAGAAAGATGGAAATAAGTTTAAATATAAAGACAATTATAAGAAAGAAGGAAGAATATATTGGAGTAAGAGTTCTAAAAAACAGAAGGCATACTATAAGAGCACCAAAGACTAAAGTCACATAGAAACGTTAATAATAGGGAATTATATAATATGTTTTGGTATCAACTCTTAGAACCACATAACTCAGTTATAGAAGTTTATGAATTTATGACCTTTTTATGGATTAAGAATACAATTTTAAAAAACATAAAGAATGTAATGAAGAAGAAATAATGATGTGATATGTCTTGAACTTTGTATTATAATAATAAAATAATAAAAATTAAAAAAAATAATTTGGATGCAAGACAATATCTTTGTTTAGAGCAGCCACATCCAATGACCGTTTAGTTACGAAGATGTCCAACTTTGGTATGAAAAGAATGAAGAGGAGGAAGAAACAGGTACGTTTGAGAGTACCTGAGCCCAGCCATTTGCCATCAGCCTCAACGGCAGCACAAGCAATGGATTCTAATAGGATTAGATAAAATGATAGGATTTTCCATCCCCAGTGCAGGACTAGGAAGAATTTATGCAGGAGAACATTATTGCAGAGATAATGAAAACACACACGCTTCTCTTTGACTTAATCGAAAATGGCTTTTCTTGCTTTTAACACCACACTGGCTTTTATCTCCACAAGCTTCTTACTGTGAAAATACAGCTATTGTTCTGCTTTCATCAAAAAAGGAAAAAAAATTATTAAGGCTAAGCAAAAAAAAACCCAAAAAAACCATAATTCTCACTGCCTAAAAATGTCTGTGCGACACAGGTTGAGGGGTATGGCTTAAGTTCTCCTTTAAGCACATGGCGAAACTATTTTATGATTATTTTCCCCATGCTTTCAGATCAGCTCCAGATCATCCCAACAGCAAGTCCTGAAAGCATGTTAAACGGTAGCAAAAAATTTGATTGTGAAGCAAAAAAGGGAAGAGCTACCCCGCTATCATACTATCATTTCATCAAATGTCCAAGTGACAACAAACTACATCTCACCCAAGGATCAGTTCAACTCTCTCCCATCAATATTTTAATGCACCGTGAATACTCCCTGAACAAACACTTTCTTTCCTCAGTCTGGAAATACAAAGTATGATGAACACTTTCCATTCTTTGGCTTCTCTCACCAAATATTGGCGTATAAACAAACTGCTATCACTTAGCAAAGGGCAAATGTGCTCTTTGAGCCAACAGTGCAAACCAAAAACTAAGTACAAAGCTGTCAAAGCAAGGTCTCTCTAGGTGTCCCTGTCATTAAGCAAGAAGCCTCTGTACAAGAAAACATCCTTTCAACGTTTTCTATTCATTTCAGTCCTCTATTGCCAGCTTCCATTCCTGCCACTGTTTCTAAAACATCCCCATTTAGATACAGTGACTTAAAATTTATAGTTAGATCTTTCTTCCCCCTACCGTTTGCCTGACTAACTCAAAAATGATTTTGCTTTATTAAAAAGAGATTTTCTAGACCATTAGCACTAGCACAGCCTAGCTAATATAGCAGTACAGCAGAGAATCTGTGAGAGGACTCTGCGATTTACTTTGCCATTAAAAATTAAATTCCACCGTTAAAACAGCTCACAAACCTATGCAAGCTTGACAGATATGTTTAATCCATCTCAGAAATGAAAGGAGACAAGACACAGTCAATTGCCAACAGAGATTCTTGTCACCAACAAGGCCCAAAGAACCAACAGAAGACCTTACAGTTTATGGGGCAGAACAAGCCATTAACTATAAAGTGTATTGGTCCCATAATGTATATTTGCAGGGAACACTCTGGGCTGGATCCAGATACTCAAAATGTCAGGAAACCCTTCTGAATAGGTTGAGCTACAGCACATTACAAGCTGATAGACTCAAGGACGGAGAGACAGTGTGGTGAAGTGATTTGAGCATTGGACTATGTCTCTGGAGAACAGGGTTCGAATCCCCTCTCGATCATGGGTGACCTTAGAATCATAGATCGTAGAATCATTAAGTTGGAAGACACCACAAGGGCCATCCAGAGGGTATTGGGCTAGATCAGTGGTCCCCAAACTTTGGCCCTCTGGATGTTTTGGACTTCAGCTCTCAGAAGTCCCAGCCTGCTTGGCCCAAAGTCAGGAATTCTGGGAGCTGAACTCCCAAACATCTGGAGGGCCAAAGTTTGGGAACCACTGGGCTAGGAACACAAAATCAAAGCAGCCCTGACAGATGATCCAGCCTCTGTTTAAAGACCTCCAAAGAAGAAGACTCCACCTTGGATAAGTCCCACTCTCTCAGCCTCAGAGGACAGCAATGGCAACCCCTTCTGATGAAACTTGCCAAGAAAACCCTGCAATAGGCTCACCTTAGGGTTGCCATAAATCAGAAACTACTTGAAGGCATCCAAAACACACAGAGAGACTCAAGGAAACCATGGCCCTGAATCTACAAGACCTTACCAGGGCTATTAATAATAACAAGATATCTTGAAGGTCCCTCATTCAGATGATCATCATTAAGGTGGGGGGAGGGAACTAGATTTTATTGTTTTATGTTATATTTTATTGTTGTTAGCCGCCCCGATTGATCTCAAAGGGGCAGGATATAAATAAATTTTATTTTTATATTATTATTATTATTATTATTATTATTATTATTAGTCAAAGCCAACTTGATGGCAATTAACTACAACAGCAGCAGCAGCACAGGGCAAATGAAGTACCTTGAAAACCAGACAGAATCAACATGAACTGAGCCCTTCCATCCATACAAGGCAGTACCTGAAGCCAATCCAATACAACCTGAAACCAATTTATTGGCTATTAGGTCTCAAGATGTACATTGCAGATGAAATGAAGAAGTTTTGGGGGTGAATCAGTTAACCTTATTGGTATTGTTCAACTCTGATCTACTTTTACTCATAGGCTACACCGTTTTTATTTGCAAATAAAGATTATGCACATTTGCTGGATTGCACAGGAACATAGGAAGTTACCAGATGAGACTATTGGTCCATCTAGCCCAGTGGTTCCCAAACTTTGGCCCTCCAGATGTTTGGGAGTTCAGCTCCCAGAATTCCTGACTTTTGGCCAAGCGGGCTGGGACTTCTGAGAGCTGAAGTCCAAAACATCCAGAGGGCCAAAGTTTGGGGACCACTGATCTAGCCCAATACCCTCTATATTGATTGAAGCTGCAGAGAGCCACTGCCAGTCAGCCAAAGACAGGCTTTTCCAGACCTAGCTGGAGATGTTGGGAACTTACCTTGGGAAAATTGCATGCAAAACATATGCCCCACCATGGAACGATGGAGCCACTCCCATTATCTATGAAGATCACAGAATTCACCTTTTTCTGAAGCAGCAACTGAATTTTCTGGGTGCAGAATTTTACTGTTTTCTTTCCTTTCCCTTTGCAGGGCTTACTGCTACAGCCACATTCAATATCAGAAGCAGCAATACATTGGGGGCTGCAGAGGAAGGAAGAGCTTTGCAATATGTCACGCTTTGCAATGCTCATATTTAACACTGAAGCTGACATTCCATTGTCAAGACCTAAGAGCTATATTGTACATTGGATTTTCTTTCTCCTTGCAGGTCCTCAAAATCTGCAAGTGTAGAAGACCATCCTATGGTGGCTCCTAGAGGTTCCAGCCTGGGTCTAGATAATTATATGCTTACAAGATCTGAACATGAGCATAGCCCACAATGCATCACCATACACCACACTAAGTAAGGATTACTTAGTGATGTATTTTTTTAAAAAGTCCAGAATGTGTCCACTGGGAGTCCAAACTGCTGCAAGTTTCTGTCTTTTCCCACAGCTGTCATGTAATGAAAAGGCTAGGGCACAGATGTCTTCAAAAGAACGGCGCATCCATGCCCTGTTGCTGACAGCTACAGATTACTTATAATGCAGGACTTTCCCCAACCTGATGTGCAGCTATTTTTTCCAGTTTTGGGGCTGTAAGTGTCAAACCTACACTTTCATGCTGGGCATACAAGATGCAGCCACTTCATAAACACCACATAAGGGAAACCCTACTGGGTTTCCTGCTCATTAATCAACACAACTTAATGGAGCTGTTCCTTCAAACAGAATAAGGCAGGACCTGCATTAAGCAGAAGTGTGTAAGTGCTTTCTGGGAGGAAAAACGGAAAAAAAAACTCACTAACATGCTTCAGACAGACTTGCAGCATGTCACTGAAGGAGCTGCCATCCCCAACCAAGTTTCAGGCTAGGGAACCTTTGACGTTCCTGATCGCCATAGCCAGCATGGCCAATGGTAAGAGACTATGGGAGCTGCAGTTGAAAACATCTGGAGAGCAAAGATTCCCCAGCCATAACTAAGGACGTTATCACACGGGGAGTTGCGGGGAGAAAGTGGAAATAAACGGGCACGAGCGGAAGTCTTTAATTTACGGGATTTGTCCCATTCCGCCTCGTCTGATAACTAAATTCGAATTTAAAAGGGGGTTAATTCGAACAAAAACCTGATCTTTTCATTTTCGGGATTTTTGGGGGTTTGAAAAGATCAGGTTTTTGTTCGAATTAATCCCCTTTTAAATTCGAATTTAGTTATCAGACGAGGCGGAACGGGACAAATCCCGTAAATTAAAGTCTTCCGCTTGTCCGGTTTATTTTCAGTTTTCAGCGGCGGATCCCCGTGTGATAACGTCCTAAGGTAACAGCAAGCATTATCTGACTCAACTGCCTGCTGGCTTCAAAAACACAATAAGAGACCAACTCATCTCAGCTGAAGGCTCCACCTTCTGAGCTCAGCATACACTCTTGGCCAGAAAACATACAATCCAGTAAGACCTTGGAGAAGAACCAGAGGCCAGTGGTACAGTCTATATTTTGCATGCAAAAAGCCTAAGGTTCAGTCCCAATAACAATTCTTTCATATTTTTTACTTAGCCTATTAACGTATGTATCAGTCTTTAGGGCACAATTATTTGTTGCAAAGATTGTTTCTCTGTTTTTATCAACAATGTTATTCAGTTATCAACAATGTCATCAACAATGTTATTCAGAGGTTTTTATGGACCTCACCTGTGTCTCTCTTGCTTGTGGCAGAAAGCTGTATTTCAGGCTAAAAATGTGCCTGCCTTTGCTTCTCCCCCAAAAAATGCTGACAAAATTCCCTAGCTCTCTCCTGAGCCTGAAGATAAGAAACACTCCCAAGCTGTACTTTGGGGATGGGAAAGCTGGCGTTCAATCCAGATGTTGTAGCCGCCAGCTTCCCAATAGCAAAAGACTGTGGGAGTTTTAGTACAAAAGAGCTGAAAAACTAAACTTTCCCCATTCTTATCTTATGCTGATAGCAAGGGCACTGCACTGCACTGTTTTCTGAGCACTTCTGAAGCCATCATGAGATTGAGGATAATCCCTCTCTTTTCCCCATGCTCAGAGGACCAGAGGATTTTCCAGATTTCACATGGAACCTCAGAAGGAGAAAAACCAGACTTAGATTTTGGTGACCTCTCCAAGGGCCACTGCAAGAAAAACTGTTATTTTTACTGCTACAGCTCCAATGATATGCATGAAACATTGCAGTAGGGTCTTGTAGCACCTTCGAGATTAAGTGAAAGTGTGAAGCTGGTAGCATGACATTTCGTAGCCTTCAGTCTACGTCCTCAGATGGTTCTATCTTTCCCGTAAGTCTCAAAGGTGCACAAGATCTCTTTACACTTTGATTGCACCCAGACTAACATGACTACGGACGTTATCACACGTGGGCCAGAAAGCGATAATAAAGTGGAAATGAGGCATTCTGAAAATAAACCGAAAATAAACCTTGATTCCGCAAATGGCTTTCACACGTAATTACCTTAATTGCGAAATTACAGTAAGCGCATTTAACGTTCACGCCCGTAAATGTACTAGAAATGATCTTCTTGCACATGCGCAGATAGAGGAATGCTCGCCGTGGAACCATGGGAAAAGCAGGGAAATGCTCCCAAATGCGCATTTGCTTTTCACATTACGGTAAATGCGAAATTACTGTAATTTCGCAATTGCATTTCCTCAAAACTACTGAATTTCAAAAGATCTCGGATAACACCAGTTTCTGTCCAGTTTCTGTGCGACGTCGTGTGAAATCATGAGGCACAAATCCAGTTTCTGTTTGGGATTTGTGTGGATTAACCAGCAGATTTCCCCCATGTGATAACGTCCTACCTTATATATCCAAATGTAAATCTCATGTAGCGGTATAAAGGGCAGGTTTTGGGCAAAAATTAAGGATTTTGATATGACTCATGGATAAGTCAAGGCTAAAACTTAGAGGCATGCAACAAAGGATCTAAAGGAAGAAGCAAAGGAAACAATGCCAAAGAACTTACAAAATCCCAGCAGGCATAACTGCTTGTGCTCACACTAAAGGCTGGATGGATGACAGAGTAGAGGAGGGTCAGTACTTCCAGGTCAGATTATGGTCTTGTCTTTCACCAGGGGATGGTTCCTTACATTGACCCATGGATAAGTCAACTCAGGTTTTTTGGGTCAATTTTTTGACTAAAATTTCTAGATTTATACATGAGTATATACAGTATGTCTTTGAATTCAACTAACATTGCAGTAGGTGTGAAAACTGACTTTCTAGGCTTCCTTAGATGACCACCCTCCCTTCCTCATGACAACATGATTTGGTGGCTTTCCAACTTTAGTCAGAGGTGGGGTTTTTCCCCTCGATTCTAAAAGACTGAAATGCCTCCCAGTCTTTTACTGATTCAGTTACTAGCAATAAAAGCTCTAAGCGGATACTTTTAGACTCATCCGTTTGCCTTTGGTCCCACCCACCACTGGAATGCAAGCCCTGAAATTGTCTCTGAAACTGGATCAGACTTAAAGAAACCTCCCCACCTTTGCTTTAAAGAGCACAAGAGAACAGGGCCATCCCCAAAGTACTTCCTATCAAATCTTTCATCCAAAGGAAACAAGAAAAGAAGAGGAGACAGGGAAAAACAGGGAAGTCATATGTAGTTGTTTCACTTGCACATGGCTCAAGGTGAATCGATTACAACTGAAGTGAATTTTGAAAAGGTACGAAACCCTACTTTGCCCAGTTTGGAGGGAGGGGAAGACAGTTTACCTCTACAGTCAAGACCCTGCTCTTTCAAGCCAAAATGTAATGCTAGACAAACTCGAAGCTGCCACAAAGCTATCAGGAAGGGGGGGAGGGATCCTATTCTATTTTCACATAAAATTTTGCATTTGAAAAAACAGGCCATCCCATATGCATCCAGGCCCAGCCTCTTGCCTTGACTGGCACAGTTCCACAGCTGAAGCAGTGCCCGGGGATTCTGGGCACTGCCATCCAAGCAACTTTTCCAAACTCTAGTTCCTGATGCCCAACAACCTATGCAAAGGGGAGTGGGGCACCCTTGGAATGAAGTGGTGAAGTAACAGACATGACCTTTTAAATATGCATCCAATGCTTCCTCGACTGCATGAGCTTCTTTGCTTCTGCTTCCCACATATGACAAAAAAATCATCCCACAATTTTTAACCCACAGCAAGAATTCAGGAGAAGATCTTAGAAAAGATGGTTTGTGCAAACTCTCAGAAATTCCACCAGCCAATAGTTGAAGGATTATGAGAGTTGTAGTCCAAAAGAGTAAGCTGTCCAGGCTCTGATCAGAGGAGGGGAAGCTTTGCTCCTCCAGATGATCTGGACCTCAGCTTCCAAAGCTATAATTGACACAGTCAATGGTAAGGGATTGTGGGAATTATAGTCATCTGAAGGGCTAAAAGTCCCCCATTCCTGATCCATAGATCCATTCTCAGCAATGAATTCCAAGCCATTAGCAGCAGTGTTTAAAGTGTGACCAGTTATTAAAAGTCAAATGCAAAAACACTCAGACTTGCATTAAATACTCAGCATGTGCCACCAAGAAACCCTGTATTCTGAGGGACTCTGTTCCCAAATAAGAACTGATTTCTTCTGCCGCTTAAATTGGCAGCTTCAATCTGAGAGGGAAAAAGTAAGATCTCACATGCATCAATAGCACATAAAAATGAAATGCACACTTAAAGCAATCACAATCAAGGCTACAGTAGTCTCTCCTGAAAAATGTAGGTCCTTCAAACCACAACATGGAGGAAACTGTCAGCAAATCTTGCCTGAGGCCTGTCAATATTAGACTCTACTCCTTTTCCTGGACTAACTGAAGTCCCTCCTCACGTCCTAAATGGTCTAAAGCCTCACTAGGGACCAGAAACATTCCTTACAATCTCGCCTGATTGAGCAAATCATTTGCCCTCAAGCTGGGTGCACACAACTGCCAAGCCAAAAGAGGCGAGTTACACCATCTGCCATTGACGCGACAGTCCTGGGTCTTTAAATAGCCAAGGGTCAACTGCAGAAGCTCCAAACACATGCGCGTCTCTGTCCCAAGACACAAGCATGCAACTGCTACACAAAAGCCTATCACCTGGAGCTCCTGTCAGCTGGGCAGGGATGTTTCCATAAGGAATGAAAAAGAATGTTTGTTGCAGGAGCTTGGAACAGTTACCAACCACAACTATAAAATAAAAAGGGCTTGCAACACAGCTCCTCCTATAAATCCTGAGCAGCTCCCTGTTGCCACAAGTCTGGCTCTCTTGAAAAGCTGAAAGTATGCATCTGGGATGACAAAACAACCCCCCATTTCTCTACATGCTGCTTAACATTTGATCTTTGCTGCTTATGATTTCTGCACAGTGCTTTCTTCTAAACTGCTCTCAAAGGAATGCCTCCATCTTAAGAAATTTGTTCTATGTTGTTCCATCTACAAAACGATCCAAGTTAAAAAGCCAGGAGACAACTCAGTAAGTCTGAAAGACAACCCTTGCAGACCTGTGATGGTTCTTGTCTTTCCTGCTATCATGTTTGGAACCTTTCAAAGGCTGCCTGTAAAAAACACAAGAAGGGTGGACAGATTTCAAGACTGGCAAATCTAATTTGGTTGTTTGGTCTAGTTTTTCAGTAGAACTCCAAGATCCACAGAAGATATACAGATTTAGAATTAAAAACCGGGGTATATCCAAGCACATTCCAAGCCTCAGATTTTGTTTTCAGTAACTGAACTAAATTGCATTTGTATCACTTTAGTGCAGACTCCCACTCCTGCTTATCTGAAGGCATCCTTCCCTAACTTACCATCCTCCACATGTGTGTACTATGAATCCCAACACAGACATCTGCAATACCTAGTCTACCTTCCGCCCACTCCCAAAGTTGAGAACACAAACCAGTCTATATACAGTGGTCCCTCCAGATTCGCTGGGGTTAGGGATGAAGGACCCATGTGAATGCGGAAAAACCACAAATAAAAAAAACAGTATTCTTTTTACCCGAGAGAACACTTCTATAGGAAACTTCAGGTCCTCCAGTGCATATGGTCAACATCTGCCAGAGGTTGATCACAGAATCATGCTGGAGGACCTACAAATGCCTACAGAAGTATCTTCTCTATGAACTTCTAGGTTCTCCAGTGCAAATCTATGGTCAACTTCCAGCACAATTGTGCTGGAGGACTTAGAGATTCCTAGAGAGAACATATTGATCAAAACCGTAAATAATCAAATCCGCAAAAGTCAAAGCCGCAAATGTGAAGGGCCAATTGTAGAGCCTGGAAACACAATTACATTGCATGCATTGTACTTCTGACAATCCAGAAAGGTTCTAAATGGCCACTAGGAAACAAGACTTCGGGAGAAATTTGCATCCTTCACAACTTGGAAAGATAACAGGAGGCCTGTGAGTAAGCAAGTTGCAAGGAATTAAGAAGGAAGCAGATTTAAGTTAGGCCACTGGAGAAGCTAAAATTATAGAAAGCATACATGCACTACCAAATGCAGACTGACAGCACACAACCCCCAAGTTCACAACCAAATACCAGCTGCCAACAGTTCTGTAGACAAAGGCCAGTCAAGGAACACAATGAAATTTCAGGCCTACACAAACCAGCATCGCATCCAGAGCATAGTAAACTGCAGCGGCTATTCTGGACTGCAAGATCCTTCTTCAGCAACTGTCCGCCGAAAAGTAAAGCATTCAAAGCTGCTGCCAGTAAAGACATGATAGGCAAATGCAACCACAGATCGCAGAGGAGGGACTTTTAAAACACAATGATGCTCTTCCCCTTATCTGCTAAAGTCAGATCAGACAACCAAGTGGCATAATCCAAGACCCAAACGATTTAAGAAACTTGCCCAGTCAAAATAATCCTGCAGCCTACAATATCCGAAGTGCAGAAAGTATCACAAATGTCTGTCACAGAATAGAAAAATAAAATATAGGTCAATCATGGAACACATGCTCACGTAAATGTACTGTTTCAAGCCTGGCAAACCTGGCAGCTTTGGGGATTTCTGCATCTCGGGTTAACATTATCTTTTAAAAAATTCACATTTTATCAGATTTTGGGTTTACCCAGAGGAAAACATCCTGGCCAAGAAAACCAGTAATGTTGTCAGAGTAAGCAAATTCCCTCGAACATCACAGCAAAATCTTCCCAATTGACTTCAGGCTGCAGTTCCAGCAACTGATGGATTAATCTGGTGCCATCCATGGCAGCATTGCACAAACATCCGCTGCGAATGCTGTTGTGTTGAAAAGGAAACTTGCCGCCGAATTATTAAAAAAGAAAACTTGCTGTCTGAAGTTTCACCCGGCACTTCAAGCAGAAAAGGTCACAACTTCATCAGCTCCAATGCCATTTTTCTACTAGATCCAGGAGGCAAGCGACGATGCCACGTCCCACCCAAGTGCCAGGCTGACAGAAGTAGGCACTTGCAAATGAAACAGAACAACGTTAAGCTATGAAATCTCAGGGGGGGGGGCAGAAAAGAGGATGCTGCAACCGCACAGACTCTGCCAGGGAAGAAAAGAGAGGGCAAGGGGTCTTGTCTTTCTTCCAACAAAGGCAGCCCACCAGGTGCCAAGGCAGTGCCATGGGATTTAACAAACTACTAACAAAACAGAGGATGGTGAAACTGCACTCTTTCCACACCTGTATACACACACACACACACACACATCTAAGGATCTGAGGCCAGTGGTAAACACCTGGGAGAGAAAACCTGTTCCGACTGGCATTATTACCTGGTTGCGCACCTGCCACCTCTCTGCCACAGACTGGCTCTGGCTGGCAGCTCACCTAATTCACAGAACCATAGGTCCAAAACACACTGGAGAAATAATCCAGTTTGAGACCGCTTCAACTGCCCTGGCTCAGTGCTAAGGAATCCTGGGCATTGGCGTTTCTTGTGGCGGAGAAGGCTCAACGTCTCACAAAACTGCAGATCCCAGAATTCCCTAGCATTGAGGCAGGGCAGTTCAAGCAGTCTGGATGATTTCTGCAGAAGATACCCCAAAGGGTCATCCAGTCCAACCCCCGGCTTTGCAGGGAGAGCCCATCAATCCCACCTCCCAACCTGATAGGCCAACATGGCTGGATTCACAAGGGTCAGCTTGGCAAGAGCTGGGGGGGGTTTCTAGAAGAGGGGTGCTTGCGGTCATCCCTGTGCCTTGACCAGCACCATGCCATCACGGCCCTTTGCCATGGCCAGCACCATGCCATCATGCCCATCTCTGTGCCAAAGGACGGGCCACACAGGTTGCCTTGCACCTGAGCTGGCTGGGCACCAAATTCAACGGGGCGACAAAGGTGAGAGGAAGAAGGAAGCAGGGTCCCGCTGCCAAAGTAGGGTTCCTCCAGTGCCAGATCCTTGGGCCCCAGAAAGCAACACTGTCCCCCCTCCCTGCACCCCTCAAAACACAGACAGAGACACAGGCACTCCACACTGCAGAAACAATCGGGTTTGACACCGCTTTAACTGCCCTGGCTCCATGCTATGGGATCCTGGGAGTTGTAGTTTTTGACCCCTCTTTAACTGCCCTGGCTCCATGCTATGGAATCTGGGGAATTGTAGTTTTAGATACCGCTATAACTGCTCTAAATCAGTGCTATGCAATCCTAGGAACTGCAGTTTTTGACACTCCTTTAACTGCCCTGGCTCCATGCTATGGGATCCTGGGAGTTGTACTTTTTGACACTCCTTTAACTGCCTTGGGTCAATGCCATGGAATCCTGGGAATGGTAGTTTCTGACCACCACCAGCACCCCTTGAGCTGCCTTGGGTCAATGCCATGGACTCCTAGGAACTGTAGTTTTAGATACCCCTTTAGCCGCCCCGGCTCCATGCCAGGGACTCCTGGGGAGCTGTAGTTTCTGGCACCCCTTTAACTGCCCTGGCTCCATGCTGTGGAATCCTGGGACTTCTAGTTTTAGAGAGACCCCCTTTAACTGCTCTGGGCTCCTGGGGGGCTGTGGCTCCCTGCTGTGGGCCCCTAAGGAGGGCCTCGGAGCCGGTGCCCAGGAGCCAGGGGCGGCAGGTGAAGCGGAGCGGGGCTGAAGGGGGCAAGAGGCAGCCCTTTCCCTTTCCCTTTCCTCTCCCTCAGTCCCTTCGGCAGCGCTTCCTTCCCCTCAGAGGGGGGCAAAAGACCACCCGACGGAGACCTAGGAGCCCCAGCCCTGACTGCCCGCCCGCCCTTCGGGGCCTCCTTCGGGGGAAGCAGCAGCAGCAGCAGCAGCCTTGGCCCGGACCAAGACCGAGACCGAGACCGAGACCGAGACCGAGACCGAGACCGGGGCCCTCCTGTGGCTGTTGGGCGGTGGGACGGGGGCAGAGACAGGGGCAGGGGCAGGGGCAGGGTCCGTCCCCTCCCTCCTTCCTTCCTTCCTTCCTTCCCTCCCTCCTTCTTTCCTTCCCTCCCTCCTTCCTTCCTTCCCTCCTTCCTTCCCTCCCTCCTTCCTTCCCTCCTTCCTTCCTTCCCTCCTTCCTTCCCTCCTTCCTTCCTTCCCTCCTTCCTTCCCTCCTTCCTTCCTTCCCTCCTTCCTTCCTTCCTTCCTTCCTTCCTTCCTTCCCTCCTTCCTTCCCTCCCTTCCTCTTTCCCTCCCTCCTTCCTTCCCTCCCTCCTTCCTTCCTTCCTTCCTTCCTTCCTTCCCTCCTTCCTTCCTTCCTTCCCTCCCTCCTTCCTTCCTTCCTTCCTTCCTTCCCTCCTTCCTTCCTTCCCTCCCTCCTTCCTTCCTTCCCTCCCTCCCTCCCTCCTTCCTTCCTTCCTTCCTTCCTTCCCTCCCTCCCTCCTTCCCTCCTTCCTTCCCTCCTTCCTTCCCTCCCTTCCTCTTTCCCTCCCTCCTTCCTTCCCTCCCTCCCTCCTTCCTTCCCTCCTTCCCTCCTTCCTTCCTTCCTTCCTTCCCTCCCTCCTTCTTTCCTTCCCTCCCTCCTTCCTTCCTTCCCTCCTTCCTTCCCTCCCTCCTTCCTTCCCTCCTTCCTTCCTTCCCTCCTTCCTTCCCTCCTTCCTTCCTTCCCTCCTTCCTTCCCTCCCTCCTTCCTTCCTTCCTTCCTTCCTTCCTTCCCTCCTTCCTTCCCTCCCTTCCTCTTTCCCTCCCTCCTTCCTTCCCTCCCTCCTTCCTTCCTTCCTTCCTTCCTTCCCTCCTTCCTTCCCTCCTTCCTTCCCTCCTTCCTTCCTTCCTTCCCTCCCTCCTTCCTTCCTTCCTTCCTTCCTTCCTTCCTTCCTTCCCTCCTTCCTTCCTTCCCTCCCTCCTTCCTTCCTTCCTTCCTTCCCTCCCTCCCTCCTTCCTTCCCTCCCTCCTTCCTTCCTTCCCTCCTTCCCTCCTTCCTTCCCTCCTCCCTTCCTTCCTTCCTTCCTTCCTTCCTTCCTTCCCTCCTTCCCTCCCTCCTTCCTTCCCTCCCTCCTTCCTTCCTTCCTTCCTTCCCTCCTTCCCTCCCTCCTTCCTTCCCTCCTTCCTTCCTTCCTTCCTTCCTTCCCTCCTTCCTTCCTTCCCTCCCTCCTTCCTTCCTTCCTTCCTTCCTTCCTTCCTTCCTTCCCTCCCTCCTTCCTTCCTTCCTTCCTTCCTTCCTTCCCTCCTTCCTTCCCTCCCTTCCTCTTTCCCTCCCTCCTTCCTTCCTTCCTTCCTTCCTTCCTTCCTTCCTTCCCTCCCTCCTTCCTTCCCTCCCTCCCTCCTTCCTTCCTTCCTTCCTTCCTTCCCTCCTTCCTTCCTTCCCTCCCTCCTTCCTTCCTTCCTTCCTTCCTTCCTTCCTTCCTTCCTTCCTTCCTTCCCTCCCTCCTTCCTTCCTTCCTTCCTTCCTTCCTTCCTTCCTTCCTTCCTTCCCTCCCTCCTTCCTTCCTTCCTTCCTTCCTTCCTTCCTTCCTTCCTTCCTTCCCTCCCTCCTTCCTTCCCTCCCTCCCTCCTTCCTTCCTTCCTTGCTACCTACCATCCGGGGCGAGGGACCACCGCGCCGCCACCGTCTCCGCCCGGCTGTCATCTTGCTGGAGGCGGAGGAGGAAGCGCGGGACTACCGGCCGAAAGGGAGGGAACGAGGGAAGGAGGGAAGGAGGAGGAGGAGAAGGGGAGGAGAAGGAGGAGAGAGAAGGCCGGACCAGAGCCCCCCTCCCTCCTCCTCCTCCTCCTCCTCCTTCTTTTCCTCTTCCTCTTCCTCTTCCTCTTCCGACGGCCCTGGGACAAAGACACAGCCAGGACCCGCCGCTTGCTTCTCCTCCTCCGCCGCCTTCTTGCACGTGTTTTGGGGGGCAGAGAGGCCGCCAGCGGGAGCCCGAGAGGCGGACGGAGAGAGGGAGGGAAAGAAAGGAGGGAAGGAAGGGAAGAGAAGAGAAGAGAAGAGAAGAGAAGAGAAGAGAAGAGCTTTCCCCTTCTTCACTGCCTTCGCCTCGCTCTCGACCCCAGGGATGAGAGACCTCTCCAATTGCAATAGCAATAGTAATGGCAACAATAGCAATAGCAACAATAGCAGCTTCATTTAGATACTGCACTGAGCAGTCTCTAAGCAGTTTCTAAAGTGTAAGCCAATGGCCCCCAACAAGCTGGGGACTCATTGTAGCAACCTAGGAAAGGATGCCAGGCTGGATGGGACCCTGAGCCCCTGGCTAGGATTGAACTCACAACCTTCTGGTTTGTGAGTGAGGGGCTGCAGGACAGGCGTTGAACCCCTGCGCCACTAGGGCTCTTCCTAGGCCAGATGCCCCCATGCCTCCTCGGCAGTGACCCTTGGGGTTGTTAACCGCCCTCCAGTCGATCTCGACCCATGGCGACCCTATGGATGAGACCTCTCCAAGAAGACCCTCTGTCCTCCCCTGCTCTGCTTCATTCCTGCAAGCCCTTCATACCCAAAGTGACCTCCTTAATAATAGAGTCCCTCCATCTGGCATGGGGCTCAGGGTCCCATCCAGCCTGGCATCCTTTCCTAGGTTGCTACAATGAGTCCCCAGCTTGTTGGGGGCCATTGGCTTACACTTTATAACAGGGGTAGGCAACCTTTCCCCTTTAAGGGCCGAGGGACTTCAACTCCCAGAAGCCTCAGCCATGTTGGCCAATAGTCCCATGTTGGCCAATAGCTCCTGGGATTCTGGGAGCTGAAGTCCCTTGGCCCTTAAAGGGGAAAGGTTGCCTACCCCTGCTTTATAAACTGCTTAGAGACTGGTCAGTGCAGTATCTAAATGAAGCTGCTATTGCTGCTACTCGTACTTTCCTCCATCTGTGGGGCGGAAAAGAATGAAGGGTAGCCACCTCCCTTCTCCCCTCGAGGAAGCCCTTCTTCTCCATCCTGCAACTTCTGTAGGACTCTGTCCATTTTGAAGGTCCCTCAGGGAGCATAACTTCAGCCCAGATCATGATGAAATAGTGAAAAGTATGGTTTGATTGTTGGATTAGGACACTGGGAGACCAGGGTTCGAGTCCCAGCTTGACAATGGAAACCCACTGGATGACCTTAGGCAAGTCACGCTCTTTCAACCTCAGGATGGCAATGGCCTCTGAACAAATCTTGCCCAGAAAACCCCATGATAGGTGTCCTTGAGCAAGTCACACTCTCTCATCCTCTGAGGATGGCCATGGTAAACCTTCTCTGAAGGAACTTGCCAACAAAACCCCACAACAGGATCTCCTTAGGGTCACCATAAGTCGGAAACGACTTGAAGGCACACAACAACAACAACAATTGATGTCAAGGCAATTTACAGGGATAGCAAAGTTCTGTACTGCTGCAGTTAAAATCCACAAAAATGAGGTTTTAGTAAATGCTTGGGTTTTTATTATATGGATATGTACTTATATTTCACGTTTTCTATTTCATATGACTTGTATTTGGTTGTTGTGTGCCTTCGAGTCTTTCCCAACTTACAGCAACCCTAAGGTGACCCTATCATGGGGTTTTCTTGGCAAGTTTCTTCAAAGGGAGGGTGCCATGACCATCCTCTGAGGCTGAGAGAATGGACTTGCCCAAGATCACCCAGTGGGTTTCCATAGCCGAGGTGGGATTTGAACCCAGGTCTCTAGTCCAATGCTCAAACCACTACACCAGGCTGGCTGAAGATTTGCCATACCTTGGATCCGAATGGAGACTGTACTCAAGAAATCAGAAGACTAGGACTGGGAGAGGCAGCCATGAAAGCACTAGACAAGATCCTAAAGAGTAAAAATATACAACTGAGCACTGAAATCAAAAGAACATATCCAGGGATAGAGCCCTGTCGGCCACATAGCCAAGTACAGTCTCATCCAAAATCCACAAAACCTTATTTGGGCCAACCCAGGGTGTCCAGATGTCATAACTAGCAAAGGAGGAGAAGGCACCGCAACATGTAGGACATTAGAGATAAATGGTGGGCATGATCAAATAAAAACTAAAAACACTCATGTAAATAGCAACCCATGCTTCTTAGTCTTGCTCAGAATCGAGGATATTTTGGAATTGGACTGAAATGTAGGGTGTGTCCTGGAAAAGGAGGACATCTGATCACCTTGGGGCAACCAAAATGCCCAAAGACATGCTTTTCAAGCTTTCAAAGCTCCACTGGCGGCTTCATCAGGCAAAGGTGTTTAAAATCATGCAGGAGAAAGAAAACAAAATCGATTCAAAGACATATAGTCATCTTAGGAGTTTATCACACGGGGGAAATCCCATGCAGAAACGGGATTTAAAAGGTGGGGCAAACCCGCAAAAGCGGTTAGTTTTTCACACACACCGCTGTTAAAATGGGGTTAACCCAAACGGAAAGTAGTCAGAAACCACTTCTGAAGCAGTTTCTGACTACTGTCCCTTCGGGTTTTTAACAGCGACGTCGTCTGAAAAACTAACCGCTTTTGCGGGTTTTTTCTAATTTAAAGTCCCGTTTCCGCTCAGGATTTCCCCCGTGTGATAAACTCCATAGTCTGTAAAACCAGGATGTAAAGAGATCTTGTAGACTCCTTGGTCATATAGGCTGGAAGCTAATGGGAGTTGAAGCCCAACAACATCTGGATGGTGACATTTTCCCCATCTATTTCCCCAGCCTATAGTAGAGTCTGTCCTTGGAGATGTTTAATATTCCAGTATCTAAGAATATCCAGAAGCAATGGACTACTCTGTTTCTGCCCATCTTCCTAACCAGTGGCTGCACATCCTTTGTGCTCCGAGCCTGTGTAGAAGCGATCCTCTGCTGAACCACAAAACAACCGTATGGCAAATTTATGAGCCATTAAAGACAGGTTTTTTATTACATAGTAATTATTTTTAAAACTTAATTCTACAATCTCACTTCAGTGGTTAACAATAAGCAGAGCCATTGGCTGAACTTTCATAATACTTTTTTAAAAACCTGGATAGCTTGAGAAATCCATAATGAATGGCTTTTATGAGTTTTCAAAAATATTTTTTTTCTTTATCTCTTTGCTACTTATTTGTCTTCTTTTCATTTTTCAAACTAAAAAGGCATAACAGTGGTGAGGGAAATTAGAAAAATGCCCAAACATCCCTGTGTCAGGGTTTGCAAAGAGGGTGCAAGTATTGTGAATATCAAAAGAGTCATTATAATTTGAAGGTGGTAGTACAAAAATATGAGCATCTGGGGTACGTCAGAACTTTTTATTTCATGGTGCACATTGCTGAGTATAGTCATTTTAAGATGGATGGGGAAACTTGTGATGCTCCAGAAAATGTGCAAAGCACCAGGTTTCTCCATTAGCAAGGATGGTGATCTCACCTGCATCCCCTTAAACATCCCTCTCCCTTCTAGGCTTCTCTGCAATCCTTGCAACCTACTAAAAATAATAGGTTTTCCTAGCAAGAATCCATTGCTATGAACACTCCCTGTTATAATGCAAAGTATTCTGGTCCAGATTTGTCTTGGATGGGCAGTTAAGAATGAGTCTGTTCTGTAACTGGTTGTACTTCCAGGGCTCCCCAAGACTTTGTTTGTTGCCGCATTGACACACATTACTGTTATATAGAGTACAATAACATCCAAAATCCACAAAACAGCAATACAGTCAGCCCTCCACATTCGCTGGGGTTAGGGGCACAGGATCCCTGTGAAAGTGGGAAAATCGCAAATAAAAAAAAACAACACACTACAAGATGTTTTTACCTGAGAGTACCCTTCTCTAGGTTTTCCAGCGCAACTCTATGGTCAACATCTGGTAGAAGCTGACCATAGAATCACACTGGAGGACCTACAAATGCCTAGAGGAGTGTTTTCTCTACTAATCTCTACATCCACCAGTGCAACTGGTGCTTTTCCAGCAGAGTTGCGCTAGAGGACTTAGAGATTCCTTCAGAGAATATATTAATCAAAGCCGCAAATAACCAAAGCCACAAAAGTCAACGCCACAAATGTGGAGGGCCGACTGTACTTTTATTGGCCAGCTAAAATCCACAAAATACATGATGCAAGCTTTCAAAGCTTTACTGGCTTCTGCATCAGGTGAAGGTGTTAAACAGCTGTATTAATTTATTTATTTACTCCATCTTCTTGGGGGCATAGCTACAGGAATATTATGATGAGTACCTGCCTTTCCGCATTTACCAGTACACTACTGCCTCCAGATGTTGTTATCCCATTAGCCTCAGCCACCGCAGCCAAGAGTGGGAGGTAATGGGAGATGTAATCCAAAAATGGGTGGAAGATGATACACTCGCTGGCTTGGTTTTTAGGGAAGGAGGTCAGGTGATACCCATCAGGTTTAACCACCTTTAAAATGCTGGACTTCTCATTTTGTTAGGCACACAGGTTGCCTAAATATTCTTAAGGTCACTGCATGTGCAATTGGATCCATAGTTGCAGTTCAGTGAGATTAGATTATAAAGTTCTATCTTGACTTTATGTTTAAAGGTTCCCTTGGGGAAAGAAACTCTCCTTCTTCAGAAATCAAAATGGCAGCAGCAGCAGCAGCAGCAGCACCTTGTCTCATCATGGGAATGACACTGAGAAGTGGTCCCTTCTTCTCAACTTATTTGAGGTGTGGTGCTAGAGGAAAGTACTGTGGATACTATGGAATGCCAAAAAGACAAATAAATGTGTCCAAGAGCAAATCAGGCCAAAATTATTAAACTTAAGCTATCATATTCTGGACATTATGGGACAGCATTAACATTAGAAAAGATGATAGTGCTTGGCAAAGTGAAAGGCAGTAGGAAAAAAGGATAGACTGAACCAAGAAAGCCACAGCTTTGGAGTTTGTAAGAACTTAGCAGGGTTGTTAATAACAGGTCTGTCGCTCATATAGAGTCACCATTAGTCAAAGCCAACTTTGCAGTACACTCGTCCCTCCACATTTGCAGCTTTGACTTTTGCGGATTTGATCGTTCACGGGTTTTATTAATATGTTATCTCTAGGAATATCTAGGTCCTCCGTTGCAACTCGATGGTCAACTTTAACCAAAAGTAGCATTGAAGGACCTAGAGATTCCTAGAGAGAACACGCCACTAGGCATTTGTGGCTCCTCCAGCGCAATTCTGTGGTCAATGCCTTGCAGATGTCTACCACAGAGTTGCACTGGAGGACCTAGAGATTCCTAGAGAGGTGTTTTCTCTTAGGTAAAAACATCGTATTTTTGTTTTTTGGGGGTTTCCCACATTCGTGGGGGTCTTGTGCCCCTAACCCCAGCAAATGTGGAGACAGGAATGTAGTTAACAACAACAAAGCACCGCCTTTGTAAAGCATGGGGAACTGTATCCATATCACTTTCTCCCTTATGTGGATTTTGTGTGTACCTCAATTTATTTTCTCCCTGAATACAAAGAAATATGCATGTTTGGGTAAATTCTTCAGAAATTAACAGAAAATTCTTTCCCATTTGCACCTGCCAAAATCCTGCATTAAGAGAAGCTTCTTGTGCCTGCCTATAGATATTAAAGATCTGATGTCCCGCTCTCTCTCAAAAAAAGATGGCAACCCTAATTTGTAGGTGCGTATACAGGGCTCCAAAGCCAGACTTTGGGAGCTAAGCACTCAAAACTCCAGCCTTGGATGGACTACATCTAACCGTGCCAGGTATCTGCATATCCTAAATATGAAGAAATGTGTGGCTGTTGGCAAATTCATCTGAAAAACAAACTGATGGAAAATTCTTTTCCATCCCTTGCCATGGCCCACCAGAGACTGGGCTGTGTGACCTAGTTATAGTTCCTGATCTTTCTCCAAAATTGCATTGGGAAGAAGGATTGCATTAGGAAAAGTCTTTTTCTTTTTGGTTATGCTATTATTTGTTGTGAAAGGATTCTGCCCCTGAACCCCACTTCACAACAGGGAAGCATTTTGGAGTGCAATCCCCAACTTGCAAATAAAGCTGGGATATTCCAGAGAAGGATCAGCTCCTTGGTTCTCCTGTATTTGTAGCTTGCTTTGATTGTTTCTTTTACCTCTGTCTCTTATAGGTGCACTTTTGAATGGTTATTCTACTAGGTAACCCAAAATCTGACCCAGTCAATAAATTGACCTGCCTTCTCCTAACAAATTTAGATAATGTATTGATGACTGAGGGTTTAATTGTTTCTTCCTGCGTGTTAGAAGCAAAATGCTAAGTTCATCTGCAAAGAGGAATGTGTTGGGAATCTGAGATCTTCAGCAAAAAGTTCTGTGTCTTGCCATCCCAAGAAGCCAGGCAAGTGAACACACAAAAACAGGACTTTCTCAGGAACAGCACCCCAGTTGAGGAACTCTGTCCCAAGAGACATCAGGCTGGGTCTATCTTTGCTGAGCTTTTGGTTGGCATTTAAAGCTACCATATATAATTCTGTATGGTCTCTAGTTTTTAAAACTGATGCCCATGTGCATGCTCTTAGTAGCTTTCTGGTGGAAAAGTAGAAAATGAGAGAAAGGAAAAGGGATTTCAGGAAAAGAAAATAAGAAAAGGTGAAGCTTCACACCACTGGATCAGACTTTTTACCATTTGAATCTGCAGTGTGCTCTCATCCAGGATTGCACCACCCAGAAACAGAACTACCCCTTGTAGAAATGCAGTTTTCCACATAAAAGGTTCTCCATCCTATGCAAAGGTCTGCATATCCCTGTTAAAACTGCTATTTTGTATTTTGTGTTTTCTTCTAGGAAGGAGACCCAATAGGCTATTAATATAGGTGGCCCTCTGATTAAAGCATTTTTTCCTTCATTCACTAAAGGCTCGCAATGGTTTCAAAAGAAGCCATCAGCACTTTGCTATATACATCAAGCAAAGACTTTGAAAATGAGAGCCATGGAGGCGTTTTTTTTTTATTATTATTCATCACTGCAGCCTAGGTGAGAACTTAAGAGTTGCAATTCCATTTCTTTGCAATAAGCCTATCAGAAATAAGATGAGATTATATTTTAACTTCTCAAAGTGAGGAAATATGCTCTCTGCAGTTTAATCCATTGCAGCAAGGCTATTGGACAAATTTAGGTCATTGCTACAATTGGTATTTGAAATATATCTTTATTTAAAGGAATCAAATGCAAGGCTAAGCAAGAGGGGAAGAGAATGAAAGGCCAGACTTATAGGCTTCTCTCAACACCAACCATAGCTAGAACCACAAGAAGTTACTAGAGGCATCCTGATGCGGAGCAGATTTCCTTTGGATGAGAATCACACCAGAGACTTCTACACCGTTGTTCATAATATTTGTCTTGTTTGCAATTATACAAGTTCTGGAGAATATAAAATCAGGCAAATGGCATAAGCATTCCTACAAGACTGATAGTCCTCTACCATTCTCAGTGCAGCACCCATGGCTGTCAGGTAGGGTTACTGGGCCCTTGATATCTGCTGGGGTTTGGTTCCAGGACCAATAAAGATCCCATATTTTTTTATTGTCACGACAATTTTATATTGTAGGAACAGTGTTAGGGCAAGCGATGGTAACTAAGTCCAACATAGTTCACGGGGGTTATGAACCCAGGCTTTCTAATGTCATGCTCATATTCAAACCACTTCTCTATACCTGTGGTAGTCACCAGCTCAGCAAATTGATGGGTCTGCATGTGCATACTCAACATTTAAAGAGGGCTAGCAACTTTCTTATATCTTGATATCGCTTTCAACACAACCTTTTCCCACGACGTCACTTCACATGTGTAGCCGCTAGTCAGTACGAAAGCCGTAAGCAATCGGACAACATAAATCTGTTTGTGAACCAGTACCTAACTCAATGACAGTTATGAAAATATGAATGTCTGTGTTAGGTCTCCCGTCATTAATTCAAGGATTTTTTATTTTTTTTCCTGTTGGGGGGATACGTAATCATTTCCCTGGCCTGACATAATTTTTTATGCACATTTTAATGATCTTCTAAATAATTGAACTATGTTTCACAATATATTTAAATATTTTAAATGGCTTGAAATGCAAATTGCAAATTGCAGATGGGCAGAGGAGAAATCAATTTTTAAAGAACACTTCTAAAATGCAAAATGAATATGGAATATTTCTTCGTGTAGGCTAGCCTTAAACGTTTGGTAGTCCTTTCCTCTTCAAGCCCATATTAATTTAGACAATGACTAAATTACTGGACTACCTGGAAAGTCCAGTAAATGCATGCTTTAGAATCCGTACACAACTTGAATAGATCTAATATCCTTGAACCATCCATTCTGGTTATAAATGCAATTAATGATTTGTGTATGCACATAGTTTAACTTTTTAAACCTTTGCCCATATTTGTAATATATATGTAAAAACTAATCGGAGTTTCAGGTTGATTGCATTTTAAATAGATGTCTCAATTTTGGAGGCCTGTGTTTTTATTCTTTCTGGCTTGTCCCTCAATGTCTTAAGCTCTAAACTTTAGCCATGGCTGATACAAGACATTTTGCTGCCCGAGGCTAAGGATAACATGGCACTGCCATCCACATTGGATTTACAGAAGCCAAGAAGACTAGCAGCTGAAATTCACTTCAAAACTGGTGCAGGGGCAAAGTCCCGCATCATAGCAGAAGATAGCAGGCTGACTAAGGCTGCATCTGCACTTTAGAAATAATCCATACTGACACCACTTTAACTGCCCTGGTTCAATGATATGGAATTCTGTGAACTGTAGTTTTGTGAGACATTTTGCCTTCTCTGTCTGGTGCAATTCTCAGAATTCCATAGCAGTGAGCCACAGCAGTTAAAGTGGTATCAAACTGGGTTATTTCTCCAGTACAGATGCAGCCCGGGAGGAGACAGATCAGGTCAAGTGGCACACAGCTCTTTCTTCTAGCTCTTCTGGATTCCTTAGTATTTATTGCCTGCAATGATTGCCTCTGTCTAATGACAGAGCCAGTTGTAGGGAGTTGGGCATAATTATTATTATTGTCTATGGTTTATTTTCTAGTTTTAACTGAGACTGTATTTAATGTATTTTAATGGGGGGTAAATTGTGTTAGTTTACATTGTTCTATTGTTATTGTAAGGGTTATTTTATGTCTCTGATTTTAGATGTAAGCCTCCTTGATAGCCAAGGCTAAAGACAGGGTATAAATTATTATTATTATTATTATTATTATTATTAGTGACTCCTTCTACCCTCTGGAATATCCTTCCATGGGAGGCCCAACTGGCCCTCTCCCTGCTTTCCCTGCATTGGCAAACAAAAACAATTGTATTCAAGCAGACTTTTAATACATAATCATGGGGTGGCCTTTTATGGGGGTTTTGTTATATGGAGTGTGTATTGTAGTTTGTAATATATGTAATTTTACATGGTTTTATCTGATGTTTTTAAAACTTATTGTAAAATCAAATAAATAAATATATAAATGAATAAATTCTTATCTCTGCTTCCAGCTCCTGTTGTTTCTTCTTGTTTGGAAAAAGTTTTGGTCACTTTACTGCCCAGAGAGGCAAACCTAGGAGTGTAGTAGAGCAAGGGCTCAGAAGGTCAAAGGAACAGGAGCTTAGAAATAGAAGGGATGGTGGCATTATCGGCTATCTTCATCAAGCTCCCCAGTTCCCTCTGGAGTTAGCTACAGTCTTCATGGCCTGGAGAGAAAATTAATTTCCCCATGCATAATACATGTTGTGAGCTCTTCCTGTTGAAATGCAAAATATTCTAAGGTGGACAGTCCTTGAATAAACCACTAAGACCTCTCAGTTTTATAAAGACCTGCTCCCTAAGATGAAGGATTTCTTCTTGATGCTGTGAAAAGAAACTTTTGAAAAATATTGAACTGGTGATCTGATGATGCTTGCAAATATCTCCATCCTTCTCTCTCTGTTTCATTCTCAAGAGTCTCCAGCCAAAGTCCAGGATAATATTGTCTCTGTACTGTCCTTTACCAGGTCACCAAGACCGTCAACTGAGGACGTTTTCACACTGGGCTTTACACGGAGGCAAACCTACCTCCGTCCGGCCCCACTCCGGCTCCAGAACCTAAAAGTTCAGACGACGTCGCAGCAAGCCCCTCCTCATCCTTCGCCATCCCTGCGCCATCCCTGCCTCACTCCGGGGTCTTGCTCGTCGTGTTCAAACTACGTCGCAGCAAGCCCTGCCCCATCTTGCGCAATCCCTGCGCCATCCCTGCCGCTAGCTGGCTTTAGCCCCATATTTCTAATTCCTTTTCTAAAAAGGAATTAGAGGGGCTGCTGGCGGAGGCAATCAGGAGCCCTTCCGGCGGCTGCTGTTTTCGCCGCCGGAGCGGCTCTTGATTGCTTCCAGGGGGCTTCCAGGCGGCTTTAGAGCCGCCTGTGTGAAAACGCCCTGAGCCTAATAAATGGAGTATTTTGCTACTGCTGCTGGTCTTCATTGGTGTGTGCGTATAAAAACATACATAATTCTTACACACAAACAAGCAACAGTACATAGTTAACATTAAAATGGTTTCCTTCATTTTTGTATTCTCCTTCAGGGTGTGGCTACAAGGACCATTACGATGGGTGCCTGCACTTCTACATTTATTACAATCCTGGCAAACTGAGCAGGTACTCTGGAAGCAAAATAATAATTTGACTCAAACACATGCATGGTATTTTTGATCTGCAAACAGAAGTCATGTGTATTCAGTTCCGAGTTTGCAGCATGCATATATAACTAGCTTTATGTTAGGTTTCCTCTTGTGTGGCCCACACAATACAGGCTTGAGGTCAATAGATCCTGCCGCTGTGTTTTTCAACACGTCACAAAATCAGCAAGCAGGAGTTTCTCTCTAGTGAATATACATTGCTAAGCTGATTTCTAAACGTGCTTGGCTTTCCTTGAGACTAGTCGAACCTGGTTCTGTGCAATTCAGCTATGGGTTAGGGTAGGGATAAGTATCTGCTTTACATTTTCATCAGAGAGCAAATCAATTCAGATGGCAGCACACTGGACAAGAAGACTTCTGAGAACAGCTTGTTCTGGATGGTTCAGCAATATGTGAATTGCTAACATTTGACACGCTGCACATTTATGTAATCCTCCGTCCCTCATTGTTTCCAATGTTTGGTGCAATTTTTGACTGAGATGCTGCATACCATCAGTCCTGTGCTGGCGAATCTGGAGATGCAGGTGCTTATCATGACTCTCATGCCCCCGGGCAGCTGTGTTGCTCCATATCTGCAAACCAGTTCTAGCAGTTTTCATCTCCACTAGAAGGAGGTGTGTTGTAAAGCCAATGGGTGTTCATTACCTGTTTCAAGACCAAGGTACTCCAAATGTTTACAATGCTTGCAAACAGTTTGGAGTTGTAAAGAGTTTGGTTTACAGCAGGGCCAGCACATATATTTATGACTTTCTACCTACCGTGAAGGCTGCAGCTAAACCTGAGGGAAGTGGAAGATAATATAATTCTCCCTAGCTAACAGAAAACCTCCCAGACCTGGAACAACTCTTAAGGAAGGTCAAAGAAGAAAGGGCAAAGGCAGGCTTACTGTTGAACATAAAGAAAACAAAAATAATGACCACAGAGAACTTACACACAGTCAAACTAGACAATGAGGAAATAGAAATAGTAAAAGAGTTCTCATATCTAGGATCAAACATTGATCGGAATGGGGACTGCAGTCAAGAAATCAGGAGAAGACTAAGAATGGGGAGGGTGGCTATGAAAGAACTAGAAAAGATCCTAAAATGCAAAGACATACAACTCAGCACAAAGGTTAGAACTATACAAGTCATTGTATTCCCTATTACCATGGATGGATGTGGGAGCTGGACAGTCAAGAAAGAAGATAGGAAGAAAATCAATGCATTTGAGAGAATGTGGTGCTGGAGAAGAGTGCTGAGGATCCCATGGAGAGCCAAAAGGACAAACAAATGGTCCTAGAGCAGATCAAGCCAGAGATATCCCTAGAAGCCACGATGACAAGACTTAGGGCCTTTGCAGATGGACAGCTCTGGGCCACCTCTGCTAGCGGTGAATTGGGGCCGCAGCAACCCCATGCCGTGGCCCCAATCCTCCCTTTTGCCACCCATAAAAGAGCGGCAAAATACCGCTCCTTTTAGGGGCTGCAAAAGGTTGCCCTAAGGGCTGGCGCCGTGGCTTTTTTGCACCCTTTCGGGACAGCATGTTTAAACCCTGGGCTGGGAGGGCATCTTGACACTGCGTGTTGTGCATACGGCCATGCGGCATCAGGACAGAGTTGGGCTGGGGTTGGGGTAACCACTGTGCGGCTGCCCCACCCCAACTCCACCCTCAGGCCAACACTTTGGGCCAGTCTGCAACGGCCCTACGACTGTCATACTTTTGAAACATCATGAGAAGGCATGCATCATTGGAAAAGACAATAATATTAGGAAAGGTGGAGGGAAGTAGAAAGAGAGGAAGGCCACATGCTAGATGGATGGACTTTATTAAAGAGACCACGAATATGAGTTTGCAGGAGCTGGGCAGAGCAGGAGAGGACAGCGGGACCTGGAGATGTCTCATCCATAGGGTCGCCATGGGTCAAGACTGATGTGAAGGCAGTTAACAACAACAAAAGCTAACCAGAGTCCTATTGTTTTGACTGTTTGAACCCTGGCTCCACTACACCAGTGTACATCATAACATTGGAATTCATCCATAAAGTACAGTTCTTCCTCCAACCAGTATGGTGACTGGTCATGAGATCTCACTGCAGCAAAGCTGGGAGAGCCATACTTAACCCTTTCCTTTGTCTCTGCTGCTGTGGCAAAGCTGAAAACGAACAGCTGGAGGAGGACCCAACCAAGTGTCACCCCTTTTTTTGAATGTCACCTGGCCCAGGCCGCACTCTCTGCACTCCCATAGTGATGGCATTGTTTCATGAAAATCGTCTCAGGCTGGCCCTGCCTCTCCTTGACAATGTATACCGTACACTTCTGTTGCTGTCTGCCCAGGCATGCCCTACCCCTGTGGACAACTTGGCCTAATTTTGACTGATCTGCATTGCAGGTAGTGGTATAGAAATGTTGCACCTGCCAAAACACGAGAGCACCTGGTGATGGGCCTCTCCTGCTGCGTGACTGTCAAAGCAGAGAGCACAGGAGCAAATAAGCTGCCTCTCGCTCTTTTTTTCTTTTTTGCAAAGTGATTTGCATAATAGCATTAGAATAATTGTGCTCCTCTCTGCCTTCTCCATCGCCTTTCCCACTGCTGCTGCTGCTGCTGCTTTGGCATAGCTCTCTGTCTCTGAAGCTGCTCTAAACCGGTGCCTGGCAAGGGCATTGTCAGCTGACTCGGATTGGCGGGTTCTGCCCCGGGCCAAGGCCGTTCCGCTACCCTATCTGCAAGACAGTTGCACTGGGGATTCAGGCCCTGTGCTCAGCATCCCGAATGGATTGCACGGCCAAGCCTGAGTTACCATATGAGGCTGAAATTCGTGTATCCCTACCTATATAATTATGACAAACCTTTCATTAGTCTGCATGCCTCTAGAGAGCATCTGAGTTGGAAGTCTTCATGATATGCCTGGAATTGTGTATTGGCTTGCCTCGGTCAGAAGATTTATTGCCTGTGTAGGTCTATTCCAGAGTGGCTTGATTATTGTAATTTTGTTTCATGATGTACAGGAATTAGAGCTTCTTAGCAGGTAAGATTCATTGCCTCGGGCTTCATCAATCCACAGGGAACAACAGAGGCAAACTGACTGCTAAAACCAAGTCGCCTACAGTTGATCCCCGGTTTCTTCACGTGTGCAAAAATTCTCAAAAGTGGCCATTCAAGATCAACTGTTCTAGGAAATGTATATGAGAACACTAGGGACAGTAGTTGTTTTTAGTACTTCAGTTATTTCTAGAGGTTCTCAGCTGCAATTGAGTCTAACAACCACTTGCAAACAATTCAAATGCATGTTCTCTGTTTTATGTTTTTAATCAGCACAGTGTACCTCAAGTCGGGGATTTAGAAATCTATGAAAAGCAAGAGACTAAATATTGGACGTTATGAAACTTAACAACAACATTGTCTTCTTAAAGAAACAGTACATGATATCGTATATAGAGAGATCTTGCAGCGCCTTTGAGAAAGAAAGAAGTTGGCAGCATGAGCTTTCATAGACTTCAGTCTATTTCCCTCAGATGCCTTTAGCAAGTAGACTGAAATCTATTAAAGCTCCTGTTGCCAACTTCTTTCTTTCAGTGAGTCTCAAAGGAGCTACAAGATCTCTCTACATACTAATTCTATCTACAGACTAACACGGCTATATCTTTGAAGTACATAACATAGTATTTCTTTGTATTCGAAGTGCACCATGCGCCTGTTTTTGTTGTAATTGTTACAATAGCTCTGCAAGGCAGATCATAGTTATCAGGAGCACAGAAACTTGGTCTTGTTTTGCTAGTGTAAACGTTTTTTGGTGCCAAGAACACAGCTCTCCCTTTAGAGTAGGGGTGTGGAAACTTTGGCTCTCTACATGTTTTGACTACAGTTTCCATAATCCCTTCCTATTGGCAATACTGGCTAGGACTTCTGGGATCAGAAATCCATATATCTGGAATGCTTGCCTTCCTGAGGATGACAACATGAATTACCACACTGGGGTGCCACCAACCCTAGTGATGCCACCGTTTATAGCCTTCCTTACCTTCCATGAGCTCAAGAAAGTATATATGGCTACCCTCCTCCCCAATTTTTTGTCACAGAAACTCTGTGAAGTAGGTCAAAATGAGAGATCTATGTGTGGATGAGGGGATGACCTGTTGGTTTTATGGTTCTGTGGGAACTGGCACCCAGAGCAAAACTCCAACTACATTTTTATTTTCATCAGTGTCACTTTATTAAATCAGTTTTCCAACAATTCCTCTTTTTCAACTGCAATTTTGCAGGGTAGCTAATATTAAAGAGACTTGAATATGTTCATACAAAATACATCAGAGAATAACTACCTCAAATAAAACTGTGTTGTATTTGTAGAATTTAATCTTAGTGACTCAGGATGTTTGGAGAGCTGTGGCTTCAAGACTAAAAGTTTCCTTTTTCTTTAATGTTAGGAAAAAGGTGTCTGAAATTATACTATTTTGGGATTTGTTTTCTTTTGGGAGACTTCACTCTACATGAGTTTCAGCCACTTATACAACTTTCTGAAGTTGCTCTGATTTTATAGATAGGGAGGAACGTCTGATTTTTATAAAATAATATATTTAAAAGAGTCCACAAGGGGCACCTACTCCAACTCCCTACCATACAAGAACACGCAGCTGAAGCACTCCAGAGATAGTTATCCACCCTCAATAAAAAGATCTCTAAAGAAGATCTCTAAATTCCATCAACTTCTAAGGCAATCCATTGCACTTCCAAAAAAGCTCTTGCCATCAGAAGGTTCTTCTTAATATTTAACTAGAAATTTGTTTTCTTGTAATTTGAATCCATTGGTTCATGTCCTAATTTCTAGAGCAGCACAAAACAAGTATTCTCCACCTTCTACATTACATATTTTCAGATATATAAAGAGGGTTATCATATCACCTCTCGGGGCAGATTCCAGCTTGTCAACATCCTTCTTGAACTGTGGTGCCCAGAACTAGACACAGTATTCCAGTTGAGCTCTGACCAAAGCAGAATAGAGTGAGATTACAACTTCCCTAGATCTCGATATTGTAGTCCTGTTGCTGCAACTCAGAATTGCAGTGACTTTTTTTTTTTTTGGGCCGTCGCATCATATTATTGATTCATGCTAAGTCTGTGGTCTACTGAGACTTCTAGATCCTTTTCACGTGCACTGTTTTCAAGCCAGGTGACTCCCATTCTATATTTTTGCATTTCATTTTTCCTGCCTATACGACCACATATACTTTATATTTATCTATGTTGAAATACATTTTGTTCATTTTGTTCAGGTCATTTTGGAAACTGATTGTATCTTCAATGTCATTGACTAACCTGTTGAGCATGTCCTTTATTCCATCCTCAAGTAATGTATAAATGTGATGAACAACATTAACATGACACCCCACTAATCACTTTTTTTCCAAGATAAAGAGGAACTATCAGTGCTCATTCTTTAGGTTTGGTCAGTCAAGTAGTTACAAATCCACTGAACAATAGTTTTATCTACCCCACATTTTATCAGCTTATCATGGGGGATAAAGTCAAAAGTCATACTAAAATTTCATACTAAAATTGTCAAAAGTCATACTAAAATAAAGATATACTACATACGTGGAATTCTCCTGATCTACAAACCTTGTTACAATGTCAAAAAAAAGATACGATTATTCTGGCATGACTTGTTTTTGAGAAACCCATGATGACTTTTAGTAATCATAGCATTCTTTTCCGAATGCCCACAGTTAATCATCTGTTCTACAATCTTTCCTGGGTAGTTGGTCAGGAGTCGCTGGGGTCTTGTCCCCCATTTTGAAGATGGGGACAATATTCACCCTCCTCCAGTCTGCTGGGACCTCTCCTGTTTTCCAAAACATTCACTATGATTATTAACACAGGTTCTAAGATTACATTTGAAAGTTCCTTTACTACCCAAGACTTGAGCTCATTTAAAGGAGCTAGGTGTTTCTGTACTACCTCTTTACCTATTAAGGATGTAGTTCATCTTCCTTCATCATTACTTCCATTTGCACCACATTGTACACTGTTTTCCTTTTGGGAGGAGACAAAGGTTCAAAACACACAGGCAAAAAGCTTTGGCTTTGGGCCGCGTTGGGGGTCCGTTTAGACAATGCACACACCAAATGCGGCTGGAAGCTGCGCTGACACTGTGCCAAGCAAGAAGAAGCAGGCTAAAAAGGAGCAGGTATAATCCACTCCTTTTGGAAGCCCAAATTGGGATTACATCAGGGCAGTAGCTGCAGCAATTGGGGCCAGTGTGGTCCCAGCACAGTCCTTTTGGCCCATCTGCTTCGGGCCAAAGTAGATGTTGAGCAGTTGCACTTTCTCTCAGTCCCCTATTAGCATTTCATCTTCTTTTCTGCACAGTGACCATACCATTTCCTTGATCTTCCGCTTGCTCCAGACCTAGCCCATGTCCAGTATATCAACCCTGACAGATTGAGATTGGGAGAGAGGGATTGGTGCACTGGTGGCAATTCTCAAACACTTTCTAGTTGTTCCCTTTCATTCCTTTTGAACTTGAAATTTAGGGGACGAAAGGCAGAAATTTGGCCTGGACACAGTGCTGTCCAGTGGCCAGATAAGGTAAGATCAGGCTTCCATTCTTCTATTTGCTACTGCGTAAACCTTACACCATTTCTGCTTTTCTTCCAGGTCATGATCTATTTTAAAGCTTTCTCTTTTCTCCCAGGGCTTACTTCAGAATCTAGCACTCATTAGCTATGTTGTTTTTCATCCTTCCTTGCACAGTATGCCTTCTCTCTGCCAAAGGTTTCCTGATTCTGGCCTTGATGCCCACCCTTGAGCCTCAGATCTTAGGCTGTTCTCTTCTACAGAAAGCCCAGAGAATGAGCAGTGCCAGATTCTTTTGGAAAAGGGAGACTAGAAGCAAAGAAATTCTCTCTCTGCTGTGCTCTGCATACATTTACTCTTGTCCCAGTTTTTCCCCCAATCTCTCAGCCTCCTCTCCCTCACTCAATCCTCCCCTGCCTTTCTTTTTGATGTTCTTTCTCTCTCTCTCTCTCTCCCCCCCCCCGCCCCATAGTCAAACATTTGATGTTGAAACCCCAAAGACTCTTCTCTACTCAGCTGGTAGTTCCTTTACCACCACAGAGAGCTTAATTCAGAGTTTAATGCAGGGAACAAGGCTGGTTTGCTACAGCCTCATGGTTGCTGTTTAAACTGGGATTTGAAGAAGTAAAGGACTGGGTGTTTTTATTTTTGCCCACAAAACAGAGGAAAGGAAACCATACATCTATGATTTGCTAAAACGAAAACTGTTATGTCTCATGATTAGAAACTGATCCTCCAGATGCTTGGCTGCAGTCCCATCAGCACCACACAGCATGGTCATTGGTAAGGGGTTGTAATAGCTGTAGATCAAAACTTCTAGAAGGCCGAAGGGTTGCTTTTCATGACACGGGAGGAAAATTAAGCAAGGAAAAGATTTTGGAATTGTGATCTCAGTTGAATCCCTTCAAGACCCTCCATTGTGCCTTCCTGGCCAGAGTATGTAGTGCTGCTATCTGTTATTTTCTGACTCAAAGCATGAGCCCCCCAACTACACAACCATTTCATCAGCTTCACAGAAGCTTAAGAATACAAAATCAAACAAAGGGTCATTAAGAAGCATAGCTAACTATTTCCAGAGAGTTTGCCTGACAGCAGAACAGGTCCTCTGTGCCTTCACAAAGCCTCAGTTGTCTCCAGCTCCTTACTTCAGAATTATTGCCTAATGCTGTCTAAAGAGGAATGAAATCAAGAGGAAACTCATGGAGAACTCTCCAAAGCAGGGGTCAGCAACCTACGGCCCAGGGGCCGCATCCAGCCCACCAACCCCTGCCAACCGGCCCCCGCCGACCCCTGCTGCCGCCACCACCAGCCACCACCACCATGCACTCCCGCCACCGCATGGCCGCACGTGTCGCAGCCGCCATTTTGTTTGCCAAAATGGCGGCGGTGACTCGTTTGCACATGCACAGTACTCCTTGCAAACAAAATGGCGGCTGTGACGCGCATGGTGGCGGCAGCGTGCGAGGAAGATCTGGGGAAGAGCGACCGGCCCCAGGTAAGCTAACGTTGCTGACCCCTGCTCCAAAGTGTTGCTCTAGTTGCCTGAAGTTACATGAACCTGTATGTTACTTGTAGTGGTGGACAATGGTGATCCTCCAGGCATTTTTAGCTTCCAGTTCCCATCAGCTCTAGGAAGCCTAGCCTATGCTGAGAATTTAGAAGAGCTTTAGTCTGAAAGTATGGAGGTACACAGTTGTCCATCCTTGACATAGTGTGATTATACCTGATGTGTATTATGACTGCCCGTAATGTTAAACCAACCAACCCGCTTACCCTGCAAAACATAATACTATGCCACAACCCTAGAAGTTGCCCTTCCGAGTTCTCTCTTTAATTTCAGAGGTATTGGAACTGAGGAAATGCAAAGGATTTGGGGGAAGGAAGGAACAATTAGTACACCCATTTAGCCTTGATTGTATTATTACTTGGATCATCCACATGCCCTTGGCTCTTCGCTGCTTTTCTCCTGGGAACCTCATCTGGTGTTCCAAAAGGTCATTGGGACCTCTTAAGAACATGCTGGCTCCAGATATGAAATATGAAAATATATCATCATCATCATCATCATCATCATCATCATCTATACTGCATAATTTCCCCAAAACTGGGACTCAAGGCAGCTGCCTTGATTTACTAGTCAATCAAGAAAGGAACTGAGTTGTATGCATTTATTAGGACCCACATCTGCCTTCCATTAGAGCTTCCAAGGCAGCTCTCCCAGGTTCCAAACATACGTTTCCTCAAGGCCTTGCATAATACCCTCTGGACTCTGCATGCTAGCTTACAGTTTGCTCTTTGCTTCCCTTTCCACTTCCATGCACCTCAGGATGATATTTGCCACTATACAGCCTTCCCAATATCACTGTTGTTCTGTAAATAATCTTATCATGCAGAGGAAATTCAATTATTCTCTCTCTTGAGATATTCAAACAGAATGCATACAAGCAGGAATAAGGATGGGCTCACTAACACCAACATCTCCACTGACTGCAGGCAGTGTGCAAGAGAAGAGAAGGGTCTGAAGTGGTCTATATTTGCACAGTCAGCTGGACAAACTAGGGCTTCATTCCCACTTACATTTGAACTGATTTGCGATTCACCTTAGCTCTGTGTCAGTGAATCGATTCCAAAAGGTCCATTGTTACCACTATGAAAGTGGATCTTTTCATTATTACCTTGTAATCACTTCTTTTTTGGGCACAATTCTCATTCCCACTAGTTTGTGCCACTTCAAAATGCATGTCAATCATCTACATGTCATCGATGACGCAAGCGGCAACACAGTGAGGACAGGGCCAGAGCGGGGTGACTTTGGCTGCTCAAAAGTACACCATTTCCCCTTTGAGCAGCCCAGCATGGGAACTAATTTAAAAAAAATTGATAGAAGATTTGATCCATTGGTATTGCAACTATTTGTCTCACTGAGCTGCTGTCAGCC
Organism: Phrynosoma blainvillii; assembly: GCA_026167975.1. Classification (NCBI taxonomy): domain Eukaryota; kingdom Metazoa; phylum Chordata; class Lepidosauria; order Squamata; family Phrynosomatidae; genus Phrynosoma; species Phrynosoma blainvillii. The sequence continues at coordinate 9,874,655 of JANUYF010000009.1, forward strand.
TGATTGTCCGGTGTGCCACCAAGTTGCAAAAACGACGGATCATATATTCGGTAATTCAGTATTTATTATATATAAATTATATATAATGAACTCATAGGTCACACAAGCCCAAAGGCAGCGCGGGCTGTGTGTGTGGAATGGCAAATCTCCCAAAAACTTAGTCGGAATGGTAAACACTCCTCTGCCATTAGTTCCTCCCCTCCAGTATGATCCGGTTCAGATCCGTCGTTCCCACTTGTTGAACACGCTGTGGAATCAATTTTTTTCAAACAAACCCCAAAAGAACTAGTGTCAGGAAACAGTGGGTTTTTTGCGTTTGCCTCACTTCATCGCGATTGCAACCGAGCTCAATAGGATCGGAACCGGTTTTAAGTGGGAATGACAATCATATAACCCAATCTGCAATTTGCATTAAAATCATAGTGGGAATGAGGCCTAGCAGTTGTCCAGGTAAGAACTCTGTGTGAAAGCACTCTTCTAATATTCAATCCATGAAGGCCTGGAGTTGCAAACAGACAGTAGATACAAGAACACTGGTGGTGGGACACACATTTACAGCTGTGTTCCTACTTGCTAAGAACACGAGGAGGTGAACCTTCCACTTTTCTAGATTGTTTACTGGAGTGCTTCATCATTCTTCTCTTCCCTTCAAGAAAGCTAAACAGCAAGCAACTGCTCTTTTATTTTAGCATTCAATGCCAGTCTCTGCATCCTTGAAAAACAGAGATCCAGCCTAGCTGTGCATCAACATTCCACATTTCATCCTGTCTTGCATCCTCTGAGGCTTCTTTTCATCTCTAGGTCCTGCCATGCTCACCATGACCTGAGTCTCTGAGTTGTCAGTTAAATCATCTTAGAGGTAACCCTCCCTCTCCCATGAATTTATTTTTGCTATTTAAAGTTGGCATTTGTCTCTATCTACTTTCAAGTTCTATTTATTCTCTCAAGTTCTGTTCCTTGACATGTCCAGACATTTCTCAGTGACCAGTGATATTTCTGCCTCATAAAATTATATCATTTCTCTGAACTATTGCTAGCAGTCAGACTTCCTGGTCTCTCTAGCACCTAATTTGTTATATGGTGGCAAACTTTGGAAATCATACATTTCTAAAGCAACCTCTGGCGGTAATGGAAAAGAAAAGGATGGGGGGGGGGATGGAGAGGCAACACGCAGACTGGAAGTGTAGATTTTCTTCACTCTCTTCCTCCAGCAGATTTTGCTAAATTCTGCTGACACATCTAGTTTGTTAAAGGATTTCATTTCTGCCATCCGTGATAATAATTCTCTCTATTAGAGCCAAGCAAAAACATGTCGCTTTACCTATTTCTCTTCAGATCTCTAAGCAAGAATATTTGCATTCATATCACTTAAATAGGCCCAGCATTACTATTAGGCAGAGTGAGGCTGCCCCAGGCAGCAGGTATTCCAAGGGGAGGATATCAAGGTGCTAGAAACAGAGATGAGTGTGTGCTATATGGCTTGCCCAGGGACCCTTAAGTTAACCTGCTGCTCTTGGATATGGTAAAAGGTGCTCTACCATCATTAATTAATATATGAGTCCCCAGCCAGCTTCTGTATGGAGCAAAGCATTTTTTCCTTTACATCAGGCAGCAAAATGTCTTGGGTCTTAAACAGCCTGAGCACTAGATGGTCCTAAGAAAACTAGAGATCTAGTATTTGGTGATAATTGTTCAAATTGTTCAAATAATATCTCTGGTCTAAGCTGTTAGCCTGAAAGCCTACAACAATCCTTTCACAGATTCTACAGGTATCCTAGTGGGCTAGGAGACAGGCAGATGGGTAGGATGTTAGGCTAGACAGGAGTTGGTGATTTTATACAGATAGGTGGGGCATGACTGGCTCTTAGGATCACCTCTTGCCCTCCAAGTTGGAACCTGTAGGTCATCTCCAGCCATCTGCAGTGGTGGTCAGCTGTGATCAGGCCTGAGTAGTTAATGCTACTGGTCATATGCTACTATGACAATACAAGGGCTGAAGTGGCAGAGCCTCTTGCAAGAATTCCCATTTTAAGTGTTTCATCTCTTAGAGACAGTGACTGTTCATTAACTTGGGGACATGTACTTGTCTAAGTGCAAGGAGACCTTTCCAATGGTGTGTGTCTCTGGGGGCAAGGCTTGTATCAGTTATATCTAGCCTTTAGTTTCACAATAGTTTTAAAAGAGTTGGGAACAAATTACTTGAAGAATCATCTTTACCCGTAGCAGCTTATCCATACTTTGATATCCTCAAAGGAGGTCCTTCTCACATCTCAGAAGTGAGAAAATAGGTCAGTGAGTACAAGTGGGGGGGGTGTCTCCTTTCCTCAATGCCAAGTAGCAAACAAATAGTCTCGGAAAGGTTCAAAGAGTTGCAGTCCTGTCGATATGTAGAAGGGTAAAGCCCTTTGTACATTGAGACAGTGCCCACATCTCTCAAAGTCCAAAGAGGGATTCTGGAACAGGGAAGACAACACAATGTCTTGGTTCAAATGAAAATAAGAAACCACCTTTGGCAATAGTCAGAGATAACAGATTGCCATTGGCTCAAAGGGCTTCCCACAAAGCTGACCAAAAACAAAGTCCAGACTCCACTTCAACATAGGATCCAACACCAAAGAGTGTGTTTGTGGCCCTTCAGAAATTTCTTAACTAAAAAAATCACAAAAGCAAGATGGTTTAACCAGCAGTTGAAAATGTGTAGAAATGGCAACCAGGTAGCAATGAACTGAGGCTAGAGATAGGCTTCATGAAGAAAGAGAAAGTAAGATGCCCAAAACATGACCAGAGTTGGCCTCAGAAACATCAGCAGAAAGTGCCTGTAGAGAGTCTATAAACGTTTGCCACTTGTAGGCGTAAGAACTTGTAGATTGATAGTCTTTGACTGCTCCCAGCACAGCATCTAGGGCACAATTCTCCATGCCAACAGATGGAGTGTGTCGAGGTTGGGATGTCTGGCACAGCCATACAAGGTAAGGAGATCTGGTTTGTGTGGAAGCCGAAAGTACTCTTCCTGAGACAGATGGAGAAGGGGAGAAAACCAGGGTTGTCTGGGCCACCACAGAGTGATTAAGATGCAAATTGCTTGGTCTTTGCAAAGTTTGGCAACTACTCTGGTAAGAAGGAGGAATGGGAGAAACGTGTACAGAGTGAGACCTCTCCACCTGAAGAGGAAGGCATCTCCTTGAAGCCTTCCCCAATGAATCATTAAACAATACTTTGTGCATTGGACATTTTGTTCCAATGCAAAGAAATTGAGGTTGGGGGTGTTGAGCAATAAAAGATGAGTTTCAGTATGTCAGGATGGAGCCTCCCCTTGTGGGTCAAATTTGATGTTCTGCTGAGGGTGTCTGCCAGGACATTTTTTTTCTTCGAGAAAGTGAATGGCAACAATTGATATGTCCCTTCAGATGCACCAGTTCCAAAGTCAAGAGATGAAGGAGGGTTCGGGCACAAGTGCCACCTTGTTTGAGGCAGTACATGACTGTGGTGTTGTTGGTTAATACATGTACTATCTTGTCCCTTAACAGAGTTTTGAAGGTGTAAAGTGTCTTCTCTCCTACTAGACATTCCAGAGCATTGGTGTGAAAGATCTTCTATGATTATCATATACCTTGTACTATGTACTCATTTAAGTGAGCTCCCTATCCCATCATTGACACAGCCATCATGACAAGAGCCTGTCGTTGATGAATGGAAAAGAAGAAGCCGCTCAGAACTTTGGATGGATCCAGCCACCCAAAAGAGCACACCAGTTGAATAGACCTTGGAATGGTGAACTATTTCTTCAGAGAATCTCAAAGTGGGTTGAATGCAGAGATGAACCAGTCCTGAAGAGGCTGTATCCAAAGGTGGGCATTCCAAGTCACTGATACAGTTGAAGAAGAGTCCATGGCACCCAACATAATAGGCAGTGATTTCCTAGTAGGGACAATCACAGAATTTGAATCTGAACCTGAGGCAGACATAGCAGGTGTTGTAAGACCTTGCACGGCTCAGTGGTTCTATCGGAAACTGAGATTGTAGAAACAGTTGTCCATGCTCTTTTTCATTACATCTTAGGCAAATACATCCAAGACACAACTGGTTCATGGTGAGCAGCAGAAGTGGCTTCTTGGGAGACATGTTTGGTTTCTCTTGCATCCTGCTGAACCAAACCAAGGATGGATGTTTATTCCTTACATTCAGTAAAGCATTATACTGTACAGAAGAGGATGACTGGGAATGTCTGTCCCTGCCATGATACATACAGCCATGACCACCTCCATGACATGCGCACTGATACCATTGGCATTGATAATACCTTCAATAGGAAGAGAACATATCTGTGCCATATCTCAATGTTGAGCATGAACAAGACCAAGATCAGCGTTGATATCAGCAATGAGGCAAAGGCAAGGCAAGTAAAGGTTTTGAGGTTACAAATAGCTGGAATGGTGAGGGTAAAACCATTACTCGTATAACCAACAAAAGATTCCAGAACCTCTTCTTCAGAAACTGGTTCCTCCCTTTGTTAGTCTTCAATAGTAACCATCTCAGTGACCACAGTGTGTTGTTTCAAACACTCAGGCAGTAGAGAAACTGCATGCTCATGAAATGAAAGCTCAGCCAATGACCTCTCTAGAGGTGTAGCAGCCTCGGTTGGTGTAGTAACTTCTGTTACCGCATAGAGGTTCAAGATAGGAAAATAAGTCCCTTCGAATGCTTCTTTTTTATGTTTGGAGAGAAACTTTATCTCAATTTCAAGGGAGCTGCTCAGGTCAGGAATTGCATACATACTGCTCTTTCACTGATATTATTATGAGTTTTCTTTGAAGGAGTGCAGAATGATTCTGCCAGAGATCTTTTGGCCTTGTGTTCAGTAGGACCAGTAATCACTGGAACCGATGACGATTTTGCCACTGTTCCTCTTGACATTGATAAAGATTTAGTCTTCATTCCTCTGAATGTTGAGGGTCGAGGCCGAAGTTCAACCTCCTGAGGTTTCAGGGCCTGTTCATACAAGAGAGCCTTGAGATGGAATTCCCTGTTGTGTCTTGCTAGTGGCATGAAAGCAGAGCAAAGAGCACAAGAAGTGACTACATGGGTCTCACCCAAGCACTGGAGACATTTCAGATGTCCATCCCATCATGGGATTTTGGTACCGCAAATGACAGATTACTTAAAAGATGCCAGTGAAATTGAATTGCCTAGATGGCTAGTATGGCTCCAGAGCCGATGATGATGCAGTATGAAATCTGTAGAATTGTTGAGGATGAACATGAACATGAACATACTCAAAGCAGCTGCAGTGGCAACAAAAAGGAGCTGGTGGTTTCAACAAGAAGCCCTTTATATAGAGAGCAACAGGAGATGGACAGGACTACTGCCAAAACTCTTTAGAATGCTATATACAGTTCCAAAAGAGACAGTGTACAGGTGTGGGATAACCCAATTGTGTGAATCACAGAGACCACAAAGAAGAAATATAGTGAAAGTGGCTTAAATATATTTTATTTAAATTAATGCCACCAAGTACACATTATTCTGAAGCAACAAAAGGGCAATGGCATTCTCTTCATTTCTTGTTGCTTAGGGGCTTTTTACATCAGTCTAGTTGGTCACAGTGGACAACAAGATGATAGACTATACTCAGAGCTGTAGCTGGAGGCGTCTAGGAAGTGTAATCCAAAAAAAGTAATTTTTCCAAGCTGTGATAGACAAAACTTTAGTTTGATCTAGCAAGTCTTTTCTTGGGTTCCTCTGATTTCTACTGTACTGTCTTTAGCAGTATGTAAAATCTGCACGCCAAACTGGAATTTCACATTACCTCTTTGCACTGACCTAAGACACACATTTAGGCGGATAGTTCAGAGGTGATGGATGCTGAACCAAACAGAAAGACTGTCACTATGGCGAACATGCCCCTTTTCTTGAACCTCCACCCTACTTGCTAATCAGTGACAGAATTTCAGATTGGGGCAAGTAATGTATTTAATATTGCATGCTCATGCTCTGCCACTCTGCACAGACCAGCACTGATGGAACGCTGACCTTCTGCATCTCGTAGCAAGTGCTCAGAAATGTGTTCTTAATAAAGGTTCCCCAAAGGCCAAGAACGGGGGCGGTGTGAAAAATGAAACAGTCAAAACCAGCTTATGCCCAACACAGGGAATTCCTAACCTTTTCGCTTCGGATTAAATCAGTGACAGTCTCAAAGAATGGTTATCTGAATCTGTCTGCTTCATAAATAAGCCATTCAACCAAGTTGTGAGGTGCTCTGCTTGTCTGGATGAACCAGATTTTCCTCTATTAGGAATAGAAAATAAATGTGTTTGGTTTATGAAAACCAATGAAATGAACCCAATGAAAATATTGATTTTGTACCTCCTAAGACTGGCAATGGGAGAAAGATCCATCTTGGCTTTGGAATCTGTATGATGTATTTTTAGAAAAGCAAAATCCATACAAAACCATTTGTAACTGTGGGAAAATATGCACAACAGACAAGAACAGCTGAAAAATGTGCACAAAAATATCCACTAATATCTCTGTGAAAAGAAAGGAAAAGCTCTTCCAGACTAGGCTAAAGAAGCACTAGCAAAATACATCTCAGTGCACTGTCATGTCTGCTGAAGTCTTGGCCATCAATGCAGACCTTTGGGTTTGACATCTACAATCAACAAGAGAAACAAACATATTTCCTGCAGGAGCATATAGGATTGTGGTTTGATTTCTTTCCATCCAATAAAGGTTCTGCTTTAAGGATATAGCCCTCAAAAGGATCATCACTTTTGAGAAATGATTCCAAAGTTCATGTTAGGACAATATGCTTATTCTGTCAATACTACAAAGCAGACTTTATCACACGGGGGCCAGTTCCATCTTTAAAGAGATAATAAAGCACAAATAAGCCATCCCGAAAATAAAGTGAAAATAAAGTTTAATTGCGCAAATGAAAAGCACACACAATTAGGATGCATAATAATGCGAAAAGCAAAAAAAAAATATCACTTTTGTGTTTCATACAAAAGCGAACAAATTCCGTATATGAAGTAGAAATAGTATACTCGCACATGCGCAGAGGAATGCATAGTTAGCGCGTCACAGGAACCTTCCTTGCTTCATTTCTTCTTTGTGTTTCCATGTTATTTCGCCATTACAATCTTTCCTATTCTCAACAGTTGGATTTTTTTATGAGAATGGATACACTTTTGTCTGGCATGTTTATCGCCCGAGCAAAACGGGAAGTAGAAGCGGCCCCACAGAACCATGAGAAAACCGGAAAAACGAGTGAAAGAGGATTATTGCGTGAATAAATCGAATTTGACTTTCACACTAGAGTAAATGTGCAATTGCAGTAATATCGCAAATGCATTTTCGCTAAAATCCCAAAAGTAAAAAGATACGGGATAACACCACTTTCTGACCACTTTCATGACGGGTTTTGTGCGACGTCATGTGAAATTGTTGTGCGTAATTACGCATTTTGATCAGGATTTGTACGGGATAAACTATAGATTCTCCTCGTGTGATAAAGTCCTATGAAAGCAAAAGGTGGAAGAAAGGGGGGAGTGGCTGACTGAAAATCTGCAGTTAATTTCAGTTTACAGGTGTATTATGGGAGGAAGATACAGATGGTATCTACTGGAAGCCCCTTTCGTGCATATCTTTTTTGAACTTTGCAAAGCTAGTGCTTTGGGCAACTCTTCGAATTCTCCAACCAGCATGGCTACTAGTAAAAAAAAAAAAAAAACAACTTTCCCTACTGCTGCTGTTTTTAAATATCAGCATTATGCCAATTGGTTAACCTTATATTTGTTATTTTTGCAGGGACGTGTAATTTCCTATTGTAGATATATTGTTCTTAATTGTACGGCATTCAAGGAAAATGTAGGGCATTGCCAAATAAAAGCTAAAAACACTAATATAAATGTAAATTATTGCTTCTTAGTCACGCTTAACAAGGAGGACATTTGGGAATTCCCCCTCAACAGAGGTTTGAAATGTAGGGCATGCCTAGAAAAGGAGGACATCTAGTTACCCTGGCTCTAGAAGCTTCAAAATATATTTGTTTACTTATGCAAAGTTTACCTGACCTTGTGGTTTCCTTTCGCATGTGCATATTATTAGTTTTGAATAAAAAGTTTGCTGAAACGTGTCAAACTGCTCTTCTCTCTCTCTCTTCTTTTTCTCTTTCTTAACATCGTGTATAGTTGAACTCTAAATGCTCTGGATTTCCAGATAAATCTTTCTTTCTTTCTTTTTGAGAATTTAAGTTGAGTTCTCCAAACAGCTTATGTTGACATTTGGTTCCAAGATGTCTCCAACAGTCATCTACATCAAGTTATTTTATATTATTCACTGAAATAGTTATGCTGTTGACTCTGGCTCTCCTTACTCACACATTTTGGCATTTTTATTCATTATTTTATTTTATTTTATTTCATTTCATTTCATTTCATTTCATTTGTATGCTGCTTTCCTCCCAGTAGGGAGTAGGGATGCTCAGCCAGTCCGCCAGCTATGAAGTTTGCTATTTTCAAGTAATGCTTCCCCATTCAGAATGAACTGGGGCTCAGGGCCAAAAAGCAAGCAAACAAACAACCATACAAATACATATGCAAAGGCATTTGCTGAGTGGAACATTCACAGTAGTAATTGGCCTGAAAATAATCTATTTGTAGTCCAGAACAGACAGCAATTTATGCATACTTTCTGCTGAGAGAAGCAGCCTTGTATGCCAACTGTTATCTTGTCCTTTTCTCTCAAGGATCTGGCTTTTATTTCACTGCAAAGTGTTTTAGGTGCCTTGGTCTTGGATGGACAATTAAGACAGATCTTTAGAACAGATCTGCTCCTGGTAGAGATGAAGACTACTAGAACTGGTTTGTTGATGTCTGGGGGGTTGCAGACTGCCAGAAATAGTGTGAATTCAGTCCACTTTTAGGGTTAGGGTTAGGGAACCATGGGAACTGTATTTTATCGTGGCATCAGAGTTGTCTGACAGAGAAGGCTCAATGTCTCAGAAAAATAACAGTTCCCATGATTCCCTAGCACTAACCCTAACCCTAAAAGTGGACTGAATTCACACTATTTCTGGCAGTCTGCAACCCCCCGTCTATCAGCACAATTCCTTGCATTTTAACCTTTTCTTCACGGAGTGGCTGTAGGGATTTGCCAAGATGAATGCCCGTCCTTCCAAATTTATCACTATATCAGTGTTCCTGGTTGCAGTCTAAAAGCAACTCAGCACCTGATGGAGCCTAATTTGAATTTCTGCAGCCTTGTTCCACTATGTGCCCTTTCTGTATAACATGCAGTCTTTGTCTGAGAATCCGGAGTTCATGGTGTGCACCAAGCGTGTGTGTTCTCTGAATCTTATTTTCCCGATTTTACTGTTTCAGGTGCTACCTTGTTAGCCACTTCCTCGAGAACTGCAGAAACTAAGGGACTTTATCAGACCATAGACAGCAACGAAAGGATGCACACAGCAGCAGGTGAGTCCTCTCAAGCACTGGAAAAACATGATAGAGTTGCAGAAAAGTGTTTCATCCTTCCTTCCTTCCTTCATTCACCAGTGAGCTTTCAGTTTTGCTAAAAGATAAAATTCATTTGCAGTGCAAACCCATGAAATAAAAATACCAATGAATAAAATATCTTGTCCAATTCATCTCAAGCCAGAGCACTGCTCAGCTATGAGCTCTGCTGCTGATTCCAGGTGAGGCGCACAACGCTCCTGTGATGAAACATTCATGCATGTTTACTTTGGGTTCTTTTCCATTTTCTAGGTTGACAGACCAGCAATCCAGTAAATCGGCCCTGCTGTTTCTGGGGGTACTTTGGACATGGATAAAACAATTGCTATTACTAACTGGGTAGGCAGGCAAGGCTATGGACGTTATCACACGGGGCTCAATCCAAACAGAATCCAAACAAAATGGCGAATGAATCCGGATTATTTGCCCGTGTTTCCACACGACGTTGCACAGAACCCCGACAGAAAGTGGAAAGAACCGAGATCCTTTGAATTTCGGTTTCTTCAGGAATTGCAATTGCGCGACGGGAATCATTTCGCATTTACCGTAGGTCTGATAACCAAATACGTATTGTGGCGCATTTCCCCGCTGTTGCCATGGTTCCAGCGAGCATTCCTCTCTCTGCGCATGTGCAGGAGGCTCATTTCGGCTACATTTACGTTTTTTTTTCTCTTGTGTGTGGACATTCGATACACTTACTGTAAATGCGCAATGAAGGTAATGACGTATGCGGAAACAAGGGTTATTTCCCGTTTATTTTCAGGATGCCTCATTTCCACTTTTATTTCCGCTTTCTGGCCCACGTGTGATAACGTCCTATGATAAGACAATGGTATTGCTACAGGAGATCTTCAATCAGAGCTTTGCACAGCCATCTAACAGGTGATAAATGTGACACCAGGGAAACATGATAACTGCTATTCAATGATCCACAGTAGCACTGACCAGAGCACAATTGCTGTGATTTTTCTTCCTTATCTGACTGTGCTTGCAAAATTAGAAAGGAGATGCTTTGTGATAATATTGAAAATTACAGAACCAATTTTTTTTTTTTTTTTAATATCAGGGCTGGTCCTACCATTAGAGCCGCTCCCACACTGCAGAAATAATCCAGTCTGACACCACTTTAACTGCCATGGCTCAATGCTATGGAATTCTGGGAACTGTAGTTTGTTGCCCTCTGCTCTGCTGCCACAACAAATTACAGTTCCTAGAATTCCACAGCAATGAGCCATGGCAGTTAAAGTGGTGTCAAACCAAATTATTTCTGCAGTGCAGACGCAGCCTAGGAAGAGTAAGACAGATCCAAAACACACTGCAGAAATAATCCACTTTGAGACTGCTTTAACCGCCCTGGCTCAGTGCTAGAGAATCCTGGGAATTGTAGTTTATTGTGGCACCAGAGCTCTCTTGCAGAGAAAGCTATAAATGTCTCACTAAACTACTCACAAAAAAAATATGCAGTTGGAAAAACCACAGGAAAAATAGAAACATTAGGCTCATTCAATGTTTATTAAACACTTAAATGACAGTGACAAAATGTGCACAAAATAGCAATCCGTTTCAAAACAAACTGCCCAAACTATATTAAAACACCTTTCTTTTTGGACAAAACTTCCTTCTTTTGACCTTCACTATTGACTGTGGTGGAAAATGGACTAGTTTTGAGCTTTCAAATGAGAAAACAGGAGACAATCAGTTTTGGAGAGGTACCAAATTTGAAATGGGAGCAGGAACGGCTTTTGCATTGGTGTAAGTGTCACTGAGTTGGTTTTTACTTTGATACAAGTCACGTTAGTTAATGGATTAATTCATAAATGAATCCCTGCTGTATAGCAGATAAGAACTACTGACTGCCATGGAGAAACTGTCACTGATCCAGGATGTAAGCAAAGAGTAATGCATTTGTGTTAAATTGCCGTTTCCCACCCTCCCAACATCACCCACCTTTCTGACTGGAAATGTGTGCAATCAGAAAATCTGCTGTAAAATAAATTCTGCTAGTCTGCACCCCTAAACTAGCTGCCCTCAGGTGAGTGAATGGTGCTATTCCTACGGATGTGAAGAGCACTCACTCTCAATTGCAGATTATTTCTCTGAACCCCATTTATATTCTCACCCCATCCTTTGTGTATACTGGCTTGTTGCAAGACATTTTCATTCTACCTAAGAATCTGTAGGCATTGTTGTACCTATACCTTTTTCCAAACGTAAAGTGTTTATATGCATTTTCAGTACTGCCTGTAGTCTTTGCCCCTATTTTTTCAGTTGTGTGCACTTCAGCTGTTTACATTTTTAAATGTACATGGGTTAACATATGCTTTATATCGCTGAAATGCAGTGCAAACTATATGTGTGTGTAAATGCTTGGGAAGTGTAAAGCAGAAGCTTTTGTCGAAAGCCTCAACTCAGACAAAATTCTTTCCCATCATTAGTTATCCTGCCACTAGTTGGAAAAATATTCAGCTGCTAGTCTGGATGGCTTGGGAAGATGGAATGGAAGGCACCTTTGCTTCAGATCTGGGCCTTTCCTATTTACTGATGAACTAACAATTTCACATTTATCTTTCACAGGAATAAATTAAAACGTACAACACGTTCTTTGATAACAGATAGATACAATAGATGTCACCATAATGGGGAACATGGTGAGTAGATTACCTGTTTCATTTTCATTCTGCTTTCCAAGTGCTGCTGTACATTGAAAAAAATACAAACAAGAAACAAGGATAAAAAATGCACATAATAAAAACCATAAACACAGGGGGTTGGACTGGAGGGCCCTTGTGGTCTCTTCCAACTTTATGAATCTATGATTCTCTTAGAGTTTATCAGCAACTTCCTTGCTCTCCTTGCTTAAGGTTATTTTTCTTGAAACTAGGGTCCAAAACACACTGCAGAAATAATCCAGTTTGAAACAGTCCTAGGGAATTTTGGGAACTGTACGTTTTGTGAGATATTTAGCCTTCGCTGTCAGAGAGCTCTGGTGCCACAATAAGCTACAGTTCTCAGTATGTAGAGAGATCTTGTAGCACATTTGAGACTATATTCTAAAGAAAAAGGTTGGCAGCATGAGCTTTCGTAGACTTAAGTCTACTTAAGACCAAATGCATCTGAGAAAGTAGACTTAAGTCTACGAAAGCTCATGCTGCCAACTTCTATCTTTAGTTAGTCTCAAAGGTGCTACAAGATCTCTCTACATACTGATTCTACAGACTAACATGGCTGTATCTTTGAATTCTACAGTTCCCAGAATTCCCTCACACTGATCCAAGGCAGTTAAAGTAGTCTCAGACTGGATTATTTCTGCAGTGTGTTTTGGGCCTTGATCAAACAGGTCTTCAAATAAAGAGGTGTCCCATGTAACGCAGGACAAATGAATGCCCCAGCTGCACAAGCCAGGAAAGACTGAATTCTTAAATAACTATCCATATTGGTAATACTAGTTGGGTTGAGCAAAATGTTGGTTGAAAGAATCAACAAATGCATCAGGATCCAAGCTGTGCCACTAATGAGAAAGGAAGCTACATTCTAGTACAGTTGGATATCTTAGCAGAAGCCCAAACGCCCCACCTTCCTTCATCCAATTTATATCTTTCTTGCCTTCATTGGTACCTTTGCCACTTGCTAATGGGAGCATCCTTTCCGCCCAGTTCCTTTGGGTCTGTTCCATGACTCAGTCAAAGCAAAAAAGGTGTTGTCCTAAACGGAGGGGAAAACATAATATGGCCAACAGAAAGGTCTAGGGAAAAGTAATGAAGAAGTAATACATAAGAAAGTTTTATTATCTAAATATACAGTAAATGTAGAAACAGTAGTTTTCTGGCATCCAAGTAAACAATGTGTGGTCAAGGCTGTGCCAGAAAGTAAAGACAACAAGTAATGTATATGCTTCCCGTATATATGCAAATAAAAAGTAGATACACTGCCAATATACATGGAAGATTAGAAATATATAAATCTCAAATGACATACAGTCAAAACACGTTTGGTTTTATTCTTATTTTTTTATCTCTTATATTACGGGTCCTCTGGAAATGCATATACTTCTGCTCCTTCATGCACTTTGAATGTGGGATATTTTTATATTGTATATAAAATTCTGTTGGCCATACTGTTCCATGACTCGCCACCTTCCCAGGTGGTAGGGCCAGAGATTTTACCTCCTCTCCCTGCTCCAGTAAGGGATCTTCAAGCTGTGGCCCAGGATGGCCAAAGCATTCATTAAGAAACACAAGTTGACAAAGAAAGCTGATAGCAAAGCGAAAAGGGAAAGACTCCGAGGCAGTCACAAAATAGAACAAGCCATCCTGTAGCGGCCGGTCTGCTCCAGGCTGAACTCATTATCATTGCCTGACACTAAGCTCTGTTCACTGTGCGTTTTTAAAAACAGAGAAATTATTTCTCTTGACAGGCTCAGCATCCCCCAAGGTAGCTGCTTGTAGGTCCTTTAGAGAATATTTTCCCTTGCTTCCATGCTGGACAGCTTGTCTTTGACCAAGCAGTAGAGAAAGGAACGAATAGCCAGAAGTGTTTTCATCTGACACAATTGCAGAATTAGCAAGTGTCTAAAAGGTCATCTAGTCCAGTTTAAAAAAATGAACATGAGTCTACCATCTCCACTGACTCTGCCCTACGAACACCAGTCATGCTCCTAATTGTTTAACCCAAAACCCCTTTCTTTGTTTTTATAAAAAGTAATTTTATTGTAGAAGATCAATCAAGACAATGTACATGAATTCAATACGAACAAACTTGTCAATTCTATCACCAAACAACAACACAACAAAACAAACTGTAGAAACTGTGTTTCAAAGGTCAGAATAAAAGTTGGAGGGAGAAATGAAAGGTCTTATTACTGTCTTGGAGTATGATTCCTTTATGAAACCTCTTGAATAACGTCCTTCCAGAAACCAAAGTGATGAGCTGGTGGGTTCGGACATTTGGTGTTAACATAGTCCAAGAAAGGGAATCACATCTCCTTGAAAGATTTACAAAATGTCTAATTTTTTTAGAGCTTTTAATCTTGCAACCAACTTTTCCATGAACAGTACATCCCTTACATCAGAGGTAGGCAACCTTTCCCCTTTAAGGGCCGAGGGACTTCAGCTCCCAGAATCCCAGGAACTATTGGCCAACATGGGACTATTGGCCAACAAGGCTGAGGCTTCTGGGAGCTGAAGTCCCTCAGCCCTTAAAGGGGAAAGGTTGCCTACCCCTGCCTTACATGATGCCTTTCTTATGAGCTGAACCCACTAAACCTAGGTTCTGTGATTGGAAGGGAAAAAATTCTCCATAACCTATGGGACATCTCAGATTATTGAAGATGGGTACCAGATCCTTCTTAATTATCTGTTCTGTAGGCCAAACATGCCTAGCTCCTCCAACCTTCATCTGTAGAACTTGGTCAGCATGTGTTTTGCCTTCCTCTGTTGCAGTTTGCGAACTGTCCTTAAAAAGCAGTGCCCACATGAAATTTAATAAAAGCAGGATTGTTCTTTGCCTTCAAGTTATTTCTAACTTAACTGCGAATCTAAGGCAAGTTCGGGTTATGCTGGCAAGTTGCTTCAGAGGGGATTTGTCATTGATATCCTCTGAAGCTGAGATAATATGACTTGCCCAAAGCAGCATTTTGTTGTTAACTGCCCTCAAGTCAATCTCAAACCATGGCAACCCTGTGGATGAGACATCTCCAAGACCACCTGTCCTCCATTACTCTGCTTAGTACCTGTACATTCATACCCATGGCCTCCTTAATAGAGTCCATCCATCTAGCACAGGGGTAGGCAACCTTTCCCCTTTAAGGGCCGAGGGACTTCAGCTCCCAGAAGCCTCAGCCATGTTGGCCAATAGTCCCATGTTGGCCAATAGCTCCTGGGATTCTGGGAGCTGAAGTCCCTTGGCCCTTAAAGGGGAAAGGTTGCCTACCCCTGATCTAGCATGTGGCCTTCCTCTCTTTCTACTTCCCTCCACCTTCCCCAGCATTATTGTCTTTTCCAAAGAGTCCTCCCTTCTCATGATGTGTCTGAAGTACAGCAGCCTCAGTTTGGTCATCTTGGCTTCCAGGGAGGTTTCCAGCTTGATCTGCTCTAAGAGCCATTTGTTTGTCTTTTTTGCACATTCACAGAATCCTCAACACTTTCTCCAGCACCACCTTATCTCAAATGCATTGATTTTCTTCCTATCATGTTTCTAAACTGTCAAGCTCTCACATCCATCCATGGTAATAGGGAATACAATGGCTTGTATGATTCTAACTTTTGTGCTGAGTTGTATATCTTCACATTTTAGGATCTTTTCTAGTTCTTTCATAGCTGCTCTCCCCATTCTTAATCTTCTGATTTCCTGTCTGCAGTCCCTGTGTCTATCAGCGTTTGATCCCAGGTATGAGAACTCTTTTGCTACTTCTATTTCTTCTTTGTCTAGGCTGAATATGTGTAGATTCTCTGTGGTCATTATTTTCATTTTCTTTATTGCAACCAACTTTTCAACAGTAAACCTGTTTTTTCACTTTCTTCCTTGATCTTCCTTAGTAGGTGTTCAAGGTCTGGGAGGTTTTCTGCTAGTACTATGGTGTCATCTGCATATCTGTTGCTATTCCTTCCTCCTATTTTCACTCCTCCTTCTTCTATGTCCAAAGCAGGATAGAGGGGTATAATTACTTCTCATGATCTGCCTACTATACTTCTGTAAATGATACAGTGAGCCCTTGGTATCCACTGGGATATGGTTGCACCCCCCAATAGATACCAAAATGCTCAAATCCCATCATATACAGTGAGATAGTAAAATGGGAACTGTCAAATGAACAATTTGTAAGCCGCTGTGAGAGCCTGTGTCAGGATCTGAGTCCTTCAGAGTTCCTGCCGTGCTGACTAGTCATTTATGCTGTACCTGCTTTGCTTTGTATTACTGGATGATGGAATATGCCATACTGTTGGTACTGTTGTATGGAAGGGATATCTTTCTGGAGCTGGCTGAGGAGCAGATATGAAGAGGAGGTAATACGCACCAGGAACAGTCAACATCAGTTCTATGGGAATACCCATACCCAGTTCTAGGGAAAGGGGGTGTTTTGGAGTGGAAATGAATGGGGTTTGAATGTGCAAAAGGGTTTGACTTGCTCTGTGCTTTTAATGTACTGTGTAATGGAAATTGCTTTAATCCTAACAAAATTGCCATGTAATGAACTATTTTAGTTTTCTGAATAAAGCTTTCTGTTTTTTGCACTGAGGCTTGGATTTCTGAACCGAGGTTAGCCAGTGCGTGACACTATGGACGTTATCACACGCGGGTCTCAAAGCGGCAAGAAAGCTGTATGGAATCAATCCAGAACTATACCGGTATAGACCCCACAAGACGGAAATTGCTATCAGACGCAACTAGCATCATTCCGCAATGAACGAAAGCAGCATCATTGCGGTATCATTCTGGTCGCGCAAATGTAATTCCCCAGGAAACCGGCATTCAAAAGAACGGGGATGATGCCGCAATGGGACGGGGATGGGACGGGATTCTCTGTGACGTCATGTGAACACACGGGAAAAAAACGCAATGGGACGGGGATGGGATGGGGTTCTGTCTGCTTTAGACCCCGTGTGATAACGTTGTTTGTGGCTGAAGGTAAATATTCACAAGAAACTCCTTCAGTTCTTAATAGTCATGCCTATTTAATGACAGCTTAATGGCTTCTCTGCCACTCAGCTGGTATAAATATGGGGGAACTAAATGTCAGAGTAGGAGAGTAGGAGGATTTGCGATTGTCAGGAATCACCAGAACTATGTGTGAGAAATCTGAGCTGAGGTTTGGAGCATTTCACTGGGCAAGTGAAGCGTTCTGAAACCTGGAATGGTCCAGGTTACTGGCTACTGGTCACTCTGGATAGGAAGCTCTATAAAAGGCTTCCTTTATGGGCTGGGACTGTCTGAGCTTTACTGTGTTTCTCATCTCTGTCTGATTCCTGGGCTCTGTTTCTTAGCTTTGACTCCTGGGCACATCTCTCATCTCGTGGATTTTATCACACAGGGGAAGTCCCGTGCAGAAATGGGGTTTTAAATCGGGGGGAAACCCACAAAAGCGGGTAGATTTTCAGACAATGTCAATGTTAAACTGTTGTTAATCCAAACGGAAAGTAGTCAAAAGCTGCTTCTTTTTACTTTCGGAAAATCTCAAAAGTAAAAAGGAGCAGCTTTTGACTACTTTCCGCTCAGGTTAACAGCAGTTTAACAGCGATGTGTTTGAAAATCAACCCACTTTTGTGGGTTTTCCCCAGCTTTTAAATTTCATTTCTGTACAAGATTTCCCCCATGTGATAAGGTTCTTAGATCCACTCTGCCTCCTATCTAAAACCAAGCATTAACGGAGACTGGCAAACTAAACATTTTATCATAACACCCATACCTGTGTACAGTTGTACCTGCATCCAAGTGAATTCTGTTTTTGAAGGAAAGAACAGAGATGTACAAACTTTCCCAGCAGTTCTAACCAAAAGGACAGTATGTTTGTGTGGCCCAAATATCCAGGCCTCCCTGCCTCCTTTACTTGCTTAGCTTCCCATCTTGGGAAGGTCCTCTTATGTGCTCCATTTGTTCAGGAGCCTCAAGCCACACAAACAGGAAAGGTCTCGGAAATGCCAGTCCTGGGCCGGTGAGACATGTTGCTGTCAACTGACTAGGGAAGACAAGAAAGCATGTCAAGTCTCTAACTGCTACAAATCTTTCATGAGTGCGATCGGGGAAGAAAGGAGGCAAATACCTAGTAGCAAAACGGAGAATAAGAGGTTTAACGGAAGGGTTCATGACCAATTTTGACCCATGAGGAAACCTCGGACTGCCACTGGGCAGCGGAATAGTAAAACGCAGCCTCTGCGTCAGTGAAGATATTATTTAGCATGCTATTTCTGGGGCTTTGACAGGGCACCATGTAAGCCAGGGGTAGGCAACCTTTTTGAGCCGCGGGCTGGGTTGCTGTTCCTCAGACAATTGGGGGGCCGAAGCACCAAAAATAAATAAATAAATAAAAAATTTAAAAAAATATGCATGCACACTCTCTCAGCCCCAGAAAAGCCATGGCAAAACCCCTGTGGAGATTTTTCCAAGAAAACCCCAAGAACAAGTAATAACAACAATAATCAATATCATCATGGTGGAGGGGGGGGGGCGGCAGGACCAGCCTGGGGCCGGTCCAAAGGCCTCGGGGGGCCGCATCCGGCCCCTGGGCCTTAGGTTGCCTACCCTTGATGTAAGCAACGTGATGTAGGAGACAATTTTTTAGATGGAGAAGGAAGCCAGGTTTTACCTTAAGCCTTCTTTTCTTTCTCTTTAATGATATAGACTCCATTTGAAAATATGCCTCTAGAGTTTATTTAGGAGTGCCCAATTTGTCACAGTAAAATTGCAAGCAGGATTTGCAGCCTGGTTTCAAACAAGAGAGCTGATGTTTTGTTGCCTTTTGCTCTGTATTCGATATGCAACCTTTCTTTTAAAATTGCATTCTCCAATGGAATGGCTTGGTTGGGGTTGCTCTGTTAGTGGAGATTTCACGGAAATCCTTTGAAACAGCCTTGGCACCAATTAGGGCTTACAGTGGCTTTGGAGGCTTCTATAAATAACATTTCTGATGAGGTAGGTTTCTAATGCTTTGACACATTTTTCTTGGGTATATGGTGCTGGGAGCCTCTTGTAGCTATTTCATTTTTTAAATGCCGCCAGTTCTTTCCATCAAAAGAACACTTGTGGATTTGGGGAGTTTTTTTCCAACAAAACAAAGAAAACCAAATTTTAAACTTTCTTCACTGTCCAGATTCAATAGATACAGTTATTTCCTTTATGGAGAGGATCGCGGTGCACCAGTCTACCATATAAATGTTAAAAATGAAATTGCTATTAAAAAAAAAAAAAAAGAGGAGGCAATCCTAATTCAACATTGAAAATGTGGTTAAATACTCAAAAACTCAGCTGGGCATTAAAGCCCTTTGCCTGAATGGACAAACCTGCTCACTTTCCATTATTCCACATTTGATTTGTCTTCAATTTCAGAATTTCTTCCCCCCCCCCCAATCAGATTTATGAAGAAATGTCCAAATTCTGGAACCATCATAACAAAAAGGTACTCGGCAAATTCTCACCTAAACTTAACAAGAAGCCAATACGCAGATGACTAATGAGAAGATGGCACCTTCTACTGGATAAAGTTGGCATTTGTAAATCTCAAATATCACCACTAAATGCATGCAGAGGGAGGGATGTGTGGATGGATGAATTTCTCCTTGACTCAAGGGCAAAACGAAGCAGCAGCTGGCCTTTTGCTTTTACACTGGGGGTGGGCACAATGCCTCCATTTTGTCTTCCAGAACCCCCCTTTTATCTCCCAAACACACACACATCATGAAATGACAAATTGCATCTCCAAAAGCCTCAGCGGGCTGCTGCAATTTGTTAATTGAAAGCTATTCCATCCCACCCCCAACATGTTAGAGGCCTGAGTTTTAGAAAACAGAACTGGCCATTCAGGGTGCACCCCACCAGGGTACACAAAATTGGCCCCAAAACCCTAAGTTTCTCACCCCTGATTGACATTGTACCTGTGGTTCTACACCCACTGCCAACAAGCCCTGTTTCGTGTTCCCTTTTGGACTACAACTCCCAGAATCCCCTAGCTGTAGGGGATGGTTCCACTTCATGTTGGCTGTGGGATTCTTGGCATTGTAGTCCCCCAAAAATCGTCCTATTGATGCAGCCTAGAATTGGATTGGCGTTTTTAGCTGCTGCATCACACTGATGACTCATGTTCAATTTCTGTTAACTATAGAGATTAATTTCTTACTTGAAACAGTACAGACCCAATGCTCTAAAACAGATTCCCTAGCCTGCAGTTGTGTATGTCAGGCTATATGTCCCTTCAACCCCTCCGCCATGGCCATTACATTCACTGGAGTAGTCATCTAACACATCCTGAAGGTGCCAGCTTTCTGAAGGATGCTTAGTTAATTAACTTTCACTTCAAGGACTGATGTATTGATTCATCCAAAGGCACTGTTGGTGCTCCAGGTAAGATGCCATTACTGTACATTTTGTTGCGACAAACCTTTTCTGTGCCTCAATGCAGGTTACTCTCTCTATATCATGTACGGGAACAGTTCAGTTCAGAAATCCAGGCTTCAGTAGTGAGAAACAGAAAACCTTTATTCAGAAACTATTGATGTTCTCCAAGAGACATATGTTGTCAAGACTGAGAGATCGGCATTAACACAATACTGTACAATTAAAGCATACAGTAATTCAGATTTTGAGCAGGTTGACATTCCATTTGCCCATAAAATCAAGCAAACTCATTTCTCCCTTCTTCCCAAGATCGCACCTGCTTTCACCCCATACCATCCTTTCTCATGAGACCGGCCTTGAGAACTCCCAGCAAAGCCTCTCCTCCTTTTTCCTCCATCTGCTTGTTGACTAGCAAAGGAATGTGAGCAACAGCCTTAACAATTAACTTATAACAACTTGTCCCATAATCGAATATTGGTGCCCTACAATACATTGTAAGCAAGTAAAGTTTGCTTGGTAAGCAGTTCAGTCCCTATTAAACATGGCGGGCAACTTGAAAGACTTGGCTCGTGACACTCTAAAAAAAAGACAGACTGATGATTATGAAAACTTTGCAAGGTGGTGGATGTCTGGTCTTCACCCATTTTACATCAAAGAGGATGGATCACCCCATCCTCTGGGCATCTCAGGACCAATATTAATTACTAATTCCCAGAAAGCATAATTTTATGAATGCCCAGTGTAAATGCAAAGGAATAATTATTTTCCTCCTTGCTGATGCCACTAGACATGTACTAGCTGCTGTTCTCAGTAACAAGCAGTAAACTGTGGGTTCCAGGGCTGGATCTCCATGGACTGCTGCTTGGGCTTCAACACTCAGGCAGGGCCCACAGGTGGGTCCTCTCCACCTAAACTCCAACAGCATTAAGTGGCGGAGTCAGAGCTTGGGAAATTACTTTTTTGGATTACAGCTCCCAGAATCCCAAACCAGGCATGGACCTTGAGAGCATTACACTGGTTTAGGATGTGTAAAGCAGGGCTGTGTGAAACACAGAAAAGGAAAAGGGCAGTAGCAACCGTTGGAGAACTGTCACTGCTGCCCTCCCAACTGCCGCCTGAAACATTTGCCTCATTGCACTTAATGGTCCTGCCCTTTGGCTGCCCATGTCCACAGTGCCCCAGACACAGCAGCCTTACTCTAGAGCTCTGCAGAAAATATAAATGGCAATTCTCAGACTGAGTATGGTCCTCAGAGTGCAGCCATTGCAGAATGTATTTTACCTGGGGCTCCCCACATCAGGGCTAGTGCCAAGAGCTGGCATGCTCAGGCATCTGCTGAAGGGCCATGCTCTGCAGGGACCAGCTGAAAAGCGTCCCAGCACTTGCTTCTCCTTTTCACCACTTCTTACTCTAGTCTAGCCCTTACATTGTGGTTATGAAGAAAGAGAAGCAGATGCTACTGCCTGCTTGCTCCTTGGCTCTCTGTTTGCCAAGTAAAAGAGGTAGGGGAGGAAGATGGAGATGGAGGAGAGCCAGCACCAGCACCAGCATTGACCTAAGGAATAGGAGCTAATGATAATGCTGATGAAAAGGCGTCTCAGAGAGAGCAAGAGAGAGAGACAGGCTGGCAGACAGACCCATTTTAGGGTCTCATCCAAGAGTCAGTAAAATCCAGAAGCCAGTATGGACACACTCATTACTATTATTAGCCCCAGAAAATAAAGCTGGCAAAGTGATTCTTCTTGGGATTACAGTAGGAAAGGAAATGGGTAAGCCCTCTCTCTCTATTTTCATGCAGTGGTGAAATTATGCTTCCTATTGCAATTTTTACTGTTTTTAAAAACAGAGAGCTTTTTGAATGACAAGTTTAACCTCATGCCTGGCACCCTGTTAGTGAATTACAATAGCATAAATCAGATTTAACACCATCGCAACTCACTTTTATGGTCATTGCTGGGGCTGGAATTCTGTTCCAACCATGCAATGATCGAAATGCCCTCCCCAAAAGAACTCACCTTGTAAGTAGCACATTTCTATGTTGATAGAGAGCAGGGTGATGAGCAGGGACACAGCCAAGCTATATTCATATAGTTGGATGGGCTGCAAGGACATCATCTTCAGGGTGCCCTGGAAGTCTCTGCAGATGCTTGTCATAGCATTTGCAGGAAATCTGAATGTTTCCCCACACATCCACCCCAGCTCTATGACAACATAAAAATGGCTGTTTTGGGGGGGCTGCACTGCTTGCAATGTAATTTTTGAGGGGACAGCTTGTAGTTATGGAGATGTAGCTATATGATACATGTACATCTCCCAATTCAGGATCTCAGTCTACATTTCATTGAGCAACCATAGTCTTCATACTAGGTAACAAGTAAGGTACCAGAGGCTCATGGGGAGCAGTGGCGTCACTAGGGTTGGTGTCACCCGGAGCGGTAACTCATGGTGCCCCCTCACTCACTGATCTCCTCCCATACCACACCATACAAAATCCTTAGTAATGTTTTTTGTATTAATGTTACTCATAAATGGTAATTCCAATATATCACTGAACATAATGGCAAGACATAAACAACTAGCAAAATTAAAATTATAACTTTACATTACAATATCATACGTAAAGCCTAAAAGTATTTACAAGTACATCATTTCATGTGATTAAATGAAACTTTGGTAAGATACGATGTATTAAAGAAAATTTTAAATTAATTTTTAAAATTAAAAGATTTAATGCACAGCTGCTTTTGGAGTAATGTTGTTCGAAGCTGGATATTGAACAGCAAATATCAGTAATGCTATCATTTATCTGTTATAGTTGTACACCTGTTAGCTTTGTTTTAGGACAATAGAAGACAATAGATCTTAATTTTGATACTGGAGGATGGGGGGGTCCATACTTGCTCAGCTCCTTTTCCATCTGGGTTAGGATAGTAGCATGACTTTTTCATTTACAGCTGGCCCTCAGTATCCGTGGACTTGCCATCCACGGATTCAAGCATCCATGGGCAGCAAGCCCGTGTTGTCCCCAATGGCAGCGTGTGCACGCAGCTGCGCCGCCATTAGGTTCCATTGACCTTAATGGCAGCGCAGCCATATGCAATGGGGACAATATGGGCTTGAGCATCTGTAGATTTTGGTATCCACGGGGATGGGGGTGATCTGGAATAGAGAAGGCAGAGGGATCCTCCATAGTATCTCTGACCTAACAATGAGATGCATCTCATCTCTCCCCGCCCCCCCCCCCCGCCCCCCGCCTCACAACGCCCTCCTGGGTTCTGCCTGGCCAGGCCTGGCCACTCTGCTTGGCAGATCTGCTGAAGATGAAGAGTTGGGAGGTTGCTTTGGTTGTATCTACGTCTGCACACTCATCCCTTCCTTGTTTCCTTTCACCTCTTCCTCCCTCATCTTGGACCCACCCTGCCTTCCTCAAATCCCTTCTTTTTAGCAGGTTAAACTTCAAAATGAAGAAGGGCCACTCTGTTTTGAAGAGCCCCAAAGCCTTGGGAAGGACCATGCGTGTGGCTAATTCTGGGACGCCAGTATTGCTGCTATTTTTGGGCTTAGAGAAGAAGAAGCTGAAGGGAAAAGAACTCACGAGGGTATTTAGGTACCTGGTAGGCAGAAGAGGCCCAGAGGATGTGGACATGATCTTGAGGTGATGGATTGAGGATGTGATGAACAGGACATGAAGGAAGCAGCTGCCCAAAGAAAGCAGCTGCCTGAGAGGCACAACATGCCTCTCTTCTCCATGATTAATGGAGGGACCGAGATCTCAAAAAGATCCAGCAACGAAGAGTGAAGGAGGCATGTGAGGAGGAGAAAAGGAAGAAAAAGGAAAAGGATTCAGAGGTATCAGCTGAGCAAGCCTCCCGAGGAGGATGAGAAGGTGGAGGAGGAAGGGCAAAGACCTTCGTTGTGCCCATCATTGCAATCTTCCCCATGCCAGAAACCAGCATGATCCCTGTTTCATCCCAGAGCCTTTCTCCTAGAGTCACAACGTAGCAAGGAAGGCTGTTCCTTTAATACTTAGCAACGTCATCACAAATGGCCAGAGAGGAGGACTGGGAAGCTTTGCTGAGTATCTCAAAAGCCAGGCTGTTCCTTTGAAGGCAGATATGGGCAGGAATGGCAACCTGCCCAGATCCATGACCTTACAGGCAGGTGCCCTCCTGTCTTACCAGCAGTCATGCCTTCCTCTTCCACTGTTCCCCCAGACAAGACCACACTTAGGACGTATTCACACAGGCGGCTCTAAAGCCGCCTAGAAGCCCCCTGGAAGCCATCAGGAGTCATTCCGGCGGCGAAAACAGCAGCCGCCGGAATGACTCCTGATTGCCTCCGGCAGAAGCGCCTGTAATTCCTTTTTAAAAAAGGAATTAAAAAGATGGCGCTAAAGCCGGCTAGCGGCAGGGATGGCGCAGGGATTGCGCAACATGGGGCGGGGCTTGCTGCGACGTAGTTTGAACACGTCGAGCAAGACCCCGGAGTGAGGTAGGGATGGCGCAGGGATGGCGAAGGATGAGGAGGGGCTTGCTGCGACGTCATGTGAACTTTTCCTGCACAGAGCCGGAGTGGGGCCAGATGGAGGTGGGAACGACTCCCTTTTTTGCTCTGTGTGAAAACGTCCTTAGATTCGTCCAGACTAGACAAGCAAGCATCGTTCAGGAATCATCTCAGAGGCCTCTGTAGGAGGCCCAAGGAGGAATTTCAGCAAAGGCCACTACCTCCTCCCAGGGTGAGAGGTACTCAGCTCGTTGAGTCTACAAAACCCAGCCTGCTGGGATCATAAAGGGAAGCATTCTGGACGCTAAGAAAAAAAGGGAGAGAGTGACCTGGAAATTTTTTAAAAAAATTATTCTGGAAGTTTTGCAATCTACGCTAACACAGCTCCTGAGGCTGGAGACAGGTTCTCAACAGTGATCCTCAACCATTTGTTCATCTATTTTTAACTTTGGGTCAAGATTGAAGAATCTCCCTGAAAATCAACTTGTTAAATTTTGTAACAGTAAATAACTGATCATTGCCCTCTTAAGAGAGTAGGGGGCCTCTGCAGACGGGCGGCCATGAGCCGCCCTGAGAAGCTGCAGATTGGGGCTGAGGCTGCCCCATGCCTCGGCCCTGATCCACTCTTTTTCCAGCCCTGGAAGGAGTGCTAAAATAGAATGTCTCTGAGATCTCAAAGAGATCCAGCAACGAAGAGTGAAGGAGGCATGTGAGGAGGAGAAAAGGAAGGAAAAGGAAAAGGATTCAGAGGTATCAGCTGAGCAGGCCTCCTGAGGAGGAGGAGAAGGTGGAGGAGGAAGGGCAAAGACCTTCGTTGTGCCCATCATTGCAATCTTCCCCATGCCAGAAACCAGCACGATCCCTGTTTCATCCCAGAGCCTTCTCCTACAGTCCTACGTGGCAAGGGAGGCTGTTCCTTTAATACTTAGCAACGTCATCACAAATGGCCAGAGAGGAGGACTGAGAAGCTTTGCTGAGTATCTCAAAAGCCAGGCTGTTCCTAAGGAGCGCTCCTTCTGCAAGGCACAAAAAGGCTGCCCCAAGAGGCTGTGCGCGCCTCTTCGGCTTCTGTTCCGGCTCAGCATGTCCGGATGCTGAGCCGGAAGGACATCATTGGAGCGCCCGTCGTGTGGAAGGGCGAGTGCTCCAATGATGTCCTCAGGAAGGGGTTGGGGCACCCAGCATCCGGCTGCCCCTCCCCTTCCATGGCTTGAAGACGCCACAAAGCGCCGTCCGCAAAGCCCCTAAATATGGTTGCATAACATATCCCACTTTCTCAGAAAATTTGGGTTCTCAGAGACATTCTTTCACCAAAAAGATAAAGCAAAGGCAAAGAAAGAATTCAAATTCTGGGTGCTTGACATCTGTCTGTAAGATGATTATGCAGCACCAAGCACTATCAAAATTGCACTATGGTATAGTTTATTTACAATCCCTCATGGCCCAGAAACTGACAAATATTGTTTTAGGAGAGAACAATATTTTAGGAGAGAATTTAGGAGAGAATTTACTCTAGCTAGATACTAGATATTTGCCAAAATACCATACCAATTGCTTCTCTGTCACTGTGATTGAAATGAAATTGAAGATCTTCCCATTATTTACTCAGCTGTCCCTTGTCATCTGAAATTAGGGATAAATTCTTTTTGGGACCCTTACAAGTTAAAGATTTCTGGACAGCAAAGTGAAAGATTAAATTCTTACTTTACAATAAAGATCCCATTACACATAGAAGACCTGCAACTTTTCTACTGGCCATTCAGCTACCTCTAGACTATGGAATGACCTGCCGGAGGAGATTTGACAGCTGAGTATGCTGTCTGAATTTAAAAGATCATTAAAGACCAGTCATTTCTGTTAGGCTTACCCAGATGATTTTTAGACTGTGACTTTTAAATGATAAATTTTAAATGTGGATTGTTTTAATATGTGTACATC
The DNA here is from genome assembly GCA_026167975.1 of Phrynosoma blainvillii. Taxonomy (NCBI): domain Eukaryota; kingdom Metazoa; phylum Chordata; class Lepidosauria; order Squamata; family Phrynosomatidae; genus Phrynosoma; species Phrynosoma blainvillii. The sequence goes on from JANUYF010000009.1 coordinate 9,901,654, forward strand.
TTATTTGTCCTTTTAAATTGAAGTGTATTTTAACTGATATCTTTTTAAATGATTTTGTTTCTCTGTTAATTGTTGTTGTTCATTGCCTTGATCCATGGAAGGAAGCGGGTAAGATATTATTATTATAATTAGTGTTATTATTATTATTATTAGAACTAGAGTCAATCCTGTAGTTTGAAGCAGCTCTATTGGTATGCCATCTATTCCTGACAATTTATTTCACCAGAGAAAGGAAAGGGCAACCCTGCCCCCTCTCCCTGAGCAAATTCTGCCAAGAAAATCCCTGATAGGTTTCCTTTATGCCTTAATTCAGAAATTATTTGAAGGCACACAAGAACAACAAAGAAGAAGGGCCCACCACCCTGCAGGATAGTCCATCCAAACAGCTCTTGCGGTCCACCTAATGTTTAGGTGGAATCTCATTTTGTGTAATTTGAATCCATTGCTTCTTGCTCAAGTATCTGGAGCAGCCAAAACCTTTTTTGCAGCCTCAGCAGAGGTGGGATTTGGGAAAGGAAGAGAAGCTAGTGATGATTGGTACCAAAGCTTGCAAGGAGCAATGTGGGCTGGTCCTGCTAACCTCCTAATATCTGGAGAGGTGGCACATGTCACATTGGTAGGCCTTAGCTGTGAAGAGCTGTGATGGTCTCATGCCAGCTGTCTCTGCAATGCATCAACATCTTGACCTGGAGGAGAAGGAAGGGAAGGACAGACAGGCAATGCGGTTTTTCTGACTTTGACAGGCTTCTGGAACACTGGAGTGGTAGAATACCAACAATTTAAATTACGCAGATAACACCACACTGTTGTTTATGGGTTCTACTACACTCTAGAAATAATGCAGTTTGACACCACTTTAACTGCCATGACTCCGTCCTACAGAATTATGGGATTTGTAGTTTGGTTGAGGCATCAGCACTCTTTGGCAGAGAAGGCTAAAGACCTTGTAAAACTACAAATCCCAGGATTCCATAGGATGGCACTACAGCACCTAAAGTGGTGTCGAAGTATGTTATTACTACAGTGCAGATGCACCCTAAAAAGGAAGATAGGAGGAGGAGCAAAAAAGGAATCTGGCAGCACCTTTAAAACTAACTGGTTATTATTTTAGCATGAGGTTTTATATGACGACCTTAGGGGGTTTCATGGGTTTTTCTTGTCAAGATTCATTCAGAGGGGATTTGCCTTTACCTCTCTCTAAGGCTGAGTGAGTGTGTGACACCCAGTGAGTTTCCATGGCCAGGCGGGGGTTTGAACCCTGTTGTCCAGAGTTGTAGTCAAACGCTCAAACTATTACACCATGGTGGCTGTCAGACAGTGGTATCACTAGGGTTGGCATCAACCAGTGCGGAAATTCATGGTGTCACCCCACCACCACCACCATTGACCTCCTCCCATTACCACACCATACTAAATCATAGTAAAAAAAAATTGTACTAAGGTTACTTGTTAATCATAATTCCTGCATATCGCTGAATGTCATGGTAATAGTTGTGACACAAAACAAGTCATGCCAGACTAATCTGATCTCTTTTTTTGATAAAATGACCAGCTTGCTAGATGAAGGGAATGTGGTAGACATAGCATATCTTGATTTCAGTAAGGCTTTTGACAAGGTCCCCCATGATATTCTTGCAAACAAGATAGTAAAATGTGGGCTAGACAATACAACTGTTAGGTGGATTAGTAACTGGTTGACTGACTGAACCCAAAGGGTGTTCAGCAATGGCTCCTCTTCATCCTGGAGAGAAGTGACCAGTGGGGTGCCACAGGGTTCTGTCCTGGGCCCAGTGCTATTCAACATCTTTATCAATGATTTGGATGAAGGAATAGAGGGCATGCTTCTCAAATTTGCAGATGACACTAAATTAGGAGGAATAGCTAATACCCCAGAGGACAGGAAGAAAATTCAAAATGACCTTAATAAATTAGAAAGATGGGCCAAAGCTAACAAAATGAATTTCAACACAAAGAAATGTAAGGTACTGCACTTAGGGCAAAAAAAATGAAATGCATAGATATAAGATGGGGGACACCTGGCTTAACGTGACTACGTGTGAAAGGGATCTAGGAGTCCTAGTAGACCACAAGTTGAACATGAGTCAACAGTGTGATGCCGCAGCTAGAAAGGCCAATACAATTTTATGCTGCATTAGTAGAAGTATAGTATCTAGATCAAGGGAAGTAATAGTGCCACTGTATTCTGGTTTGGTCAGGCCCCACATGGAATACTGTGTCCAATTCTGGGCACCACAATTCAAAAAGGATATTGAAAAACTGGAGCGTGTCCGGAGGAGGGCAACTAAAATGGTGAAGGGCCTGGAAACTATGTCCTACGAGGAACGACTTAGGGAACTGGGTATGTTTAGCCTAGAGAAGAGACGGCTAAGAGGGATATGATAGCCTTGTTTAAATATTTGAAGGGATGTCATATTGAGGAGGGCGCTAGCTTGTTTTCTGCTGCTCCAGAGAATAGGACTCAGAACAACGGATGCAAGCTACAGGAAAAGAGATTCCACCTCAATATTAGGAGGAACTTCCTGACAGTGAAAGCTGTTCGACAGTGGAACACTCTCCCTCAGAATGTGTCTCCTTCTTTGGAGGAGTCTCCTTCTTTGGAGGTCTTTAAGCTGAGGTTGGATGGCCATCTGTCAGGGATGGTTTGATTCTGAGTTTCTGCATGGCAGTGGGTTGGATATCATATGCACAGCCTCAACAGCCCTACACCTCAGGAGGGTGCCCATGGCCACCAGTACATTCTTGAAGCTGGCTGCAATGTATACATTCACACAGAAGCCAGCTTTGGGAAGTGATTGGCAGCCATAATGACTTATCCACCTCCCCCAAAGTTTGGCAGTGCAGAAAACAGATCACGCAACCATGGACTGCCAAAACACTACCTGGGGAAAAGTATGATAAGAAATTATGCCAAACCTGTATGCTTCCATTCTTAAAATAGTGTGATTGTGGCAGGACAGCAGTCTGGTGTGATAAAGTCCCAAAGGACTATGAACCAAATAGAAGAGTTCTGGGTGCAAAGGATTTTTAATGTATCCCTTCCTGCAATGCCAGAAATCTGGGGACTGAAGGCAAGTTTAATTTGGAGAGGGCAGAATTCTTATTTCAGAGGGCAAAGCTCTCATTTTGCCCCTCTCCTCAAACCAACTTTGGCTACAGGTATCCCATGGCAGGTGGAAAAGAAGGGTGAACATCTTTATTCTCTCCACTCTCTGCTCCAAAATTTAGAAGAATGACAAAAGTTGGAATATGTGCCAAAAACTGAATGAATTGGAGATGGCTAAGGCAGGAAAAACTGAGCAACAAACTACTACTAAGCTAATTCTCAGCTCCTAAACTCCAACCGGGATGCATGTGGCCAGGCATAATCAGAGTGTGGTCAACATGGCAAAACCTATAAATAAGGAAAAAATAGAGAAGCAAAAACAGGTTGCAGCAGTTTGCTTTTGCCCTAGCCTATTGCAAAGGGCAAGATTCTGGTCCCTTTATCTCCTCTCCACACTGCCGAGTTAATTGAGTACAATCTACTTTTGCACTTCATTTGCAGCCATTAAAGAAAGCAGAGGACAAATGGGGAAAGGAGGAGGAGAAGAGAGAAACCGGGAAATTTTAAAAGCAGCCGAAAAAGTGGGACGGCAGAGGAATAACCGGGACAGCCCTTGCCAAATTGGGACAGATGGAGGTTATGGGATACTTTGATCTTATGATTCTGGGTGACACTAATGCCAAGGCCCTGCTCACCTTCCTCACCTGGTGATAGTGCAGCTCTGGGACTCGGAGGTGATATTGTGCTTGAAGCGACTGGCCAAGAGGACAGAGTTCTTGGAAGGGAAAGCACTCAACTTGCAGTACCCTGGACAGGTCTGAAGGGTGTGGGTGCTGTGGCAGGTCCCCCAGTGGTCACTCTTGTTATGTTGAAAGCTGGAGAGAAAAGAGACAAAATGAGGCTGCATATACACTGCAAAATTAATGCAGTTTGTTATTGCTTGAAATGCCATGGCTTCATGCTATGGAATTCTGGGATTTGGTGTTTCGTGAGCCATTTAGCTTTCTCTATCAGAGAGCTCTGGTGCCACAACAAATTACAAATCCCAGGATTCCATAGGATGGATCCATGACAGCTAAAGCATTAATTATACAGTGTGAGGATGATCATGGGTGGGTGGGAATTCATGGGGCTGGTCTCAGGGTCCAGCTCTACCAAGAGACAAAGCAAAGACTCTGCCTCAGGCAGGCAGGCAGGCAGGCAGGAAATTATGTGAGTTGCCCAAGGCATTTATGCAAACCCAATATTTTCCTAAAGCTTTGTAGTTTTTTTTATGGCAATAATCTATTAAAATACATTTTCTGACAATGTCTAGACACCCCAAAAGGCACAAAGATCCATGCAATCTTTGGAGGCCCTCTTCACTATGCAACCAGTTCCAAAAAGGGAGAGGGAAAGTAGAAGTAGGCCAGGGAGAGACTTGGTATTTAAATTCATGCCCCCTCCATGTTTTCCACTGAGATATAGTAATAAGGGGCTTGTCTACATCAGCCAGAATACTTCAAGCTGTTCCTGAAGTATTCTGGTCCCAGAATTGTCCCAGATTCCCCTCATTACCTCCACACTCCAGAGCAATGTCAGGTGGCTGTCTACACACATATCATGATGTGCTGCTGCCTGCCTCCATTGACATGAGTCATTCCCTCTGAGGCCAGAAGCATGGCACCCAACGTCAATGACATGTCTGGGTACCTTGTTGTGGACTCAGAGGAAGCGACTTGCACCAGCAGCAGTAGCTCTGGACAGCACAGAAGGGTGCATCCACCGGCATCACTGCAGAGTACTCTGGATTTTTCTGCAATATCTGGAGCAAAAGATGAGTTTTTAAAATCTGATTTAGTCCGGGATAGGGTGGATTTGGTATAGAACTAGCCTCCCCTTATGAAGATAGTCTGCACTCAAATCAAGGATTTGGCCCTGCTACTTATACACAGGAAACCACATTAATACCCAATCTCTGCTCCAATGAGCTCAAAGAAGTACATATCCCTTCCCATATTATTCCCGCTTTCATCCCTCAATGGTAGGTCAGACTTGCACCTGCTACATGTGTGTGTGTTTGTGTGTTATGTGCCTTCAAGTTGCTTCCAACTTACAGTGACCCTAAGGCCACCTTATTATGGGGTTTTCTTGGCAAGATTTGTTTAGAGGAGGTTTGCCATTGCTTTCCCCTGAAGCTGAGAGCATGTGACTTGCCCAAGGTCACCCAGTGGGTTCCATAGCCAAGCTGGGAAGCAAACCCTGGTCTCCAGGGTCATAGTTCAATGCTTAAACCACTACACCATGCTGACTTCCCAGTCCTAATTCAACACTGCAAAATGTATTTATGGTATTTTAAAAGTTAGCCAAGGCTGTGAAGGTAAATTGAGCTCAGCTTGCTATCTCTGGCCAGGAAGCAACAGCCTGATCTGCCTGATAGACTTGTTAGGAGAAAATTAAGTAGCAATCTCATCTCACCATTGTAATAAGGTTCCTTCATGAATCTTTTTTTTTAAAACAATTCTATGCTGTAATTACACCTTATTTAAAAACAAGGAAGTCTGGGGAGGAGAGAACAGTTCTGATAGATTGCAATTCCCTTTGAGCAGTCAGTACTCATAAACTGCAGCTGTTTCGTAAACTTCCCTCCCCCCAACTTTAAATTTACAGTAAAGTTTAGGAACCAGTGATGATAACCTCCAAAACAGAAAAGATTATGCTATACAATGTTGGCGGTGATCTATAAAGCCATTAGTCTTGGGTCCCAGCTATCTAGGAGACTGCATTCTCCCATACAATCCTGCCTAGGAGACAAATCTTCCAAGGAGGCCCTTCTATAGTCGTGCAACCCACAGAAGAAACCCAGTTTGTAGTTATTGCTGCAAAACGAGTTCAAAGTTGTGATGGATCCCTTCTCCAGGCTGGTCCTGCAGTTAGCAATTGCAATAGCAAGTACATTTCTATATCACTTATCAGATACCCCACGCACCCTCTTATACCATTTAAGCGTACATCATAGTAATAATCCATAGCCTTCTTATAAGGTTTCAAGCATACGCTTAAGATGTTATATGCTAAAACTATGTAAGATTAAATTAGACATCACAAACACTTTTGTCAATAGTACTTTAAACTTTCCCTCAAATCCACATTATGATAGTTGCAATTCACATGCATAACTCACACAGAATTATACAGGCATTGCAAACAGAACACTTGATTTAACAAAGTCCAGTATGTATTATCAGTGCATTTGTTTCATCTGGTTCCTTTACCAGATTCAGACTGTCATGTTTGTTGTTCAGAAGTCCTAGATGAGCCTTTCACCTCTGAGGGAATAAACCCCACTTGATCCTGTCACTCCAGATTTCCTGATTCAATTGCATCCTCTTTATTCCTTTCCATGGTTGTTTTTAGCAGTTATTCTTCCTTATAATAATTAGGGAATCTATTTACAACATTAATATTGGTATCTTTGGGAGTTAAACTTGCTGTCAACTCAATTCCCTTCAATTCAAGGTTCATGTGCCCTTTGCCTTCCAAATTACTTTTTAAAAATTCATTTTTAAAAAATAAAAAAATGATTATTCATAGATAGACAGATAGATAGTCTGGTTACTATTAGTATTTTCCAACCCTCTTACTCGAACAATAATGACTGCTTGAATTTGAACATTTTGATTTTAACAGCATATTGGCAAATTGTTTATTGTTAGACCAATATCCAGTATCAGCTGCTTCTTTTCAATCACTTTATTTCGCAGTGCAAGGAATGCTGCCATTCAGAAACAAATCTGAATAATAAAAGCATAAGTTCAGCCAAAAACACCTTCTAAAATAGCACTTTTAAAAGAACAATTATTATTTAAGCTAGTGCCCATAACATCTGAACTGCATTTTGCTGCTTAATTTTCTGATTTAGTCCTACGTTGCAGTAGTGCTACACATTAATGCAAAGTACAAAAAACAAACAAAAACACTGATTTAAACAAAACTTTTGGGTTGTTTGTTTGTTTGCTTGTTTGTTTTTAAATAAACCTGTGGTTCCCCCCCCCCAAAAAAAAAACACATGGTTCTCTTAGCTTTCTCTCATGTTCAAGCCTAGCCAAACTGATTATTTCTTTTATTTTCCTTATCTGACTAAGGTTTCAGTTATGGTTGTGTCTATAGTCTCCACTCACTTCTTCCCTCTCTGGAACAGGGTTTTTCCCAACAGTAGTCCTTACTCTCTTGAGAGAGATAATCGCTTTATTTCCTTCCATGTACCAGCAACTTTTACCTCAGGAAACACTTTTTTAATGATCCAAATCACTTCTTTTTACTTTATTCATGCTCGTTTCCTAGTTAGTGTGGCTTTACCACTAACTTTTACCTCAGAAATCACCTTAATGAATTCAGGGTTCCTGTCAGTTTGTGGATTTTCGCTGCATTCCTTTTGCAATCCCGACTTTACCTCAGCTTTTTACCTCAGGGATGGCGCTTTCCTCTAAACCAGTGTTTCCCAAACTTTGGTTCTCCATTTGTTTTGGGACTTCAATTCCTAGGTAACTTTGCCAACAGTCGGGGATTCTAGGAGTTGAAGTCCAAAACATCTAGGAAACCAAAGTTTGGGAAACACTGCTCTAAACCTTTATAGCACTTCTTCCTCAGGTACTTCAACTGTCTTTCCTCTTCAACACATCACTTTTGGCAAAACTCTGCCAGATGTCCATCAGGACCTCTATTTGGTTTTCTCTTCGCTAAATGGGGGTCCTCACAATATCCCACCACTACTACCAAATATGTGATGGGTCCTTTCTCTAGGCATGGCCCCCATTTCCAAACCTCAAGATCCTTCTCAAGGTGACCCCTATATGGACCAGTAGATGTGTTCTTCTGTGGGTTCATTGTCTAAATGTGACTAGATTATTAAAAATTTATCAGAAACTGGTCACTGCAACAAGGATTGTATTTGCTGCAAAATGGAAAAGTGAGTCATGTCCAGAAATAAAAGATTGGTTTGTTAAGCTAAACGATTATGTGGTTAAAGATAAATTAACAACATTATTACGAGGAATGTTGGATTCGTTTAAAGAATATTGGGAATCACATATTAATTATCTAATTGAACAGAAGGTCCCTATATTTAATAAGGGATGGGATTAATAGAACATTTATCGCTGTTGGAGTAATAAAATGACAGAGACTGCTTAGGTATTGTAATAGTAAAATTACAATCATTGTTTATTAATAAAGCGTTACATTTAAGTAGTTTATATAAGGAGAAGTAATCCAGGACAAGGAAGTCCATTTTTATTATTGTTTTTGTTTTTAAACTTTTGCTGGTGTGTTACAATAATTGTGAAATGTGTCTATTGTATGTTAGCATGTTGATATATTGGTTGGTTGGTTTGTGTATGCTGTAAAGTAGACATATGTATATAAGTTATTTCTATGTTGTGTTTAAAATAAATATTATTAACAGAAACAGCCATATGTTTGTTTCTTTTTTAAAAAAGAATAAACAAGTATTATTAATAATAAATAAATGTATACATAAACATGTATTAATACACAGTTAGGTCATACTTTATCCCCTGAGCTGGAGCGTGTCCAGAGGAGGGCAAACAAAATGGTGAAAGGTTTGGAAACCATGCCCTATGAGGAGAGATTTAGGGAGCTCCTCAGCTCCTCTTTATCCTGGAGAAGAGAAGGTTGAAAGAGGTGATATGATAGCCTTGTTTAAATATTTGAAGGAATGTCATGTTGAGGCTGGAGCAAGCTCGCTTTCTGCTGTTCCAGAGAATAGGATCTGGAGCAATGGATGTAAACTACAGGAAAAGAGATTCCACCTCAGCTTTAGGAAAAGTTTCATTACGGTAAGAGCTATTTGATAGTTGAATACACTGCCTCGAAGTGTAGTGGAGTCTCATTCTTTGGAGGGTTTTAAATGGAGTCTGGACAGCCATCTGTCAAGAGTACTTTGATTATGTATTCCTACATAGCAGGGCATTGTTTATTATTATTATTATTATTATTTACATCCCATCCTCACAACATTAAACATTAGTCATGTAAATAATAATAATCAATAATGATTAATGGCTCACAGCATGAAAAAATAGTGCAATTAAAACCATACGAAAATAGTACATTAAAATATAATTAACTTATTATGATATTAAAGCAAGTGATATGTTAAAAGAATGGAATACAATTAAAAATATTTTAAAATGTTTAAAAAATACTTTAAAATAAAACAACAACACCCCATCCCAAAGGGTGTTGGACTGGATGGCTCTTGGGGTCTCGTCCAGCTCTACAATTCTGTGATTTAATCATTCACAGCTCCCCAAAACCCTATTCAGTTCATCCTCTCCCCTCCTCCCTTAGTTGACTGTCTTATCTCTATTATAGCTCGTCTCTATCTCTGTATCATCTTTCTCCTATCTGTCCTCTGTTAGAGACAAGCCTAATTTTTCTATCCTTTCTGCCTCATAACTGCCTCTGAGCTGTGATCAGCTAGCTCCAACCATGCTTAGCTAAATAATAATAATAATAACAAAATTTATTTGTATCCCGCCTCTCTGTAAAATACAACCGGGGCAGCTTACACAATAAAACGAACAACCCTGTACTCCAATAGCCCACCCACCCCAAAATACAATTAAACAATCAAAGTTTGAAAACATACTTAAAATAACAGACAATAATAAATTACAATAAAAACAAATAAATTAAATATCTGCACTGGAAACCAGGGTCAAGGCATAGCTATTTTTGGTGGCCGGTTATCTACTCAGGAAAGGCCTGCCGGAAGAGATCTGTCTTAACAGCTTTTTTAAAGCTGTTGAAGGTGGTCAAGTGACGGATCTCGTCCGGCAGGCCGTTCCATCGCGATAGCCGAAAAGGTCCTCAATAATACTCTGTTTACAGAAGTGCAAAAGTAGTTTGTACTCAAATCAACATGGGGATGAGAAGGCAAGGGGTAGAATCATGCCCTTCCAGGAGGCTTTGATAAAAGCAAACTGCTGCCACACTTTGATGACCACCTGCATCCTGGTTTTCACCTGTGAAATATTGGGTGGTATGCTGCATGGTATAGTGGTTTGAGTGCTGGATTATGGACTTTATCACACGGGGATGGGCGTCTTTGTCCCGTCCAAAAAGTGCGATTGAACATGATCACGCGAAAGGCTTTCTCACTACATCACACTGATCCCATGAATGTCCTGTCAATGAAATGGAATTGTATTACCGGGATCTTCCATTAATACAAAATTAGGGAAAATGAAGGGACAATTCCACTTCATTCATGGGATCAGCGCAATTTAGTGAGAAAGCCTTTCACTCAATCACGTCAAGTCGCAATTTCTGGACAAGACAGTGTCCTGATAAGTGCGATTTTGTGTGACAGTCCTTCCTGCGATCGCGCAATAACCACGGAATAAGCATGAGACAAGGACAGGACAATGACATCCCGTCCCCCATGTGATAATGTCTTAAGACTCTGGAGACCAGGGTTCGAATCCCAGCTCAGCTGTATAAACCCACTGGGTGACTGTGGCAAGTCACACTCTCTTACCCTCAGAAGATGGCAATGGCAAAAAAAACCAACCCTGAACAAACCTTGCCAAGAAAACCCCATGAAAAGTTATGTGTGTGTATGTGCCTTCAAGTTACCTGCTGACTTAGGAATTTCATAGGTTCTGTGTTTTTTTTTAAGGTGAAGAATATTCAGAAACAGCTTTGTCGGTTCATTTCTCCCAAATATAGCCTACAGCACCAGGTATTCATTGGTGGTCTGCCATCCAAGTACTAATGAGGACTGACCTTGCTTAGCGTCCAAGATCAGACAAGATCTCTAGTGCCTTTAGGGTCCATGCAATTTTCAAAGCTCCTATGCACAGCTCATGCTTATTACTTGGTACTTTCCAGTGGCATTGCTCAGGCATATTCTGTGCCCTTCTTAGATTCTAGAATATAAATGAATTATTCAAACTACACAAGTTTGTTCTGCTTCTGCAAATCCACAGGCAGGAGCCAAGTTGAAGCCCTTTTTCCTGAGCAACAGAAATACAGAATTCAGCTCCTTTCCAGCTTCTGGGATTTCACTGAGCATAGCACAGCTATTTCCAGGCTTATAGATAGCCATAAGAGAAATCTTTTCCTAATTTTAAAGGAAAATTTTAGTCTCAGGATCTTGAATTGGAAGCATTTGCATCAGAGTAGCCATCTATTTGGAGTCTTCTAATCAGTATGGTGTCCTCTATTGGAAGGAAAGTCAGAGAATCACTCGGAAAGAATCCTTTGTTTGGAAGTATTGTCCAGTCAAGTCCGATTTAAAGAAAAAGAACCAAAAGAAGGGACAGAAGGGACCTTAAAGATGCCCATCAAGAAGACAAAAGTTTGAGGAAGAACACAGATCACTTGGTCATACTCTTTCCCAGTGTGGTGAGATATCCTGCATTTTTTAATTTGAATTTCTAGCTGTTAATTCTAAATATGCATCTATACATATAAATTAACCAATGCCACTTTTATTATAAATCTGTGTCTTTCTTTGTTCTCTTTTTGTGTTTGATGCTTTCCCTGTTTCAGGGCTGGTGTATCAATATATATTCTAGCAGGCTTCTGAGATGGGTGTTTATTTGTGTATGTGTGCCAAAAAAAACTCATTTATGATAAAGAAAACTCAAAATGCAGGGAGCCCCTGTTCCAGAGCGTCTCAGCAAATACCTCTCTCATACTGAGTATTAGAGGCATTTATGAGCCAAGGCCTTGTCTAGACACTTGCCATAAAAGTGTCCCCAAAGCACATCCACAAAAGTCAACTCCCCGTCCAGCATGAGCCATCAGCTGACAAATAAAAAAGCCGTGTTAAAGCTCCATAAAGTTAATTGGATCCCACCTCTTTTAAGGTATCTGAAGCAGGCGGTTTTAGTGAGATGTAATTAAAAGACAAAAAGATGCTGGATAAAAAAAGAAAATAGAGAGAGAAACAGCCAAGAACAAACCAGAGCTAAATGCAGAAAAGATATGTCCTTGGCCTTTGAGAAAGGAACGGGTTGGAACTAAGCATAAATCAGACCTGCTTGCCAAGGACGCCTGCAAAGAAAGGCAGAAGTTGGAAACACCTTCTTACACAGAGCTTGGAAAAGTTACTTGTGCTGAGAGGAGAACATAGGCACTCTCTCCCTATCAGTTCTGGGACCACTAGCTTTCAGCACCATTGACCATGGTATTTTTGAGGTATTCTAAGTCCCATGTCCTTAGGAAGTCACATTTTATGCAGAGTTTAAATCATAATTTCAAAAAGGCTAATTTGTTAAGATTAGGCAACCAAATTCAGGCCCGAAACAGGAGGGCAGGAAAGTGCAGCTTCTGGCCACTTTGGGGACGGTAGATGCAGAGCAAAAAAGGAAGGAAGGAAGGAAGGAAGGAAGGAAGGAAGGAAGGAAGGAAGGATATAAACATATTTTTTTCTGTGCAGCAGTAGATGGGTATAGGATGTGCAACCCTCCACCCCTTCTATTTCTTCAGTCACTAGAGATCCACAGTTTAATACAAGGATCTGTATGCTTCCCTGCCCAACTGTGAGTCTGGTAACACCATGAAGGAGAGGAATAGAGTCAGGACGTTTTCACACGGGGCTTTTGGTGGACGCTAGCCGGCCTCCGTCCGGCCCCACTCCGGCAAAATGTCAAATTTTTCACACGACGTCGCAGCAAGCCCCGCCCCTTCCGGTGCCATCCCCGGCGCTAGGCGTCAGTCCAGGGCTTGCTGCGCGTGTTCACATGACGTCGCAGCAAGCCCCGCCCCCTTTATCTCTAATTCCGGACGCCCACCGGCATAAGCCCCGGAGTTGTAATTCCTTTTTTTAAAAGGAATTAGGTCGCTGCCGCCGGAGCCATTCCGGAGTGAGCGGAAGGCTCCGTTCTGGAATGGCTCCAGGCGGATGGGATGTTTGTGTGTGAAAACGTCCACAGTCAGAACTGAAGCTTCCAGCAGTTCCTTTGAAAAATAAAAAAGTTAACTCTAGAGAGATCCCGTCACAGGTTGCTGGCATTGCATCTATTTTCAGCCTTCTGACACAGTGATGGGCAGAAGCTCAAAACAGACCAAAGTGTTCTGGATCTGTGGGAATCAGCTACACTTATGCTGGCCAGTTGTGATTGCGGTGTGCATGAAAATGATGCCACCTTCTGCATGTTAACTCTCATGACTGTCAGAGATTTTCTAGTATATTAGGATTTTCTTCTTTCACAAATACACATCATTGGTAATTAGGGAGTTTATCACACGGGGGAAATCCCATGCGAAAACGGGGCTTTAAATTAGAAAAAATCCCGCAAAAGCAGTCATGATTTCACACGGCGTCGCTGTTAATTTGATGTTAAAAGGAGGTTAATCCGAACGAAAACCCCTCATTTACGCTTCTTTTTACTTTCGGAAAAACCCCAAAGTAAAAATGAGAGGTTTTCGTTTGGATTAACCTCCCTGTTAACAGCACTTTTACTTTTCACACAGGGCAGAACGGGAGAAATCCCGTTCCTTAAAAGCTTCCGTTTTTGCGGGTTTTTTCACTTTAAAGAGCGATTTTGCACGGAGCTCCCCATGTGATAAACTCCTAGGTCTGGCTGCTGAAACAAACCAGCATTTATTTATCTCTTACATTTATTTTCCTCCTTTCTGTCAATGAGCTCAAGCCAACAATGAGCAATTCTCTTCCTCATTTTATCTTCCAACAACTATGCGAGGTATGTGAGGCTGACAGTGAGCGCTCAAGGCTACCCAGTGAATGTCATGGTTCAGTAAGGACTTGAACCTAGATTTCATAAGTCCCATTCCAAGTTCCAGGCTATTATTATTATTATTTCCCACCCCCACCCAAAAAATGGAGACTTAATACAATTAAAAACATATAAAAAGTGAGCATTAAAATAGAATTAAACCATTACAGTATTAAAGCATTACAGTATTAAAACACACCACACATTAAAATAATAAAATGCAATTTAAAAAGATGAAAGCAATTTAAACAGTACAGCATCCCTGTGTCTATTCTTTAAAAACCTTTTAAAGCCTGTTTGAATAAAAGGGTTTTAGCCTGATAATGGAAGAACAACAAGGAAGGGGGGCATTCTGGCCTCCCTGGGAAGGGAATTCCACAGTCTAGGGGCAGCGACTGAGAAGGCACTCTCTCGCATTCCCACCAGCCATGCTTGCGATGATGGTGGGACTGAAAAAGGGCCTTCCTGGTGCATTCAGGGCGCAGGCTGGCACATACAGGGAGATATGGTCTGCCAAACTATCTGGATCTGAGCCATATAGGGCTTTATAGGTAATAACCAGCACTTTGAAGTGTGCCTGGAAACAAACTGGCAGCCAGTGACGTTGTTTCAACAGGACTGTTGTATGATCTCTGCAATCTGCACAAGTTAACTGTCTGGCTGCAGCTCTTTGGACCAACTGTTGTTTCCAAACACTCTTCAAAGGCAGCCCCAAGTAGAGTGTGTTATAGTAGACTAAATGGGATGTACCATCATGGCCAGATCTGACATCTCAAGGAATGGGCACAGTTGGCAAACCAGGTTTAAAAGTGCAAAAATACTCCTGGCCACCACAGAAACCTGGGCCTCCAGGTTCAAAATCGAGTCCAGGAGTATACCCAAACTGCTAACCTGTGTGCAGCATCTAACTCAAGTCAAGTGTGACCCAATCTAACACAAGCTGAATCCCTATTCCCTGATCTGCCAAGAGCACCTCTGACTTCCCTGGATCAAGCTTCAGTTTGTTTGTCCTCATTCAACCCATTACTGATGACAAATGCTGGTTTAGGACCAGGACAGTCTCCTTGGGTTGGGGTGGAAAGAAGTAGTAGAGTTGGATGTCATCTGCATATTGATGGCACTGCACCCCAAAACTCTGGACCACCTTTCCCAGCAATCTCATGTATATGTTAAGTAGCATGGGGGATGAAACAGTCCCTGAGGGATCTCACAGGCCAATGGCCAAGGGGTCTAAAGGAGTCCACCAACACCACCTTCTGAGCTCACCTCTCCAGGGAGGAATGGAACCACTGTAAAATAATGCTTCGAAGTCCCATCCCAGCAAGGCAGCCCAGAAGGATACCATGGTTGATGGTATTGAAAACTCCTGGCAAACAGGTTTGGCAATTGCCTGGGGTACAAGATTCCCTGGAAACATTTGCAATGCATGAGGGTTCCAAGACAGACCAACTATGGGAAAAGAAACAAACTCCTTACAGTGCTGGTTTGAGAGATAGCTTCTGCGCTTGTTGAAATATAAAGAAACTTCATTCATATTCATGTAGTCATAATCTCCAGGGTCGCTCGAGCGAGTAGATGAAGCTGAAATTTACAGTACATGCTGCCACTGGTGATGGAGCGCCTGGTTTACCCATCACCAGCTCTAATTAAACAGGAAATTAAAAATGTTAACCCTGGCAGCTGCCTCTAGAGGGTTCTTCAGGCATAAATTGTACCTCCTGTAAAGTTTAAAGAAGGCAAAAGAAAAAAGCATTACTAGTCTGCTGTATGGTGTATCAGATGTTCCTTTGCACATAGGCCGCCGAGTGGTTCAATCAGATTTTATTTAGTGATCCTGAGCTTTGCTCTTTTGAAAACTGTGTGTGACAGAGAGAGAGGGAGGAAAAAAAACAGACAGATAGTCTGTATAATACTGAGATATCTGTGGTTGTTCTCTTGATTTTATTTTAACGCAAAATGCAGGTGGAATGAGCAGCTCAGAATATTATCTCAGTGGCAAGACTGGAAGGGTGTAGTTAATTCTTTCCCATGGCTTATTGATAGCTGCCTCCATCAGGCTGCCTTCCTGTCCATGAGCTGGAGTGCAGAGGAAAACAAGGATTTTGTTCTCTGAGCATGCATTTCATTCAAAAACAATGTGCTCTCCCAGCATCATCATTTGAAGACCAGAACAGACAACATGTGGCCGAGATCCTGCATCAGCTTGACAAAGTGTAAAGCTCTCACCTCTGCCTCTCAGGTGTGCAACCTACCTGGCATCTGCCAGTATCTCCCCATGGCCATTTAGTACCTAGGAAAGGGTAGGAGGTGTTTAGCCAGCATCTCACTATGTTTTATCAGCCAGGCACACCAAAGATATCCTCCTCCCAGATTTCCCAGTGGTCCCCTGAAGGATATCTTCTGTATGCCTCTAGCTATAGAAATGCAGCTGATACCCTGCCCTGGCCACTAAATGGTAATGGCAAATACCAAGTGGATTGCATGTGCAAGGGGGTCACTACGTGAACACAATACTGGATACTCCTTCTGCAACAGGAGAAGTCACCAACAGGATTCTAACCATTACGTCTTTCTCCATGGAGCAAATAGCATCTTTTAGGGAGCAGGGTTGGCCCAAGATAGTTCCGTGCCTGAGCCAAAGAACAAGATGGTGACCCATTCCACATACAAAAGCCAATTGGACTGGAGCAAAAAATAATAATAATAATAAATCCAGATTGGAGAGCTATGCATGTACCTGTTGGATGTATCAAAAACAAAACATCCATTGGTCTCCCACCATCACCACCACCAGGGTGCTTCTTATGATGACCCTGTGTTTATTCACACAATTGATAATAGGATGAATAGTGGCAAATCTAGGAACATAGTTAGGAACATAGGAAGGTGCCTTATACTGACTTAAGACTGCTGATCTAACTAGCACAGTATTGTCAACTCTGGTGGGCAGTGGTTCTTTGGGCTTTCAAGGAGGAGTCTTTCCTAGCCCCACTTGGAAATGCTTGGGTTGAACCTGGGACCTTTTCAATGCAAAGGCCATTAAGTTGTAGTCCTTGCCCCATACACATCTGGTATTATTTTCTCATTCCTCCATCCAAGTACTATTGAGGCAGTTTTATAAGAGGGATGTTATATATCTGCCTTACCTAGGACTAAGCCCATCAAACAATTAGAATTCCTTCCCTCAACTGGACTAGTTAAGATGCGCATGGGACAATGCTGCAAACATGCTGTTTATAGATGTCGACATTATAAAAACCTGTGTTTTATTTCAGGCCCTCCACAAGACAGAGCTCTTCTGCTTCCTTCCTTTTGGGGATATAGCTCAGACTCCAGCTATAACTATTTGTTTTAAAGTGAAGGTTTTTTTTCTATTTGGGGAATTACATATATTGCTGATCTCACTCAAGGACAACCCATTGACGAGCAATAATCCACATATTAAAGCAACAAATTATTTCAGAAATAAATACAACACAAATTCAGACAAGTATAAACATGTAACACCACCCTTCCACCCAATAAAATCAACAGTAATAATGATAAAAAAGGAAGGAAGCTTGTGAGATCAATTGTATGTTTTTTGCTAGAACCACTGAGATCCATCAAGCAGAGCTGGATACAAGATTTTTCTTTTCTTTTCTTTTCTTTTCTTTTTGGTTATTTACCATCAAATCTACTTCAACTTAGAAACCCATTTATCCACAACCCTGCTCAAATTTTGTAAACTCAGGGCTGTGGCATCTTTGATTGAATCAATCAGTTCTCCTGTAAAGTGGTATTTGTCTTTTACTGCTTTCCACTTTACCAAGCATTATCATGTTTTCCATTGAGTTACATTGTCTTGTGATATGGCCAAAGTATGAGTCATCTTGGCTTCTAAGGAGATTTCACACTTTCAATTCTACCGTAATTTCCATTCAGAGTCGTCGATTTGACCACTCGGCATTCCATGGTATCCATAGGACTCTCCTCCAGCACATTTCAAATTAGTTGATTTTCTTCCAGTCAGACTTCTTAACTGTCCATCTTTCACAACCATACATAGGATTGGAAACACTGTGGCAGTCATGGTTTGATAACAATAATGTGAATTACTGAAAAGTTACCCTTGTAATTAAAGAATTTTGAATCTAGAAATTTGGTTTTGGGCTGTTTTTTTTACAAAATCAGAACTGTAACAGAACTGAATGGAGTACATAGTCCTTCCACACAAAAATCCAATCATTCGACTTTAGCACTTGGAGTTTTAAAACGACTCAAGCCTCCTGGGCTGCAGCCGGGAGGCGGGATGGAGGGGATTATCGCAAGCTAAATCGCCACCGAATCGCCGACCACCATCAGCCCAGGTCCCAGCCGGGCTCATCCAGCACTTTTTTGAAACTGGAAAGTGTCCCGGTTTCTAAAAAGCGCCAGCTGAGCCTGGCTTGGACTTGGGCTGATGGCAGCCAGCAATTTGGCGGCGATGTAGTTTATGATAATCCCTGCCTCCATCCCACCTCCCAGCTGCAGCCCGAGAGGCTTGAGTCATTTTAAAGCGATAAAGTTCATTGTTATTCCAAACTTTCCTCATTTCAACAGCATAAGCACAGTGAGCCCAAACCAAAAGCCTCTCTAGTCCAGCATTCTGTTCACACAGTGGCCAACCAGATTCCTATAGGTAGGCTGTCCACAAGCAGCACATGAACATAAGAAAGACCTCCCATTTGTACTTCGAAGCAATTGATAAACAAAAATATACTGCCTCTGGTACTTGGAAAGACTGAATCCAATGAGCTCTTGGTATCCACTGGGGTTTACTTCCAGGACCTCCCATGGATACCAAAATCCGTGGATGCTCCAGTCCCATTCAATACAGTGGCGTAGTAAAATGGTGTCCCTTATAGAAAATGGCAAAATCAAGCTTTGCTTTTTGGAATTTATATACTGTTTGAATATTTTTTAGCTGTGGATGCTTGAATCCATGGATTAAAAAAAAATAAGCAAATCTCAATTTTGCCATTTTATATAATGGACACAATTTTACTGGAATTTTGTAAATTCTTTGGTATTGTTTTCCTTGGCTGAATCCTTTAGATCCTTTGTTACATGCCCCTAGGTTTCACCCTCGATTTATTGACAGGTCATATCTAAATCCATAATTTTGACCCCAAAACCTGCCCTCAATTTATACATGAGGTCGACTTATAGTCAAGTATATACAGTAGTATAACCATAGTGATATTGGGGAGATGCAGACGGGCGGCCCTGGCCCCCCCCCCCCGGGAAATGGAGGATCGAGGCCGAGACAGCCAGACGCATCAGCCCCGATTCTCCCATTTGCCGCTTCAGAAAAGAGCGCCAAAATGACGCTCCTTTCAGAGGCAGCAAACAGGCCACCCCAAGAGCCGCCATATGTCAAGACGCTGCGCCGGGAGGACAGTCTGATGCCGTGCGCCGTGCGTAACGACCTGCGCCGTCAGAATGTCCTTGGAGAGGGGTTGGGGTGGCCGGCGTGCGGCTGTCCCTCCCCTTCCCTGCCTCCAAGACGGCGCAAAGCGCCATCTGTAGAGGCCCATTGTTAAACAACCGGCAAGCTAGATATCCATGCTAATCTATTACCAGGTACCCAAAAGATTTTACATCAACCTGCTTGTTGTTGTGTGCCTTCACTTCCAACTTGTAGTGACACTAAGATGAAACTGCCATAGGATTTTCTGGGGCCGAGAGAGTGTGATTTGCCCAAAATCACCCAGTGATTTTCCATGACTGAGCAGGGAATCTCCAGAGTCATAGTTCAACACTTAAACCACTACACCATGCTGGCTCTCTACCTGTTTTTGTTGTTGTTAACTGCCTTCAAGTTGACTTTGACCTATGGAGACCCTATGAATCCTATGGCCTCCAAGTCACTCTATCCTTTATCACCATGTTCATAGCTGTGACCTCTCTGATTGTATCATAGAATCATAAAGTTGGAAGAGACCACAAGGGCCATCCAGTCTTACTCCATTCTGCCATGCAGGAACTCACAATCAAAGCACTCCCAACAGATCGCTATCCAGCCTCTGTTTAAAGACCTCCAAAGAAGGAGACTCCACCACTCTCCAAGGGAGTGTATTCCACTGTCGAACAGCTCTTACTATCAGGAAGGTCTTCCTAATGTTTAGGTGGAATCTCTTTTCCTGGAGCTTGCATCCGTTGTTCTGTGTCCTGTTCTTTGGAGCAGTAGAAAACAAGTTTGCTCCATCCTCAATATGACATCCTTTCAGATAAGTCTATCCATCTGGTATACCGTCTTCCTCTTTTCTGCTGCCCTCAAGTTTACCAAATATTATTGTCATTTCTAAGGAGTCCTTTCTTCTCATGTTATGGTCAAATATGACAACCTCAGTTTTGTTATTTATGCTTCTAAGGAGAGTTCAGGCCTGATTTGCTCTAGGACCCATTTATTGTTTTTTTTAGCAGTCCATGGTTTTTGCAGAACTCTTCTCTAGCACCACATTTCAAATGAGCTAGAATCATAGAATCATAGAGGTGGAAGAGACCTCAAGGGCCATCTAGTCCAACCCCTGCCATGCAGGAACAGTTATGATCGTTGCAATTGACACGCATAACTCACACAGAATTGTTACAGGCATTGCAAACAGAGCAAGTGATTTAACAAAGTCCAGTATGAATGGTGCTACCTCCATCAAGTCTTCTGCATTATCACATCATCTTTCCATATAAGCATATTTTGGTGTACGGTCTAGTCATTCCCAGCATGAAGGAATTGTCCAGTCTATGGAGGTGTCCCCCTTTTTCTGGATACAAATGACCAATAGTATATACTTGGGGCATTATCACACCAGCCTCTTTCACGCTGCAATCCAGCTTTCTTCCCAGTCCAGCTCTTACAACCATACATAGAAGGTTAGAAGTTTTAAAAATTAAATTATTATTATTATTATTATTATTAATTATTAATTATTTATTATTAATTAAACCTGGGGCCTCTCTTTTCTCCCAGAATTTCATAACACAGAGCCATGACAGTTAAAGTGGTGCCAAATTGCATGATTTCTGCAATGCAGATTAGATATTGGAGCCTTCATAAGAATGAGTGGGTGGGTACTCTTGGTGTAACTTTTTGTTTTGTTTTTCAAAAACAATTTTATGATGTTTTATTGTTTTGAAAACGGCAATACTCTAATTGTGTTTTCATTTTCTTGCTACTTTTTTTAAGCTTCTTTTGTTTTATTGTCAGCCGCCTTGGCCTTACACTGGGAAAAAAGCGGCACGTAAATCTAATAAACAGACAAACATGTCAAACCAAGGAACGCATCTCCTTCCTTAGCTTGGGTGCACCTGTATCTGTTTTACTCTACAAAATTGGCAACAGAGCAGTTTGGCTCCTGAAAAATGTCACTGTTTCTAAATGTGGATGTCATGTAGGGCTGGCTTGAAGCAGGAGGAGTTTCTGATTGCAATGAGCCAACCAAAATGTACAATATACCTGTTGCAAGCTTTCGAAACTTCATTGGCTTCTTCATCAGGCAAAGTGTAACAAAACTGATGTTAGTCATAGGCCTGCATTATGCTGTTTCTCTAGCTAAGATGGTACGGAGGGGCATATTTTACAGCAGGGGTAGGCAACCTAAGGCCCAGGGGCCAGATGCGGCCCCCTAAGGCCTTTTGACCGGCCCCAGGCTGGTCCTGCCGCCGCCCCCCCCGCCGCCGCCCCCCCCCCGCCCCCCGCCATGATGATATTGATTATTGTTGTTATTAATTGTTCTTGGGGTTTTCTTGGCAAAATCTCCACAGGGGTTTTGCCATGGCTTTTCTGGGGCTGAGAGAGTGTGCATGCATATTTTTTTAATTTTTTTTTTAAAAAGAATTATTTATTTATTTGTTTGTTTATTTTTGGTGCTTCAGCCCCCCCAATTGTCTGAGGGACAGCAACCCAGCCCCCGGCTCAAAAAGGTTGCCTACCCATGTTTTACAGAGGATGTTTTCACACACAAACGTCCCATCCGCCTGGAGCCATTCCGGAATGGAGCCTTCCGCTCACTCCGGAATGGCTCCGGCAGCAGCGACCTAATTCCTTTTAAAAAAAGGAATTACAACTTCAGCGCTGATGTCGGAGTTAGAGCTAAAGGGGGCAGGGCTTGCTGCGACGTCATGTGAACAAGCGCAGCAAGCCCCGGACTGACGCCTAGCGCCGGGGATGGCACCGGAAGGGGCGGGGCTTGCTGCGACGTCGTGTGAAAAATTTGACATTTTGCCGGAGTGGGGCCGGACGGAGGCCGGCTAGCGTCCTCCAAAAGCCCCGTGTGAAAACGTCCAGAGTGGCACCTCCTCCTTCTAGCCATGTGGCAATTGGGAGATTCTCAAAGTCCATGAAATTTAACATCCATTAGCATCACAACAAAGACACGTCCTTGCAATCCAATATGTCTCCATCCTTGTGAGGCTACAGGCCCCTATGTTAGGCGGAGGACACTGGATTTTTCAAGAAGCCTTCATGCTTTTGCATCAGGGAAACCTTAGGTAGTCTTGAGGTAAAACATGGCAATCCAGTCCAAATTGAAGAAGAAAATGCTTTACCTTTGTTGGAGGTCAAAACCTCCCAGTTGTAGGTGTAGTAACTGTAAGGTGGAGGTAACTGTGTGATTATAAAGCTATTTATTCCTTAAATGGTAAAAAATAAAAACAAAAAAGGGGGATGGAAATATCATTAAAAATGGTTTAG
Source organism: Phrynosoma blainvillii (assembly GCA_026167975.1). Taxonomy (NCBI): domain Eukaryota; kingdom Metazoa; phylum Chordata; class Lepidosauria; order Squamata; family Phrynosomatidae; genus Phrynosoma; species Phrynosoma blainvillii. Next base: position 9,924,182 of record JANUYF010000009.1, read on the forward strand.
GCTCTGAGAAATCTTTATGAAATTATGTGTGACATTGATTATAATAAGGCTTAAAGATATATGGGATATAAGGTGACCCACATCAGAGAATGGCAGAGCATTTGCAATATCAAAAGACTGGATGTAAAGTGTAAATTTGTAAACTGTAAATATATGTGATATATATATATATATATATATATATACACATGTAGTAGACTTTAGTTTACGAAAGCTCATGCTGCCAACTTCTTTCTTTCAGTGAGTCTCAAAGATGCTACGAGATCTCTCTGCATACTGATGCTACAGACTAACATGGCTATTATTTTTGAATTAGAACAAAAAATATTACTAAGGATTCTGTATACTGGGGTATAGGAAGAAGCCAATGAGTGTGAAGGGGTGATATCATGAGTTACCAAACCAGGTCATGCCAACCCTTGGCATCATTAGGACCTATGCTCAGGGATCATGCAATGTCTGCACCCTATAAAGGTCCATAGTTTTTCATGCTACTACATCCATGGGAGAAAGACTCACTGGACCCCCAGGCATTTACACATGAGTTAGAGCACCACTATGGCATAGTGGTTTGAGTGTTAGACTACAACTCTACAGACTAAGGGGGGGTTGCAGACTGCCAGATATAGTGCAAATTGAGTCCACTTTTAGGGTTAGGATTAGGGAATCATGGAGACTGTATTTTGTTGTGGCACCAGAGCTCTCTGACAGAGAAGGCTCAATGTCCCAGAAAAAAAACAATTCCCATGATACCCTAGCACTAACCCTAACCCTAAAAGTGGACTCAATTTGCACTATTTCTGGCAGTCTGGAACCCCCCTAAGGCTTCAAATCCCTGCTCGGCTATACACTGGTTCCTCCACATTCGTTGGGGTTAGGGATGAAGGACTCCTGTGAATGTGGAAAAAACACAAATAACCCCCCCCCCCCCACACTATTCTTTTTACCTGAGAGAACACCTCTCTAGGAATCGCCAGGTCCTCCAGTGCAATTCTGTGGTCAACATCTGCCAAAAATTGACCACAGAATCATGCTGGATGACCTACAAATGCCTAGAGAAGTAGGATTAATATGTTCTCTCTAGGTCCTCCAGCACAACTCTATGGTCACCATCTGGCAGAGTTGCGCCGGAGGACCTAGAGATTCCTAGAGAGAACATATTAGTCAAAACCGCAAATAATCAAATCTGCCAAAGGCAAAGCCACAAATGTGGAGGGACAAGTGTAAACCCTCTGGGTGACCTTAGGCAAGACAAAGATATAGCTGTGTTAGTTTGTAGAATCAGTACGTAAAGAGATCTTGTAGCACCTTTGAGACTCGCTGAAAGAAAGAAAGAAGTTGGCAGCGTGAGCTTTCAGATGCATTAGGCAAGTCACACACTCTCATCCTCAGAGGATGGCAATGGCAAACCTCCTCTGAAGTCTACTCCTTCAGATGCATTTGAAAACTACTCATGCTGCCAACTTCTTTCTTTCAAAGATATAGCCGTGTTAGTCTGTAGAATCAGTAAGTATAGAGATCTTGTAGCACCTTTGAGACTAATAAAGGCCTGAACAGACTGCCAGAAATAATCCATTTTGAGACCACTTTAAATGCCCTGGCTCAGTGCTAGGGAACTGTGGGAACTGTAGTTTATGTCTCAAAAAAAAAAATACAGTTCCCATGATTCCCTAGCATTGAGCCAGGACAGTTAAAGTGGTCTCAAGATGGATTATTTCTGGCAGTCTGTTCAGGCCCTAACTTCTTTCTTTCAGTGAGTCTCAAAGGTGCTACAAGAGCTCTTGATATACAGATTCCTAACTGCGGCAGCATCCTCCGGCCGGCAGGGGGCAGAGAAGCGTTGTCGCGAAGCCGGAAGTTGGAAGCAGCGCCGCCGCCGCCGGCGCCGCTCTTGCCTGCTTCCCCTCCGCGCGCTCGTCGCCTCTCTTTGCCCGCTTCCTGCGGCGGGAGAGCGCGTGGCCGAGGGCTTCGGGAGTGCGCCCGGAGTGAGGCAGCTGGGCCGGCGGGGGAAGGAAGGGCAGTGAGGCCCTGACAGGATCCTAGGCCTTGCCTTCCTTCCCGGCAACGGGGCCTGTCCGGGCGTATGGAGCCCTCCGCACCTGGAAAGAGGAGCCTCTCTGTATCCTTTCCCTTCCAGCCCCTGAGGCAATGCCGGGGGTAGATGGGGAGCCCCTGTGAGGCCAATTGGGGACATGGTTGTGTGTGTTTCTGTGTGTTTAAATTTAAACTGAGGGGGTTCCTGGGTGGGTGGTTTGGTTGGTGGTGCCTCGTCGGTCCAAAACACACTGCAGAAATAACCCAGTTTGAGGCCGCTTTAACTGCCCCCCCCCCGGCTCAGTGCTAGGGAATCCTGGGCATTGTAGTTTATTGTGGCCCCAGAGTTCTCTCTCTGACAGCTAAATGTCTCACAAACGCGACAGTTCCCAGAATTCCCTAGCCTTGAGCCAGGGCAGTTAAAAGCGGTCTCGAAGTGGATTATTTTTGCGGTGTGTTTTGGACCATTGTGAGAAATGGGGGCCTTCTGGGAGGCAATGGGTGGAATATGGGGTGATCTGTGGGTGGTGATGGAAAGTTTATTTCTTTAATCGCAGCCAGGAGAAGGTTGTAGAGTTCAAAGGCTTGTTGTTGTTGTTGTTGTGGGTTTTCAAGTTGTCTCCGACTTATGGCAACCTTAAGGAGACCCTATCATCAGTGCTGTGAAGTAGGAGTAAAGGAGTAAGAGATTTTTACAGGAGTAAGAGTAGGAGTAACATTAAGGGGGGGGATCTTACTCCGGAGTAGGACAAGGAGTAACCCCAAAATCATCACTACTCCCCAGCCCTGCCTATCACAGGGTTTTCTTGGAAAGTTTCTTCAGAGAAGATTTTCCATTGTCATCCTCTGAGGCTGAGAGTGTGTGACTTGCCCAACCGAGTGGGTTTATATGGCCAAGTCAGGATTCAAACCCTGGTCTCCCAGAGTTGTATCCAACACTCGGACCACTACACCATGCAAAGGCATTAGTTGTGTTATTCTGGAAAATCAGTCTTCAAAGGGATCTTCTAGCACCTTTGAGACTTAACTGAAGGAAAGAAACTGGGAGCAGAGCTTTCCTAGACTTGATTGACCAAACCCAGATGGAAAGGGTGGAGTGGAAAACCCAGGGACAAACCCATACAGCTGGACCTCCACATTTGCGGCTTTGACTTTTGCGTATTTGACTATTTGCGGTTTTGATGAATAGGTTCTCTCTAGTCATCTCTAGGTCCTCCAGTGTAACTCTGCTAGAAGTTGACCATAGAGTTGTGCTGGAGAACCTAGAAGCTCCTAGAGCTTCTCTAGGCATTTGTAGATCCTCCAGCATGATTCTGTGGTCAATTTTTGGCAGATGTTGACCATAGAGTTGCCATGGGGGAGCTGGAGATTCCTAGAGAGGTGTTCTCTCAGGTAAAAAGAATAGTGTTTTTTTATTTGCTGTTTTTCTACATTCATGGGGGTCCTTTAGCCCTAATCCCAGCAAATGGAGAGGGACCACTATATAAGTAGTCTGTGTGGGAATGTCTGTAGGAATGCAAAACATTGTGGTTGTGGTGAGGAGGTGACAGGTTCATTTTTAATGGTGGCCGTTGAAGGATAAGGCACATTAGACAGATTAACACTTGGAACTCTGTTCAAGTCCCAAACCTGCATCTATCATCCAAAGGGAGCAGCACGCATCTGAGGAAGTAGGCAAAAGTCTACAAAAGCTCATGCTACCAACTTGTATCTTTCAGTTAGCCTCAAAGGTACTACAAAAATCCCTTTACAAGGAGAAGGTTGGCCCCTCTGAGTTCTGCCTCTGGGGACAAACCTAAACTTTGCTGGTTTACTACAAAACCTGGGGCATTAAAAATCCTTGGTGCTGCCTGTTCCATGGGGATTACTCTCTCAAATGTGTCCTTAATGTTTGAAGCTTTAAAAGGCCACTTCATATTGAAGAAGTGTGTCAATTGCTGTATTAGCTGCTGAAGCAGAATAGAAACCACATGTCTAGGGATAGTATATCTGAATAGGAGGTAGAGTACTATGGCTGTCCAATAGCGGGGGGCAGGGGGTGTTGTCTTTTTTGCTGTAAGCAAGGAAAAGGGGGGACACTGTTGGCTTTAGGGTTTTAGGAAAGATAATCCTTTGGATATATCCAGAAAAACAACAACAACAGTTTTCATGTTAACATGAAATCTACATATCAGATCTTAGTCAAATGCTCAAAAGCAGGCTTGACAGCTCTGCCCTGGAACCTGCTTTTAGAAGTGCTGGTGGTACTCAGCTGGAGAATTTGCTATTCTCCTAATGCTAATGAGGAGCCTTTTAACATGTTCAGCTGCTGAGCAGACCAAGCTTGCTACCCTTGGTGGATCTGGAATATGGAAAGGGCTTTAGTTTTCACTCTTTCCTTGAGTCTCTCTTTAGAAATTAAATTGTGGCAGGGTGGGGCAGTTATTACTAGAGGAGGAAGGGCTGAATGAGACATTGCAGTTGTGACAGAGCCATACCTTTATTAACTGAGAGTACGACAGTAGTGGGAAAATGTGTGTCTATACTTAAGAGTTGTTTGGGACGGCAGGGCTTGGTGCTGGTTTCTTTCTTCTTCCCTTTTCCTTAGCTGTTCTTCAGGGTCTGGAGGTGACTGCTGGCCGGCGAATACCGTGTGAGCTGAGTCTGGCACAGCGTGGCAGGGAGTTCGAGTGAGTTGCGACTTGAGTGTGAACATATAATTCCACCACACACACATGCACACTGTCCCTCCTGGCTTGATCTGTGGAGGTTTGAAGTACTAAACAGGACATGGACAGCTCCCTGTGTGTCGTGTGTTTGTGTGTGTGTGCTGCATGGCCTTTGCTTGACTGATATCACATACACATGCTTTTCATCCAAGTGTTCTTTCTTCCAAAAGGAAGTTGGCTACAACATTGTTGTTACTTGTCACTTTCGGAGGTGGCAGCATCAGATTATCATTGCAGAGACACTTCCTGGTATTAGGCTATTTGGGTTACTTTTTTCTCCTGCCCATTTCTAGAAGTATGATATCATTTTATCCTTTGGAGGCTGTAGTGGACTGTGTAATAGTTTGGAACATGAGGAAAGTTTGGTTCAGAGTCTGCTCAGACATGTGGTTTGCTCAGCAGCTTCTGTATTGCTTGCTGCCCAGGATTGCTGTGGAAACAAAGCTGAGAAATAATATAAAAATGGCCCATGATTGTAACTTGTCAGAACTCTGTTAAGCTGAGAAACTAACAGCTCAGTGTTAGGCATACAGTATATACTTTTACTGTAATTAAGTACCACAGTATTTAGTGGTGCTAACTCCCAGAAAAGTGCACAGGATTGTAGTTGGAATGATTTTCAGTGTTACCTTGTGAGGTTTGGAAACTGAGCAAATAACTGAACATGATTCTTCCATTCCAGGTTCAGAACTATTAATCTTGTGAACCTTGCAAATTGCTTTGGCAACACAACATCCCAGTGTTCCTCTTTCTTTGTCACTGGGAAACTACAGCAGAAGTGGGAGGCAGATTCCACTGTTCAGTGTCCTCCCTTCTTTCTCTCCATCGGCAATCAGCAACCATAGCAGTGTGCCAAGGTGCTTGGCACATGCCAGGGGAGGGGAAGAGATGCAGAGCTGTGTGTACATGGCTTTGTACTCTGTATTTGTGCAGGATCTCAGGCTATGGTTCATTTCCTCCAGTAGCTTCTTTCTTGTTTTTTCTTGACCTTTGGTGAGTTCACGTGCCTGCAGCTCAGTTTCATCTGCATCATTGGCACTACTGTCCTCAGCACTTGGTGCTCCTTTTTCCTCTGAAATACTATTTCCTTCCCCATAAGATTCAGTTTAAAGCCTCCTTCCTTCCTTCCTTCCTTCCTTCCTTCCTTCCTTCCACAGTACATAGTACAAATTGTGTCATAAATTCATAATACACTTTTTTTGCTCCCTTTCCCACCTCCCACAAATGGCCACACAGAGGGTAAACATTCCATTTAAATTAATCATTCTCAGAGATTGTTCATATCTTCATATCCCATTTTCTTTTACTTTCTTAATCACAATTTCCCATTTATCTTTCCATGATTCCTTATTGCTTTGCCCAATATATTTAATCCTCCTTTCCCTAAGGAAATCAAATAGTATATATTCTTTTATATACAAACAAATAAGATTTACTACAATTTGATTTCTTTTTCCATCCTAAAGCAATCACTGAATGGGCAGCTTTTAAAATTTGTTTTGTTACATATCATTGTAACATATCGTTGTTGTTGTTGCTGTGTGCCTTCAGGTCATTTCTGACTGATGGTGACCCTGAGGTGAACCTGTCATGGGGTTTTCTTGGCAAAATTTGTTCAGAGGGAGTTTGTTTTTGCCACATTTTCTTTGCTTAATTATATCTCTATCCCTATTATTATATTTTTCTGTTCCTTAACTTCTATCCAGCATTCTTGAACAAATGGGCATTCGCACCACATATGTATATAAATCCCTTTTGCTCCACAACCATGCCAACATTTTCATTGGAAGTTATCATTTATGAATAAGTTTAAAGTCACCTTGATCCAATTTTGCAAAACTTGTAATAAGCATGATCTTCCAGCCACCATTCAGTGCAGTCCATCTCCTACCAGATGTCTTTCTTCATGAAAATGCAGACCGGAGTTCAAGAAGCTAATCTTTCCTAACAATGTCATCTGAGCAGCCAGTTATTCACTTTCAGCATTCTGCTTTTTCTTCCTGGGCCATGACTTTCAACAGGGATTGATACAACCAGTGCCCTAGGGTTCTTCGGCTTCTTACCTGGATCCTTATAGTCTTATGCAATATTCTGGTAGCATAATTTGTTCTCATGTGGATCCAGAGGAAAAGTAGGCTTATGAGTCTTGGCAGCCACTATGTCACATATGTGATCTTCATTCCAGAAACACTGCACACCTCTTGAGACATCTTGAGAGGCCCAGACTCGACTGCCTATCCAGCTCAGGAGACAGTCATCAACTACTGCAATCACACATTTCCAATTCCTCTGGAAAGTAGTAAAGGTCCTTTCGTCCATAGAGCCCTCCAAAGCTACATCCTTTCTAAGACATGTGAATGCTGTTTGTTTTCCTGTGTCTCGAAATCACTGCCCAAGGGGAAGGTATGGAATTAATTGCATTACAACAAAGATTCAGCAAATGAGTGAGGGAGTGCATTTGTTCCAGGTATAGCCTTCTAAACCCTTAGAAAGAAAAACAACATGACAGAAATATTGCAGATTGCTTCTAATGCTCCCTTATCATGTCCCTTGTATATAGGTAACATAATAATTGCAGGTCTCCCTCTCACACTCCCTCACTAAATACTTATACGAAATGCTTCTTTCATAAGCTCTTGCTCCATTACCCCCAACCAAGTCAGTGATTCACTTCCTCTAGCTCCTCCTCCTTAGATCGTGTTCTCTAACAGAGATTGTATGAAAAACAAACAAGTAAAGCAAGACAGACAAACTAATCCACAAGTAAGCCTCCAAACACCTCAGCTAAGTGGATCCCACAAACTAATAAACCAGGGGTAGGCAACCTAAGTCCCCCCCCCCCGGTCCTGCTGCCATCCGCCGCCCACCATGATAATATTGATTATTGTTGTTATTACTTGTTCTTGGGGTTTTCTTGGCAAAATCTCCACAGGGGTTTTGCCATGGCTTTTCTGGGGCTGAGAGAGTGTGCACGCATATTTTTTATTTTTATTTTTTATTTTAATTCTAATATTTATTTATTTATGTATTTATTTATTTTTGGTGCTTTGGCCCACCAATTGTCTGAGGGACAGCAACCTGGCCCCCGGTTCAAAAAGGTTGCCTACCCCTGTAATAAACCCTCTGTTTAAATACCTCCAGTGAAGGAGTACTTGCAGCTCCTTAGGATGAACAGTTCCTGCTGTTATGAAGGTTCTCCTAAGGTTTATCTTAAGTCTGCTTCACTGCATTCCATACAGTCCTGTTCTCTGGGGCAGCAGAGAACATCTCTCTGTCTTCTGCATAATAGATTGTCGTGAAGATGTCATGCTTCAGAATGCCATGGAAATCACTGCCAGATTAGAAAATTCCAGTATCTTTAAATTAGATGGATGCAAGTGCTTCCATCCTTGACACTAAATAAGCTATATTAAGCTTAAGTTTGAAAGATCTTGCAAAGAGGAAAATAGAAGATTTTGGCTGAAAACGGGATAATATGTTCCCTACTTTATGTGCAAATTATCATGTATTTGTAGAACAGGATTATTTTTTGGCTGGAAGAGCAGAATTAGGGATTTCTTTGTCCTTTCCTCAACCTCCTTAATTCCTCAATCCTGTAATTAATGCACTTAACATGCCTTTCCATTTTGTTCCAGTTTAATTATTCGTTCCTGGGAGAAAGAAGCCCCTGTTCAAGAGAACATTCCTATCAACAGTCGTTTTAAATGCTTGCAAGGTACCAGTTTTCTTCACACTTTATTTTGTAGCCATTCATTATTTCCTTGCAGCAAGATGGGAAAGGCTAATGTTATAACCCCAAATTCACAAATGGAAATTGTGACCAAGGTTTATAGGCTAGTGCTCAGACCAAAATGGAAATTCCAGGACAGTCCCTTATCAGAAGAAAGAAATCCTACTGGGGAAGTATCCTGCTTTCCAAGTAAAATTTCCCACTCATTCACTGTCACCTCTGGGTAAGCAGGGAAAGAGTCCTCATTGAAGCCTTTGAGAACACTGTCAGTTAACAGAAATTAGTTTTCTCAAACACGGTGACCTTTCAGATGTTTTGGACAACAACTCCCAGCATCCCTGTCTAGCATGGTCAATGATCAGGGATGCTGGGAGCCACACTCCAAGATATGTGGAGGACACCCAGCTAAGTAATGTTGATGTGGATAGTATGGAATAACTGGCTATGAAGCCACTTCCTATAGTGCAGAATGATCACTCTGCAGCCCCTTGGAGGTAATGTTTAGGTCAAGAGAGGAAAAGTGTGGCTCTCTAAAATACTGCCAGATTGCAGTTTGCATGATCCCTCCCCATTAGCTGTGCCAGGTATGGCTGGTAGAACTTGCAATTCCAAAACACCGCAAGGCCCACAGTTGTCCTCTCCTGTTTCAGGTCAAAGATAGAGAATCTCTTCAAGCTTGTGGTCAAACTCAGAGAAGTTCAAGGGGGCATAATGACTGGGGCCAAAGGAGAAAGAGTGGAACTAATAATACCATCATATTTTAATTTTAAACTCTTAAATGCCAGTAACAAAACATTAGAAAAGGCATTTCATCCTATGACAATGGAACAATCTGTACAGAAGCTGAGGAACCATGAGATAAGGTCATGGGAAAGCAGACATGGCCATCTTGGGACTTAAGTTGGGATTCCAGGAAGACCAGATTTCTGTCCCAGTGCTTAAAGTTTCCCACCCAGGTAGTCAAATGGACACGTCTACTGTTGCCCCTTTGCTGAATTTATGTAGACCTCTGGCCAGTTTCCAATAAGCAGGAACATCTCTCTTGCAGAAATCCCAATCTGCTCAGGCCTTCTTCAGCATTTGGATTATTTCAGTGGTTGGGTCAGATGAAGTGCTTATTCTTATATGTGTGTTTGTGTACAGGTGGCCCTCCGTATCCACAGATTTTTTTATCCATGGATTCAACCATCCACAGCTTGAAAATAGTCCAAAAAAATATAAATCCCAAAAAGCAAATCCCTTTTCTTGATTTTATCATTTTATATAAGGGACACCTTTTCACTAAGCCACTGTATTTAATGGCACTTGAGCAGCCATGGATTTTGGTATTCATGGAATGGGGGGTGGGGGCAGTCCAGGAACCAAACCCCAGCAGATGTCAAGGATCCATTGTATAACTTATATTTTCTATTTTAAAATAAATAAACAATTGAAATTTCAACAGCAATGAAAGTAGAAACAAATACAAGTAAATCCAGTGTAAAGTATGGCCCAGTGTGGTACAAGAAATTCTGAGCATCATATGAGAGTTTCTTGAGCCTTTATTAAAATGGTTTTTCCCTGAACTGGAGGTGGATTACAGAGGTTGGTGGGGATATGACTGGTGGAGGGCATACCTGATGAATGAGAGCCAGCTTCTGTAAATTGGTCTTCAGTAATTATATTTTTTGTGCTACTTGTAGCTTGTGTTAGGTCCTTTTAACTGTGCAGGCATCTCTCACTTCCTTTCCCTTCTCTTGCAGAGGCTGAAGAAACTCTGCTAATCGACATAGCAACAAACAGTGAGTCTCTCTTTACCAGAGTTCTGTCAGAAATAGATTTTGCTGTCATTGATGTGTCCTCTTTCCCAGCTGACTCATTGTCCTTGTTCCTGCTCATCTTCTTTGCTTGACTCTGCTGTCTCTGGGTGATTTTTCCTAAGGAAGTGTCTGCTGGAGGTGAAAGGATTTCTTATTGCAACATCCATCTGCATGGTGTTTTACAAAAGGCAGGTCTCCACCCTGAGGCACTTACAAACTGAAATTCAGTGGTAGAGTGGAAGGGGAAATGAAGGAGGGGGGAAACATGCAGTCAGTGTCAGTCAGTCAATCATTTATTGTATTTGACTAAAAGCCATTATAACTCCACAAAAAAACAGCAACAATATATTCATAAAAACATCCTATAAGTGAATCCCCTACTCAAACTATAGCAATATCTTTCAGATAGGTAGCAGGTATACTTTTAGCTGCTTTAGCAAATAAAGCTATGTGTAACATAAGGATCACAGTCTGAAAGTAACCAGCATATTTTCATGTAAGAACTCCCCCCCCCACCCCAGTAAAGAAGCCAGAATCTGACCCAGGAATTTCTTCTTGGGATCTTGATTTAACTAGCAATAAAGTAAATAATGTAAGTGATCCTCTACCTTTCCCACATCACAGATTCAGAACCTTAAGTACCTCAGAATGTTTCTGTATCTGCCATCCAAGACAAATTTTAACATAGTTTGGAAACGTAATTCTGTAAATGCCATTCCCAGGGGGGGCAAAGGTGAGCATTTCAAAATACTGAGCTCCTACATGATTTGATTTCAACAGGTGGTACCACTGGGAGAAATTTGAAAACTTAATTGAAGCTAAATCCTGGTCATTATCCCACTTATAAATCCAGTCCCTGAGCTTATTTTTAACTCCAGAAAAAACAAAAACATCTGTTGAAAGGTTTTTAGATATTAATAAATCTTGAACTAGCATAGCCCAGTCACCTTTCTTCCATTGTTCACATAAACAGAGTTTGGGCAAAGCAAAGCAGTTTCATTTATATACTGCTTCATATCGCGCTATGGGATGTCTAAGCGGTTTACAACTGTAAGCTCATTGCCCCCCAACAGTTGGATACTCATTTTAGCAACCTCGAAAGGATGCAGGCCTGAGTCTAGCCTAAGCCCTGGCTGGTATTGAACTTGCAACCTTGTGGTCTATGAGTGAGTGGCTGCAGTACAAGCATTTAACCACTGCACCACCAGGACAGACGATCCTTTGGCATGTCCAAAACCCTCTTAAAGTATAAAAGGGCTGCCATCTCGGCCCTAGCTTTTATAGGGCCTTTACAGACTGCCAGAAATAATGCAGCTTGAGACCACTTTAACTATCTTGGCTCAATGTTAAGGAATCATGGGAATTGTAGTTTTTTCTGAGACATTGATCTTTCTCTGTTAGAGAACTTTGGTGACACAATAAACTACAGTTCCCATGATTCCCTAGCACTGAGCCAGGACAGTTAAAGTGGTCTCAAGCTGCATTATTTCTGGCAGTCTGTAAAGGCCCATAGATACCAACCCTGTCTCATGCAGTCAGTTTGATTACATGTACTTATTTTCAGTTTCAATAGGGTAGTGAATGAAGGGGCTTCCAATGTTATTGGACTATAATTCCCATCATCCTCAATTTTGACTGTACTGGCTAAAGCTGGTGGGAGTTGCAATCAAATGTCTGTAAAGTAGTTTTTTCCCTCCTTATGGGGAATTAAGATTAATACAGTCATCTCCAAATCAGAACCATCTAAATGTGTTGGATGACGATTCCCATTACCCCTCGCTAGCATGATTTTGCATGTCAGTGACAGGCACAACCAGCATCATATGCAGGGTGCTGGTTTAGAGAAGGTTGGATTGTGCCAAAGTCTTTTTGGACAGAGTGGATTTTCAAGGAGCCCGGTTGAAAAAAATAGTCTCAGATCTAAGAAGCAACAAAGGAAGAAGTCTGGAGTCACTTGAAGACCCGAGAAACCTTCATAAAGAGCAGTAGTCACAGACTACTTGTATTAGGGAAGTCTTTCTCAACCTGGTTTCCTCCAGATATATTTGATTTCAGCTCCCAGAACTCTTCCCCTAGCTAAAATAATTGGCTGAAATGGGAGAGTTAGTTGCAGCTCAGTACATTGGAGCACACCAGGTTGGAGAAGGGTATGTTAAGACCAGAGAGACAAAGGGTTCATGAAGAGCTGGGCCAAAGACCATTTTTAGGCTTCCTGGGTCCCCTAGTGCCTTATTTATTTATTTATTTATGGGAGGCAGCCCTACAAGATCTCCTGGGAGTGACTGCTAACCCCAAAGGCTCCTTCTAGGCAAGACTGAGCTAAGCTAAAATACATTTTTGGCTGACATCTTATTGAAGCTGGCAAAATGCGAAGTTCTGTCAGTGTACTTTTGTAGAGGTCCTGGAGAGTGAAGGTGAAAGTAGCCAGCTCAGTGACAGCATGAGGGATTGATCCCATAGCCAATGAATAAGCATTTGGGTTGGGGGAGACATGCTGTGCCCAGGTGCTGTCTGGCAGCTGTTGTGCAGCCTGGCAAACCATTGCATAAGATAAAGTAGTTAGACTGGTGTGATCCATGTTGTTGTAATACAGGTGTAGGCAAAATATAGCCCATGGGCCACATGTGGCCTTTGGGATCAAAGGTATGAACCCCAAAGTCCCCATACCCAATTTTTAAAACTTTTTTCAGGTGATGTTTTGCACCCCACAAACTTCTGATTTTGAAGCTAGAAGTATCATATAACCTCTGGCTGCACTGGGTGTACTGGTCTAAGCCTTTGAGTAGGTGCAGAGGCAGAAAATTGTCCTACCTTCTCCACAGTAGAAAAAGTGCAGTTTAATGAGCTGCATGCAGCTTCTGGGCCCAAAGTCCTCAAGCCCCACATTTGTTTTACTGTGATTTCTGGATTTCTTATTGTGAGCTGGACTGGATAGCCCTTATGGTTTCTTCTAGTTCTATGATTTTGTATGATTCTGTGGGTGACTTAACTCAAAAATCATTCAAAGCTGCAAAGACCACCCATACCCCAATCATACACACACACACACACCTTAGTTTCTGGGCATATACCAGCCAAAATGGTGACTGGAAGTGGCTGAAGTGTTTTCCCATATTTTCCTGAGATATAGTCCTACACTGCTTGATGGATGCAGCCCTTGGGAGAAGATTGACCCCTAGCCCTTGCAGAGTGGCTCCAGTGTAAAGCCCCCCCCTCTTTTCCCCTGCAGAACCTAAGTCACTATGCGAAACAGCAGAATCTAAGCCACGATATGAAATAGAACTATGTGGGAGGGGAAACAGGTTACCACTTCAGAATAAGGGCTCTGTTAAATTGCATAAAAACTGATGTGACATAGTGACTGTTTCTCTTGCTTATCCAGTATCAGAGTAAATGCTATAGTGTTACCTGATGTCTCAAAGAATATATATCTTTGGAGTTTGCGCAGGCCTTTTTACTCACCCCTCCTCAAGAGTTAGGCCCTGAAAAGATGAGTCCTGCTCATGTTGGCTTGCTGCCCCTTAATAGCAGGAGTTGATCAACAGCATGGGACAAGATGGACCAGACAAGATAGGCAATGTAAGACCATGGTATCCATTAAATGATCTTTACAAGTACAGCACAATGCAAACATATACATAAATTTATGCTGAAGTAGGAACGTGTCTGAGGTAAAGATTAGTCTGTGCATTCACAAAGAAAGAAAAATAAAAACAGCAAATAACAAGTAATAGGAAGACAGGAGGATAGGTTGCTTACTTGTAACGGTGTTTCTTCGAGTGGTCATCTGCAAAGTCACACAAATGAGTTATTTCTGCGCCTGCACAGTAAGCTCAGAAATGTCTGGAATCACTAGGCAAATCTTTGTTTGCAACTTTTTGGCGGTAGCTCCACACACCCTTGTAAAGCCCCTAGTGTTCCCACTCTTTCATCATTTCCACAAAGTATGCCGCATAGCAGCAATAGAAGGAGCTTAATCAGTGAGCAGGACACGATTGAGGGGAGGATGGGTGGGATTTGTGTGAATTCACAGATGACCACTCAAAGAAATAGTGTTGCAGGTAAGCAACCTGTCCTTCTTCTTAGTGGTCTCTGTGAATCACACAAATGGATTAGACTGACAAGCTTCTGTCAGTGGAGGACGAAGTGTCATGACACCAATTGGAAAGTTCAAACATAATTTATTAACAGCAATAAAAACTTTAAACTTTGAAAGTGCATTTGTCAGTGTCATTTCTTTGGTTTCAAAAGCATATAAAACATGCAATGCAATCACCATTCAGTGCAAACCAGAAAGCAACACTGCCCTCCCAAAGGCTGCGTCCTGTCTGGCCCTTGTGTCCAGCCTGTTTGATGAAAGTCAATGGCTGGGACCAGACAGCAGCCCTGCAAACATCTTCCAAAGGCACCCCAGTCAAAAAAGTGGAAGATGCAGCTACCACCCTAGTTGAGTGTGTTCGCACCCGGGCTGGAAGGGTTTTACCTGATAGTTCATAACACAAGTGGATGGTGCTAGTCACCCATTTAGAAAATCTCTGAGCAGTCATGGGTAGTCCCTTTTTAGCTTCCGAGTAGCAGACAAATAGTCTCTCAGGGCGTCTCGAACTCGAAGGCCTGTCCAGGTAAAATGCCAGTGCCCTTTGAACATTGAGAGTCTGCAGGAAGCGTTTGGTATCCGTTGTCAGGTTCAGGGCTAAGATGGGCAATAGAATTTTCTGGTTGATGTGAAAGGCAGACACCACCTTTGGGAGTAAAGTGATGTTGGGATGGAGGACCACTTTGTCCCTGTGAAAGCAGAAGTAAGGTTGGTCCATCTGTAAGGCACAAAATTCGTCCACATGGCAAGCAGAGGTGATGGCCGCTAAAGAAAGCTGTTTTCCAAGTCGGCAATCTTAAGTCCATGGTGGCCTTGGGCTCGAAAGGCTTGGTTGAGAGGTGGGAAAGCACCAAATCCAGCTCCATGCTGTTTTCAGTTCTGAGGGTGGAGGTTGTTGAACCCTTTGACCTTTGAGAGTGTCTTTGAAAAAAGAAGACCTGTCCTCAAACTGGTAATGAGAACAGATGGCAGACAAGTAGTATTTGATGGATGTGAGGCACAGACGGTCGGGACTGAGACACGGGATGGAGAAAGCTCCCTGGTGGTGAGAAAGTCCAAGAACTTGTTCCATTTGAACAGGTAGGACCTCTGCATCAAAGGCTTCTGAGCATCCAGGATGGCAGTCTGTACCAAGTCCAGGAGGGCCTCTAGGGATAGATTCTCCACAGCACCAGGGGAAGTGTCTCAGTGTCTGAGTGTTGGCCTTTGCCTCCGTGGAGAGACAGGAGGTTAGGATGAAACTCAAGATGGAGGAATTCTCTCTGGGACAAGTGCAGGAGAGGAGCAAACCAAGGTTGTCTTGGCCTCCAAGGGGTGATGAGGATGGCATTGGAGCGGTCCACTCTCATATTGGCTATCACCTTAGTGATGAGTAGAAGGGAGGGAAGGCATAGACCATTTTTCCTGACTACTCAAACAGGAAGGCATCTCCTTGGGAGCCTGGCGCTCAAATCTGAGAACAGAACTGAGTGCAGTGGCTGTTGAGGTGAGTGTGGAAGAGGTTGATCAGTGGTTTGTCCCAGGCGGAGAATAGGTTGGAGACCATCTTGGGATGGAAGCACCACATGTGGCATGGGTTTGAGGACCTGCTGAGCTGGTCTGCCAACTCGTTCTCCTCTCTGGGAAGATGGACAGCTTGGAGAATGATTTTTCTTGGGATGCACCAATCCCGGATGCAGAGTGTGATCTCAAGGAGCGTCTGAGACTTTGTTCCTCCCTGTTTGTTCAGGTAGTACATGACAGTGGTGTTGTCCGTCAACAAAAGCACTACCTTGTGTAGGAGGATGGTCCCGAAGACCTGAAGAGCTTTTTCCACAGCCAGCATCTTGAGTGCATTGATGTAGAGGGACCTCTCTGATAGGGACCACTTGTCTCTGACTGTCAAGCAGGAGGTGTGTGCACCCCATCCGTAAGTCGACATGTCTGTTGTCAAGGGGACTTGAGGCTGACGTGGTAGAAAGGGCATGCCGACACATACGTTCTCAGGATCAAGCCACCAGTGAAGAGACTTGGCCATGGGCCTTGGTACCGTGAGCCATTTTGTTGGGGAGTCCTCCATGGGATCGAAGACTGAGAGGAACTAAGCTTGAAATGGTCTCAGCCAGTCTTTCCCATGGTGTGACATAGGTCGTCAATGTCATGTATCCCAATGCCACTTGGGTGGTGTGAGCGCTGATTTGTCTGTGAGATAGGCAGTCCCAAACTGCTCTGGAAAGTGTCGGAAACCTGTCTGATGGCAGGTAAGCAATGCAGGCCTCGGAATCGAGGATGGTCCTGATGAACTTAACCCGCCTGGTCAGAGACAAATTGGATTTTTCCATGTTTACAAGTCCAAGGGAGTCTAGGAGAGACAAAGCAAACTTGACGTTTTCCATAAGAGCCTCTCAGGATGGGGCAGCGAAGAGCCACTCATCGAGATAGGGGAAGACCATGATGCCTTGCTGATGAGGTATGCCACTGTAGGGGCCATACACTTGATGAACACTTGGTGCTGTGGAAAGATCAAAAGGAAACACCTTGTACTGGAATAACTCGGTCCCTACGGCGAAGGCAAGAAATCTCCTGTGATCTTGACAAATCCCAACATGAAAGTAAGCGTCCTTGAAGTCGAGGGTTGCAAACCAGTGAACTGTTGGTAATAGGCACAACAGAGGCAAGAGTTACCATGCAAAAGCAACAGTAGGCTATGTAAGAGTACAGGCAGCAGAGGTCCAAGATGGGTCAGAGACCTCCATCACTTTTAGAGATAATAGAGTTTTGGGAAAAGAAGCAGCGGGGAGCCCGAGTAGGGTCCATGGGTTCAATCACGTCCTTCTTTAATAAAGTGCACAGTTCGTCAAGCAAGGTGTCTGAAGAGGAGGTGGAAATAACAGCCTCGGTGACAGGGAGCTCTTTGAACTTGAGGCGTAGCCCCTCCAAACAGTGTCAAGACCCCACAAGTTGGAAGTGATTAAGGCCCAGGTATTAAAGAAGGGCCATGCTTTTTGGCAGATGCCTTCATCCTGTACTTGTAATTAAGCTTCTCATCTGTCTCTTTGTTAAAAAGTCTGGAATCATCGAAAGGCATGTCCTCTATTGCAGCCTGAGCCTGTGGGGTGAGGTCCAATGCCCTGAGCCAAGCATGCCTATGAAGGGCAATGGACCCAGACAAAATCTTTGCCACACAGTCTGCAGAATGGTAGGCTAAGGTGATTTGTTGGCTTCCAATTGCATGGGCCTCAGCCCAGAGTGCTAGAGCCAAGGGCTGCTTGTTGTCCAGAAGGTCATCCAGGATGCTGTTGTTAAGCCCCCATACAGGCAGAGTAATTAGCGACCTTGAGGTCCACTACGAAGGCCGCATAAAATTTCTTTGCCAAGCCACTGACCCTGTGGTTTAATTGTTTTTTAAGGGGGAGGGAGTTATTGTATTTGCATATATTGTATTTTAAACTGTATGCTATTTTTATTGTAAACCGCCTAGATTGGTCCGCCACCAGGCGGTATATAAATAAATTTTATTATAATATTATTATTATTCTTGCTTTCCTTTTCCGTTGGTGTGGAGGACATCTTTGGGGTGAAAGCTAACTGAGATCCCTCTGCAATGGCTGAGTTCGGCTTGGGGTATTCAGATAGTCAAGACATGGCTGAAGGAGAGATCTGGTAGAGGTTTTCGATTTTTTGAAGGTTGCTGCAATGGTAGCAGGGGTGACCCAGGAGCACTTGGCAATACGTTCCAGGAAGGGCAGGAAGCCAATGGAGGCTGGCATCAGTACCTTGCCATGAACTGGACACTCGATGGAGTCCAAGGCATCATCCCCATTTTGCGTGACCTCAATCTCTAGAGCATTTGCCATCCTCACTACTTGCTCTACAAAGGATTTTACATTGTCTGTGGGAGAGGCCAGGTAATGCATGACCAAAGACCGAGGAGAGTGAGATGCTCTAAGACAGGGGTAGGCAACTTTTCTCCTTTAAGGGCCGAGGGACTTCAGCTCCCAGAATCCCAGGAGCTATTGGCCAACATGTGACTATTGGCCAACATGGCTGAGGCTTCTGGGAGCTGAAATCCCTCGGCCCTTAAAGGGGAAAGGTTGCCTACCCCTGCTCTAAGATCTGAGTCCACAGAAGATGAGCATGAGGAGTGAGGAGACCCTTATGGAGTTAATGGCAAGGGCTTATCCTTCAAAGGTTCTTATATTACAGTGGTCCGAACCGGTATAGATTCCCGAATCACTTGGGCCTTGGTTGTAATAGAGGCAGCAGCAGGTCGTGCCAGAGAAGAAGATCTTCGAGAGGTTGACCCACATCACTTCAGGATATAATCTCATACCCACATCTGCAGATTTGTCAAAGGGCTCTCCAGTTCTGCACCCCCAACAGTCCACGGTGTTCTAGTGGGAGGAACGAGATAGATTGCATCCTGTCTAGCTGCTTTTTATTGAACTAATGAATTTTGCAATTGTCCATGTTTCTTTAGGAATAAATATGAAGAGCCAGGGGGAAAAGGCACATGAGTTTGTTTCCTAACTTTCTTGAATGTCAGGAGAGAATTTCATTTGATTCTAATCACTTAAGCTGCTGTTAGAGTACCCCAGATTTTCTTGTTTTTACAATGAAGGTTAATCAGCTGTTATATGTGATGTTTGCCAAATGCTACATTTAGGGCCTTTTAAGTCCGCTTTAACTGCCCTGACTCAGTGCTAGGGAATCATGGAAACTGTAGTTTATTGTGGCACCAGAGCTCTCTAATATAGAAGCAAAAAGCAGCTTCATTTATATACCGCTTCATACTGTGCTATGGAGTGTCTTAAGCGGTTTACAACTGTAAGCTCATTGCCCCCCAACAGCTGGGCACTCATTTTAGCGACCTCAGAAGGATGCAGGCCTGAGTCAAGCCTGAGCCCTGGCTAGTATTGAACTCGCAACCTTGTGGCTTATGAGTGAGTGGCTGCAGTACAGGCATTTAACCACTGCGCCACCAGACTCAATGTCTCAGAAAAAAAATAACAGTTCCCATGATTCCCTAGCACTGAGCCAGGGCAGTTAAAGTGGATTCAAGCTGCATTATTTCTGGCAGTCTGTAAAGGCCCTTAGTTAATCAGTTTAAGTTTGTTAAGCTGAAAGATAATTGAGACTTTTACCTGCATATACAGCCCTTTCTGTCCTGCTTTTCCAACATGAGCAGTCAAATCATTCACCATAAATTTCCATTTTCTCTAAATCAAATAAGTAGCTTTGCAAAAAGCCATCATATTGTTTTGAGGTTAGTTTAATATCCTGTTGTATTCCAAAACTGGTAGCCATAGTTTCTTGATAAGGCCAAAACAGGAAACCATGATCAATTAGAGGACCCAAGTTTGATTCCTACCAAAAGGCTGTATGCATGGTGAAAAAGCTCATTCACATCATGACTGAACTCACTGAACTGCGCCAGTGATTACCGGTATTGTGGTACCTTATAATAACAACTGCTTTAGGCACCTTTCACTAATGTACAGGGAGTATTAACTTTATATGTGACTTATTACATAATGTTTGTGCTTAACACTGTAATTGTCAATTTTTAAATGACATTTTAATAGAAAGTTGGCCATTCTCTATTGCCCCTCCTTCTCTTGTTCATATTTTTAAAACAGTGTATGGGGGGGAGGGGTGCATTTTATATCTAAAGCTCATATATATGGTAAAACGTATTGGGTGATTCTTGGAAACATGACCAGTGTTCAAAAGGGCATGCATCTCTAGGTGTGGTTGCCTCTTGGCTCAAAGTCCACTCAGATTACCATTTCATTTACAGATTACAGTTATAAAGGTTCCTGTCCCTGTTGTGACATTTCTCACATGTGTCAGAGCAAGACTATTGTGATCATTAACTTGATGTGCACAAAGAAATTCATTACAGTTCTTGAATTACATCAACAAAGATCACCTAGTGCATGAAGTTGCGTTTTTATCCTCAATGTACAATTCTTTCCTTTTAAACTCAGATGGGTTCAGCTGTTTGGGTTGTTTTACTTATCATCATTGTGCCCTGTTTCCTGAACATGTGGGTTTTTTCTGTGTATATTTATAGCTGGCTGCAAGGTTCGAGTGCAGGGTGATTGGACAGCAGAGCGCCTCTTCGAGATCCCAGATGAGGAGCAATGCTTGGCCTTTCTTGCTGAAGTTTTTAGAGTTCAGAAAGGTAAGCACTACCATCCAATTTTTTATTTTTATTTTTTATTTTTATTTTTATTTATTTGGCCTGACTCTGGAAGTGTCAAGTGCCTTACATGGGAATTTCTGTTTTACTTTTTTGCAGTCCCACCAAAAGCCTCTTTCCCTGATCATGTGGACCATGTCTCCTGGCATCAAGTGAAAGGGCTCTCGAGGCCTGCTGAGCCCCTCTCTGCAGGTACAGGTCCACATCTATCTGATGCATCTTTTCTTATTTAGCTTCTTCTTAGCAAACATGGTGAATTTTGAAATCCTTGCCTCCACCTTAGCAAGCAGTCTCATGCAGAGATCTTGTTGCTTTCCCAGGTCCCTTCCATAACATGACTAAACCCAAAGGATGTTATCATTTGAACTGGGAGTGGCAGCAGCATATATTTACTACTCTAAATGATGTTTCCCATATTCCTTCTTCTTTGTCTCACCAGAGGGTTCTGGATTCTTAAGCTCAGAAGATTTTCTTGTTTCAGGCATTCTAGGATTTGAAGATAACTTCAATGCCATGAGTTTGGAGAAGAAAAGAAACCTGCAGAATCAGCAAATGAGTGCCCACCGGGAGCCTCCGCCACCCCCTCTGCCACCAAACAGGCCGTAGGTCACCTTGGAGATGTTCCATCTGCCATCTTACCTCCCCAATTGCAAAAGCTAGCTATATTCTGCTCTCTCTCTCTCTCTCTTTTTTTTTAGAGGATTCCGTGAGAAGGAAAGCATCAGCAAGGACCAACCTAAAGTAAGCGACACAATGCGGATGCTCTTTGTGCCTTCCACACATACGCAGTCTGGGCAGAGGGAGGGCCTCATCAAGCACGCTATTGCCAAGAGAGAAAAGGAGTATGTCAACATACAAAATTTCAGGTGAGAGCCCTGTGAAAGTGCCACAGTTGGAACTTGGTTCTGCCATCTGTCTCACACTTCAGCCAGCTCTGTCCTGGTGAGATGCAGGTCCTCACCTTCCATTATGAAAATGCTGAGAAAAACCTTTGTGGGCTGTGAGGAAGTGTCTCAGCAAGTGACGGCCTCCTGACACCTTTGTTGTTAGGCAAAGATTGTCCTGCTCATTTGGCCTTTGGTGAGTAATTACATTGATTGTGGGGTTCTCTGTTTCTTCCTCTTTGCCTGGTATTTCTTGTTGTTTTTAACAAGAATTTTAACCTGTTGTTGATGTAAAAGTCAATTGTGTTTAGATTGCAACAGAGAGAGGCAACTTTTGAGGCTGGCATTAGACTTGCATGGGACCTTGGAGAGCTGCCCCTCTTTGTTCCCATTTTTAAAAATTGTTTTTCACACATCCACCCATTGCATAGGGGCCTTGAGGATAGTTTCACCATGTTTTTGACCCTCCCTTGGCTATGTTAAGTACATGTGAGGCCTTTTTTCAGTCAGGAAATAAAATGGAGGTCATCTTCTGATTTATTTCCTGGTTGAAAAAAGACCTCTCCAGATCTTGGTGAAATGGTGAAAAAGCCTCCATGAGGCATTTCTAGTTCACCCCCCCGCCCTTTTTGTTTTTAAAGTGGGCACCCAAGTCCTAAAAAAAAATACTCCTGCAAATCACATACATCCTGATGACCACACCTTCCCCATCCTTGTATACACAGTGAACCACAGTGAGTCTCAGGTGAGTTTCTCACTGTCTGCCTCTCCTCCATCATGGCTGTGAGGAGATCAAAATCTTCTGCTTTTGTTTTAGATTGACAACAGTTTTGAATTTTGTCTGAGCCCTAAAGTGTTGTTAACTTAGACTATGATTTGTTGAAACAGCCTCGTAACCCATGGTTTGAAGATGGCTTATTTCTGCCAGTTATACTCAGATTTAGCATTACATGCAGATAAAGACAAAATTTTCAAATGCTGTCTTTTTTAAATTGTTTTGCAGCTCTTGATAATTCCATATAATGATTATTTGTTTTTTGTTTTTAAGTTGTGTATTGGTGGTGTTTTATTGATAAACAGTTAACAGGCATGGATCCCACTGCGTGGGGCACAGAGGGAGCAAAGGAGGACCAATTTGCACACTTTTTTAAAGAAAAGGAGTAATTTTAGTTTGGCTACCCAAATTTATTTGACTTTCAAAACCCGTTCAGAACCCAGAATGACAAAAATGAGCAAATACCAGCTGGAGGAATCATAGAAGAAACCACAAGGTCCATCCAGTCCAACCCCCTGCCATACAGGAACTCACAATCAGAGCACCACCAACAGATGGCCATCCAGCCTCTGTTTAAAAACCTCTAAAGAAGGAGAGTCAATGACTCTCTGAGGCATCGTATTTCACTGAACAACTCTTGCTGTCAAGAAGTTCCTCCTAATATTGAGGTGGAATCTCTTTTCTTGCAGTTTCAATCCATTGCTCTGCATCCTGCTTTCTGGAGCAGCATAAAACAAGCTTGTTCCATCCTCAGTATGACATCCCTTCAAATATTTAAAAAAACCTTCTGTTTTCCAGGCTAGACAGACCCAGCCCCCTAAGTTGTTCCTCATAGGACATGATTTCCAGACCTTTCACTTTGGTTGTCCCTCTGGACATGCTCCAGAATTCTATTACTGATTGTATTACTGACTGTACTGGCTTGTCTTCTTCTGTAATCGTAGTTGTGGAGACCTTACTGTTTTTGCCTCTTCACCTGTGGTCCATTCAGATGGCAATCCTGTTCCAGCAGCTTAATAGCCTTCTGTAAATTGCAGATTTTTTGTGGGAACATGGAATGTGAATGGTCAGTCTCCAGACAGTGGATTGGAACCTTGGCTGAACTGTGACCCTGAGCCTCCAGACATGTACTGCATTGGGTGAGACATTTTCCAATTGTCTTCTGTTCCCCAGTGAGCTGCTGGTGGTTTAAATGAAGATCCTGAATTTGTGTCATAATATTGTTGTCTACCAAGGAAGTAACATTCTGTCATAATGGCTGTGGCAGTGGAAACTGCTCCTGTTGGTACTGGGTGTAATAATAATAATAATAATAATAATAATAATAATAATAATGTATAGGCAGTGATGTGGGTTTTCTAGAGGGCGGGGGGAAATCTAGTGCTCTAAATAATATCTGATTTAATCTTGTTTGATTTAAATGTTATACGTAAACGCATCCAAAGCTTTATGTGGAAATGAATTGTATTTGTAATAATGTCTGTAATATATAAATACATTGCTTATAATAATATAAAAATTAATTGCATACCCTTACATTTAACCAAAGATGACTACTACTTGAATGAGCACAATTTTGTTAGGACACATATGTAAAGAGAGTTCTACCTAATATATTTTATATTAACAGTTTAATTTTCTTTTGCTGAGTAAAGGCCTAAGCAGACTGCCAGAAATAGTGCACATTAAATTGAGGCACTGCCCTGGCTCAGTGCTAAGGAATCATGGGAACTGTATTTTTTTCTGGGACATTGAGCCTTCTCTGTGAGAGAGCTCTGGTGCCACAATAAATTACAGTTCCCATGATTCCCTAGCACTGAGCCAGGGCAGTGCCTCAATTTAATGTGCACTATTTCTGGCAGTCTGCTTAGGCCCTAAGTCAGTGTAATAATTTCAGCTTCACTCACTCACTCACACTCTGCTCTACTGAGACAAATGTTAGTTCATTACAAATAGCTGAACATTCTGTTTCATTAAAGGGTCAATTGCAATACAACAGCCCAGAGAACTATGGATAAATTTGGGGGGCGAGGAGTGTGTGTGTGAAAAAGTTTCTGTGGAAAAATATAGCATCAGAATTTTTTTTCTGGTTCCATGAATAGCCGTAAGCCTAAGGGGTAGCCCACTTGCTAGAAAATGGTGTGCAGTGCATGACAAAGTTTGGCTTTAGGTTCCAGGAGCTGGACCTGAGTACTGAGGCTTTCTTCTACTTTGAGTCAACAAAGGAACAAGAGTGGCTGATGGCAGTAGAGAAGGCTCTGCATTCCAAAGCCAAGTACAAGAAAGTGAGCCCCCCCCTCCCCCCCCCCCCCCCCCCCCCCGCTGCCACCTTCTTCATCAGCAGTTAAACAAATAACATAGCCAGGCTTTTGACCAGAGTAGCCAGCAATTCTGGTATCTTGCATCTTGCAGGTGCAGCTGGTGCGTCTGGTTGGCATGATGTTGCTTGTCTTTGCCAGGAAAGAACATTATGGTTATATCAAGGATGTAATGGCAGAAACAGTGGGCACAGGCATCATGGGGAAGATGGTAAGTTAAACCCTGATAATTAGGATTTTATTATTATTATTATTTTGGTTATCTCCCTGAACCAGATTTCATCTTCCTTTTGTGCTTATCTGTTAACATTGGTTTTGTCTTTGGCCTCTGCAGGGGAACAAAGGGGGCGTGGCTGTGAGGTTTGTCTTCCACAATACCAGCTTCTGCATTGTCAACTCCCATCTAGCTGCCCATGTGGAAGACTTTGAACGCCGAAACCAAGATTACAAGGACATCTGTGCCCGGATGAGCTTCCTGCCTCCTGACCAGGGTCTGCCACAACTGACAATCATGAAACATGAGTGCGTCTCAAAAGTGTGAAAATGGGAGGGTTGATTGGAAGCCTTCTTAGGCTGGTGCTTGGTAGACTGTCCGAGCCTGGTGCCCTCCAGCTATATGGGACGATAATTCTCAGCTTCTTGACCGTTTGGCTATGCTGGCAAAAATGGCTGGGAGCTGGAGTCCAAAACATCTAAAGGGCACCAGTTTGGGCTAAGTTAGGCTAGGCTAAATGTTGGTGTCCACTATCTAGAGACAAACTAGCCTTGTGTGTAGGGTTTTCATTAGAGCCATTCTACACATTTTAGATGATGTGCCTTCAACATAATGGTCTCTAGCTTTGGTCTAAGCCAGGGGTAGGCAACCTTTCCCCTTTAAGGGCCGAGGGACTTCAGCTCCCAGAAGCTATTGGCCAACATGGGACTATTGGCCAACATGGCTGAGGCTTCTGGGAACTGAAGTCCCTCGGCCCTTAAAGGGGAAAGGTTGCCTATCGCTGGTCTAAGCAGTGGAATTAGAAATGGTTGTGGGAGACAACTAGAATGCTGTCATTTATTCTTTGTTTATCTGTTATGAGGTTTTATTCCTCCACCATTCAAATGTATTCCTTTGTAGCTTATTTTTTAAAAATGATGCACAGTTTGAAAGATTTAAAACCATACCAAAATATGCTAAAAGCAACAGAAATAAAGAAGTTGGTTAAAAGCCAGAAGGAGAGAGAGAGAGAGAGAGCAACCTTGAGAATATAAAAAGGTATGTGCCTGACAACAGAAGGAGAGCACTGAGGCCTTTGCTCTGGTAACAAGTCTCTCCAAACCATCACAGTTCCAGGTGGGAGAGATTGTTGAAGATTTGAGTGCAGGATGGTAGTACCTGTGCTCCTGATGACGGAGTCAAATTTCCATCATCCTCTTCAAGTCTGGGTATGATGAGAGATGATAAGCAGCATAGTTTTTCAACACTTGAAGGCTTACAGGTTCCCCTTACTGTTTTAGCGTATGGACAAAAACATACACAGAATGGTGGCCCTTCATATACACCTAGCCTATGCCTAGAAGGGTTTTAAACAGGTACAATTGATGCATTCATTCAGGAGCCAGAACAATTGAACCACCTCCTCCTTCTTAACTTTATTTATACCCTTAACATTTCCCCAACATTGGGACTTAAGGCAGCTTACAAATTAAAATTAATTTCAGTATTGTTAAAAACATACAGAAGGTCAACATTAAAATAGAATTAAACTATTAACAATAGTAAAACAAAAGAGGAAAAAACTACAGATAAAAATGGCACAGATTAAAATCCTACAGCACCTTCTTAAAAGTCCTATCCTCAAAAATCTTTGGTTCTGAAAATCTGTTGAGAAAAAAACTATTTGTCTGCTGATGAAAGAGCAGCAAGGAAGAAGCCATTCCAGCTCCCTAGGGAAGTTCAGAGCTTAGGGGCAGCCCCTGAAAAGACCATATCTCGTGTTCCCACCAACTTTACCTGTGTAGGTGGTGGGACTGAAAGAAGGGCCTCTCCCAAGAGTCTTAGGGCCTGGGAGTCTCACATAGGGAGATATGTATATGCAGTTCCAAGTTGTAATCTTACTAATTTATACAGACATAACAACCAGCCTTTTTCTCCTGAGTGTGGTGATACTAGCTGTAGTTTCCCTGTTTTATCCTGTTTCCTTTAGTGTTGTCATCTGGTTGGGAGATTTGAACTATAGGCTTTGCCTTCCTGATGCCAATGAAGTGAAAACTCTGATCAGTAAAAATGAGCTTCAGAAACTGCTGACATATGACCAGGTGAGAGACACAGCCTTGCATTTCTTTGTGATGGAGAATATTACTGCATTTGGGAGATCCAACCCTAGGCTGGCCATGGACCACCTTCAGCCAATTGTTTAGTAAGGGCTTGACTAACATGAAATGATTGAGATACCTGCAAAGGCTTCTGAAGGCTCCTGTTTGGGCACACTTAATCTGAAATAAGTCAGTGGCATAGTATCACACTACAATTACAGTCGGCCCTCCATTTTCCCGGGGGTTCCTTTCTGGACACCCCTCTGGTGAAAACGGAGATTCATCAATATTCAAGCCCCATATGCAAATCCACGGACTTCAAGTCCATGAGAATGGAGGGGCAACTGTATTTGGTTATCAGGACATTCCAGCACAGTAAATACTTCTAACTTTTACAGTACTTCAGAAATTCTGCATTACCTGCATGTGTGTTGTACTTTTGTTTTTCCAGTAGCTGTTTCTTAAAGCATTGTCATTGTCATCAAAGCCATCAGCTTGTTATGAAAAACATAGACCAAGCTGAGTCTGTTTGATAAGGCAGCCCTGGTCAAAACAGCCTCTATTTCCATTGTCAGAAAAAAGAAATGAAACGTAGGGCTGAATACAGACATTCCTAGCCTTGCTGCAATCTTGTGGCAGGCCAGATTGAAAATCTCTGTCCCCAGTCTTTTTGGAAAATTGGTGGGGCACTGCAGAGCACAGGATAGATAAACATTGGCCAGAAACTGGATGATTATGTAAGGAAGAGAGGTTAGTTAGAGTAGAATAACAGAAAAAAGGAGGTTAGGGAGATTTTTGTTAGCTTCAAAATTGGGTTGTTATTGAAAAATTACATGGGTTAGTAACAAATAAGATTCTTGTTACTATTTGTTGTTAATTGTGATCAAGCTGATTTTGAATTATCATTATTTTTGTTATCGTAATGTTCAGCTGTAAACCTTCCTTTGCACTTTCTTCCTTGATTTTCTTCAATAATCATTCTTAGTTGTTGCTATTTTCCACTTGTACTATGATGTCATCTGCATATCTTAAATTTTAATGGTCCTTCATCCAGTTTTCATACTTCCTTCTCAGAGCCTAATCCGTTTTAGCACATAATATGTTCAGTGTACATGTTAAACAGCTAGTGATAAAACACAGCTTTGCCTGACCCCCTTGCCAGTTTGGAAGCCATTCAGTTTCTTCATTTTCTCTCCTAACAGTGGCATCTTGTACAGGTTACACATTAGGATAATCAAATGTTGTGGTACACTGATTTCTTTAAGATCTATCCATAGTTTTTCATGATCTACGCAAAGGCTTTGCTATAATGTATAAAGCAAAGCTGATTTTCTTCTGAAATTCTTTGGTGCGCTCCATAATCTAATGTATGTTTGCAGTATGATCTCTCATGCATCTTCCTCTTCTGAAGCCAACTTGGACATCTGGCATTTCTCTGTATGTTAAAAAGCTTTGTTGCATAATTTTGAGTTCTCAAAAAAATATGTCGAAATTATTAATTTTTAATGATGAACTAAAGCTTGTGTGGGAGATTAATGCAATGGTCCAGTGGTTACTGCAATCCTTGGTGTTCCCTTTCCTAGGGACTGGGATGTATATTGAGCATTTCCAGTCTCTGGGCTATTCTTTTGTTTTCTATATTTGTTGTCAGAATTTGAGTGGATTCCATCTCTGTTGCTTGAAAAAGCTGTATTGGTATGCCATCTTTTCAAAGTTATTTATTTCTCCCAAGTGCTTTTAGTGCAGCTTCTACTTCAGTTTCTAAAATGGTGGGGACGTTCTTGAAATACTTCTTCCTTGAATTAATATGTCAACCTTTCATCTCTTTTATATACTTCTTCTGTTCATTGTTTCTATTGGCTTTTTATTTCTTCCTGGTCATTCACTGAGTTCCCCTGCTGATTGTAGAGCATCCCCATTCTTGGTTTAAATTTCCCCTTTGATTTCTGAGAACTTTTGTAAAAAGTTGCTTGTTCCACCTTTTTTGTTATGTTCTATTTCTCTGTGTTGATTGTTATAGTAGTTCTTTTTGTCACTGCATACAAGTCATTGAACAAGTCATTTAGAGTTTTAACCCTATTTCCATCACCTTTTATGTTTGTTTCTCATCTGTCCTTAACTTGAAGAGTTTCATCTGTCATCCAGTGTGGCTTTACTTTCTTTTTGGCTGCCGATAGTGTCTTTCTGCATTCCTCCCTGACAATATCCTGGGTTTCAGTCTAGAGGTCTTCTGGTTCCTAGCTGATTAGGCTTAATAGTGCAGATCTATTTTTTATGTACTCTTTAAATTCTACAGGGATATTCTTCAGGTTGTATTTTGGCACAATGATTGGTTTGGTGTTCTTTTGTAGCTTACTATATATATATATCATCAGTTCATGGTCTGTGCCACAATCTGTTCTTGGTCTTGTTTTAGCAGAGAGAATGGAGCTTCCCCTTCTTCTACTTCCAGTTATATAATCTATCTGATTTCTGTGTTGGCCATCAGGTGATGTCATGTATACTGTCACCTTTTGGGTTGCTTGAAGATTGTGTTGGCATTGAACAGACTGTTGGCCTGTAAGATGCAGCTAGGAAATGGTTGGACTAGCCAACTGAATCCACATACTGCTTGAGTGTTTCAGCTGCAGTTGTTTTTGGTGCTAACATTTGTGGCATTTTACCTGGCCAGGATGCAGCAGAGGTAGCTTAAGTGGTTTGGATTTCCTGTGTGCCTGTACAGCACGATACAGCTGCCAACCTGGGGTGCCAGCTCTGCAGTCACTTGCCACATGTGCTAATTGAAGGGTTTTTCCATTGTGTGATATACATTAGTAACTTGCTGTAGTGTCCAGCACACTGGTAGTTATGAATGAGTACTAAAGCATGTTTTTTAAAAAAAAAAAACAGAACTGCTAGAATCTCTTAACCAGCATGCCAAATTGCTATAGTGGTTAGGTGTTTTGGAAACTGTAGTTCAAAATATTTTTTCCAACCTCTTGGCCATCTGGAGGCTGAGGGAATTCTGCTTCTCTGTTCATGGGCTGTTGCTTTTTGCCTCTAGCTAAATATTCAGCGTACTCAAAAGACAGCTTTTGCTGATTTTACAGAAGGAGAGATCAAGTTCATCCCCACATATAAATTTGATTCTAAAACAGATCGCTGGGATTCCAGGTAAGCATCTACCCAATAGTTCAGTCTTGTAAATTAACCAATGAAGAATTCTAACTTGTAAATTCCTTTACTAGTCCTCTTCCAAGCAGCTGGAGGGGGAAGGACCAGAGTTAATGGGCTTCCCTTCTTCTGCATCCTGTGCAGAATGCAAGTGGACAGGTGGAGAAGGAGTAAAGGAAACCATCTTTTCTCCACCAGCTTGCTTGCCTGCATGGGGTTCTTTGTTGCCTGTTCTGAGTTGCAAAATATAAGGCTGTGATCCATCCCTGTAGTGTACAGCTTCTGTGGTAACACTTTAGCTACTTTTCAGGCCATGCTTTTTCCACATCTGTCTTAGAACCAGCATAACCAAGTTCTGACAGCTGTATAAGTAATTTCCAGTTTCTTCTTCTTAGCACCTCCCCTTTTGTGGTGTATAATCAGTATTGTAGTTTAGTGAGAACAACAGCAGGAAGTGATCTGTTTTTGACCAGGAATCTTATTTATGACAAAGAGAGCTGTGGGCCGTATTGGAATTCTTTTCTCTCAAGATGAGTTGGCCTAGTTAAAACAGTCAATAACATCAAAACATGTGAGGAACATCAGTAGCTCCTTTGACCTACTTTGAGCTATAAGCCAATAAGGAACCAGATGGAATCATAGGAATAGAACAGAAAAGCATTCTGTTCCTTCTGAATGTCTTTCTATGGTCCACAGCAAAATGTTAGTTCCTGAAGGCTATAACATCAAGAAGGCAGTGTCTAAGAGAGAGAATGGGACCATCACTTCAAGAAGCAAGCAAAATTCAGGAGTAGAGTATGTTGAGCTTATATAGCTTGAATGCAGATTCATACTTGTGTCTCTCCATTTTTTAAAAAAAGGTTCTGCTAGCACAACAGGAAACCTTCTAGCGCTTCAGATGCTTTGGACTACAAGTTTTATAATCCCTCAACAATTGGTGCTGGCTGAAGCATCTGCGAATTGAGGTCCAAAACATCTAGAGGGCCAAATACTCCCCACCCTTGATATAATGAGTTATATGAAAGAAATATAGTGGAGAGCTTCTGGCACTCAGCATATTTATTTATTAATTAAAATATTTATATGCTGCCTTTTAATCCAAAGTTCTCAGGGCAGCTTGCTATAAAATCAACTTAAAACAATAAATACATTACAAAAAAATTAAGGTTAAAAATATATTAAATAAGTTTTTCAGTTTAAAAACAGACAGTTTAAAACTGGTTAAAACAATCTGAATGATATAACTGTAAAAGATGTGCAGCCTGAATAAAATTAGTTCAGCCCAAAGACTTTTTTAAAAGCCAGGTTTTAACTTGGCACCAAAATTATTTTAATATTGGCACCAATTAGGCTTCCAGAGGGATGGTATTCTACAACCAGGGTTTCCACCACAGAAAAAGGCCAGAAAAGTAGCAGTCACCAAGGCTAGGTAAGTCGAAAGTCAACACTTGTAGAGTTGTCTGTGTTCTGACCAGGCTCAGATCATGAAACAAATTGACTGTGAGCCCTTGCAGACTGCCAGAAATAATGCAGATTGAGGTCACTTTAACTGTCCTAGCTCAGTGCTAAGGAATCATGGGAATTGTATTTTTTTCTGAGACATTGACCCTTCTCTGTCAGAGAGCTCTGGTGCCACAATAAACTACAATTCCCATTATTCCTTAGCACTGAGACAGGACAGTTAAAGTGACCTCAATCTGCATTATTTCTGGCACTCTGCAAAGGCCCTGAATCTCACTTAGATCAGCCTTTTCCAACCTAGTGACAAGAGCAGTAGTACAACACACCTAGAGGGCACCAGACTGAAGAAGCCTGCCTAGATGTTGAAATGAGGAAGATGTTTCCAATGAGTTGGAACACCTACTTCCAACTTCTAGAAGTCCCCAGACAGCATGGTGGCAAGGCATGCTGGCTGTAGGACTTGATATTTTAGTCCACATAACTTTTCCATGCTCAAACATGTTTAAAAAAGAGACCATGCATCACAAAACAGTAGGGTTTTATGTTGCAATCTGAAGTGACACATCCATCTTGTTGTCTGTCCTCTCTTCTTGCAGTGGGAAATGCCGAGTGCCAGCCTGGTGTGATCGAATCCTCTGGAGGGGAACTGGCATCAATCAGCTCCACTATCGCAGTCACATGGAACTGAAAACAAGTGACCACAAGCCTGTCAGCTCCCTCTTCCTCATTGGGGTAATTCTCTTTGCAACTGGGACAACTGTCCATTTTTATTTAGTTGTTATTTATTTTTGTTTATTTTATTTATCATGTATTGAATTAGCCACCTAGAGCTTTGGGAAAGAGGTGGAATATAAATGATGGTGATAATATTTTGTATCATGCTTTTCTCATACAAATGAGACTTAAAGTAGTTCACAGTAACACAAAATGAAAGACTACAATTAAACAAGATCAGCTATTAAAACAGAATTACATTAAAAGCTCAATTAAAAGCACATCCGTAAGTAAAATATAACACCCATCTGGTATAGTCCTCAACTGCTGGTCAGTTGCACAAAACCCACCTGTGGGATGATGGCTTTGCCTGCTAACTGAAGAACAGTAGGATGGTGTCTACCCTCTCTTGATAGGGAGTTCCAGAGCTGGCAATCAGCCACCAAGAATTCTAAAGAGAAGGGCCACTGAGGGTTTCTTGTTATTTTATGGTATCTCCTTAAAGTTGGGAAGGACTCTCTCTTAGAGAGATTGCCCTAACAAAACTACTACACTTCTTTCTACAGCAGGGGTAGGCAACCTTTCCCCTTTAAGGGCCGAGGGACTTCAGTTCCCAGAAGCCTCAGCCATGTTGGCCAATAGTCCCATGTTGGCCAATAGCTCCTGGGATTCTGGGAGCTGAAGTCCCTCGGCCCTTAAAGGGGAAAGGTTGCCTACCCCTGTTCTACAGTGTTCCTCAGCACAGTTCTCCATACAAGGGATGGGGATTGGCTTGATTAGCCTATATATGTTTGTTTAGGTTTCTGACCATATGCCATTCCTTTTGGCAAGACAGACTACATTAAATGGGCTGAATTGTACCCTAGGAACTGGATCCCACACATGCTAGGCCAGGGGTAGGCAACCTGTCCCCTTTAAGGGCCGAGGGACTTCAACTCCCAGAATCCCAGGAGCTATTTGCCAACATGGGACTATTGGCCAACATGGCTGAGGCTTCTGGGAGCTGAAGTCCCTCAGCCCTTAAAGGGGACAGGTTGCCTACTCCTGTGCTAGGCAGTGCCTAGGAAACTCAGTCAGTTGCCTCCTTCAGAGTTGAGAAATGGGAGTCATCAGGCATTTTGTCTCTTGATGTATTTGTTGAATTGTGTGTTGTTGTTGTTGTTGTTGTTTCAGTCAAGTGTGTGGTCTTTTTTTTCTCCATAGGTGAAGGTTGTAGATGATCGGCGATACCGGAAAGTGTTTGAAGATATTGTCCGGATGATGGATAGGATGGAGAATGATTTCCTGCCATCACTGGAGTTGAGCAGGAGGGAGGTAAGGTGAACTGGATCATCTCCCACCTCCCCTAAAAGAGACAGCACCAGAAATTTCATCACAAGGAGACAACCTAAGTGCTGGTGTTTTGTATCCCTCAGATCCCCTAGTGGAGGGCTCAGTGGTATTTCCTTGCTAGTTGCTGAAGGCTTCTCTCTCCTCTCCCTCCCTCTCCAATTCTGATTTGCAGTTTACATTTGAGAATGTGAAGTTTCGGCAGCTACGGAAGGAGAAGTTTCAGATCACAAACAATGGACAAGTGACGTGCCATTTCTCCTTCATCCCCAAACTCAATGACAGCCAGTACTGTAAGCCATGGCTTCGCGCTGAGCCCTTTGAGGGCTACTTAGAGCCAAGTGAGTCTCTGGAAAACCACTGGGAGTGTTATTTTGCTTTTATTTTTATTTTTTAAACTTTGAATTGTGCTGGAAATATAATATCATTTAAAAATAGTATCTTAAAGAGTTTCCTTTCGGCCCCACATTAATACAATAAAAAGGAGGTCTTCCAGACATCTAAATCTACATTGTTCATCTGTTAATATTTAGCTGAAATATTTTTCCATTCACTCTTAATGTTTTCATCCTATATCTGCAGTTCTGAAATACTACATATCTTTTGACAAGTCCTTTCTGTGAAAGAAAGACTGAAAGTGTGTATATTTTTTCAGATGTAGTCAAGGACAGTATAAATCTTGAATTATTAGTATTGTCTGTCAACAGTCCTTGTACTAGAATGAAAGGAGATGGAGACATCATTTTGTAAATTGTTCAGTTGGTCCATCTTTAATAAAACTAATGATTCTAAAGAGAATGGATAAAACCATCTCTTTAGAGTCTTATGTCAGTCTCAGTCTCTGCTTTCCTCCCATTTCAGATGAGACAGTAGATATCTCCTTAGATGTCTATGTCAGCAAGGACTCGGTGACGTTGCTCAATTCTGGGGAGGACAAGATCGAAGATATCCTTGTTCTTCATCTGGACCGAGGCAAGGACTACTTCCTCACCATCAGTGGTAGCTACCTGCCTAGCTGCTTTGGGACTTCCTTGGAGACACTGTGTCGGATGAGGCGGCCAATCCGTGAGGTCCCCGTCACAAAGCTCATTGACCTGGTAGGATGTAGAAGGAATTCGGTGAAAGTTTTACTTA
This sequence comes from Phrynosoma blainvillii, assembly GCA_026167975.1. NCBI lineage: Eukaryota > Metazoa > Chordata > Lepidosauria > Squamata > Phrynosomatidae > Phrynosoma > Phrynosoma blainvillii. The sequence goes on from JANUYF010000009.1 coordinate 9,958,793, forward strand.
CCTGTTTGGAAACTGATTGCTCTTGCACCTTTACTTGCTTGGGGAAGAGACTGTCTTCTGAATCAGCTTCTGCAGATGTTAATTTGTCTTCTTGCACAGTGTCCAAATCCATGGCTGATATCTGTCAGTTCATCTGAGTCATCTTGGTGTCTGTTCCCTTTGGCCCTTTGCTCAGATTTCCCTGCAGATGGTCACTAAACTGTGTTTTTTTCCACTGTGTGGCAGCTTGCTTTTCAGCACATGGGTGATTTCTTTTCTTCTTTCAGCCTTTATCAGTAACACACTTTGTATCTTTTTCTCTTTCTTTGCTTTCCTACTCTGGCCTCAGGGAGAAGACAGCTTCCTAGAAAAGGTAACAGGTCATGCAGTGTACCTCTAGTGATTCTTGCAGAGATTTTTGTCAGGTACTGGAATGCCCTGTTAACAACCAGCAACTAATTTCTCTTGCCATCTTCTTGTCTGTGTCATAACTGTGCTCAGCAGTATTCCATGTATTCAGGTAAGACAGGGAGTGGGAACTTGTGGCCCTTCAGATGTTGTTGGACTGCAGCTTCCATGAGCCCTAGCCAGTGTAGCTGGTAGTGAGAATTAGCTGACATCCAAGAGCATCTGGAGGAACATCCATTCTCTATCCCTGAGAGAGGTTTTCATTCTTGGTTCCCAAGTTAAAAAACAATAGTGGCTACTTGGAAGTAGCCAAAGGCAGTGTAAATTCAGATGAAACAAAAAAAGTCCTTCTTGTGCAGTCACCCAGAAAAATCTCTGTTCCATCACTTTGCTAAGCTGTTGTTTTCTAATTACATTGTTCATATCCTGTCATCACCATTTTTCTTTTCCTAGTCCAGTCACGTTGGCATTCTTGGGAATTAATTATGTAATCACTAAAACCCCATGTGATCAGAGCTCCATACAACAACATAGGAATGAACCATTGGAAAGCATATTTATAACTGCTGTTGCATCATTAGTGAGTGTATAAATGAATTGGGCTCTTGTTAACAGTTTCTCTATTAATAAAATATCAAGGGAATTAATTTCCTCAATAGAGCCCAGTTCATTCATTTAAACACCACAGAGTGCTGGAAAATAAGAGGTATGCTCTGGTGTTCTTATGAAAAAAAAAGTGTTAAGCTGGGTTGTTGTGGGAAAGGCTTTTTTATTTGCTCAGCTCAGCTGATGCGTTTCAGGTGTAAACCCTTCTTCATGAACTAATTTGTCTGTTTCTCTTTTTCTGGTATCATGGCTAGAATTCTCTTTCTGGCATCATGGCCACTGGAAATTCTGTCCCCAATACCAGAAAAAGAGAAACAGAAAAAATAGCTCATGAAGAAGGGTTTATACCGGAAATACATCAGCTGAGCAAATAAAAAAGCCTTTTCCATAACAACACAACTTAACAGAAATTTTTTCCCGTAAGAACACATCTTATTTTCCAGGGTCCTACATCAAGCAGGTACAGTGAAATGCTCCACCTGTGCAGTTCCTTGTCTTCCCCTCACCTCAATAACCATCAAGGTAGGACTGATGTTTCTTATAGGTGGGAAGGGGGAAGCTGTTGAATGATGAAGAAGCAGCTAATCTCAGCTCTGGGAAGACACAAGGGCACACTCATAGATGGGAGTGCAACTCCCATTTTCCTTCCCCTCAGAGCCCAGACTTCAGATCCTGGTTGTCTGAATTGCCTCCCCGTTCTGTCTCCTCCCGATTGGTAAGGAGCCCCTCTTGGGCTTGATAGTTGCTGGGGGAAGGCTTTGAATGGAACACAAAGATCTGCAATAGCTCCTTGCATCCTATCTCAAAATAGACATATAAATGCATAAGCCACATTTAAACAAGGATATGTTACTAACAGGATCTGTCCCAAGTCCACAACAGTTTCATCCATAAGCTTGTGAATATAGAAAAGTAATTATAAGATGTGTGTGAGAAGGAGCAAGATACAGACACACTAGTTGAATATTAAAGGCTATATGTGGCCCTCTAGAATTTGGTGGACTTCACATCAGTCCTAGCTAATATAGCTCAGGTGAAGGATGACAGCAGTTGCAGTCGAACATTTGGAGGACCACATGTGCCCCATTCCTGTACTAAACAAGTGTGCAAGAGGGACTGTTTTTTCTTTGGGGCACCTACTGTGCCTTCTGGCAGCAAAGCCAGGAGTGGGAGCAGCAAACTGACATACACAGGCTCTTATGCCACCCTAATTTGTCTTTGGCCCTCAGGATAAGTCTCTTTTGGATATGGTGCCCCAGGATAATGAGGATTCTTCTAGTGAGCGGCCTTTGCAGATACCCAAGGAGATCTGGCTCTTAGTGGACCACCTGTTCAAGAATGCCTGCCATCAGGTAAGTTGAAGGTGGGTGGGATTAGCCTAGATAGAAGACAGGGGCTGCTGGAATCAGGTAGGTGCAACTGGAATTTATTGGTGAAAGTCAGAGCCATGTCAGAATGAACACCATTTTGGAACCTGTGGGATCTCTGAAGTCACATCCTGCTTTATAGTTCTTATGTGCTAATATGTTCTTGCAAGCTACTCTCATAAGCAAAGAGACAGAATAGGATTATAGAGTTGGAACGGGTCCTATGCACCATTAGGTCCAACCCCTTAACAATTACAGAATCTCGATCTAGACTATCCCCAGCAGGTAGCTGTTCCTCCCCTTTTTGAAGACATCCAGAGGAGACCTCACCACCTTTCTAGGCAATTGGTTCCATTGCCTAAGCGCTCCTAACTGTCAAGAGGTTCCCTCTAATTTTCATTTGAAATCTGTCCTCCTGTAACTTAAAGCCATTAGACCTATTTCTACCTTCAAAAGTGGCATAGAACAAGCCTGCACCCTCCTCTTTGTGGCAAACCTTGTAATATTTAAAGATTGATCATATCTTATTGTTGCCAGACCGAACATGCCCAGCCCCTTCACTCTCTCCTTATATGTTTTGCTCTACATACCTCTTACTGCTTTTTGCTTTTCTTTAAACTCATACCAACTTGCCTAGTTCCTTAAAATGAGGTACCCAGAACTGAACCCAGTATGCCAGGTGAGGCCTGACCAGCGCAGAATGTAGGGGGACTGTTACTTCTCTCACTTGGAAACTGGTTTTCCTGCAATATAGGGAGGAAATCCTTTAAGCTGTGTCTGACTCCTCCCATAGCAGGATTTCCAAACCTGTGTATCAGACTCCACCATCATCAGCAGGACAGCCAGACCCTCTGCTCAGTTTCTGTCCTCATGGCAAACAGGACAGTGCTTCACTTGCTCCATACAATTTGTTGCAGTTTTAAGTGGAAAGGAATTAATTTGTGAAATCTTTCTTGGGACTTTACTGCCTTCATTCAGACTTCACTATAAGGTGACAGCTGGTTTGCCCTGATTATGTAGATAGCACACAGCTCTGATTTTTCCTCTGATGAGGAGGCATGGGGTGGCTAGGTGGAGGCAGAAACACCTGCCAGTCAAGGCTAGCTGGTGGACCTACCTAGCAGACTGGCAGGATCTAATCCTGCCATGCTCTGATCTGTGGAGGTGGCAGAGATGTGGGAGGAGACTGCACATGCTGGGAGTGGATGGGCATGTTGGCAAGTAAGTATGGCAAGGGCCCCTGTTTCCCTCCCATCCCTGGTAATTGAGGGCCAGCCCATGCCTACAGAGCAGTACCACTAAATCGTGCTGATCTCACAGTAGGGCATGGGGGGGAAAGGCTGCAACTTTGGGGGCCTCAATCAATAGCAGGAAGGAGTGCATAGTATGCAGAAGCCGTACAGACCCAGTGGCTTAGAGAAACAACGGCACTCTAGAGGCTGCAGATGCTCAAGGCATGCAAAGCAGCTTCATTCTTCTGAATCCATTCTTTCCTTTTGGGAAAGGAGGGGGGACGCAAGGTGAGCACTTCTCAGGTGACCTCTTCCTTCCTCCCTCAAAGCAAAAAGGAAGATCAGGCATTTATCTCCTGCCTTGTCCTGTTCAGGTTCTGTGGCCTCTGTATCTCCCATACCTTCTGAAATGGAGAAGGAGGAGTTATCAGGGTTTGAGTGGGATGACTCCCCTGAACAAGCCTCTATTTGATGAGTTTGCGATACTTTTCAGAAAGGTGGAGAAGGCATTGAGCCTAACTTCTGCCAGTCAAGGGTCTAGTTCTGCAATAGAAAGATGCCTGAAATCAGATCCAAGGCCAAGCAGGAGAGTGCAGTGGCACCTTTCCCTAAGATGACAGCAAATATGGAACCTGAATGGGAACACCCAGGTATGGTGAGGGCACCTCCAGCTTATGCTAGAAGGCTGTATTTGCTGCCCCATGGAGATCTCCTCCTTATTGATGTCCCCGTGGCTAGACTGATTTTGGGAAATTTCTTCCCCAGGAATCCAGAAGATAAAAAAATGAAAGGCTTGTTTTATGTAGAGTACACAAGATGGCGGCTCTGACCATCAAATCTGTTTTGGTAACCTCTCTGTTTGCCAGGGAAGCTATCAGATGGACAAAAGACTTGGCACTTTGGAGACCAGTGTTAGACAGAAAGTTAATAAATTGGTTAAAGCTTCTGCTTTCATGGCAAATACCAATCTAGACTTGGCGCCATCTGTTTCTAAAGCCATGGCAGCTGAGGTTGCAGCTAGGTGGCAACTTTGGCTAAAGAATTGGAATCTCAATGCCATCTCTAAATCAAATTTAGTTATATGTCCCTTTAAGGGTTCTAAGTTGTTTGGTGAGCCTTTGGACAAGAACTTGGTGGATACCAAGGATAAAAAGAGGCTATTGACATCTCTGAGCAGGAGATATGACAGGAAGTCATTTCAGACCAGCACCACTCCTTTCGTCCCTCCCAGCCTCAGTTTAGGCATTGGAAGTTCGGATCATTCAGGTCAAGCTGGTCAGGGCCAGGGCCCAGACTAGGCAGCAGCAGCCCATTGGGCTCAGCAGGAGTGAAGCCTCTTCCACCAGCAAACAGGGCAGGAGAATGAACCATTCCTTCTTATGTAAGGCGGCTCCCAGTGGGGGCTCACCTACAGCATTTTGCCCACAGGACTGTGAGGTACATGATAGATTTCATCCAGAAGCCCACAGATTTCTTCCTATGCTCTCAGTGGTCCATGTTCCCAGATAATCATGGCTATAGACGAACTACTCCAAATAAAGGCTATGGACCACCTACTCCAAATAAAGGCAATAGAGCCAGTGCCCCAATATCAGAGCTTCTTCGGCTCCTACTCCATGCTCTTTCTGGTTCCAAAGAAAAATGGGGAATAGAGTGCTATCCTGAACCTTTGCAGGGTCAACTATTTTGTAAGGAAGTGGAAGTTCCACATGGAGACCCTAAGGGGGTCTTGGAGGTGGTTCAAGAGGAATTATCATCAGCAGAGAAAAAAGTTAGATGGAACCAGTCAGCATCTGAGCACCATTATAAACCCTTTTGAGCACTTTGTGTTCCTCCCAGAGGGCAAAAATGAGAAGTTATACTCTCTGGTGGGCAAGTTGCTGGGCCAGTCATCAATGGAAATGATGGTGTTGGCCAAGCTTCTGCGGCTGATGGTGGTCTATATAGATTTGGTTCCACCTGAGGGAGCTGTAGTGGCTGCTCCTTCCCTTTCAGGAAGAAATTACTAAGAGGCACCTCCTGTGGCTCCAGCTTCCTTTGTCAGTATCCCTGAGGTGGTGGCTTTCCAAAGGTTTCAAGATGGTGATCTGTCCAGGAGCTGAGGAGAGTGGTGCTTGCCATTGACACAAGAAACTGGCAAATAGCACAAGGCCTATGGTCTCCCAGTGAGATTCAGAGAGCTGACATAGACAGACACACAAAACATAGAGTTCTTTTGCCTTTTTTGAAGAGAGGGACAGTGTTTGCTCATTTCCAGTCATCTGGTACCTCACCCATTCCCCAAGATTTCTCAAAAATGATGGGAAGGGATTCTGTGAGAATGGCTGCAAATTTCTTAAGTACTCTGGAATATGGTTCATCTGGGCCTGCAGATTTGAACTCACTTACCTTAACTAGGTGATTCCTGACTAACTCATTATCAATCCTGATTTGCAACCCAGATTCCTTACCAAGATCTCTGCTGATGCATCAAAGCACACAGTCCTCTTTTGAAGCAAAATAGTTATGGAGTGATTGCCTTTTCTTTGTGATCTTGTAGCACTTTACCACCCTTGCTGAGTAGCAGTCCCACCATTTTCTTCATCCCTCTCTTTCTTCAAACTTATTTGAAAATCCCTTTTTTGATGCTGCTTGCTTGCCTAGAAAGTCTTCGCTCATTTTGAGCTTACACTATTCCTGTATGCTTGGGTTACATATATATATTCATCCTTGGTGATTCTTCCTTTCTTCCATTCTTTCCACATGCAGAGGACATATGCATATAAGATAAACAGAGATAACCCAGAAGGGCTCAGAAAAACAATAACATGTTTATTTGAAATGCTATCTATCCAAGGAAAAGGGTCTTGTTAATTGTGGGGTTTTTAGGGGAAGAGAGATGAGCGGCTCCAAGAATTGACTTCTCTACAGGTCCCTGGGCTTACTAGTAGAAATGACTTGGGATCAAATTCTGTGACCTTGCACTTCCTCTTAAGTTACAAGCTTCTCTTCATTGCTATATTTCTGGAGTTTATGTGTACTCTAGGGGTGTGTAGACCTATAACATTCAAGTTTATTGAAATTTTTCAGTTTACATTACAAAGCTTGTTCTCTTCCAGACTCCACCCCACCCCCAGACAGAAACTCAGGCGTAGTCTTGTGTATATTTTATATATATGTACCCATTGACTGTAGCAAGTTTGTGAGCATTTTAGAGTCATACACACTTCTTTTAACTTTTATATACACGTTGTTAAACTTTTTCTTTTCTTTTTTTCCTTTTTTGTGTAATGTGCCTCAAGCTTAGAAATACACAGATTTCCAACAGCAAATTGCATCTGATTCCACATTTGGGTTCAGAAGCTTTGAACTGGCTGAATCCTCTTTTTTCTTTTTCTAAAGAGCAAACTGCACAGAACAATTTTCTCACTCTCCCTATATGGTTATATACTATACACTGTACCTACTGTATATAGTTCAGACTGGGCTATTTCTGTATGCTGCCTTGGCTAAAACTGTATCAACCCTTGCTGAATTCCGAAAACATATATTACGTGGTACCTCTCTCTGACAGGAGGACCTCTTCCAGACGCCAGGGATGCAGGATGAACTGCAGGACATCATTGAGTGCCTAGACACTAGTATTCCTGAAACAATACGTATCCTTTAAAAAAAAAAAAAAAAGATCTGTAGCCTGGACTTCATCTGTTTCTCTTGTGGCTGAGCTTTCAGGCCACTCCATCCCCTAAGGTTTTGATACAGGTTACAGGATAAATATACATAACAAAATGTCAGTGGCTACATTCAGTGCTGTACGCAGACACTGTACCCTTGCTGAAAAGATTTGGCTCCAGTTAGAAAAAACAGCTGAACTTAGATTTGTACGAGTCTCCAAATATATCAGATCCATAAACAGTGCATCTCTGGCTTTCTCATCCCTGGCTTTCTGAAGCCTGCAAGCTTAGATCAGTTTGAAAAGACCAGCCTGATTAAAAATAGCTTTGGTTCCAGATGGGTCACCACATGGCACTGCCATTGTGAATGCATGCTTTGTATGCCCTTTGCAGGCTTTCTGAAAAGATCTAAGGCAGGGATGTGGAATCGGCACTCCAAGATGTTGGACATCTGTGGCAAAGGCATCATAGGAGTTACAGTCCAGCAAGATCTGGAAGGCCATATATTTTGATGGTCTTCCCTTAGCTCTGATTTTACAGATCAATAATGAATACCATTTCCCCAAGTGGCACCTAAAGCTAGTCTTGTCCTACTGATTTAGCGAAGCAGAGAGAACTGATACAGCCCAGGGAGCTATAAACTTGCTTCCACAGTGTCTATATCATCCTGCCTATCCACTTTCCTGTACATTGGGGTCAATTTGTATTCATCCAGAGACTCTTTTATACCTTTTTATCTGAAGGCTCTTTGGTTTAAATGGGGAACCTTCCAAGGGGGGCCCAATAAATTAAGAATATACCAGTCTGCTTTGGAATAACCTGGGAGGAAATAAGAGTACAGCTTAGCAACATGCCACTCCTCCTTGACAACTGGCCATTAGCTGGTAGCAACCACTCAGTGGCTGAAGCTCTGCTCATCTTCTTGGAGGCACTACCGGAACCAGTCATTTGCTATGAACTATATCAACGTTGCCTTGACTGCTCACATGATAGCCGTCTCTGCCGGCAGGTAAGCTCTTAAATAACGGCCCTTTTTTGTTGGTGTGAGTCCCATTTCCAGAAATGAGTGAGAAATATTTATGTAGGGCTGGTCTGCTGAAAACAGGAGCTACCAAATGCTGACAGTGCATGTTCTTGGATTTGCTTTGTAGAATAGGAGTTGAGTTCTTTTTAGAATATAGTGACCTTGGGCCAGAGGTGGGCAGCTGTGTAGGCCCAGAGGTCAGTTTTCACCCTCCAGGATCATAGAATTATAGAGTTGGAAAAGACCATAGGGTCCATTGAGTCCAACCTCCTGTCAAGCAGGAACATCACTCAAAGCACTCCCAACAGATGGCCTTCCACCCTCTGTTTAAAAACCTCCAAAGAAGGAGACTCCACCACATTCTTAGGGAGTGTGTTGCACTGTCAAACGGTTCTTACTGTCACGAGGTTCCTCCTGAGATTTAGGTGGAATCCCTTTTCCTGTCCATTGGTCCTTGTCCTAGTCTCTGGAGCTGTGGAAAACAAGTCTGTTCCCTCTTCGATATAACATCCCTTCAGATATTTAAACATGACTATCATATTCCCCTCTTAACCTTCTTTTCATCAGGCCAAACATTCCCAGCTCCTCATACGGCATGGCTTCCAGGCTTTTCACCATGTTGATCTCCCTTTCACCATTTAGTTGGATGAAGGGTGGCACACCACACAGGCACACCTCAGCATCAGAAGGCATTGAAGAACATCTCCAAAAGTGGCATCTATTTTTTCCCCTAAAACCTCAACATTTTATGGGCCAGAAAAAGATGGATAAAATTAGGCAATGTAACTCTTTGATAGAAGTGACTGGGGAGACTGGAAAGGGGAGGTGGCTCCATGGAAGACAGCCATTTTGGGTACTGGAAAGTGGGAGAAGCTTTTCAGTGGTGACTTCCTTTTGTTGAGATGCCCTCCACAAAGAAGCTCAGCAGGCATCTACATTGGTTTGTGTTTTCCAGCACTAGACAAAGAACAGTTTATTTTTATGGGTTTATTGTTCTGTTAGGAATAATTATTCCTTTAGGAACGCATTAGGGATGCAGTGGCTCAAGTGATTAAGATGCTGACTCTTTTGATTGCAAGACTGGCAGATTGGCAGTTCAAGGTCCGAGTGCCACATAATGGGGTGAGCTCCTGTCACTAGTCCCAGCTTTTGCCAACCTAGCAGTTTGAAAGCATGCAAATGCAAGTAGATAAATAGGCATCACTTTGGTGGGAAGGTAAACAGTGTTCTGTGCAATCATGCTGGCCACATGATCACAGAGTAGTCTCTGACAACGCTGGCTCTTCAGCTTAGTAATGGAGATGAGTGCCACCCCCTAAGGTCGGACACAACTTGACAACCTTGTCAATGGGGAATGCCTTTACCTTTTTATTATTCCTTTAGATTTTTTTAAATGTACTAAATCCTTTTAGATCCTTGCACAGTTGTTGCTCTCTCCTAATGGTTTTATTTTTATTTTATGGCTTTATTTTCATGGCTTTTCTAATTTGTGTTCTATTTTATATGGCTCGTCTAATCCAGCATTCCGTTCCCACAGTGGCCAAGTAGATCCAATACATGAGCACAGCAGCCATATCTTTCTCATGCTCCCCAGTGGCTGGTGTTCCAGGGCATAGTGCTAATCTGTAGCCATCTGGATTAGTAACTGTGAAATTTTCAAGGTCCCTTTAGGCCTGTCCATGTTTGTGGCATCACTGTATTTTTTGGTAGGATATCTTTTCATGATTTAATCATGCACTGTATTTATTTATTCGATTGTATTCTCACATACTTGAGTTCTGGCATGCCATCTTTATTGTACAGGGCTCTGGAAATGACTGGTTACATTTGTCTTTTGCTGTTGTGCAAGGAACATACTGACAATCCATCTTGCCTCTTTCATTTAGTTCTAATTGGCAAAAGATTTCCTAGGTCCAAAGCAGAAGCCTTTTCCTGTCTGGTTAACTAAAAACTTGCTATGCCAGGAACCAAGCCTGAAAACTTTTATGCAAGGAAAATAAATGTGTGGGTGAGTAATGTCTCCTTTCTTTCCCTCAGACTCCATGTGCATCTAAGCTTATTCCTTCCTGCCATGTAGGTGATCTGCAATTTGCCACGGTCCCATCGGAATGTGTTTCGTTACGTGATGGCATTCCTACGAGAGCTGCTGAAGTACTCAGAGAGCAACAATGTCAGTGCCAACATGCTAGGTGAGCATTAATCCAACCAACTGGGAGTCCCCCTTCCTCCTTGTATACTCTCAACTTCTCTCATGTGAACATTTGTTTCCCTGCAGCCACACTTTTTGCCAGTCTCCTCCTGCGACCACCACCCAACATAGTGTCGAAGCAGACACCGCAGGATCGCCAGCATACCATTAGCTTCCTCCTGTGCTTCCTATTGGGGGCAGATGACTACTAAGGTACCGGTTTGCAGCCTCCACAGCAGTTGTATGACAAGCTTGGAAATGGAAGAAGAGAGAAACGTGGCAGAACCAGGCCTGTTTTTTCTGGGATATATCTTCAAAGATGAGGTGGCTTCCCACAGCCTTCCTCCCACTGTCTCCTGCATGGGAGTTCTGTCTCATCTTGTGCCAGCCCCTTCCCAAAGCTTCATCCATGCCAGCTTTCCCCTTGATGCAGCTGGCTACTTGGCTGCTCCACATTCAAGTAGATCTGGAGCTGTGGCAGGTTCTGAGTGTTCTGGAAGGTAGTTTGTTTGCTGGGCATCACCAGAGATTTTTTGGCAGCTCTTCACTTCCCCAGTGCAGTGTTCTGCTTCCTTCCTTTGTGTTCCAGCATTTTTGATCACTGACCTTTTTGTGGGATTCAAGGTTGATGAAAGCCCCAGCCTGTCCTGCAGTTGCCGAACCTCTTTTCTTTGCCCCTTGGCCCTGCTGCTGCTGGTTGAGAAGGGCAGGGTCTCCACAGTGCCCCCTGATAGCTCTTAGCCACCTTTGTACAGTTCAAATATTGGCCCCCATTCTGCCAAGTAGAGTGTGTGACCCATACCAGTCTCTCTCTGTAGGGCCCTAGCCCTTCATGAAACACTAAGCACTGCCTAAGGGGCAAGGGAGGAAAGAAAGCAGCAACAGAGCAGGAGCAAGACTGTGCCTCAATTTGGGCTTCCTCCTTCCCCTCCCCTTCACTGTTTTGCAACTTCTGTTTTTCCAGTTGTCTCTTGGGTTCCAGTTCTTTGTGCACACTCTTTATCTCTCCCTCTTTTTTTTAAACTGTATAACTTATTGAGAAACTGTTATTTCAAAATAAATCTCCATTGTGCAAAACTGGTGTTTGGGAGTGAGGATGTGCAGCTTTGGCTGGTCCCATGGTCCCTCTGGAGGCCTCCTTCCCTAGCCAGATATAGCATTCTTCCAGAGCCTTCACAAAACATTCACAGCAGTCAAATTTCTCCTCTCATACTGGCTTCTGGCCTGGTACCTCAAGATTTCCAGGTATTTGGGAGTTGCTATGAAATCTGAGATGTCACAGGAACTTGGAACTCTCAGGAGAGGCCCTTTCCTCACAAATCCTGTGGTATGCCTTATATAAAGGTAAAGGTATTCCCCGTTGACAAGATTGTCAAGTCTTATATAAGACTATATAATATAAGACTATATGTATAAATTTCTATATTCCCAGAAAGCCCATCTGCTATTCTGTTTTGGAGAGAGACAAAGGCTCCTCGTGTGCATAGCAAGGAGAGAAGAAAATCAGCTGCAGGACAGAAGATGTGGACAGATGTGAGGTGCAAAACTTAGGGCCTTTACAGACTGCCAGAAATAATGCAGCTTGAGGCCACTTTAACTGTCCCGGCTCATTACTAGGGAATCATGGGAATTGTATTTTTTTCTGGGACACTGAGCCTTCTCTGTCAGAGAGCTCAATAAACTACAGTTCTCATGATTTCTTAGCACTGAGCCAGGACAGTTAAAGTGGCCTCAAGCTGCATTATTTTTGGCAGTCTGTACAGGCCCTAAGTTGGGTCAAGCAAAATGAGGGCATGGTCACCCACAAGGAAGAATTCTGTCCCCTGTGAAATGTTCCTTCCGTGCCCATATTTCTAGCATCGCAGTCACTTCAGGCTTCAGTCTATTTGTAAATAGTATTTCTGCATCTGAACCAAAGAGTCAGGCAAAGGAAACACAGCAAACAGAAAAGCTCTAGGTGTGGATGGTTTTCAGCCTCTCAATTCTCTGCAATGCAAGAAATGAGGGGACCACATGAAAATGTCATTTGCGGATGCAAAATTCTTTACTAGAGAAAGCGATGCCTTCATTTTGTTCCCCTCCGTAGCGTCCCCCCTATATAGGAGTCAGGGATAACTTACCATTAGGAAGCAGTGTTCGGCCATGGAAATACACTGGGTGTATTTTCTTCCAATTTTTCAGGGATATATGTTGGTTGTGCTGGAAAATCTCTTACTTTTCTGCTGCTTGCAGATCTGCTATAACATATAAGGCGGATAAATTCTGCATGGCAGCAATTGAAATACGAAAAACTACGAATAGTGCTAGAGAACAGATGGCATAGCAATGTATTTCTTCATTCCTTGTGGAAATGTACCACTGCCACGGCTCAGTTATATGGAATCCTGGGATTTGTAGTTTTGTGAGCTGTTTAGTCTTCTCTGCCAGAGAGCTCTGGCGCCACAGCAAACTACAAACTCCAGGATTCCATAGCATTGAGCCATGACAGTTAAAGTGGTGTCAAACGGCATTAATTCTGTAGTGTGGCAGCCATAGGCTATGGAGATTATCAGACGGGAGAAAGGGGGAAGGAAAAGGCAAAAACCCGGGATAATCGCACAATCGTCCAGAATATTTTCAGACAACGTTGCGCTTAGTTGAGACTTCTCCTGGGAATAACCAGCAATGCTCAAGGCTATGGAATTCTGGGAACTGGAGTTTGTTGTGGGGCCTTTAACTGCCCTGGCTCAAGGCTATGGAATTCTGGGAGTAGGGCAGTTAAAGCGGTGCCAAGCCGGGTTATTTCTCCAGTGTGGATGCAGCCCCACTTTAGCTGTCATGGAATCCTGGGATCTGTAGTTTGTTGGGGGGGCTCTCTTGGCAGAAAAGGCTGGATGTCTCCTAAAACTACAAATCCCAGAATCCCACAGCCATATTTTAAGTTTGGAATTAAAGCCCATCTTTGACGTGAAACGTCTTCATGATTACGGTGAATCCTAAGGAATGCCCAGCTTCCTTGAAAAGAGGGGGAGAAAGAGGAGGAGCCACGCCCTCTCCCCGGGGGAAGACTCGCCCCTTTATCTCCCAGCAGCCTTTGCGCGATCAGGCCTCATCGGTTGCCAAGGCGACGGAGGCGCCCTTCGCATCTTGCGTCGCGGGGCGATGACGTAGCCTTCCTTCCTCCACGTCGAGGCCAAAATGGCGGCGGCGGCCGAGGAAACGGCGATGGCGGCGTCCGGAGCCGAGGGAGATGGACCCTCGAAGCCGCTGGTGGGTTCTTCGATGCGGAGGGAGGGTCTCTGGCCCTAGGGGCGGCCTCCAGACTCCCTTCTCCAGCGCAGGGACGGAGTCGGCCGGCGGAACTCCCCGCCACAAGAGGCAGAAATGGCAGGAGGAGGGAGGGAACGGGGTTCCCCTGCCCCGAAGACCCTCCTCAGAGGGCGGGAGGGAGCCCTCTAGGCAGGCAGGCAGGCAGGAATAGCAATAGCAAGCAATAGCATGTGCATTTCTATACCGCTTATCAGTATTCTTAAGCACTCTCTAAGCGGTTTATAATGTGTAAACTAATTGCCCCCAACAAGCTGGGTACGCATTTTAGCCACCTACGGAAAGATGCAAGCCTCAGTCCCCCCTAGAGCCCTTGGCTGGTATCGAACTCACGACCTTGTCACTGTGAGTGAGTGGCTTCAGTACTGCCATTTAATCACTGTGCTGCCAGGGCTCCTTAAGAAAGGAAGGGAGGAAAGAGGTGGACTCATTCGGGGACCTTGGCAAAGAGGTTTATTGGACCAGGGTTCGAATCCCACCTCAGCCATGGACCCTCTCAGCCTCCTCAGGGGAAGGCCATGGCAAAGTCTCCTCTGAGCATTGAAAGTCGACATGAATATGGAAGAGGAACATCGCCTTCTCTCTTGGGAGAGGTGGAAAGCTACATCTCACAAACCCACTGCAATCGGCTGTTTTTGTTACACACTCACAAACAAGTGTGTAACAAAAACAGCAGGTTGTGGTGGCTTTGTGAGCTGTGTTTCATTTTTCTCAAGAGCAAATGTTTGAAGGCCATCTGCTGTGCATCTTATTAATTCATTGGCAGACGTAGTTGACTTAATCCATAGCTGCTGGACACGCTTCCTAAAGCCTCGTTGTAAACATGTAGTTTGCAGGCCTTGCGGATGTGTCAATATCAGAAGACATTCCTGTGGAAGGAGAGATCACTGTCCCTGTGGGGTCTCGTTCTCCCGATGAAGACTACTCCACGCTGGATGAGCCAGTCAAGGATACCATTGTGAGTACTCCATCAAGTGTGAAAGGAAGGAGACTGTCTTAAAACATTCCTCTGGCCCTGAATAACCTTATCTGTCACCGTGTGGGGTTTAGTGAGGAGTTAGCTCCAAAACATACTGCAGAAATAATCCAGTTTGAGACCGCTTTAACTGCCCTGGCTTAATGCTAGGTAATCCTGGGAATTGTAGTTTATTGTGGCACTGGAGCTCTCTGACAGAGAAGGCTAAATGGCTCACAAAACTACAATTTCCAGAATTCCCTAACATTGAGCCAGGGCAGTTAAAACAGTTTCAGATGGGATTATTTCTGCAGGGTGTTTCAGACCTTAGTTAAATAGCATGGCTTCCATCTGTGAGGATCTATTTCTGTATTATCAATCCATGTGATCTGTAAGTATTTCCTTTGCCCATAGTTTCTCTTCACGAACAAGATAGTAATGCTGAATAGTTTTGACACTATTATCTAACCATGCAGAGGATTCATACCTAGGAATTTGAAATGCTTTTGACTTTTTGCAAGGATTTTTTTGAAAGTAGATTTGCTTAGAGAGATATGATATCCATTTGGTCTGTGGTTTCTGTTGCACTGATGAACAGGGACCACTGGGGCGGGAATCACTTGTGTTGTTTGTGTCTATGTTTTCCTTGTTGTTTATTTATTTTAAAAGTCTACCCAGGCAGCTTACATAATAAAATTATGTACATTATTAAACTGGGGGGAAATAATACCACTTAATCAGATGAAGGCAAAAACAAACTCCCTCTGAACAAATCTTGCCCAGAAACCCCCTTGATATGTTCACCTTAAGGTTGCCATAAATTGGAAATGACTTGAAGGCATGCAACAACAGCAGCAGCAACAGCAAAAGGTGCCCTTTTGATTGAAGACTGCTCCTTCAGGGTAACCAAGATAATCTCTTGAACTTTTTAGATGCGAGATCTAAAAGCCGTTGGGAAGAAGTTTGTCCATGTTATGTATCCAAAGAAGAGCAGCACCCTCCTGAGAGACTGTACGTACCACGATTTGCTTCAGAGCTTTGAAGGTTCTAGAAATAACTATGAAAGCCATTGAAAGTCCAGTGAAATGGTCTAAAAGTGTCCCTGCATGAACGTAGGCTGGTAACCTAGTGGGATGCTGGAGGGAGAAGCTGTTGCGATGAGTTCAGAATTTGGAGTAAGGAAAAGAGTGGTTGAGGGAAATGATGTTTTGGTGGGGAAGGGGGCCATGTTCTGAGGTAGCTTCTCTTCACAAAACTATTATCTGCATGTCTTGTTCCTTTATTTCCTCACAGGGGACTTGTGGGGGCCACTGGTCCTGTGTGTTTTACTTGCACTGTAAGTACTTGTGGGTTCTAGTTTTTATATTCACTCTCGGTTTCTCTTTCTCCCCCCTTTCTTTTTCACATTCCCTTTGCTTTTCTGTTTTGTTCAGCCACCAAATTTAGAGATGCAACAAGTCTAAACTTTGTTAGGCATAACTATTTGTACCACATGGTTGTAACCATTTAGATTTCTTCAATAGCAGCAGCAGGCAAAATCCTGTTTTATCTCCCTGTGCCTAATATATATTTGAGGCCTTATCCTATTTAAAAACGTATATAACACATTGGATGGCATCCTGTTAGTGATATATGCACATGTAAGTCTCTTTCTGGGCAGGGTGTGGAAGCTATTCTCTTGTCCTTGTGCTCTCCCACTGCTTGGCAAGATCAAGGCGCTCTGTGCTCCCAGGAGGAGGAGAAGGTATATGCACTCCATTTGACAGTGCACCTTCATTTCTTTCCCATAAGGAAGCTGAGACTAGCTGTTTCTCTGTGGTCTGAATCATTTTCCCCTGGGAAAACAACAGCAGCAGGTGTCCCCTCCTGAAGCTTGACAGGTTTCATGGGCCAGAAGGACATGGGACTGTACTTGTGGGGCTGTGCATTGATGTAAGAGCCGGGCCACCGTCTTCAAACAATTGACACACACAGAACTATAGAAAGTATATTTTAAAAGTCACACTAATAACATGAGATTTGTTATTTTGTGCCTTCATGTCATTCCTGATTGAACCTATCATGGGGTTTTCTTGGCAAGTTTCATCAAAGGGGTTTGGCATTGCCTTCCCCTGAGGCTGAGAGAGTGTGACTTGCCCAAGGTCAGCTAGTGGGTTTACATGGTTGAGCCAGGAATAAGCCTTAGGTTATTTTAAGGCTCATAATTCTGCTGACCTGAATGGGAGCCTACACAATAGTTATTTCATCTAGCTCACAGGATTCTCGTAGACCAGTCCAGTCCAGTCCTAGGCTGTGGCCTTAACAACCTGCTTCACAGATGTTGGCTCTCCAGGGCTCCTCCACTGAGTTCAGTGGCAGGAGAAATTCTGGAAAATGAAAGCGAAGGAGTCAGTGAATATATACAAGAAAACACCTGCTTCATGCCAAGCTCTTGGTTCTCTTTTTCCTAGAATGCTTCAGGGAGGGGCAGCGGATAGCACTGAAGACAGAGGGCCGCAGTTTGCAGAAGTATTCGTTATCATATGGTTCGGAGCTGTCGTCATCACGCTTAACTCCAAGTTGCTTGGAGGAACCATGTGAGTGTCTAGGGCTGGGTGGGCAGTTGCATAGAGGCTGGGGGCCAGTTTGCCACCTCTTGACCCGCCCCCCCCCCCCATGGGGTACACCCACACCATGTGAGCGCATCAAAATACTTGTTTTCTTTCTGTTTCTCCTTCAAAATGGCAAGCAAATGTGATGATCTCCCTGAAGGAGAGACAGAAGGAAAAGGAGGTATTGGGGGAGGGAATCTAGGAGGGTTTGGGGAGATTGGTAAGAGGAGTTTTTGTTTGCTTTGGCTAAAAGGGTACTAATACAAACCCTCTCTGCACCACCAGATGACTGGCCATAGTGCTGTCAAGGACTCTTGGTATCCATCTGCCTGGTGGCAGAGAGCCACCTCACTCCAACAAGCCTTCTCTCTCCCCCTCCAGCTCTTTTTTTCAGAGCCTCTGTGTCTTGGGCTACTGCATCCTGCCATTGACAGTGGCTCTCTTAGTCTGCAGGCTGGTGCTGATAGCGAGTGCTGGGACTGCCGGCTTCATTGTACGCCTCTTAGTAGTGACAGCTATGTTTGGCTGGTCAACACTAGGTAAGTTGGAGACAAGGATGCCAGTTTTAGTTGTATTCTTTTTAAAATTGTAAGCTGCCGTGAGTCCCAATTTTTGGAGAAAGGCAGGGTACTTCTACTGCTACTGATGCTGATAATATAGCTCTTGTTTTCAAAACATTCCTTCTCTGTTCTTTCTCTCCAGCATCCACAGCCTTCCTGGCAGACAGCCAGCCCCCCAACCGCAAAGCCCTAGTGGTCTACCCCATTTTCCTTTTCTATTTTGTTATCAGTTGGATGATCCTCACCTTCACGCCATAGCAAATGCAAGATCAGCGAAGACTCCAAAAATTGAATGAAAGCGACTTTTCTTTTGGAGGGTGGGTTGGTTTCCTTTTGTTTGTGGTAGAAGTCTCTCTCTGTGGTTGGTTTGTCCTCTAATTTATCTGCCTGTATTCTATAGTTTGTGTTGTGGAAGGGTGGGTGGGCCTGTAGGCCAAAGCCAAGGAGCACACCAAACAGCCACCTAGGTGTTTTGAGTTCTGAAACCACAACCGACCGTCTACCTGCTGAGTTCAGTTTCCCTCCCTGCTCTGATTGTTAATGAGGGGCTAAGCAGGATATCTGAAGAATGCTGGTGATGGAGGAATAGCAACAGAAAAAAGCCACATACCTTGGTCATGACAATTGGTGATAAAGGAATACACTGGGATACCGTCATCTAACTAGCTTACTTAGAACTCCATTCCACCTTTGGCACTTTGCATTCAGTAAAATTTTGCCTTATGCATCCTTAAACCTTGGTTGACTTTGATTTGGAGAGGCTTTCAAAATCCTTTTAGCCTACAAAGAGAAGAAATCTGTCTGAAGTTGGTTCAAGGGGCTTGTCTTTTATTCTTCCTGTTCTTTCATCCGTTTTTAGTTTTTCGCCCAAATGAGAATTGGATGTAGTTCTTCACACCAAGTCCCAAAGCACATCAGAGGGCTTTGTTCCAGAAAGCATGAATGCAGCACTAGTGGACTAATTTGTTCAGTATGTTCTGTGCATTGCAAATGTATGGTGAACTGTGCATCCGCTGGTTTCATTCATCTGCAGGGGATTCCTAGTTCCTTAGAGAAATATTGTCCACTTTGGAAATTTTCTCAGTTTTCCTGGCTGATTTGAATGCAGTTTGCCAGGTCATGAGAAAAAGATTTGGTGACCAGGGATGCATCGTATGTGTTCTGACTCAGCTAAGAGACAAGGGATTGAACACTTAACCTCAGAGAGGAGAATTGGGCCAAGAAGAGTCCCAGCCAGTAAAAATCTTGTGGATTCTTGTAATCACCAAGAAGGCCTGATTTTGCTTGAGTGCCTCATTCCTTTTCTGAGTCTTTACCAAAATGACAAACCCTCCCCTGTAACTTCCAAAGGAAAGCATGTACTTTTGATTACAATATGAAAGAAATCTTTTTGCAACAGGAGAATACTGTGCATTTGGATTTGCTGTGAAAGTTTTGAAAGCTACATTCCTCTCCCACAAGGAGTGTCCCTATAACCAGCAGATGGCAAAAAAGATCAGGCCTGGGCAGTGTATTTTTGTACAAGTATTAAGGAGAACCTTGTTTTACTGGATTTCCTGGATGGAGAAGGAACTGTTTGTTGACAGCTTTTTTATTGACAAAGGAGTTCTCCTCTGAGTTCTTCTGCCTGTCCTGGATGAGAAATAGGTGTAAAAAAGTGAGTCCTTGTTCTCTGGCCTGTCCTTTCCTCAGTCATGCAAGGAAGCTTCCTTTAACTGGTTATTGGGCCAGCTGTCTGTCCTTGGCCCACTTCCATCTGCTTTTCATTGGGCAGGTCATCTGTTCTTAGGGCATTGTACTGATTTGTAATGTAAATGCCTGTATGGCTTCTGAGCAGGTGTAAGTTACTCTGTTCAACATTTGCTTTGCGCTGTGGGTATCTTTTTCTCTCCTGTTGCTACAAATGCTTTTTGGGTAAGGAAGCTATTGTGCATAGCTAATGACTCTCTTCTCAACACAGCTCTTAACACCTATTCTGTTTGCTGATTTTGAGAATCGGGGTCAGAAAATTAGTAGGTAACGTCAGTGCTTTCTCTCGCTACCTAGAGGTCTATTAAAAACATAGTTGGATTGTGCTCAGTCAGCCTGAATGCATTTAAGACTGATCTACCATGAGATGCTTAAACTTAAGAGTTGTCCAATTCCTGGTGTTCCAGAGGGACATGTTTCCAAATCCATCATCTGCTTGTGTATCAAAGGAGTGGGTTTACACGGCTGGCTATTTCTGACGTTCCCAATTTGTAAAAAAATTGAGAATGCAGATCATTGTTGAAGAGAAACTGAGGACATGCATTTGTTTTTGTTTTTTAAATTGAGCTTTCTACATAGTTTTGTTTTGTAAATATGAATATGGCCAATATTGTGGGATCCATTGCAGGAAAAACTTATGGGAATTGGTCCTGAGTGGTACAAAATTTAAGTCTGCAATGCTGCCAAGATAGAAGATGTCTCCCACACTTGGGAGGAACAGCGACACCAGAAAGGAATGAATGTGGGTCCTTCAAAGGAGAGTGGGTCACAATCCTTCCTTCCCATAAGCAATTCCATTGTGTAAATCATTGTACGTGACATACTTGGGTGCAGCATAAGACCTGTAAGCACAATAGGTTTAGTGATATGGCATTGGTTGATTTTCCACCAGAAAGAGCAGGGTTGCTCAAAGAAACTAATGGAAATAAGACCAGATTTCTTTTTTTTCCCATCCTTGTCCTGAAAACAACACTACATTTGCAGGGTTAATTGTTGGTTTTGTCAGATGATTATTCTGACCTGCTGCAGATGTGGGGGGAAAAGCCTTTTCGACTGTTTATTTTCTGTGTTGGTCTTGACTGTTACTTTGTGTGTATATGTATTTGGGTTGGGGAATGAAACATGTAAATTATTTAATTGTAAATTTTTGTAAATTAAAAGGCTGGAGGAGGCGTGTGATGTAATTCTGTATTGTGTGTCATATTCAGCCAATTTTTCTTGTAGCTATTACTTTCCAAATGTGGATATTGAAAGCCTTGACATTTGTGTACATTCTTTGCAGGTGTACCCTTTCCGTTACAGTATGCACAGTACATATACCCCCCCACGCCATTCCACCCACCCTGTTCTTAGGCAACATCTTTTCACTTCATAGAATCCTGCCTTTATTCCTCAAAAAGTAAAGGTAGTCCCTTGACACAAATGTCTAGTCGTAACCAATTGTAGGGGGCAGTGCTCATCTGTTACTAAGCTCAAGAGCCTGTGTTGTCCAAAGATTACTCTGGTGGTCATGTGGCCAGCATGATTGCTTCGAACACTGTTACCTTCCCACTGAAGTATCTATTTATCTACTTGCATTTGCATGCTTTCACACTGCTAGGTTGGCAGAAGCTGGGACTACTGATAGGAGCTCACCTCATCATGCAGCACTTGGGCCTCGAACTGCCAACCTTCTGATCTTACAGTTGTCAGAACTGGCGTCTTAACCACTAAGGCACCACATCCCCTTTGTTCCTCAAAGACCATCCTTAAAACTGAGCTTGTCACCTCCTCAACAGACCTATGTTATGATACTATGATTATCTATATTATGATAACACCTTTATTAGGCCAACCATACTTTGTGCCATTTCAGATGACTCAATAGTTATTATCCTAACCTAGGTTCTACAAATACAAGGAAGCACCTACATCAAAGTTACTTTTTACAGAAATACCTCTCCATGAAGGTAGAAAGGGGTACCAGAAGGAAAGTTAACTCATCTCTCATAAAATGTACACAAACAAATCAGTCATTGGGATATGGATTCCTCTTTGGAAAGGTCAGTTTTCCCATTTCCCTTCTCATTGCTAGCCTTGGTGGAGTCTCAGCTTTGAGGTCCCATGCTACAGCACAATCTCTACATGGCTGCAGTGTAAACAAAACGGCACTACAGGTGTAGCTGAAAAGAAGCTGTGTCTAGGAGTATAGATACTAACAATACATTCTGATTCAAATTCATTGAACAGGAAGGCATTTTGAAAGAAACAGATTGTTAACTGTTTACCAACAAGTCCATACAAATGAGGTGCATTTTTAATGCTGCCATCACAGCTATCTTATGCAATTTATATATTGACAAGATAATTCTTTGATAGACTGATGAAAAACTATTATCAACATTGTCCTTTCATTCTATAGGACTTCCCTACATCCTGGGAAATCTTTGCAAAGGAGCAGGGGGTCCTATTGCTTTTTCTGTGGGCTTTCTATTAGCATTAGCCTTTCACATCTATTTATATGGTACTTTAATGAATAGGGAAAGGGAGACCCTGTCCCAAGTAGTCTGCAGTAAAGGTTTGAGAGTGAGGATTTCTGTATCCTCAAAAAAGAGGATCGGATCACTATTCAGACAGTACATGTACTCTCAGAAAGCCAGTGTGGTGTAGTGGTTTGAATGCTAGCCTAGGACTCGAGTCCAGGGTTCAAATCCCAGCTCACCTACATAATCCACTGGGTGACTTTAGCAAGTCACACTCTCAGTCTCAGGGGAAGATACTGGCAAACCCCCTCTGACCAATTCTTGCCAAGAAAACCCCATGATAGTCACCTTGGGATCACCCTATGTCGGAAATGATATGAAGGCATACTACTACTATTACAAACTCATGGAAGAGGAAAGGTGAACTTTATATGAGAGCAGTCAAGTGGGATTGAGGAAAAAGTGAATGTGGCTGATTAGAAGGCTCACTTTTCTATAGCTGGCCACTTCTTTCAAAGAGTGGGATGTGAAAGAAGTAGTTTTGAAAGGGGGCAAAAACCTCTGCAGCATTAATGCTACTTTAAGAATATGTCTTTATGTCATGGTGATTATATTGGATGTCCATTTGGAAAAACTTACTGTATATACATTTAGGTCTGTTATCTGTAAAATAAAACCTATCTGGTTTTGAAAGAAATCCAGACATTTACAGTTTTAAAAACAGAACTCATGCAGGTAGAATTCTTATACCCAAGAAACATTCTAAAGTTTTCCCCTGAAGTTTCTTTGACATCTTCTGAAGATAAGATTGGTCATTTTTCTTCTAGAAAATTCAAAGTCAAGGAGGGAGAAAAGAGGGAAATGGTGAGAAATTATACTATGGATTAACAAATCAGGAAATTGTCATCCATAGACCCAAGGTAACTAAGGGAATAGTAGTTGCTTGCTCCTATAATCCACTGTACAGAGACAGTGAGGCCAAGTGAAGATAAGTGAAACAGCAGCAGCATTATAAAGACTTCACAGGCTGTGTTAGAGTTGAGTGTACTTTTTTCCAGAATGCTCCCAGATGACTAAAAGCATCCAACAAAAGATCAAAGGTAGGGAGGGAGGAAGGATGGAGAACAACTATTGGAGGATCCAGTTTAAAATCTAAAATAAAATTTTTGTGAACTTGTATCCAAAAGACAGTTCTATAGTCTGCTTATGACCAGGCATAGTCAATATTTCTAGATTTATTCTTAATCTTAATTAGAAGACACTAACAGAGGACTGAGATAACAAATGGCAACCAATGCACAGGATCCCATTGTAACAAGGAATTTGAATGTACATCCACAAATCTATTTTCTCAAGATTATTTGTTGGCTGCCATAGCTGGCTTTTTCTAGGGCTATTCTTCTGAACCTACATCCTAAGTTCTATGTAAAAGGCTGGCACTCCAGATCCAAAACTAGATGGTGCACATGAGGGGCATAAGATTTCACTTGCTCAATGTGAAGGATTTTTGTCCTCCATGGCTTCTCATCCAGCTCCTCGAGCAAAGTCCTGATCCGGGTGGCTGTGAGCTCTGCCCACCTCTGCCACTCACACTTGGCTGTAGGAACTGGAGTTCTCTTTCCAGCATCCTGAAAAATATTGTCTCCCTGGACTATTTTGTTGTCTTGACCATTAGACACCCTTTGTGCCAGACATTGCCCATTAGAATGATCCAGCATTAGTTTGTGAGACAGTTCATGGGCCTTTATTGGAAAGGATTCCACATTCTGATGAATATGAAGGATGCCTCCAACATCCTTTCGCAAAACTTGGCAGGCAACTGGCCAGCCTGCCTCCGATGTGGGGATCAATCCCAGATTCACCCTGTCAGCCACATTCCACAGTTGCAGCTGCAAATGAAGAGAGGAGACAAAGAACATCTCAACTATTTTGTTTGACTAGCACAGCATTGCCTATTTTAACTGGTAGCAGTTCTTCAGAAACTCAGGCAGAAGAGGGCCTTTTCTGAAATTATTCCAAGGTGCCTTTAATTGGAAGGGCCTGTGAATTCACCTGCATCTGCAGGTATTATATTACTGAGCTGCAACCCAATGTCAAAGTGCAGGAGTGGGCAACATGCAACCCTTGGCCTGATTTTATATGATCCTAAACCAAATTTCATGCAGCCTTCAGTTCAAACCCTAGCGAGAGCAATCTGTCCCACCCCATCAGCCAACTGAGGGGGAAAGAAGAGGGAGAGGGGGAAAGGGGGCAGCCTTAGCACTAAATTCAGCTCTGTTCTCTGCCAGTATGTGGGGCCTGAAAGATTATCACCCTCGACAAAATCAGCCCTCAACCGAGGCTTCCCACCTGCCCAGAGAAGAGGAGGAAGAAAGAAAGAAAGCAAACAAACAAAGAAAAACAAAGAAAATAAGATAAGAAAGGTTGCCTATCCCTATTCTAACCAGAACAAGTCATCTAAGACCCCAGCTGATTGAGAGGGTACCAGTAGCTTGCCATGAAATACTGGTATAGAGAGGGTCAGTGAAACCAGATTAAGATGAATAAAAACCCCACATGAGTCAAAGTTGCAAACCACTTGTGGATTCCTAATCACTAGGAGGCCAACTTAGGCAGGTCTAAATCTGAGGTGGGCAACTATGGAATGCTAGGAGGCCATATTATCTCACCAAGAGATGTTGGAGCTCCATATATCTACTCACTGCATTCACACTTGCCAAAAACAACAACACCAAGACACTTTTTTGCTCCCAAGAGCCCTCTGTGCGGCATAGGTAGTATTTTGCCATGGTTTGGGGACTTTTTAAACAAGAAGTGAGCAGAAAAGTCCCAGGTTCAGTTTCTGACACTTGGGTCCAGCTGGGAAAGACTGCTGTCGAACTCTGCAGAGCCATTACAAGTCAGCTCAAAGAGCTGGGTAGACAAAAGGGCTCACCCCATGATAAGCAGCTTCACATATTCTAGGCTGAACAAAACACAAGAAAAAGTAACACAGCTTAAGTCTAGGTCTTATGCACATTCACTATGGCTACATGAGTACTAGTCAGGCTGGTTCAGGAATTCTGAGAGCTGTAGTCCAAAACGTAGGTATTCCTAAATTCTCGGTTGAACTTACTTCTGAATAAATGTGCATAGGGTTGGGTTGGTTTTATGTGTGCCTCCCTTTCACAGCAAAAGTTTTCCCTGTGCATTGTGCTTCTATTTCAGTTTTATACTTTCACATTAAAAGTTGATGTGATATCAGAAAAGAATCTGGATTTCAAGTAAACAAGAAAGATGTGAGACAGAAGGGGTTATGGATCATTTTAAGAATGGATCTTTGGAAAACCCCATCTAGAGAAATGCACATCTTCCTTTTATTTCAAAGGAACTATTGTACTTCCACTCTACTCACTTTCCTGTTATCTCCCAGGTGAATATGGCATTGATCTTGTACACCATTCAGTTCCAAGTTCTTCTTCAGAGCTTCCACAGCATAGGGGTTCCATTCGCAGGCATGGACAAAAGCAGCACCAGCATGAACTAGGTAAGGCAGGGTGAAATAGCCAATCCCTGAAGACCAAAATAAATAAATAAATACGTAACTACAAGTTCCAGGTATCACATCAGCTCCACAGAACAACAAAAGAGGAAAGAGGCTCAGAGGACACTGGGTCCGACTGTCTGCTATAACAGAATCTGCAATTCAAGATGTAATGGGAGCATCCCTGTCAGATGATAGGCTTAAGCATTCTCATGCTTATAACAACACTTTGTAGCTGAAATCCATCAGGTTGAGTTATGCCTACCCTCCCTATCTGAGCCAAGTGATCCAGATCACTCTAGCTGGGGATGATGACCATTGTAATCTAAGACATCTCAAGGGCATTGGGTTGAATGAGGCTGCCCGCAAACCATACAATCATAACATTAAAGAACTGGAAGAATCTTTGAGAGGTAGGCCTATTAAGATGGTCTGCCCTTAAGGGCTGTTTGATCCTTTATGATTCTGGAAAGCCTTAGGGTCTTATGGCTGGTATCACCAATGATCCTATTGAAGCCTTGGTCAGTAGATGGAATCAAGACCTGACTAGTGCTATTGACTCAATTGCTCACAAATGTCTTCTCTGACCCATTATTAATCGGGCTGCTTGGTATACAGGGGACTTCAGGGAGTTGAAATGGCAAGGACAATGATTGGAGTCCAGATGGCAGAAAACCTGACATGTTTGAGAAGACATGTTATAGAGAATATCTTTGTTCCTATAAGATGGCAATATGTACAGCAATGAAAGCTTTCTTCTCCACATGTACTGCGTCTGTGAATTCACACCCAACCAAACTATTCAAAGTGGTGAGAGGCTTAACTCAGGCACCCTCTCCCCTGAATCCAAATGCTAGAACATTCAGCAGTTCACTGTGATGCGTTTAATGATAACTTTATAGATAAAATCTCTCAGATAAGAGTCAATTTAGATGGTCATTATAGCAGATGTTGTGTGTCTAGTGACTCTTTGTGAGTAGGATTACACTGGATCAGTTCTAATTGGTGAGTACAGCCGATGGGAACTGCTGGGGCAAGTAAGGAAAACAACTTG
The DNA here is from genome assembly GCA_026167975.1 of Phrynosoma blainvillii. Taxonomy (NCBI): domain Eukaryota; kingdom Metazoa; phylum Chordata; class Lepidosauria; order Squamata; family Phrynosomatidae; genus Phrynosoma; species Phrynosoma blainvillii. The sequence continues at coordinate 9,985,450 of JANUYF010000009.1, forward strand.
TCCTCCGTGTCCTTCTTGGCTGCTTGTCCAGGGAGGAGATGCAGTTAGATTTCAATTACAATATATTATTAACACATCCATCTCTACAAATGATAGTCCTGACAGATGCAATGGCCAATAGTGCTTACCATTCGCTTCAACTGCTAGTAACCTCAAGATTGGCCTTTTGCTATCTACAGTACATTGGGCTACCTCTGTACTAGTCATCTAAATAATGTGAATATCTGTGCCTCACAATAGGGTTTTAGGAAAATACTATAACCTTTCTGCTGCCACATGTAATGTTTACCTGCATAGAGATCCACCACTATTTCCCCAGCACACTGCAGAGATGCAATCCTCAGCTTCTCAGTGATATTTCCTGGAGACAGCATGCACCGAGTCACATCAAACATGTATCTGTGGAAGCAATGAAGATCCAAAGGACAGAAATGTAAAAAAGATTTGAAGGAATTTTTGAACTGAATTTAAATAAGGATACAGAACCTACAATAATAGGGGATGCAAGTAAAGCTTATATGAGAGGCCAATTTATACAATATGGCTCCAAACTGAAAAAGGAAAGAGATGAAGAAAAGCACAAATTGTGGGATACAGGCTGAGCACACCTAATCTGGAAACCTGAAATCCTAAAATCCCAAACTTTTTGCCACCAGCCTTAGAGCAACGTTTGAGGTGATGACTGTAGTGCTCCTGCTCATTTGTTTCTTAGATCCTCAGTCTCTCTCCAGCCTCACATCTTATACACAACACAAGTAATGAATGAACAAGATGTGAGGCTGGAGCGCAACCAAAGAACAGGAGCAATGCCATCACTTCCACAGCAGAAACATGCAGCTGCCAGCAGAAAGACGGAAGTGTGGAGAGAGACTGAGGAATCCAAGTGTAGTGCTCAATGCGAATCCAACCTCCTGCCATTTCACAGATCCTCATGTCTCTCTCCAGTTTCACAAATACAGTACAGGTACGAACTATGCTACTTGTGTATTCCAAAATCTGGGGGGGGGGGAGCCCAACTCTGAAGCACTTCTGATCCCAACCATTTTAGAAAAGCAATTCTCAACCTGTACAAATTTTAGAGAGGAAAATGAAAGAAAATGTTGATAAAGAGATTCAACAAACAATCAAGCTACCTAAACAACTCTCACTGTTTTTAGTCCAATAAATGAATGCTAGACTAATACATCTTAAACAAAAAAAAATTGAATTTTCAAATAACTCTGGGAAGTGGCTTGTGTACAAGTTGAGAAAGGAAAGGATAAAGAAACTGGTTATAAAAATTAAGAAAGGAGATCAGTATATAATTGGATGAATTGAAAATATCAAAACCTTTTGAGAAATTCTAGAGAGGGTTATATAGGAAGGGCAAGGAAAAAATTACAGACATGGCAGAATATTTGGACAGACTCCAGCTCAATAAATTGTATACAAGCAATGCCAACTGTCCCTCTAAAATCAGGACACTTTTTTTGTCATCAACTCAAAATTAGCTTTCTTGATCTGAAGGTCTAAAACTGAAGTTATAATTTGACTCTATTTCTAAGCTGAATTTGCATAAAGATATGTAGAGAAACCAACAAGAGTAAGAGAAAGAAATACCTCTCCCTTACCTGATTCCATTGTCCACATGTTCAACCCAGCCATCCTGCCCCAGCAACAAGGTCACTGTTGGGGACCGAAATAAATCTGACTGCACATGCCCACGCTTTGCTAAACGCCGAGCCCCAAGAGCACCAGCAACCACCTTCCACAGCTCTTGCCCTAAAAAAGAAGCATAGGCATGATGGATTCCAGCAGTGTAACTACACTACTGTATTGCTGCAAAAACAACATAAGCTTGTGCAAAGATTGGAAAAGTTACTTAATTTTGTGCAAAGACTGGAAAAGTTACAGTTATGGAATCCATAACTGACCATCCTCAGCACAGTCACAGACAAAACTATTCTGGGTAGGGGGGAAAAATCTTCTAAGCAGTCAACTATTTTACTTCAGAGAGTTCCTCACCCCAAACTAGCAGAGATCCTCCCCCCAAGATGATGAAGAGTGAAATGGCATCACTTTTGGTTGCCAAAATGGCAGCTATGATAGCACAATTGTAGCATTCCAGAGAAGCTGAGAATCAGCTGGTGCAATGCTCTCAGTGTAAGCATTGTCTGGCCATAGATTCCATTCAATCACAGAATTAGATGAACAACATTAGAGAATGCTAAATGGAAAGGAAATGGTAAATATTGGTGACAACGGAATAGGAGCTGCAATATCTGTAAGATTATAACAGCAGCCATTTACAACTGCATTAACTAGAGATACCATCATTATCTTAATTGTGATATTCTGAGGCTTTGGGCAGGCAGCTGAATGACCGGGAGGCACTGGTTGTAATTTCCTCTATCCTACCAGTGGAAGGCCATGACCTGGGAAGAGAGAGAAGATCAGAGCTGATTTTAATAATCATTTTATTAGGAGTGTTAGTTTAAAAATTTGGAATAAATATAAATTAGGATTCTCCCCAGATTCCAATTTGGGTTTCTACACAGGAAGCCCTGTTTAGAAGAGACAAAAGAAGCAGTGTAAACTGGAATACTTATAAGTATTTAATCATGTGGGAGAATAACAATAAAGGATTTAATTAAGTAGGAGGATACATTTAAGTCTCAGGAGGAGTTGACTGGAGAGGGATAAGATCTTCATTGATGTTCTTATAAACAATTATTGTAAAGCTGCTGATAAAAAGCTGTTGGGATTTCATAAAGAAAAAAACAGTTTGAATTGAACTAATGTACTGATGATGAACATTTGATTGGGAAAATATATAAGATGTTATTGGAAATGGAAGATGAACAGGTGAAAGACTGTATGGTTAAATGGGCTCACAACATGAGCTATAATATTGAATTAGAATACTAGGAAAATGTGGATGAGTCGTTTGAAAGATTTGTAATCTTATAATCTGAGAAAGCTTTTTTATATAATGATGTACTGATGGTATTTAACACCAGTGAGATTATCTGTTGTATTACAACTCTGGAGACCAGGCTTCGGCCATAAAACCACTGGGTGACCTCAGGCAAGTTGCATGCTCTCACTCTCAGGGGACAGAGAAATCTTGCCAAGAAAACCCCATGGCCTTAGGGTCACCATAATTCAGAAACAATTTGAAGGCACACAACACACACACACACACACACACACATATAAAGTTCTTAAAAACAAATGTTGGAAATGGGATACATGAAGGCACTTTTTATCATATGTGGTGGCCTTGTGATAAAACAAAAAACTATTGGAGACAGATACAAAAATTAATGTAATCTATTTCTTTTTTACCCAAAAGATAATTAAAAATTACAGGCTTCCATATATCATGCATGAATAACAGAATGAATGCAATCTATTTTTAAATGTGGAATTGATTTAAGACCAGAGTTGTTTTTGTTAGACTCTCAAAAGAGAAATTTAAAGACACAAATTATAAAGTGATTTACTATATGATTGTTGCAGCAATACTGTTATATGCCTAGAACTGGAAAACTGATGGCCTACAGAAGAGTATCAGATTATCAGTGTTCAAGTTTGCCAAGATGGACAAACTGGTGATGATTAGAGAAAAATCATTGAATAATTTTGTAAAAGTCTGAGAATTCTTTTTAACTACAAGAAGAGGAAACAATAATTTTACCTGTGGACCTTGAAGCTTGAAGCAATTATGTTTAGATTTTTAGGTTCGAAGTGAAATAAAAAGGAGTTAGCACTGAGAAATTTAAGATATGGAGAGTTAATATTTCTAGGCTCGGGAAGTTGGAAGTCAATTTTAGTTTGTTTTAAATGTGTTAATTTGAGATGGTGTTGATCATATATGGATTGCAACAGATGTAGTTTTATGGGGGCAAGAAGCAGGGAAATTGGAAAGGGGGAGTAGTTTAGTTTAGAGTATTTTGTTGGTTAGAATAGGATTGTGATTCTGTATGTAAATGAGTACTTTTATTACCGGTATGTGTAATGTATGTTTTCAAACATAACAAAAATATTTTTTTTAAACTGAACATCTTAATGTTTTAATCTGGGAGTTTCATGCCATAGTTTCCCTTCAAAATTTTCATTCAAGTTTGGTCATCTTAGAAATGGAACAAAGGTACAATTGGTTTGTTATGGAAGGAAGATCTCCAGAGTGGCCTGTCATGCAGCTATGCTTCTGTCTTACCCATGTTTTCCCACAGCGTAGCTTTAAAGCTGTCCTCGCTCAATAGAACTAAATCTCCGTGCCGCTGCCAGGAGCAAGGCAGATCTTTCTCCAACTCTTCTGACCAGGCTGCTCCATAGGTTGATGTGAAGTGTTGCAGTTCATTACGGAGTTTATGGACAGGTGACTGGACTTTTGCTGCTTTTGAGGGAATGGGATTCTAGGAAAGAAAACAAATAAGAAATTTTCTTCTGATACATATACAACATACTCAGTCTATTCTAAAAGCCTGTTCGATTCTATTAGCAGCAAATGTCTGCACTTTTATGCTAAAAGGCTCAAAACTGTTCTACAGATCAGCACCTGCAAGGTGCTTGTTTTTGAGTCTTAATTATGCCCAAAGCACAAATGCCTTTCTCAAGACAGGCCAGTTTATTTGCAATGTAGCCAACAGCAGCACACTAGCACACAGAACCACTGCAACATCAGGAGAGGGGGGAATCAATCAATGGCATCCAGCCAAATGAGGCAAGTAGAAAGGACAAAAGAGGACATGGCATAAATGAAAACAGAGAAGCAGTCTTATCAACACTCATTGCCACATTTAGTGACAAGTCCCTTGTTAGAAAGGAAAGAAAAGCACTTGCTTCTTTCTCAACAAGAATTATCTCACCTGGATCCAGGTCAGGACACAGGTCCTCCCAGGTGGAATCCTTTTCTTCAGCTGTTGCAGGTGCTGCACCATGAGGCTTTGACTTAGTACAGGCAATGCCACGGTACCGTCAGCAAGCTTCTGCACACGGTAACCTCTGTGCAGGATCCCTTCCTTTTCCAAATGTTTCCTACAAAACCAAGATCCATGAAGATCCAGAAAGATGGCACATTCTTTCTAGAACTGATGACTGCAAACCACCTCCTAAAACAGGGTTTCGGAAGACTTTTAATATTAAAGGCAAACTAGAACATACATACCATATATACTTGTGTACAAGCCAATCTCATTCATAAGTTGAGGGAAGGTTTCAGGGTCAAAATCATGGATTTTGATATGACCCATGGATAAGTCGAGGGTAGAATTTAGGGGGCTATAAGAAAGGATGGAAAAGGGACAATACCACTTCCATCCCTCCTTCTCCTTCTCCGGACTTCTCCCACCACCTAACACCCATTCCCAGGGGCTGAAGGAGAGGTTTTAACATTGGATTGAGAAGGGAAGCAAGTGGAGTTAAAAGGGGTATTTATTTGATGGGAAGAGGAGGCTTGCCAATCGGCTTGGGAAGGGAAGGGAAGTGGTGTTCAATGAGGTGTTTTTTCCATGGGAAGAGAAGCCTTGCAAATCGGACTGGGAACTTCTTTCTCTCTCTCACACACACACACACACACACACATGCCATTAGACCATTACAAACAAAATCAATATTATCAGGACACCATAAATGCAAGAGACATTCTGTATTTCAACAAAGTTCAGATACAAAAGAGTTCCTACACCCTATTTTAAGTAAGACACGAAATTACATTCTTTTTCCACATGTCAATCCACTTGTGTCATATATCTAATTTGTCCTTACAATAAACTTTATGTTGGAAAAATATCTCAACCGCTTAATGTACGGAAGCCAAGGTGGTTAATAAAAATGGTATTAGCCTTTACTAATGAGATGACTACTTGGAATGTGTACTAAGTGAGGCAATTTTCTTATATTATGTGTGAAACATAGTAACTGTATATGGTTATTGTTTGCAGTCATCTAAGGTGGTAAAGAGGATTAAGATGAAGAAAAATAGATTACCAGCATACCTGATACTGAATCATTATAGTGGTTTAGAAATTATTTTTACTCCTGAGGAGTTCTGAACTTGTAAGTACACTCATTTAGTTACTGTTTATTGGATTCAGTTTAAAATGTATACCCACTATATTGTTTGTGTTCATTAGTTTAGGTATTAGTCACTTATAAACTCAGTCCTTGTGACAGATTAAAAAAAAGGACTATCACAATATAACATTTGAAGGCTATGAGCTGACAGACCAGACAGGTTTAAGCATCTTGCTTAATATCCTGAGAATGGACGTCTGTTGGTATTCAATTCTCTCATCGTCCTGTCTGAGTAGTTTGTATCATTTATGTCATTCTGTCTTGTGCACGTTTTGTATATTATCATCTGCCAATATGTATGATTATATTTGATAACTGATAAGATTGTGTAACTGCACGTCCATATTGTGAACTGCATGTTCTTTTTCATGACACCAATAACTAGTCATTTTCTAAAATGTTTTGAAGTTATTTTGGCTATTATGTAGTCACACATTTATGTGTATCTATGTAAAACCAGTAGATTTTTCCTATATATCTACAGTATATTCCTTGATCCATTCTGGAGGTTATCATCTCCATAATTTAGCCTGTCAGAGGGGTGAATGCTGGGGTTTCCACTTTGTGTTGAATCATGGTCCCAAGCCTGTGTGTGGCACATATTGGGGAAGATGGAGAAATGTGGTAGGGTTATTTTGACTGGGAAAACTCAAGGGTGGAGAAGGGGACACATGCACAGTTTATACTCCTAACTAGATAAACTATACTTTGCACTGCCTGGTCCATGGTTTCCATCCCAAAAGAAATTCATGGGGCCTCCTATTTTTCCACTAACCCCCTTTTTACATGTCAAGTATCTTACTACCAGTACCTCAGAAAGCACTCTCCAATCTCTTATCCCCCACTCATTCCTAAACTTCATAAATCCTAACAGCACTATTTTAGTCCTACACCTCCCTTTTCCTGCCATCTTTTTCCTTCTTCCTCAGCAGCACTGTCTTGGCAGCAGTACCTCAGAGATCCCTCTCCTGCATCTAGCTGAACTAGATCTCTACCTAAACCCTGAAAGAGGTCTATGGGGCCTCCTGTTTTCCCATTCACATTTTAAACTCAGTAATCTACAGTGTGAGCATTGTACTGTGATTCTGCAGAGCAGGGTTCGAATCCTTGCTCAGCCATGGAAACCCACTGAGTGGTCCTGGGCAAGTCACAGTCTCTTAGCCTCAAAGGATGGCAATGGCAAAAACCCTCTGAAGAAACTTGTCAAGAAAACCCTGTGATAGGTTTGCCTTAGGATTGCAGTAAGTCGGAAATGACTTGATGACAAACAACACACACACAGAATCTACCACCAGTACTTGAGAGAGCCAATTTCTTCCTTTTAACCCTAGGAGAGCCTTAGAGAGCCTGCTGCTGTTTCCTAGCCCTTTTTAAATAATATTTGTGGCAGGCCTCCTCTATTTGGCACTTTGACTTGAAACCAGCCTGAAAGACAACTAAAAATATTTTTACATTTTGAGGTTTACCTTCTGATAAGTTAGGGGTGCTGCAGACATTCTCTTTCTAGGCAAACATAGAGTGGACCATATCTATGTTATTCATGTAGATGTCATGTTCAGAACATCCTCTTTTCACAGATGTTTAATCTTAAAACATGTTACTTTAATTGGCAATATGATTGCTGGTTTTTACAAATCTTGATGTTTTTCGCATGGTAACTTTAGAATTAGCAGCCTTATTATAATTGCCTGTTCAGTGTCTTTACATGTTTGGTGCTTTATAACTGTAATCTCTAAGGCCATTTGCCCATTGGACAGGACATATATCAAACTATTAAATATATATCAAGTCATTAAATACATTACTATCTGTGCATGCCTCTTTCACTTTCCCTGCAGATTCCTTTTAGTGAGGATGATACAGTTGTTCTAATTTACTTTTCAATCCAAATGGGTGAACAGCAACAATTCAAGGTAAAGGGGAAGAGATATCTTCTCAAAGATAAATAATTGAAATATGGTCTACACCCTCCCTCTTTGCCTCAGCAACTTAAGGCCTAAGCAGACTGCCAGAAATAGTGCACATTAAATTGAGGCACTGCCCTGGCTCAGTGCTAGGGAATCATGGGAACTGTATTTTTTTCTGGGACATTGAGCCTTCTCTGTGAGAGAGTTCTGGTGCCACAATAAATTACAGTTCCCATGATTCCCTAGCACTGAGCCAGGGCAGTGCCTCAATTTAATGTGCACTATTTCTGGCAGTCTTCAAAGGCCCTTAGTCATTGAGTATCTCTGACAACCTCAGGCCCTTTGTTTCATGCACAACACAAAAGGGCTTATGTGTATAAATCCTTCTCAGACCAGTAGTTTGGGTGTGAGAATCTGGCTGGTCATCTGCATTAACAGGGTTGCCTGAATGTTTGTGTAAAAGACCATGGGCAATTATAAGGAAGAAAGCCAAAGGATCCCCACTGCTGCATTAAGCAAACCTGGCAAATAAGCCCACACTTGGCTGCTTGAAGACAATAAAAAAGGGCAATTCCACCATGAGCAGCCTGCTCCATTTCTATATTTGGATCTAGAGAAAGGTGCTTCCCTCCTCTGGTGGACCACACAGTTCCAACGCTGGGGCCAGAAAAGGCATGAGGGAGTGCTCTTTCCCGCCATCAATTAATCTGTTCACTTGGTCCTTGTTACATGCTTTAGGTTACTAGGTGAGAGTACAAGGTTGTATTACAGTATGGCTTTAAAACAGATAGGAAAAAGTTACTTTTTCAGGCTACATTTCCATAGTCAACATGGCCAGTGGCCTTTCCGGTAAGAGATTCTGGGAACTGTAATCCCAACAGCATTTCCAAACTTGCATTTTTGCAAGAGAAAATACACTTGTTTCCACATCTGGTTCCATCACCCCATCTCCTGTGAATACCTGAACAGCTGAGCAAACTCTGGCTCTGTCACAAGAGCAGCCGTACCACTGCAGCATAAATCTTCTGCAGCCATTTTACAAGAACCTGGACAAGGGGAAGAGAGAATGAGAAGTGTTTGCTAAAATGCAATGAAAAAACATTTTGACCAGCAACCAAGCAACAAGGATCTTCCCACTCTGCTAATCAGAAAGTGAGAACATCTCTTTTCTGAACACCGAAGAGGAAGGGGGTGGTAGCCCAATAATGTTTGGGGACTATTGCAGATACAGCCCAGGAGATGAAGATTTAAATTCCATTAGCAATACAAAATGTACTTCCTCTGGGATCCAAGATGTCTCCATCCCTATCTTGGATCTCTATGTCTGCCTGCATAGATAGCCTTCCATCTCACCTCAAATCAAAACAACAGCAACAGCATCTTGACAAAATGCAAGCCTGTGACTAATATTGTCATCTTTGTTAAAAACATTATCCTGTATGGCTTTTAACACTTTTGCCTTATGGAGAAGCCAGCAGAGCTTAGAAAACATGCAACAGGTATACTGTGCATTTTGGTTGGGCCAATAAAAGTATCACTATTTTGTATTTGGATGTTATTGTACTTTCCCTCAATAAAATGTTCCTCTTTAAGGTGGCATGAAACTTTTTGTTTTTACTGCATCTGACTAATATTTGCCACTTACCTAGAAACTGTTGCATCTGAGAGTAAACACAGCGTTCCTAAGCAATGCGATCTTATAGCACCTTGGAGACTAACAGAAAGGAAAAAGCTGGGAGCAGGACCTTTCCTAGACTTGAGCCTATTTCCACAAATATATGTTTAAATGTTCAGTTAGGTCCAAGACACACTGCAGAAAGAATCCAGTCTGAGGGCCTTTGCAGACTGCCAGAAATAGTGCAAATTGAGTCCACTTTAAGGGTTAGGGAATCATGGGAACTGTATTTTATTGTGGCACCAGAGCTCTCTGACAGATAAGGCTCAATGTCTCAGAAAAAAAACAATTCCCATGATTCCCTAGCACTAACCCTAACCCTTAAAATGGACTCAATTTGCACTATTTCTGGCAGTCTGCAAAGGCTCTGAGACTGCTTTAACTGCCCTGGCTCAGTACTAGGGAATCTTGTCTCACAAACACTACAGTTCCCTGAATTTCCTAGCATTAAACCAGAGCAGTTAAAGTGGTCTCAAACTGGATTATTTTCTGCAGTGTGGATCGGACCTAAGTGAAAGAAAGAAGCTGGTAGCATGAGCCTTTGTAGACTTGAGCCTATTTCCTCAGATGCATTAAACATTAAATGCTCAAGTCTCGGAAAGCTCCTGCTTCCAGCTGCTTCCTTTCAGTTAATCTCTGAGGTGCTACAACATCCCTTTGCAGACTGATTTTCCAGACCAACACAGCTATGGTCAAAGAGTTCTAGTGCCACAATAAACTACAATTCCCAGCATTCCCTAGCACTGAGCCAGATATTTAGGATTCAAAGGCATAGCTGGGCAATTCTGGGAGTTATAGTGTTTGTGAGACCCTGAGCCTTCTCTATCAGAGAGCTCTGGGGCCACAATAAACTATAATTGCCATGATTCCCTAGCACTGAGGCAGCTATTTAGGATTCAAAGGCTTGGCCATCTCAGGTCCAGAACACACTGCAGAAATAATCCAGTTTGAGACCGCTATAACAGCCCTGGGGAATTCTGGGAGCTATAGTGTTTGTGAGACCTTGAGCCTTTTCTGTCAGAGAGAGTTCTGGAGCCACAATAAACTACAGTTCCCAGGATTCCCTAGCATCGAGCCTGGACAATTAAAGCGGTCTCAAACTGGATTATTTCTGCAGTGTGTTTTGGCCCTAAAGCAGTCCCAACCCTGCACCTCTCCCTTTCTCCTGACCCCGAGGAGGAGGAGCATTGGCGCGGCCCTTTCTCCCTCCATCTTCCCTCACCTCCAGCCCTGACTCCCTCAATTTCCAAAAAAGAGCCTTCCTCCAGCCGCTGCTGCTGCTCTATCCCTCCAGACTCCATAGTCGAGGAGTCTAACGTCATCTCTCCGCGCCGCGGCCGCCATCTTTGTTGAGGGCAGCGGGGGCTCCTTCTGCCCGTTAGGCCCAGAAACTAATCCGGCGGAACTTTCTGAAACGGGGACTGAAGTTCCCAGAACCGTCATTTTTTAAAAAATAATGACGTCCCTCCTCACTTCGGTGTCTTTATAACTATTCCAAATGGGCGCTGGTTGGAAGTGTGGGTGGGTGTCGCATTGAAGCGGAACAGTTGTTCTTCGCCTCCTGTTTCCGGCCGTGAGGGAAAGGAGGCGCCTCAGGGAGGAAGTGCGGGGAAGAGTTTAAGGCAGGGACCGGAAACTGGGAGGCCAGGCTCCTCACGGGAGGCGCTGCGAGGGACGGAAGGAGGGAGATGGCGGGGCTGTCGGTGCGGGACCCCGCGGTGGACCGGTCCCTGCGCTCCGTCTTCGGTGAGTGAGGAAAGGCCTCCGCGGAGAGAAAGGGAGGGAAGGCTGAGACCAAAGGCCCCGGCGCTCAGTTACTACGGCGCTATGATCCCGCTGTAAACGCCCCGGCCTCCAGCCTGTGGGATTCTGGGCTTCCCAGTCTGAGGGGAGCCCGACCCAGGGCGACTATCTCCAAGGCTCCCTCTGCCCTCCGCTGCTCTCCTCAGGCCCTGCAGGCTCAGGACCATGCTCTTCCCAATGGACTCTATCCAGCCGGCCTGTGGCCTTCCTCTCCTTTTGCCTTCCCCAGCACCGTTGTCTTTCTGACGACTCGTTTCTTCTCAGGATGTGGCCAAAGCATGACCGCCTCAATCTAGTCCCCTTGTCCTCCAGGGAGCTCTATCCCCTCAAGAACTTCCCCTCAAGGACTAGGGGGAACTTCCTGACAGTAAGGGCGGTTCGAGAGTGGAACACACTCCCTCGGAGAATGGTGGAGTCTCCTTCCTTGGAGGTCTTTAAGCAGAGGCTGGATGGCCATCTGTCACAGGGGATGCTTTGATTGGGAGTTCCTGCATGGCAGAATGGGGTTGGACTGGATGGCCCTTGAGGTCTCTTCCGATTCTATGACCCATTTTCGTCTGTCTCATAGTGACCCTGTGAATGAGGCATCTCCAAACCCCTCTGTCCTCCACTGCTCTCCTCAGGCCCTGCAGGCTGAGGTTTATTATGGCCTCCCCGACTGAGTCCATCCACCTATCCTGCAGTCTTCAACTCTTTCTGCCTTTCCCAGCACCATTTTCTGATGATTCATTTTTTCTCAGAATGTGACCAAAGTACAACAGCCTCAATCTAGTCACCTTGTTCTCCAGGGAGAGTTCGGGCTCGATCCCCTCAAGAACCCATTTTTCTCTGTCTCATAGGACCTTTGCAGACTGCCAGAAATAGTGCAAATTGAGTCCACTTTAAGGGTTAGAGTTAGGGTTAGGGAATCATGGGAACTGTAGTTTATTGTGGCACCAGAGCTCTCTGACAGAGAAGGCTCAATGTCTCAGAAAAAAAAACTTCCCATGATTCCCTAGCACTAACCCTAACCCTTAAAGTGGACTCAATTTGCACTATTTCTGGCAGTCTGCAAAGGCCCATAGTGACCCTGTGGATGAGGCATCTCCAAACCCCTCTGTCCTCCACTGCTCTCCTTAGGCCCTGCAGGCTCAGCACCATGCTTTCCCAATTGACTTTTATCCATCTGGCCTACGGTCTTCAACTCTTTCTACTGCTCTCCACCTTTCCTAGCATTATTGTCTTTTCTAATGAATCATTTTTATTCATGATGTGGCCAAAGTACAACAGCCTCAATTTAGTCATCTTGGCTTCCGAGGCGATCTCAGGCTTGATCTGTTCAAGAACCCACTTGTTTGTCTTCTTGGTATCCTCAGCACTCTTCTCCAGCACCACATCTTAAATGAATTTATTTTCTTTCTGTCAGCTTTGTTCACTGTCCATCTCTCACATCTCTACATGGTGGTTGGGAATACAATGAATGGCTTGGATGACCCTCACTTTTGTGTTCAGAGTTATATCTTTGCACTGTACGATCTTGTCCAATTCTTTCATTTGCAGCTAAGCAGTAGCATTTAGATGTCTCAGCCAGACCTCTGGTGCCTCACCAAACTATAATGCTTAGCATTCCTCATGATGCAGCCCTGGCAGTTAAAGTGGAATCATAGTGCTATAATTATACAGTGTGATAGAACTCTTAGTCTGTTGCTTTCTGTGGGAAGCACTTGTTGACTTGGAGTTGCTCCTCCTCCTCCTCCTCCTCCTCCTCTTCTTCTTCTTCTTCTATAGGTATATCTCATTTAGCAAAGTTGATGTTTTCCTGGGCATTCCTTCTTTAACAGAAAATTAAGTACCAGAGGCAGAATAACATGGGGAGAATAGAGATAGGTTCCTACATCACAAAACAGGAGAGCAGTTCAACATGTTTCAACAAACCATTTATTCAAAACTAACAGTATACATATGTGAAATGAAACAACCAGATTCCTGAGCAACCAAAGACAGTTTGAATTTTTAGAGGCCACTTGAGAGCTTCTTTCAAAATGCATGCATGGGTGATTTTTTTTCTTTCACTTGCCTTATTTCTATTTTAGTGACTAAACCTATTATTTTTAACATGCTGGTGGTAGCTGGTGAGGCAGGCTTATCTGCTTTCCACTTTTCTCAGTTTCGTTCTTCACACAAGCTCAGTAAGGGATTCTGGAGGCAGCTACTGTTTACTGTTGTAGGCTGGCATGCATAACTACAGTAGGATCAGCTGAAGAAGAATCGCATTCTCTCCCAGCACAGACTTCATTGCATTTTTACTGTACACAAGCTGCTACAACTTGATACCTAACATCTGTTTCTCTGGACCTCATTCCCCATCTTCCCAGTGCTGATTTTGCTAAAAAGGAAAGAGACAGACAAAAACAGATGGACAGAGGATGAAGAGTAAAAGGGGAATAGGCAGGTGTAAAGACTTTGTAAACAAGAGCTTATTTGTCAAAGCCTTTGTTAACTGAGGTATGCCTGTGTTTGTGCCCTGCCTTCCTCTATTGGGATGTTGGTGTTATACAGTCGGCCCTCCATATCCACAGATTCTTTTGTGCACAATTCAACCATCCACAGCTTGAAGATATTTTTAAAAATATAAATTCCAGTATGCAAACCTTGATTTTGCCATATTGTATAAGGCATTTTTATTATGCCTTTAATAGGACTTGAGCATCCACAGATTTTGTTATCCACAGAGGATCCTGGGACCAAATGACAGCAGATACCAAGGGCCCACTGTACACATTTGCCATTTCTCTCCTGTTTTTCCCCTTATATTATTATTATTATTATTATTATTATTGATTTTATTTTTATCCCACCTTCCTCCCCAAAAGAGATCCAAAGTGACTCACAATATCAAAACACATCAAAACAACACTTTTAAAAACAATTAAAATAGCCTAATTAAAAGAGTAAAAAGTTAAAATTGAAATATAGAAAATTTAAAACATACAAAGGTTAGAAATTATCTAAACCACCATCCCCAATAAAACCAGGCCTGCATGATTTTTAAAAAGCTTGCTGGAATAAAAATGTTTTTGCTTGCCTGCAAAAGGCCAGCAGGGAGGGGGCCAGTCTAGCCTCCCATAGAAGGGAGTTCCACAAGGTGGGAGCAGCCACCAAGAAGGCTCTCTCTCTCGTATCCTCACCAAACAAGCCGGGGTTGGTGATGGGACTGAGAGAAAGCCTTCTTCTGGGGATCTTAGGGTTCTAGGTGGTTCATATGGGGAGATACGGCCTCTCAAATAGCCTGGACCTAAGCCATGTAGGGCTCATCTTAGATCTAGTGCCAGTTTCAATTTCTGTGCTCAGACTGGGGCCTTTTAAAAGGGTGAAGAAGATGTGCTGTTACATTTTTCTAGCCATTTTGTGTTGCAACAACAACACTACAGGTATGAAATCAGCTAAGAATTTAGTGGAGCAGTGTGCTGTTACACATTTGTTACATAATTTACATAATTTGGGGTCCTTTTCATGCATCTCTTCTATTTTTGACTGAGCAGCAAAGTATCCTGGGGTACCAGCAACCTTAGCCCACAGAGAAATCCATAATACCTATAGCAGACATCTTCCCTTGCTGAAACCAGAGCTCTCTTCAAGATCTGTATGTCAGAGGTGCAAAGTGGGTACTTGTCAGTTGAGTTTACGTAGGATACCCTGTTGAGTTGCACTTACAAAAGATGCTACATTTGTCTAGTCACCGTATCTTGTATGAGAGCTTATTTTAAACCTCCATCTTTATGTTGAGATTTAGTTGCTTTTGAATGCAAAATACAGGCTTATGGCAGGTAAGAAATGAAATGAGCTATGATCTTTCTGGTTGTGTAGAATAATGGCATATAAGAAATAGTTCTGATTGCTAAAGATTTCTATGCATGTTTTATTCTGTTGTGTCTTGTCATCTTAAGATCCCTTTCTTTGTTTTGATCTTCAGTGGCGTTTTTCCATCTTATTTCAATCTAGGTTCACGATGCACTTCTAAAAATCCAGAAAAACTGTTGTGACAAAGTCTTAAGATTAATACAAAGAACAACAGGCAACAGTAAAACTGGCAACAGTAAAACCATCTCCTGTTTCCAAATGCTTTATCAATTGATTTAATCTGTGCCAGAAAAAATGTTCAACTTATTCAAGAGATCTGTGTTGATCCTGAACATGTGTTCCTCTTTTCCTGCAGTGGGGAATATCCCTTATGAAGCCACAGAAGAACAGTTAAAGGACATTTTCTCAGAGGTCGGACCTGTTGTTAGCTTCCGGTGAGAAGTACCCTTATTAAAGTTTCATAAACTGGGGGAGTTGACCCCATAGGGTTGACAAAATCAGTGAGGGTCTTGGAATAGAGCTTTAAAGGGATCTTGGAACAGAAGTTTTGTAAGAAATTGTTTGTTTGTTTGTTTGTTTGGGCTACAGCTCCTAGACTTCTTCAGCTAGCATGGCCACTATGCTTGATGGCAGATTCTGGGAACTGTAGTACAAAAAAGTCTGGAGAGAAGAGCCAGCTAGTCTAGCTGCAATGCCCCTTTCCCCATGTTATTCAGTAGATAATGGTTGTGATTTCTGTATTTTGTCTTCTAGACTGGTCTATGATAGAGAGACTGGCAAGCCAAAAGGCTATGGCTTTTGTGAGTATCAAGACCAGGAAACGGCTCTCAGTGCCATGCGGAACTTGAATGGACGTGAGTTCAGTGGGAGAGCCTTGCGTGTGGATAATGCTGCCAGTGAGAAGAACAAAGAAGAGCTCAAAAGTGAGTGTCTTGTAGAAGGTAGCAGAGTGAGGGGAACAGCTGAAATCAGATCAGCTGAGAGGAACTGACCTCCATGTACATGACAGGCAAAAATCTTTAACCCTAAGGGTTTTTTCCTGTCTTCCATGCCAGGCCTGGGTACTGGTGCTCCCATCATAGAGTCACCGTATGGAGACCCCGTGAACCCTGAAGACGCTCCAGAGTCCATCAGCAGGGCAGTAGCCAGCCTTCCACCTGAGCAAATGTTTGAGCTGATGAAACAGATGAAGGTGAGCATCAAGGTTGAAAGTACTCCAGCCTTACATTTTACAAATCATCTGATATTGTAGTTACAAGCAATCAGATATTCCATACAGGTGGCCTTTTTATTAAGGTGGAGTAGTCTGCATTCATATTCTATGAAAACAGTTTAATGGGAAGACATAGACATAGCTTAGGAATAGTGTCCAAGATCGTCTGGGAAGTTAATGTGGCACTGGAGTCTTTCGCAGCTGCCCACCCCATTTTAATTTAAAACGAGCATCATACCATATAATAATAATAAAATTTATTTATATCCCGCCCTTTGGAAGAAGCCCAATCAGGGCGGCTTACAACAATAAAAACAGTACAATAACCCAATCCAACCCTCCCCCCCTTAAAACCGTATTAAATCAGCAGAAATTAAAATCCACAATCAACAAAACAATTAAAACCCAATAATAAAACCCACGGCAGTAATCCTCGCCATCCTTAGATGGGGCCACGTAAGGATCACTGGGGTGGGAGTGCCCGAGGCCGGGATGATTTAATCTGGAAAGTCCTGCCGGAAGAGATCCGTCTTGACAGCCCTCTTGAAGCTGTCTAACGATATCAACTGATGGATCTCGTCCGACAGGTCGTTCCAGAGTCTAGGGTCGGCAACTGAGAATGCCCTCTGGGAGGTAGCCGCAAGCCTAGATTTTTGAGGCTGCAGTAAATTCCTCCCAGAGGACCGGAGAGCGCGGGGAGATTGTATGGGAGGCGGCGGTCCCTAAGATAGCTTGGACCCATATCAGAAGGATCAACGAGCAATATAACATTCGAACCATTACAGGAAGTTAGACTTCCTGCAATGACTTGGAATGTCATATTTCTTTTTGAAAAGAACATTGCCAGTTGTGGCTGTACCTAAGGATCTGGGCTAAGTTCTGAGTACATGCAGCTGAAAGATCTCGTGTAAGAGAACATGAGAATACCACAATCCTAAAGTACTGGACAACTGCTCCCATGGCATGACACTGTCTCTTGTGTGGACTGTTTTTCCAGTTTAGGGTTTTTTTTCTTCCTAGTTATCCATGATCCTGTCACAATTTTTGTTAAGGTCAGTGAACATTAGAGAGCAAACTGAAACTGGGTTCCTGATCCAATGAACTTATCATCCAAATTTGGACATAAAGAAAGGCAACTGCAGTTGGAAAAGGGGATGGAGGCAAGGGTTAACAAGGCAAACACATACGTGACACCTGCCTCAGTAGGGATTAGGACTAAAGGACTGCACCAAAGTTCCCATACACCCTAGCCAGCATAGACAATGATCAGGGATAATGGTACTTCTACTCAAAAATATCTGGAGAGTTCCAGGTTGCCTTCCCCTGCATAGGGGTTTGATCAGGATATCAGTGGCTTTTGTAGTCCTGCAGTGTAGAAAGTTGTCCTATCCCAAGTCAGACACTGGCTGGCATCCTGTTCATTGCTCCTAGCTAAACTAAACCCATTCATTCAATTGCTGAATGAGGATCAACACATATATAAATCTGATGAATTGAGTATGTCTACTCTAGTCAGGACTAAAAAATAATTTAGGCCTATGTTTGTATCCGGTACTATCTTTTCCATCTCACCATTGTTCTTAAAGGTCTCGAGGAAAAAAAAGTCTTCTCATCACTTCCTACCTAATCCTTTTTAATGGGAGATGCCAACATTTGAACCTGGTCCATTCTGCATGCAAAGGAAATTTTCCTTCTATGACTGAACAATAGTCTCATTTCTCTGGGGAAAGTCCTGTGCTCCTAGAAATGTAATGCTGGTGAAAGAATTAGAAATATTTCTTGAGCCCTGTGAAGAGTTGACTAGCAGGAAAGAGAAATATTTTTTCTCTAAATTTCTTTTCTGTGCTTTCTTTTAAATTGAAGTGTTAATCTCTTTGAACTTTAAACTAAAAGCCCAGAGGTTACAATGCATCTATTAGCACGTCATCTCCTCTTTCCCTCTTCAGCTCTGTGTCCAAAATAGCCCACAGGAGGCACGTAGCATGCTGCTGCAGAACCCTCAACTTGCCTACGCCTTACTGCAGGCCCAAGTAGTGATGCGAATTGTTGACCCGGAGATTGCTTTGGTATGTCTTTCAGGTTTACTTGTCTTGGGGCACAGGGGAAATCTAGAATCTTGGGAAGGTCCATGTGCATTTGCACCATGAGCACTGTTTTGAGTTCTTGCTGCACAGATGAGGAACTTCAGTGTCTGTAGCCATGGCACTCTCATGACCCAGTCTGGAGCTGAGTCTTGTCTTTTTCATGAATCATTCTGACTTTGCCAGAATGACCATGTTCCCTTCTCTGTAACACCATCATTTGGTGGTTTTTGGGGGATGGGGGTGGGGGTTCCCCATTCTGAAAGATTGAAACCTCTCTCCTAAGACTCAGTTACTGGCAACAAGCAGTAAATTAAAATCTACAGGTATATTTGGGCCCACCTACAACTGGAATGCAATCCACAAGAACTTCTGTGAAGTTGAATTTAACCCTTGGACTGAAAGAGGTTACCCACCTTTGACTTACAGGCTCTGCTCTTTTTTTTCCTCCAGAAAATTCTGCATCGCCAGACCACCGTCCCTTCTCTGATTCCAGGCAACCCACAAGCAGGGCAAGGGCCTGGCCCTGGCCCTGGCCCAGGCCCAGGGGCTGGACCCGGGCCTGGTCCTGGTCCGAATGCACAGATGAACCAGCCAAATGTGCCATCATCCCAACCACAACCAATAGTAAGAGGCTGATGCCTTGTGTTGAATTTTTCCCTCTGAATCAGTTTTCTTTTTTCCATTGCTATGAATATTCAAGGGACATGTCCTGTCCTGTTGGCTTTTATTTTTGAATTGAAACCATGGCACTTTTTTTTTCTTTCTCCAAGCAGGGGGGCATGCATGTCAATGGAGCACCTCCTCTGATGCAGCCGCCCATGCAAGGAGGAGTGCCAGCCCCAGGCCAGATGCCGACTGCTGTACCCGGCCCTGGCCCAGGGCCCGGACCCTTGGCTCCAGGAGGTAAGCTCTGCAGTACACCCTTTGCCTTGTGTTTGTGCTACATTTGTCATCTTTCAGTGTTGACCTAAGTGTGTGTAGAACAGACCTTTAAAAATGGACTACAGCTCTTAGAAACCCTCAGCCAACATTGCTAGTGAACCCAACTGAATACCTGAGTCAACCTTACCCAGCCTGGTCCCTTTTTGATATATTGGGTTGCAAGTCACATCTTCCTTAGTCATGACCCGTGCTGGCTGAGATCATGGGAGTTTTAATCTAGTATGTTTGGAGGGTTATATTAGTTTTGTATAGTCTTATGAAAGTGTTTCCATATATTAACATGATTGTTGAAAATAGGCATTTCATAATGGGTTTGTTTTCTCTGTTGTCCTGACTTTTTTAGACCCCACAATTCACTCAGTATCCTTTGTGTTTAAGAAAAGCATATACATCAGTGGATCTCAGATTGTGGGGTGGAACTCTCAGGGGTGCGCAAGAGTTGCTCACAAGGGATCATAAGATTTGGAGGCTCTGTTCCCTTCTCTTCCTCCTCTGCTTCCCAAACTTTTTTCTCCTGGAATGGAAGAGAAAGGCAAAGAGGGTGCTTGTAGCCTCAGCCTGAGGGAGGAAGAGTGCTATTTCTTTATAAAATGTTAAAATATGAATATACATGAGTGCATGAACAAAAACATGTACAGTAAGTAAACAAAATATTTTTATTCATATACTACATCAAATGGGGGCTGGGCATCTGCATGTAGCTGTAAAGGGGGTCACAAGGACAAAAAGTTGGAGAACCAATGGTTTACATGATTGCTTTCCTCCACAGGTGGAATGCCGGGAGGTGCCCCAATGCTCTTGGAACGTGGACAAGGTAATTCAGATTCTCAGTTGTGCCTGATTAGACAGTTAGAGCCCAGGAGGCTTCCACTTTCAAACTGGGTCATTGACTGTGTGGACAGAGGAGTCCTGTTTGAGGATCTACTTACAAAAATGTCTCCCTAAAAATAGTGTCTAAAGCTCTCACAGGCTTTTCCTTAACTCTCTCTCTCCATTTCTCTTTGTGCTTAGTGGACAATGAGAACAATGCTTTTCCCAGTAATGCTCCATCAGGTACTTTGCATGTATTTAAGAAAAAGCTGGAAAATACCCCTTAGTTGGACTCTAAAGTTCAGTAGGGTAGCGCTTGAGCCAAGTTGCACCTGTTTTCATTTGCTTAGCCAGCAGAGGGTGCTATCACCCCTTGTAATGCTTTTCAAATCAATTTTATTTTTGCACAAGATAATTGTGCTTGCTTTGTTCTGGAGATAGAGCAGGAGGGGAGTGTGTGTGTGTATGTCTGTGTCCACACATCTGGAAATGTACCAGCATGTTCTTCCATCTAGTTGCACTGCAATGCATCTTTAGTTCTGCCCAAACAACACAAGTATCTTTAGGAATTGCTATAGTGCTGCTTTTGCCAACATGACACCCTTTAGAAATCTTGGACTTCAGCTCCCATCAGACTCAGCCCACATGGGCAATGGTTAGGAATATGAGAGTTGTCCAAAACAGTTCGGAAAGCTCCCTTATTGGGTCAAACCAGAGTCCAATGTAGCCACTGCAGGTTCCTTGCAATAAGTAGTTTGATACAGTTAGAACTTCCCAAGCAGGATTGAGTATTTATTTATAGTATAGTATAATATAGTATTTATAGTATTTATTTATACCTTATCTGCCAACCAGGGCCTTCAAAGCAATGTACAATACAGTATATTTAAAATAATTTTCAAATACAGGGTAAAATTAACAAGTTGAAAGCAGATCTTAAAAACCAAAGACCAACAGAATAGTAGAGTTCTGACTGATTATGAAAAGATTAGTAGGAATGAATCCAGCCTGATTTCCCTTTGGGAAGGAGTTCCACAATTGAGATGGTGCTGTAGAAAAAGCTTTGTCTCATGTATTCATCATTGTAGTGTTTTGAGTGGTGGGAGAAGTGACAGAGCCTTTGCTGAAAATCTCAAAACAGCCCAATATGACGGTGATGGCCATAGTAAGTAAGCACATACCGTACATGTTTAGCCATCTTTCATGTCCCATCCCAAGGGTAGGTTGTGGTATTATTGTCTGTGTTCATTTCTCAGTGACACCTGCCTGAGAAATAGGGATTATTTATATAGGGATCTGTTATATAATTCTGTGCATCAAAAACATATCCCACTGGTTTCAGTGGGGCTTTATTCCAAGAAATTGTGCAAATAATTATTGCTTTGGTGAGTTTCATTGCTGCAGGAGTATCTTTTGCATCTTATACCCAAGAATCTCCATTCACATTGCTGTGGAGCTCATGTCCAATTTTCTATTCTAGTGTTGTAGTTGTATTATTGTGACTGTATTTCTTTATTTCTTAAAATATAGTGGGGAAAAGTTAGATCTGGATCAGCTGGTAGATTGCTGAATGTTTTTCAACAAGAATGTCTGATTCCCAGTTGTTTGACAGTAGCAGCAACAAAATTACTTTTACTCACTTGTTGTCAAAACTTAAATTGTTAAGGTGAATAAATCTTGGGATAACCAACAGTAGATTTTTCTGTGGAAGGACTATGAGCTTTGTGTTCTGGTACACAAAAGAAACTTCTTGCTTTGGGCTTATTTAGTCTAAGACTTTTGTACCAGGTTTCAGTATGTGCCTCTCACATTTCTAGTTTAAGAAAAGGTAGATTTTACAAGGTTGAAGTCTTCCTACCTTACCTTAAAACTATCTAAAATGAAAACCAGTATAGTATAATGGTTACTGAAGTGGAGTAGCACTGGGGACAAAAGGTTTAAAATTCCTACATGGCTCTGGGACACTGGGAGGTCTTGAGCCAATTGCTGTTTCCTGGCCCAAACTAGTTCAGATGTGTTCTGAGGATAAAGTGTGGACAAGTGAGGAGCAGGAGGAACAACCATGAATGCTGCTCAGACCTCCTTGTAGGCGAGCAGGATACAGCCATTATAAATTTATAAATTGTTATGAAGCTGTTCTGGACATGACTGTACCCTTGGCAACCATTTTCAGCTATGCTAAGTGGTGCCTTCTTATATTGCAACCTCCTTCTCCAATAATGCTCTGAATAAACTTACAACAAATAATTGAACACACAATAATAACAACAAAACAGTCCAAAAAGTATAAATATGCCATGAATTTTTAAAATGCTATCAGAAAAAGGCTGCCAGAACCACAGGCAAATGAAAATATGTCCTTGATAGCTCCCCATTTTGCCTTGGGAGGACAGTAGGTGTGTGGAGCAGGGCCTTAGCAGAAGAGTTTGACAAACAGCAAGGTTCACATGAGATAAGCTAGTACTTTAGATATCATAATTCTTAAAGGGTTAAAGGCACTACTTTGAGATTGTGCCTAGAAACAAGCCAGTAGACAATGAAGGTCTTTAAACACTGGTGAGATTTGATGGGCTCTGCAGGACTCAAGTTATCGGTTTTTGAACCTCTAGCAGTTTACATACACTTCTTATTTTCATATATGTTGTGCTTTGTAATAGGTTGCTGTCCACAGGCTCACAGTGTAATTCATATCCTGGAGAGCAAAATAGGAGTTCTAAAAATAAAACCTCCGCCTTTAAGGTTGATGGCATCATATTCTGAAAGAGAGGTTTCTTCTATTCATTTAAAAGCACAGCTTCTTTCCAAAGATGTGCCAGGGGAAGGGGTGATCTGCCCAAGGTGTGTGTGGTGTGTGTGTCTTTGTGGCAAGTGCATCTCCTACCGATGTGACTGCTTTTTCTCCTCTCTTCCTGCTGTCGGACAGGGAACCTGCAGCTCTCTCCTGTGGGACCTGCCAGGCCTGCCTCTATTGAGCGAGTTCAAGGTACCTGTAGCTGCTCTTGGTTCCTCTGCTCTTTGCACAGAGTGTGAAATGTGCAATACAAGGCCTTGTGACTTAGAACTATGAAGCTATGTAGACTGGAAAACAAAGCAGAAGGCTTGGGGACAGAAGCTAAAAGGGCAGTGCCTTTTTAAAATGGATTGACCAGCACCACCAGGAGGAGGGCCTTCACACTTGGTTTTGCAGGTCCACTTGTCGTCTTCTACCCCTCTTTTTCCTGCTGGTGTTTTGAAAGCATGGAGATTATATTTGGGTGCCATTAGCATACAGATAGCACCATGCCTCTGAATAATCTCTTCCAGCAATTTCATGTTGATGTTAAAAAAAAGCATTGAGGATAGAATAGCACCTTGTGGCATATCCTATAACAATTGATTTTTTTAGGGACGAAACTATCTCCAAATACCACTGTCTTAAACCTGCCTGAGAGGTAAGACCAAAGCCACTGCAACACGGCGCCTCTGATTCCCAACCCCTCCAGAAGTTCCAAAAAGATATCATGGTTGATAGTATGGGATACTACTGAGAGGTCTAAAAGGACCAACAGAACACATTCCTGCTGTCTGTGCTAAGACAGAAATCATCCACTAAAGCAACCATAGTAGTCTTAACTCCATATCATGTTCTGAAGTTGGTTTGAAATGGATCAAGAAAATATGTGTCATCCAAAACTGCCGGGAGTTAAAAATTTGTTTTGAAATTAATAATAATAATAATAAATTTTATTTTTAACCTGCCCCTCTGCAAAGCAATCGAGGCAGCGTACAAATTAAAACATACAACAGTTAAAACAATTCTGTCCCCCCCCCCAATCCCTAACCCACCCACCCCACCCCCCATAAAATCGAATTAAGACAAGAGTGCAACTATTTTTCAGTGGTTACTTGCATATAGATTTTTTTCCCCATGGGAAATAATTACAATCTTTGGACCTGACATCATAAGCATATTATCTTTTACTTGACATCAAAGTGCAAAACATCTTGTAAGAG
This sequence comes from Phrynosoma blainvillii, assembly GCA_026167975.1. Taxonomy (NCBI): domain Eukaryota; kingdom Metazoa; phylum Chordata; class Lepidosauria; order Squamata; family Phrynosomatidae; genus Phrynosoma; species Phrynosoma blainvillii. The sequence continues at coordinate 10,009,777 of JANUYF010000009.1, forward strand.
GCATCCCTAAGTTTTGGCTTCTGTGTGCAACCTTTCCTTGATTTTGTCAATGCCTAAGCAAGCAGACCATGGTGACATAGAGGAAAAGCAAACTGAAACCAGTGTAGAAGGTATTGCAGCAACATTGTGGCTTCATTTCCAGTGCATGCTGCTTTCTGAGAACGCAAAGGGTTGCAAAAAGGGCTTTCAACCTGAGTGGTGCCGAGCTGTTGGCCGTAACAGGGCTTTTCTACCCAAATCTTCACAGCTCTCTTTTTGTCTTCCTGACAGTGCCAATGCCAGATCCCCGGGCTCCCATGCAGCGTGGGCCTATGCCAGCTAGTGGGCCACCACCCCGTGGCCTTCTGGGAGATGCCCCAAATGATCCACGTGGGGGGACCTTGCTCTCTGTCACTGGAGAAGTGGAACCCAGGTAGGCAAAATGGAACAGAACACCATATTGACCCAGAGAACAAGAGGTTTCTTTTGAGAGGGCTGGACTCCTTATAGAGATTCTGAAATGCAGCTTGGAAACAGGCCAGTAAGAATGGTAGCAAGGGAAGGGTGAAGCATTCCATCCATCCTCTGCAGGCAATGAAAACAGTGGGCTGCTAAGAGAAGAAGAAAGGCCTCTCTTCCATTCCTAGAATAGAAAGTCAGCAGTCTGTTTGCTCTCTGTCCTTTTCACAACTCCCACAGGCTAGCAAACATCTTTATAGGTTAGTTGCTTCTGTAGGTTTTTTCTTTATGAGACAGGCTTCCTACCTATTGAAGCCCAGTGGCTAATTTGAATGGGCAGGGCCAGTTCAGAGTGTAAGTTCTGGTTGTTCCCTAACCAGTATGCCTGACTTGTGCTATCAAACAGAGCATTTGTTTGGCTGAGTGCCCTCCTTTGAGTGAAAACAGTAGACAAGCAGTTCATTGGAGAAGTGGCTAAGCTACATGTGTTCTTCCTGCTGTCTGGTTTTCAGCATATGTGAGGTGTTGTTTCTGTGTGACGAAATGTTCTCTACGTGAGCTGCCACTGCAGTCTGAAATAGTTTCATCTGGACAAGATTGGCCACTTGATTTGCAATGTAAGGGCTGGGTCTGGGTTTTAACTTCTTTTGCTTCCCATCCTTTTCTGCAGAAGTTACCTTGGACCCCCGCACCAGGGGCCCCCCATGCACCATATGCCCAGCCATGATAACCGGGGGCTGCCCCCTCACGAAATGAGAGGAGGACCAATGGGAGAACCCAGACCCTTGATGGGAGAGCCACGAGGTCCCTTGATGGATGGCCGAGGTGAGAGGGATATGGAAAGAGGGCCAAAATATTAATGTAGGTGGTATAAATCACAGCACAGTAATTGATTCGTGAGGGACTCATTCTTTTAAGAAAACACAGAAGAAATTAAAATGGGAAACAATGTGAAAATTTGTTTTTCCCCCAACACATACATTCCAAATAGTATTTCGTATGTAATTTTACAAAGTAATTTTACAAAGAAAGTCTAGTATATTTGAAACAAAGTTTATAAAAGTATGTATTAATTTCCATGACATATTTTTATGTTGGATGGGGTGATGGTGATCTGGGGGTGGAGGAACTATCTGTAGTTCTGTTGTCATGGGACAGATCACTACCTGGTGAGTTTAGACTTGATGGGACTCAGAACTTCAAGAAGGGGGGGGCATTAAGATGGTTCACCTCAGGAGGCTTATGGATCCAGGATTCCTGTTGACTCTTGCAGAGTTTCTGCCTTCCTCGGCATGCAATTCTGTTGAAGTTCTGATTGACCTCTGAAATTGAGAAATGGCCAGGGCAGTAGATACAATTGTTTCCAGGCATCCCCTCTCACAGAGTGGAGCTCAAACAACTTCTTGGTTCTCCAAGGACCTAGCAGCAATAAAACAAGTGAGATGGCGACCAAAGTGGGTTCTATCAAGTAGAGGATACAACCTGTTTTAGAGTCTATTTCAGGGCAATACAGGCAGCAAAGACCATTTTTCCCTCTGTTTCCACTGAGTCTCCAAAGAGCTGGTTAGTGGAGCTATTTCATGTGGCTAGAGCCCCACAAAAGACTTAACACAAAAGTTGAGTCGTGTTCCAAAAATCAGTTAACATGTCTTTTAACATGGGATTCTACCAGATGTCTTGTACAACAAATCCCACATTCTGACTGATTACTGGGGATAGTGGGAATTGTAGTCTATCTTATCTTGAAATGGCCAGGTTGGAAAAAGCTGCTTTAAAGCAGCTGTTTCTAAGTGTGCCACTTCCAAAAAAAATGAGAAACCCAGTAATTAGAGAAGACATATTTTAAATATATAGAATGCATCCATGTCTTATATGTTTCAAGATATAGTCCAAACCAAATCACAGATGAAGAGTTTCAATCCAGCTCCCTAATTTTTATTCATCACTGATTTCTCAGACCTGACTCCTGCCTGCCTTTCTTTACATCCTACTTTGTTCTGACTCATTCTCCCCTTTCAGTTAGAAACCAAAATAACTAGTCTATCAAGTAAACCTTGAACAATGAAGGGAAGACTGCCCAATTTTTAGTTTCTAAAGCAGAGGTCATAACAATGAATGTCTATCTAGCCTGTTATGTTATCACTGATATTATCACCCATTGAGAAAAAAACAAAAGTAGAAAATATTTGTAGCTGATTATTTCCAGGATGTAAAGTAATAAGTGGCAATGTAAGGAAATAAGGACAGATGAATCTGTGGGCCTACAGTAGGTTGAGAAGTGGTTGTGGGTTTAGAAGGCCAGAATCTAACCCTGGAAATTTGGCATGGACTCAGTAAAGTCGCTTCTAATGTTTCTGCTTGTGTAAATGTCAATAGGTTTTGTTTATATTTTATGCAGGTGGACGAGATCCAAGAGGCATGGAGCCCAGAGTTATGGATGCCAGAGGCTTGGAGCCAAGGGGCATGGAGCCACCCAGAGGGATGGAGCCTCCCAGGGGCATGGAGCCACCCAGAGGGATGGAACCACCCAGGGGCATGGAGCCACCCAGGGGCATGGATGCAAGAGGCATGGAGCCCCCCAGGGGCATGGACACAAGAGGCATGGAGCCCCCCAGAGGCATGGACGGAAGAGGCATGGAGCCCCCCAGAGGCATGGACGCAAGAGGCATGGAGCCCCCCAGAGGCATGGACGGAAGAGGCATGGAGCCCCCCAGAGGCATGGATGCAAGAGGCATGGAGCCCCCCAGAGGCATGGACACAAGAGGCATGGAGCCCCCCAGAGGCATAGATGCAAGGGGCATGGAGCCCCCAAGGGGCATAGACGCAAGAGGCCCTGGTCCAAACCCAAGAGGCCCATTGACTGGGCCTCTTAACATAGGAGCAACTGGCCCACAAGGTCCTCGACAGGTAGGCAAAGTTTTTCTTTTGTTATTTCATTTCAGTCTAGGGTTTCTGAGGCAAATTCTTGACTTAGTGGACTCCCCGGAACTATACCAAACTACTACACTCGTCCCTCCACATTCACTGGAGTTTTAGAAGTGCAGGACCCCCTGTGAATGTGGAAAAACAGCAAATAACAAGAACACTATGTTTTTACCTGAGAGAACACCTCTCTAGGAATCTCTAGGTCCTTCAGTGCGACTTGGTTAAAGTTGACCATAGAGTTGCGCTGGAGGACCTAGATATTCCCAGAGAGAACATGTTAATAAAATCCATGAATAATCTCAGATCTGCAAAAGTCAAAGCTGCAAATGTGGATGGATGAGTGTATTTCAAAAGAAATATTGCAGAGCAGGGAGAAATATCTTTCCAGCTGATTGCAATGTGTGGCCCCCTAATAGAAATAGCCATGAATAATATAACTGTGACATAGTTCAAGTCACTTGTTTTGATGCTCTAGAAGACCAATGGTGGGGGGAAATTCAGGCTGCATGTGATTCCTGGATGCCAATTTTATTTCCCAGAAAGCCTTCCAACCCTCATTTTTTAAAAAGTACACTTTTTGAGGGGTTCCCCCCCCCCCCTTTTTGTCCAGTAATCATGCCAAAGGCCCTCTCAGGACATGTACAAAAAAGCCATCCCCAGAACCTCCTCAGATACTTAATTTCTATCCAAAATGGCAACTGGAAGTGATGCAGCAGTGATGCAATGTGCAATGGGAATGTCAACATGCTTCCACAAACTTTTTATTCAAAGCTAACAAATAACAACTGGATTAAGTAAATCTTGCAGAAGTAAAACGAAAACTTTTTGGAACTTCCACGGCCCACGACATCTTCTTCCAAAATGCATCCAGGGATGGCTTTTTCTTTCACCAGCCTCCACTTTTATGATTCTATTTTGGTGGTTAACCTTACAGGACTATTTTTAAATATATATTTGGGGTAGCTGGTGGAACAGGCTTATCTGCTCTCCCCTTTTGTCTCTTTTGCTCTTTCCTAGCTCAGGTTTTATTGTATTGTTTACTACAGACACGTTGCTGCAACCAGATACTAAAAGTTTGTTTCTCCATCTTTTTCCCAGTGCTGTTGCTGCTGGAAAAAAACGTTCTAGCTAGGCAGAAGATTAAGAGGAAAAATGAGGGTGGGGGAAGCATAAAACATTTTGTAAAAAGGAGCTTCTTTGTCAGAGGCTTTGTTGACTGAGGTATGCATGTACTGGAAGAACACATCCTTGATTGAGACTTAATTGTGGAAATAATATCCATGATTAGAGGCTGACTCTTACATGCCCTTCTATCTCAGTTCCTGCATATTCTACCAACTTTCCCCAGTTACTGACATACTCAACTTTCTCAAGTCATACACTGGAGAAAGAAACAGGAAGGATACCTTTTCAGATACAAATTTGTGACCAGAAATTAACGTGACTGGAGTTTGGCAATCTACTGCTAGTACATGCTAAGTCCCCACACTGTTTTTTTAACCAGTTGATTCCTGTTGAAATCACTGTGCCAGCCCTCTACCCTGTGCCAGTCCTCTACTGGAGATATGTCTGTTATGTCCACAGTAAGATACAGGAGGGAGCAATACATTTGAATATACTTTTCTTCTTACCTGCAGGTTCCTAACATACCAGGGCCAGCAATGCAGGCTACAGGCATGCCAGGGGCAGGTGTACAAGCAGCTGCCCAGCCTGGGGGATTCAGCCCTGGTCAAAACCAGGTAACACCTCAGGATCATGAAAAGGTGAGGAAAATGTTGCCACTCCACAGTTTTGCTTTAACCACAAATTGTCCCCCAGTTACCCAATTAAACCACAGTACAGGAAGCCCTCACTTATGCAACAGTTTAGGGATAAGAGCACTGTCATAAACCCAAAATCATTGAAATGCAGAACCATTATATGCTCTGGTCTCTAACCTGTCTAATAAGTAAGAGGTGCATTTATCACTGTTCTGAGGAGTGGTGTTATGATATGATTTGCAGCCACCCTGTGATTTTTTTTTCTCGTGAAAATTTCTCCATCAACAGCGGAAGAGAACAAAAGACTTGAGGAACTGCTGCTTTAGAGTCCTCAGTTTTCCCCACTAAATGCTGGTGAATAACATGGCTGGTGCAACTGCAGGGTCTCCCTGCCTTTCGCCAGAGAGTCAGCAACTACAGCAGTCACAAAGCTGTGTTCTTTGTTCAAACCTGGAGGGTGGAAACTGTTCAGCCGAGGTACTGCTGAGCAACTAGGCTTGTTATTTCTCCTTCTCTCCTCACTTCACTATGGTGCTGACTGGGGCAAAGCTTAGCAAAGTCAATTATGATAAGCTGACTTAGGCTTTGCTCCAGTCAGTGCCATGGTGAAGAGAGTGGAGGAGGAGGAGGAATAGTGAGCCTAGTTGCTCGGTAAACACCTCAGCTGAACAGCTTCCAACCAGCTTCCCCAAAGAATACGTGTTGTGGCTGTTGTCAAATCCATAGCAAAGGGCTGGGTGACCCTGTTGTTGTCCTTGCTGCATTATTTTCTCCCTTTAGTGGGAAAATGCAAGGACTCCAAAGCAACAATTCTTTGAGATCCCTTCTATTGCTGTCTAATAGAAGTGACATCCTCTGCCCTTCCCCAGGCAAGGAAGAGGAGAGAGTGGAAAGGAGCCAGAGTATCCATTAGGCTGCACTCAGGCCCTTTCTTAGGTGGTTTATGTGTGCACAGAAAAGGCAGAGTCCACCAGGGAGAGAGCCCACCTCTGGTCTTTCAACCCTTATAAATGACAATACTTTAAAACCAGAACTTATTAATTTGACGTGCGATTGAAAGAGCAGCCCACACATCAAATATATTGGTTATGGGTATAATTTAGAATAGTCAAAAGAGTGAGTGGTTGGAAAGCAAGGTATCAAAAGTGGGGGACACCTGTATGCTTTCCTCAATTCTTGTCTCTTTCTGCCCGGTTCCTGTTGTATTGTGGTCAAGTGGGGCAAACACACAAAACAAACCACAGTTCTCAGTTCAGGCAGAACAACAGGATTTTAAAAAGCTGGCATTTATAAGCCAACAACAAACCATATCTTCTGATTGTGTATTACATTTGTTTAACAAACCATGTTTTATTTGCAGATGTAACAATAAGCCAGAATTCGACAAACTGGCTTACTGTTATGTGCAAATGTGGTTATTGTTAGACAAATGTAAGCCCTGTTTGAGTCCCCTTTCTTAAGAGAGTAGGAGCAAGCTTCCCCCCCCCCCCCCCGCACTGGGATTGCCCACTGGTTTTGGGCAGTAGGCTTGGGGGTCAGGATTTTGCTATTTGTGATTTGACTATTGGTTTTTATTTTACTGCATTTCTTATCATTGTTTTCATCCTCTTTGAAGTTAGGATTGTTAACCTTCTCAGTGTGGGGCTAGCAGGATATGAATTCTTGAAACAGAATAATAGAAGAGGAACAGTATCCCCTTGACTGATTTCAGTTAAGAATTCATTGTGTTTTGCCTGGATTTGATGTTCATTAACTGCCAATTCAATTAACTGCCACAGTTAATTGAAGCTGTGGTTACACTATCCATATTTTACACAAGATTGTCCAAATGGGGTTCACTGCCTCTTGGAAGTGGGGGTAGTCATCAGAAATAAGAGAGTACTGTTTGAGAGTTAGAAACTGAAAAATCCAAGGAGGAAAGCATTCAGGAAGACAATGTTCTTTCTAAAAAAATGCTAAATTCTCCCCACCCCATGTTTAGGTCTGGATGCACCTTTACCATTTTCTTCCTCTTCCCTTTAGGCTGCACTTATCATGCAGGTCCTGCAGCTAACAGCAGACCAGATAGCTATGTTGCCTCCAGAGCAAAGGCAGAGCATTCTGATTCTGAAAGAGCAGATACAGAAGTCTACTGGTGCTCCTTGATTTGCATTCTTTAGGTAAGAAAAAGGGAAGGAGCTGGCAAAATTATACTGGAGTAACAGACCTTCCCAATCATATTTGCTTCTCAGCCTAGCACAATCCATCTCTTCCTTCTTGTCCACCTTCTTCAAATCCTCCATTATAATCTTCCATTTTTTAAAATGCTTGACAAGGGGTGTCAAGAAACTGATTTCCCTTGTTAGGGGGCATATGCTGATGGTGAGGTGCAGCTGAAGCCACTGTTGGGCAGGGTGAGAACCAGAAGAGGTGGTCCCACCTACTTTTTCTCTCTCTGACATTTCCACTTCTCTCTCCCTCTTACACCCCTCACAGCAGGCTTCACGTGATAGACAGCTCGCTCTTTCAAGATGTCTAAACTAATTGTTTGCAGAGGACTTTTGAGATCAGTTTGGAGGCCACATGAAAGTAGGCCAAGTTTGATTGCTTTCCACACTAATTCATTTCTGAGGGGAAACTATAGGAGAGTACTTTGTATTTACTAATGACTTTTTTATAACAAAAACTAAATGCAGGGGAAATTTCTCATGGCCAAACTCCACTGAGATGAGCAGGAGCTATATAGACACACATGCTTTCTCTCGGCTTCTGATTATTCAGTGGAATTCTGCATAATCATGCTGCTCCTGTCATCTCTTAGGACTGAACAATGCTGGCTTGGGCTGATTAACATTGGAGTCCAACATCATATGGAGAAATACATGTTCACCTGCTTTATCTTAAGAATTCCACATTTCTGTGAATCACCAATGAATTGGCACAATTATTGGATACGTTTCTACATGTTCTGTAAAAATCTGTTTTCAGATAATCATCCTGAAAGAGCCAGAGGAAAGTAGGTCTTGAACTGTAGGCATGGAATTTTACTCAAGACATGTGCTGGCTGATTACTATAGATCTGTAAAAAGATCTAATGGGGAATGTAGCCAACATCCTCACCTGAAGCAGCATGTGGTACCTGTTACTTTAGCAATACTCCAAAATATGTGCCCAGACTCTTGAAAAAGTCTTCTGCTTTTTCACTAACTTCTGCTTTTCTGCAGTTTTAACCACTCCTTTTTGTCTTGTCCACACAGAATACGTTAAACAGCTGTTTGCTTGCTGTGAATTCTTCCAAATATTTGGGGCTTTTTCTCTCTATCAGGATTGAGATAGAGGGCATAACCTCTTAACACTTTCTTCTATATTCCTTTTAGGCCTGGAAGCCTTCTGATGAAATTTAGCCCCTTGTTGGAGACAGTACTGAAGGCAGCTTATATGCCCTTTCCTTGTCTGAGCCAGAACAGAAGTGAGAGGAAGGGCTTTCTTTTGTTCCACCCCCAATTGTTCATCCTTCCTTTGTTTTGTTTACTCCTGTTTCAAATAAAACTATCCTGGATTTGAGCTCATAGCTCAGTGTAAATGTGCTTTACACTGGATTACAATTTTCTTCACATTTTTAGCGCAAAATTTAACTTAGATTGTCATGGGTCATTCCAGTGGCATCACTAGGCTTGGCATCACCCGGTGCAGTAAGACATAAGTGTCACCCCTCTCCATTGATCTCCTCCCACACCACACCATACAGAGTCCTTAGTAATATGTTTTGTACTAATGTTACTATATATCACTTCCCGTATATCACTTAACGTAATGGTAATAGTTGTGACATAAACAGCTAGCGAGATTAAACGTATGCCTTTAAATTACAATATCATGTGCACAGCCTAAATGTATGTACATGTACATAATTTTATGTGGTTAAAGTGAAAATTTGATAAAGTGACGTTTTTTAAAGAAAAATTAAAAAATTAAAAATGTAAAAAAAATATAATTTAAGTTTTAAAAAAATTACATTTAAAAGTTGGGAGAAAATATTAAACATGGGGCCTCTCCTTCTTTCTCCCACTGAGCCTCGCCCCATTCACACCTTCAGTGTTTTAAAGGAACGCAGGTAAATGCCACAGTCCATATCAGGAGCAGGACATGAGTACACTTTCAAATTTTTGTTACCTAGAAACTGGTATACAGAGGCAGTTTATAACCATGGTCTCTACTGGACTGTGATGCCCTTATGCTCCATAAATTTGTGTAATCTCCATTTAAGTCTGTTCAAGTTGGTTTGTATGTACATCTGTAGATCCTATAACTGGCACAATTCACCCATTTCATAGCAGATGGAGGCATATCAAAAATTATGATCTGCACCTATATGAATGGACACAAGACTGGACATTCCTAGTCTTCCAAAGCATACGTGTCAGGAAGACTGTGTGAAACTGCTTTCAATCAAATTGAAAAGCATCAGGATTAGAATATAAAGGAAGAGATGGGCTCCAAAGCACCCTGAACCAAATTTCAGCAGGGCTTGATAGGCAATTCTGAGCTTGCTTTTCCTCAGTTATCATTTTCTGTATGTCTCCCTTCTCCACACAATCCCCAAGTCAATGTCTTTCTGTCTCAGAGCTCCACCAGGCTGGTCTTTCCCTTCTAGCAGAACTCTCAATGGAGGAGGCAGGAAGCAGAGGTGGCAAAGCAGCAGTGAATATTTTAAAAATGCTGCTTGCACATGTATTTTAGCTCTGAAAAAAAGGACGTATCCAGGAAAAGGAGGGAATATAGTAACCTTTTGGACAGAGATCTTGCATTATATCTTATCAGATCATTTAACAAGGGCTCACAAATTGAATTTGACTTGAACCAAAAGTAATATAGCTGAGGAACATTACCCTTTCTAGCTATAAAGCATGTGGGTTTATGAATGCCCCATTTTGGCAGGGACGCTCTCTAAATCAATCCTCTGTTGTCCCACTTTTTTAGCTATCTTTAAAATGCCCCATTTTCTCTCTCCTCCCACCTTCCCCCTTTGTCCTCAGATTATTGCTGCAGACTGAGTTCAAAATGCAAAAGTAGTTTGCACTCAGCAGAGAGGAGGAAGGGCAGAGTCTTGCCCTTCTCAGAAGGCTAAGGCAAAAGCAAACTGCCACAGTCAGTTTGTGTCCTACGCTCTGTTCTTAGCCACATGTGTCCCAGTCTTCATCTGTGAGATATTGGAGAGTATGCATCGGGCATGAGACTATGAACCATATATTCTATGATAAGCTCTTCATGGTATTTAAATGACAAATGAATATTATTTGGGAATAGTTTTTTGTGGGTTTTCATGCAGGCAAAGCATCAGGAACAAATTCTTCCAGAATACAGCCACATAGCCAGAAAAACCCACAAAAAACTATGGATGCCAGCCATGAATGCCTTTGACTTCACATTACTTGGGAACTACCGGATACTATATTCCCGGATGTTTGGTGCAGCCATGGCCATTGCCACTTTCCAACTTTGATGCAATTGATATACAAGAATTGCTAGGTCCTATTTTATATTATGGCTTCCCCTTCTCCTGCAAGAACAGGTTAAGATTTAATTATTGCATTCATGCCATGCTATTGTAATATAGGGGGGTTGCAGACTGCCAGAAATAGTGCAAATTGAATCCACGGTTAGGGTTAGGGAATCATGGGAACTGTATTTTATTGAGGCACCAGAGCGCTCTGACAGAGAAGGCTATATGTCTCAGGAAAAAAAACTATTCCCATGATTCCCTAGCACTAACCCAACCCTAAAAGTGGACTCAATTTGCACTATTTCTGGCAGTCTGCAATCCCCCATAGTTTCTGCGACCAGAATAAATTCAGGACAAAAACTGTGTCTTGGCTAGAGCTGAAATGAAACTTACCCCAGGAAATTCTCATCCCCCCCCCCCCCCCCGCAAACGTTGCATTCTCCACAGCAGTCTCATGGCAGATTCTCTACCAATATCTAAAATTTGCATTGCTACAAAACTTTATTTCATCACTGACACTTCACTGTATTGAATAGCTGAGCTGTAATGGTACTTTATATTTAGCAATATTTGGTGACTGGCATGCAGTAGTAATAACATGTCATTACTGATGTTTGGCACTCAACAACATTTCACAGACAACATGCAATGATGTGTAGTATTCATCACCTTATAACGTTCTGTATTTGCTACTTACCAAAACAATCTGGATGACATGAAGTTTAAAGCTCTTGACTGTTGAGGTTAAAAAAAAAATTACATTCAAAATGCACATTTCTGCATTGAATTCAAGATGTCATATTTGGGTACAACCAAGGAAAGGGAAGATTTTGGACTATTACAAACGTATACTTTTCTGACTATACTCTGCGTGTGATCAAGTCTGCTCTCTGCCTGGTAGCAGACATCTCTTCAGCTATGACCAAAATAGTAACAGCAGCTAATCTGAGATCCTATCATTAAATAAGCAATGGAAGATTAAAATCCCAGACTCCTGGTGGGCAGCATTTCCAATCCGACTTGTTGGTGGCCTTGTTGTATTGCTCACACTCGGACTTAATCACCTCTAGTTTCTTTAACTGGTTTCTTTTCAAATTAAGAGAAAACACGTGATAGAATAATGATAAACATTGCAGAAATAACCTTGCCATTGTAAAACTCCATTTCTGGCCCTGAATGTTGCAGTGTGGGATGCTCCTGTTCATTGTTTTTGTCAGTCAGCTAAACCCTCCTTCATGACCCTGATCCAGTAGTTAGCATTCTGGGGATACTGAAATGGTTTGTTTTCACTGGACTGGTTCTTTGTCATCCCCAACCTTAGGCTTCCCCCTCCATCATTATTTGGACTTCTACAAATGGGGAGATTACCCCAAGCCTGCTGCTACTTCAGTCTTTTGTACATTAGTGCTGTTTTTACCTAAGTGCAAATGTTCTTGCACAAAAATCAGAAACAGAAAGTATTTGTTTTACTGCCTCCTCTAAATGATACCTTAGGCTCCAATTGTGGTTTAGGCTGCCTTTTCCCTACCATATTATTTTCCTATGCCTGGGAAGATGGCAGTGGAGGTTTACGTGTATGTGTTTAATAAGGGAGTGCATTCCAATATAAAACTTTGCACCCACAGTCTGAAAATAAAACAAAAACAAAAGAGGACCAACCCCAATTCTTGACATACCACTGCAGGAGTGTGGCAGCTTTGTTCCAAGGAGTAATACACACAAAACACATACATTTCACAAGGAGAGAGATGCAGTTAAAGTATGATATTATTACAGACTGCTTATGTCACCTCATTCTTCATCGCTGTGAAAAAACTGCTCCATAAGAAGTGGGAGAGTCGTCATGATTTTCTTTTTGTCTGTGGGGGACTGTTAAAGCAATCATTAAGAAAACTGGCAAGATAATCTCACTGACAGTAAAAATACAATAATAACCCATTAGCAGATTTTTTTTTTTACGCAGTTTCACCCAAAGTCTGAGACCGTTGCCTCATTCTGCCTAATGACAACTAAAAACATGCAGACTTTAGGCTTTCTCAAGGCTAGTTGCGAGTCTGCAATCTCATTTGGAGCTGGCCCTTCCTTTGCTGTTCAATGTAAAACCAAGTTCAGGTAAACCTAAGCTGAAGATTGTAAAGCTTTACCCAAGTGTTCATGCATATATTTCTGCAGAAGTCATTTGCCATCTGATTGAACTGGCTGGATTGGGATGTGCTACTTTGCAATGCATGTTGCATGAAAGAGAGAGAAACTGCAAAAATTCAAAATTAAGATGGGTACAATATCTACCCTAGATCCTTTCCTGTATCAATGTTTATTCCATAATGCATTCCCCAGGTGTGTATAAATTACCACTGCTTGGGATGCTGGGGGAGGCAAAGTTCATTATCAGCCAGGTTTTCAAACAGCAAATCACTTAGAGAAGAAAAATGGAAATGTAAAAACAGGGGATGGGGGAGGCATCTTTTTCCCTGTCATCAGAAAAGAAAGCACCACAAAGATCAGACATGCCAAGTAGCGAGAACAAGGTGAAATATCTGAAAGGTTGTAAATACTGATTATGGAAATACACAAGGCAGCCTGCCCCAGCTTGGTCCTCTGCAGATATGTTGAGCTACAATCCATATTGGCTAGGGACAGCAAGCACTGTAATCCAACACATCTGAATGGTGCCTGTTGAAAGGCAGACTGTCTTGGGCTAAGGGCATATATAACCATTCTTCAGCAGCCTACAACCAAGAGCAGGAAAAGTGTCCTGGGAAAATCATTTAGACGTAGCACTTCTTATACTTGCCGGGAGTTTCCAGATGGGCCTTGGGCTGAGTTATCAAGCTGCATCCTCAGATTTCCATGGATGTGCTAGACCAGAGTTTGCAAGTTGCTTTTTTGGATCACCATTCAAAATTCCCAAGTCACTGGGGGATTTGACAATGTGAAATCTAAACAGGTAATCTTTACATGCTGGCCCTGCTTTGAACTTAATAATGAGTCCTGGGTGACCACAGTTGTATGAGCACACAGTGACCCAGTATGATGTATTTTAAGTTATAACAATGGTCTCTCTGATGAAGGAGTGCAATGTCAACTGCCTCCCTCCTCTTCTCCTGGCACTACCTCTTCTTCTTCCTCTCTTCCTTGGTTATCACTGTCACTGATGGACTCCAACAGCCCCTTGGGTTGGAGCAGAAATGAAAAGGAGGAGGAGGCATAGGCCCAGCTGCCCATCCATTAGAATGGGGGACCCATAGACTAAGCAGGAAAGAGACATGGTCACCATGCTGAAAGGCCACTTAAATCTGGAGTCAGTCCAGTCTGTTGACCTGGTGGAAGTTTAACTTAAAATGAGGACCCTATTCTATATAAAAATGGCAGTAGCTGGCTGTTGTCACGCTTCCCTGATGCTACTTGAAGGCATCTGGTCATACCAGAAGGCTCTCTCACTGTGGTGGCGCATGTTTATCAATAGCCCCCCCTTGCCATGGGGATCATGGCAGTTTGGGGTTTTCCTCCTAAACTGAGTCAAAAAATACAGCCACTTCAACATGATGAGTTAAATAAAAAGTCCAACTACTTGGCATGTAGGAACCCTGTTATCTATATGCTCCACATCTGCCCAGAACATGCCCAGAGCATAAGATGACCTGCTTTCTTCAACATGATAATGTACATGAATGGTGAACCAACTGACCCAGTTCATCATGCAAAGTCACTCAGGGCTGATCTCAACCCCAAAATTTCACCACATCTTGCATATAGAAGGGTGCTCCTCAGACTTTAGTACCTATCTTTTGTGAAGGAGGAATTTTTATTTCTATTCTTTTCCTAGAACTCCCACTGGCCAATAGCCACCCAGTCTGGGATATTATGGCAATAGTCTCTGTTCTGAAAATTGTAGTCCAAAAAGTAGTGTTTCCAGGCTATGGTGCTGCTTAAAGCACCCTTTAGACTGCCCCTTGCTGTGATATAAATACACACCCAGCTCCAGCACTACTGGAGCACCATCTGTTCCTCTTGCTCAGGATTATCTGACCTTCTCTACTCAAGCAGACGTCACATTACCCCAAGCGGCATTGGGAACACAAGCATTAGACAAGGCCAAATTCCTTTAAAATGTTTCCTGGCACACTTTGGACTTAAACAATGTCCATTCTCAAGTCAAACAAATGAATAAATACAATGAGGGAAGGATAAAGATGACACATCATAAAAGCTACAACTAGCAAGTCAAAGGTGTCCGTCCAGATCCTTTTAACACATTAGGACATGACTGTATATGACCTCAGGAAGCCTGTTGTGTGATAAGGATACTGTGTGTTAGAAGAAGGTTTGTGTCCAAAAGACCCCCTGGTTGATCTTCAAAGGGGTCACCCCTTCCCGTAAGTAAGCTTGTTTCGACTTTCCAACTATGTGAAATATCCTTGAAATGAACATTTTACAAATGGATGCCACTAAGGTAAACATTCCAGCAGACAGATAGCACAGTCTCTTCGGTGACTGGAGCAGCCCTGCCAGCCAAAGTCACTTATTCCAAATATCTGTTTGCATCAGCTGAATGGGCACACCTTGCTTGACTGCTCCTGACTTTGCAGGGAGATCCATGAAGTAAAATCGTACCTCGATTGCCCATCATGATTTGGCCCACTGGTCCAGATGATGCTCCAAAAGGCTCAATCTGGTCACTACCACCACCACCACACCTTGTCTATGGATCACAGCACCATAAACTTAAGGCCTATCTCCTCAGTACCTTCAGGCAAGGTGTGTGGTACTTTCTGCTTGATGCAAATCAGCAAATTGATTCGCGATTGGGTTCGGATCACTTCCATCAGACAATGCTATGCCTTACACCAGGTTCCCAGGGGGGCTCCAGATGCATAGGTTTGGCTGGTTTTGCTCGCTTGCAGCAGACACACTGCAAGAAGTCAGAGATGTTGTGTGTAAAGAGGCGGCGGCAGGGGTGGAGATATTGCATGAAGAAGAGCATGAACATGATGGCCATGCAGTAGGCCACCATTAGTTGCAACACTAACATTGGGGTGCAGACGTACTCATAGACATCCGTCTTGAAAAAGTACCAGGCGAGCACCAGCACAATGTTCTCCACTCCCCGAAAGACATAGTACAAAACTATACATCCCCAATTTTGCGACTTGGCAATCAAGTCTCGGTCAGCCAACCTGAGCTGCACAGCCGACCAGCAAAAGACGTTGATACCAGCATAGAGCAAAGTGATAGTGCAAAGGACACTGACTGTTCCCACCCAGCTAAAATTCTTTTCTACCTGGTCAGGCAGCCGGCTGCCACTTTTCCAAAACTGGGCCCACGGTAGGAAAAAAAACACCAGGAAACTGACCCCACCAACAGCCATTGCGTACTGCTTGAAGACACTTCCAAAAAGAACCAAGATGGTGATGCGGGAAGAGAGTTCCAAGCTACGCCAGAGAATAATGCAGATGAAGCCCAGCGGGCCCAGGCGAATCTTGTAGTCGTCATATTTGATCTGGATTGCCAAGACATTGCAGACCAATGCTCCATAGGTGACTGACAGCAGACAGATGCCCATGAGGACTGCTAGAAAGAGGAAGAAAAAACCAGAGGGTGAGCAAAGAAAAGCAGATGCTGTTTGTTGACTACAAAATGTGCAAAAAGAAGGGATCCTTAGGTACAATCAACAGGCAGGCTGTGGATGTAAAGAACAGGCAGGCTGCATGGCCATCATGTTCATGTTCAGAATGCAATTGTACATGAAATGTTAAAAGTTAAGGTGGAAATATCTTAGAAAGTCATCTAATGCAACTAAACCTGTGCTTAGTATAAGAAATCCAGAGCAATCTCTTCCTCAACAGACAGCTTTCTTGTCTCTGCTTAAAATCTATCAGCAAGAGAGAAAAGCTTGTCCCTCTGAGTTAAAAATTCCATTGTTAAACTGCTATTATCCTCAGCAAGCTTCTTCTTGGACTGCAGCTCCCAGAATCCCCCAGCCAGCATGGCCAATTTGCATCACAGAACCTTTTGGTATGGAATTTGGAATAGCTTTGTGTATAATTGCAACAGGGAGCAGTACAAAATGTACAAGCCCTGGTATTAACCAGTCCTTTCAGTGCTATAAACTACATTTGTGCTTAAATAAAAAATCTCTGGCCCCATTTCCACTCTCTGCCAAAGCTTGGAAAATAATTTTTGAACCTGAATTCCCATCCTGGCCAGTGCCATGGATCTTATAGATCCTTATCCAATAAGACCTACTGCCAGAAAAGCATGTATAGGATTGAAGTCTAAGACATTTCTGAACATCATGTTTCAAATGACATGAAAGGAGTAATCATGAAAGGTGAAGCAGAAGCAGTCTCTAGAAACTAGCTGCAGCAGCAGCCTTGTTGAAAATTCATGAGGATTTACTCATTTATATGTCACCATTCCTTCCAAGGGAGTCCAAAGCATAATATTTTGTCATCCAGAATCATTATCACCATCATCGGACGTTACCACACTGGCCCTACAGCAGCGTCATTTCAGCCTCACTTCAGCCTCGTTTCAGCCTCGTTTCAGACTTTTTTTCCGTGTGTTCACACGACGTCACAGCAAACCCCGCCCTTCCCTACCTCGTTTCGGCGTCATTTCAGCTTCGTTTCAGTCCTTTTGACTTCCGAGAATTTTAAGGAATACACCCGAGCGGTCGGCACTATACCGGAATGACGCTGATCTCGGCATAGGTATAAACACGAGATCCTTGTCATTCCGGTATAGTGCCGACCGCTCGGGTGTATTCCTTAAAATTACGGCCGATGGTTCCTTGCGGTATGTGGGAGAGGCGAGGCGCTGGGGCTGCCGGGGGACCAACACCTTCCCCACCAGCACACCTGGAGCTGGAGCGCAGCCGGGAACTTGTGGTAAGTCCACTGCCTTGCCTTGCCTTGCTTTGCCAGCGCCAGAAGAGAGGGATCCCCTCCTGGACCCCTTGCCTTGCCCTTCTTTGCCAGCGCCAGGGAGGGATCCCCTCCTGGACCCCTTGCCTTGCCTTGCTTTGCCAGCGCCAGAGAGGGATCCCCTCCTGGACCCCTTGCCTTGCTTTGCTTTGCCAGCGCCAGAAGAGAGGGATCCCCTCCTGGACCCCTTGCCTTGCCCTTCTTTGCCAGCGCCAGGGAGGGATCCCCTCCTGGACCCCTTGCCTTGCTTTGCTTTGCCAGCGCCAGAGAGGGATCCCCTCCTGGACCCCTTGCCTTGCCCTCTGCGCATGTGCATGAACATCCTTGCCGGATCGAGGTAGGGATCTTTCAACTTGTGTGTGAACAGGAGTTCCGAGCCCCCGGAGCGGAACCATTCCGGAATCTCACATTCCTCACTGATTCCATTCTAGTGTGGTAATGTGTTCCGCTTGCCGGGCACATTCCGGAATGAGCCCAAAATGGTTCCGAAATGATTCCGACCAGCTTTCTCGCCGCTCTCTTGCTGCAAGTGTGGTAAC
The DNA here is from genome assembly GCA_026167975.1 of Phrynosoma blainvillii. NCBI lineage: Eukaryota > Metazoa > Chordata > Lepidosauria > Squamata > Phrynosomatidae > Phrynosoma > Phrynosoma blainvillii. Next base: position 10,027,847 of record JANUYF010000009.1, read on the forward strand.
GTCCATCATCTAGCATTATACTTAATTATTAATTAGCATATATGCAATTGACCACAAAATAACAAAGTAACATAACACAGCCTTGTAGCAGTAAGATTCCCGAATCAAGTTGTTATTTCAAACGTCTTGGTGGACGTGTGTGTATTTGTTTCTGTGTTAATTGAAACTCAACATTATGAAGGAAATCTAGTTTTCTCTGAGAGGGAATATCACAATTGGGTCAACTGCTTAAAAGGTCCCATCTTGTGTCATTACACAATGGGCTCCGGAGAGTCTGATCAAGGCCTCTCTTAGCAAATTAAAAGTAATATTAGCAGTAGTCGAGGGCTAACTAGATTTCAGTCCTTCCCCGTATTCTGCTGAAAAAGTGTTGCTCAGATAGCTCACACCAGGGGTTGGCAGAAGGTAGATTTCATATATGCTGCTAGATTTGCAGCCCTGGTCATTTACAGTAGATCAGTATATTCCTAAATGTTTAAGAACACAGGCAACAAAATGACTCTGTCACCCCTAAACATTACACTAAAGATAGCTTGGGGTAATGAGGAGTTGGGTTTTGTCATGGAAGGATTGTGAGCTTCGTCCAGCTCTAGCATGAAAAACAAATTCTTGGCCTCAGAATTAAGGAATACTGTACATTGTTTGCATTAGGATGGAGCAAAAAACAAAGAAGACTATAGATCCCAAAGTCTGAACTCTACCCATGCACAGATTAAAAAATATCAACCTTGATGAAGGAGGTGGGGGAAAAAAACTAGACAGGTTACTTGGGGCAGGGGTTGGGATATTTACTGCCAGAGAGGTAAAGTTGCTGGAGATTCAGAACTTGAAATAGCCTACTCCTGAAACGTGAAATGTATGTCCTGGTGCAGAGGTTTCAGCTTCGCATCTCTATGTCCTGTCATCTGATCCCCACATCTTCTGAAAATAGCTTGAAAATGTGCATTCACCCTCATGCTGCACATTAGAATTGTAACATATAGCGGTGGTTGTCATGTGGCAGCCGCTTGAGCCAAATCTGGCCAGCAGACGATCCCCAGGTGTCCTGGCAAAAGGTACCCTTTCCATTACTAGTTGGGGCTATAGGACACCTTTTTTATTGCGTGCCCTTTCCAAGTGCTTCACGGTGCGTTAAGTCATTTTGTAGGAACCAAATAAACAAAGCCAGAGGTTCACGGACAGGTGTGACTGGAGCAACCTTTGATCTGTGTCTTTCATGCAGCCGGCCGTTGTTTCAAAGGCAATGAAGACATTTTGAGTAAGACCTTTGGTCCATCTAGGACAGTACTGCCAACTCTGACTGGCAGTGGCTCTCCAGAGTTTCAGGTAGGATCCTTTCCTGTTCCTACCTGGAGGTCCCTAGTGTTCACTGGTGTTTTCCCATCCAGAAGGCATGTATCAGGATTGATTCTGTTTCCTTTCAGAAATCAGGCAAGACTAGGCAGATTTAAGAATGTGCGTGGTTATTTCCCAAGGCTCTGGATACACTCCTATATGTACAGTGTAGGTATACTGTATATTAGCATTTGTAAATGTGCAGATTTCTGTCTTAGAAGCCTATGCCCCAGTCATCAGCACTGGCAGCAAAATTAGCGTGAATGGGAATGGTTCCCATTATAGGAAGAGTCTCTCTGAGATTCCATTGCAAATGATGCAAACAGTTGCAGTTACTGTCAAGTCCAGCAGTTAACCTTTCCTCCCTCCTTCTTTTCCTTCCTTCCTTCTTTTCTCTTCTTTCCTTCCCTTCCCTTTCCCATTCCCCTCCACGAAGGTGACAGTCCCCGAGGCTCTCCCCCAAGAGGTCACCCAGGCCCTGGCTATGCTATGCTATGCAGACTGCTATGCAGAGGGGCAGGGTATTAATCATCATCATCATCATCATCATCATCATCATCATCATCATCATCCAAGAAATCCGTGCTTTGGCAGTAAACCTTTATTCAATAACGATAGGTCCGCACTAGAGACGCTCATTGTCAGAACTACACAGGGAGCATAACACTGCCTAAGCCACACATAATTACAAAATATTAGCAGACTAGTTATTTATTTGTCACATTGCTCAACACAACTTTGGTTTTCTCCTTTCCCATACTGCCCCTTCCTCCTTCGTTCATCCGGTTTCTTCCCAGCAAATGACCCACACCTGACAGTTACTGCTTTTTGGATAGTGTTAGAAGAGCCAGTCAAGAGAATGGAAAGTACCTTATTTGCTGGCGTATAAGACTACTTTTTAACCTGCAAAATCTGGGGTTAAAGTGGGGGGTCGTCTTATACGCTGGGTATAAGGAGGTTCATGATAGGTTTGCCTTAGTGTCATCATCAGTTGGAAATGACTTGAAGGTGCACAGCAACAACAACAACAGTTTTGGAAGTCATACTCTTCCCAAACTCTCTATTTTAACTGGAAAAGTGGGGGGTCGTCTTATACGCCGGAAAATACGGGTACTCACTTTAAACGGTTTAAACCCCCATCGCCTTGATCCCCAAAGTGAATACAATATATTAACTAAGTGTTGTGGCAAGACATTTGCTTCCTATCATCTTGCTTGAATCTATTGCTAATCAATATTTCCAGAGGTGGAGAGACAAGTTCTACTATTAGAGACAGGGGCAAACTTTCTCTCTTTCTCTGCTCATGTATAATTTTATAAAACTCCATTATGTGTTGTTCCTCAAACTTTATTTATGTTCTGCCCCCAAACTAAATAGCCCTTAATGCTTTAATCCACAGATGGGCAATTTGTGACCCTCTAAAATGGTGCTGGATTCCCATCGTCCTTCCGGGAGCCTAGGCCAGCTCCCTCCCTCCTTACATTTCACCAGCAAGCAAAAACATTTTTATTTAAGCAAGCTTTTAAACATATAATCAGGAGAGGTGGTTTTATATGGCGTATGTGTTTTAGTGATGTTTTTAACTTTGTATGTTTTTATGTTAACTTTATATTGTTTTCAATAGATGATTTTAATTGTTTTTAAATGTTTACTGTGAAGACTTTTTTGAGACGTTTTTATTTTGTAAGCCGCCTTGGGTCCCTTCCTGGAAGAATGGGTGGCATAGAATTTAAATAAAATAAAATAAAATAAAATAAAATAAAATAAAATAAAAATGAAGTCAAAGGCTTTCATGGCCGGCATCCATAGTTTTTTTGTGGGTTTTTTGGGCTGTGTGGCCATGTTCCAGAAGAGTTTCTTTCTGAAGATGCTAGCCACAGATGCTGGCAAAACATCAGAAAGAAACTCTTCTAGAACACGGCCACACAGCCCAAAAAAACCACAAAAACTATAAATAAATAAATAAATAAATAAATAAATAAATAAACAAATAATGCTAGGTGTGTCTGTGATGCAGTTTGTCTGCATACTTACCTGAAGGCTTAGGAGGTAACAGCTGCCAGCTCAGCAATAGCATGAAGGAACTCTTCCAACACATCCTACAGCCAACTGCCAGAGTGACCAGACATCCTCCTCTTCCAGGACATGTCCTACATTTCAACCCTCTATCCAGGGGGAATTCCAAAATGTCCTCCATTTTAAGTATGATTAAGAAGTGTGTATTTATATTTATATTAGTGTTTTTAGTTTTTTCCTACATTTTTCTTGAATGCTTTACATTTTGCAGTGCCTTGTCCTTTGAGGTTATGATACTGACCAACTGGTGGCTATTTAGGCCAGGGGCAGAGCTATCCCAAGGGACTGTACAGCACCCACTGGACCTCCTAAGAGAAACCATAGCAGGTACTGGATACTTCCTTCTGGATTATTGAAAAAAAGTGGTTGCACTAGCATAAACCACAAAAAGGATTTTGCCCTGTGACTGATGGGAGCTGCAGTCCAGTATTCAGAGGGCTAAAAGTTGCCCACTTCTTACTTTAGTCTGCAAAGAAGCTCCCCCAGCTCCCTGACCATGTTGCTTGCTTTTTTTCTAAATCTTCACCAGCTTTACAATATGTGCCCTGGAATAGGGTACAACAACAGCAACGACAAAAATACTGGAGGAAGGGAGATGAGGAGACATCAGTTGTCCAGAATCTTTTCTTTCTCGAAGAAGAAAATATAAGTTGTTGATGTGTGCCTTTAAGTCATTTCTGACTTATGGCGACACGAAGGAAAACCTGTCACAAGGTTTTCTTGGCAAGATTTGTTCAGAGGGGGTTGCCTTTGCTTTCCTCTGAGGCTGAGAGAATGTGACTTGCCCAAGGTCACCCAGTGGGTTTCCATGGCTGTGCAGGGATTTGAACCCTGGCCTCCAGAGTTGTAGTCCCAAAAGCACACAGGGATAAATTAATTTCATTAACTCCCAAGGTGTTTTTGAGACAAGAGAGATTAAATGAGTTTCTTTGAAGAAACATTTTCACTGTTACATACAGCGGGCCCTTGTTATCCTCTGGGGTTTGGTTCCAGGACAAAATCCATTAAAGTCCCATTAAATATAAATTAAAGGCTCAAGTCCCATTAAATATAATGGCATAGCAAAATGGTGTCCCTTATATAAAATAGAAAATCAAGGTTTTCTATTTTGAATGTATACTTTTTAAAAATATTTTCAAGCTGTGGATGCTTGAATCCATGGATTAAAAAATCCGTGAATAAGGAGGGGCGACTGTCGTATGTGAGAAGAGCCAGCCCTATATGGTTCGCTGTCTCTGGCACATAAGAAGATGGCACTCCCTCTCATTTTGTACACAAGGGGAGACTGGACTGAAAACTCCCTTTTCAAACTGGTAATGGGAAAGCATAGAATCATAGAGTTGGAAAAGACCTCAAGGGCCATCATATCCAAAACTCTGCCATGCAGGAACACAAAATCAAAGCACCTCCAGCAGATGGCCATCCCGCCTCTGTTTAAAAGCCTCCAAAGAAAAAGACTCCATCACACTCCGAGGGAGCATTTTACACTGTCAAATGGCTCTTACCATCAAGAAGTTCTTCCTAATGTTAAGAAGAAGCGATAGGGGAAGTGAATGATGGTTAGAGTAAGTGAGGAAAGATATAGGAGATGTTGAATATGTGGAGAAGAGGGATAAATACAAGAAGATAGGGGAGGATGAAGGAAGAGGAAGAAGGAGATGGATAGGTGGAGAAGAGGTAAGAGAGGAAGAGAAGAGGGAAAATGGAAGTATAGATAGGATCTCAGGAGGGTATGGATAAGAGAGGAATGTGTAAGGAAAAAGGAAGATAAGATAGAATAGAGAGGAAGGAATAGAAGTAGGAAGAGATGAGTTTTTAGGAAGGAAGCAATACATGTGAACATGGATAAAGAGATTTTATGATAAGTTAGATGGTAATTAGTTTGTTTCAAGGTATGTTTGACGGATGTTTGAGGTATGTTGGTTATGTCTATGTTTAGGTTGATCATGTTAATGTATCAATGTTATTGTATGTTTATTTGGAATTAAGATTTTTTTTAAAAGAAGTTCTTCCTAATGTTTAGGTGGAATCTCTTTTCCCATAATTTGCATCCATTGCTCCATGTCCTATTCTCTGGAGCTGCAGAAAACAAGCGTCTTCTTCGTCTTCAAATATTTTAACAGGGCTATCATATCACCACTTAACTTTCTCTTTGCTTAGCTAAACATACCCTCTAAGTCCGCTCTTCATAGGACATGGTTTCCAGATCTTTCACCATTTCAGCTGGCCTCCTCTGGACATGCTCCAACTTGTCAACATCCTTTTTGAATAGTGAGGCCCAGAACGGGACACATCCCTTGTCGCACCTGGAGAGAACAGTTGCATGGCATCCTACTCTCACAATATCTTGTTGTCAATTCCCAGAGTAACTGCCTCACTCTTCTAATGCTAGGAACAGCTCTGGGTGAAAGAGTCATTTAACAGTTCCGCTGAGGACATAGGTTTACACTACCTTGCACTTTTACTTCTCTGCACATTTCTTGATTGCTTACTTAGGTTGAAATAGTAAAAACAGGTATGCGCCAGCAGAAGCACAGAATTATGTTGATTTAGTCCAACAAACCCATTCCTGTACATCTGAAGGTTCCCCACTCTCCCACCCTGCCTTAATATATTAACTGATTCTTTAGGATTTCCTCTTAATTTTATTCCAAAAACTCTGACAAACACCAGTTCCATATGCACTACAAGGGAATTTTGGCCAGCGGCTGGGTAGCAACAAGATATAGCTATGAACACATACATGTGCCTCCATTAGTTTACATCCACCAAGCACACATCATGCTTGCACCATTCAACATCTGTGGGAAGAAAGCAGTGGTTGGCTAACTAATGGTGAGGGAAATGCACTTTGCAGAAGCTTCTCTGGTTTTATTATACTTTTATTGCACCCTCAACCTGATTCTTCCCATTCGGACTCACTTAACCCATCACCTACACTGGCTCAGTGTTGTATGCTTCAAGGCTGACCTCCAGCATTGAAAGCAGATTGCACCCTGCCTCAGATCAAGCAAATGGAGTATCTCCTTTCCTTTCACTTCATAAGTATTTATTACTGCAACCACACCTCTGGGAGCTGAGCAGAAGCCTTCATTCAACAGATGCCTAAACTGAACCGCACCCAGAGACTTCATTTCTGAGTTGCAAAAGAAAAGAGAAGCTTGTGAATCACAATCCAGAAAGTTATTCCAATGAAATTTATTGTCTACATCTCAGGCATGCCCCGGTTCATGCCACCTGTGATTAAATTATCCCATAGATGCCAATCAGAAGGCCACAATAGTCTTCTAAGCAGGGATTCCCAAAGTGGACAGTACATCTCCCAGGGACCTGTGGAAAGATCCAGGGGAACAGCGAAAGAGAAGGAGGTGGCAGAGGGGCCTTCAGTGAAAGTATTGATGCACAAGAAAGACAAGGGGAACCAATGTCTTTTAGGACCATGGTGGGTATGAGGGTTGCATGCAACCTCTTTTCAGGGTCCCTTAAAAGAGTGGTGTCTCCCACTCTTTGCCTGCCCACACAAGCTCACTCTCTTTGTCGCATCTTTTGCTAGTAGTGGTGGTGGCATTTGGGAAACTCTCTCATGAGGCTTAGGCACAGGGCATCACTTCTGTGGCTCAGAGGAGCACCATTTTGGAACAGACAGACTGACTGACTGGAGCAAGGAATTAGAGCACGTGCAGTTGACCAGAAGTGGTGGCAAAAATGATCTTTCAAATTTGGGATCTTGCTTAAGCTTTGTGAGTTTTGCTGGGACTTGGCTGGCAAGCTGGAGCTGCACTACTGCTACTGCTTTCTTTCACTGGACAGACCAAAAGAAAAGGTAGCAGAAGAAACAATGTCGACGGAGGGAACACTTGAAGCTGGAGGGGGAATGCATATGTCTGGGGAAGGAATATCCAGAGTCGATTTTTGGAAAGAGTCCTTCACCTTGGAGTGGATCCTGTAGTTAAAACCTCTCCCTTTCGCCATCCACACCAGTCTCCAGTCCAGAGCATGTGGCCTCTGTAAACCCCCTACACATCCCAGCTGCACCCATCTCTGCCCTTACAAAGGACTGAGTCCTTCCTTGCCAGGGAGAAGCTTCTCCCTTTGTACCCAGTCACCCTGGAAGCAGCAACTACTGAGAGGCTTCTCGCCTGCATTGGCCCTTGCTGCAAGGCCAGCACAGGCAAGAGGCTCCTCAGTCGCTGCTCAGCCAGCTGCTCAGTTGCTGCTCCCAGGGTGACCAGGTGCAAAGGGAAGAGCAACCAAGATCATTTGTTTTGAATTTGTAGTAGAACAGTAGACTTAATATCAAGACATATGCATGGGGGGGGGGGGCTAGGTTTGTCATCCAAAAGGAAAGGGGATGGTAGACCAAAAATGTTTTGGGACCACTGCTTTAAAGGATCATTTGTGGCACAGTTTAACTGGAAAGAAATAAACTGAGCTGTAGGCAGATTAAGCGATCCAGTGTGGCATAGTGGTTTGAGTGCGGGACTACGACTTGAGACCAGGATTCGAGCCCCTGCTGAGCCATGAAACCCAGAGTGACCTTGGGCAAGTCACACTCTCTCAGCCTCAGAGGATGACAACAGCAAAAACCCTCAAAAGAACCTTGCCAAGAAAAACCAAGTGATAGCCTTAGGGTCACCGTAAGTCAGAAAGGACTTGAAGGCACACAACAACAAAGAAGAAGGCAAATTAATACTCATCAGGACAAATGAATGAAGTAAGTCAGGGATGAAGCATATGTGGGACTACAACTCGCTCATTCCCTGGCCATGCTTATTGGAGCTTATGAGAACTGGGGTGAAACAATAGCTGGTTCTCCACACTTAGATTAGATGGTTAGGCAGTTTCTCTCAACCTGCTATTGGTTTCCATATTGACATACTAAATCACTCACCAAATGGATCACTATTATTACAATGGCAATTCTCCACAAAACCACCTGCAAGTAACACTCTCTGGCTTAAGATGCTCCGTACTTTATGTTCATCATACACTTCATACAAATGGCACATGCAGTGATAACTATTCCTGGATTGTTCCACTTCAAACCCAACTACTTGAACCATCTGTCATAGGAGTCTTGGCTATTGATCAGACTCCTACTCCATGCAGCTCAGCTGATCATCCGAGTCGAGGGAGAAAGACAACTTTTTAATGGTTTCAGATACCACTGTTTAAACAGCCATCTGAGTGGAAGGAGGAAGTGTGCATGTGTACATGCATGCACGCACACAATTAATGCATGCTTGGAAAAGCACATGTGTACACAGCCCCAAGCCAAGATAAGATGCTTCCCTTGAGTCTATGAAGAAGCTGTGCACTGTGCACTTACATTCAGGAGAAACAGTTCCATCCTAGAAGTTTCTCTCTCTGAGAAACTAAGTTTCTGCATGCAAGAAACACACAGTATTTTATGGGAAAGCATTTGACCTCTTTCCTGAAGGACGAATCGCTATAACACTGAAAAAGCCTTCCTACTTGACTTGATGTTCATGCACAGTCAACAGAAGATGTTTCAAGTAGCTTCTAACCAAATCATCCAACATAAAATATATATATATATATCATACACACCCTATTATAGGTAGGTGGAGGTCTGGGCCCTGGAAGGCAGCCAGCTATTTGCATTCTGCTTCTCCAACTTTATTTGCATAAGCCAGGCCTTGTTTTATATGCTTGTATAAGAATAACTATAAGCTATAGCAATGTGGTCTATTAGCTGTGCACAACCCTGGGATTTTAAATATAGCCTGAGGAGAAATCTAAATGGCCAGGCTGCACTTAGTGGAAGAATCTGACACCAAACAACAATTGCTTTTTGCTATGAGGTTTGCTGGGGCTTCACAATTCTTTGTACACTGGATAACTTTAAATACACCAAGTGGGGAATCTGAGTCAGGGTGAGGGTAACAGGTAAGGACTTGGACTGGGAAAATTCCTAGGTTCTTATGCCTTCTGAGTCACGGAGAGCCCTTGGCAGAAATAAATTTGACCACACCAAGGCTCATCATGGCCACCTCAACAACCACACCTTCAAGTTGCACCATAAAATGCAGACAGCTGCTGTCAGTTCAAGTTATCTCAGTCAACAAACCAGTTCTAGCAGTTTTCACATCCACCAGGAGTGGATCTTTTGTAAACCAAAAAACCTATTCAAGATCAAGCTAATCTGCATTACAATATATTGTTGCTGGGGAAACTCACAACCCACACCAGCCAGAGTGAAGATAGCAGCTAAGTAGGGGAATTTTTTAATCCCAACTATCCAAGAAGTTCTGGCCCTTTTACTCCATGGACCATGGCTCCAGGGCAGCAGTACTGGACCTCAGACCCCTCAATATTTCTTCAGGCTCGACCTTATTGTTGTGGTCCTTGTGTGCCTTCAAGTAATTTCTGATTCATGGTGATCCTAAGGCCATGGGGTTTTCTTGGTAAGATTTGTTCAGAGGAGGTTTGCCATTGCCTTCCCCTCAGGCTGAGAGCATGTGACTTGCCCAAGATCACCCAGTAGGTTTCATGGCCAAGCTGGGAACTGAACCCTGGTCTCTAGAGTCGGAGTACAATGCTCAAATCACAACACCACGCTGGCTCCGAGATGTAATTTTAAACTCTAGACTTAGTAGGACCCTCCTCTTTCAATGGCAACTGTTTGGTATCACTTTTTCCAAAATTTGGTTAAGACTGCTCTGTTGCATTTGAGGGCTTTCTGGTTCATTCTGCTGGGTGTATCTCCAAAATAGGTTCAACACCTTGGACAGCTGCCTTAAAGTCCAGACAAAACTGGGGCAGATTCTCACTCAACCAACTCCCACTAACCCAAAGTCCCACACTGACAGCTCCACAGGACTGCAGGAACAAAACAGACTGAATCACACCTGTAGCATCTCCAGCTCTTTGGGAAAATGGTGAGACAAAGACTTTTATGTCTTACTGTTGTGTAGATTAATAAAGGAATTGGGTTCAGCATAAGGAGAATGATGGGATATAAATTAAATGAATAAAATAAAATAGGGAGGGCAGAAATTGGGGAAGTTAGTTTTTGGCCATGCTGGTTGGAGGATTTTGAGAGCTGGACAGATATAGGATGAGGGACGCCTGGCTTGACAATAGTACATGTGAAAGGGATCTAGGAGTTCTAATAGACCACAAGTTGAACATGAGTCAACAGTGTGATGCTGCAGCTAAAAAAAGCCAATGTGATTCAAGGCTGCATCAATAAAAGTATAATGTATAGACCAAGGGAAGTAATAGTACCACTCTATTCTGTTTTGGTCAGGCCTCACCTGGAATATTGTGTCCAGTTCTGGGCAACACAATTCAAAAAGGATATTGACAAGCTGAAATGTGTCCAAAGGAGGGCAACCAAAATGGTGAATGGTCTGGAAACCATCCCTTGTGAGGAGTGACTTATGGAACTGGGTATGTTTAGCCTGGAGAAGAAATGGTTAAGAGGTGATATGATCGTGCTGTTTAAGTAATGATGCCAAGTTGAGGGTGGAGCAAGCTTGATTTCTGCTGTTCCAGAGACTAGGACACAGAGCAATGGATGCAAGCTACAGGAAAAGAGATTCCACTTAAACACTAAGAGGGATTTCCTGACAATAAGAGCTGTTCGACAGTGGACCACACTCCCACAGAGAGTGGTGAAGCTTCCTTCTTTGGAAGTTTTTAAACAGAGGCTGGCTGGCCATCTGTCGAGGATGCCTTGATTGTGTGTTCCTGCATGGCATAAGAGGGTTGGACTGGATGACCCTTGTGCTCTCTTCCAACTAGATGATTCTATGCAGTCCAAAGATATAGTTTTTAAAGCTGGAAAGTGAAACAAGTGGCAGAATCCTGTTATTATCATTGTGTACTATATAGCACCACAACTAGGGTGCTACATAATAGATTCAAGCCAACCCCTTCCTCCCAAACCCCACTTAGGCAGATTGACTGTTCCCATGTCAACAGAGAAGTGGCTGTTCTGATGCTATCACCCCCTCCAAGGAGTGATCTCCGGTGCAACAGACAGAAAAAGGATGTCTATCACAAATTCCCATCACACCAGAGATCACTCACACAAGAGGAGGAAGAAAAGTCAGGCAGCCGCTCCTCAGTCAACTGGGGAATAGACCCTCATTGATCCCACTGGCTGCTTATTACTAAGTAGAATCAAAATTCAAAATGACCTCAACAGATTAGAAAGCTGGGCCAAAACTAACAAAATGAATTTCATTGGGGAGAAATGTAGAGTATTGCATGTGGGCACAGATACAGGATGGTTTACACATGGCTTGACAGCAGTGGATGCAAAAGGGATCTAGGAGTCATAGTAGGTAATCAGCTATCAATGAGTCAGCAGCATGATGCAGCAGCTAGAAAGGCCAATACAATCCTAGGCTGTATCAACAGGAGTCTAGTGTCTAGATCAAGGAAAGTAATGGTGCTACTTTATTCTGCTTTGGTCAGACCTCAGCTGGAATACTGTGTCCAATTCTGGGCACCACGATTCAAGAAGGATGTTGATAAGCTGGAGTGTGTCCAGAAGAGGGTGACCAAAATGATGAAAAGTCTGGAAATCATGTCCTATGAGGAACAGCTTAGGGAGATGGGTATGTTTAGCCTGGGAATGAGAAGGGTGAGAGGTAACATGATAGCCAAGTTTAAATATTTGAAGGAATGTCATATTAAGGATGGAGTAAGCTTGTTTTCTGCTGCTCCAGAGAACAGGACATGGAGCAATAGGTTCAAACTACAGGAAAATATATTCCACATAAACATTAGGAAGAATTTTCTGATTGTAAGAGCTGTTCGACAGTGGACCACACTCCCTCAGAGTATGGTGGAGTCTCCTTCTTTGGAGGTTTTTAGGGAGGCTGGATAGTCACCTGTCAGGAGTTTTTACTGTGTCTCCCAACACAATAGGATGGCCCTTGTGGTCTCTTCCAACTCTGTGATTCTATGGAAAACAGCCAGTTGCCTCCTCAACCTAAGTGTGGCTAAAATAAATGCATATTCTGCCCTGTTTACACCTTCTCTCTGTCCTCTCTTCTCTGTCTCCCATGTCTTGAATTCTGAACCAAGCTGCAGGTGACGCAGATCCATGAATGGAGCACCAACATTTTTGTGTAGTTGTAGTGGGTTCTGGTGTTGCACCTACATTAATAGTCCAAGCAGCAAAGAAAACAAGAGTTTGGCAGAACAGTTTAGATCAGGGGTAGGCAACCTTTCCCCTTTAAGGGCCGAGGGACTTCAGCTCCCAGAATCCCAGGAGCTATTGGCCAACATGGGACTATTAGCCAACATGGCTGAGGCTTCTGGGAGCTGAAGTCCCTCGGCCCTTAAAGGGGAAAGGTTGCCTACCCCTGGTTTAGATAGTAGGAGAGTTAATTTCAGAGTCAAACCAAACCAGAAGTGGGCCATCCAAATACTGTTGAGCTGCAACTCTCATTATTCCTATCTAATATAGCTAATGGTAAGGAATCATGGGAATTTCAGCCCACAGGTTACCCAGCCCTGCTCTAAAGCTTCTGCAACTAAATTTAATCTCATACCAGAATGTCATGAAATCAAATCACATGTCTTTAAGAGGCATAGCCTGGCCCTTAGACCATAAGTATCTTTGGGATCTGCCTTTTTAAAATTTTGCTCAGCAAATTCACTGCAATGCCCTCCATAGTGATGCAAATAATAATGTATGCAACAAAACTGCAAGGACAGGGAGATGGGATGAGTTATCATTTTGTTTTGATTAGTTTTGAAACTCAGCATTCCTAGGCAGCACTAACAAGTTTTTCTGGAACTGCAAAAGAAAACTAGATTCCTACATAATTACGTAATACCACAAGGCATTGTCTGAAATTGAGCACAGAAGTTCACCATGCTTATGATGAAACTGAAAGCAACCACAGTGTTGCAGCTGCCACCACAGCATTTCAGTGAGAACACCCTTTCCACATACCTTGTATTTTGAAAACATATGCCTTGTGTTTGAAAGAAAAAAGGGTAAAAGTATTCCCCGTCGACAAGGTTGTCAAGTCGTGTCCGACTATAGGAGGCGGTGCTCATCTCTGTTCCTAAGCCAAAGAGCCAGCATTGTCAGAGACTACTCTGTGATCCTGTGGCCAGCATGACTGCACAGAACGCTGTTTACCTTCCCACCAAAGTGGTACCTATTTATCTACTTGCATTTGCATGCTTTCGAACTGCTAGGTTGGCAGAAGCTGGGACTAGTGACAGGAGCTCACCCCATCATGCAGCAGAGTCATCGTCTTAACCACTTGAGCCACTGCACGCCACTAGTTTTGTTTTGCAAGAAACAAAGTTGGAAAATCAAAGCCCCATTTAATTCCAATATGAGCCATTTTGAGGGCCTTTTGGGGTAGGATTTCAAACAGTCCAGCATCTAGCTTTGACAGCGTCTAACCATGTACCCAAGACATTTTCTGCCCAAGGCAAACCCTACTGATAATTCCCATTCTCTGACATTCTCTTGACAAAAGACAAGATGCTATTGTTGCTCTTAACTACCCTCGAATCCTGTGTCCAGTTCTGAGCATCACAGTTCAGCAACAAGATGAAATGTGTCCAGAGAAGGGCAACCAAGAAGATCAAAGGTCTGGAAACCAAGCCGTTTGAGGAATGACTGAGACAGCTGGACATGTTTAGCTTGGAGAATAGACGTCTGAGAGGTGAAACAACAGCTGTTTAGAACTGTTTTTAAATTGTTTTCAAACATTTTTTTAGAGATAATTTTAATATGTTTTAAAAACATTTTATCTTGTATTGTACTGTATTATTATTTTAATTGCTCTTATTTGTTCATCACCTCAAAAGACCTTGTGGGCTGGGAGGCAATACAGAAATATATTTTTAAAACAAACAAACAAATAAATACAGTGGTACCTCTACTTACGAAAGGCTCTAGTTACGATATTTTCGAGTTACGAAACGCTTCTTCTAAAAAATATTGTCTCTACATACGAATATGTCTCTACGTACGAATGGCTGTAGAGACATATGTGTATGTAGAGACAATATTTTTAGAAGCATTTTGTAACTAGAAAATTTCCAGCCGCAGCCTCTGGCTATTCTATGGGCTTGGAACAGATTAGGGCATTTCAATGTTAAATTTGCTTCTACTCACGAAATTTTCTACCTACGAAATGGGTTGTGGAACTAATTAATTTCATAAGTAGAGGTACCACTGTACATCTTTAACTATCTGAAGGGATGCCATGTAGAAGATAGAGTGAGCTTGTTTTCTGCTGCTCCAGCAACTAGAACACAAACCAAGGGATTCAAATTACAAAAAAAAAAAGGTTCCACATAAACACAAGAAATAATTTTACTGTAAGAGCTGCTCAGCAATGGAGTAGATTGCCTCTGAAAGTGGTTAGGTCTTCATTTTTGGACATCTTTACACAGAGGTTGGATGGACATCTTTCGGGATGGCGTTAGTTGTGTATTCTTGCATGGCAGGAGGTGGATGGCCTTTGTGGTCCCTTCCAATTTTGAGATTGTATGATTTTAAGGTGATAAAAGTTTCCATCAGTCTAGCTTTTAATAGAGGTGCTGCTCCTTTTACTTAGGCATGTTTAAAATGTTTTGAACTAAACTTTGTTTTGATATTATAAATTGTTCAGCTGCATTTTTATATTTGTACCTTTTTTAAAGTCTTCTTCTCAGCCACTGGTTCAGAGACCTAGTTCAGAGAAATGGATGCTATAAATACCATAAACAATTTTTTTTAAAATGGCAAAGATCTCTAGATTGCATCAGGTGTTCACCAATTAATTTCACATTGTGCCATTCCTTTTTGCTATTTCCTGAGTGTGAATGGGGTTATTTTTTTAAACCACTAACTTCTGCTTCTGTTCCTGTTCCAGTTCCAGTGCCAGTGCTTTCCCCTTGCAAATCTCAAGTCTGCTTTGTAAAAGAAAACCTTCTTCTGCAATGATCAAAATTTAATAGATGAACTTAGCAACAAGGTGGCATACTCAACAGCCCAAAACCAGTATTGTGCTATGACCAGAAGACCAAAGTGTGCAAATAGCTACAATTAGGGCTGCCATTCTTTTACTAACTGTACTCATATAACATCCAAACAATGATATCTTTTTTAGGCCAACCAAAATACACCATTACATGTTGCAAGCTTTCCAGTGTGACTTCAAACGCTTGCAACATGTAATGGTGCAT
Organism: Phrynosoma blainvillii; assembly: GCA_026167975.1. Lineage (NCBI taxonomy): Eukaryota > Metazoa > Chordata > Lepidosauria > Squamata > Phrynosomatidae > Phrynosoma > Phrynosoma blainvillii. Next base: position 10,043,438 of record JANUYF010000009.1, read on the forward strand.
TTTGGTTGGCTTAATAAATGTTTCATTGTTTGGGTATTATTGGATTTGCCATATGACCAACATGGCTACCACTAGATCAGGGGTCGGCAACCTACGACCTGGGGGCCGAATCCGGCCCCACGAGGCCTTTGGACCGGCCCCAGCCCGGTCCTGCCGCCGTGTCCCGCTGCCACCGCGTGAGTCGTAGCCGCCATTTTATTTTCCAAAATGGCGGCCGCGACTCGTTTGTGCATGCGCAGTACTCCGGTGCATGTGCGAAAGAGTCGCGGCCACCATTTTGGAAAAAAATGGCAGCCACAACTCGCTCGCACATGCACTGGAGTACTGCGCATGCGCAAACGAGTTGCGGCCACCATTTTGGAAAACAAAATGGCAGCCACGACTCACTTGTGCATGCCCAGTACGCCGAAAGTACTGCGCATGCACGCACGAGCATGCACGCACATGCGCAGTACTTCTGGCATACTGCGCATGCACGAGCAAGCGTGCGCGTGGGGCACCATTCTCCCCCTCGGCCCGCAGAAGAGCTCGGGACCAGCAGACCAGCCCCAGGTAGGAAAAAGTTGCCTACCCCTGCACTAGATGTTAACTGTACTCCTGTATATTCAAGCAATGGCCTGTATTGCAGGAAGAAAGCATTTAAAGTTTTCCCCATTACTGTGTTCCCAGACAAGGGAGAGGTTCATGGGCTGTAAGTGGCTACACTATAGGGGAAGAAATTTAGATTGTATCATGTATTATTAAATATATTAAATAATAAATAATAAGCATAATATCAGCTATGCCACAGTCATGAGAATTAAGGTTGAGTGCATAGACAAGGAGAGATGAGGAAAATGTGAGCTCTCTTGGAGTTGTTTGACTCCAATCCCCATGGGCTCCAGCAATAGTCAAGGATGATGGGGGCAAAGATACAATCCACCATATGAGATTTAGGCAGTAAAGTTATTTTTACACCCCACTTTTGAAAAGAATGAAAATGCAGCCTTCTTATGCGGTGCCATGGGGAGGGTGTATGTCCAAGCATACAAAATATTTCTTCATCACCACCTTTCAGAATCGTCAGAGTACCTGGGCTTCAAAAGTGTGCATTTAAGGCAAAGAGGTACATCTTTCAACAGACTTTCAGCAAACCCTATGGGTAGAAATCATTCTCTTGTAGTAGTTGTTTCTTTTTAACTTTGATATACAGTAGACAGAAAATACACACAACAGACAAAGATCTGGAATGAAGAGGTAAGAGATGGGGAACCTTTAGCCCTTCAGATGTTTGGGCCTATAATTCTTATTAGGGGGGAAAATCCAATTCTTATCAGCCTGGTTTTTAAGGCCAACAACCAATGAGAAGAGATTGATGGAATTTTAGTCCTAAGAATGCCTGATTTGGATCTTCTTACAGTCTTCCCCAATCTGATGCCCTGTAGATGTTCAGGACTGCAGCATCCATCATTTTGAGAAAGAAAGACCATTGAAAGGAGTTGCACCTTAACACACATGTAAAACATCAAACTGGAAAAGACTACCTTATTACCGTATATCTTAATTTTCTGTTAGCAAGATAGAGGTGATTTTTTTTTTAAAATGGGGAGTATTTTCTCCTGCCTGTATTCGGAACAAAGCATGAAATTACGTTGGAATGGCATTTCCGTAAGCTTGCAGTGAGCATGGCCAGTGGACATGCCAACTGCTGCATTCTGGAAGTCAGTCCAAAATGTTAGATTTCCCAAAGATTTCTTATGTCCTGCTGACAACCACTCCACCATCTCTTCATTCTGTCACTTTATTCTGCTGCGTGTCTAAGTGTTCTCTGAATCTTGAGAAAGAAATTGAGTAAGAGAATTCCCAAGAAGGTTATCTTCCTGGCCTCTGCCAGTCACCCCACACAGTGCCATCCCTAAAGCCGGTGCGGTAACTCATGGTGTCACCCTCACATTGACCTCCTCCCATTTCACACCCTACAGAATCCTTAGTAATGCTTTTTTTGCACTGATGTTATTCATAAATTGTAATTCCCATATACCAATGAATGTAATACCACTGAATGCAATGTTAACAGTTGTGGCATAAACAACCAGAAAAATTAAAATTATACCTTCAAATTACAATATCATATACGCAACCGAAATGTATTTACACAGACATAGTGAAGATTGGGTTAAGATTTAAATTTTCTTTTTAAAATTTTGAAATTTTAAAATTTGAAATTTTAATGTTAAAAAATTCTGGGGCCTCTCCTTTCTCCCCCCACCAAGCTTCACCCCACTTCCACCATCTCTTAAAGCATTTTAAAGAGAAGCAGGTGAATACCACAGCCCATTTCTGCCCAAAGGTAGGTGTTTGAGGAGCAGTGGTGTCACACACACCCCTTAGGGCAGCGGTCGGCAAACTACGTCCCATGGGCCGAACCCGGCCCTTCGAGGCCTTGTAACCGGCCCGTGGCCAGTCCTAGCACCGCCGTTGGCGTGCGCGTGATGCGGGGCGCCATTTTGCATTCCAAAATGGTGCCCGCACACATGTGCACGACAGTGGGCACCATTTTGGAATGCAAAACGGTGCCAGTGTGGTGCGCATGCGCTTGCGATGTGCGGCGCTGTGTTGCGTTCCAAAATGGCGCCCGCCATTGCGTGCATGCATGCGCGAGCACCATTTTGGAACGCAAAATGGCACCCCGTGCATGTGTACGGCGGCGGGAGTAGTGTGCATGTGTGGGCGTGCGCGAGCGCGAGCGAGCACGCACCTCTGGCACCTTCCCCCCCCTTCGGCCCGCCGACGATCGGGGGACAGCGGAACTGGCCCCACCCACAAAAGGTATGCTGACCCCTGCCTTAGGGTGTCACCTGGTGCGGTATGCATCCCCTGCACCCCCCTAGTGGCGTCAGTGACCTCCCCCCCATGTGAACAAACTGATTTCTACTAGAAAACTGAGCCTGCCTACCCTCTTCTAATCCTGTGCTGCTCTGTTGTGTCTTTACCTCTGCTGGTGGGGACGTATTGCTCCACAACGCTGACATACAGCTGCAGGGTAAGCTGTGGGGTCGAACCCAGGAATGCCTGGATGACGGCCATTCGCTTGAAGGCATTGCGATGAGTGACCAGCCTACGCACCGAGTGCCCCACTTCTTGCTCCAGCTCAAACTCAGAGTCATTGTGGATATGCTTCTTGCGAGTGATGGTGACATATGGTTCTTCTTCATTCCCCAACCTATAGAAAATCACTATGGCCTCTAAGCACCTGCATGAGAAATTGAGAGAAAGAGAAATGGAGGGTGCACATATTATTAATTAATTAATTAATTAATTAATTTCATCCACCAGTTAGTTTGCACATTCCCTTGTGTGATTTACAATCATTAGCCCTGAAAACAGTCAATAAAACAGATACTCAAAAGAGTGACAGCAGACTCAAATATTAGCATGCTGAAACAGCAACACACTTAAAGGCCAGCAATAAAACTGATAATAAAAGGAGCACATTAACGATTAAAGGCCGGAGAGAAGAGGATGCTCTTAGCCTTGCATCTAAATGCATGTTATAAAAATGCTAGGCAGATCTCCCTAGGGAGGGCTTCCACAGACAAGGTGGAGTGGGACCATGAAGAAAGCCCTTTCCCTGGATGCCATTTCTAGTAGCCAAGGAAGACTCTCTGAGGATGTTCTTTAACATGTGGCAGATGAAACTCCTTCAGGTAGGTTTCTTCTAAGCTGTCCAGGACTTTAAATGTTATTGCCAACATAAGAACCCCCAGCTATGAGTTTTGTCAAATGGGGAAAAATGAATACATTATGAAAATATTTGCTTGACATTTTTTAAAAAAGAAAAGTCTAAGGGCAGAGCTAGTATTCAAGCTTGGGTCTGATTAGCTGGTATGCAGATCTGATATTTCATCAATAAAACTCCCCAAATTACAGGTATTTGTTTTGAAATTCTGGACTAAAACTGTGCATATACACCTCTCTCTGCATAAAAGTCTCTTTGCATGGTTGAAAACTTCCATCTCATGCAGAGAGAGGTCCAGGCACATGCAGTGTCTCTATTCATACTTTTAAAAAGTAAAAAAGAGCAGAGCAGGAACAAGAAAGGCCACTGTGTTCTTAAGCATTCTCTTCTTTCCCTCATGAAAGGAGATTGCAGGTACACTAGCTAGGCAAGTCATATTTATTTATTATTTGTTCCTACCAGTCAAAGAACTGTAAAACTTGCACTCGATTTATTGTGGCAACAAGCTGGGTACAGGATGTTATATGTCCAGGGCTGATGCAACTTGTAAAGTACATCATTTCTCCTTAGATACAGGTATCCATTTTTTTCATAAACATCTGCTTCTGAAAAATTATTTATTAACATAGGACCTTATCACACGGGGCCAAATCCTGACAGAATCCAAAAGAAATCCGGACCTAATACGTATTATTTTTCCGTGTTTACACACGACATCGCACAGAACTCCGACAGAACCCCGACACAATGCAGTATGATCCGAGTTCTTTTGAATTTTGGTTTCTTCAGGAAGTATAATTGCGCGATGGGAATCATTTCGCTTTTACCGTAAGTATGGTCACCCAATACGTATCGCCAAATACGTATTGGGGAGCATTTCCCCGTAGCGCCGCCTCTCCAAGGGGACCTCCTCGGAGCCTCGCGCCAAGGCAGGGCCGGCGCTCCAAGGAGGACCTCCTTGGAGCGCCAATCTGACACAGGGCCGGCGCTTCAAGGAGGACCCCTTGGAGAGCTGGCCCTGCATCGGATCGGCACTCCAAGGAGATCCTCCTTGGAGCGCCGGCCCTGCGTCAGTTCGACGCTCCGAGGGGGTCCCCCTTGGAGCGCCGGCCCTGCGTCGGAGCTGTCACTCACCGCGGCTGTCACCCTTTCCCAGGTCGTCCTCGGTGCAGCCGGCATTCCGCACGGCCGGCGCTCCAAGGAGGACCTCCTCGGTGAACGCTGCGGCAGGAGGTCCTCCTCAGAGCGCCGGCCGTGCGGAGGGCCGGCTGCACCAAGGACGACCTGGGAAAGGGTGACAGTTGCGGCGAGTGAGTGACAGCCGTGGCGAGCATAGTGCGCATGTGCAAGAACACCATTACTTATACATGTACGGGATCTTCTCACTTGTGTGTGGACGGCAGATACGGTTCCCGGGAGCGCTTTCTAAAAAGCGCGATAAAAGCGCAATGAAAGTAATTGCGTGTGATAGCCATTTGCGGATTGTGGGGTTTCTATCGGTTTAGTTTAGGATTTATTCCTTTATCGCATTCTTATGGCTTTGTGGCCCGCGTGTGATAAGGTCCATAGAGGTGACTGGTGAAAAATTTGGAGCAATCTTTGGGGAGAGCTTCAACATTACTCTGGTGCAGTGGGTCCTTGTTATCCGCTGGATTTGGTTCCAGGACCCCCCCATGGATAACAAAATCCGCGGATGTTCAAGTCCCATTAAATACAATGGCATAGCAAAATGGTGTCCCTTATATAAAATGGAAAATCAAGGTTTGCTATTTGGAATTTATACTTTTAAAAAATATTTTCAAGCCGTGGATGCTTGAATCCATGGATAAAAAGTCTATGGATAAGGAGGGCCGACTGTAGATAACAGGACTGATGTATCTGAGATATATTTTCTAGGTTCATGCCATAAATGCTCCCATAGGTCATTTCTATTCTGGCTAAATTGTACACAGGTGCAGAAAATGAAGTTTCAATGTGAAATCCTCCTATATTTTCTCAAAAAACATCTTTCCTAATCACATGGATTTTGAGAGGATAATGTGGGGAGGAGGAGAACTGTGGATGCTGTCTTGAGTTCCAGAGGGAAAGTGGAATATAAAGGAAAGTGAACAAGTACCTTTAACATCCCTCCCATCCAGAAGTGACCAGTATCAGCTCTCTTTCTACATTTCCAAATGCAAGATATAAAGTTCCACACTATTCTTAACTTCAACTTATTCTGTTTCTGGGGTAAGAGAACCAAGCTTGGGATATTATAGCATCATCATATCTTACTAGGGTTGACAGAATGAAAACTGGAGAGGGCTTCTTTAACTTTAACAGTTGTTTAAAAGTTGGGATTTCAGAAGATGTTGTTTTGTGGCAAGCAATACTTCCAAAATCCCCTCTTCTGTACAGCCATGGCCAAGTGGTGATTCGAACCCTGGTCTGTATTAAAGGCACAGAAGTTTTCCAGTTTTTAGTCTGGCAACCTTACAGAATCTCTATAGTACAAAAAGGTAATTTTCTCAAGCTCTGAGAAGGACAGGGAATAAAGAACCTGGGACATGGAGATGACACTAGAAGTCCACTTCCTTTTAGCTATATGGAGCCCTGTTTATTCTCGGTTTCCTTCCTATTCATTATCTCTTGCTTCAGAAGCAGTAATCGTAATACACTCTGTGAACCTCAGCATTTAGCTCAAGCAGATGATGTTATCAGCACCCAGCTTCCCTTACATGTTCACTATGCTCAAGATTTTCCCACAGCCTTAAAGAAACAATCCCATCACTGCAAAAAGCAAAATATAATATTCTACCCCCTCACACCAAAAACCAGAATGATGAGATCGTGAAATGGGGACATGATAGCCTGTCCTTCCATCTCACCATAAACCTTGTAAACAGCCTCCCACCCATGCACTGTAGTTTAGCAAAGCCAGATAAAGTGAGAGAAGACAGACCAGGCAACTCAGGTGGAGAAGTGGAGGATGTGCTGTACCAAGGGTATGGAATACAGTCAGCCCTTCACATCCAAAGATTTTTTAATCCACGGCTTCAAGTATCCCCCATTTGGGGGGAAAAATTATATATATATATACACACACACACACATGCATGCATGCACGTGCACACACTGTATATACTCATGTATAAGTCTAGAAACTTAGGTTAAAAAATTGACCCAAAAAAACTGAGTCAACTTATTCACAGGTCAATGTAAGTACTGTACTTTAAATTTTTATATATATATATATATATATGGATGAGAGAGTAGAAGGGGCTCTGTGTTTCCAGGGCAGATTAAACTCTTGCCTTTCACCAGGGGATTGTGTATGTGTATATATGTGTGTATATACACACATATATACACATACACAATCCCCTGGTGAAAGGCAAGAGTTTAATCTGCCCTGGAAGCACAGAGCCCCTTCTACTCTCTCATCCATCCAGCCTTTAGTATGAGCGCAAATAGTTATGTCAGCTGGAATTCTGTAAATTCTTTGGCATTGTTTTCCTTTAGATCCTTCATTGCATGGCCCTACGTTTTACCCTCGACTTATCCATGGGTCGTAGCAAAATCCATAATTTTGGCCCCAAAACCTGCCCTTGAACTTATACATGGGGTCGACTTATAGTTGAGTATATTCAGTAAATTCCAAAAAGCAAACCTTCATTTTGTCATAAGGAGCACCGTTTTACTGTCCCATTGTATGTGACGGGACTTGAGTATCCACAGATTTTGTTATTCATGGGTGAGTGGGTGTCCTGGAACCACACCCCAGTGGAAACCAAGGGCCGACTATAGTTTTCTTTTGGAAATACATGTTGGCTGGGTGATTCTGGGAGCAACCAATTCCAGAAAGTAACTTTCTCAGACTCTTCCTGTATTACAAGGGAAGCATGATGTCACTCCCTCAGATTCCCACTCAGCCATGGAAACTCACTGGGTGACCTTAGGCAAGTCACACACTCTCAGCCTCAAAGGATGGCAAAGGCAAACCCCACTCTGAACAAAACTTTTCAAGAAGCCCCCATGATACGTTCGTATTTGAGTAGCCATAAGTTGGAAACAACCTAAAGGAACACAACAACAACCCATGTTAGCATACTCAAGGGGAGGGTGGATTAGGGCATTGCTGTATTATGGATGTTTTTAATGCTGTAAGCATTGTGCTGCAGAGGGGCGGCATAAAAATAATTTTTATTATTTATTTATTTATTTATTTATTATTACTCTCCTATTGTCCTGATCTGGCAGGAACAGTCCCAATTAATATGTCCCAGTTTCTCTCTCCTCTGTCTATTTTCTCCCTTCATGCTTGGCTTCCTCTGAGTTCTGAGTGCAAAAGTAGTTTGCACTCAATAAACTTAGCAGTGGAGGGGGACGATGACAAAATTCTCCCAGTACACAGACTCAGGCAAAAGCAAACTGCTGCAGCCTCTTCTAGCTTGTTTGTTCATCCTCATTACTATCTTTTGCCATCTTGACCATACTCTGAAGTTGCTTGGCCACATGTGTCCTAATTTTCATCCATGAAATGTTGGAGGGTCGACAATTTTTATTTTTATTTTCTTCTTTTAGTTTACCAATCCATTTTATGTAGGTAATAATTTTGAAATCTGAAATTAAAAAATGGCAAGTGGGAAGTTTAAACTTCCCCTACCCATGTTTATGGTCCTTATTGAAGTCAGGACCCCAGCTGGGTTTTTTTTTTTTAAAGAGTGTGATCTTAAGCCATATGCTACATACTGTATATGCTTAGCATACTGTGTATAGTTTAGCCCAAAGACAAGCAACAAAGAAAACATGCATCTGAAGAAGTAGGCTGAAGTTTACGAAAGTTCATGCTACCAACTTCTTTCTTTCAGTTACTCTCAAAGGTGCTGCAAGAATTTTTTTGCATAACAAGGAATTCTGTCTGGCCTTAAAGACTTAGGAGTTTATCGCACAAATAATAAAAGCGACTTACCTCTCCTGGATTAGAGTCGCTTACAGGATGCAGCCGGGAATTATTGCATGGGAAAATGCCACTGATGCCACCTCCCAAATACATCCCACCTAAATCCCAGCTAGAAGCCGTACTCAGCTGGCCGATTTGCAAAGTTGGGGAACTCTCAATTTTGCAAATTGGTCAGCTGAGTGCAGCTTCTAGCTGGGATTTAAGTGGGATGTAGTTGGGAAGCATCATTGGTGGCATTTTCCCATGCGATAATTCCTGGTTGCATCCTGTAAGTGACTCTAACCTGGGAGACGTAATTCGCTTTTATTATTTCTGAGATAAACTTCTTACAGTGTGAACCTGAGGTGCTCACTGCACTCTGCCTCCATAGGAGCCTAGGGCCTTGCACAGGTCAGAGACAGTCCCCATCTCAAAAGGAAGTGCTTTGTGACCGCAAATGGGAAAAGAACTTTTATTGCTTTCTTTTACTACTTTTGCTCCCAGTCACTCATGGCCATATGGTGTGTAGCCTGACCTTTCAGTTTGCACAGACCTTTCTTCCAAAACGCCTCAAGCAAGATGTGAACCTGGGCCTCTAACACCATCAGCTTCCCTGCATGATTCTTTACTATCTTTGCCTGACAATGAAGCCAGCAGGTATGGAAAGCCAACATGGACGTTATCCTTTACAATTCAAAGACATAGCTATGTTAGTCTGAAAAATCACTATGCAAAGGGATCTTGTAGCACCTGTGAGACTAACTGAAAGAAAGAAGCTGGTAGCATGCGCTTTCATAGACTTGAGACTACTTTCTCAGATGGCACTTTACAGTTAGCCAAAAGGAAGTTTGTACTTTGGATTTTGGAGTATGACATAGGTAAAAAGGTAAAGGTAAAGGTTTTCCCTTGACATGATAGTCTAGATATGTCCGACTGTGGGGGGCAATGCTCATCTCTGTTACTAAACCGAAGATCCGGCATTGTCAAAGATGACTCTGTGATCATGTGGCCAGCATGATTGCACAGAATGCTGTTCCCTTCCCACCAAAGTCGTACCTATTTATCTACTTGTGCTTTTACATGCATTCGAACTGCTAGGTTGGCAGAAGCTGGGACTAGTGATGGGAGCTCACTCCGTCATGGGGATCTTGGGCCTCGAACTGCCGACGTGCCAATCTTACAATTGTCAAAGTCAGCGTCTTAACCTCTGAGAACCTAGATACCTTTACCCAAAAATAGGTCCTCATACGTTCAATAGTGCTTACGCCCAGGTGAACATGCATAGGATCAGGCCATATACCTGTGTGACTCTGCCCCTGATGGCTTTGCAGGCAGTGCCTGGTCTGGCAGGTGTCTACATGGTAAAGGAAGCACAGGGAGGCAGAAGGTTCTGCTGAACACAAGGATTTAATGCTACAAGAAGCACAAGACTATCCGCCACCCCCTGTATCTAAGTAATAACAATAATTCCAAAAATGCTACAACAACTCAACTATTCCCCTTTTTTTCTGGATTACATCAATAGGTCTGACTCTATTGCAGTCCCTTCCCTAGCCTCTGGGGAACAGCTCTCCTTCCTTGCTCACCAAGGAGACTTTGGAAAAGAATCTCACAGAATCACAGAGTTGGAAGAGACCTCAAGGGCCATCCAGTCCAACCCCAGTCTGCCATGCAGGAGCTTACAATCAAAGCACACACACCTGACAGATGGCCATCCAGTCGCTGTTTAAAAAACCTCCAAAGAAAGAGATGCCACCACTCTCTGAGGGATTGTATTCCACCGTTGATTTCTCCAGATTATTTTCAAAATAAATCCCCTAGGTGTTTTTTTAAGTTGCCATAAGGGAAGGTTTAATCTTTTCCTGCCTATATACAGTAGACCTGCTTCAGTTCAGTCCTTGACATGAGTAACAAAGAAAACATTCCACATTTATGCTCTATGCATTTAATGTGTCACCTGTATTTCCCATCAATCCTGTATTGATCCTGTATCTGCCATCAATAAGCCATGTTTCTAAACAGAGATAGCTGGGTCTTAAATCTGACTAGAAGTCCCCCCAATTCAGAATATGTGTGAGCTAGACCTAGAAGAGAGCTAGCATGTAGTGGTTTGCATTGGACTATGACCCTGGAGATCAGCGTTTGGAAACCCATGGGTGACTGAGGGTGAGTCACAGACTCTCAGCCTCAGAAAAACCCCTTGATATGTGCTTATGGTTGCTGTAAGTAGGAAACGATTTGAAGGCACAGAACAACAAAGTGCTAGACATTCTGCACATGATCAGCAGCCTGTTATGAACCTTATTACAACTTTACCTACAGCAAGGCTCAACACTGTCTCTGAAGCCAATTTCCAGGGCTACACTTTCCCCACCCAACCACTCCCAGGATCTTCATCAATGAATTCCTTTGTATTTATTTTATTTTTCTAGGAGTCATGTGGCTTGGAAGGAAAGGGGAGCACAGCCTGCAAAGAGCAAATGTAAAGAAGGGCTCTTTGATAAATTCCAGATGCTGGGGAAAGAGCAGAAGGCACAACTCTCTCGTTCTCTTGTCAGTTAGAAAGTGAGAAAACAAGGAGGCTGAAATTGGCAGGTAGGGTACCCAGCAGAAGTGAGCTAAAAAAAGGATGATGTGGGAATAGACAACGCCTCTATGTGGCCCAGTCAGAGCCATCTTTATGTGCTGGCTGACACAAAGATGCCACAAATGAACAGTGGCTAGATGATGATGTGTGTTTGTATGAATGAATGGGTAACCGAGTGGTTTATTTTCTGCATGGTTATGAGGTCTAAATACCCTAAAGGCACCAGATCCTGTCTGATCCAGGAAGCTAAGAAGGGTCAGCCCTAGTTAGTGCTTGGATAGGAGACCACCAATGAATACCAGGGCCTATTATACTTCAGAGTAAGAAACTGGCAAAAACACCTGAGTATTCCTTGCCTAAGAATCATAAAGTTAGAAGAGATCACAAGGGCCACCCAGTCTCTCTTTTCTTATAGTTACAATCCATTGCTCCACGTCCCTAGTCTCTGGAGCAGCAGAAAACAAGCTTGCTTAATCTTCAATATGCCATCCCTTCAAATATTTAAACATGGCTCTCATTTCACCTCTTAACCTTCTCTGCTCCAAGTTAAACAATAGTTCCCTAAGCTGATCATCATAAGACATGGTTTCCAGATTTTTCACCATTTTGGTCTCCCTCCTCTGGACAACCTCCAGCTTATCAATATCCTTCTTAAACTTTGGTGCCCAGAACTGAATACAATATTCCAGGTGAGGTCTGACCAAAGTAGAAGAGAGTGGTACTATTATTTCCCTTTATCTAGACACTATACTTGATGCAGCTGAGAATCATATTCACTTTTTAGCTGCCACATCACACTCTTAACCCATATGCAGCTTGTGATCTACTAGATCCCTTTACTAAGGGTGGTTGCAGACTGCCAGAAATAGTGCAATCTGAGTCCACTTTTAGGGTTAGGGTTAGGGAATCATGGGAACTGTATTTTATTGTGGCACCAAAGTTCTCTGACAGAGAAGGCTCAATGTCTCAGAAAAAAACAACAATTCCCATGATTCCCTAGTACTAACCCTAACCCTAAAAGTGGACTCAATTTGCACTATTTCTGGTAGTCTGCAACCCCCCTAAGACTCCTAGATCCCTATAAAATTCATGGAGTCACCATAAGTCAGTGGGCAACTTGAAAGCACACACACAGACAGACACAGAGACACATTGGTGAAAAGGAAGGCAGAAAGCATAACCTCTTTCCACAATGCTTTTTCTGTCTGCAAGGTTGTAAATGAGAACCAATGTGGTGTAGTGGTTTAAGCTTTGAATCCCTGCACAACTATGGAAATCCACTGAGTGTCCTTGGGCAACTCTCTCAGCCTAAGAGGAAGGCAAAGGCAAGCCCCTTCTGAACAAATCTTGCTAAGAAAACCTCAAGATAAATTCAGCTTAAGGTCACCATACATCAGAAACTATTTGAAGGCACACAACAACAACAACAAGGTTGCAAATCCAAATTACACTTCCCTAACTAGGTGTGCTTTACTTCTGAACAGATTGAGGTAGCTGAGTCTGGCAGAAGATACTGGGAAGAGGCAGCAAAGTACTGAAGAAGAACGCCCTAAACTAAGCTACTGCCTCAGAGAGTCTTACTCTGTCATCTCCACTGTTAAAGAAAAATTCAACTGCCAATGTACTTGGCTTTTGTGTCTGAAAGGGGACACTGCCTTGTTCTTTGCCTCTGGCAGCAAAACACAAGGAGGTATCATAAAGTAATAATTGTCACCTGGAAGTTATTATGGTATATTGATAAAAAATTTGTCCATGTCACCATTGGTCCCTAAGTGGATGATGTTGGGAAAATCAGCTCATTGTGTCCTTTATTTTTGTTACAGGTTGTGCCAGAAGGGACTAAAGTGTAAGATGGAGAAGATTGAGGCTCACAGCATGATAAAGTTTTTGGATTCGAAGGGTAATAGTACCCGGCAAATTCATGATGAGATGATGGTAGTTTATAATGGAAACGATTGTCCATCTTATGACATTACTGTGAGTTGGAAAAGGAATTTCCAAACTGGTCACATGTCCCTCACAGACAAGCCAAGACCTGGAAGATCATAATTGACGGACGATGCGGCCATGGTGAAGAAAGTGGAGTGTTTAATCCTGGAAAACAGATAAGCAACCATTCAAATGATCATGAATGAAACTGGTCTCAGTTATGGTAGCATGTGGAAAATTATTCATGACGAACTGCACATGTCTAAGGTATCTGCACACTGGGTTCCACTTTTGCTAACCCCTTTCCAGAAACAAACACGGTGTGACACCCTTTAAAACAGATGTCGATGCTGTTGGAACAGGATGAAGAGGATTTGTTTGGTCATCTGGTAACCATGGATGAATCTTGGATCTAGCAGTATGATCCAGAGACCAAAACCATGATCATGGAGTGGAAGCATGCTGATTCCCTCCCCCCAAAAAGGCAAGTTCATGCTCTCAGTTTTTTGGGACTGTCGTGGAGTCATTCTCACAGATTACCTTGCAAAGGGACAAACCATCACTGGCACATACTACAGAAATCTTCTGGACAAGTTACGAGATGCTCTGAAAAAGAAACACAGTGGTATGCTCTCCAGAAGCATTCATCTCCTAGCTGACAAAGCACCAGCTCACTCATCTCAAGTTGCAGATAACAAAGCAAGGACATGTGGCTTTGAGATTCTGCAGCATCTGCCTTATTCTCCCAACCTCGCACCAAGTGACTATTTCTTATCCCAGAAATGAAAAATCTGTTGTATGGATGCCGATTTGACAACACAAATCACATCATTCATGAAGTAGAAGCGTGGTTTAAGGTGCAATTGGCAAACTTCTACAATAATGGTATTCGGAGGGTCAAGAAACACAGGGGGAATGTGTAAATCTAGATGGTGACTACATAGAGAAATGTTAAGTACAAATCAAAACAAACTTTCTGTCATTTTTTTTAAAGGTGATAATTAAAACTTTATGACACCCTCGTATATTTTGGTCTGCTCAGGCTTCCTGGTTAACATGGGGCATAATCTAGTGAGAAGCAGAGTTTGGAAATTTTACTTTTTTGGACTACAACTCCTAGAATCTCTCAGCCAGATGTCTGGGGGATTTTGGGAGTTGTAATCCAAAAATATATTTCCCAAGCTCTGATGGGAAGTTGGGAAAAGTAGTGGTTGCTGGATCAGACCTACTTTCCATCTAGTCTGGCACACCGTTTTGTATCAGGGGCCTTTGGTTCTTTTGATATAATCTGAAAACAGGACATAAAGTCAAGAGTCAGTCCTTGCAATTTGGGAGATTCTATTGAAAGATCATTAGACAGAGAACACACCTCAGCCAGGCTTCTGGTTTTGTCCCATCCCCTTATTAAGCCATCTGAACAAGTTAACTACTACTAAATCTTGCAGCAATGAATTTCACCAATTCATGGGTAGAATGAGACATTTAGAAAAGAAGACAGGGTTACAAATTATAGCCTCTGCTTACCCCTATCCTCAAATATTGACTCACTGTATCAAACCAGTTTCCTTGGATGGTTCTAATGAATTGCTCTGCTGCCTGGTTAGCTATAAAGAGATCAGCAAACAATCTTTGGTCTCACCGAAGAAGCAAAGGAGAAAGCACTGAATCTCCAGCATCACAGAAAGCAGATGCCTCATAGAAACCAGACTAGGTGTGTCCACATAAAAAGGAGAGCTTGGGAATCTCTTTCTTTCTTTCTTTCTTTCTTTCTCTTCCTTCCTTCTTTTTTTTTGGGGGGGGAATGGGGAAAAACTGGCATACTGGATAGACCATTCTTGAAGGTGTAGTCCAGGGGTAGGCAACCTAAGGCCCAGGGGCTGGATGCGGCCCCCCGAGGCCTTTGGACCGGCCCCAGGCCGGTCCTGCCACCGCCGCCTGCCATGATGATATTGATTATTGTTGTTATTACTTGTTCTTGGGGTTTTCTTGGCAAAATCTACACAGGGGTTTTGCCATGGCTTTTCTGGGGCTGAGAGAGTGTGCATACATTTTTTTTATTTTTTATTATATATATATATATATATATATATATATATATATATATATATATGGTGCTTCGGGCCCCCCCCAATTGTCTGAGGGACAGCAACCCGGCCCCCGGCTCAAAAAGGTTGCCTACCCCTGGTGTAGTCCATTCTCCACCACTTCTTTCAAGCTGACCACCCCACCCCTACAACCAGAGCTGTCCAGGGGTCCTTTTGCCAGTCCGTTGCCCATCCCCGCAACCACAGGCAGGTCACCTGTAGACTACATTTTCACAACGGCAAATTTTCTAGGTCTTGCTCTTCCCTTTTGCATTGGGCAAAGCCATTCCGGGAACATGCTATCTCTTCTGTGGAAGATGGCAAGCACTTTCCAGGGAAGGGACCCTGAGGTGTACAAAATGGACTTTTAGAAGAGGGGCTGGGAAGCTGTTTCTGGCCTTCCAGAGGCTCCTAGATGACACCGTCCAGCATTCCTAAACACTGACCATGCCGGCTGGGGGAGTCCAACAATGTTGGGAGGGAGTGCAAGCTTCCCAGCCCTTGCGCTTTAGAAGCTTCAGACAAGAATCTGTTTGCATTCTCTTTTCCCTTTGTCTCAACGGTCCCAATAAACAAGCCCTAAGCAAATAAGCTAAATGCAAAACCTAAAAGCAGGGAGAGCCCTAACTGAATCAGGGCAGTGGTGGTACTGGCGAGGGAGCTTAACAAGAGCTTGGAAAAGTTACTTCTTTGTACTACAGGATTTCACTAGCCAGCATGTTCACTGGTCTGAACTGTCCCTGTCTTTTAATTTATCCAAAGTGGGAGTAACAGCATATTTGCAGGTGTAGATTGTGACTGGGAAAAACGGAGCAAGGAGGGAAGGATTAATACTTCTCAAATGAGGCTTCTTCCCTAGATCTCTTATGGTTCTCTCTCTGTGTGTTTTAAAACATTTCATTTTATTTATTACAGCCATTAGGCCAGTATATGTTTTAAAACAATACGGTGACCCTATGAATGAGAGATCTCCAAGACACACAATCATACTGAACACTTCATAAACCCTCCTCCTTTCCTTTTCAAACAGAATCATGGCTCAGTGGCAAAACACTTGTTTCGCATGCAGAAGATCCCAGGTTCAATCCTGGAAATAGAGCAGGAGCCCTGGTGAGCCACTACCAATGTCAACCAAAAAGGGATTTTAGATGAACCAACACTTTGACAACAGTATACGACTGCGTTCAGAATTGCAGGTTCAATCCCTGGCATGACCCAGTAGGGCTGAGAAAGGCTCTGGTCTGGAGCCCATGGAAACTGCTGCCAGTTAGTATGGACAGTACTGGACTAGCTGAACCAAACATCTCCCTCGGAGATCATTGAGTCAACCCCATATGTTCCTTGGTGATGGTCCATCTGGTTGGATAATGTTGAGAGGGCACCAGAAGTTGAGCATGAGTCAACAGTGTGATGTGGCAGCTAAAAAGGCCAATGCAATTCTAGGCTGCATCAATAGAAGTGTAGCGTCTAGATGAACTGAAGTCATAGTGCCACTCTATTCTGCTTCGGTCAGGCCTCACCTGGAATACTGTGTCCAGTTCTGGACACAACAATTCAAAAAGGATGTGAAGCATGTCCAGACGGCGACTAAAATGGTGAAGGGTCTGGAAACCATGCCTTATGAGGAGAGACTTTTTAGGGAGCTCCTCAGCTCCTGTTTAGCCTGGGGAAGAGAAGGTTAAGAGATGATATGATAGCCCTGTTTAAGTATTTGAAGGGGTGTCATACTGAGGATGGAGCACTTTTGTTTTCTGTTGCTCCAGAGAATAGGACCCAGAGCAATGGATTCAGACTACAGGAAAAGAGATCCCAGCCCAACACTAGGAAGAACCTCCTGACAGTAAGAGCTATTCGACAGTGGAAGACGCTGCCTTGGATTGTGGTGGAGTCTCCTTCTTTGGAGGCTTTTAAACAGAGGCTGGATGGCCATCTCTTGGGGGTGCTTTGATTGTGAGTTCCTGCATGGCAAGTGGTTGGACCGGATGGCCCTTGAGATCTCTTCCAACTCTGTGATTCTGTGTGCGCAATTTGTAAAAGTTGCTTTTTAGGACTCTCCTCCCCCCACTCAAGCTAGTGGGGGGGATCCTAGCTGCCCCCCAGGCTCTGGCTTCCCAGAGAGCCCCCCCCCCCAGACACCGCTCACCTGATGAGAGGCCCCAGGAGCACCAGGTGCATGAAGAAGATGTAGGGCTTGTCGCTGGTCAGGTCCCGGTGGACGAAGATGAGGGTGAACTGGTCCATGACGGAAGGGATGAGCATCAGGAGCAGGGTGAGGGAGAGCCAGAAGATGTCCTCCGAGCGGCTGTAGGCGAAGCTGACCACGCAGGCGGAGGCCAGCTCCCCGCAGTAGAGGAGGGTGGTGAAGACGATGCCCACCGGAGGGTTGGTCTGGGTCACCGCCTGGGAGGCCACTTTGCGCAGGACGTGGCGGGAAGGGTTCCTCTGGGCCCAGGAGGAAGGGGGCACCTCGGGGCACTCCCCAATGGAGGCCTCCCGCCTCGCAGGGTCCATCTTGGGTCCCAGGCCAGAGCCCTCCAATGGACACTCCAATGGACACTCCTCTGGCCTGGAAGAGCGCTTCCCTTTGAGAGGCAGACCCACCTGTCTTTCCCTCAACAGGTGCTTCCTCTCTCTCTCTCTCTGTCTATATATATATATGGCTCCAAAATCCAAACACCCCCCCCCAAAAAAAGACCAACCCAAAAAGAAACCAGAGGTCACTTTCCACTCTCTTTTCCAGAACAAACAGGGTCAAGGGCCAGCAGCAGCAGCAGCAGCAAAGCCTTCAAAGCCCAGAGCAGCTCCTTTCTTCCTAGGCGCCCATTTCACAGAGGTGACCACAGAGTCCGCAGCAGTTTTGGGGGTTGCTATGGCAACTGGGCCCGGGAGGGGCCCTCCTCCTCCTCCTCCTCCTCCTCCTCCCAAAGGAGGGAACCCCAGAGGAGCCACACAAGGGCCAGTCCAGTCCAGTCTGGTCCAGTCCGCTCCACGGGGGGGGGGGGAGTGCCAGCCAAGGCGGAGGGCAGCCGAGGCGTCCGGGAGCCACCTCCTCCAGCCCGGCTCAGGCGGCAGGAACGGTGGGGGCGGCGGTCCTCGGTGCGGGGGGGGGGGTGTCCTGGGAGTCCGTCCCGTCGGTCCAAAGGCAAAGGGTTCCTCGGTGGGTGAGGGGCGCCTGGGAGAGCCTCCTGGCCTCAGGCCCCGGGGGGAAACCGGTCCTCTCCGGACGCAAGGGGCCAAGGGGCGGCTGGGGCAGGAACTACTGCGTCCGAAAGGCTCTGGAAGAAAGAGAGAGAGAGAGAGAGAGAGAAGGGAGTCAATGGGAGCCTTGAGCCCAGGAGACAGGTGTGCCTCCCTGACCCGCCCCTCCAGACCGAGGCCGCCCTGGGTCCTAGCGCCCTTGGACAGAGGGACCAAGCCCCCCCCCCCAAAAAAAACACACACACACACAAAGAAAAAGCCCCCCAAACAGGGAGACCTTTCTTGGCCAACCCAAATGCACCCTAGACCTCTTGCAAGCTTTCGAAGCTCCATGGGCTTCTTCTTCATCAGGCAGGAAGATGATACAAACCAAAGAGGAGGAAAGCAAGCAGATGCCTACATGTTGTTTCAGTCGATGATGATGATGATGATGATGATTCTTCAAACAAAAACCCACCAGTGATACCTTTCTTGGCCAACCCAAATGCACCCTAGACCTCTTGCAAGCTTTCGAAGCTCCATGGGCTTCTTCTTCATCAGGCAGGAAGATGATACAAACCAAAGAGGAGGAAAGCAAGCAGATGCCTACATGTTGTTTCAGTCTATGATGATGATGATGATGATGATGATGATGATGATTCTTCAAACAAAAACCCATCAGTGATACCTTTCTTGGCCAACCCAAATGCACCCTAGACCTCTTGCAAGCTTTCGAAGCTCCATGGGCTTCTTCTTCATCAGGCAAGAAGATGATACAAACCAAAGAGGAGGAAAGCAAGCAGATGCCTACATGTTGTTTCAGTCTGTGATGATGATGATGATGATGATGATTCTTCAAACAAAAACCCATCAGTGATACCTTTCTTGGCCAACCCAAAATGCACCCTAGACCTCTTGCAAGCTTTCGAAGCTCCATGGGCTTCTTCTTCATCAGGCAGGAAGATGATACAAACCAAAGAGGAGGAAAGCAAGCAGATGCCTACATGTTGTTTCAGTCTATGATGATGATGATGATGATGATGATGATGATGATTCTTCAAACAAAAACCCATCAGTGATACCTTTCTTGGCCAACCCAAATGCACCCTAGACCTCTTGCAAGCTTTCGAAGCTCCATGGGCTTCTTCTTCATCAGGCAGGAAGATGATACAAACCAAAGAGGAGGAAAGCAAGCAGATGCCTACATGTTGTTTCAGTCTATGATGATGATGATGATGATGATGATGATGATGATTCTTCAAACAAAAACCCATCAGTGATACCTTTCTTGGCCAACCCAAATGCACCCTAGACCTCTTGCAAGCTTTCGAAGCTCCATGGGCTTCTTCTTCATCAGGCAAGAAGATGATACAAACCAAAGAGGAGGAAAGCAAGCAGATGCCTACATGTTGTTTCAGTCTATGATGATGATGATGATGATGATGATGATGATGATTCTTCAAACAAAAACCCATCAGTGATACCTTTCTTGGCCAACCCAAATGCACCCTAGACCTCTTGCAAGCTTTCGAAGCTCCATGGGCTTCTTCTTCATCAGGCAAGAAGATGATACAAACCAAAGAGGAGGAAAGCAAGCAGATGCCTACATGTTGTTTCAGTCTGTGATGATGATGATGATGATGATGATTCTTCAAACAAAAACCCATCAGTGATACCTTTCTTGGCCAACCCAAAATGCACCCTAGACCTCTTGCAAGCTTTCGAAGCTCCATGGGCTTCTTCTTCATCAGGAAAAAAGATGATACAAACCAAACAGGAGAGGGGGAAACATTGATACCTTTACTGGCCAACCAAAATGCACCATTTGCTCCTAGAAGCTCCACTGGTTTCTTCTTCATCAGGCAAGATGATACAAACCAAAGAGGAGGGGGAAAAAATCACCAAACAGACCAACCTTTCTTGGCCAACCCAAATGCACCCTATACTTGTTGCAAGCTTTCGAAGCTCCATGGGCTTCTTCTTCGTCAGGCAAGATGATACAAACCAAAGAGGAGGAAAACAATCAGATGCCTACATGTTGTTTCAGTCTATGATGATGATGATGATGATGATGATTCTTCAAACAAAAACCCATCAGTGATACCTTTCTTGGCCAACCCAAAATGCACCCTATACTTGTTTGCAAGCTTTCGAAGCTCCGCCGGCTTCTTCTTCGTCACGCAAGATGTTACAAACCAAACAGGAGAAAAAACTTGGAGACTGCTTTCGCCGCCCTGGCTGGCCCTCTTTTTCCCCCAAGGAAGGGGTCCAAGGGGTCCCACTCCAGGCTGTGACCAGGGACACCTTCCCCACTTTTCCAGGACATCTCTTTATATTAGTGATACCTTTATGGGCCAACCGAAATGCACAATATACTAATATTCCTGATGCAAAACACATGGAGACTTTTTGAGGAGGGATCCATTGTTCTCTGCCACAAAGAATGGAGACCTCTTGGATTGCAAAAGAGGGGTCCCTGCTGAGATGCAAAGGGACTTTTGAATTTTCTGGACTTTACAAATCTCCCTATTAGCCACAGGGCCAGAAGAAACCAAGATATCCTCCCCATCATCTACCATCTTAACCTAAAGACCGGAACCACATGTAAGCATCTGACTAACATCTCCAATTGTTTTCCTCCTGTTTGGTTTGTGACATCTTGCCTGACGAAGAAGAAGCCCATGGAGCTTCGAAAGCTTGCAACAAATATATGGTGCATTTTGGTTGACCAAGAAAGGTATCACTGATGGGTTTTTGTTTGAAGAATCATCATCATCATCATCATCATCATCATCATCATCATCATCATTATAGACTGAAATAACATGTAAGCATCTGACTAACATCTCCAATTGTTTTCCTCCTGTTTGGTTTGTGACATCTTGCCTGATGAAGAAGAAGCCCATGGAGCTTCGAAAGCTTGCAACAAATATATGGTGCATTTTGGTTGACCAAGAAAGGTATCACTGATGGGTTTTTGTTTGAAGAATCATCATCATCATCATCATCATCATTATAGACTGAAATAACATGTAAGCATCTGACTAACGTCTCCAATTGTTTCTCTCCTGTTTGGTTTGTAACATCTTGCCTGACGAAGAAGAAGCCCATGGAGCTTCGAAAGCTTGCAACAAGTCTAGTGTGCATTTTGGTTGGCCAAGAAAGGTATCACTGGTGGATTTTTGTTTGAATTTGCTAAATGGCCAACACAGCTACCTCTGAATATCTCTTTACCTGTCAACCTTCTGCACGCAGAGAGAAATCTTGTAGCCCCCTTGGAGACCAACTCAAAGACAGACGTCGTTGGCAGCATGAGCTTTCCTGGACTTAAGGTCCAAAACATCACAGCAGAACTAATCCACTTTGAGACCGCTTTCACTGCCCTGGCTCGATGCTAGGGAATCCTGGGAATTGCAACAATTTAAATCTGTTTTAATGTGATGCTTTTCTTCGTTTTCTGTAACATCCGAACAATGATGCCTTTATGGGGCCCACCAAAATTGAACAATTACACGTTGCAAGCTTTCGAAGTCGCACTGGCTTCTTCATCAGGCAAACAGAAGGGGGGGGAAATTGAAGGTGTTAGCCTTAGGCCTGCATTTTCTGTTTCTGATCTCAGTTCAGATGTTAGGAAAGGGTGATCTGCAGGCTGGTAGCCCATTGCCTAACACCTTTTTTGTCCTTTCCCCTTCAGAGAAACAAAGGAGCCCTGAGCTTTGGAGGCAAGTCTTGTCTGCTGCTCCTCCCAGGAAAAAATAACTTTGCAAGGACAGGCTGCCAAATAGTGGATTTCTTGAAAGGGAACAGCAAATGGGGTGTTGCTCTATGGCATGCTCAAAATGGAGGACATTTTGGAATTCCTCCTGGACAGAAGGTTGAAATCAACGATATAACCATGTCAGCTGTAGAATTGGTATGTAGAGAGATCTCTCTCGATACTGATTCTACAGACTAACACAGCAATATCTTTGAATTCTACAATTCCCAGGAATTCCTAGCACTGAGCCAGGGCAGACAAGGCAGTCTCAAACTGGATTATTTCCGCAGTCTGTTTTGGACCTTAAATGTAGGAAAACTCATGCTGCCAACTTCTTTCTTTCAGTTAGTCTCAAAGGGGCTACAAGATCTTTCTACATACAGAAGGCTGAAATGTAAAGAGATGTCCTGGAAAAGGAGGATGCCTGGTCACCCTGCCTGGAGGACGGATATTCTAGTCCATCTGTTGGGCCTGGTGGAACCCCTTGAACCCGTGCGGAAAGGTGGCCAGAGGTAGTGGACTCCCTCCACAATGGGGTAAGTCATGGTATCACCCCCCTACTTGACCTCTTCCCATACCACACCAGAGAGAAGACTTAGCAATGTTTTTTGTACTAATGATGCTCATAAATCATAATTCCTCTATATCAGGGGCCGGCAACCTACGGCCCCCGGGCCGATTCCGGCCCAGGTCGCCGGACTTACCAGCCCAGGCAGACCCCTGCCGCCACCGCACACCGCCACTGTGGCATGTTTTCGCCTCCGTCCAGCCACGTGCGCCGTGGCCGCCATTTTGATTTTCAAAACGGCAGCCGCGACGCGTTTGCGCATGCGCAGGAGTACTGCACATGCGCAAATGAGTCACGGCCGCCATTTTGGAAAACAAAATGGCAGCCGCGAGTGGCGGATGCCATTTTGTTCTCCAAAATGGCAGCTGCGACTTGTTTGCGCATGCGCAGTACTCCTGCAGATGCGCAAATGCGTTGCGGCCACCATTTTGAAAATCAAAATGGTGGCCGCACGCACTGTGGCGGCGGTGGCAGCGGCGGACACGGGGGGTCATGCGCGACGGGGTGTGTGCACGCACGCATGTGCACGCGCCACCATTCCCCCCCCCCGGCCCAGTGGAAAGGAGGACTTCGGGGGACCGGCCCAGAGCTTAAAAAGGTTGCCTACCCCTGCTCTATATCATGAGAATGGAATGGCAATATGTTCCTTGGTGATGGTCCGTCTGCTTAAGAGGGCACCACTATGCACAGCTTGTAAAAGTTGCTTGGAGAGCCAGCATGGTGTAGTGGTTTGAGTGTTGGACTACGACTCTGGGGACCAGGGTTCAATTCCCAGTTCAGCATTGAAACCCCCTGGGTGACTTTGGACAAGTCACACCCTCTCAGCCTCAGAGGAAGGCCAGCCATTGCAAACTTCCTCTAAGCAAATCCTGCCAAGAAAAGCCCTTAGGGTTGTCATAAGTTGGAGCCGACTTGAAGGCACACAACAACAACATTAGAGTAGTTGTAACATCAAGAACCAGGCAAATTAAAAGTATACCTTTAAATTTCAATCTCATATGCACAGCTTGAATGTATTCACACGTACATAGTTTCATGTGTTGGAGTGCAAATTTGTGAAAAAGTGAAAATTCGGTAAGATGTGATGTTTTTACAGAAAAATTTAAAATACTTTTAAAAAATTAAAAACGGAGGCCTCCGCTTTCTCTGCCCACTGAGCCTCACCTCACTCAGAGCATCTCTCCTGCTTTGCTCCATCATTTTAAAGGGACCCAGGCTAATGCCATACAGATTTTGGGGGTCAATTTTTTGACTAAAATTTCTAGACTTATACATGACTATATACAGTACTCTATACACCGCTGGCCAGAGAGCCCCTTTCCTTTCCAAGAGAGCTCTTGTGCCTTTACTCTGAAAGCCAGGCAGATATTCAACATCCACGTCTTTTCCCTCCATCAGTGTGGTTAGGAAAGCTTCACCCGTTGAGTGTCTTAACATTATTATTATTATTATTATTATTATTATTATATCCCAC
Source organism: Phrynosoma blainvillii (assembly GCA_026167975.1). Lineage (NCBI taxonomy): Eukaryota > Metazoa > Chordata > Lepidosauria > Squamata > Phrynosomatidae > Phrynosoma > Phrynosoma blainvillii. The sequence goes on from JANUYF010000009.1 coordinate 10,067,653, forward strand.
CTTTCTCCCAAAATTGGGACTAAAAGCAGGTTAGAGTTTAAAAGAATACAATCAACAACATACAAAAGTGAGCATTAAAATAGAATTAAGCTATTACAGCAGGGGTTCCCAACCTTTTTAACTCACAGAGCCCTTATTTCTATTGTGGAGCCCCTAAAAGGCCTACCCTATCTCTTACAAGTTAATGGTGTTTAGGAGTATATATCAGAATATATACTTATTCTTTCATTTCATTCCATTTTTATTTCTTTCATTTTCCCGGAATAGCCACGGAGCACCTGGGAAGTGCATGCGGAGCCCTAAAATACATCACTCACTGAAAGAATAAAATGCAGTTGAAAAAGATAAAAGTGCTTAAAAACACTACAATTGAAACAGTACAACACTCTCAGCCTGTTCTTTAAAGACTTTCTGTTTTAAAGCCTGTCTGAATAAAAACGCCTTAGCTTGCTGATGGAAGAACAACAAGGAGAGGGCCATTGGCCTCCCTGGGAAGGGAGTTCTAGCATCTAGACCCGGGCGGTGATTTCGGCAGCTAAATCCTTCTGATAACATTAGGATGCCACCCGTTTTAAATTTTAAGCTGGCTCAGGTAAACCGGTTTTATTTAGCGCTGCAATAATCTCCTGTATCAACTCATGCAGCTGTTAAACTTACAAACAAACCCAAACCTTACCGCTTGAAAACATGATGCACATCTAAGCCTTTAGCATGCAATTTCTGTGCGTCTTGGGCTATGCTAACCCAGTGAAGAAAACAGAAAGGAGCCAATGTAGAATAAATATTTAAACGATTAGTGTTTTCATTTTTGAGCCAAGAATGGCTATATAGATAGGTACGACTGTTTCTGTGCATCATGCAAAACCCCATTAGTTCTGTAAATTATTATGGCTTATTGTTACTGTCATTTTACAAAGGCAGAATCCTCCCAAAGCCAAACGTCTTTAAGATGTTGGCTTCAGTGGGAGACACTTATGAAAACGAAAGTAATGGCATTTTCAAAATGCTTAAACAAGGCTGTGCCGTGCCAATAAAATCCTTTCCAATCCAGATTCGCAAACCGTTCTAGTCTCTGCTTCAGGCCTCTGCAAGTTGGTTTCCTTGATGAAGGCAAAGGTTATGTAGTCAGGTCATGAGAACACAGTGGGAGGATGCATTTTGTCTGTGTGATCGTGGCACACACCCAGCTTTTTCTCAGCCTGCACTGTGCAATGTTTGCCCAATCCAACTTTGAAGCAAGTTCCCATTCAGTATGAGCAGAGACAAAGGCCCAATGAAACCTTTTGTATGAACTGCAGACTGTTATATTTCTATTGGAGGAAGGCAGCACTCCCGTCTCCTAATATGGCAGTCCGTTCCATCCTTAACAGCCTCCTTCTATGGAGGTTTTTAAGCAGAGACTGGATGGCCATCTCTTGGGAGTGCTTGGATTGTGTCTTCCTGCATGGCAGGTGGCTGAACTGGATGGCCCTTGGCGTCTCTTCCAACTCCATGGTTCTATGAAATGGTCAGAGGTGTTGTTACGCTGCCGTCAAAGTACATGGAATTGAGCCAAGAAGTTAGTGCAGTCCTCAAACTGGAAATTTTCTAATGAGGGAGGTCTTGCTTTGGGTATTTTCGGGGGGAGAGGCCGTCAATTAAACAGAGACTGAATAACCATCTGTCGGAGATGCTTTGACTGTGTGTTCCTGCATAGCGGGGGGTTGGACTGGATGTCCTTGGGGGGTCTCTTCCAACACCATGATTCCATGATCCTAACTGTCAAAACCTAAAAACAGCTAACTGCCTTAAAAGATATTTAACCGGACCATCCTATGCAAATACAACCAGAAGTAAGCCATGCTGTGTTCAATTGACTCCCAAGACATTTTGTCTTGGACAGGGATAAAAAGGCTTCCTCTCCATGCCATGTATGGAAGTTGACAGGGTTGGCCACTGAATCTTTCTTTAGCATTGGGAACCGGATCGAGTTTCTCACCATAGCTGAGGGCAGCAGGATAGCTTCCTTCATCCTTCAATAAGTAGACTATTCATTGTAGACCTTATTGCATGGCACTTACAGGAACGGGAACGGAAAGGAACGGAACAGGACAAAAACGCATGTTACTGCGCAGGAGAACGCCACCGATGCCGCCGGCGGCATCGGTGGCGTTCTCCTGCGCAGTAACATGCATTTTTGTCCTGTTCCGTTCCTTTCCGTTCCCATTCCTGTAAGTGCCGTGCTATAAGGTCTTATGAATGAGTCACATTTTAAAGTAAAATAAATAAATGCATATTATCTGTCAATTACAGCGGCGGGCATTTGAGAGCAACTGGTTCAAAGAATTACATAGGATGCTAATGGTTTTTTATGGGGTGGGTTGAAATGAGGAATTGTTACTAGCTGCCTCCTCAATGACTCACTCACCAGGTAAACAAAGAGCGCAAAAGAGTTGATCTTTTCCGACACTGTTGCCCTCAATGGCCAGTGTTGCATTAATAGTCTATCATTATTGCTTCCAGCATTGATGACCAAATAGTGTGCATGTGAATTATTATGAATGTTTGTGTTTGGATGCCTTGGAAACAAGAGGAATTGAAGGAATTAAGCAGCACCTTTGAGACTGATTTATTTTAGCATGAGCTTATTTGGATATCAGTCTTTGTTTTTTCAGATGCCCAGATTGATTTGGACATACAACCAGCTCCGACAGTTAATCTGAAGAAGTGAATTGATGTCCACAAAAGCTCTTGCTAAAATTAATCATTCTCAAAGTTGCGGCTTGATTTCACACAGAGAAACACACACGCATGCTTTAAGCTGAAACAGACCAACACAGCTATCTCTTTTTTTAAAATCGTGCACATGGATCGTCTTACATTACGGGGATAGATGGCTGATAAAAGCCCTGATAAAAGATACTTGACTCAATGAATAAATGCACAAATTGTAGCCATGCAATTACAGTCGGCCCTCCACATTCGCGGCTTTGACACTCGCGATTTTGATTATTTGCAAGATCAAGGCGGCCTGGTGTACTTCTCTTCCTCCTCCTTCCCAGGCTTTTTCCGGGAGAGACTGGGAAGGGTGCGTGCGTCAACCCTGCCCCTTTCCCGGCGGGAATAGCTACTTTTGCAAGGCAGCTACCGCATCGGAAAAGGGGCAAGGGAAATCAATCTTCCTCACCCCTGGGGGGATCAATACTCCTCACCCTTTTCCGGGTTGGATAGCTGGCTTGGGAAGGCGGCTATTCCCACCTGGAAAGGGGAAGGGTTGGCGCACATTGGGATAGCTGCCTGGGGAAAGAGGTGGAAGAGATTGATCCTCCTCATCCTTTTCCTGTTGCAATGCCTAAGTTATCTTTCAGGCTTGGTTTCCTCTCTAGCCTGACCATGGAATGCATGGAATACCATGGATTCTATGATTCTGTGATTCTATGGTCTTTGGAACTCAGTGCCCCAGTATGCAATAGCAGACAACGGTGCTAATCAAATAGACTTCTAGATTTAATAGTTAGCAGGGATGAAAATAAAGAAAATGCCAGACATGGTTTGGTGGTGTCTTAACCCCCAAAACTATCTAAATGAGAGAGAGAATGAGAGAGAGAGAGAGAATTTTGTTGAATGGGCTCTACTATTCTTTCTATTATTTGTGAACGTTGCAGAACGTAGTTATTCTCCTTTTATTTTTGTTGTTGTAGTTGTAGGCCTTGTATATCTCACTACCACATTTTTAAAAACTGAAAAACAACCAGACTGCAGACACAATCACACCAGAGCAATTGGGTTGGTTTACAGTCCAAACATACTCAGAGTTGGAGTGGAGACACTGACATTGATATGACTGACTACCTTAAGTCCCCTTGATTTCAGTAGGTCTACTCGACTCTTATAGTCTGGATCCAACCCAATAAGTTTACCCAAATTGTTCACCCTCATATAAATAGCATCTGGGTCCCCCCACCCCTGTGTTGCAATGACTCTCTTAAGTGCAATGAGAATTCCATATATGTAGCACCCCAGCCTGGGCGGGGGATAAAGGCATTTCACAATTGCAAGACATTTGAACAGGTAACCACTTAAATATCTCTGTCTATGGTGCAATTCATCTTTTTTGACTTTCTGGAAAAACATCAGAAATACATTGGAAGAGAAAATAAAGGTTAAAAAAAATTCTCTTAAAGGACCAAGCACCCCTAATTTCCATGCACCGTAATTTTTCGTCTGTGGTTCTCTGTGTCTGATGCACTAGGACCCCGGAGAAAGCATGGCTCTGGGAAAGAAATCAGTCAGTAGGACATGTGAAAATTCCAAATATAGTCACGAACGAGTGCTGAAGGCCACTGGGTTTCTGAGGCAATGCAGAACAGAAGCCAGTCATAAACCTAAAGGCAGTCTACTAACCAGTGACTAATTCCTGCTCTGACAAAATCTGAATCGGAAAGTAGATCAGGATCAACTGGTAGACCTCTCCGTGTTGCAATCAATTTGCAAGGATTTCGGGCTCTAAATTATTTAATAACGGCATCAACAACGTGATTCCCCTTCTCACTGCTCTAAATTGTATTGCTTGAAAGAGAGACAGTGAAGCGAGAGCCAGGAACAGATACTGGAACAGAAAGTAGGGTTGTCAGATTGGAAACCGGCCTCCTATATCTCCTTAATTAATAGAATTAATAGAAGTATAGTATCTAGATCAAGGGAAGTAATAGTGCCACTCTATTCTGCTTTGGTCAGGCCCCACCTGGAATAATACTGTGTCCAGTTCTGGGCACCACAATTCAAAAAGGATGTTGAGAAACTGGAGCGTGTCCAAAGGAGGGCAACTAAAATGGTGAAGGGTCTGGACACCATGAAGCCCTATGAGGAACAACTTAGGGAGCTGGGGATGCTTAGCCTGGAAAAGAGACGGTTAAGCGGTGATATGATAGCCCTTTCTAAATATTTGAAAGGAAGTTATATTAAGGATGAAGCAAGCTTATTTTCTGCTGTTCCAGAGAACAGGACCCGGAGCAATGGATGCAAGCTACAGGAAAAGAGATTCCACCTAAACATTAGGAGGAACGTCCTTATAGTAAGAGCTGTTCAACAGTGCAACACGCTCCCTGAGAATGTGGTGGAGTCTCCTTCTTTGGAGGTCTTTAAACAGAGGCTGGATGGCCATCTGTCAGGGATACTTTGATTTTGAGTTCCTGCATAGCAGGGGGTTGGACTGGATGGCCCTTGGGGTCTCTTCCAACTCTGTGATTCTATGCTCTTTAGTGGTTGTGTAGAACAGGGAATTTCAGTAGGTGATGTTACCTGGCTATGTGATAAACAATACCTGCGAAACATTGTCTTCTATATAACCATTAAAGGCAGGGGCGTCACTAGGATGTGGGGGGGGTGTAGACTGCACCAGGTGACACTCTAAGGGGGGGGGTGACACCACTGTTCCCCAAACATCTATCTTTTGGCAGAAACAGACTATGGCATTTGCCTTCGTTTCTTTAAAATTCTTTTAAAATTTCCTTTAAAAACATCACATCTTACCAAACTTTCACTTTAACTACACTAAACTATGCACATGTAAATACATTTAGGCTGTATTTACATAGGCTGTGTATAATATTGTAATTTAAAGGTATAATTTGCATTTTGCTGGTTGTTGTCACAACTCTTGCCATTACGTAAATTCAGTGATATAGGGGAGTTAGTAACATTAGTGATGCCACTAAGGAGAGATACAGGAGGTCTCTCCAATTTTTCTCTCTGGCAAACCTATGCAGAAAGAAAGCTTTGTTCACTTCTGACATTTAATTCATGGTTCCACCTTCTCAGAGCTTATGGGTTACTTTTTAAAAGCAACTTCTAATTACAAAAATTAAAAGTAATTTTGAATTATGGTTCCAAGGCCCCAAAGGGTCGTTCCCATTACAAATTTGATATTTTAAAAGTGAGCTTATTCAACAAAACTCTGGGCCTTTGCAGACTGCCAGAAATAGTGCAAATTGAGTCCACTTTTAGGGTTAGGGTTAGTACTAGGGAATCATGGGAATTGTTTTTTTTCTGGGACATGGAGCCTTCTCTGTTAGAGAGCTCTGGTGCCACAATAAAATACAGTTCCCATGATTCCCTAACCCTAAAAGTGGACTCAATTTGCACTATTTCTGGCAGTCTGCAAAGGCCCTCTCTCTCTCTCTCTCTCCCTCTCCCTGTATGTCTCTGTCTTTTGTAATTAGAAGTTGCTTTTAAAAAGTAACCCAAAGTTGCAACGGTTTCCAATTTTTTTGAAAACTACTTCTAGTTCCAATGAAAACTAGGTCTATACAGCTGCAATCCTTTTGACAGTTTCTTGAGTAAGTCCCAATTGAGCACAATTTCTTTTGAGTGTAGGAAACGACTATTCATGTCTATTAATTAGAGCTGCAACCCAATTAAAAGATATTTGAATCAACTAATTGCACAGATTGCAGCCATGCAATTACAGCCGGCCCTCCAAATTCACGGATTTGACACTCGCAATTTTGATTATTTGTAAGGTCAAGGCCGCCTGCGTGCACACTTCTCCTCCTTCCTCTCGCACTTTTCCTGGGGGGGGGGGGAAGCCCAGGAGGGAGATGTCAAGAAGGGTGCATGCACCAACCCTGTCCCTTTCCTGGTGGCAATAGCTGCCTTGGGAAAAGGGTGAGGAGGATCGATCTCCTGGCCCTTTCCCGGTGGGGTAGCTGCATTCCCCAAGCAGCTATCCAACAGGAAAAAGAGGAGGAGGATTAATCCCCCCAGCACCTTTCCCAGTGGGATAGCTGCCTGGGGAAGACAGCTATCCCACCAGGAAAGTGCAAGGAGCCAGTTAAAGGGATGGGAGGGCAAGGGAAGAAGAGGAGTGTGCACACCTACTCCGCTTCCCCTGCCCATACGTCCTTTTCACTGGCTTCCTTGTGGGAGGGGGGTTATTCACTGTTTTTCCACATCCGCAGGGGTCTTGCGTTCCTAACCCCCGTGAATGTGGAGGGACAACTGTACATCTAGAAGACCACAGCTGTCCTGATGAGAATCCTCACCGTTTAGGCCTCATTCTATAAAATATATTTGCATGCGTTTACTTTGTGCAGAAAGCAGCATTTTCTGCATGGGGAATTCTGTTCCCTGAACAAAAATATCACATGCAAATATTGTGCAGAATAAGTTTTCAACCGTAAACAGTCTTCACAAACTGCAGAGTTTTCAAAGACTTTTTGAATAGGAAGGAAACTGTTACCATGACTCAATGCTTCCTTGAAGAAGAAAATGATTGAAGAGTTACATCCCTAAAGGAGAGGACTTACCCCGAATCCCTCTCTCATTTTGCCCCACACATGGCATTGCCAACTAACTGAAGGTGCTTGCAAAGCTGGTCCAAGTTATGTTGATGACTTAAGCAAAGAAGAAGTTGGGACCCCTCTCCTTCTACATGTAAAATCGATTGTACTGGCAGTTGAATCTTCCTTCAACATTGGTGATGGGGCAGCATTTTCCCTCCACACCTGAAGGCTAGTCTAGGCTTGCTGAAAAGGCAATGTGGCACTTAGCTTTGGCCTCCAAAACCATACTATCCCCTCAGCATCTTCTCTGAGACAGCAACTTCACTGAGTCTAATAACAGGCTGGTCCTGTACTTTTGTGCCTTTTATAATAGCTTGGTATTATACTAAAGCCCCCCAGAATTTCCAGACAGGCCGTGCTTTCCCAAACTCTTTTTTATAAGCAGGAATTGGTAAGGGACATAATCGCGTGCCAATGGGCATTTCCTGGGCACGACAGCATGATAATGTCTGCATCTCAAGCAGATGTGAAAGTCGCAGGAGCTGGCCACTTTTGCCTGCATCCGCCTCTCCTTACTCCGCACTCACATTCTGAACAGAAATCAAGGTCTGCCAACAAATGGGTACACTGAGTCACGGACTGGATGTACAATGTTGCTCATGGGTTCAAGCCAAAGGATTAGTTTCTAAGCATCACTGGCAGCCACTCACCTGGCCTGCCTGGAGAAAACAGCCTTGGCAGGCACCTTTGGCCGCTCACTCCTGTTTATTAGTCATGCCAGTGCACAATATGTACTGGCGAGCCTTCCGCCATATTTTGTGAATATGGAATGTGCCCAAATATTCCCCAGAATCTTCTGCAGTGGCACATCCTGGGTGATCTTTTATGCCGGCTCACCTTGTAGTAAGCAAAGCCAGCCTTACCATAGGAATGAGGAAAACTTCCTCAGGCAGCAAATGTTGGGGTCAGCAACTGCTATCTTGTGGCCGCTCTGTCTGAAACCTCCCTTTCACCTTTCCTCTGTTAGATGACACAGTTGGTCCAGCACCCCTTTGCTTCCTGCCTTCAGGTATGTTGGAAGATATGCACCAGCTTGGAAACTTTAATATATCTTTTTGGACCCCAGCTTCCAGGATCTCCCAGTAGTAGCCATGCTAGCTGGGGGATTCTGGAAGTGTAGTCTAAAAAGTAGCATTTGCACTATCACCGGAAGTCCGCTTTGCTTCCGCATATGGAATGGACAGTGGCTGGAAAAATTACTGGTTTTGGACTGCAGGTTCAAACCTCTTTCTCCCATCTCAGCCATAGCTAGGAGGATTGGCAGGATCCAGGTTCTGGAAATAGCGGAGAGGATGCCAATATGTCCTACAATCCAAATGCTCAAAGCACAATTGTATCATCTCAACAAGTCTTGTGCAAACAGGATCTGGTTGTTGGTGACACATCTGAAAGCTAAACTTTAACTAAGGCCCTTCAACTAGCTCTTGTTCTCTTCCGCTCTGAGATGATGGTGACAGGTCTCTCCTTTCAACACCCTGGGCCTTATCAGAACCCTCCTTCTCCCGCTACCAGTGTTTCCCTTTCCAGGGAGAGGAAGCCGTTATCCTTTGATTCGTTTTGTAATTAATTATCAGGCTAGAAATGCTGCCTTCTTTGAGTTATCAGTAAAGGCCAGACCTGGAGAGGTGGCTAGGCGGCAGCGGAGTGAAAGGAGTATTTAAAGGAGCCATACATTGAAAGTCTTTACATCTGTACAACTAACTGAAATACAGCAGGGTGCCACTTAACTTAGCAGTGACATGAAAAACATCACCTCTTGGTTGTCTCCTTGTTTGAAGGCACAGGAATCTAGGAATTTTATTCTTATTTCATGGGAAGTTTTGGAGTGGCCAAGGCGATACGTGCCCTACTTTGCAAGGACACTTCTCTGTTTGCAGGGCTGTCCAGTCAGAGTCCCATTTAAAGCATAAAACCATTATAAGGGAGTAGACTGAGCAAGCAAAGAGGTTAGCTGTTCACAATCTTTCCTGCAACAATGCGATGTGTAGTATTTCTGTTGATATTGCAGTACAGACAGCCCTCTGTATCCATGGATTTCTCATCCATAGATTCAAGCATCCATGGCTTAAAAATAATTATATATATATTCAAAAAAATAAACTTTGATTTTACCATTTTATATAAGGGACACCATTGTTCTATGCTGTTGCATTTAATGGGCCTTGAGCATTCATGGATTTTGCTATCCACGAGTGATCCTGGAACCAAACTCCATCGGATACCAAAGGCTCACTGTACTTGACTTCTTGATATGCACTTTTGGTATAAATTAGAATATGCATGTTTTATTTTTAAAAAATGGCTCTTCTTTATAATAACACATTTCCTCGTCTTTGACAGTGTGTGATCTGGTTTGTGTGTATTTAAAATGAGAGGCAGAGACTTTCAGGAGATTATTACATGATGAGTTGCATCTCCTGAAATCCCTTCTTCTGTGTAACCAGGGATTTTTCATGGGCATCTGGCAATTGTTTGGCTGCTGGCTGGCTTTTAATGGGTGGGTTTTATACTTTCTTTATGGATGTGCTTCCAAATGGCTTCTAATTCCATTCTGTTTTAATATTTTGTGTGGGTCACTGTGTATTATTATTATTGTTATCTAATGACTCTTTATATGCACTTTCTTTATTTCAACTTGTGGTGACCTGCTTTACGGTTCCAGTTTTGGGTGAAGGCAAAATATAAATAAAATATGTGGTTCAGAACACTTTTTAAAAAACATCTGGCCACGCTGTAGCCCACTTTCTATATCGTATTAATTATTTTAACGAACATGCCAACTTCCATGTTTAACTTCTGCTTTTCAAGGGGAGTTTACTTACTGGTGAATATTATTGGAAATTGAGCCTTTACATCTTCACTTGCGAAGATATTTCCTCATGTATACTGGTAGCCTTGCCAAGTTTGGGGGGGAAATCTCATTTCTCCCTCATCTTTTCTTTTCTTTCTTTCTTTCTTTCTTTCTTTCTTTCTTTCTTTCTTTCTTTCCTTCCTTCCTTTCTCTCTCTCTCTCTTTCTTTCTCTTTCCCTCTCTCTTTCTAACAACAACCTAGCACTCTGAAACTGCCCAGGTTAAGCATTTTAAGGGGCTTTTTATTGATTTTTACTGTTATTGTATTTATTTTATTGATGTTATTGACATACTGCGGTTTTAATGCTGTAATCCCACCTCGATCTGAAGGGAGAGGCAGGAGATATAAATACAATTTTATTATTATTATTATTATTATTATTATTATTATTACTATTATTACTATTAATTTTTCTCCTGGATCCCTCTCTCTCTTCCTTCAACACTGGTGAATAAAGATGAAGAGGAAAATAGTCACCTGTTCAAGTGCTGTGTGTCAAAGTTATTGGTAGACGCACCACACCAAAGTTCATAAAAGTTATGAACATAACTTTTAAATTAATCCTGTCATCCCCATAATGAAAGAGAATAGGATGTTACAAATCCCAAACCGGGGTGGGATGCTACCTTTAAGTACTCATGTGCAGTTCTGGTTCATACCAAGGCTGCTGGATAGTTGACCTTTTCTTTTTTAGAACAGCGGTCTGTTCTGTCTGAGCAGTTTCTTCTATTTCATTTTGCAGGAGTAAAACCGTCAAGTCTTCTCCAACTCAACCATTGACTAAAACTGGACGAAGAAGCACCAGAAGCAGAAGCGAGTGCTTAAAAATGTACACACAGTTTTAAAATGATGGTTGCTTGCAGGTAGATGGATGTGCTCCAGAGCTGCCTATAGCTAACTCTGCTTTCTCGAGATCCATGGGTAGCCTCCAAGAAATGCACATGGGAACATGAAGACTCTCTCTCTCTCTCTCTCTTTTTTTTTTGTCCAGGCCTGTTAACAGGGAGCTTCTGTTCTCATCTTAAAAAGGAAGAATTATACTACAGAAAGTCTCCGTGGCAACCGTTCCTATGGAAACTCAGAACCAGTCCAGCATCACCAGCCAAGCTGGAAGGACCAGATGACGCATCTTAAGGGGCCGTCGGCCAGATCTGGCGACGGAAATAATTTGGGTGTAAAGAGAAAAACTCTGGCACCAGCTTTCCTAGGTTTCCTCTGGACCTGCCACTCTCAGAAAGCCGAGAGTGGATTATAGATGTCTGGTTTCAGAAACCAGAGCTAAAGCAAGATGCTTATCGCTTTGCTCCCAGCTAAGAAGTTCAGCTGTGTAACTGGATGCACATTCAGACTAGCACCCTAACAAAACTGGGTCACAAAGCAAACTACCACTATTCTTATTATTCATTATCATTATGATCATCACCACCACCGCCGCTGCCTTTATTTACCTGATCCATGCTTGATTCCCAAGGTATGGGAAATCTTTCACTATTTATATTTTCTCATTGTCTAGGCTAAATTTATGTAGATCCTCTGTGGCCATTATCATTATGATCACCGCCACCGCCTTTATTTATGCCCCATTTTTCTCCCATGATTTGACTATGACTCTGGAGAACAAGGTTCGAATCCCAGCTCTGCCATGTAATCCCACTGGGTGACCTCAGGCAAGCCACACTCTCTCAGCCTCAGAGGATGGCAATGGCAAACTCTCTCTGAAGAAACTTGCCAAGAAAATCCCGTGAAAGGGTCGCCGTCGGTCAGAAACAACTTGAAAGCACAAAGCGACAATAGCAAAAACGTGCAAAAACATATCGTAATTATATTGCTAGCCATAAAGAGAGCATATTTAATTTGCTAAATAGTGGAGAGTTTTGACTGCAGCCAAATAAATAATAGCCATAAAACAATACAATGGGGCTTAAGCTCTGGTATGTTAAGTCTGTTTTCCCTGATGCTTGAATTGCCCTTCATAAGCTAAAAATTGGTTTGTCTTTTTAAGTGTACACATGTAAGGATGTATGCATTCTTGTCCATACATGTACAAAAGTTGTACAGGTTCAAGTGTCAATTGATCCAACATGAAACCCGCACCCCCAGTCCTGAAATTTTAATTTTACTTTTTTTGGAAATAAAACCACTCAAAATGTCTCCCATGCCCTTTAGTGGGTGTGGAGGGGGGACACATTCTGCCACTTTTTTGGGGGAAGGGGGCTCCTTGCATTCTTGTTTGAGGTTTTAAGAGAATGATAGAGCTGGAAAGGGTTCTGTAAGCCACTGAATCCAATTCTTCCCCCCTTTCAATGCAGGAAATCCAGCTAGAATTAGAGCATCCCCAGCAGCTAGTTGTCTAGCCTCTTAGCATCATAAAATTGTAGAATCATAGAGTTGGAGGAGACCCCAAGGGCCATCCAGTCCAACCCCCCTGCCATGCAGGAATTCCCAGTCAAAGCATCCCCAACAGATGGCCATCCAGCCTCTATTTAAAAACCTCCAAAGGAGGAGACTCTGCCACGTTCCAAGGAAGTGTGTTCCACTGTTGAACAGCTCTCACTGTCAGGAAGTTCCTCCTAATGTTGAGCTGGAATCTCTTTTCCTGTAGCTTGAATCCATTGCTCCGGTTCCTAGTCTCTGGAGCAGCAGAAAACAAGCTTGCTCCCTCCTCAATGTGACAACACCTTCAAATATTTAAAGAGGGCTATCGTATCGTATCCCCTCTTAACCTTCTCTTCTCCAGGCTAAACATCCCCAGTTCCCTAAGTTGTTGCTCATAGGGCTTGGTTTCCAGACCCTTCATCATTTTGATGGCCCTCCTTTGGACACGCTCCAGCTTCTCAGCATCCTTTTTGAACTGTGTTGCCCAGAACTGGACACAGTATTCCAGGTGAGGCCTGACCAAAGCAGAATAGAGTGGCACTACTGCTTCCTTTGATCTAGACACTATACTTCTATTGATGCAACCTAGAATCACATTGGCCTTTTTAGCTGCTGCATCACACTGTTGACTCATGTCCAACTTGTGGTCTACTAGGACTCCTAGATCCCTTTTTGTCTTGTTGAAGACATCCAGAGAAAGAGGCTCCACCACTTCTCTAGGTACTGTCAAGGAGTTCCTTCTAATGTTCAATTGTAATTCACCCTCCTATAACTTAAAACCATTAGACCTGAGAGGCCTTTTTAAACCTAGTGTTTCAATTCCTGACTTTAAAAATACAACAGCCCACGCATATCCCTAATAGCTGGTAGAGACATTTTTAGTGAAGGAGGAGGAGGAGATGGAAAATATTTTTTTTTTAAAGTCAAAAAATTGGGAGGATGGCTGGCTCTTGGGAACCTCAAAAATCAAGGTGAAGGTCATAGCTAGATAAATACTTACTTTGTCTAAGCCAGTTCTCTCAGCCATCACAGCCAGTGATCAGTCTGAAAATACCTTTACCAAGCTCAGCTCTGTTTTTTAATTCTGTGTCTTTTGCACCTAACTTCTATAACTGAATGTTGGGATTCTAATAAGAAAACTAAAATCAACCCCCAAAGCCTACAGTCTATTCACCACACCAGATCTTGGTGCATAGCCGTTTAGCATGGATTTGCTGTTTTGTTTTTGTTTTGTGTTATTTTTCTCACTGTGCTCATCCTCTGCTACAGGAGTCCTAACGTTGTTGTGTGCCTTCAAGTCGTTTCTGACTTACAGCGACTCTAAGATGAACTTATCATGAGATTTTCTTGGCAAGATTTATTCAGAGGAAGTTTGCCGTTGTCTTTCCTGGAGGCTGAGAGTATGTGGCTTGCCCAAGGCCACCCAGTGGGGTTCATGGAGGAGCAGAGAATCGAACCCTGGTTCCCAGAGTCGTAGTCCAACACTCAAACCATTATGCCATGCTGGCTCAGTCCTAATATAGGATGCAGCATGAACCTTTGCAAATAACTAACGTTATAGTTAGCCAGCTCTGCAACATCCTCAGCTTCTTGCTCTGTGATTTATTTGCCTAAGGGTAAGGTGGAGTGGAGCATAGCATAGCACAGCCAAGAGCTCACAGGCTTGGCATCTTGGAAACTTCCATTAACAGAGAACTTGACCTTATTTGTCACCATCCTCCGGCAGATGAAGCCAGATGCTAAAGATACAGACTCCTTGTTCCTTTTGAGTTTCACTGAAATCCTTGCAGTGGTTAAGAGAGTAAACAGATTTCTCCAACAACAATATGTTATTGTAAGATACCAGTTAGCAATTAAGACCCATTTTTGTTGTTAACTGCCTTTGAGTCGATCTCAACCCATGACAACCCTATGGATGAGACCTCTCCAAGACTCTCTGTGCTCCCCTGCTCTGCTTAGATCCTGCAACCTCTTAATACCCAAAGTGACCTCCTTAATAATAGAGTCCATCCATCTGGCATTTGGCCTTCCTCTCTTCCTACTTCCCTCCACCTTTCCCAGCATTATTTTTCCCCAAAGAGTCCTCTCGTCTCATGATGTGTCCAAAGTACATCAGTCTCAGTTTGGTCACCTTGGCTTCCAGGGAGTTTTCCAGCTTGATCTGCTCTAGGACCCATTCATTTGTCCTTTTGGCTGTCTATGGGATCCTCAGCACTCTTCTCCAGCACCACATTCTCTCAAAGGAGTTGATTTCCTTCCTATCTTGTTTCTAAACTGTCCAGCTCTCACATCCATCCATGGGAATAGGGAATACAATGGCTTATATGATTCTAACTTTTGTGCTGAGTTGTATATCTTTGCATTACAAAACAAACAAACAAACACACACAAAAAACCCCTCTCTTGGTGGAGATGAACACCCTAGAACTGGTTTGTTGTTTTGGGCTGACATACTGTCTCATCTGGGGACTTTCTGTGCAGGAATGGGACTGCCATAGTGAATGTTTGGACTTCAGAATGTACTACTACACCACCCGGTCTGTTCAACTTTTATGCAATTAAAATATTATACAAAGAGCAGGCTTGGACATAGAACAAGGAGGAGTGAAAATAGGAGGAAGGAATATCAACAATCTACGATATGCAGATGACACCATAATACTAGCAGAAAACCTCACAAACCTGGAACAACTACTGAGGAAGATCAGAAAGTGCAAAGGCAGGCTTAAGAAGAAAACAAAATAATGACCACAGAGGATCTACATAAATTTAGCCTAGACAATGAAAAAATATAAATAGTAAAAGATTTCCCATACCTTGGGTCAACGTGGATCAGAACAGGGACTGCACTCAAGAAATCAGAAGAAGACTAAGAATGAGGAGGACAGCTAAGAAAGAACTAGAAAAGATCCCAAAGAGCAAAGATATACATACAACTAAGCACAAAAGTTAGAATCAGACAAGCCATTGTATTCCTTATTACCATCTACGGATGTGAGAGCCGGACAATTAAGAAAGTGGATACAAAAATAATCAATTCATTTGAGATGTGATGCTGGAGAAGAGTCCTGAAGATACTGTGGACAGCCAGAAAGGTCCTAGATCTGATCAAACCAGGAATAACCCTGGAAGTCAAGATTATTAAACTGAGGCTGTTGTACTTTGGCCACACCATGAAAAGGCATGACACACAAGAAAAGACAATAATGCTGGGAAAGGTGGAGGGAAGTAGAAAGAGAGGAAGAGTGCATGTTAGATGGACAGACTCTATTAAGGAGATCACAGGTATGAATTTACATGAATTAAGCAGAGAAGTGGAGGCCAGGCAGTCTTGGAGATGTTTTATCCACAGGGTCGCCATGGGTTGAAATCGACTCAAAGGTGGTTAACAACAACAACAAACTACACCATAGCACTGTTCTCGAAATCCTGCCTTCAAAGTGGAAAATTGCAGCCATCTAGTTCTTCCAGAGGCATTAACCCTATATCTAGGTTGTACAACTTTAAAAAAAGTGGGAATAGCCATCTACTTACAGGGATACATTGGTGTGCATACAACAGAAAACTGAATGTAAAAGAAAAGAGGAATGGGAGGCTTTCCTGCGACCTGTGAGATATTTATAAGCCAGACTAATTTTTCACAGAGAAGCATCCACTCAGGTGAGCATCCTCCCTCAACATGAAGAAGTACAACCAGTTGGAGCTTTACTATCATAGTGTGACTGTTGTGATTTCCTTATTTGGGCCGCTGATAATAGAGAACAGGCCAGAGGGATTTGTATTTAGGGATAACAATAATAGGATTAGGAACAGGAAGCCTGTGGTTTGGATGATAACAGGAAATTAGGGCATGTAACCAGTTGCCATATTAAAGGGGAGCAGTTTTTTTATATTACACAGAGTCTCACGGCCCCTTAAAAGATAACACATTTATTATTATCTGTCGGGGATGCTTTGATTGGGAGTTCCTGCATGGCAGGGGGTTGGACTGGATGGCCCTTGTGGTCTCTTCCAACTCTATGATTCTATGATTCTATGATTATTGGCAAAAGCCATAATAGATTAGAATTCACTTAACCAATTTAATTCAGCATCTACAGGCATGTAGAGCAGGGGAAGGAACATTAGCAACCTAAGATATGCAGACGATACAATACTACTTGCAGTCTTGCTATGGCCCTGAACTGGAGAATGGCTGTATTTTTCCAGCAGAGCATGGAAGTCAGATCCCAGGATTAAGACAACATGTGACTGAACAGGGAGGTGATCCATTATAAGGGATTTGCTTAACTGCCCAATTGGTGCGCTTCATTTTTCAAGCTGTTTAAAAACCAGTCACTGATCTGATTGCTACTTTCCTCTGATACCCCTTTAAGAAATTAGATATATCCTTCTCTCTCTCTTGTTGTCCATTATGAACGAAGAGGCAAGTTCTTCAAAATGACCGTCCTAAGAATGTGCTCTTTTCCTGGCTTGAACCTACTTTGAGACTAAGAAAATTATGGAAACTAATACTTCTAATCCAGATTAAGATTACATGAATGCAGCAGGACACCAGCAGCAAAGAGAAGAGCATGAGACCAAAAAAACAGGTGAGAATGAGTTTTTATTCTGTCAGCCTCTTGACCCAAATTAAATTACAGTCAGCCCTGCGTAGCCACGGATATTTTTTTTTTATCCATGGATTCAAGCATCCAAGGCTTGCATATATTTCAAAAATATATACTTTCCAAAAAGAAAACCTTGATTTCACCATTTGATGTAAGGGACATCATTTTCCTACCCCATTGTATTTAATGAGACTTGAGCATCCATGGATTTTGTTATCCATCGGGCTGTGTGTGTGTGTGTCTGGAACCAAACCCCAGCGGATACCAAGGGCCCATTGTATATGACATTTGTTCTGTGCAGACTAAATATTACCTGGAATATCAGAGACTGTGCCCTCTAAATTGTCTATAGATGGTATTTGCTGTTTGAAGAGGGTTCTAAGGAATCCTGGTGAGAAATAAAATGTCGGAACCTGATCCACCAAGTAGTAGCTCCTCTCCTGTAGCCAAATCCTGGACTAAATAAAGTACAGGAATAGTTCTAGAAATCCTGGAATCCATTCACATTATACAATTATAGTGCTGTTATTCCACTGTATCTGCCATGGTTCTTTCCTAGGGAATCCTGGGATTGACGGTTTAGGAAGGGGTACCTAGAATTCTCAGCCAGAGAGCTCTTGTAATTCACTAAACTACAAACCAACAGGATTCCCTAGGATGGGACCATGGTAGTTAAAGTGGAATCATAGTGCTATAATTGTATAGTGTGTAACAGCTCCGTGAAGCTGGAGCGTGTCCAGAGGAGGGAGACCAAAATGGTGAAGGGTCTGGAAACCATGCCTTATGAGGAGAGACTTAGGGAGCTGGGGATGTTTAGCCTAGAGAAGAGAAGGTTAAGAGGTGATATGATAGCCCTGTTTAAGTATTTGAAGGGCTGTCATGTTGAGGATGGAGCAAGCTTGTTTTCTGATGCTCCAGAGAATAGAACTCGGAGCAATGGATTCAAGCTACAGGAGAAGAGATGCCAACTCAGGAACCTCCTGACAGTAAGGGCTGTTCGACAGTGGAAGAGTAATGGGATCTCCTTCTTTGGGGGTTTTTAAACAGAGGCTGGATGGCCATCTGTCAGGGGTGCTTTGATTCTGTGTTCCTGCATGGCAGAATGGGGTTGGACTGGATGGCCCTTGGGGTCTCTTCCAACTCTATATTCTATTCTATGATTCTATCTGAAAGCAGAATGTTTGAAGCTCCAGCCAATTTATCCGAAACAACAACTGTTTTTTTCTAAATCACTTTGTTTCCCTCTTGAGGAGGTGAAAAACAAATTTTGTTAAGCGTGTAGCAAAGTCTCTGCATTGGGAAGTTGAAGGCTTTCATGGCCAGCATCCATAGTTTTTTGTGGGCTGTGTGGCCATGTTCTAGAAGAGTTTCTTTCTGACATTTCACCAGCATCTGTGGCTGGCATCTTCTGCATTGGGTTTGGGGGTAACCCAAGATGTTTTGCTGCCTGAGGTAATATTTGGTGCCTCTTTCATTCCATGTTCAAAAGGCAACTGAACCTTTCTCGTGTAGAGAGGAAAGTGGCATCCTTATTGGACCTGAAGGCAGCAGGCTACCTGAGAGGGCAAAGAGCTGTCTCTTCTCAGCATCCATTCCCGGCGGCGGACGCCTTATTCTATCTAACAGCAGAGAAGGTCTGAGTACTCTCAGGAGTGTTCAGTAGGAACCAAATTCCCTATCTTTTGCCCCTCCAGCACATTGCTTCTATTGCAAGCCTGACAAACCTTTAGTGTTTTGAAGGTGCCAGCTGTGGGATACAGTTATCTAAATAGCAAAGTACCAAATCAAATGAATCAGGACAAAACAAGTGAAGCAACAACTATGTACTGTGATCAACTCGGTTTATTGAATAAAACTGATTTGAATCTATTGAAGCCTAGCGTTTCCTGGAGTGGAGTTAGCCTGTACATTACACTCTCTGTCCCAGCTGACAGTGGCCCAGTGTGTTTAACTTTGGATGAGTAAACTGACTGTCGCACGGTGGGCAACAGTCGGCAAGGTGCCACCATCCAGGGACCCATTCACACCCCACAATCTTACTATTATTATTCTACTTTCCCTACCATAGTACCATAGCAGAGCTCTGGTGCCACAACAAGCTACAATTCCCCAAATTCCATAGCATGGAGCCATGGCAGTTAAAGTGGTGCCAAACCGGATTGTTTCTGCAGTGAAGATGCAGCCTCTGTGGCCATAAAGTAGTTGGCACTGTCCTAGCCCTGCAGTTCTTGTTCCCAAACATGCCACAAGCTTCTGCCTCTCCTTTTGCGTAGGGCCAAAATGACCCATTTTACTTTTTCACCATCAGGGCAACGTACATCAGTAAAACAGAGAAATCCCCTTTTTGTGGTTGTGGAAGAAAATCTCAGAATCCTTGTTGCTTTGCTATTTTTTCTTCAAGAACAGGAGAGAAGACAAAGAAATCCAACTGCAGTTAAACTCTGGTGGTTTGCCACAGAGTATGTTTCACCTCCTCTCTTACTGCTGGTCCTGGCTGCAGGCAATCCAAGAGCCAGTCAGGTAAATTTAGGAAATATTCATTTACACACATTTCAGCCCGTGTTTACTCAACCTCCTCTTTTCCCTCTGTTACCACCTCTGTGTGAAATTTCAGATTGCAAGCTCCTTGGGACAGGAACCTGTTTTTAATGTTGCTCAGTAAACGTACTATACACATTGCGAGCACCATGGACGTAAATGATCCATTGTGAATTGTAATGTTACAGAAGAGAGCCAGCATGGCATAATGGTTAGAGAGTTGGACTAGGGGGTTACTCAGTGAAAATAATCCAAGATGAATCCAGGTTGAATCTCTGTTGTTCACACGCATCCTGAATGCCCCCGCTTAAGGGGGGGGGCTGCCCAAAAAAAAGCCACATAGGGCCGACCCTGGGAACGCTGGACCAGGGTCGCAGCAACCGCACGCCGTGGCCCTGATCCTCCTTTTTGCTGCTCCAAAAAAAGCTGGCAAATGCCACTCCTTTTTGAGGCGGCGAAAAGCTGCCCTTAGAACCACCGCCATGGCTCTTTTGCGCTCTTTTGGTGCAGTGTGTGTGCACGCTGCGCCAACAGGGCTCCCTGATGCTGTGCGCCATGCGGTCAGTCACATGGCATGACGGCGGCGTTGGGCCGGAGTCAGGGCAGCCGGCGTGCAGTTGCCTCGCACCAACTCCACCCCCAGGCCGGCCCTTTAGGCCGATCTACATCAGCCCTTACTCCAGGATAATTGATATTGGGTTTCCCAACTAGCTTTTAAAAGATTTGCATTGTCAGTAGTGTAAATAACCAGTGTGAATAGACCCAAATAGACCCGGGATAAAACTCTGCATGCCTTGAACATGTCCCGTGTGCATTCGCATCATCGGCTCCATCTTTATTCGAATGCTTGCACATGTGAGCAATGAAACTTGCAAAGATGTGCATCGATGAAGTTCCATAGGGTAAATAACAAACCCGGAACATGTGAGTGAGATGATTCGCATTGTTGCACTTTAAAAAAGACAAAGCATAACTGAATGATCCCTAGGACCCTGGAGAACAGACTTTGAATCCCAGCTCAGCCATGTAAAGGCGGCTCTGTGCCGCCCCTGGGAGCGCCGGATCGGGGTCACAGCAACTACATGCCATGGCCCTGATCCGGCAAAGCCGTCTTTACCACCGCGGCCGCGGCTCTTCTACGCTCCTTTGGCATAGTGTGCCTGTACGCTGCACCAAGGGAGTGCCCTGATGCTACATGTCGTGTGGTGGGGCATGTGGTGTGATGGCAGCATCAAAGCGGAGTCGAGGCGGCCGGCGTGTGGTCACCCTGCCCCAACTCCACCCTTGTGGCTGTTTTGTACAGACCCACGCTCTCCCAGCTTCAGAGAATGGCAATGGCAATCTCCCTCTGAAGAAACGTGCCAAGAAAACCCCGTTATAGGTTCACCTTAGGGTCCCCCATAAGTTGGAAGTGACTTGAATGCACACAACAACAACAACAACAACAACAACGTAACCGAAACATGGCTGGGGACTTTTCTTCCCCAAAAGAAGAGTGGCTAAGGAGTGCACAATATAACTTGTATGTCACTCCACATACTCCTCTGTGGGATGATGACGGAAAGAATCCCAATCTTTAATCTTTCAATGTAATATATGAAACAATCCTAATGGGGCAATTTCTCCTTCAGCTTTATTAGCTTAAAAACCTTAGCTCTGGACCATGTGATGTCACATGGAACGTCCTCTAGCAACGAAGTAAGTGGGGTTTTCCCCAGATGTGTTAGCCTACAAATCCCAAAAGGGAAATATAGGGCAATATACCTTGACATACAAAAGGCCTCTAAATTAAGTGACTTAAAGTCATAGGATTCTAAACCTATATTCTATAAAATTTATTTCCAAGATTCCTTCAAGCCATAGGATCTTCAGACTTCAGGTTCTGTACAATGTAAAATCAAAAAAACTACACAAATTTCATATCTTCTTTACATGGACTTATATTTGAATTATTGGACATTAATTGACCCATTTCTGATTGTTCCCTTAATGATGAGGTTTTAGGGATGGGATACCTTGCATTATAGTTACCTTTAGAATATTTTTGCTGTATGGTTATTTTCTAGATAGTTCATATGGTTGTATTATTCCAAACATAATACAACCAGACAGAGGGTCTTAGAGATGTCTCATCCATAAGGTCGCCATGAGTCGAGATTGACTTGAGGGCAGTTAGCAACAATAAAACATTATTAAAGGATGTTTAAATTGTATTATTGTAGCAAACATGTGTAATTTATGAGTTTAACAAATTTTCACATTATTGTTAAATAAGTATTTACAAGTAGCAGACTTTCCTGGTTAGTCTTTTTAGCCTACAACTCCCATCATCTCAACACTGTGGCCAGTGGTCATGGATTTTGGAAGTTGTAGTCCAGACATCTGGAGGCGTTACGTAGCCTATCCATCTTTCAGAACATTCTGGGTAAAGATAATCTTTTCCAACTTTATATGAACTCCCCCAAACTGCTTTATTCATTTAATCATTGAAATATTTATATCTCACCCTGTATCCAAAGATCTGAGTGCAATAAAATCCATCTTAAAAAAATGTAAAGCACTAAAAAAAAAATAATGTAAGGAGACTAAACACACATTAAATAATTCGACAAGTTAAATTGCATAGAGCGTAGCAAAGGTTGCTAAGGCAATAAATGGAAGACTTGCTGGTTGCCCAGGAATCGCCTTCATCACTCCACTTTTCTCCAATGTATATGTTGCCCTTTCAGACAGATTTTTGCACCCCACAAAAATCACCATAGTAACACTGAAGGCAAGGCATACTGTACGCCTGATGCCTTTAAATGGAGAGAGGTTTTGTCTCCTGCTTTCCGCCAGAGTGGAGATGCTCAGTGATGGGGAAGGAACTGTATGATCTGTTGTCTTGCTGGTTGCTCCCATAGAAGAGAACTCCAGGGCTAGTGTGCTTAGGACTTTTTCTGCCTTTATTTGCATGACTGCCTTAACAAAAGGCAGCTTCAGCAGAAATGGGGCCAGGGCATGGGGAATGTAGATCGAAATTATGCTATAGGAAAGAGGTCTTTTAACTCACTCCTTCCCTGTGCCGTTGTTGAAATCCAACCCTTTTACTTTGCCTCCAAAGCTGATATTACATAAAAAATTTAAAAATCTTTGTATTGTTTCATGCCAGGAAAATGACCATCCTTGTCCTTGGCCTAGATGGAGCAGGGAAAAGTTCCATAATAAAAGAAATTCAGAGAGGTGAGTTGCTTTGCAGAACTTCATTCAAATGGAGCCTTGCCAGACCTTCTGCTCTGGAAGCCAGTGTTAGGGCATCATAGGAGAACTTTGCATAAAGTAAACAGGAACAAGAATGCCTCTGAGATTTTGGGCCTTTTGTAGATGTCAAATACTTCAGCTACCCTTGCTCAGAGGAGTTTATCACAGGGAGGCACACAGAGGCAAATCCCGTGCACAAACGGGATGTTAAAATCCGCTAAACACATGCAAATGCGGGTTGTTTTTCAGACGCGTTGGCAGAAAGATATTTATATCCCACCCTATTTCCAAAGATCTGAGTGCAATAAAATCCATCTTAAAAAATTTAAAACAGTAAAAAAAAAAAAAAGTAAGGAGACTATGGGCCTTTACAGACTGCCAGAAATAATGCAGCTCGAGGCCACTTTAACTGTCCTGGCTTAATGCTAAGGAATCATGGGAACTGTAGTTTATTGTGGCGCCAGAGCTCTCTGACAGAGAAGGTTCAATGTCTCAGAAAAACTACGGTTCCTATGATTCCCTAGCACTGAGCCAGGACATTTAAAGTGACCTCAATCTGCATTATTTCTGGCAGTCTGTAAAGGCCCTATGTAATGCAAAAATAACCCGAATGGAAAGTCGACAAAAACCAGTTCTTTCTACTTTCAGAATTTTCCGAAAGTAAAAAGGAGCAGGTTTTGTCGGCTTTCTGTTCGCGTTATTTTCGCGTGATTTCTCTTTCATGCAAACGTCATCTGAAAAACAACCCGTAATTTCTGGTTTTGTCTACTTTCTGTTCAGGTTAACCCCGAATGTCATGTGAAAAACAACCCACAAAAGCGGATTGTCTTCACTTTAAACCTAGTTTCTGCACAGGATTTGTCCCATGTGAGACTCTCCTTTGGTAGAACTAGGGTGACCATAGTTCTGTCCACAGAAGACACTCATCCCTCCAAAGGGCTGAAGGCATACTCTGTCTGAAGGGCTCTTTGGGTCAAGACAACAACAAGGTGAGAGACCCCAGGAGACTTGAAGCCGCCCACTGATAGTTAACACTTGGAGTCTATTCATACGATTGGATTCTTACATAATAACTCCACTTTAACTGCCATGGTTCCTGTCCTATGGAATCCTGGGAATGAGGGGGGATTCAAAATTCTCAGTCAGAGAGTTTTAGTGACTCACCAAATGAAAAACCCCAGAATTTCAGAGGATGGAACCATGGAAATCAAATTGGAATAATAATGCCATAATTGTGTAATGTAATCTGAGGACTTTATCACACCAAACACTATAACTTCCAGAATGAATCGAGAAATATACTGTAAATGTATATATTGTTTATAAAGTATACCTAAATATGTGACTATACATTACATCTGGACTCTATTGTAGAAGCACATTTAGTGATTGTGGGATCAATTGTCCTAAGTTTGCATAACCATATTTTGTTCTGTATGTCTTTTTTTGTGACACCAACAGCTGGTCATTTTTGAAGTCCCTATACATGATTTTAATTCCTGTACACTCAGATATTGAGGTATACTTTATAAACAATATAAACATTTACAGTATATTCCTCCATCGATTCTGGAGGTTAAGGCTTTTTGTCTGTTAGAGGGGTGAGTGCTGGGATTTCCCCTGTGTATTGGACTTTGAAGCTTATTGCATTCTTAAATAATACAAATGAGGTGATCTGTGTTAAAATTTAAAGCGGGAGGCATCCTGATCTTATCAGAAGAATTTAGCTGCCGAAATTGCCGCTCAGGTCCATCCCGGATCCATCCCCACTCTTGGGACTGCTCCAACGGTCATTTTCTCAAGCCGGAAAACTCCCAGCTTCGAAAAGAGGTCCTTTGTATTTAGCTACTGAAATCGCTGCCCATGTCCATCCTGGATCCATCCTCACTCCCAGGGCCGCTCAGCGTGCCTCTTTTCGAAGTTGAGAGTTTTCCGGCTTAAGAAAATGGCTGCACACTTTCTATTAGTTACTGTAGTGCACCTTTTCATTGATGGGTAAAACCTGTCAATAGGCTCTCAGTGTTGCTGCTATTTCATTACTGCCTTTGTACAATAGGTCCCTTCTGCTGCAGTTCTACTTCCCAGGCAGTCACATAGTGCGATTGGTCATGATGATATAGTGTGCACATTTACACAGCAGTCGGCTTCAGGAAGTGGTTGGAACCTGCAATTGCTTGTCCCTTCTGCTTCCGCCCAGAAGGTGGCGTTGGCAGTGCAGGAAACAAATCACATGATCATGGATAACCAAAGTTCTATCGTGGGGAAAAATGTGAGAAGAAATTGTGCCAAACTGATATGCTTCCATCCTTAAACTAGCACAATCGTGGCATGACAGCAGGCTGGTGTGATAAAGTCCTAGGACTATATATGTATACATATCCACATGTACAAATGTTACTTACTTATTTCCTTATGCTGTTGGTTTGTTAATAATAAACCAGATCTCTGACTCAGGTCCTATATTTCCATTTTTAATTGTCTTGTGCTTTGCCCATAATGTATTGACATACCAGCTGGAATCTGGTTGGTGCACTATGGTGGCATAAGTACCATTGGCATAACTGTATCATTGTCGGTTTTGGCAGCAAGAGACGAATGACCACAGGCACAGTAGCCACAAAGGGAATAAAGACAGTGGAAAAATAGGTGTCTCAGATCTGACAGATTTTGTCTGCCTTCCATTGTCATCATTGCGGAAACAGAGAGCATGTGCAACTGCTACACCAATGGGACTCCAGCCATAAATTGCCTCAACCATGAGCTGAACTATGTACTCTATTAAATTTGTAAAACATCCCTAGCCCTTTTATATACAAGAGGGCGCAACCGCCTTAAACTAGACTAGGCTCATCTTAAAAAAAGCTTCTCCCTTCCGTTTAAGAGAGTGGGCAGAGTGCGAAAAGGAAAAAGAAAAACATGCCAGAGATTAAATCAATTTGCCATCTCGATCATGAGACTTGAGTTTGACTACAGTCCTCATGGCAACAACAAAAGGCCTTTTCTATTTCTGCTCTGTCCCCCAATTATTTTTTGTACCAGTCTGTTGAAGAGTTCTGAGCAACTTGAAATAATGCATACTTCATTCCATTTGGATTTGTCAGTATAATGGTAATATTCTTAATTGCAAGTAGTGTTCTATATACATTTAATACTTAGGTTTATCGCATGGCACTTGCAGGAATGGGAACGGAACGGAATGGAATAGAACAGCACAGAACGGGGCAAGAACGCAAGTTACCGCGCAGGAAAATGCCGCCTGGAGTCCCCAAGCTATTCCCCATCCATGCTATGGCAGCCGATTTTGAAGAACGATTTTGAACTGTTCTTCAAAATCGACTGCCAGGAATGGCTGGGGAATGGCTTGGGGACTCCAGGAGGCATCGGCGGTGTTCTCCTGTGTGGTAACTTGCGTTCTCACCCTGTTCCGTGCCGTTCCATTCTGTTCAGTTCCCGTTCCTGAAAGTGCTGTGCGATAAACTTATTAAATTAAAGGGAGGGGGAACTATTGTGATATGGAAAACTATCCAGGAGGTTTACTGAAGTCTACTGAGAGCAGTGTTATCCTGATGGCTGGCCTTTGTTTGGGTTGTGTTTGTCATCTTGGCCTTCCTTCTTGCATTGCAGTCCTCTCCTGCGAGGTGCTCTCTACCACAAAGCCCAACCAGACAGACCTCCGAGTGGACAGGTTTGAAGTATCCCTCATTGACTTGGCTGGGGGGCAAAGGTCCTGGGGAACCTGGAAGGACCACTACAGCTCAGCTCATGGGATTATCTTTGTGCTCGACTCTGCCGATGTGGCTCGAATGGAAGAGGCAAAGAAGACCCTCTCCCGTCTTCTGGGGCACTCAAAGGTTTCAGGAAAGCCTCTGTTACTGTGAGATTCTCATCCTCCTTGTCTTTTGGGCCTCATTCCCACTACATAATAAACCTGTTTGCAAACTGATCTGAACCAATTTAAATGGCCCTCGTTCGCACTTGTGCCAAATTTCTGGCATGGTTTGTCGAGGCCCCCCCCCCCCATTTAAACCGGTTCTTCCGGATCTGCGGAATTCCCCGCATCTTTTGAAATGAATCGATTCAGCGCAAGTGTGAACGCACTTTGATTCGGTTCCTGTGGCGCAGCCACCTCTGTGAGGAGACTCTATGTTGAATTGATCCATTGCTGAATGTGAACACGAAGTGGATGAAATTGAAACAGGTAGGTTCAGTCATGGCGCGAATAGTGTGAACATCTATTCGGTGCTAAATCACTTTATCAATTCGACTAAAAAAAAGATTTATTTTGTAGTAGGAATGAGGCCTTAGTTTCTTCTTTTGAACTCTGTGGTAAATGGGTTGATATAAAAAGAAGAATTTATACCCTCCTTTTGTTTGTGATCAAACTCACAAGACTACAAGTTGCTTGTAATTAGTTTTTGCAACAATGAGGGCATATTATGATTGCTTTTGCACTGTAGCTATGGACGTTACCACACTGGCCCTAAAGCAGCGTCATTTCAGCCTCACTTCAGCCTCGTTTCAGCCTCGTTTCAGACTTTTTTTCCGTGTGTTCACACGACGTCGCAGCAAACCCCGCCCTTCCCTACCTCGTCTCGGCGTCATTTCAGCCTCGTTTCAGTCCTTTTGACTTCCGAGAATTTTAAGGAATACACCCGAGCGGTCGGCACTATACCGGAATGACGCTGATCTCGGCATAGGTATAAACACAAGATCCTTGTCATTCCGCATTGCCTTGTTTTACGGCCCATGGTTCCTTGCGGTATTCCCCAAGTGGGAGCAGAGGCGGAGGCGCTGGGGCTGCCGGGGGACCAACACCTTCCCCACCAGCACACCTGGAGCTGGAGCGCAGCCGGGAACTTGTGGTAACGTCCATTGCCTTGCCTTGCCTTGCTTTGCCAGCACCAGAGAGGGATCTCCCTCCTGGACCCCTTGCCTTGCCTTGCTTTGCTAGCGCCAGAGAGGGATCTCCCTCCTGGACCCCTTGCCTTGCCCTTCTTTGCCAGCACCAGAGAGGGATCTCCCTCCTGGACTCCTTGCCTTGCCTTGCTTTGCCAGCACCAGAGAGGGACCTCCCTCCTGGACCCCTTGCCTTGCCCTTCTTTGCCAGCGCCAGGGAGGGATCCCCTCCTGGACCCCTTGCCTTGCCTTGCTTTGCCAGCGCCAGAGAGGGATCCCCTCCTGGACCCCTTGCCTTGCCCTTCTTTGCCAGCACCAGAGAGGGATCTCCCTCCTGGACTCCTTGCCTTGCCTTGCTTTGCCAGCACCAGAGAGGGATCCCCTCCTGGACCCCTTGCCTTGCCCTTCTTTGCCAGCACCAGAGAGGGACCTCCCTCCTGGACCCCTTGCCTTGCCCTGTCTGCGCATGTGCATGAACATCCTTGCCGGATCGAGGTAGGGATCTTTCAACTTGTGTGTGAACAGGAGTTCCGAGCCCCCGGAGCGGAACCATTCCGGAATCTCACATTCCTCACTGATTCCATTCTAGTGTGGTAATGTGTTCCGCTTGCCGGGCACATTCCGGAATGAGCCCAAAATGGTTCCGAAATGATTCCGACCAGCTTTCTCGCCACTCTCTTGCTGAAAGTGTGGTAACGTCCCATGATCTGTAGTCAGACAGTATGCAGCTGTACTGAGGGCTTTTTCATTACATTCAGCTTGGATTCTCCCATTTTGAATTGGAAGATCCTTCCTTCCATAACATCTCAATACAACATGCAGATGGCATGATTTTAAGATCAAGTTTTCCCACTCTTTTGAAACATCTTTGCTTGATAGAGAGACCTGGAAGTCTTCAAAACTGGCGTGGGTTTGTGCGTCTTTTTGATTGGTATAATAACCAAAAGACATAACCACAATATGGATTTCCGAATTTCTGTTAGGGCTAGCATGGCTACCTCTGTTTTGGAAAGTTTTACATTGTTATGTCTTTTTGTGGATTTTTCGGGCTATGTGGCCATGTTCTATTCCTGATGTTTCGCCAGCATCTGTGGCTAGCATCTTCTCTGATGATGCCAGCCACAGATGCTGACGAAATGTCAGGAATCGAAAATGGCCACTTAGCCCGAAAAATCCACAAAAAACCACAGATGCTGACCGTGCAAGTCTTCGACTTCACATTTTACATTGTTAATTATGACAATGAGCATGCTGTTTGTTCATAAGATTTGACTGTGCTGTCTTCTAATTTTTCCATGGATAATCCAAGACTGGCAAACAAACAGGACAAAATAGATGCCCTCTTGCCCTGTGAGATCATTGAGTGTCTGTCTTTGGAGAAGCTGGCAAATGAAAACAAATCACTGTGTCGGATTGTAAGTATGAGATCACACTTTTTGTTCACTTTGGCAATACTAGAAGTTACCTTACATTTAGGGTGAGCCAATTGCAACAGGTGGCAGATGATGGTAGGCAGCAATGGCAGATTCCTAGTTGTTCTTCCTAATGCCCTGTCCATTTTTCTCTTTTGGAGGACAGATCTGTGTGTGACACACAAGTTGTGCTATCATAAGAGGTTGTGGAGGATACCACAACCTCTTATGATAGCACAACTTGTGTGAAGTATGAATTACCTGCTAGTCAAGTTGGCTACTGTATGTGAAATTTCGTTTGTGTGTGTGTGTACCATCTTGTCTTTTGCCTCAAGCTGAATGAATGGGGAAAAATCCTCAGATTTAGTGCCATGGAGTTTAAGGAATCAAATTTCCCCCTTGCTTTTCTATTTAATGGCACATCAATTTTAATTCTTGGCCATACAAGCCATGGAATTGAGGAAATTAAGTCTGATGGATATGGAAAGGAAGTAAATCATTTCCGTTTCAGTTATCTGTATTTTCCACTCCACTTCCCTCAGCTCTAAAAAGTCAAGGCAGTCTTTTTTTACTACAGAGTTTGGGGGAAAACATTATCCCTCTGTGTTTTTGGATTACAGTTCCCATAATTCCTTAATATTGGCCATGTTAGCTGGGACATCCATCCATCTCTTCCATCATTTAGGACACAGAAAAGATCTTCCCTTTGCTTTCAGGTCTCACCATATCACTAGAAAGGGCATGCCAGAGTTCTCCCTCCATTTGATATGTTTCAGAATGGATCTTCCATCCTTTCTGAATGGTGGTGCAGTTGTTTAATTTGAACTGCAAGTGCTCATTGCGACAGTCCCCATGGTCTACAAATGCAGGTGGTAATGTTGATCCATATCAGCAATCCAGTTCTAGCCATGTTCAACCCCACACGGAGCAGATCTTTTGTAAAATTAAGGGATCTCCATAGCCTTTCAACAGCCATGCCCATTAGAACAGGGATAGTTCATATAAATTTTTAAACTTTGCAAAAGTGTTCCATTTATTTCTTTTTGATTGGGGTTGGGGGTACATTCTAAAATTTTGGGAAAGGATGAACATTTTCTGAGACATTTCTCAGTGTTACGTGACTGTAACACAACGGCTGAACTCTCTTTTCTGTGTTTTCTTGCTTTTAAAATACTTTCGGTGCTGCCTTGCAACCTGCCAGCTGTTCTTTCTTTTGAAAATACCCCTGGAGAGGACATAAGTCATGACTTTTCTCCGGGGGGGGGCTTTCCCTAGTGAGCAAGGTTTTTGTCACTATTTTTGTCGATAAAAGGACTGTTATCTTTGTGAAAAGCAAAGTATAACATGGTGCTACTCCCTAGGGCTCTCTGTGCAGCTTCAGGATCAAGAATGCTTGGAAGATTTTACTCAAATGAAGGTGCATCAGTGTTAGGAATGGGGTTTCCATTCTCACTTTAAATATCTCTCAGCAGGTTAGTGGTAACTTTTGAAGAGCAGGCATTCATCGAGATTACATGCCCCTAAGAACTCCAAAAATGCAAGCAGCTATGTTAACCCATTATAACCAGATGTACTAAGAGGTAATAGTAATGGGTCTTCATTACTGACCACAGAGTAACCCTTGGATCAACAACCAGGATGTGGTTTGCTGTCTAAGGGTTATTCTTCATTTCTTTTGTAGCAGAAAAATAGGACTAGAGACCTCTCAGAGTAAGGAAAGTGAGTTTATTTATTTAAAAAATAATACCAGCGGGCTTAGCAGGAAATAACTTTCCAGAGATGCCAAGCCCTGAACTAAGCAAAATGAGAATCTTTTATAGTGATCTTACAAGCATATAGGAAAACCACTCCCCCTCCCTCTCTAGTTCAGTTAGTTTCATAGTATTCAGCACTTCTTGCTAAGCAGACATTGTTTTCAGAACATGAGAATCTTACGTAGGACATAGGAAATGTTTACAGTACATGAAGTCTATGGTGTTATCAATGCAACCTTGGCTGCAATACAGAACACAGAGCTTAGCTGAAAGAAACACTCAGTTAGGCAATAAAATTTTTTAAGTCTCATTCAGAGTCCCAGTTGATTATCTAGTCAGACCCCAAATCATAGGCAATCATGGACAAACATTTTAAAATATAATTTTCAGCTACAGGCAGTTGACTACTTCACGTTTAGGTTCTAGCTCAAGCTCTAGCTCTTCCCCACTCAAGAAACCAGAGAATTAGATTTGAATGTCTGAGTAGCAGAAATATTCATTTAAGTTAATGGCATGAGAGAAGAAACACAGGAGAACTGCAAAATATATATTTTGCTGTGACCATGGAAACTTTAACGAGAGGAAGCAATGGATTGGGAATTAATTCTTTGAGGTTTTTACCTCCAACAAAGGTTAAACTCTTTCATTACAACTACAATTGGCAAGTTTTACCTGTATAGCACCTAAATGTTTTTCCAAGTGCAACAATAGAGGAACTTCTGGAGAAATTCAACATTCTCTCCCAAGAAAGAGACAGTTAGCTTTGCACAGGTCAGGGGCAGCCTGGATCTCAAGGGAAGTTGCTTTTCTGTTGCTAATGGAGTTGAAATTTTTATTACATATCTTTTATGGCCCTTTGTGCCTGGTCCCCACATGGCCCAGAAGTGGAGTCACATCCACTTGCATCAATATCCCTCTAGAAGACCATCTAAACTGAGAACAGAAATAGCATCTGAGACAAAATGTAGACCTGTGATTCTAAAATCATCGCTTTTCTTATACTGTATGATTTGGTGGATTTTATATTTTTGTTCTATTTTGAAAAATAAAAGTTTTAGTCCAAGGGTTCCCACCCTATTTGTCCGCAAGTTTAGATACTCCAATGGAAGCCTTTATCTTAAGTCCAGGGATGCCTCCAGTGCAATACATAGTGCAGTTCTTAGATGGGTGTGCTTTAAGAGGAGGCAAATAGGTCCACCACCAGCAACTGTAGTGTGCTGAAATAAGAACTCCAACCAGCAGATACCAGCAAGAAGGTTAGATACAGCATCTGAAAGCATTGCATTATCTTGCTTCAGCAGGGAGGCAGCAAGTAGAGAAAGTACATTGGAATAAGGACTTGCAACCAGCAAGTGGCAGCACAAACAACTCTGGGTCTTCTTTTTCTGGATTCTACAGCAATAGGATGATGATGATGATGATGATGATGATGATGATGATGATGATGATGATGATGATGATTATAGTCAGCCCTCCCCATTGTTCGCTTTGACTTTTGCGGATTTGATTATTCACGTATTTTAGTAATATGTTCTCTCTAGGAATTTCTAGGTCCTCTGGTGAAATTTAACCCTAGAGTTGCAATGGGGGATATAGAAATTCCTAGAGAAAATACTTCTCTAACCATTTTTAGGTCCTCTAGCGCAATTCTGTGGTTAATTTCTGGTGGATGTTGGCCGCAGAGTTGCAGTGGAGGACCTAGAGATTCCTAGAGAGGTGTTTTCCCGGTAGCCCCTCCCAAGTCATGGGGGATCTGATCCGGACACTACCACCCCACGAAAATGGAGGCTCACAAATATTTGAGCCCCATTTAAAATAATGGTGCACGCAGGCACGTGCCGCCATTTTATCCCTCCCTACTTGTAACTCCCGCAAAAAGCAAGACTGCAGACTCGAAGTCCACGAATGAGGAGGGACAACTGTAGTGGGGATTTTATTTGTGTTTTTTCCACTTTCACGGGGATCCTGTGCCCCTAACCCCAGTGAATGTGGAGGGCCCACTATATATATATATATATATATATATATATATATATATATATATACACACACACACACACAAGAATAAGGTAAGATATTAGTAATCACTAGCCAGCAGTGATTCAAAATAGCATCCGTATGGTAAACTCAATAATTCCCTCTTGTAGGCATTGGAATAGCTAGTTCTTTAATCTTCTCTTCACAAAAAAGAAGTCGTTTCCATTTTCTTCTCTTCTGCTGAGATTTAATGGCAATGCAATACCTGTTAAAAACTATTTTTGCAACTGTTCACCCCAGATTTGTTAGTCTTTTTCTCATCAGAGCTAACAACTCTTATTCTCAAAAGGCCACTTGAGCCCTTTGAAAATAGGAGTGAGCTGTTCCAGAGCAGTATGTCACGCTTCTTACTGAGGATGGCCGGCAAGAAGGCACAAGCACCCTTTTCTTCTTCAACTTATTCCAATAATTACAATACGGTTGTCCCTTCCGATTCACGGGGGATCTGTTCTGGGGACACACACCCCTGCAAATTGGAAAAATCTCAAATATTGGAGGCCCATTGATTTTAATGGACGAGTGCCATTTTGTCCCTCCCCACTTGCTGTCCGTGAAGGAGTGAGACCGCAGACTGAAAGTCCATGAACCGAGAAGGACGAGTGTAATTGGAGGTCTTTAAACAGAGTCTGGATGGCCATCTGTCGGGGATGCTTTGATTGTGAGTTCCTGCATGGCAGAATGGGGTTGGACTGGATGGCCCTTGGGGTCTCTTCCAACTCTAGGATTCTATGATTCTATGATTCTATAATTGCTTTCCCTCTACCCACCATGCAAATAAAGATTGCATACCGAGGACTTGCCCCCCTCAGTCTGCCTATCTGCATTCACAAATTGGGTGAAATATATTTTCCCTGCACTTTTACACAAAACCAAACCACTCAAACATTTTTTTTTATTGACATAGGGATAACTCGCAACAATAAATACCTTCCAACTGGAACTACAATCCATTCACCCAATAAATTGAGTTGGAATGCTGCCATCCCCAATCCCTATTAGTCTCTTAACTCTTTGGTTTTTGTTGCAATGAACCAACATAGCTACCCACCTGGAAATTTTTGCAACCATATACAATTGCTGAGAAAATCCAGTGCTTCTCCTTTCCATCTCTGCAGCTGCAGAGGGCTGCAGCTAAATTCAAAGGGAATAGGAAGACTATAATGTGATTCACAGGTACTCCTGATACTATTGTAGCTGGTTTCATAACAATATGTAATAATCAGCTCAAGGAGTTACTGAAAATAAGAATGTAGTTTTTTCCCTCTCATCCAAGATCATGGACCCCCTGAAATGTATCCTCAGATCTCTTGGGAGTTCATGGACCCCAAGTTAAGCGTCCCAGTTTTAAAGTAAGATATAAATTCCTTTCATCGAGAAAAATGATGGAAATAATAATAATAATAATAATAATAATTTTTATTTATATTTCCTGCCTTTCCCTATGGATCGAGGCGGGATTACACAATAAAATGTATACAATGTATGAAATACAAGCAATAAAATCACAACAACAATAATAAATTATAAGAAAATAGAATAAAATAAAATAAAATAAAATAAAAATAAAATGAAATAAAGTAAAATAAAACAAAACAGAATAAAATAGCCAATCGTCATCAGAATTTAGAAATCTAGACGATCAGATGGATAGGCCCACCGGAAGATTTCCATCTTAAGTGCCTTCT
Source organism: Phrynosoma blainvillii (assembly GCA_026167975.1). Taxonomy (NCBI): domain Eukaryota; kingdom Metazoa; phylum Chordata; class Lepidosauria; order Squamata; family Phrynosomatidae; genus Phrynosoma; species Phrynosoma blainvillii. The sequence goes on from JANUYF010000009.1 coordinate 10,102,375, forward strand.
TAAAGGCATCTAGCACAGTGATAAGACAGATTTCTTCCGGCAGGCTGTTCCATAACTTGGGGGCTGTGGCCATGAACGATCTTTGGGAAGTAGAGTTCAATCTGGTTTTGTAGTGATCTAATAAATTCTTCCCAGATGTTCTGAGATTGCGGGTTGGAATTATGTGGGGAGAGGCGTTCCTTCAAGTAACACAGACCCAAGTCATGTAGGGCTTTAAAGGTAATAACCAACACTTTGTATTGCACCCAGAAGCTAATCGGCAGCCAATGAAGAGATTTTAATATGGGTGTTATATGGGTTATATTGTATTTTAATATGGGTGTTACAAGAAAAACCTTGCTCAGTAGGTAGCTAATGATGAGCACTGCAATTCAGCAAAGAAGGGCAAGGGAAGCCAGAGGAAGGGTGCCAGATTGTGCAAAGTCCTGGCACAATGATGTCTCCTAACTACACTCCATTATCGTCTCAATGTCTCTTCAGAAAGTGATCCCACCTTCTTTGCCTTGAATGGTTCTATATTTTCAAGCAATCTCTTTTGCCTTTACCACATAGGAACCCTGTTCAGCCACCAAAAGGCTTCCCAAAATCCAGTGTTGGACCATCGTGCAAGGACTTCACTGGCTCTTGCACACCATTGCCATCAACTATGGTGTTCTGTGCGGCCGCATCCAGGAAGATAGTCCTCAACGACAAGCATCAGCAGAGCAGGAGATGTCCAGGAAAGCACAAAGATCACGGAGCAGGCCACAGGAAGCCAGGTCCCCCCCCCTTTTTCCTGCTAATCTACATGGACAGTTGAAGAAGTAGAGCACTTGAAGAGTAGAGAGACCATATATAGTTGCGTTTCCAACGATTCCCAAACTCTGGTCCTCCATGTGTTTTGGACTTCAGCTCCTGAAAACTTCAGACATCTTGGCCAATGGTCTAGGATTCTGGGAGCCATATATAGTTGCTTTTCCAACAATGATTCCCAAACTCTGGTCCTCCATGTGTTTTGGACTTCAGCTCCTGGAAACCTCAGACATCTTGGCCAATGGTCTAGATTCTGGGAGCCATATATAGTTGCTTTTCCAGCAATGATTCTCAAACTCTGGTCCTCCATGTGTTTTGGACTTCAGCTCCTGGAAACCTCAGACATCTTGGCCAATGGTCTAGATTCTGGGAGCCATATATAGTTGCTTTTCCAACAATGATTCTCAAACTCTGGTCCTCCATGTGTTTTGGACTTCAGCTCCTGGAAACCTCAGACATCTTGGCCAATGGTCTAGATTCTGGGAGCCATATATAGTTGCTTTTCCAACAATGATTCCCAAACGCTGGTCTTCCATGTGTTTTTGGACTTCAGCTCCCAGAAGCCTCAAACATCTTGGCCAATGGTCTAGGATTCTGTGAGCCAAAGTCCAAAACACCTGGAAGGCCAAAGTTTGGGAATCACTGGAGTAGAGCATGCCATATTGTCTTTAGATTGGCATCATGCTGGCATGACCAAGAACATCAGCTTGGGTTTGAGGTGGAATAGAGTAGAGATGAACACCACCATTCTGGCAATGCTTCATAACTCCATTGTAAATACAAGATGCCTTGCAATTCCTGCTTTAATGGCTCAGAGTTAGCCTGTGATGCTAAAAAAAAAAAAAAAACAAAACAAGGTCATGGGTTCAATCCTTGCGTAAACCAAGGTATTTTGTAGAGCTAGTGCGGTGAGGTAGAATATTAGGCTAGGAGTTGGGAAATCCACAGACAAGTTCTCATTGGGAGACCTTGGGCCAGTCGATCAGTTTCTGTCTTTCAGCCTGAGCTACCCCATAGGGTTGTTTCAAGAACAGAGAAGAGAGGAGAGCCGTATATACCACCTAGAGCTCACTGGAGCTAGTACGGTGGTTTTATTTGATTCATTCAAACTCTTGTGAAAGAAATTATTCCCAATTTCCACATTATTCCCATTTTACAGCTGGTAAACTCAGAATGATTTAGGGCCTCGGCAGACGGCTAATAGGGCCGTCTCCGAGACCCGGAAGAGGAGGGGCAGCCGCACACGCGGCGTCCCTTCCTCTTCCTGAGGTCGCCCTGGAAGCTGCCGGCCCTCCGCACAGCCGGCGCTTCCAGGGCAACCTCCCTCCGCAGCGACCGGACGCGCTGTGGAGGATAAGTCAGGGAAAGTGCGCCCACCGCTTTTAGGGCGCACTTTCCCTGAAATCTAAAAGGAGCGCCAATTTGGAGCTCCTTTTAGATTCGCCGCAGGAGCGCCGCGGTGTGGAGGCTGAGCTCCGCCGGCGCTCCGGACCAGGGCGTCCCCGACGCCCTGGTCTTCAGAGGGGGATAGTGACTTGTTTAAGGGACCATCAATTAAGCTGTTGACCAAGCAGGGATTTGAGACCAAGTTCTTAGATAACTACATCCATCATTCTACCTGCTGGACCACATGGATAGCCTTTATTATTACACAAGATAGCAGAGCTGACTTTAATGCCACTGTTTAGTTTTTGGTTCACTAGGGGCCTCTGCAGACCGGCCCAAAAGGCAGAAATGAGGAGGGGCAGCCGCACACCAGCTGCCCCAACCCCAGCCAGACGACGTCCTGATGCCACGTGCCGTTATGCACTGTGCGCGGCATCAGGACGTCCTCCCGGCACAGCATCCTGACGCGCTGTGCCGGAAGGGGCAAGAAAGAGCCACACACTGGCTCTTAGGGCGCCCTTTTGGCGCCCCTGAAAGAAGCAGCATTTTGCCGCTCTTTTCATGGCGGCTAAAGGGAGGATCGGGGTTGCAGCATGCGGTAGTTGCATCCCCGATCCTCCACTTCCCAGGGCAGTCCAAAGCCGCCCATCTTCAGCCCCCCTAGAAGAACTGGTATGTTGGTGCTTTCAGGCTGACTTGGAGGCATGGCATTTAGATGATGCACACCTAAAAGCTGGCAGAAAAGTGCTCTCTATGTGCCATATTTCAGGAAAAGCCACTCCAAAAAGGAGCAGTTTTTTCCCGCTTCTTCCAGAAAGATGCGCACCTTGCCTGTGCGTATGTATGCAGCAACAACGGTGCATCAGAAAAAGAGTGCCAGAGATTTAAAATGGCCGTATAAATGCACTGCTACATGTGCAGCAGAAATTGAGTCAGCAATCCATAGCATGCGCCCTATGATGCAGGCTTTAATTTAAAGCACCCTATGCTTCCAGGTGTGGATGCACTGGCGCAGGTGCACTTGAATATTAGAACCCTGACCCTAACCCTAATTGTAACCCTATGCATGCACCCTAGCACCTGTTCTCTATTTTGACAATAAATGCTTTCTGTTGCATGTATGCTTGCCGTCAGCATGCACAGTAGTTTGAAATAGGCTTTTGTGACCTCTTCTGCATAGGTGTACAGGTGTGCATAAGACCTGCACACCACTTCCTGGCATGCGGCAAGGGGGGGCTCCTGAAGTAACATTTGTCCGTGTGTCCACCAGCTGCATGTATCAAGTCTGTCCACACAAACCTCCCTTGCATGTACCTCTCCCCTCCACCCCGATCTGTGCAGGACATGTTTTGTGGAAGATGATGGAATAGGTGTCCTTTTGGTTGACAAACTCGTTCCTCTGCCCCAAGGGTGGCACAGTCAGACAGTGGCACCTGTCTATGACACCCACTACTTGGGGGAAGCCGAGGTCAGCGAATCCTTGCATGATCTTTGGGTGTATGACAAGTCTTGCACAGGTGTGCAGGGATGCTGAATATCAGTCACCTTTGTAGAGACAAAATGACAGACCGTATGCCACGCTATGACATGTTCTGTGCAGGTGCGCAGAGATGCAAAACTTCAATCACCTTTGTACACAGAGAATGACATACTGTGTACCAGCCTATGATGTGTCCTGCTCAGGTGCGCAGGCGCACAAGGATGTGTTCCTGCGCATGTGCACATGCGTTTCAGAGAACAAAAAAAAAAAATTTAAAGCAGCCGCTGCCAGCCTGTGCGGTTGCTCCGTCTCCCTTCGCGGCATCCTTGGGGCCAGCGGTGCAGTTGGCGGGGCTTCAATATGGCCTCAGAAAAGCTGCATTGACTCCCCCCAGTGTGGTTGCTCTGACCCCATTTAGGGCATCCTCCGGGCAGGCAGTGCAGTTGGTGTAGCTTAGGGAAAAGTCAGCTTCAGGTCACCTTTTCCTGCCTGTCTGTATAGTCCCTTAATGTCTCTCTCTCCCTCTCTTTCCTCCTAATTAGGGAATCACGTTCCAGAAAGGATAGCAAAAAGGGAGGAAATTCCAAGAAGGAGGAGAACAAATCCACAGAACCTATACAGGATGAGTGTTCACAGGTAACCAGTTATACTCCGATAATTTATTGCAGAAAATATTTCCAAGTTTTAGCAGTGTGCTGTTTCATTCTGTTCATTACCAAAACAACAAATGTGCAATGCCAGTCAGACTGGGCAACTGGAAGGAGTACAGTCAGATGCAAATCTAAATGCAAAGTTGTAATTAACTTTATTTGAGGGACTGTTCCAAGGAAACACATATATCTGTGTGTACTGCCGGAGCCAGGCCATGATTTTCTGCTGTCTGAAGCAGAGAGGAAAATGTCATCGCCACCCTTTCCGTATATAAAAGTTAGCTAGATTGTCAGCTGAATCTTCCTTCAGCAGTGACAATGGGACAGTATCCTCCATTGCACCTGAAGCCCCAATTGCCGAGCAGAGGGGCGGGCTATAAATAAAATTTATTATTATTATTATTATTATTATTATTATTATTAGCTTGAAGGTCTCAGGGCAACCAGCATGGCTCACATCTCCTTCATCCAGCCTCCCAGGATCTGTTGCCTAAGGCAAGTGCTGTTTTGCCTAGTGGGAAGGCTACCTTGTACACGACTCTTGAGGTATGGATAAAATCAGAATATTAACCGTTATCCTGTCATCACTTTTAAATTTTAAAAAATCCAACCAGTATAGGAGAAATACATATCACTGAGTTATCTTTTCTTAATTTATTGCAAGTGCACCAATAAAAATAATTTCCAACCAAAGCTTTCAATTTATTTAAATAGAACATTTTTACTACATTAACAGTGCAATCTTCTACATGTCTCATTTTGGGAGAAATGTTGAATATAGATCCAATAAATAAATAAATAAATACACAGAGGTAAACTGCACTGAGTTCAGTAGGACTAAATCCTAGGTAAGTGCGTATAGGATTGCAGCCTAAATGCTCTGCATTGATTTTGTCTTCCTTTCCTTATCAGATATTTCAGTTTGGTCACTTCTGGCTACTGGAAAAAAATACCTGAGATATTTATGTAACATGTGCAATAATATTAGCTCACTTTTTAAAGTGTTGTTTACGATACTAAATAAGGTTTCAATTGATTTAAGGCTATGGACATTTGGGGCAAATTTTCTAATTTAGCAGTTTCTGGGAAATCTACGTAATAATTTCAGCTAAACTGCCTGTTTTGGTCCATACTTATTTTGAGTAGCGGGGACAGGAACATCATTTGCCACCCTCCATCTTGGCTTTAGCTGCAATCTTGTTAGTAATTGAGGAGGAAATGGGTTTTTCTAGCAACCATATATTGTTTTGTGACATCCTTGCTGTTATGCAAAGCATTTGGGAATGGCATCATCTTGCAGAAGTCAGTACGGCATAATGGTTTAAACGTTGGACCAGGAGTTGGACCAGTGTTGGACTCTGGAGACCAGGGTTCAAATCCCTTCTTAGCTACAGAAAAGCACTGGATGATCCTGGACACATCACACTCTCTCAGCCTCAGAGGAAGGCAATGGCAATTTATTTCTGAACAAATCTTGCCAAGAAAACCCCATGATAGCTTTGCCTTAGGGTTGCCATAAGTCAGAAACAACTTGAAAACACACAACAACACAGCACAGTCTTGAACAGGCAGTTAAAGCCATTAACCAAAAAACTGCTCCTAGTAAAAATGAATACTGCACTGGTTTGTTGATAAGGTCATATATATATATATATATATATATATATACATACATACATATATTTTCTTGGAGTGTAACTAAGGAGATTGTCACGATAAGTGCCTGATATGACTGTAGATAGTAATATTCCTTTGGTGAGATCCTGATAGAAGCCTGCATCTAAGGATATTATTAGACGGAGAGAAATTGGAGAAGAAAAAGACATACTCCTGGCAAAGTCACGCAATCGCACTGACGATTTTCAGACAATGTTGCGCTTATCCAGGACTTAACGGATGAAAATCTAGGAATGCTCCAGCACAAAGCATTCATGGGGAGGGAAAGATTTGTTGCTGGAGCATTCCTGGATCTTCATGAGTTAAGTCCTGGATAAGTGCGATGTGTTTGAAAATCTTCAGCACGATTGCACGACTTTGCCGGGAGTATGTCTTTTTTCCCCCCGATTTTCCCCGGTCTGATAATCTCCATAGTCTGAACCAGCCATTGTAAACAGGCACTAGTGTGCAATGCACAACAATAATGGGATACATATGTCTTGGGCCAGTCCTGATTAGAAAGTCCAATCCATGTGTGGGCATGAATGTTTCCGATAGCAATTGATATACAGGCTGGAACACTTGGGGCTAGGAATTACCTAAAACTGAATATAAAGGGAATGTTTTTATTACTATTGTTTTTTTTTTGGGAGGAGGGTACACAGAAGGAGGAAAGAGCAACGGCATTGAAGAAACGGAAGGGGAAAGTCAAGCAGAAAGTGAAGAAGAAAAATTCAGTGCAGTCTGAGAATACTCTAGCGGAAGATGACAGTGGCAAAGCGGCAGCAGGTAGGAGCAAAGTGGGAGCCAGTGCTCTGGAAACATCATAGAATCATAGAATCATAGAGTTGGAAGAGACCCCAAGGGACATCCAGTCCAACCCCCCTTCTGCCATGCAGGAATTCACAATCAAAGCATCCCCGACAGATGGGCATCCAGCCTCTGTTTAAAGACCTCCAAAGAAGGAGACTCCACATCTCTGCCCCCAGAAACATGGATTTCATACAGGCAATAGCAATATATTCAGCAGTGACAATGCTGTAACAGTACAATTTCAAATTCCGGTCTTCATAAGGACAGTCCCAATAGCTATGCCCCCAAAGGGAAGGCACCCATATGAAAAGTTACCTTCTTTGTACTACAGCTGGAGTTGTAATAAAGAAATAACTTTTTGAAAGATCTGCCCTTTGACAGAAATGAAATAGTATTTAACTGCCAGTCCAGTCAGTTTCTGTAATGAAATGGGAGAAGGGGCAAAATGTTTTTGCCAAATGTCCTTGGGCCAACCCTTATAATTTCCAATATTACGAATATGAAATCAGTTTGAAGTCTGTAGCAGTTGGAAGCGGTCTGCAGCGCGAAGGGAAGAGTAGGACCTTATCACACGGGGCCAAATCCTGACAGAATCCAAAAGGAATCCCGACCTAATACGTATTATTTTTCTGTGTTTACACACGACGTCGCACAGAACCCCGACAGAACCCCGACACAATGCAGCATGATCCGAGTTCTTTTGAATTTCGGTTTCTTCAGGAAGTATAATTGCGCGATGGGAATCATTTCGCTTTTACCGTAAGTATGGTCACCCAATACGTATTGCCAAATACGTATTGGGGAGCATTTCCCCGTAGCGCCGCCTCTCCAAGGGGACCTCCTCGGAGCCTTGCACCGAGGCAGGACCGGCGCTCCAAGGAGAACCTCCTTGGAGCGCCGATCCAACGCAGGGCCGGCGCTCCAAAGAAGAACCCCCTTGGAGAGCCGGCCCTGTGTTGGATCGGCGCTCCAAGGAGATCCTCCTTGGAGCGCCGGCCCTGCGTCGGTTCAACGCTCTGAGGGGGTCCCCCTTGGAGCGCCAGCCCTGCGTCGGAGCTGTCGCTCACCGCGGCTGTCACCCTTTCCCAGGTCATCCTTGGTGCAGCCAGCCCTCCGCACGGCCGGCGCTCCAAGGAGGACCTCCTCGGTGAACACTGCGGCGGGAGGTCCTCCTCGGAGCACCGGCCGTGCAGAGGGCCAGCTGCACCGAGGACAACCTGGGAAAGGGTGACAGCCGCGACGAGTGAGTGACAGCCGCGGTGAGCATAGTGCGCATGTGCAAGAACATCATTGTTTGTTCATGTACGGGATTTCCTCACTAGTGGGTGCACAGCAGATATGTATTTCCTTAAATGCACGATGATGCTAATTGCGTGTGATAACCATTTGCGTAATGAAGGTTTCTTTGCGGTTTCTTTTCGGGTTTTGTCATTTCAGGATTATTATCGCTTTGTGGGCCACGTGTGATAAGGTCCATAGAGTGGTTTGGGAAGAGAAAGAAAGAGGGATCAGGAATTTACTGATCACTTTTGCATTTCCTAAGGATTTCCTGTGGTGTAGTGCTCTGAGCACTGGCCTACAACTCTGGAGACCAAATTCCCGCTCAGCCATGGAAACCCATGGAATGACCTTGGGCAAGTCACACTCTCTCAGCTTCAGAGGAAATCACACACTCCTTCTGATCAAATGCAAACTCCTTCTGAACAAATCTTGTCAAGAAAACCCCATGCTAGAGTCGTCATAAGTCAGAAACGACTTATGACATTGACACCAGCCACATTAGGAATTTTGCAGCAAAAATGCTGTGTCCAACTCTCACTTCAAGTTTCCATAAACTGTTAATGAACCCAGTTGCCCATGATTATACCAACAACAAAATCTATACTCAGATTATTCATACTCTCCAACTGTCCTGATTTGGCAGGGGCAGTCTCAATTTATCCTCTACCATCCCATTTTTTCAACTGCTCTTAAAATGTCCCAGTTTCTCCCTGTTCCTTCCACTTTCCCTCTTTGTCCTCGGATTAATTCAGTTGCTGTAAACAGAGTTCAAAGTGCAAAAGTAGTTTGTACTCAGTCAGTTCAGTGTGGGGAGAGGAGAGGTTAGAATCATGCCTTTCCTTGCAGACTCAGGCAAAAGCAGACTGCTGCCACCTTTCCTAGATTGTCCATTCTTCCTCATTAATAACTTTTGCTATCCTGACCACACTCTGCTGTTGCTTGACCACATATGTCCTGGTTTTCATCTGTGAAATGTTGGAGGGTATGGTTAACACTATCTAATAGTACTAACAATTCCTATAGGAATTTCAGCCAATTCTTATTTTTTGTTTCTCTAAGTAATTAATGGTCCAAAACATACTGCAGAAATAATCCAGTTTGAGACCAGTTTGAGAATGCTTTAGTCGCCCTGGCTCAATGCTAGGGAATTCTCGGAACTGTAGCTTTGTGAAGGATTTAGCCTTCTCTGTTAGCTCTGGTGCCACAATAAACTAAAAAAAAACAGGATTCCCTACCACTGAGCCAGGGCGATTCAAGGGCTCTCAAACTGGATTATTATTTCTGCAGTGTGTTTTGGACCTATGTCTCCTCCTGGTGGAGAGCTACCTTTTCTTCGGTTACGAAGATCACAGTATTTCTTAAATACGGATGGGAATTTGGGATTTTTTTTTTAATTTTTTATTTTTTTGCAATTTTTTAAATTTGATTTCTTTTTGCCTATTTTGTCTCTCTTCTATGGTTATTTTGCTATTATTCTTAAGACAACTAGCCCGCTTCCTTAATGTTCCCCAAAAATGAAACATCGGAGCAAACCAGTAACGTCACTGAGGGGGTGCGGGGGGGGGGGTGGACCGCACCGGGTGACACCCTAGAGGGGGGTGACATCCAGTCGGAGCTCCCTGCCCCTTCCTGTCCCTGCCACGGTCCCGTTCACCTCAGGAGAACAGACCGGCGGCAATGAGCCAGGCTGAGCGTGCACACGCTCCCCCAGCACCTCCTTGCCTCCCCCTTTCTCCTGAGAGTCGAAGGAGGCGGTGCAGAGAAATGCCAGGAGGTGGGCGCATTTCTCCTAGCTCACCTTAACACCGCCACCTACTCCTGAGAGGAGAACGGGGTGATGTTAAGGCGAGCTGGGAGGCACACATGCTTTTCCTGGCCCGCCTTAACGCTGACCCTTTCTCCTCTCAGAAGAAAGGGGGTTGTGGCACAGATGGGGACCATGGCAGGGAGCGTGCCGGCATGGGCGTGCGCTCGGCCTGCCTGTCATGCCCTGCCTGGAAGAGGAAGAGGAGGACGAGCCAGAACTTCCTCTGGGACCTGAACCTACAGCAATGGAGCCCCAGCCTGGCTCCAGCTCTGCATTGCCAGCCCCAGCAGAACCTGTGGCCTCCTAGGAGGCTCCGCAGCCAAGCCTCCCGGCAGCAGGACCTTCAGACATAGAGGAGGATCAAGGGACTGAGCCTACCTTCAGCCAGCGTCGAGCAGAAAAGGAGGGCCTGCAGTGTTCGAGGAGGTTTTATGAAAAACGCCGAGATAATCAGCCCTAGTTGAGCCCCTGCAGCTTGGTAATTTAAGCAGGTGCAGAAGGCTTGCCTCGGTGCCAGAGATTATTTGAGCTTCCTGGCGAAAGCCTCTGTCTCTCCTTGTTCCTTGGCCTGAAACCTTGACCCTCGGACTGCTGACTTAACTTGGACTACCGGAACCCTTGACTTTCAGACTGTCTGGCCACTCTGCTGCTCTGGAATCCTAGACCTTTGGACTTCTTGACCCTTCGCTGGCTGACCCCTTGGATTGGTAACTCAGACCTTGCTTTGACTTCCATTTGCCGCTGCTATCAGCCCTACCAGCAGCTTTCTAGGACAATGCCTAAATGCGTGCCCGCGCCTCCTTGCGAAAGCCCCGCCCCTTCCACCTCTCAAGCCCCGCCCCCTGCACCGAGTGACACCAGCGGTAGTGACGCTGCTGGAGCAAACCATTTCCGGGTTTTTGCAGTGGGTGTTAATTAAACAAACAAAAATACAATATGTTTGCTGTATCTATGGGGTCATTCAGATGTTGTTTTTAGTGCGACAATGTGAATCATCTCTCTCACACATTCTAGGTTTGTTATTCACATTATGGAACTGCATTGATTCCATAGCCTTCTATCATAGCCATATGAAAGCTCTCTCTAAGTATTCAAAGGGATGTCATATTGAAGATGGAGCAAACTTGTTTTCTGCTGCCGCAAAGACTAGAACACGGAACAATGGATGGAAGCTACATGAAAAGAGATTCCAGATCAACATTAGGAAGAACATCCTAAGAGCTATTCGACAGTGGAACACTTTCCCTTGGAGTGTGGTGGAGTCTCCTTCTTTGGAGGTCTTTAAACAGAGCCTGGATGGCCATCTGTTGGGGATGTTTTGATAGTGAGTTCCTGCATGGCAGAATGGGGTTAGACTGGATGGCCCTTGGGATCCCTTCCAACTCTAGCATTCTATGATAGTATGATGCGCATCTCTACAAGTTTGGTTGCTTACACATGCAAGCATTCGAGTAAAGATGGAGTCGAGGATGCGAATGCATTCGGAACACATTCAAGGCATGCAGCGTTTTATCCCAGGTCTATTTGGGTCTACAGTCGGCCCTCTGTTTTTACAGGGATCCGTTCCTGACCCCACCACCCCGCAAAAACAGAGACTCGCCAATATTCAAGCCCCATAGGCTTGAATGGGGCGCGCCCCGTTGATTTTAACAGAGGTCTCCCCTTCGTAAATGTGCAAAACCTCAGACCTCAGGCCTGCAAGAATGGAGAGGCGACTATTTGCATCGGTTATTCACACTACCAATGATGCAAATCTTTTTTAAAAACTTGGGGGGAAACCCAATATGGATTATCCTGGGTTAAGTGGGTTTTTTAGCAGCCCTAGTGCCTTGGTTGAAGACTTTGTATTATCAGAGGAAAACTATTTTTTATTTCAACAAGCTTTTGGCCTGTACTGCTGGCTTGTTTTCTCTGGAGCCCTGTATTTTAAACCGTAATTTAATTATATTTTAGCAGAGTACTGTCTTTATATCCTCTTCTTTCATTTTAGGATAGTTTTATCTTCTTTATGTTATTTTTTACTTTTGATTTTGGACTTTCCTTAACTGCCTTGACAGCATACCTGCTGGAAAGGTGAGCTACAAATGGAATGATAAAAGGTGTAGATTTGCATTGCAAACCAGTCTGTATATAAGGACAACCATTTGTTTTTAAGAAACATATTTCCTTGGCCGAGACGCAGATATTTTACAGATATGCTTGCTTGTTTCTCTTTTTGCAGGACAGCGGACAAAGAAGAAAAACAAAATGCTGAAAAATAAGATCAAAAGTGAAGAAACATCTCAGGCTCAGCCAAATGAGAATCTATCAAGTACATTTGGTATGTACTTCTTAAAAAGGAAAGGGGTTTGGTAGGAAGGCTGGCATGATATTTTATTACGTCAAAAAAAAAAATGAGAGTGTCCTTTTGGTTAGTGATTTCCAAACACAAATAACAAATATTTTTTTAAACTGGGCAAATAATTGCTGCCATATTTATTGGGAAGAGGGATTGCTGATGGGTTGTAGCAAGATTCTTGTGTTTTCATGAGCTGCGTGAATCTTTTTTCCCGTAGCTACATCTCTAGTTTTGTTATGCCTGTTTTAACTTTTGCTTACTGTGTAGTAGTTTTTTAGAGGCACAGGAGCACTGTTATCAAGCAAAAGGAGGGAGCATTCCTTCCAGAAATCACATTAATTTCTATAACATGTGATTGTTTTGCACTATCCACTTATTTTATGCATTGTGCATTCTTGGAAGGAAAAATTAGAAATGAAAAGCCAATGTCGGATTAAAAACCTAATGCCCCCCTGTTAAGAGATGCTTACATTTTTCTTTGTACTTTCAGGAGTTAAGAAAAGTTTGAAAATCAGAACAGGGTGATATTGCCCTCTCATAACAACCCTCCAAAGTATATTGAGTCATCTATGTAGGGGAAAGTTTCCTAAGGCTTCAGCCTTTCTTAAGGAATCAAAAATATTTCAATGTTAAAAATATCAAAACCAAGCCGGTTAGGGTCTAGCTTTAAGTCAGCAGAGTAGCAGAAATGCATCTTTGTCTAACTGTGCTTCCCTAAGAACGGAGACTGACTCCAAAAACAACACAAGAAGCTTGTAGTTCAAACAAAAGTTTACTAATGGCTTTAATCTATATATACATAAAGGCTATATCCTATTCTAGCTAGTGAACAGTTCAGGTAAAAAGAAATCTTCGGACGTTATCACACTTGCAGTAAGGGAGCGGCGAGAAAGCTGGTCGGAATCATTTCGGAACCATTTTGGGCTCATTCCGGAATGTGCCCGGCAAGCGGAACACATTACCACACTAGAATGGAATCAGTGAGGAATGTGAGATTCCGGAATGGTTCCGCTCCGGGGGCTTGGAACTCCTGTTCACACACAAGTTGAAAGATCCCTACCTCGATCCGGCAAGGATGTTCATGCACATGCGCAGACAGGGCAAGGCAAGGGGTCCAGGAGGGGATCCCTCTCTGGCGCTGGCAAAGCAAAGCAAGGCAAGGGGTCCAGGAGCGGATCCCTCCCTGGCGCTGGCAAAGCAAGGCAAGGCAAGGAGTCCAGGAGGGAGGTCCCTCTCTGGTGCTGGCAAAGAAGGGCAAGGCAAGGGGTCCAGGAGGGGATCCCTCTCTGGCGCTGGCAAAGCAAAGCAAGGCAAGGGGTCCAGGAGGGAGGTCCCTCTCTGGTGCTGGCAAAGCAAGGCAAGGCAAGGAGTCCAGGAGGGAGATCCCTCTCTGGTGCTGGCAAAGCAAGGCAAGGCAAGGCAGTGGACGTTACCACAAGTTCCCGGCTGCGCTCCAGCTCCAGGTGTGCTGGTGGGGAAGGTGTTGGTCCCCCGGCAGCCCCAGCGCCTCCGCCTCTGCTCCCACTTGGGGAATACCGCAAGGAACCATCGGCCGTAAAACAAGGCAATGCGGAATGACAAGGATCTCGTGTTTATACCTATGCCGAGATCAGCGTCATTCCGGTATAGTGCCGACCGCTCGGGTGTATTCCTTAAAATTCTCGGAAGTCAAAAGGACTGAAACGAAGCTGAAATGACGCCGAGACGAGGTAGGGAAGGGCGGGGTTTGCTGCGACGTCGTGTGAACACACGGAAAAAAAGTCTGAAACGAGGCTGAAACGAGGCTGAAGTGAGGCTGAAATGACGCTGCTGTAGGGCCAGTGTGGTAACGTCCATCATCTCACCAGCTTTCCAAAGAAAGTTGAGAGAGGAAGGAGATGGAAAAATCAACAATTCAGGAGTAAATCTTTGAGAGAAAAAACTGTCCCAAAAGGGAGAGTGACCTAAATCACATGATTAGCTCGAATGAGAAAGAGAGGAGCGTGCATGCAGGAAATCCCTATCTATCCAAGGAAGGGGAGGGAGGGAAAGAGAATGCAAAAATCTTCCAACACTTTGTTTAATGACAAACAAATTTATTAAAGCATGAACCTGGATTATAACCACTACATCGGATGCGCAGAACATTATCCAGAATTTGCAGTACAAGTATACATGGCTGGGGAAGAATGTATTCTCTGGGTCAGCAGAAAATTAAATGTATAATGTACGTGAAAATTATGTTAACACACAAAAGTGTTGCTGCTAAAATGAATTAGATACTAGGTAAGCCAATTAACACATGTAGAATTACAAAACATCATCATCCCAATTCAAACTTCATCCTAATGAATTTTAACTCTCTCACTTTCAGTCTAAACTCATCTGAAGAACTTGCTCCCCAGTGGGTCACTGACAGTGTCATAAAAATGATTAAAACCTCTTCTGATATATTCAAGAAGCGTGGGAAGGAAAGTGGGGATTCTGTACGCTGTTAATGGCCCTATATTTATCCCAGGTGATCCAGGAATCAAATGGGGAAAGTCATTCATTGTGTTCTAGAAGAAATCTTAGAACTTGGTGCAACATAATGGAGAGCATGCAGCATTAAACAGAGCGGGACTTTCTTCAAAGTGTTGAAAGGAAAGAAATGGTTGCTCCATAGGATATTAACATCCAGAGTAATAAATGCCAAACATCAGGAGATGACACTGAGATCACAGAATCCTAGAATTGGAAGAGACCCCAAGGGCCATCCAGTCCAACCCCCCTGCCATGCAGGAATTCAAAATCAAAGCATCCCTGACAGATGGCCATCCAGCCTCAGTTTTAGGGTTAGGGTTAAGGTATCTCAAAGTATCTCAAAACTGAGATACTGGCTTGTCTAATTCTGACACAGAGCTGCTCTCAGATAACTTAACAAATCCATGGTGGTTTAAATGAGGAGCCCAAACCACAAATATCTGGTGGGGAGAAATATGGCTGCTTCATATGATGCTGATCATGAGGCAGAAAATCCTTTTCCATTACAGATCCGGCTGCATCCTGCATTTTCTGTAGCGTCCTGCACTATACTACACTACACTATTACATTATGCTTTGATGGCTGGGGATGATAGAAATTGTGTTCCTACACATCTGGAAGACTCCAAGCTGCAGAAAGCTGCTTGTAGATGTTGCCTTTGTGTGTGGTGTTTATTGGTGTCTCTTTCTTAAATGAACAATTCAACATTTTTATACACACATTGAGAGTTTATTAATGAAAACAGGAAGGAGAACAATTCAGCCAGGGTTGTTTCATCCGTGTCTCTTTCTTTCCCAGATTTGTACCGGAGAGCCATGTTGGCTCTGAAAATGCAACAAGGGAGTCAGAAGTCGCCATCTGCAGCTAATCCCTGATCCAGATGTCCTCTTAATGCAAGGAATTTGAAAGTGAGTGGAGGACAAAGACACTATGGCATGGGGTTTGAGCCACAGTTCGGAGGTGATCTGAATGTACCTTCCACCATGTTGCAGCATGACATTCATAGGGGAGGTGTTACAATACAGTTGGCAATCAATGCCGAAGGTTCTCTACTTGAAAATGTAGTCTCAGATGAGGATGAAGTGGCTTTGAGCAGTTATTTTCCTTTTTAACTGGAATCTGGTGTGCAGAATTATTGCCTTGTCTTCAGGAATGTTTGCAGGATCACAACTGGGAATGAACAAAAGAAAACCAACCCCAGTAGCTCAGACGTTTAATGCTCTCTTTTATCTCCTAAAGAAATGGACAAAGAGGAATCTCCTCTGCATGGCCGTCTTCATATCATGTCCACTTGGCAAAAGTACAACCGTGGATGGTCTCCGAAGCTGGACTTCATCTCTCTTGACAGTCATTAAAGTCTTAGCCTGTGTGCAAATTCCAAAAGTAGTATACATTTACAATGGTTGTAACATATGTTAAATTGTACACACATTTTAATATTTTGAGGATACATAAGTGTTTATTTAAAGTACTTTTTTCAGCTAAAGACCTCTTTTTTTAAAAAAAAATATCTTAAAGAAAAATATGCACACATACAACCCAAGGAGGAAAAAAAAACACCAACAGCCAGGTGTTACCCTAAATTAGGTGAGGGAAAGCTGGGGGGTCTCCACCAACAGTGTCAACGTCTCCATGAATTTTGGGGAAATTTATAGCTCAAAAGGGAGGCCTGCGAGAGGAGGGTAACTTTGGGGATTGTTTCACCTATGTATATCAGTACTAACTGTAGAGCACACTCCAGTTTCAGTGAATAGAAGGGTTTTATTTAGAAATGTGCAAAGGTGCACACAAACATACAAAAACCAATACATCCTGGTGGTGCAGTGGTTCAATGCCTGTACTGCAGCCACTCACCCACAAATCATAAGGTTGCGAGTTCAATACCAGCCAGGGCTCAAGTTCGACTCAGGCTTGTATCCTTCCGAGGTTGCTAAAATGAGTACACAGCTTGTTGGAGGCAATTAGCTTATAGTTGTAAACCATTTAGGGCCTCGGCAGACGACTAATAGAGTCGTCTTCCGGGCCCGGAAGAGGAGGGGCAGCTGCACGTTCGGCGCCCCTTCCTCTTCCTGAGGTCGCCCACGGAAGCGCCGGCCATCCGCACGGCCGGCGCTTCCGGGTTGGCCTCACGCCGCGGCGACCGCACTCGCCACATTGTTTGAAGCAGGGAAAGTGCGCCCGCCGCTTTTAGGGCGCACTTTCCCTTAAATCTAAAAGGAGCGCCAATTTGGCGCTCCTTTTAGATTCGGTGGGGATGCGCCGCGGTGAGGCTGCCTTGGCCCCGCGGCGCTGCGGACCAGGGCGTCTTGGACGCCCTCGTCTGCATCCCCCCTTAGAGACTGCATAGCGCAGTGTGAAGCGGTATATAAATGAAGCTGCTATTGCTATTGTTATCCTTAAGGCTATTAGAAAGAAAGGTGTGAAAGGTTGAATAGAGAGGAACTGGGTATTAAAGAGGGCAATAATGTCCATTCCTGAAGATAGGTCCACGGAAAACGGAGAGTGGCTCAGACAGCACAGAATGGCTGAGTGCTTGATGTTACCACACAATAATACAAAGTCTTTGATGGTTTCCCCATAGAATTGACAAAAGGGATCCAGAACAGCTGATGGCTTTAAATCCAGAGTTATAAAACATTGATTAGATTTGAGACAATCCCTGGATAGTCAAATAGGAAGAGTGAATAGGGACTACAGCCTTGGGTGAGGTGGAGGATACATTCTCTGATTGAATTGCCACGGGTCTCCCTTTCTCTCCATTGCAAGAAGAAATGCAAAGAGACCGGGGGAGCACTGAGTAATCAGCAGAACCATTCAGCATTTGCCTTAGTCCTATTTATGCCTTCACACATGTCCTCATTGTACTTTTACAATGGTTCGACCAAACGGCGATACCTTTATTGGCCAGCCAAAATGCACA